>OY747137.1:10807435-13207435 GCA_963556465.1 Berberis vulgaris | reverse complement strand
AATAATGAGGTTTAGAATTTGTACTGGTAGTAGATGAATAGTCAGGATACTTTGATTGGTTAAGAGTTTAGGAATTGTTTTTTGCAGTGGATTGGTGGTATATTGAAGAGGCTTCATGCATTCTGGCAAGGAATAAGCTTGGCTAACAGTGGAGGGTTTGAACAATTGGACAAGAGACTTAATGTCAGGTTTAAGTCCACTCAAGAAACTCGGTACAAAGTAGGTCTCATCTAGATGCTTATTGTGGGCGAGCATGAGTGATTTTAGTTCTTCAAACTTGTTATAATAATCCGTTACTATTGATTCTTGACAAAGTTTGTTGAATGAATCAACATAATTATCTAACAAAGCATCCTCAAATCTCTCACATAGATCATGAACAAAGGGTTTCCAGTGAAGGTTTTCCTTCCCAACTTGATAATCTAAAAACCAAATATCTGCTCTACCACTTAAATGGATTGATGCAATAACAACTTTGTTATCCTCCAAAATATGATATAAGGCAACATATCTCTCACATTTTTTTCATCCATGAACAAGGGTGAATACCATAAAATTGAAGCAATCTAGTTTAGGGAATCGAGGAAACATATTGTGGAGTTTCATGGAAGGGTTACAAGGAGGTCTCATCGGTTGATCAGGTGTTTCAGTAACCTGAATTGAGGATGGATTAGTCGACTCAGCAGATCTAGTAGGCGATTATTCTACAACAATTGAACTAGTTGTTCCAGCTGCATCTCCATTCGCTTTTCTTTGGCTTCACTCGCCTGAGTCAATCACTTCAACTCAATTTTCATGAGTTTGATCTATCTGGCGGTTTCAATTTGGTTACTTTTTTATTCTCTCATAAAAATCTCCATCTCCTTTGGTCTTGTTTCCATGAACTCACCGTTGGAAGGATCGATAAGCTGCTCTGATACCAATTGTCACGAACGTGACTAATTGAGATCAATTGAAGACAACATACAAACGAATTTAAGAGACAAAATTCAATTACTATAACCTTATCAAGTTCTTCAATGAACAAGAGCCTCAAAAATTACAAATCTTATTTGCTCCTCTTCTTCCCTTCATCACTCTTATAAAGGTAAAGTTACTAACAAAAATGTGTATGCGCAAATGTAAGCCAACACGTGGTCATTCCATGTGCTTTCAACTAACAGTAAGCAACATTACAATTGAGTCCTAAAATATTTGAATTCAATTTTCGCGCTCTGCTTCGCGCCAATTTTCTGAACTCTTTCAGCTATGATAGGGGGAAATTGTGTTGTTGATGCTTCAAACGACGAAGGGGTGGTGGGTGTTCATGGGTTCGGTGTTTCGAATGCATTTTTATCGATCAATTGAGAGAGAGGAATTTTTAGAAGACGAAGCAGTGAAGAAGGAAGAAAAGCATTGTTGTTGAATGGCATTCTTTGGGCCTACAAAAAAATATAGGGCTTCTGATTCGAGCCTTACCACTTGTCTGACACGTACAAAATCTACTCAAGGGTGTTTGTTTTCTTGCAAAAGGCAAGCCCTATCCCACACCACCATTTTTGGCGTCCCACACACACCACCAATATAAACAACAACAACAACAACAAAAAACCCACCACCTCTCTCCCTCTCTTTTCCATCTAGCACCATCATCCTACCCGCCCTACCATCGCCTATAGCACCACAACGACATGCAGCAAACCAACAACATCTTGCCAATCCTCTTTCTTGCCTCTTCGAGTTTCCTCCTCCTCTTTCTTGTCTCACAAAGTCTGCCAACATCACGCCATTGACCAGCCAACACTCTCATCTCGCTACAACTCCATCTTGACCCCTTCTCCATCGCTCAAACAGAGCCCCAATCACCAACAAAATTGATCAACATCACCTTCCTCATGCCCTCAACAATGTCTCGCCAATAGCCATGACTAAAACCATCATCAACCTCTCTTCCTATAGTCACAACGGCTTCTTGACTCCCAATTGCACATCTCCACAACACACACTAATAAAACCCCACAATCAACCAAACATACCTCTCACATCTCACATGAATCACCTCTATCGTCCATCAACGAACAGTCACACGCACGCCTTCATCGACTCAAGTAATGACGCCAATCACCTCTCGCTACAGCGTTATCTCATCACCTCTTGAGACAACTCTCTCCCGATCCAGCGACAAACTTCATTTTTTATTCTTCTTTTTCTTCTTCTCATCTCTTCATCTTCATCTTCTTCTATATATTTTTTTCTCCATCGCCCTTGCAGAGGACTCCGCGAGGATGGGTTCCCCACTCGCGGTGGCCTCTACGAGGGCCAAAATATTTGGCCATCGTGCAGGCTCCTGCAAGTGGAGAACCCATCCTTGCGTAAACATCTGCGCGTGGGGGTTTTCTGCTCGCAGATGGGTGAGGGCCAAATATTTTTTGAGCTCACAGAGGCTGCCATGAATGGCGAACTCATCCTTGCGGAGTCTTTCGAAAGGGTGATAGAGAAAAAATAGAGAAGAATATGAAAATATGATGAAAAAAATGCGGTGGCGTGGTGGTGCTGCAGACGGTGGTGTTGTCGGCGGTGGCGGGGACAGGTGGTGGTGTTTCATAGAGAAGAGAGGGAGAGAGGTGGTGGTAATGGAGAAGAGAAGAGAAGAGAGGAAGAGATAGTAGAGGTTTTTTTGTTTATATTGGCAGTGTGAGATAAAAAGGTAGGGGGTGGTGTGAGGCACTAAAAATGGTGGTGTGGAACGGGCTTGCCCTGGAAAAATTGGGATGAATTCAAATAAATGAGCAAGACACACAAATAAAACTTTAACTCACAAGTCTTGCCAAATACAATCAACTTATTTTTGTTTTGGAGACCACTGACATTGAAGTTAATATGTTTATTTTTCGATTTTGCCCTCCCAAAACGTAAACATCCTTATTTTGCAAGTCTAAATCTCTACAATCTCACTTTCCCTCTCTTTGAAAACTCCATTGAAGTTTCTTTCAATTATAACTTTGAATCGAAGCTTCACAAAAGCATTTCCTCTGCATTCCTTCATTTATCTTCCATTAAAACTTTGCCTATAAGTTTTTGCTTTATCATTCTTGTAGTTAGATTTCTTAGTAGTTACTAGTGTAAATATTGGTAAAATAGTGTTGATGAGATTGCAGAATAAGGTTGATGAGAGGTTCATTTGTTTTGTTTTTTTGTTCGTATTTTTCAATTGAGATGAAATGAAGAGAATAGAAAATTGGGCGCGATAATCGAAGGGCTTTCTCAAGGTCTCCAAAAAGAATAGGGTTAGCCCATGATTCAATTTCTAACAATCAACGAACAATTTTTTCGTTTTCTTTTGGAGCAAATGGGCTTCTAGTCCTCTAAACCGTACTAACAAAATAAAATAAAAAGAACTTACAACATCTCTAACCGTGTTGGTAAGAGCCTCATTGGATGCAACCTGGATCCTTAATCGAGCAAAATGGTGTTTAAGACTTCAACTGTCACATACAACCTCGTTAGATGTGAATTGGTTATAATGAGTTCATTTCCTACTTTTGTCAGTTTAAAAGTAGGAGGTTTGGTTTCCATTGGAGATGTAAGCAAGAAGGGTGGGATGGTTGACAAAGGATAAGGGCTTCAAATGTTGCGAAGTCAATACAAACGAGTAAATCCTCCAAGGAACCAAACTCTAACTAACACTGGAGAAGGAAATCTATTATGTGGATAATCCTTTAAAAGAATTAAAAAAGAAAGGTATTTTTAATTTGGTGAGGATGCAAAACTAAGATGAAAAATGATTTGTTTTTGGGAGGGGGGGGGGGAGAGAGGTTTAAATAGGAAACAAACCCAAAGCGATGCAACTAGCTCCTCATTGAAGATATGTGAAATGTGTGCACGTTGATCAAGGTCATGCAAAGCCCATAGCAAAGGAGTGGGAGCAAGGGAGAAATAAAGAGAGTGCGACAGAAGAAAGTTAAAGGCGGAAAGAAGAAATGGAAGAGATAATCAAATCATTGAGGAGGTGGAACGAAGAGAAATTGATCAAAGTAAATAAGGCTATGTGTTCACTTAGTTCTATTTTTGCGTTTCATTTTGTGTTTTGAATCAAAGTCTTGCAAATGGTCCCCTCCCCTTATATTTGAAATAAGTGAGCAACTCTTGAGGTGGAATTCCTTATATTTGAAATCATGGCATATATAGTAAGTCTTGCAAATAATTTTTCATAAAAAAATTCCATGTCACTCGTCAAACACCCGCAAATAAAAATTTCAGCAAACTAATTGCATTTGTGGTGGATTTGCAATGAACCAAGCAAAGCTCATATTTCGATTGTGAAAAAAATATAGTCATAGCTCCATTGGTGAAGAACCATTTTTATTTTACCAACTTCATGGGAATTCTTGAGTTTAGGTGTTGCTCCAACCTACTAAAAGCAAGAAAAAGACGTGCATGTATTTGGTTTTTTAAGTTAGCAACACAAAAATATTAATTATTTTTAATTTTATCTTAATTGAGCCCCTATTTATAGTCTTCGCACATGGCCTTGTAATAATACTTAGAGACAACCCTGAATTGTAGTTTGGACAATTGGCTAAGGGACAAAGTGCGATGTGATCACTTACTAATTGACCATTTGAATTAATGAGCCACAATATTTCGACCAACATACAAAAACAGAAGTCAATTTGCCAAACATCTCAACAAACATACAAGCTTCGAAGCGAACCATCTCAATTATGCGTCCACTTTCCAAACAAGGATGTAACACATCTTTCCAAAAACAAAAAAAAAAGGATGTAACACATAAAGGCACCACCACCCACCAACCTATAAATGTAGCATATCCGTAACCAATCCCATATCTGAGTCCGACCAATTACCAAACATGAAAATCCATATCCTCTAATTCGTGTTGAAATTGTTTGGATCTTGGACTCCACCTATGACCGATCCATATCCGACTTGCTATTAGCCTGCTTACTCCACTCATTTCTCCCACGTCTCTCACATTGTTTCTTTGGGTTTTGAAATAACGGAAAATGACTTTTAGGGTTTACTTTTTCACAAAATAGACAATTTAGATACCATAGTTGATGTAATGACTAATTTGTGCCTAATTTTATACTTTTATGACTAACAATGACTCTTTTATTAACCCAGGTTAACCCATAAGGTTATATGACATATTTACCCTCCTAAACAAATAGAAAATTTAATTTTATAGTTTTATGACCAACAAGGACTACAAAAAAAAATCCTACGTTAATTGTTATTGAACAACAATTTTAGTCACTCTTTGTTATTGACCAACAAAGACTATAGAAAAACCAAAAAAAAAAAAAAAAAAAAAAAAAAAAAAAAAAAAAAAAAAACCTATGTTAATTATTATTGACCAATTTTAGTTACTCTTTGTTAGTTTTATTAATTAACAAAGATTACAGGAAAAAAAAAACCCTACGTTAATTGTTATTGAACGACAATTTTAATTGATCAACAAAGACTACAAGAAAAAAAAAACCCTACATTAATTGTTATTGAACGACAATTTTAACAAGGACTACAAAAAAAAACATTAGCCCGTTCACTGACCTGAAAAAGATTAGGATTTATAATATAAAATTGTTATTGAACGACAATTTTAGTTACTCTTTGTTATTAACCAACAAGGACTACAGAAAAAAAAAACCCTACTTTAATTGTTATTGACCAATTTTAGTTACTCTTTGTTAGTTTTATTGACCAACAAGAACTATAGAAAAAAAAACTACGTTAATTGTTATTAAATGACAATTTAACAAGGACTATAGAAAAAAAATATTAGCCTGTTCACTGACCTAAATAAAATTATGATTTATCATATGATGTCCATTATTTTCAGATTAGTGAACAAACAAATTTTTTTGTAGTCCTTGTTAAAATTGTCATTCAATAACAACTTAAGTAGTTTTATTTTTATTTTATTTTTTTCTGTAGTCATTGTTGGTCAATAAAACTGATAGAGAGTAACTAAAATTGGTCAAATTTTTTTTTTAAATTCTGTAGTTCTTGTTGGTTAATAATAAATAGTAACTAAAATTGTCATTCAATAAAAATTAACGTATGTTTTTTTTCCTGTAATCCTTGTTGGTTATAAAACTATAAAATTAAGTTTTCTATTTGTTTAGGAGGATAAGTTAATCTTGGTTAATAAAAAAGTCATTCTTAGTTATAAAAATATACAACTAGGCACAAATTAACTGTTACTATTTAAATTGTTTTTTTAATTAAAAAGGAGACCCTAAACGTAATTTTGCCGACAAGTCACCAAAACTGCAAGACTTCTCTCTCTCTCATTTTCTCCCAAAATGGGAAGCTCGAACACTGCGAAGGACGACAATTCGACCGATGGCGCGAAAGCCAAAACCGATCCTCTCTCCGATTCTACTGCTTTCGCTGAAGGAGAGAAGGTTCTTGCTTACCATGGCCCATGCATCTACGAAGCCAAGGTCGAATTTTTTTTCCCCTCTTTTTGCATTTATGATTTCGCAATTTTGTTATTTCCACTGTTATTGCATGTTGATAGATCTGGTTCTTGTAAATTTGGGTTATTGAGTTGAATGTTAGGGTTTTTGAGTGGTTAGAGTCGAAGAATTTCGAGTTATAGGGTTTCGGTGGTTGATTTCATCGGTAAATTTGTGGGTTTTTTAATGGGAGAAAATGAGGGTTTGGTGGGAAAATGTAGGATTTTAGGTTTGAAATGTTAGACGGATTATCTTGAATATATTAGGGTTTAGAATGGGTTTAGGGTTTATTTTGAACTCACCTACCCAAATGGTCTTGAGAGGTTCTGGTATCAGCACTAAGATTGCCTTTAAAGTGTTGGGGTTTAAGCCTTTGTAACGGTTTGGTATAATGCAACTGTTTATTATTAAGAAGAACTGAGGATTCTAGGGATTGGGCAATGTGGCCATCAGTCGTCAATCAGGATTTTGTTTGAAAAAAGATGAAGTTTCGGGGAGAATTAAGGTTTTCAGAATATTGGGCAGGTTATCAGGACTGGTGAGATTAGGGTTTTATTTTTATTAGGAGATAATTTTCTCTTGCAAATAGTGTTTGGGGCGATGGCACTTTACATTGATACTGGTTTTTGTTTTTTCCATTTTTACTGGTAATTTAATTTTTTTTCTTTTTAAGCTTGGGGGTTTATGTGTTTGTAATGATTTTGAAGCTCAATTGTGTTATACCTTGGTTTTCTGAGTCTCTGCAAAGGAGAGAGGGGAAAAAAATCCAACTCTGTAAAAGAAGAATGAATGAGAGTTAGTGATTGTGCTTTTTGTTATGATTCTTCCTAGCATCTCGAGTGGAGTTGTCTTTCCTCAGCCACAAGGGGAAAATATTGTGTTATGTAGGATAGTTGATTCATCGGTTAATTTGTGGGTTTGGTTGGAAAAAAAGGGTTTTATTGGGAATATAGGCTTTTAGTTCGAACTTGGGTTATCTGCGTTTGTGAGATTAGAACATTTCTCCTTCATTAGGATTGTGGTTTGTACATATGTTTAAAATGGTTTTCTTCTTCTCCAATTTTGCTGATAATGTTGTATTTTACTTTAAAAGTTTTGGGTTTATGTGTTTGTAATTATTTTGCGTGATGTACTTGTGTTGATCCTTGGGTTTTGAGTATTTTTAATGGGAAAAACCCAATTCTAAAAAAGAAGAACGAATGAATGGTAGTGATTGCACTTTTTTGTAGCGATTTTTCCGAGCATCTCGAATAGAGTTTTCTTTCCTCAACCTCAATGGGAAAACATTTCATTATGAGTATTTTTCTGAAAGCAAGGAAGCACAGATTCTTCGAAAATTTGTCATATCCCCGACATTCGCTCGACACGTGTCATACACTTGGTCAACTTATCGGCAAGTGTCAGACACATGGTCAATATGGTTAACGTGTCGGATACGCCTCCGATACACTCGAAACTTGGTAAGGACACAGTCAAGACTCGAAAACAAACTTTATTTTATCTTTTACTTTTAGATGTTTGCAAATAACCACCTATTTTAGTAGTTGTTGATCCATCTGAAATGAATGACTCTTTCAATTGTAATTTCAGACAAATATGGCAAAAAGCCACTAAAGTCTCTATGCTTCTTATTCTTTGCTTCTTCTTCTCTAATTTGCTTCTTTTCTACTATACATTTTCTCTACTTTATTTTTTCTTGCAACAATGTTTTTTCTTCAATACACTCTAGGAAGGCACTTTATTATATTATTATTTATATTTATATGAATTACTAAAAAAATAGTAAATAGTATGACGTGTCCCCGAGCCTAATTTTTGGAGAATTATTGAGTCGGCGTGTCATGTCCGTGTCCATGTCCGATGCGACGTGTGTGTCCGTGTCCATGCATTCTTGTTGGCAGGTCTCCAATGATTGGAAATGGAAGTTGGAAGTGCCTTCTTAACACTCAAATTTGATGTACACACAACTCATTTGCGTATGTAGATCGCTCCTATACAGGAACCACGTTTCATGTTGATGTCCTTGTTGCGGGGTGTTTGAGGGAAATCAATGAGCCTTGAGGTAGCCATTGGAGAAGCCTGAATCTTCCTCATCCCATAATTGGACCTTTCAAGTGTGAGGTGTCGGTGGATATGCTTTCAGTTCTTCTCATTATTTGTCCTATTTCTACTATTTGATCTCTACTTTAGTTTGGAGTATTGGTACCTCCAATTTATGAGAATATGAACCTCCCTATTGATCTCTTTTACTGATGAAATATAATTTGTTCATCAATGTTCTATTTGAACTGATGGTATTACTTGGCTCAATTTCGTCACTGTTGGGGGCCGGGGCCTCTGAAAAATGACCTGTATTTTTTTATTCTTTTGTTTTTCAGGTTCAAAAAGTTGAGGTCTGGAAGAAGGAGCAGAGATACTTTGTGCATTACCTTGTAAGTACATCTCTTAATTCTCTTGTTGCCAAGGAATAATTCCTTTGCCTTAAATGCAAAATTTTCTTCCGAAAACATGATAGAAAATTTTATCCTGCATGTTGTTCATTCCATAGAGTGCCGAATGGCACATTCGTCGGAGTTTTTCCAGCTCCTGGTGAATGTTTCTTCCAAATATAAGTTTCCCAGTTCTACCTTTTGTTAACATAGACTGTTTGTTTTGCAGGGTTGGAACAAAAAGTGAGTACATTTTTTGATGTATTGTACCTATCAGAACTTTATGATCTAAAAGTTGCATTAACAATGTTACTGTGAGTAGTGCAAGAGGCATGTTTTGAAAATTTTCAGTTATATATCTTTCCTCTACATTTGGTATCAGGTATTCAAATATAGGATTTTCGTCTCTATCATTACTTGCATTACACTATGCAAACTCATTGTCATCTTCTGAATCACATATGTATATAGAACTTTATATACATTTGGCTCAACTCTTCTGTATGTAAATTTGGTTCAACAATCCTTATTTGCTGATTGTAAAAACTACAAAAGCATCTGGATCACAAGTTTATTCCTTTTATGAACAGTTGGGATGAATGGGTAGGAATGGATCGTTTGTTAAAGTTTACCGAAGACAATGTCCGAAAGCAGCAGACACTTAGCAAAAAACAAGGTGCGGACAAGAATCTCAAGTCAGGGCGCTCAACCCAAATTAAACCAAAAAGTTCTACTGGTTTGTTCTATCCTTCAAAGTTTTATTTTCTTTAGCAATCACCATACAAATTCTAAATTGTAGTTTTTCATAGTTGACGTTTCCTTCCTGCAAACCCTTGTTTCTTTAGTACAAGTTATCCTTTACTATTTCGGTGATCTCCTCTATTAGCTTACTCGTGGACTTTTGATCCTAAAAAAGGTAGTTGTCACGCCCCGATTTTCGAGAAAAACGAAAATCCTAAAATCCACGTAGGATTATCCGTTTCCCCAAAACTCGGGACGTGAAATTCAATAACAACAGAAACATTTAGCAGCAATGACAAAATATAATTTAGAAAATAGGAACAAACTAAAATTAATACAAAAGTCTAACCAGGAAAAACTGACGTCGCTAGCCCCACTAGCGGAACTCCCGTAACGCTGCTTAAAAGTCTCTAAACCTGAAAAGCTAATCGGCTACATTCCCAAAGGAATGTACCCAAGAAGCAAAAGCTCACTTGGGTCAGCAATAAAGCTGGTGTGAGAAATCTTCATCTCAAAAATCAATAAAATCACACGTGATAAACATCAAGCGAAACACAAACAACAAACCATCACACCAATAGGTAGTTCCTCAGCGAGGCAAAGGTGTGATGCAAGAAAACACAGTCCAAAGAATTTAGTTCCTCCACGAGGCAATCATATCATCATCCTAATATGTAAATATGCATTTACCTGTACTTACCCTATAGGAGTTGACTATGGCAAGTCGGACCTGCAGAAATATTAGTGGACTTGCCATCCTGCATAAAAAGAATTAGAAACAATGCAACGTCATTTATTCTTTTTATTTGAATTAGGTTCATCTTTTTAACGGATTGATCACTTAGACGATACCACATTCGCACCACCTCCGTGCCGAACATACATGCCCGTATGCCTCTCTCATATAAAGGAGGACTACTCCGTCATCCATGCCTAAGTGGGGACATCACATACAGGCATGCATCGCGGATACCCCTAACTATATGAGTACCAAAAGCCACCATTGGGCTATCAATGCGCATAACTCACGTCACATTTTTGACGGATAAATATCAAGCCTATTTTAGGCATACCAACTCACCACATTTCCGCAAGACTAATCCGAAGGTTATTTTAGTTTCTCTAGTAAGAAATGGGTGCCCCAACTCCGCAAGACGACCCGCAGGTCATTTAGTTTCTTTAGTAAGAGAGGGGAAATAATAAACCAAAGAGATGTGGTAGTTCTAAGTGATACAAGTCCAAGTGGTTTATATTTTCAGAAATCAAGGGTTACCAATATCATTTATTTTTTTGATAATTCAATATTCCTCCACAATGACTTTTTGTCATACATAAATTGATTCACAATCTATTCACCCACATTTTTGGGGAAAAACATAGCATATACATCAATCATGCTTTATAACAACATGGCAATCAAGCCACTCCTTGATTCAAATATCCAATATTTTCACAATATGCATAAACACTTCAATATGCATACAAATCTCCAAATTTATCACAATGCATTAATATTCATCAATCATTCAAACACCAACCAATCAAGGTCACACCCAATCAATAAAATGGTAAACATGGGTGACCCCAAACATGAACAAAATAAACAAAGAAAGCAAACTCATTCTCACAGACAAAACCCATTCTATTTTGTAAATTGGGAATATTCTATTTTCAAGAACAACATGAACCAGCCACCCAATCAACAAATCAAACAATCCAACAGATTATCTAAAAAGGGTACTATTTAATATATACTCTACTCATCAAAAGACAACAAGTAGAACCAACACCACTCCCACTAGTACCATCATGTCGCCTTATTTGATCATTCGCAGATAACCCCATTTGCTGCCCATTAATGTTAACACCAAATTATGACAACATACTCCTTTCATACAGTACATAGCAAAGAGCCTAGGAAATCTGTCCATAAAGCTTTCAATTCCCACCCGCATATATCATATGCCAACACAAACCTTATAACCCAAATTGACCCCACAGAATCATAATTTTGCTTTTATCTCGCATCTTTCCATACTCTCTGTTCCATACCTCAACAACCACTTGCATAGCAAAGCTATATTCATCAATTGATGATGTCAGACATCCAACCTTGCATTACCCAATAAATCCCAAATAAATAAACCCCAGGATGTATCCACACTTCGTATACCCAACTGGCGACTGCAATGAAATAAAATATGAATAGAGCTCTCCCGGTCAATGCCACAGAGTAGACTCCACATCAATCTCCATGCCTCTTAGGGTCAAGTCTCTCCCACACCACCGTAAAGGCGTAAACATGAGGAAGGAAACTCTAGTTGGGACCCCCTCTTGGTACTTGTTCAGCTCTGTTCCTTTCTCCCCATGGTGGTATTGTGAGATGTTTTAGTGTTTCATCAAATTGCAGAAAAACAAAACAAAAACATACATGACAAGAAACATGGATATCAAAGTTGCAATAACAGCTCTTTGTATCTGATGTAGAAGGGCAGTTAACTAAATATTCCACACTCATACCCACATAACGTGATCAGAAGAGAAAAGAAGAAAACTCATAGTAAAAGTGAAAGAACTGAAGAAACTCACCAATTTTGCATTTGCGCAGCCAACGCTATCGTCTCATCATCCTGCTGCATGTGATTTCTCCCAATCATAACTCCATCCCACCTATCCCAACCAGCCATTAATTCAGCTCCTGATGCTACCAAGTCCACTACCATCACCTCACATTCACTTCCATTTTGATTTGCTATGTCAATTCCTAACAAAAGATTCGACTCCACAAAGTACAGCCACTTTGTTCCTCTCAAGCTTCCTACTGAAAACCCCATTTCCCTGCATGCGCGCAAACAGCAGCAGCACCTGCATCAACGGCCTGACCTGCTCCTGTCTCTGCCTCCTTGCCAGCGACGAACCGCACCTGCAACCTGAGCAGATGCAGCCTGACCTGCCACTGTCCTCTCGCCTGCAACCGGTGATGACTCTGCCTCCTCGCCAGCAGCTTGCGCATCGACAAAACTTTGCGAGCCATTCTCCATGGCTGCTTGAATTGCTCTCTCAATTCCACTAGAGCATACTCTGCCTCTTTGCAATCAGATTTGAAATTGTAAAGTCTCATCTCCTTCAAGTTATTAATCGAATGTCCCTCTCCTTCTTGGATATGCCCTTCCACCCATCATTTTAATCTTCCTCCAATTAATAAATACATTACTTCTATAAATTTTATTTTCTCAATCTTTAACAAGAGAGCAAAAGCAAGTACAGTTGAAATTGTGAGATACAACCCCACACAATGACACACACCTTGCTGTTGTGCTTTGTATTCCTATGAACAAACAATCTCTCTCTCTATTTCTTCTATTCTCATTAAAAAAACCAAGACAATGATGATGAACATGCAGACATCTAGAACAAAGATGGATTTACGGACCAAAGATTTCCTCGTTCAAGATCAGTACCATCATAACCTAGATGAAATCAAAGCATGAATGTTTTGGTTGTTCGAAGAATCGACGCCCAGAGGAAGACGTAGAGAAAGAGAAAAGAGCTTTAGAGAGGAAGGAAGACTTGATCTTGAAGGAGGGAGTCTGACTAAAAATACACAGACTAGTTTATTGAGTTTGTGATTCGATACTTGCCTTGCATAAATCTGTTAAGGTCTTCTGCGAGTAGGGCCATCCATATACTTGAAGATATAAGATGTATCAATCACCCTTGCATGATCAAGTTTCAGTACTTGTAGATCATGACACAGACCATGCCCAACTAAAACAGTACCATTTCTCATTAGTTTCCTCATTGATTGTTGTACATCTGTCAATGAACAAGCAACTCCTCCCTTTGTCTAGCCACACTATGCATCCTCTGCTCCCTTTTGGATGGATCCAGAACTGGTGTATTGGAGGGTACATTGATTGGGTACAAACTGGGCACTCCAGAAGCTCATGCACACCATTTCTCCATGTCATCCCAGTTACTAACTATACCATGTTCGATTGGATATTTCAGGGTCAAAATACCACGCTTAGATTGAGCCTCATCCCCAACATATGCATCTTTCTAGCCCATCCCAACCATCACACCAGTGTGGCGAGGGCGTCCAATAATGCTAGGAAACACAGCCCTTGAAGCATCATCTCCAGCAAATCCAGCCTTGACCATTCCCGTTCCATTGTCACAGACAAGAGGTTGAATATCTTCGCTGTCCGCCATCTTCTATTGCCTTCGTTCGCATCACCATCACAGATCTTTAGCAAGTACTTCTCGAGTGATCTTTCCTAGAATCATTCACCCCCATTCGATTTCATTCCTCACAAGATTGGGTGCTCTAATGGCGAGATGAACTCTTCGTCTTCTTCTTCGCTTCGCAGCACAAACGAGTGGGAGGAAGAGAGACCGAGATAGAGGGAGGCAGAGAAATCTTAAGGAGAGAAACATGAAGGAGAAAAGGGGAAAAGAAGAAGGAGAAAGAAAAGAAAAATAGGGTTTTCTCTTTAAGTAGTGTGGGTGGCTATTCGCCCCCACTAAAATTCTGAGAACACCCGCCCTTTAACTCACCAAATAAAACCCTAATTTCGAAATTCACAATCAATTTAATGTAACCCTATTTTATTTAATTAAAAATAAAATAAATTTGTTTTTATGAAATTGAGGGGTGTTACATTATACACACGTTAAATGGAATCTCGTCCCGAGATTCGGATGGTAAGAAAGTTAACTGAATTTCGAAAACTACTAGTTGTCAAACAAAAGAAGATTTTGAAACACAATTTCAATTGAATTTTAGAAATATACATTATTTATTGTTATTGGAAAAGTAGGGGTGTTACAGTAGTGTTCTCATATCAACAATTTCGATAAACAACTTGATGAAAGGAAAAGACAACAGATTTCCTTTCGTCAACGACCTGTTCAAGTTCAATTTTATGTGCTACAAAGCGTCTTTCTTCATAGGATATTCATCTTGGCTGGCTTCCATATTGTGGATCACAGTTATTAATCTAAGCATAAAGTGCCTATTATTGTGTCCATTCATGTGATGACCTAAAGCATACAATGCATATTTACATAGGAGAGCTTCTTGTAAATTGGGGTACATGGCTTCCCACTCTTTTAGTGTTTGATGTTATTTTTTTTCCACTGTCAGTATGCATTTATTTTTATTTTAGTATTGACTGATACGTCTTTTTATTATTGTGATTGAGATTTGTAGAAGCCAAAGTAGATAAAGAGGAACTCCAGAACAATGGTAATTTGTTGTCCTTATTTTTCTGTGAAAACCACTAAAATTGCATTGTTATTTCCCTCATGAATGTTTGGTGCTTGCAGCTAAATAGTGCTTTTTTCTTTTGCGAAAAGTTATGTTATATTATGAAGGTATCTAAAGTTCATTTAAGTTGATTTCTTCTTTTTTCAATGGGGATTGATGTTCTACTGCAATTTACTTGTCCAAAATTTCAATGAACTATCAAAACTTCCATGTTGTCTTCAAACAACCATTTTCTATCCCCCAAGAAAGTGAAGAACTTAACCAACCTGCTCTTTGCCCAAGAAGACAACTTTTTAAGCTCGCATGGAGTACATGCTTTATTTGAGAGTTGCACACTAGCACTTATTCAATTTTTCTAAGAGAAGACATTAGAACTTGGTTCAAATTTGTATTTTGTATTTATTTTTCATGTAGCAACATGGGCTGTTGATGTAGGCACAAATTGGGTACTTGTTCAAGGTTTTCTTATTTTATTTTTAAGTCGTGGGTTTAGTTTTTTAGTTTGAGAGAGAAAGGCTCGGTAATTATTGCAGATGGAGAAAAGTTATGATGTAAATAGAAGTTACTCGGAGCCAAGACAAATTTAGATTAAATTTAGTTTATTTCATTGTTGGGCTGGGCCTCCGTGAGCCCATTAGAATAATTGTAGATCAGGCTTCAATATGATGTATGATAGAGGATTAGATTGTTTAGCTAGCAAAAAATGTTTAGTTATATAAATAAAGCCTAAAGGCCATTGTTTGTACTTGGCTTGGAATGAACTGAAACTCCATTATGATTAATTAGTTTGTTTTATCTTTTGTTTATTGTTTATTAGTTTCTTGCTATTTGTTTTAATCAGTGTGCTTGTTTTAAATTTACATTGCCATTAAGTTACATAAAGGCATAACCCAAATGGATCAATAACAAGAATTCTTGATTGACGAGCAATTGCTCAAAATACATAATATGGCAATGTCTACAATAAGGTAATCCAATCTGGAAGTTTCCCTGTTGAAGATTTGGCATTCCTTTCAGTTACTATACCCCAAAGTATGGAGTATGGATTTAATGACCAAAGAACATTCTTCCTCGTTCATCTCCAACTTGATAAATCATCAACTATGGATTTGGGGAGGACCATAAGAAGTGAGCCTTGTGATGAGCCAAAACGCATTCAACGAATATTAAATCTTGTGACAAGATCCTATCACAAGTTCACAACCTATATGATCCAGTGGAATGCCCCTCCTGCTACTTTCAGACGATTCTGTGTAGGAAGGTGATTCCAAACTAACTCATACAGAGAGACAAGATCTTTAAGTGAAGAAGTTTCCTGTATACCAGTTTTAAAGGGCCATTTCTCTCAATGCCTATTGGACGACTCCTGTCCATCAACTTCCCATTGGATGAGGTAACTTAGAACCTCCCAACTTTATCGATCTCATGTTTATTGGTCATCATCCTCTTCAGGCATGGAGAAAGACAAAATATCCACCAATTCTCCAGCCTCATCTATCCCCTCTTTCATTGTTGAGAGAAACCCTCAAGTGTAACTTTGTAAGTTCCATTTATTTTCACCTTTCCATTTATATGGGAAAGAAGTCCTTTAACAAAGCCACCCCTAAAGATCTATGACTGTAGGGAAACTGAAGGAGCAACACTTGTAAAAGGTGGATCTTAAGTAGAAGGCATTGTGAAACCGAGTAACTGGATCTTTGTAGGTGAGAGTTGTACATCTAAGGTTTTCAACTAGAAAAGAAGATTGGTCATTGAATATCAAGAATATGGGAAGAGTGAATTTCAATTGTGGATTGATGGAGAAACTAGATCTTATTTAAGAAACTTAGATCTAGGTAGATGGATGTAGATTGAGGTGATAGTTCGACAAACCAAATCATTCATGGATTGAAGACATGGTGATAGCAACCAAGCGTCTTGCAGCCAGGGCCGACCCTGAGATTTTAGAGGCCTGATGCGTGTTTGGGCATGACATGGCCCTGCTATCAACTCGAATAAATTAAAAACATTCAAATAAAAGCTTTAACTAGGACTTGATCCTGAGACTCGTGATTCAAGTTGCCTCAAGTTGTACCAACTACTAATAGCCATTAGCAAAATAAACTCAAATATACAAAAATGAGATCCCAAACCACATACAAGCAACAAAAAGTTGAGGGCCCCAAAATTGTTGATTTTTTGTGGGGGCTTCATGCGTGCTTCAGCCTCATGTAGTCAGACTCAGCAAGGGAGTGAACTTGAAATGAGTGAAGACATCAAAGTGAGACCATGAGAGGTATAAATCTGGACACTGTCTCATGTTGTAGTGGATTTTGTGTGGTTATGAGATTCAACCATACGGGCGAAAGCATGTGCGGTGATGAAATTCAACTAACATGGTGGAGTTTTCTTTCCTACTCAAGTTTCTCCAAGGTATGTTGATAGTCAAGTTTGCTTATTACTTATATGTGGATGTGACTTATTGTGGTGGCAGAAGAGTACATTTTGTATGTTTGGTAGTGTGATGAGAGTATTTGCACGTTTCATAGAAGTAGAGGATGTATGTGATTATGTCATAGATCACTTTAGAGAGCACTAGTGTGTATTTGGACTGTACTAATGGGATTCTAGGCCAGATATTACATTAACAATTGTTGGATCCTTTGCTGTCATTAAATCAGGATGTTGTATGTACCTAGTGTTTGATGCATTGTCACATTGTACCTCCAGGCTAAGATTTTGTTTTGGTCTTGTCATTAAGAATCTGACTAGCAGGACCTTTTGCACAATTTTGAGGATGGCAACTGGGCATTCCTATAAGTTGCAATGAAAAAGCCTAACCCTACCCGCTGACTTCTGTATGCGCAAAAGTGGATCCATGCTAGAGCATATGTGTGAGGGGCTTTTCACTAATTAGTGCAAAGGTGAAAGAGGACAAGGCATCAATGGATATTGCTAACAGGTGGATTAAACAGATAAGAAGTTAATTTTATGATAAATAGAGACACGCTTCTCATAGTGAATTATCTCAAATTTTATTTCTCAGACAAAAGGGTGTGGACCTAGGTTCCCCCATTGTGTCAGTTTAATTGGTTTTCGGTCCTGAATGGGCTTTCGAAGCACGATGACCTTGTAAAGTGACAGTAGTTAATGCATGCAATCTCATTCTTGCAGATAGTCATCGCCTGCTATTCACTTGTCCTTTTGGACCTCCCTTTAGTTAAGTTGATTGTTAGTGCTTGTCTTGAAATGCTGTGGAATCCACTCTGTGATCTGGGAGGTTTCAGTTGGAGCTTAACATAAAAACATTTGAAGGTTGTCTCATGAGATGGAGTGCATTATGTGCGCACACTCTCTTCTAAATTGGTCTAGGGTTTTGGAGAATTCAGATTTCTGGTTAATAGTAAATGAAAATATCATTGGGTGGCTGAATGAGAATATCACTGGGTAGTTTCGGGATCATGATTTGCTTCCCTCAATTATTCAGTAGTGGAGTAGCGGTGGGCTGCCAGTTATGTATAAGTAATGGTTCAAACTCGTACATGTTTAGTCCAGGATAAAGGAATGGTGCATAAACAGGAACTTGAAGGGATAAGTGATCCTTGCATTGAATGGGAAGATGAGTCTTTGGTGTTGTCAGATGGATGCATGAGATTCAATCTAGAGCTGCTGGAAGAATCTAGGTTTAAAAACATTTAGATTTTATAAGCAATTGGTGAAGGGATGGTTGCAAGAGTTTGATAGCAACAGTGTAACATTAACTTCTTTCATGCCTCCGTGTTGTTGAGGGAAAATTTAGTGATCTTTCCAAGATGTTGATTGATGTGGTTGTTGTAGCATAACCTTATTTCACAACCATATTGTTTCCTTGCTTATCAACTGATCAGGATCATTAGGATTGGAGATCAGAGTTGGAGGGGTCAGAGGGTTAGGTTTCTATGGTCGAAGTTAGAGGGATCACAGTTTGGTTAGGTTTCTATGGGGATTTTAATTTTGAGGATATTTAGAAGAAATCTAGAGTTGTGGGAGTGACAAGGCACTGAGCACCAATGTGTTTTGCGAATATTTTAAGAAGTGTTGGAAATTCAGAGGCTATGGTGGTGGTGGGCAATCTTCAAGACCATTTTTCTTGGATTGGAGCAGAATGTATCCTTTTATCACCTTTATTCTTAAGAACAAGGGAACAAATTTTATTCGAGACTTTAGGCGAATTAGTCTTGTTGGCGGGATTGACAAGATTATTGCAAGGGCAATAGCTAGAAGGCCGAAGATGTTTGGAGGCGCTTACTTAGCATATTGAATGCCAAACCTTTGGAGATAGGGCTATTGTCCAGTTTCAGGTTTACCATGAGCTCATCTTCAGTTTGCTGATTACACTCATTTTTCTTCTTTTCTTGGATGAAATTTCTCTGGTGGAAAGATTAAATTACATCTTGCTATATTTTTCAAGAGTCGAGACCGTTGGGACTGCTTGGGAGTTGAATAATTTTGCTAAAGTGATTTATGGTATTAGTGAAAGAGCTAAAGTGGGCCGGATTAGGTGAGTTTTGCTAGCTATTTCTGTTTTCAGTTGTTAAATGAAGTGAGAAGATCCTTGCTCGCTTTCTTTTGTGTGGTGGGAAGATAAAATTAAAAGGTTTTCTGCTTTAAACTTGGAGTTACTGTGCATGCTAAAGGAAGTGGGTGGTTATAGTATAGTCTGTATAGATGAATAAGGAGTTGCTACATCAGTGGACGTGAAGATACAATACATGAGAGGATAGTTTGTGGAAAGAAGTCATTAAAGCCAAGTATGACCAATATTATTGAATCAGCTTAAGATTCTGATTTAATCCTAAATCTTAAGATTTTTTAATATGTATTATATATATATATATATATATATATATTATGATGTCTATTATATTAAATATGTATGTATGGTTAATGAATTCAAGGAAATAAAAGAAATAACAAACAAAGAAAATACTGAAATTAATAAAGAAATCCAATTTATATCTTCTAGTATTACTGCTACTTCCTGCTAACTTTGTATTATGTATGCATTCTTTCCTGAGGAATTATTTTGTAAATGTATTTTATGTTATTACAGCAAGTAAAGGCAAAAAGCGAAAGGTTGAATCTGGAATAGAGGTGTGTTAACTGAATCTTATATGAACTTATTAGTTTTATTTTGCTATTTTTGACATTTATACTCGTCCTGTATGTTTTTTTTATACAAGAAGATAACGAAAATGACCATTCAGATCTGTTTATAATGACAATTCTTTGTGGTTAAGAAATCTATTTCATTAGGTTTTCATGAGCGCAACAGGGCAAAGTGTACCGTTCGGATATGGAGCGCCTTATAATATGTTTCTCTGAGAAATACTTCTTTTTATTCTTGCATAGGAATATTTGGAAAATATGTAAACATATTTTTTTGGGTGGTGGTTCTTGTTGGGGAGTGGATATTGACAATCTCTCGCTGTTCCACATTTTCGACACTTCAAATAATATGCTCCGTCCCTGTTTTTATTTATTTTATGGAAAAAAAATGGAGTCTGTCATCATCACAAAATGCAAGGAGTTTGAACTTCTTCAAACACACTGATAAAACATTTAGTAGCAACGGTATCTTCACTTGTGAGCAATGAAGTGTGATCAAAATTAATGTGGTTGTTTACGTAAAAAGACAAATATTTGTTACTTTATTCATTTGAGTTTTTCTTATGTGTTAAGTTTTAAATAATGAGGTTTTCCTTCATCAGTGTTCAGAAATCTGGAATTAAAAATCACCAATACATATCCCACAATAAATGATGAAATTCTGCAACGGATCTTTATTATATTGTCGTGATATGTCATATCGACTCCGGAAAATTTTGATAGATGTCACAACACATAGGAGACATTTAAGTCTTTCATAATGGGATCTTGCCAAGAATAGTGTTTTGAAAATGAACCTCAGAACTTGTAACATATTAATGCTGAAAACCCCGAATGGATGTTGCAAGGGTCAACTAGTCTAACCGACAAGTCAAGATCTTTGCAGTCTCAACAAATATACGTATGATCCTAAGATACTATACAAATCAGAGTCTCTACAAATGACAAAAGGTCATTTCTTGTAAGGTTTTAGTAATGAACCGTCCACATTCAGGTTTTTCTTTAATTTGGTGATTGTATTACATTTTAGAGTACGTTGATGGCTAACTTTGTGATTTGAAAATGGTAGGAGGATACTGTATCTGCAGACAAGCATGTGAAGATCCAAATTCCTTCAACGCTTAAAAAGCAGCTGGTTGATGACTATGAATTTGTTACTCAGCTGGGTAAGGTACTACATTCTATACAGCCAGCTACTTATCTTAAATGTGTAGCATGTATCAGCAGACTTATGAAAATAAATTTATTGATTCTTCAGGAAATTAATAGTGGATAAATGCAATATTAGTTATTTGTGCTTTCTAGACTACATAATGTTATTGATGAAATGGTTTTCATTTATATAAACCATTGCCTAAAAGAAATCCTGTGAAGTCATGTATAATGTAACAAGTCACTTATCAGCACTAGCACTAGCCCTTCAGAAGCTCAGCACTCTAGCTCATAGATCATGGCGAAAATGACAACAAGCTCTTTGGAGTTTTTTTTCCAGCACCCATAATTTGAATTCCTGCCTTCATTTCTTGTTTTGTATATCTAAAGTTTTGCTTCTCTTTAGCTGTTATTAGAAATTAATTAATTAGATAACTCTTTCTTGCAGCTAGTTAAGCTTCCACGCTCCCCAAGTGTTGATGATATAATGATGAAGTACCTCGAGTATAAGGGAAGGAAGACTGGCAAGTAAGTTCTCAATATGGAAATCTGGTCACAAGTGAGAAATACTTGATCTGTTGAACATATCAATTTCAGTAAAATCCAGTCACTTCTTTCCCTTTTATATCTTTTCTTATTGCGATCATTGCTTTTTGCATCCGAGAGATAGATTTATAGCTATTATCCAGTGAACAATGAGCTTTGTTGAATTGCTATTCTGAATGCCAATCCATCAGCTATATTAAAGCTGCTTTATTGGCCTCTCAGTTGACGATAGTTTCACATTTAGTTCAAAAGTTGTCATATTTATCAGACGTCTTAGTTTATTGTCTATGAAACAATGCAAAATATCATACATTTCTACTTTCCCTTTTTTTGAGAATGTGTTAAACTGTTCTTATTTTGATAAAGCTTCTTGACTACTTGTAACCGAGATCGAACAATGTAACAGGGAATGAAACTTGCGTATACACATTAAACACGTGTTGGGTCCAGCTACTTGTGAAGGAATACCTATCAGGATGACTTTTATTTCTTCACTACTTTCTTTCAAATGTAAATTTTCTCCTTTGTGTTCCTGGTTGGTAGTGATGCTCTTTCTCTCACTGCGACCATCCTGTGTTCAGCAATACATGCTCGACTTGCTTGACAAAAAAACATGATTAAACCTTAGAAATCTTCTAAATAGAATGATAGATATAAAAAAAATGTTTTCCTTATTGCTCCTGACATTTCTGACAACAAAGGAATAAAACAAGATCATATCCTTCCATGTTTTGTAAAACAGTAAATGATATTAAATTAGTAATGCAAAAAGGGCCGACTGTGGAATTTATGGTGGTTCTAATTATGATTCATGTATCTGTGCGGTAATGCAGGGTTGTTATCTCGATTCCAGAAGTTTTAAAAGGGTTGCGCCAGTACTTTAACAAGGCAATGTCCATGATGCTTTTGTATAAACAAGAGCGTCGACAATACCGTGAAGCAATCACAGATAAAGTCTGTCCATCAAAAGTATATGGCGCTGAGCATTTTCTACGCCTCTATGGTATGACGACCATAAATTCTACTTGCGTAGAAATGAAATTCTTACCCCCTGTTATGTGCTGCAAAATTGCTTTAGATTGTTTAGGTAAAAGTTTTAATGCAAGAGGGTTTCGGACCAGTCTTATTAAAATTGGTAAAATTTATATTTTCTTGGTTAGTTAATTGAGAGCATTCAGGGAAAGGTGCACTGTCCTTGGAATACCTACGTCATATTTAATCTATCTTTTGGTATGACTAAAGTTGTCTCATAGTTTCTATAATATCATATAATAGTATTTCTAAGGTTATTTTATTATTTCTCTATGCTTGTTGGTAGCTTTGAGATACATGCTGGTGTTATCTTCAAATTTTTTTGTATGGCAACTCATCCTTTGTTGTAGATCCCTTACTGTTATCTCATTTGTTATAATTTTGTGCCTCAGCTTTTCTTGCCAAATTTTGTTTGCCAAAAATATTTGCAAGGGAAGATTCTTACCATTGCAAATTCCAAAGATGTAAATGGCCATTTGATTAAGCAAACTTCATTGTTTGAAGACAAATGGCTCTCCTACGAAACACCCTTGTTTTCCCTAATTTGAACGATATTTTTCAGAAGTACCAGTATAATGTGTTTTCTCACAAACTCTTTATGTTTTGGTAATTGATCCTTGCAATGAAGTTGCAAGGTTTGGGATGTTCTTCGCGGGTCTAGGTGAAGCAGATCTTAAAGGGGAGTATAAAATCTAGCACAATGAACGCGATTTTCTTGCCTTATTGCTGATTGTCTCTATCTCCTTTTGTCATGTATCTTGAGGATTGCATGTCAAAGTGATCTGAAACTTTAACATGTTATTCCTGATGTAAATCCACACAATTCTGCAAAATTTCAGGTCTGCTGGGTTAGGGAAATACATAGTTCACGTGTGAGGTTGTCCTTGAAGTGCACAAAAAAAATACCAAACTGTGTTCTTTATGTTACGAGAAAATTGTGTTCTATTTGTTACAATGAAACAGGTTCCATTGAAGCCCAATGCACCAAAAGACATCTATTAATTCACTTTGAGTTTATTTTCTCCATTTCTTGGTGGGGCTTGCATATATTGCACTATGCTCTTAATTTTGGCTTCTGGATGTTAAGTTTCTGATCTCCTGGGAATATCAGATTATCATTTACTTTCTTGGATTTTCTGCAGTGAAGTTGCCAGAGTTGCTGGCTTATGTCACCGTTGAAGAGGAGACACTCCCCATGTTGCAGCAGATACTTCATGATTTTCTCAAGTATGATACTATCCTCGATGCATTTTGCAATCCGAAAATGATTTACGTGATTGCTTGTAGAGAAGCATTTTAGCAGGCTACCCCACAACTTATTTATTTATTTTACCCCTCCTCTTAAGTTGATTGCCAAACTTCCTTCACACTGAGCATTAATTTGTTGAATTACTATTGAGCCAACTAGTTAACATTCTAGTTACGTTGGTATGCAGGTTCATTCAGAAGAATCAAAGTACCTTTTTCCTTTCTTCTTATGATGGCCCCAAAGTTGACTGCGAGGAGGAAGAAGACTGAGGAAGCAAAAAATGTGCGCATCCACCTGAAAATTGTAGGCAGTCGCATATTATCCTGTTGTATTTTCTTCAACAGGAATCTGCCATAATGCATCAAGAAACTTGGTGTTATAATCTGCCTGCTAATACTCTTTGTATGCTGCCAGTGGCAGTTGAAGTGTGTACCATAAAAATGTCAGTTTGTGGAGAAACTTCAATACTGGAGTTTTCCCCTTGAGCTCAGCTTGGAAGAACCAGTTTCCTGAAGTCTCCTTAATTGACTTAAAAATATGATTAGAAAGCTTGTGTTTAGATTGATGCTCATGCTTATTTTTTTTCAATTCTATTGGGATATAGTAAAACATGATGTCTGTGAGGTTATCCAACACTTTTTCAAAACCTGTCACATGAATCCAAAGCTCAATGAGATTTTCATTGCTCTAATTCCTTAAGTAGGGAACTCAGCGACCCCAAATAAGTTTCGTCCTATAGGGCTTTGTAATGTTATTTATAAGGTTATTTTGAAACTCTTGGCAAATCGTCTGAAACCTCTTTTAGATAACATTATATCCCCAAATAATTGAGCATTTCTTAAAGGTAGTTCTATAGCAGACAATGTTAGCATTGCTCATGAAACATTTTTCAAATGAAGCACTTTTGAAAAAAGAAACAGGGCTGGATGGCAATAAAAATTGACATGGGTAAAGCCTATGATAGAGTGGAATGGTCATTCTTACTTCAAATTCTTGAAAAGCTTGGTTTCGCTTATGAATGGATAAAAATGATTGAGTAATGCATTTTCACTACCTCTTTTGCAGATCATGCTCAATGGTTTTCCTCTTTCTCCCATCAAACCATCTAGGGGCATTAGGCAGAGGGACCCCCTATCCCCATACCTTTTCATTCTTATTGTCGAAGCCCTCTCCCATCTTCTTGCATGAGCCGAATCTGAGGGATCCCTTAAAGGTATTGTTATTAAAATACATTCCCCATCTATTAGTCACTTGCTCTATGCAGATGACCTTACGATCTTCTGTCGAGCTTCGCTAGTTGAAGCTCACTCAGTCAAGGATATCCTTCACCAATATTGTTCTGCGTCGGAGCAAGGTGTCAATTTTGATAAATTTGTTATTTACTACAGCTAGAATGTCCACCCTAAGCACTCTAAAATGATCAACAAGATCTTGAGTTCCAAATTTTATAACTCTAAAGACAAATATCGACCTACAGAAAGATTGTTGGGTTTTGCCTGGATTGGTGCTAGCTGGTTGCATTCCTAACTTCCAAGACCAGGGCATGCCTGCTGGGATTCCTGACCTGTGGAAAAACTCCTCTAATCATCACCATCATTGGGACTTTGCTCTTATTAATTCTCTTTTCCCTCCCCCTGTTGCCAAAGACATTCAGGACATCCTGATTAGGCCTTCTGCAAATCTTGATAAGCTCATCTAACTACCAGATAAAAAAGGAATATTCTTAGTGAAAAATGCAACAAAGACATTCACTAATGATGAGTTTGACTGTTCCACCTCTTCGTATACTGCTAACATATTAAACACCAAAAATCTCAGAGACTTGTGGAGAATTAAAGCGCCTTCATGCGCCCTTTTCCTTCTTTGGAAGATCAGTCAAAATATCCTCCCTACAATGACCAATCTACAATGGTTGCATACTCTCATTGAAGATTGTTGTATTTTCTGTAATAACCACACAGAAGATACTACTCATCTCTTCTTCATTTTCCCGATCATTCATCAAATGTGGCAGATCTCTCCTATCCCGATTGATTGGCGCAATTTCAACTTTGCGATGCCAAACACTAGGGTTGAAAGTCGAACCGACAGTTCGATTTTTCACCTAAACAGTGAACCGAACCAATTTTGCTCGGTTTCAAAATTTTTAAACCAAAACCGAACAGATCATTAACAAAACCGAACCGATTCTACTTCATGCAAACCGTAACCGAATCAAACTGACTAAAACCAAACTAAAATTGAAATAAAATCGAACCGATCGGTTATTATTATATATATTATTATTATTATATATATTTAGTCGGTTCGGTTTAGTCGGTTAAAACACATATAAATTGAAAATCGAACCGACCACTTCGGTTTTGAATTTTTTAAAACCGAAATTAAACCCAACCGATCGGTTCGGTTTTGATTGGTTCGGTCGGTTTATTCGGTTTGATCGGTTTTTTGTTCAACCCTACCAAACACTACACTTTTTTCTCAATTTCATGTCGGATACTGCTAACATGCACAAAGATATCAGGGATGAGATGTTTGTCCAATTCACTGCCTTTCTCCTAACCATTTGGCATACTCGGAATAATCAGGTTTTCAACAACACCAAGTTTTGCCCTCAGCAGTTCCTATCTTCCTTTCACCAGACTTGGAAAACTTGGAAAAGCCAATAGTTTTCCACGAACATCAATTCCCCAAATCATCTTCGCCAGTTGACCAGCCAAGATAATGACAAAATGGATTCCATTCACCATTTCCTTGCTACAGCAGTTACCGATTCTCGGTCAAACCACATTCCCATTACTCCATCCGAGTCGAGCCGACTCACCTCATATGGTCCTCTTACTGAGTTAGCCACGACCAGGACAACTTATTTATGATCAAATCCAAACAGTCAGGAATCACCCCCTCAATTCTAGATCCCCTGACCTAAGACCCATTCCTCACCATCAGGATCCAGATACAACTGTTGTTACTTCTTTGCCTCATCACAATAAGACGCAAATGGTGTTTCGGCGGTCAATCTTCAAGGTGAGCTCCTAGCACAAGTGGTATGCTCTATTTAAGGCAAGGTAACGGATAGTACAATGGCTGAATGCAGGCGGCTCTTCTCCTCATCCAAACACGACAGTGGATAACATGTTTTTTGTTGGGAGATTTCGAAAATCTTATTTCCATTTGCAAGATGATTTGCAACCTCCTTTGGTAGCCATGGACTGGGTATGGCGTCCCCTTATCACCAACATACGGCGACTACTTACAATTCATTCATTATGATTTTGTAAATTTATCAGTAGGGAGCTCAACTATGAAGCTCACGAACTAGCCACTATGGTAAGACTTCAGTATTGTAACCGAGATTCTTAATATATATATATATATGCACAAATTCTAGAGAGCCAGGCCCCTAGCGCCAAGGAGGCTCTGTGTGTGTGTGATTGTGTTCAATTGGTGGATTATGAGGATCTCTAAGATGATGGAGGGCATTGAGGCTCCCTAGCGCGGGCCTGGTGCTCCTGGCCTCGCTTTCTAGACCGACTCATATATGCATTATGCTTTAAATAAATAAATAAATAAATAAATAAAACTTTCAACACTTTGCATGAGTTAATTGTTTTACCGAATCTGTGCACGCGCTGCACAAAACTAATACCTAGGTAGCTCATTAACTCTGGATCTGCTAAGCATCATTTATGTACCGTAAATCGTGCAACATGTGGCAGATTGATACAACACAAGATGATCTTTCCAAGTTTGGCAAAACTTAATTTACATTTTAAGCTTATGTTATTCTTTTGACAAACTCAATGTACATGTTTGTCTTATCATTCACATGCCCAGTATAAATAAATGCTCAACAACTTATATTCGGTTTACTTGAATGGACAGACCATCTTATAAGATCTACAAAGCAGGAATTCTAGGGGGGTAGGGGAAGAGCGAGGGATGAGTTAAAATTATAGATTCATAAAAGGTTAAAATTATAGATGATGCCGTAGTAATGGATGATAGTAATGATGCCATAATAATAGATGGTTAAAATTATAGATTCATAAAAGGTTAAAGGGCTTTCTACAAAGTAATGGATGATGCCTTTATAAAGGTTAAAATTATAGATTCACAAAATTAATAAAGATGAATTTGTTTTTTTTAAACTACCTAAAACAAAACATGTTAAATGGAGGCATGTGACAACTGGATGATGCATCAATACATATTATTAAATGTTTAAACAGAGTAAAAAAAATTTATGCAAATACAATATCATGATGCATAAAACATAAAATACACAAGGACCAATCAACATGGAAACTCCCCTAGGGAACCAAACAATTAGGTGGCGTTTGTTTTTGTTTTTTTGTTTTTATTTTAATGGGTTTAGAAGCCACCTTCTAGCTAGAGTTGAAGTTTTAAATGAGCTTTGAATTAATTGTTTGTTTTACTTCTTAACTTGTTGTTGATAGTAGTTGTAAAATTAAAAGTATTTGTTTTTAGGTGCTGACATAAAGTTGTTTTAATATTTTAACCCAATATCACAACTCCCACCGATCACCATAAACTACCAACATCAATCTCCTTCTTCACCTATTTTCTCTTATCCAAAAATTATAGAAAGCTGTATATATTCTAATTATAGAAACATGTATATATTCAGGATATTCTAATTTCATATTTAGGTAATCTAGAATATATTCTGTAAGATTGTTTCTTGTAAGACAAGAAACCCTATTGTATATATACCCCTGTTGTGGGATGAATAAAAAACACACAAATTGAAGTATTTCTTTCTACATGGTATCATAGCAGGTTCAATCCTTTGAACTTGTTTTGCATATTTTTTTTTAATCCCGAATCTCGAAGAACACCACCAAACCGCTGCGTACTACAACTAGTGAAATCAAACCATCCCCGAATCCTTGAATCTCAAACCTGAATTCCTTAATGGCCGGATCTGTAATTGATGACAATCAGTCAAATCTCGAAAATTCAATTATGCCAGAAACTCAATCATCCTCACAAGTCATTCATCACCACTACACCCAACAAGACAACTCTGCGTTTCCAAAAACTATTTCATTGGATGAATCCAACTACACCATATGGGCTCCCCTCATGCGGATGCGCATTGGAGCACGAGGAAAGATTGGTTATTTGACTGGCGCAAAGGCTGAACCCCCACAGACAATGAAAAGGTAAAAAGTTGGCTTATTGTTTCCATGGAGGCCTCTCTTATGAACCGATACATTCGTCTTCCTACTGCAAAAGATATTTGGGAAGCTGTGGAGATAACTTTTTATGACGACTCTGACGAAACTCAGATCTTTGAATTAAACAAGAAGTGTTTTGAAGCAAAGCAGAATGGTCGACCTATTCCTACCTACTACAACGAATTAGTGGCCATGTTCCAGGAAATTGATCAAAGGGTGACCTCTCAGAATAATAATGTTACAGGTGTAGTCCATGAGACTTCAATGATGTCACGATTGCGTGTTCATATGTTTTTGAGTGGACTAGATTCAGACTATGATCAGGTACGTGGAGAGATCCTGCGCAAGGAACCTAAATTCTCCTTGGAACAGAGCTATGCTTACATCTGCAAGGTGCAATCTGAGAAACAGACTATGGGGCGTTTTGTATCTACTGAATCCTCTGTTTTGGCTGTTCAGAGCAGGGAAGTTACCCCTCCAGGCTTTTCCGGTCCTCCTTCTCGTCGTCCTACAGGTAAATCAAATTTATATGCAAATAAGAAGTGTAATGTTTGTGGAGAATTAGGTCATAGCAAGGAGAGATGTTATGAAATGTTTGGTTATCCTGATTGGTGGGACTTCACCAAGAAGCCATGAAAGAATATAAGCAAGGCTGCCATTTCTACTACTGGGAATGAACAATTAGACAGTGCTTCTGCTAATGTAGCACAATCAGGTATGAATGATAAAGTTATTTCGAATAGTGCATGGATAATTGATTCAGGTGCATCTGATCATATGACAAATGACCCTAACCTTGTGGAAAATCTTAGAGCTTCCCCTCAAAATGCTATCTCTACTGCTGATGGTACTCTAACTCTGGTTAGCGGAGAAGGTTCTATTGTGTTATCTGATACCCTAACTCTTGAATCCTTCTTAGTTGTTCCATCACTAGCTTATAATCTCTTGTCTGTCTGTCAAATTATTCTAACACTTGCATGTATTGTGATGTTCTATCCATCGTTCTGTGTATTTCAGGACATTCTGACTCGGCGAATTCTTGGTTATGGCGTTAGAAGGGGGAAATTGTACTACTTGGATCTGACAGAGACTGGAAAGAAACGCAAGAATCTTTTGGGGCAAGCTAATCGGGTCATAAGGGTCGATAATGCGAAGGAAGTTGTATGGTTATGGCATCGTCGTTTAGGACATCTGTCTTTTAGTTATCTTAAGAAGTTGCAGCCTCATTTGTTTTCGGTTGTTAGTGATTCAGAATTTCATTGTGACATTTGTGAACTGGCCAAGAGCCACCGTATTTCATATTCGCCAAGTATTAATAGATGTCATGTTCCCTTTATGAAAATTCACTCTGATGTTTGGGGTCCTGCAAAAATTCCTTCATTTTCTGGAGCTCGATATTATGTAACTTTTATTGATGATTGCACTCGGATGACCTGGGTGTCATTACTGAAAAGTAAGAGTGATGTATTTGGAATGTTTACTGATTTTTACAAAATGGTGGTGACACAATACCAACAATCCATCAGAGTGTTTCAATCTGACAATGGTGGAGAGTTTGTAAATGGCCTTATGTCTGAGTTTTGCCGGTCAAATGGAATTCGTCATCAAACCTCCAATTCTGGTACTCCTCAACAGAATGGTTTAGCAGAACGAAAGAACAAGCAGTTGTTGGAAGTTGTTCGTGCTTCCCTGTTTGGCATGAATGTACCTCGATCCTATTGGGGTGAAGCAGTGAAATCTGCAACATATGTTATCAACCGTACTCCCTCACAAGTAATTGAGTTCAAGAATCCTCATTAGAAGCTTCATACACTTTTGTCCATCCCATCTATGCCTAATTTGGAGCCCGAGTGTTTGGGTGCACAACTTATGTCCACATACCAAAACCACAACGGAGCAAGCTTGATCCCCGTGCGAAGAAATGTATTTTTGTGGGTTATGCAGAGCTCCAAAAAGGTACAGATGTTATGACCTGCTTACTAACAGAATGCATATATCTCTTGATGTCTCATTCCATGAATCTGAGCCATATTACTTAGGGGGAGTTTCCCAGTCTTCCTTTCAGGGGGAGAGCGATAGTGAAGGGAATCCTCGTTCTATTGCTAATATTGATGTCTTTGAAGAATTGGAACACTTGGAGGAACAATTTGAAGTTCCTGTAGCAGCAGAAAATGACTTGTCTCGAGAGATAGACACTTCCAATGGGCATACAATTAACCACTTGGTTCCTAGTGATCAATTCCCTCATGAGACAGAAGCGAATGATCAAAATGTATCTGAAACTCACACACACGACATTCCCCCTTCTACATCAGCAACTGAAGATCTCGCTCAGAATGATCCACGTCAGGTACCTTTAACCCCTAATGAGTCTTCTGTGTTAGAAAGTGTTGAACCTAGGAAATCACAAAGGGTTACTAAGGGAGTTCCTAAAAAACAATATGAACCAGACATCAAAGCCCAAGCTAAATACTCTATAGCTAACTTTATGTCTAACCATAGGCTTTCTGAGTCACATGCACTTGTTATTAATCAAGTATCTACTGTATCTATTCCTAGTAACGTGCAGGACGCAATGAAGGATCCAAAATGGACAACAACAATGAATGAAGAATTGGAAGCTCTTCAGAAGAATGTCACATGGGAGGTAGTAGACAAGCATGTTGGAAAGAAGACTGTATGATGTCGTTGGGTGTTTAATGTGAAGCTTAATGCAGATGGAACTATTGATAGATACAAGGCAAGATTAGTTGCCAAGGGATATACACAGCGCCATGGAATTGATTATGAGGAGACTTTTGCACCTGTGGCGAAGATTAATACTGTCCGAATTTTAATTTCACTTGCAGCAAATAAAGATTGGCCCTTGCACCAGCTTGATGTGAAGAATGCATTTCTCAATGGAAATTTGGAGGAAGAAGTGTACATGAATATGCCTCCAGGCGTGAAGAATAACCCAAGAGACGCTGGTAAGGTGTGTAAATTGAAGAAGTCTTTGTATGGCCTGAAACAGTCTCCAAAAGCTTGGTTTGGAAGATTTTCGAAGTTCATGAGAGCTTTTGGGTACAAACAAAGCAACTCTGACCATACCTTGTTTATCAAACACAAGAATGGTAAGATTACAACTCTAATTGTGTATGTTGATGACATGATCGTTACAGGAGATGATCCGAAAGAAATAAATGATTTGCAAAAGTATCTGTCGAAGGAATTTGAAATGAAGGATCTCGGGCAACTGAAGTATTTTCTGGGTATTGAAGTTGCAAGGTCGAAGAAAGGGATTTCACTTTCACAAAGGAAGTATGTTCTTGATTTGCTCGCTGAAACAGGGATGTTGGACTGCAAACCAATAGAGACACCCATTGAGATGAATCATTGACTTGTTATTCTTCCTGATCAAGTCCCTACTGATAAAGGGAGGTATCAACGTCTTGTAGGAAGGTTAATTTATCTTTCTCATACTAGACCTGACATTGCTTATGTTGTGAGTGTTGTTAGTCAGTTTATGCATTGTCCTAGTGAAGAGCATATGAATGCAGTCTTTCGTATCTTGAAATATCTGAAGATGGCACCTGGTAAGGGATTATTGTTTGAAAAAAATGAATTAGAAGTTGTTGGATACACAGATGCGGATTGGGCTGGTGATAAAACTGATAGACGCTCTACATCAGGGTACTTCACTTTTGTTGGTGGGAACCTTGTAACTTGGCGTAGTAAAAAACAGAAAGTTGTTGCTAGATCAAGTGCAGAAGCTGAATTTCGAGGTATGGCACATGAAGTTTGTGAAATGTTGTGGATCCGTAATGTCCTGAAGGAATTGGGTTTCAAGCTACAAAGGCCTATGAATTTACATTGTGATAATACAGCTGCCATTCAGATTGCACATAATCCTGTTCAGCATGATCGAACAAAGCATGTGGAGGTTGACCGCCATTTTATTAAAGAGAATCTTGACAGGAAAGTTATTCGTTTTCCATTTGTAACCTCAGAGGAACAATTAATTGATGTTCTTACTAAATGGGTATCTCAGAAAGTGTTTGACAACTCAGTTGACAAGTTGGGCATGATAGACATCTATGCACCAATTTGAGGGGGAGTATAGAAAGCTGTATATATTCTAATTATAGAAACATGTATATATTCATGATATTCTAATTTCATATTTAGGTAATCTAGAATATATTCTGTAAGATTGTTTCTTGTAAGACAAGAACCCCTATTGTATATATACTTTTGTTGTGGGATGGATAAAAAACACACAAATTGAAGTATTTTTTTCTACAAAAATGATTGAGATCCCCTTCCATCAGAAACCACCCAATATCACTCTATGTTCCTTATAAATCTAAAACAACTCAGGAAGATAAAAATAAGGGAGGTAGAAGAGTGAAGAGGAGAGTGGTTGTGATAGTGACAACATTTACTGCGTGATAGAAAAGAAATGGAAAAGAGGAGATGATTCGGTAGTGAAGAAAAATAACATCAGTCATTACAAATTTATTGTGAGGTTAATATTGAAATGAATTTTCATTAAGCAGTGCTAAGTGATTAACACTCCCATAGTGCTTACTCCAATCAGAAATTCAACTTTTCGTTTGAAGTGAAATCAAACATCCTCGACATCTTATTAAGACTTCCACTCGAATCGTAATAGAAACAAACGCTTCTTTGCCTATCAGCACGTGCTTGAGCAGTGGTGGAGAAACGCAGTCACAGTGTCAACACAATTGCACAGAATTGAATCACAAAGATGACACACACTCACCTTTTTACAGTAATATTGAACGAGAGGTTCTCTGCATCTGACTAAAATCTCCGAGTCATCCCACCCTCTTCTCGTCTTCCCTCTCGATTCCAAATCCCAACAATGCCCTCGAATTTGTATTGAATTTGCCAACTTGCCACTATGGAAGCCATTTCTTTACCAGTCGGAGGCTTCGTTAAACTTTCCTCTTCTTCGAAAAGAAGACGAAAAGCAAGAGAAATCTCTTCACTTTGCATACCCTTTTCCGTGAAGAAGACCTCCTTTTCTTCTCTCCTCACAAAACCCTCTAATTCCTCTCTCCTTCTTCTTCCCCGATCTGTCCCCTGCTTCGCTCACGCCCACGAAACACATAATCATCAAGATCACAACCATCAGCATGATCATGATCATGAACATGACCATGGGTATCATCATCATCAACATCAACACCATGGGCACCACCACCACCACCATGGGGAGAAAGGAACAGAGCTGAACAAGTACCAAGAGGGGGTTCTTCGATTTGCCAAAGCATTTGGATGGGCGGATTTGGCGAATTTCCTGAGGGAGCATTTGCAGTTGTGTTGTTGTTCTACTGTGCTGCTTGTTTCTGCTGCTCTTTGCCCTTATTTGCTGCCGAAGAATGCGGTGAAGCCTCTACAGAATGCCTTCATTGCAGTGGCTTTCCCTCTTGTTGGGGTATGGTATACTCTTTCCATGTACTTGTTTTGATTGATTGATTGAAGTGGGGTTATAGTTTTGATTTGGTAATGTGATTTTGGTTATAAAGCTAGGATTTTGGATAATGGGTATGTGCTAGAATGGTCTTTTACTGCATCATGAGTTTATTTATTTGACAAGCTTGAAAGATAGATAGAAAGAAATTAATTGCGGGATTGTGGAGCTTTATCGTTGAAACTGCTACAAGATGTGATTATTCAGTTAAAGGCTGCTGAACGTAGGCGTGAATTTTGCAGCTTTAATTTTCCAAAATGCGTAGTTATCTTCATAGGATTCGTTAATTCGTTACTATTAAATGGGAAAAGTTATGATCTGCATTGACTCTAGAGGTCGTTGTAATGGAAAGGCGGGAAAGTTATGGTAGTGTAACAAAGGAATGTGTATTGCTCGGTAGAAGAGGAAATGCTGGGAGGTTTACTCAATAGATAGTTTATTTAAATCTCAGAAGTGGGATTCGAACCCACACCCTCATTAGAGGATGAAACTTGAGTTTTAACGCCTTATACCAACTGGCCTTCCCGACTTGAGTTCATACACCTTTCCAGGAAGATATCCTAAGATATATGTCAACGCTTGTCCAAAAGGTATATAGATAGTTTATTGATTAGGCTATGTTCCATTATGTAAGCATGCATCTATGAGATTGTTACTTTCTTATCAGCTTATACAAGCATTTATTTTTTCGGTAGTTACTAAAATTTCTTTGGCATGAAAAATATCAGGTTTCGCCCTTGATGCAATTGTCTATATTGCTGCTGGAAAAGTAAAACTTTTTATAATACTTAAAACATGTTAACTGGAGGCATGTGACAACTGACAACTGGATGATGCATCAATATACATATTATTAAATGTTAAAAAAGAGTAAAAACAAATTTATGCAAATACAATATCTTGATGCATAAAACATAAAATACACAAGGAGACAAGGAGCAAGGAACCTCCCCCAAGGAACCAAACAATTAGGTGGTTTATGTTTTTCTTAAGGATATAAAAGCTATCTTCTAACTGGAGTTAGAAGTTTTGAACGAGCTTCTAAATGAGTTGTTCCTCTTACTTCTGAATAAGTTGTTGATTAAAAGGTGTTTGTTTTAGGTGCTTACATAAAGTTGTTTTGACATTTTTGCCCAACACTACTCCAACCGCTTACCACAGACTACCAATATTAACTTCATTCTTCACATGTTTTCCCTTCTCCAAACACCATTTGGACCCCTTTGACCACCAGAAACCACCCAATATCACTCCATGTTCCTTATAAATCTCCAACAATTGAAGGAAGATAAAGAGAGAGGAGGAAGAGGGGAGAGGAGAGTGGTGGCGGCGGTGGCAACATTTCTCGCGTGATAAAGAAGAGATGGAGAATAAGGGATGGTCGATAGAAAAGAGAAATAACATCAGCCGTGAGGTTATTATTGAAATGAATTTTCATTAAGCAGTACCAAAAGTAATCAACACCCCCCATGGTGCTTACTACAATAAGAAATTCAACTTCTCATTAGAAGTAAAATCAAACAACTTTTTCTATCGTCACGTGCATGATCGGTGGTGGAGCAACACAATCACAGTGTCAATGCAGTTGCACAAAGATGACACACTCACCTTTTACAGTTCTATTGAACGAGAGCCTTTCTGTATCTGACTAAATCTCAGTCATCCCAGTCTCGTCTCCTCTTCTTGTCTCCCCTCTCGATTCCAAATCCCATCAATGCCCTCGAATTCGTATGAATTTGCCAACCTGCACTATGGAAGCCATTTCTTTACCAGTTGGAGGCTTCGTTAAAGTCTCATCTTCTTTGAAAAGAAGACAAAAAGCAAGAGAAAACTTTTTACTTTGCCTACCCTTTTCCGTGAAAAGACCCCCTTTTCTTCTCTTCTCACAAAACCCTTTAATTCCTCTATCCTTCCTCGTCCCCGATCTCTCCTCTGCTTTGCACACGCCCACAAAACACATTCATCAAGATCACAACCATCATCATGATCATGAACATGACCATGGGCATCATCATCATCAACATCAACACCATGGGCACCACTACCACCATGGGGAGGAAGGAATAGAGTTGAACAAGTACCATGAGGGTATGTGCTAGAATGGTCTTTTATTGCATCAGGAGTTTATTTATTTGACAAGCTTGAAAGATAGATTGAACAGATGAATAATTAATTGTAGTCTTGTGGAGCTTTATCGTTGAAACTGCTGCAATATGTGATTATTCAGTTAAAGGTTGTTGAACATAGGCGTGAATTTTGTAGCTTTAACTTTCCAAAATGTGTCGTTATCTTCATAGGATTTGCTACTATTAAGGCTCCGCTTGGTACACTGTAAAATAAAACAATTTTCAAATTAATGCATATGCATTACTTTACGGGTGCTTGGTAGGGTGCTTGGTAGTAACTAAAGAAAATTGATGCAAACTAGACAAGTGATTGTAGGTGGTGTTGATGATGGTAGTAGTAATTGTTATAGGGTTATATGGTGGCGGTGATTGTGATGATGGTGATTGCGAATGTGGGTGATGATGGTGGTGGTAGTGGTAGTGACAATGGCGGCGGTGGTGGTGATGGTTGCAGTGGCTATAGTGGTTGTGGCGATTATGCTATAGTGGTGGTGGTGGTTATGCTATGGTAGTTGTGGTGGAATTAGTGGTGGTTGTGGTGAGTATGATATGGTAGCGTGATCGTGGAGTTGGTTAGTGATGGTGGTAGCGGTGGTGGCAGTGCCTATGGTAGTAGTGGTTGTGGTGGCTATGGTAGTGGTGGTGACATGCGACGATAGCTATTATGGTTGTAATAGTGAGGTGGTGTTGGTTGTGGTGATCATGCTATGATAGTTGTGGTGGTGGAGGTGGTGGTCTTGGTTGTTATGGTGATTGTGGTGGTGGCGCGCGACAACATCGATTATGGTGGTAATAGTGAGGTGTGTTGGTTGTGGTTATTATGCTATGATAGTGGTGGTGGAGGAGGAGGTGGCAATAGTGGTGGTGGAGGTGGTGGTAGTGGTGGCTGTGGTGGTGATGATTATGATATGGTGGTCGTGGTACTGGCGACAATGGTAGTTGTGAAGGTGGTGGTGGTTAGAGTGTTTATTAACAAGTTGGGAGTACTCGAGGAAATGATAAGAGTTTTGCAAAGTAATACGGGAGATTTTGTTCCGCAAAGTTTTGCATAATTTACAACTAGGAAATGCGGAGGTCCTGAATTAAAATTCCAATAACCATTTTCTGTAAAGTCAACCAAGCACGTTGTTTATGTAACCACCGTAAACTTTTGCATTATGCATTCTTTTACCGCATACCAAGCGAAGCCTAAATGGGAAAAGTTATGATTTGCATTGTCTCTAGAGGTCGTTGTAATGGAAAGGCGGAAAATTTGTGGCAGTGTAAGAAAGGAATGTGTCTTGCTCGGAAATAAGAGAAAATGCTGGGAGGTTTTCTCATTAGAGAGGTTATTTTGTTTGATGGCTCGTTTTTATCTTTGATATGGTGCGCTGAATAACTTTTTTATGTACCTCAGTGAATGTTTAACGACAACAACAAAAACTGTAATCTCTATAGATAGAAATTGTTCATCTAAAACGATTGTTAATATCCATGAAAGGGTTTGTGTTTGGAAATTTTAAGTAGGCTGGATGAAGTGATAGTGAGCTGGAAAAGTAGGTTAGAAAAAGAAATGTCAGAAGTGGGATTCGAATCCACACCCTCGTTTGAGGACTGAACTTGAGTTCTGACGCCTTATACCAACCAGCCTTCCTGACTTGAGTACACCATTTCAGGAAGATATCCTAAGATATATGTGAATGCTTGTCCAAAAGTTATACGGTAGTTTATTGATTATTGATTACATTTATGTCCCTAAATAGCCTTATGTTCCATTTCGTAAGCATGCATCTATGAAATTGCTACTTTCTTATCAACTTATACAAGCATTTATTTTTTCGCTAGCTACTGAAATTTCTTTGGCATGAAAAATATCAGGTTTCAGCCTCCCTTGATGCAATTGTCGATATTGTTGCTGGAAAAGTAAAACTTTTAGAAATACTTAAAACAAAACACGTTAAATGGAGGCATGTGACAACCGGATGATGCATCAAAATACATATTATTAAATGTTAAAAAAAGAGTAAATATTTTTTGTGCAAATACAATATCTTGATGCATAAAACTTAAAATACACAAGGAAACAAGGAGCAAGCAGCTAGAACCTCCCCCAAGGAACCAAACAATTAGGTGGCATTTGTGTTTTTTTAAGGGTTTAGAAGCTACCTTCTAACTGGAGTTAGAAATTCTGAATGAGCTTCTAAATGAAGTGTTTTTCTTACTTTTGAATGAGTTGTTGATTATAAGTTGTAAAATTAAAAGGCATTTTTTTTGGTGCTTACATAAAGTTGTCTTGACATTTTTGCCTAACACTACAACTCCATTCACTCACCACAAATTATCAATATTAACCTCATTCTTTCACATGTTTTATCTCCTCCAAACCCATTAGGATCCCTTCCACCATCAGAAACCACTTGATATCACTGTATGTTTCTTATAAATCATCAACAATTGAAGGAAGATAAAGAGGGAGGTGAAGGAAGAGGGGAGAGGAGAGTGGTGGTGGCGGTGACAACATTTCTCGCATGATAAAGAGGAGATGGAGAAGAGGGGATGGTCGGTAGATAAGAGAAATGACATCACTCAATACAAATTTATTGTGAGGTTATTAATGAAATGAATTTTCATTAAGTAGTGCTAAGTGATCAACACCCCCCATGGTGCTTACTCCAATCAGAAATTCAACTTTTCATTAGAAGTGAAAACAAACACCTTTTCCTATCAGCACGTGCATGACCAGTGGTGGAGCAACACAGTCACAGTGTCAACACATTTGCTTAGAATTGAATCACAATGATGACACACTCACCTTTTACAGTTCTATTGAACGAGAGGCTCTCTGTATCTGACTAAATCTCAGTCATCCCAGCCTCTTCTCCTCTTCTCGTCTCCCCTCTCGATTCCGAATCCCAACAATGCTCTCGAATTCGTATTGAATTTGCCAACCTGCCACTATGGAAGCCATTTCTTTACCAATCGAAGGCTTCGTTAAACTCTCCTCTTATTTGAAGCGAAGACGAAAAGCAAGAGAAATCACTTCACTTTGCGTACCCTTTTCCGTGAAGAAGACCCCCTTTTCTTCTCTCCTCACAAAACCCTCTAATTCCTCTCTCCTTCTTCGTCCCTGATTTGTCCTCTGCTTCGCTTACGCCCACGAAACACATAATCATCAAGATCACAACCATCATCGTGATCATGAACATGACCATGGACATCATCAACATCAACACCATGGGCACCACCACCACCACCATGGGGAGGATGGAACAGAGCTGAACAAGTACCATGAGGGGGTTCTTCGATTTTCCAATGCAATTGGATGGGCAGATTTGGCGAATTTCCTGAGGGAGCATTTGCAGTTGTGTTGTTGTTCTGCTGTGCTTCTTGTTTCCTGCTGCTCTTTGCTCTTATTTGCTGCGGAAGAATGCGGTGAAGCCTCTACATAATGCCTTCATTGCAGTGGCTTTCCCACTTGTTGGAGTATGGTATACTCTTTCCATGTTTTGATTGATTGACTTCCATGTTTTGATTGATTGACTGAAGTGTAGTTATAGTTTTGATTTGGGTAATGTGATTTGGATTATAAGGTTAGGATTTTGGATAATGGGTATGTACTAGAATGGTCTTTTATTGCATCATGAGTTTATTTATTTGACAAGCTTGAAAGATAGATTGAACAGTTGAAGAAATTAATTGGGGGCTTGTGGTGCTTTATCGTTGAAACTGCTACTATATGTGATTATTCAGTTAAAGGCCGCTGAACATAGGCGTGAATTTTGCAGCTTTAATTTTCCAAAATGTGTCGTTATCTTCATAGGATTTGTTACTATTAAAGGGGAAAAGTTATGATCTGCATTGACTCTAGAGGTCGTTGTAATGGAAAGGCGGGAAAGTTATGGCAGTGTAAGAAAGGAATGTGTCTTAGGGGTGGGCATCCCATCCTGCGATCCCGTTCCCGTCCCGATCCCGTCCCGTCCCGTCCCGATTTTTTCGGGTTTTAATGGAATTGAATAATTTCATCCCGATCCCGTCCCGTCCCGTCCCGATCTAGAATGGGATGGGATGGGATGGAGATTTTCAATCCCGCCAATCCCGTCCCGTCCCGAACTAATTTTTTAATATTAATTATTAATATTTTTATTTACTTATTTATTTATTTTATGAACATTTGCATAAAATGTTCAGGCTTCCAGCAGCAGCAGCAGGCTTCCAGCAGTTCCAGGCTTCTATTTGATATGTCCAGATTAGCACGCTGATCCCGTCCCGTCCCGAACCCGTTTGGGATGGGACGAGGTCGGGATGGGGTTTTTCCCGTCCCGATCCCGTATGAACGGGATGGGATAGGGATGGGTATATCTCGTCTCATCCCGTCCCGTGCCCACCCCTAATGTGTCTTGCTCGGATAGAAGACGAAATGCTGGGAGGTTTTCTCATTAGAGAATTTATTTCGTTTGATTGCACGTCTTTTATCTGTGATATGGTGCGCTGAATAATTTTTTTGATGTACCTCGGTGAATGTTTAACGACAACAACAAAAACTGTAATCTCTACATATGGAAATTGCTCATGTAAAACGATTGTTAATATCCATGAAAGGGTTTCTGTGTGGAAATTTTAAGTAGTTGGATGAAGTGATGGTGAGCTGGAAAAGTAGGTTAGAAAACAAATTTTTGTCAGAAGTGGGATTCGAACCCACACCCTCGTTAGAGGACAGAACATGAGTTCTGACGCCTTATACCAACCGGCCTTCCTGACTTGAGTGCGTATACCTTTTCAGGAAGATATTCTAAGATATATGTCAACGCCTGTCCAAAAGTTATATGGGTAGTTTATTGATTACATTTATGTCTCTAAATAGAATGCTATGTTCCATTTCGTAAGCATGCGTCTATTAAATTGTTACTTTCTTATCAGCTTATACAAGCATTTATTTTTTTGGTAGTTTCTGAAATTCTTTGGCATGACAAATATCAGGTTTCAGCAGCCCTTGATGCTCTTGTCGATATTGCTGCTGGAAAAGTAAATATTCATGTCCTCATGGCTCTTGCAGCCTTTGCATCAGTGTTCATGGGAAATGCCTTGGAAGGTGGCTTACTTCTTGCAATGTTTAATCTGGCCCATATTGGTGCGTGACTCTAACTAGCACTTTGGATTAAATTTTTCTTCAATTACGTTTCTTACCATTTCAGTGACGATTCCTTTTCTTGCAGCGGAGGAATATTTTACCAGCCGTTCCATGGGTGATGTTAAGATGTTGAAGGAGAATCATCCAGATTTTGCTCTTGTATTGCAAACAAGTGATGATGAATTACCCAATTTCTTTGATTTGGAATACAATAAAGTCCCCGTGCATGACCTCGAAGTGGGGTCATACATCCTGGTCAGAGCTGGTGAGGTCTGTGCACATTGATTTTCAACTTGTTTATCTTTACATATATGCCTTTAGTCATCAGTTGTATGGTACTGGGTTTGCTTGCTCAATATATTTATTATCATAAACACCCCTGCGAAAAAAGGAGAAAAGTAATATTTTGTATTTCCCAATTCCCTATATCTTCTAAATGTTGATCCACATCTGAATTTGTAGTTATAGATGCATGCTTAGTTTTAAGGATGATAATAATAATAATAATAATAATAATAATAATAATGATAATAGTAATAATGATGATGATGATGATGATGATGATGATGATGGGTATTATTATCAGTCTGTACCAGTGGATGGCGACGTTTTTCAAGGGAGGTCAACAATTACTATAGAGCACTTAACTGGGGAAGCCAAACCATTGGAGATAAAAGCTGGAGATAGGATTCCTGGAGGTGCTAGGAACTTAGATGGCATGATGATAGTCAAGGTATGTTCTCTTGCTATTAAGGTTCTTTCATGAGTATTAATGAATGATTTAATAGTACTTATATCTATGAATTTTGTCAAGAGATTTAAACGTTGGTTTTTGGTGCAACTTGTCAGGATATTCTCAAGATCATGGTCATTATGGTTTGACTGCTTGAATTATTTTCCTTTTTTTTTTGTCGGTTTCTCTTGCCAAAACTTTGAGCTCATGAAGAATTATACTGATCCTTCTGTAGACTTAGATGGTCTCAAGCAGTATACTACTCACTGCCCATGCTTGTATCCTATCCAGGCAACATAGCGTATCTTGATCCAGTTGTGGACACTGGAAATAACATCTCAGTGTCGCCAAAATATCTGCTACCCCTAATGGGAAACTAACCTTGGTGAAAAGTTATCCTCTTCAGTATCAGATGTATCACATTTCCTATTCCCTTTGTCAATGTGCATCTAATAGAATGGAGTGGATAACTAGGGGTATTATTTAAGTGGTCAATAAGAAAAATATTATTCTTGAATCAGTGAATCCTGAGATTGTTAATGCAGAAACCATATGATTTATATAGCTATTTTATTTGTCTTGTCCTCTTAATTTCCTAAGTTGTTTTATGTTTCAGGCAACCAAGACTTGGAATGATTCAACACTGAGCAAGATTGTACAGTTGACGGAAGAAGCACACCTAAATAAGCCAAAGCTACAACGGTGGCTAGATGAATTTGGTGAGCAGTACAGCAAAGTTGTGGTAGTCCTATCTCTTGCGGTCGCTCTCCTTGGACCACCTCTTTTCAAGTGGCCCTTCATTGGCACATCAGGTACATTATAGAATTTTTTGGGTATATACTGAAATATTTGGTAACAATATGTTATTTTCAAGTAGTTGCTTCATACTGACTATTTTAATGAAGCGAATTGGCATAGTGGCGTGTAGGGATGAAATAATGTTTGAGCAATGTAAAAATAGTTCGTTTCCCACTAGGCACTAGTCCCTTGCCTTTCTCTTCAATTTTACATTTAGTTTTATCCTTGACCCTATGTCTACTTACGGATTTGTCACCATGGGCAACTACATAAATGACGACAAAGTTGGCGAAGGATTAGTAAAGATGTTTATTTCATATAAACATGGTAGGAAATCTGTAGATATTACCTAACTACTATGTCTAGCATGTATGTAACTTCTCGCTTTTGGTCAATAAGCTAGTGTATGCAATGTCAAAAATGGACCGCCTAAGGCACAGGATAGCATGCCAAATTCATTCTAACGTGTTGAAGCACATGTTGGAGGTTTGTGAATGGCACGCTAGAGGCATGTTAGCATGCGTTGAAGGCACAACACAGGGCATGAACGAAAGCTTTTTAAGATGAGCTAGGGAAGCAAGGTCGGAAAAAGAGAGGCAGAAAGCAATACAATTGTGTATAGACGGGAGATAGGTGTACATGCGAAGGAGAGAGGAACTTTTGTATTGTCCTAACTCTAAATATACGCATTGAATTTCGATACAATTTGTATTTCTGAAAACATTTACTAAAATCTTTAAAGGCATGCTCATGTTTGCTGATGTGAATAATGCATGGAAAGAACAAATGTTAAAATTTTATGACAGGTGTGAATTAATGGAGAGTGCCATAGGCAACTCATAGGATAATCATTGTCATATGCAAAAGAATGGTACAACACTGGCAACCTATAAATGTTTGATATTATGTACATTTGATCAAACATTACTTGATTTTGTTTGATGAACTTGCATCTTCAATTTTTGTAGCATGTCCTGAACATGTCCTAGTGTTTAATTCTTGGTCTGGATAAAATTTCCTGGAGTTATCATTTCAGCACTTTTGTACTTTTATTTCATGAGAGTTGTTACGAGTTATTGCACATAAAATAAATGTTTTGAGTTGATTTTGAGGTTTATTAGTCTTCCAAGCAAGAGGTTTGAATTTGAAGAATTATTTTTGGCTTTTTCTTGGCATATCCTATATTGGCGTATCTTCAATTTCATTACTAATTTCTATCACTGCAATCTTTAGGCTTTCTTAGTAAATATTTCTCTTGATTTCTCCTTCAATATCTGGAGCATTTTTTTTTTCTTCTTATTTTCGTGCTGGTGACTTGTAGTTTGCAGAGGATCTGTTTACCGGGCTTTGGGGCTTATGGTGGCGGCATCACCATGTGCATTGGCTGTAGCTCCTCTGGCATATGCTACTGCAATCAGTGCCTGTGCAAGTAAGGTATTGTATTTATAGCCAGTAAAGCCTGATTCTTTACATGGACTGATTGGGAGATACCATGGACCACTTTAATTAGTAGTAACTTGTTAGTTTCATGTATACCATGTATACTGCGGTCAAGAATGGCGACTTTGCCGGTATTAACTATTATGTTGTTACTATGCATACCATTTGAATTGCTACGGTAAAACACTACTGTAATATTGGTTTTAAGGGTATAAATTACTGTAACAAAAATTAGAAGTTAACTTGTTGGCTCACCCTCTGCTTGCTAGTGTAGAGGTTCTTGATGCAGCCATGACTTGTAGTGTGACAAAAGTGTTCTTTGTCTTCACAGGGAATATTGCTGAAGGGTGGGCATGTATTAGATGCTCTGGCATCCTGCCAAACAGTTGCATTTGATAAAACGGGGACATTGACATCTGGGGAGCTTATGTGCAAAGCAATTGAGCCGATTCATGGTCACCAAGTACGCGTGGATAAAGAAGCTGTTTCCTGCTGTATCCCTAGTTGTGAAAAGCAAGCTCTTGCAGTAGCTGCTGCAATGGAAAAAGGGACTACTCACCCTATTGGAAGGTTTGTTTTTGTTTTCTTTTTAATGTCATTTGCAAGATTTTTAAGAGCTAAAATTGCCTTTTCAGTTCTGGTACAGATGTAGTACCCCCTTGCTATGTATCATGAATCCTCAAACCTGCATTTGCCACCAATGCCTTATCAACTTCTTTTCTTTTAATCAGAAAGACTATTCTTCTTGATGGTAATTCTTGAATCCAGTATAATATGTGACTTTCTCTTTGTTCCCTTTGTATGTCCCCATTGCATTCATGGCCTGGACGACCTGGTTCATAATAGCTCCATATATCTGCAAAATATCATGAGATATCAATTTCCACTGCAACCAATACCTGTTTATTCTGATGCATCAAACTAATTTTACCTCCATCTTGTTCATTTTTAGCTATTATTGACAGACATTTTCTGATGTCAGCCATAACATCTGTTTTCTGTTAAATTGATATGAACCATCACTGTAACACTTTTTTATTAATAAAATATTGTTCTTGTAATTTTTTTTACCAAGATTGTCCCTTTGTTGGTAAAATTCAAACCTTGACTTGCAATTGTTCACATGCATCAAGAAGTTAGTTAACCTTAGAAAAGTTATAATTTAAGCTAATGTTTTTTCATTATGCTGTACATGTTTTGCACATTCATGTGTGATAGTATAAAAAGTGCCATGTTACTTGTTGCAGAGCTGTTGTTGACCATAGTTTAGGGAAAGACCTTCCTTCCGTTTCTGTTGAAAGTTTTGAGAGCTTGCCTGGTAGAGGTCTTTTTGCAACACTGTCTGGCATCGAGGTAGGTAGTTCACATCAGCATCCAAATTCAAGTTTTTGATCTGTAAGTTTCACTATAGTTAAATGCTCTTTTGTTTTCCTTGAAGAAATGCTTGCAGTGTTTTTGAAGATCTGGTCAAGTATATGTTTATTCTTTGTTGATTCATTACCCGTTGCTTGGTTCCTTTACAAATTAAAACATTTCAAGCAAGGCATATTGTTGTGCCTTCTGATGTCCAACCTGTCGTTGTGTCGTCTGTTGTTAAACTATATGTTCCTTCTGATGTCCAAGTGGTTCTGAAGGTCTATACTAAGCATTAACAGTTTACCCCTCTGAAATGAATCTCCCAACCATATGATTTCATTTCAAGTCACAAACCAAAACTGGGGGGGATGGATATACATATACGTTACTTGACTGTTGGCAAATCTTTCTCGATGTTGTCTTATATACTAAGCATTAGCAGTGTACCCCTCTAAAATGAATCTCCCAACCATATGATTTCATTTCAAGTCACAAACCAAAACTGGGGGGGGGGCGGATGGATATACATATACGTTACTTGACTGTTGGCAAATCTTTCTCGATGTTGTCCAGAAAGAGGCATAATGATCATTCTTATACTTTAACCAAAACTAGGAAAAAAATTTAATGTTCAAGTGAAAAACCCAGAGTTGAAACAAAACAAGCAACTCTATTCAAATCCCCATCCCATAAAAAAAGTATAGGAACACAAGTTATTAAGGAAAGGAATTGGTCAATGTCAAACTTGGAAACACTTAGAAACAGTAATCTCTGGATATAGCATCTGAAATACGAGATATTGGAATGATTCTTTTTTTTTACTCTCTGCACCTTTTCTCATTAAGACCCTAGTATATGTAAACCACAGACTCTATGACCCTAGGCATGTCTGGTTACTGGGTTTGAATTGAATTTGCTTATAGCTTGTAGCCTCCAACATGATGTTGTTGTGTTCTTAACTCTTCGATAGTTCATACTTGCTCTAATTTGATAACTTTTGTTGATGTACTAAAGTGATAGTACATCCATTCTTGTTGTGTAGTCAGGAATTGGGAGCAGTGAACTTTTGACAGCATCACTCGGTTCTGTCGAGTACATTGCTTCACTTTGTAATTCAGAGGACGAGTCAAAGAAGATAAAGGAAGCTATTAGCATGTCTGCTCATGGAAATGACTTTGTTCATGCAGTTCTATCGGTCAATAAAAAGGTAGAATGTGCATTTAGATATATTTTTCACTGGTTATCTTGTATTGCATTACTTAGCTACCCTTCTTTCTATATGGGCAGGAAAGCAAACTACTGATTCTTCCAAATTTATCTCTCACATTTTGCAAGTTAAAGAACCTATATTAGTTAAACCTTGATAAAACAGTACCCAAGTGGAGTTGTCTCATTTTTTTCTTTAGTACTTTTCAAAATTGGTAACTAAAAATATTGTTGTGATTACAAGTTCGATATACCGAGTGAACCTTTGTACAATGACATTTCTACCCACACATCCCCCTCCCTCTCTTTGTCTTCCTCTTGCAAGAAATTGTTTGGATTTGCATGATACTTGGTTCTTACAAGGTCCTTGCGAACTCTAGTGGAGTTGTCTCATTTTTTTCTTTAGTACTTTTCAAAATTGGTAACTAAAAATATTGTTGTGATTACAAGTTCGATATACCGAGTGAACCTTTGTACAATGACATTTCTACCCACACATCCCCCTCCCTCTCTTTGTCTTCCTCTTGCAAGAAATTGTTTGGATTTGCATGATACTTGGTTCTTACAAGGTCCTTGCGAACTCTATATTCCTGCAATAGCCCCATCCTCATCTCATGTGTTAATGTTGCAGCTCACAAAAGAATTATTTTCCTTTATAGAGAATAATTATGAATATATAGCAAAGAAGGAATACAAAAATAAAATAACCCTTGAAACATAAAATTTATAGATTGATTTAGGTGGTTTGCTTGATTCATTTGGCCTTCCTCTTGCCCGAATTTAGTTGTTAATTGGAATTGAAATCGCTCTCATCATCATCATCATCATCAAAGCCCATTCCCGAGATTTTCGGGGTCGGCTACATGAATTTTGGTTCTCCAAGCAATGCGATCTTCCCACATTTCCTCACCTAATCCAAGCTCAATGATATCTTCATTCACCGTCTTCATCCAAGTTTTCAACGGTCGTCCCCTCCGTCTACACCCTCCATTAACTTGCCAATCTAAACATTTTCTAATTGGCGCCGTGCTCGGTCTCCTCCGCACATGACCAAACCAAGTTAAACGTCTTTCTCTAATTTTTTCCTCTATGGGCGCTACACCTAAGTATCTCCTAATTCTTTCATTTCTAAATAAAAAATTTGATATTGAGTGAAAGCTTGACTCTGACATTTAGACTTGCAACAACTCGGTTAAGTTCTTTCTCTGATTCTATCATGTTGAACTCTGCCATCCTTTTTATCATAGTTATCCTCGTATTCTTTTACCAATATTCGCCGTACCCTTTCATTTTGCATCGAATCAGATTTGGAGGGGATCATGCACTTATAAAGATGTCCTTTCTAGCTTGGATCTCTATTCTTAACAACATTTGACCCTTTTCTGTTGAATCGGGATGAGTTAGGTCATGCCATATAAGATAAGAGAAGTTCTCTTTGCTTAGCGTCTCGATTGTATCATCTCCAAATGAAAAAAGCTATGTCTCTCCATGTCGTTTGCATTTTACTGGACGATATGGTCGGATAGTTGATTACATGAGAGGATAATGCATACTATGTTATTTGAAGCTACGTTGCAACTCCGTTAAGATGGCCATGGCTCCAATTTTGCACTTTAGATGCTTCGCTTCAAAGAATTTTCATTCAACATGGTTTTGCGCCTCATAGCTTCGTGGCACCATGCTTAAATTAAGGCACATTTCAGTTGAAGCGCTAAATAGCCTAATTAAAATGAATAAATAATTAATACTTACTTATAGTTTAATATATACTTTATGGTGTAATTAATTTCTAATATAATTGCTTCTTTTAATTTCTAAAAGCCCTAAACGTCAGTTGTGCTCCCAAGTGTTTGAGAGCAAACGCTACTCTACTCCTTTGCGATCATGTTTCTTTTTTCTTTTTCATCACTTCTTTTTTTTTTTTTTTTTTTTGAAAGGCAAGCAGGGTTTTTATAGGATCCCAGAACCCATAAAGATGCCGCAAGCTGGGTTTGAACCCATGACCTAGTGGTACCATCCGCCAAGCTCTAACCATTGAGTTGTCATGCCATTGGCTTTTTTTTTTTTTCCTCTCTTTTTCTTTCTCACTTCTTTTTCCTCCATTTTTCTTTGCAGTTAAACTCTTCGTTCGAGTTCCTATTCTTGTGGAACTCCTCCATTCTCTGCTTTTTCTTCTTTTTCTCAACTTTTTTAGTTCGTCTTCCACTTTATTCCTCTTCGTCAAACACATTTTTTCTTCTATTTTGAACTGTATCATCTTTTTCTTCCTCTACCACATTGTTTTCTTTTTCATCTTTCTCTTCTTATACCACCTTCTTCACCCTCTTTTGATTAAAGAAAACAAACTACAAAATAAAAGATAAAAAAATTGATAGGGTTTCACCTCAACTTCGTCGCGACTCTGCCGTTACTCCCAGGGATCCTGAAGTAACTGTCAGTGCTTTGTGCCGCTTTGCGTCCTAGACAACATAGATATCGGAGCAATAATTGAATGTTCTAGATTAGAAGTTCTCTGATGCTGGGTGATTTATGTGTCTAGCATTTAATCCATTTTTAGGGCTATATTGTACAGTCTGATGATCTTTTTAATCTTTCGCAAGTAGGATGATGTTTTACTTTTTTTAGACTGGCTGGGTGTCCATTTTTTTCATTTGTTCTTCTTGGTTTAGGCTATTTCAGCCTCCATTGTAAATAGCTTCTTGTTCATTATTGTCATTTTTTTTACCAACCCCAAAAAAATCTTGTGCATGTGATACTTAAACTACATCATTTAATACATTAAACATTAGTAAAAAAATCATTTGCCCTTGTATTTGATTTTTCTTAGACCAAGAAATAGACATCAAGATATCCTAATGTTGTTGGTCCATGCTCAATCAACCACACCTTACTTTGTGCAGGTAACACTCTTTCACTTTGAGGATAAGCCTCGACCTGGAGTTGTGGATGTCATAGCTGCACTGAAAAATCAAGCAAAGTTCCGTGTAATGATGTTAACTGGTGATCATGAATCAAGTGCTTGGAGAGTTGCTAGTGCTGTCAGCATTAATGAAGTATACAACAGTCTAAAGCCTGAGGATAAGCTCCATCAGGTGAAAAATATCTCAAGAGATACAGGTAAGACTGCAACTATTCATCATTGAGTGTTAAGGATGCACAAACACGACACGGCGACTCGACAATTTTAAAAAAATTAGGACACGGCGAAACAATCAAACTTTACTTTTTATTAATTTTTATTTTTTTTATAACTCATATGAACATAAACACCAACTTAAAGCTTAAAATTGTTTAAAATTTTTACTTTTGAAGCTGAAAGATGAGAGCTTAACAAGAGAGATAGAAAAATTTACAGAGATGCTCGGATAGTCAAAATTTACTTGGACTAGGGAGTATCTAATTTACAAATTGTTTCAAAATAGTGTGTAATTGTGTATCTAAGAGCAAATTAGTCATCATAAACAGATAAATCAAATTACAAAGAAATTATATAGCAAAATATCAATTTTTTTGTGTATTGTATCTAATTTAGAGTGAGGGAAGAAACGACCTTGATGACGCCTGATGTACCATCAAATGAAAATGTCAGTCAAGAACCCTCAGATTGAGTACGGCGTGAAGAGGTCCTCTAATTGAAGCAACCCCTCTCCCCAACTGAAGGAATCGAAGAATTGGCAATTGCAATTGAGTGTAGCAGAACTGGTGTTTCTTCAAAAACTACTTTCGAAAATCAGCAGAGAAAAACAGGAAAAAAAACCCAAGAAAAACTGGAAAAAAAAACACTGGCCGTGTCGGTCTCAGTCAACGTGTCTTGACCGTTGACCGTGTGTCGGATACGTGTCGGACGCTAGTCCCTGTCCTACACGTATTTGACTCTCGAAACAGGAAGAGTCTGTGCATCCTTGTTGAGTGTTCTACTTTCGTTCAATTGTAGTTGAACTCTCAGTTCTCCTATATGCAATCTTCTTCTGTCATTGCTGCAAGTATGCATGTACACGGAAAAAATTTCATTGACCAAAAAAAAATCATTTTGATAGCCCAAATCCTTCAAAATGGTTGATAACCTGTTGAAGAGACTACAAACACCACAATCATTCGAAACATAAACAGGGGAATACTTCTCCCTGAAAATAACGGTATTTCACCTAATTTTTATTTTTATTTTCTTTTCAAGGGAATCCTTTGAAACTCTCCGCAAATAGAATAAAAACAAATGACCTTTGGTAGATAGCACAGTTGTGATTGTGAAATTCTATACTTTTATTTTGTTATCATGATTTTCAAGAAGTCCAAAAACTTGATTTTGAAATTGGTTGAGGACTTTTGGTTGTGGTTAATTTGTGTAAGCAAGCAATGTCACCATTTGTACATTTATGGTTTCTTTTTTAATTTTTTAATTTTTTAATTTGTACATTTATAGTTTCAGTAAACATCGAGCATGGTGTTGATGCTTGTGAGGAAAAGGAAACTTTGCTTGCTCTTCCTTTTCCTTGATCTCATTTTTACAATGTTCATTTATTCCCATTCTTAGAGCAACCAGTCATTTATTCAAATTTTATGTTTTGGATTTCGAAACACGAATCTCACATGCATGAAGTTTCTTGCTTCATTCCATCAACCAAACGCATAGAGTATTTAAGACAGCGAATAACTCACAATCGCAAAATTGCACATTTATAGGTGTTCAATAAACGAGGACCGTACTTGTTCCTCAAGGGGGATGAAGTTTGGCCCTTCATTTCTTGATTTTTTGCGAGTGTTCACAAAATTTTTGCCATTTCCATCTTTGGTCATTAGGGTTTTCAGAATTAGAAAAACATCATTCGATGGAAAATGTGTGTAGCACTTTTGATTTCTGTATTTGAGTTTTTATAATAAGTGTGGATGCTCTTAAATTGCATCCATCAAGGTAGTATAGTACTCAGATTTTTAATATCTTGGTGAACTCAACAATCATTCCATGGTTAACTAAACTGAGCAAGCTCTGGTAAACTTTTACAGGGGGAGGTCTGATAATGGTAGGTGATGGTATCAATGATGCACCGGCCCTGGCTGCTGCTACTGTTGGGATTGTGCTTGCTCAACGTGCTAGTGCAACTGCTATAGCAGTGGCAGATGTGCTTTTGTTGCAAGACAATATCTCTTGTGTACCATTTTGTATTGCTAAAGCTCGCCAAACAACTTCTTTGGTATTTGTTAATAAATTTGGTGGCTTTTTACATTATTATCATAGTTTCTACTTGAGTTGGCGATAAACATCTGCATGCACTTGCAGGTTAAGCAGAGTGTGGCACTTGCACTTTCATGCATAGTTTTTGCTGTTCTTCCATCAGTCTTGGGTTTTCTGCCCCTTTGGTTGACGGTATGCTTCTTTTGCATTTTTTTTTTTTTTGCTATTGCTAACAGTCCCCTCGGTGGGGATAAATGTTAACATCTTGCAAAGGAGCTGGGTGAAAGAGTTAGGAGTTTTGGACAAAGTGTCTTTGACCTTTCCTCCATTTAAACCATCATATCGATCGTGTTAAGAGTTTGAGCTTAGCATATTGCAGCATCAAGTTTGTGAACTTCTTATGATAAATTTGAAGGCTTGAACAGATGCAGATTTTGTTTGACAAAATATTATTTCACATTTGCTGATTTTATTGTTGTTTCTATATGTGATATGTTGAATTTATAGGTTCTTTTGCATGAAGGAGGTACTCTTCTGGTTTGTCTAAATTCCATTCGTGCCCTAAATAACCCGACATGGTCATGGAGGGAAGATCTCCAACACATGCTTGACGGATGGAAATCTTCTGTAGCTATATGGATGAACAGAACTCCACCTTCAAGCACCATCCAGACGGCATCAGCATATCTGTAACTGAACTAACCACTTTATTTATTTTTTTCCTCAGATATATATATACCTTCTATCGGCAAGCCCCGTTAAGCACCAAACTTGTTTATATACAATGGGTAATAATTAGTTCAAATTTGTAGAATTGTTGCTAAAAGGGGTGGCTCTCTTTTGAACTCTCACTAACTGTAAATTTCTGAAAAAGGAGATGTCCAGCTTGAATGAATTGATTTGTTTGAAAACAGTTTCATCTCTCTGTCTGTCCTCATGTTAGTCTTTGTGTTTTTGTTTGACTCTCAAGGTACCACCACAATTTTCCTGTAACTAGAGATATTATGAATTGAAATGTGAGTAGTTAGTTGGACCTAACAAACAGTTGTATCGAATTGGCAAAGAGAAACAACGCGGAGGAATCCATTTCAAGACCTGTTGTCATTTTCTTTCTCAAACTCATTGATGTTGAGTTTCGTCAAAAAGCATTAGAACTCCAACGCTATCAACATTGTCACGTTCCTTTCTCATGGTTTCCAAATGTTCAATTCTCTATAGAAGTGTGCTCATTGTTAACCATTTCAAACTTCACATACTGTTGTTATCCTTGATAAAGTATAAACTATGTTGCTCGTTATGAATAACAATTGGAACAAATTTCACCCAGTCGAACAAGTTTTGACTTTTGTGGTTCGGTTCACCTTTGAGACAATGCGAAGAAGAAAATACAAAAGCAACTACGCGGTTGCTAAAAAAGGTATCAAGGCCATGCATGGTGTTAACTGGAGGAGTGGAGGAAACTAGCTTGCCAAAGTTCACCAGGGAAGGTGAAGAAACAGTACATTTACATTGTCTACACAACTCTCGAGGAATATGTTCGAGGACCACACGGTCTAGAAGGAGGGAAGGAAGGGTCCCTTTAACGAAAGGCTGGAAATTTAAACCAAAAACGACAAAACAACCCTTCTGTCTTGCTTTCAGTTCATATGCCCTTTTTTCAACTTTACAAATTTTTACTTCACCTCCAAGTTCTAATCAACCATCCATCTCCTCCCAAACCTTCACGAAACCTCTTAAAACTTTTTTCACCCAAAACACATTAAAATAAATTGTTGGAAATTTAAATATTTGTTTCCCCTAATTTCTAAAGCATTAAAAAAAGTCCTCAGTTTTTTTTTTTTCCTTTTTCTGTTCAAAGAACCAACTCCATTTCTCCTACAGATTTTTCTCTTCTGTACAAAAGTCCTAAATTATTGGTATAAAAACTGGAAATTTAACTAGAATTCATCTTCTTCGGTCCTCCATCCATCAATCAATCGATCTTGTTGATCCCAATTCGCTTCACACCAACATTCCTTATACCATCTGAGTTATTGTTCAAACACAGTCCACTCTGTTCAAGTCCAGTCATGTAGTTTCTCACTTCCGTCTTGATCATTTCTTGCATTACTGCTAAGAACTCGTGATTGAACGGCACAAATGCCTTCTCTTGTTCTTGCTGTTCAACCTGCATTGAAGCAGGAGCAGGAGCAGGAGCCACCATCGACTGTGCTTGAGGTGCTACTGGTGGTGGTGGTGGGGGCGGTACTAAGTAACTGTTCTGGTTCTGGTGGTGGTGGTGATTAACAGGCATCTGCCTTAAAGGCACGGATTTTGCATAAGAAGCAAAAGCCGGGGGTGGTTTTTTAGAGGACTCAACAGGACTAGGAGTTTTGGATCGGGTCGAATCCTCGCCCGAATCCGCCCCAGGAAGAGACAGACTGAGTGAGGTCGGTGGATCCAACTCATTCATATCAATTTGAGAAGAAACAATCTGAGTCGGAATCGGTGGAGGAGCAAGAGGAGCGATTCCGCCAGTCCTTGCAACAGGTCGAAAGACATGAGAAGTTACAGGAAGACTCGAATCGCTCAAATCAGATCCCGTGGGACTCTCGGGGTTGAAATAAACCGCTGCACCAGCACTCACAGATCTCTTCAATGGCGGACGCTCGTCATCAAAACCACCACTGTCGCCACCACCACTCATCGACGAGCATTTACGCTTCAAGGTAGAGTTCCAGTGGTTCTTGATCGCGTTGTCAGTGCGTCCAGATAGCAGCCTCGCAATCGTCGCCCACTTGTTGCCGAACCTGGCGTGCGCTTTCATGATCGTCTCGTCTTCTTCTGGCGTAAAAGCTCTGTGTTCGACTTGCGGTGAGAGCTGGTTGCACCACCGCAAACGACACGACTTTCCTGATCGACCAGGGATCGATTTGCTAATCAGAGACCAGTTTCGAGGCCCGTGCCTTTCGACGAGCTTCTGCAAGGCTTCGTCTTCTTCGGGACTCCATGGTCCTTTGATCCGATCCATATCCTTTCTTGATGAACTCGCCATTCGAAGGGCTCGAACTGAAAAACCCTGAAAAGAATTTTTTTTTTTAGAAACAGAGAAGTGAAGGTGGGGGTGGAGGTCGTCGAAGCGGATCCTCTCTCGCGAAGAAGGAAGAGAGGTTGTGAGAGGGTATTTAAAGGGCTAGATTTTTGACCGACTGAACCGGTTTCAGTTACCGGTTATAAAGCGTTATGGTCTCCGCTTCTTCTATAACTCTCAATAAACAAACGTATTAAGAAACGATTAGGTTGCCGTTAGATTAAATGAACACGGATATCGAGGGAGAAGAGAGTGTGAAACGAGTCCAAGTGGTTACTCATGCTTACAGCTGTAATGGGACACGCGGCGGACATGGAAAGGGACACTGAGGACGATTAGTCCTAATCCTCGCGAGATGGATTCGGAAGGTTAATTTGTCGCGAGAAAATTAAGAGTGAAGGAGTAGTAGATAGAGAAAGAGGAGTTTGACTGAACCAGGCTGGATAGCAATAGAGCGGAAGGAAGAGAGGATGCTGAGCTGGAGAAGACGACAAAAGCGGTCGCCGAATCGGAGGGCGGATCATTACTGCCATCCTGTCAGTCCAGGCTGTAAACCTGCCATTTGAAGGGCATTCTAACGGCCTTCCTTCCTCACTGTTACCGACACATGTCAGTCACCTACCACGGCTCACTGTTACTTTCCTTCTCGCTTCCTCGTGTACTTTCAAAAAATAGTTATTAATTAGAGTCTTAAGTGAGTTAATAAGGAGAAGACGATGGATCTGTAATAAATAAAAGAGGTTAATGTGGAAATTGAAATTAGTTTGCTTGTACGTCTGTCTTGAAATATATTTAATAAAGTTTGACTAAGAAAGATATTATTATCATCATTAATAACTAAGATATTAAGTAACCGTTTTCAACTGTCAGTTTGAATTTTGAAATGAAGGGGAGTGTTATGACGGAGTGAGGGGTGGGTGTGGGGGGGGGGGGGGGGGGGGGGGGGTGGAGAAACAGAAAAAACGGAGGAAACTTGGAAGAAACAAAAAGAGAGGAGATAGGAGGGAATCGTTTTCGTAGTACTTTTCTTTTGCTGCTGCATACAGAGCCTGAGAGACAGTGAGTGAGTGATAGGTGTGGGGACAGCTGGGTGGGTGTCCTGTTTTGGTGCCACATTGACACTATTTTTGGAGGATGTTTATCACTTTTGCGATAGGCACGTGTGTGATGTGTTGTGTTGTTCCTCACCTCTCTCACACGCGTGTTTGACTACCATGAACCAAAAGGGCAGAAATTTTAGGTAGCATGGGTATTGTTGCCCGGTTTGCTGTCTGAGGGGCAAATTTTACATTTTTGCCTCTATTTTTTAAAATATTTTTTTAAAAAAATGTTTAAAGAGGGAGGCAAAAATGTAAAATTCTCCCCAGGCAGCAATACTCAAGCTGCCTAGAATTGCTCACCAAAAGGGGGTTGTAGTCACTAGTCAAATGAGGGTCACATGTGGGTTGTGATGTATCCTGTATGGCGTGTTACACCCAACTCATTAATCGCGTGTTAGAAATTACTAGAGGTGGAAGTGCACTAAGGACACATAAATAGAAGATGAGGGAGTCGATTGGCATGGAAAGGCGTGGCTGAGATTTGCTTGTGAACGGCGAGACTCTACGATCAATTGTGAGAGGAAGAAGGGGTAGGGTGGTGTTAACATGTAGGTCGCACCTTGTTGATAGGTTATGGGATCCTATAAAAAACCCAGCTCGCTTTCCAAAAAAAAAAAAAGGTAGGGTGGTTGCAAACCAAAGAGATGAAGGCGAGGGGAGAAAGAAGAAGTAGAAGTGGGCATCCCATCCTGTCACAATTTTTTTGGGTCCTTTTGGGATTGATCAAACTCATCATGATCCCGTTTCGTCCCGAAATCGAGTGGGATGGGATCAGAATGATGACTTTCAATCCCGCTCATCCCGTACCATCCCGAACTTATTTAATATTTATTATTATTAATTTTAATCAAATTACTCTTCTAAAGAAAAGTTTAGGATGTGTTGAAATTAAATCAAAACATATATTGTTTAAAATTTACTTATTTGATTTGGTACTCTCTAGAAACTTTAGTTTGAATATTTTAGGTAGAATAAAACTCATGAAAATTTATGCTTTTTCACATTTTAGATTTGTTATACGACAATTATTCTTATAACATATTGAGGAAGCTTAACTTAAAAAACTATGAGTTTATTTGACCATAAATTTTATATGACATTTAATATTGTGATTGATATTGTTGAATCATGTTCTCCTTGAACTTGACCTGCACAAGGAACACATGAGAGCCAAAGACCACTGTGTGTGGTGGCCGATGGTACTCCGATTCTTAAGTTAGACAAAGCTTGAAAAATGTGTAATGTTGTAAATTGGGTGCGCAATTTGAATAAAAAATTGGGCTTCGTGTGGTTTGGCCTTTGCTAGATTGGGTGGGCAATTAGGTAGGTTTTACTCTGTTGACGAGATCATCATGACATGTGTACGACGCAAATTAACAGACGACTTGGTGTATCATCAACTATTCCCCCCGAGTTAGTGGGCCAGATTGGGTGCACAATTTGGACTGTTTTTGCTCTGTTGATGAGATCATCATGATACGTGTACGATGCGGATTAACGGACTGTTTGGTGTATCATCAACTATTCCCCCGAGTTAGTAGGCCAGCTTGTCGGTCCACTAATCACGAAGGAACTGATGATTGAATCTGAATCATCTCCTCAAGCGCACACGCGTAATTAATTGGGTGTGCAACTGCTAAAAAAATACGAGAATATTTTCTCCAATATAAATCCCCTACTCTGCAGAGTCTAGTTTCGTTATTCGTTTGATCCCAGAGACTTTCCTTCCTTGTGGTGTTATTTCTTATTCCTTTGTAGGGGATTTATATTGCAGAGTCTAGTTTCGTTATTCCTTTGAAACGACAAAATACGGGAATCTTTTCTCCAATAGAATTAATTGTCGTTTCGCTTTCCGCGTTTTTGGCTTTGTTGAATTTTCGCAATCGAAAGTTTGTACATTCTTCCATGGCGAGCCAGAATCAGCTTTCTGATGAATTGTTCGCTAAAGTTCGTACGTTTTTTTAGGATATGTCGATTTCGAGTTGAATCTGGAGGGCTTTCGCGAGAAGTATAGGATCCTTGATGGTCTGGTGTTCTTCACATTGAGCGCTGGTCACACGCCATTGTCTCATCCGGAAGGATTTATCTATTTGCACCGAGGTATGCTACAATCGGGCATCCATTTTCCTGTCATCAAGTAAATTTGGAGTTTCGCGGCGTATCTCGGCATTCCGCTCGCTCAGCTGGTGCCAAACGAGTATAGGACGGTGATCGTCATTCTGAATAGGAAGAAGGACGTTGGTGTCCGAGTGTCTCCGAGGGTGATCCAATTGTTCACTTCTCCTTGGATAAATGAGCATGTTGTGTGCGTGTTGAAGTCAAACAAGACTTGAGAAATGTGTAATGTTGTAAAATGGGTTATGTAGCGTACATTTTGTCCCTCAACTTTGTGTCATATTTATCATGCGAGAGTCCTTGTTCAGCTGTGCCTTTGGTGGGATAGTTTAGGGAAAGATATTCGTTTTCGAGATCCTTTCCCTATTGAGAGTAGGAGAGTTTTCATACACAACTTGTACTCTGGTATTTGTTCGAGATTCTTCCCTCGTGAAGTGTTGTCTATGTAAAAGAGTTTACATACACGACTTATACTCTAGTATTTGTTTCCTAGTAGGAGTCAATGTGTTGTTGGCCTGCCTATCTTAGGTCAAACCCCTAGATACTTGCCTTATTAGGTCTTATGGGTTCTGGGCTTGATCATGTGACTAATGGGCTTAATAGAACACCGCTACTTGAGTTCAACTTCCTGGAACTTGCCTCAGTGGGCTTTGTGTTATTTGGGCTTGCTAGATTGGGCGCTCATCTAGGCCAATTTTACCATGTTGACGAGTTTATCAAGCGTATGCAATGCAGATTATTGTACGGTTTTGGTGTATCGTTAATTAACATGTCACTGACATGGGTCATCTTACAGAAAATTTATTTAGATAAAAATCAAACAACAATATTTGTAGTAGATTAAAACTTAAAATTGAATATATACTATAAATCGTGTTTTCTTCGTGTTTCCTATTTGTTGCTTAGTTCATGTTTCTTCTTGGAAGAACTAAGTAGATGGAAAAAAAAAGAATATCTCATAGAAGGGTGCAAGTTGAAAAGAGCGGTGACAGTTGACGCATTTTTTTTAGTGACTTGTATTTTGACATCTTCACGGTGTCTTCGCATTACTTGATCCAGGAATCATTCCCCATGTATCTCATTTCCCTTTTTATCTTCAATAAAAATCTTCTTGTTTGATAAAAAAAAGAAGGAAAAATTTTGAAATGTCGTGGAAGTTTTCAATTTCAGAATTTTAGGCTCAGCACGAGAGCTGACAACTTGATCGTTTGGTCTCAGTTGAGTTTGGGATTTTGGTTAATAGATAATGAAAAAAGTTAATTTGGGTTGAGGTGCGATTTGGGTGTTTTGAGAAAACACAATCCCAAACCCAAAATTTTTAATTTTTAATTTATTATATATTTTTTTTCAGGTTTATTTTGGTAAAAGATGAGGTGAAAAGAATAATAGCCTTATAAACAACTACAAAAAGAAATTCGAGTCTCCATTCTAATTCTCCAACTTTAAACTAGGATAAGCATGCCTCTCGAATCATTCTCTTAAATTTGTATTCTATTGCATTCATCAAGAACATCAAATAATTAGTGAAGTGAAAACAATAGTGAATTAGGCACATAACATGATAATGAATTAGCTAGGGAAGGATTAGACTATACAATCTTTCTCCAATAGTTTAGAAGAAAGTAATAGTGAACACGGCAAACCAAACTTTGCTTTCCTTTCCTTTCTCCAATGAACAGTAAACAATCCTTCTCCTCAAAGGCATGCAAAGCAAAAGGCAAAGGTGGCGGTGGTGGTGGAAAAGCAAAACAAACTCCCTGCAGATTCTCCTCCCCTCCTTTTTAGTATGCGTTTATGTACTGTCCTGCCCAAGTACACTATACATTTTTTGCTTTCCCTGCACAAAATCCTAAACCTTCCTCTCTTTTTATTTTATTTTTTATTTTTATTTTTATTTTTATTTTTTAATACACATTCCCTCCTTTATACTCCCTTCTAACCATCTATTAAATCAACAAATAAAAGGAGACAAAAACGTGCTCTCTATCTCTCTCTCTTCAATTATCGGGAGGAGGTGGCACGTGAAACACAAGCTCCTTCATGCACACGTGTGGACACCTGGGTGGTGTTATTTAGTAATTGGGACGGTGAGTCGGTTGAAGTTTGAAATCCGAACCGCTACTTTTCGGGAGAAGAGAGAGACTGGTTGATGTTGAAATCGAGGGGGGTGAATAACACGTAAACGTCAGTTGGGGATTGCCAGCTATAACGCACTAGAGAGAGAGAGAGTAGTTTAAATAAGTTTGGTTGATTGTCTTATCATTGGGATTCGCAAAAACTGCTTTTGTTTTTATAAATAACAAGTGACAGCTAAGCATTCTGAGCCGTCCGTATACATGGTATCGTACAGTTACGTCACGTTTGTGGATTTTATGTGATGTGGAGGGAGATACAAGAGGCTGTTTGTCTCTTTGGTGATGTGAGGCCTAATGGCCAATTAGTGAGTAACTAAACAAACCAACCAAAAACGCGTTATTTGTTTGACTATAATTCAGTTATAACTTAGCTATCCAAATTAATTATTTGATTTTCAATCTGCAAAATTATATATTTTTAATTTATTTCTTTATACTTATTTACGCATTAGAAAGAGGATTTGTAGATTGAGAAGTTATAGAGTGTATGTAGTTTATTACTCAGAAATATAACACGACATGACAATGACTGTGAATGCTCTAAGGTAAGTTTAAAATTATGCAAAACCATGGATGCTCTGATTTTAAGTAATCGATTATGCGTATGCTTCAAGCTCTATTTAGCTTATTCAAAAGTAAAGTTTTTCTCGCCAATGAAAACTAGATTTTTCAAAATTACCTAAATTTGGTGTGACAGCTAGCTATTCTTCAAGTTATCAACATTTGACCTAAATATAGCACACCAATATGCATTGGCACAATGATGACCTTTAGAAAGGATAAATATCAAAACGAGTGACAATTTGGAACATGGAATTATCTTGTAGATTGTCGAAACTCATCCAACTAATCCATTCATGAATTCTTAACCTAAATACAACATTTCATATATAACACTATTTAATTTCTAGTTAATGGCCCTATTATTTGTTCATGATGTATTGAATACTTCAATTCAATGTGCAGCCCCTAGCACATTATGGCTTCAAAACAGGCATCCTCAAAACCCAACTTACCACCAATTGCAAAACCAAGACACATCAACAGACCATTCTATTCTTTCATAAAAGTATAAAACCCCAAAAATTATCCATTTTAATATATTCTCACCCATCCAACCACTCCTCTCAACTCTCACCAATTATTATTTCCAAGTTTGTTCATGCCCCATCTCTTTCAAAAACACTTGCAATTCTTCTTCTCCTTCTTTTCCAGAATAACTTAACCCAATCCATCCATCTTTATAAGTTTGAATATAGGCTAATAAACAGTCTTAGACGCAATGAAACACCACCAACATCACCTTTATTTCTTTCTTTTTCTTCTTTTACTTCCTCTTGCAATCATACAACCTAACTTAGTGCATGTTGGTTTCCAACTGTAATCTTTTCTCTTTTCTTCCTTCCTATCCTCCTAATCTATTTGTTTAGGGTTTCCATCACTCTCATGAATATGTTTATATCAGTTCACCTCTCTCACTATATTAATGCATGGGTTTTGTTGGTGCGAATCCAATCATCTTTTTTGATTAACAATAAACAACCAGACATCCTAATCTTATGGGTCTGATAGTTGAATTTGGAATTTATTTAACAACATATGTCACCATCCATCATGATCAATTTGTGGTGTTTATGGACAACAACAGATTTAATCAAACTCCCACTACCATGACTTTTGCAATATAATACACGTTTTGCCTTCCTCAGTTTGTTCCATTTGTCTTTTGTAATCCACTTTAATCTATATGTTTATATCAATGTGATGATTAATTGTCATTATCCCCTTTGACATGGAGTGGTTCAAGTATAATCTTGATTCCGTGTTCAGATTTGTTCTTATAAAAAATACTTATTTAAACAAACAAACAAATACATATACCATGTTTCATGCAATCAATATATTTGCCCAATTGATAAAATCATACTCAGAACATTATATAAGAAGTTGTTTGTTAATCTAATATTAAATAAATTAAACAAATCAAACATGTAAGTAGATCTTAAAAAGTTTAATCAAACACCACCTAAACCATTTTGAGAGAAAAAGGAGAGGCCGTGGAGATAGAGAAAAGGAAAAACTTGAGATTAAAAAATGAAGCCTAGCTAGCTAGCTTAATATTTTCACTCAACTATCATTTTGAAGAAAAGGGTTTAGTAAGACAAGAAAATAAATTTACATATAATAAATTTACTTTTTTACGAAAATATTAGGAAATCAAGTTTTGCAATTAGATTTTGCAATCAAAGTGATGTGGCATGATCTTGAAAGAATGATGAAATTCCTAAAGTGTTTATGTGTAACTCGAGGTTGTAAAAAATTCATTTAATGATTCCACATCATTTCGGTTGCAAAACCTGATTCCCTAGCCTCACTCATTTTTCTAAACATCACACCTTTGTACTACCATAGAAACAATAAATAAAACCAAACACATTCTTAAAATTTGTGTAGCTATATGTTTGGATTTAGTAATTTAGTTACTCCATTAATTCTACGGTCTTGATGTATATCCTTGATTATGATATGTGGTGACATACGTAACTAACTCTGGCTATTTGATTTAATCAAATAAAGTAACACATCCTATTTGATTCACTCAGTTAGATTTCAGATAGTCTATAATCTAATAATCAAGAACCACATGTATATTGTGTATGCATAAACAAAGCAAATGGTTCATTTACTTGATTTGACTATTTAGATGTGGTTGAGAAGTAGTTGAAGTGTAGGGACTCATCCAACTGGCAGTCCTTTGGAGGTACATATGACCACCATTGAATGAAGGAAAATTCTAAACAGCGAGAAAACGGGCGAGGAAAACAGCGAGGGGGCGTTCATCCCCTGAGATGCGTGCGTTGATTTTTTATGCATGCATCCCGAGGGATAGATACCCTCTCGCTCGTTTCCTCGACAATTAGAATTGGGGTACACAAAGTGTATTCCATAGTTTCTTCACACAGGTACCCTTCATTTTCCAATAAAATAAAGTGGTATGAAAACTATTAAAGTGTACACACCTTGATTGCTAGTACCCAACAAAATAAAGTCTACATTTTGGAAATTTTTTTTATAGTCAAATGTGCAAATAATGCAATCATCACCATAAAATCGATAACTTCCTTAACCATTCATGGGGTCCTTTTCAAATGGTGAGGTGCTATCCATAGAAATTTCATGAGGTCATTTTCAAATGGTGAGGTGTTATCCATAGAAATTTCTTTGAAGTGGGTTTTGGATTACAAGGCCAATTTCCATGGAAAATAATTGAGATGGATTCATGATTAATCCATTGTTGTAGGGTTTGTTTGGGGACCAAGAATAATAGTATGTAGTTGATTGAATTTTCTGGATTAGCAGCATGGAAAATGTGAGGAAAGTGTTGGGTTTTTCCACTTGGTTGGATAGTTACATAGGGGTGGGCACGGGACGGGATGGGACGAGATAGACTCATCCCTATCCCATCCTGTTCATACGGGATCGGGACGAGACGGGATGAGATAAACCCCATCCCGACCTCGTCCCATCCCAAACGGGTTCGGGACGGGACGGAACGAGATCAGTGTGTTTCAAATTGACCATGCAATTTCAATAACTAAAATAAATCTTCAGCAAATTGCATGTTCATACATAACCATGTTGAAAATGAAATAATAAACCAAAATGCAATCAACTAAACATAATGTAACCTATGCCATAATAAGCACATGAAGCTGTCATTGGAATCTCTCACAGAGTTTAATTTTCATGCATATCTATCATTGTAAATGAGATGATATTAGGAACCCATTAAACTGTATTATAGGTTGAGTATCCAAAGTTTTCAATGAAATCTAATGTACCCTAGTTAAATACAATTAAACAAATTGGTCTTCAAATATGAGTTGATAGCCTAACGACATTGAGAATTTTAGATGCTAAAATGTTATATGCATCAGGAAATTTGTATGGGCATCCAAATATTGCAATCCTAAAATAAATAAATAAATAATAAATATTAATAATAAATATTGAAAAATTAGTTCGGGACGGGACGAGATTGGCGGGATTGAAAATCTCTATCCCATCCCATCCCATCCCATTCTAGATCGGGACGGGACGGGATCGAGATGAAATTATTCAATCCCATTAAAACTCGAAAAAATCGGGACGAAAACGAGATCGCGGGATGAAATGCCCACCCCTAGAATAGTATACATGGACCCTAATTTGTTCCAAGATCTATGGGCAGAGGGTTTGTATACCTTGTACATTTTGCTAACTTTGTAAGGTTAACTGAAACTTACAAACAACTGTAGAAAGTAATGCGTTTACATCAAAATGTTGGACGGATAACCTTTCATAGGACCCATTGACTAGTTGCACTCCCTTGCCTATATATATATTGTTTTAATTCCGGGTTCTTTGGTCGAACAACCACTGGTTTAAAACCTTTACATTTTGATGTGTCTTACAGCATCTCTAGTAATAGTGTATAACTTGGATGTATAGAAGAGCATCTCCAATGTACAACCTCTCTAATAGTAGTACTCGAGAATTTTTGGTTACAGAATGAAGCACATTTGTTGGTTTTACATTCTGCTAAGTGATAAACCAAAAATGTAAAGCATATTTTCCTCTATTGGTACTATAAAATTCCTAACTTCCTTAACCACCTAACCCCATCAAACGCATTTCTTTTCAAATGGCGTGGAGCCTCTAAGAGGTAATACCGTAGAAAATTCTTTGAAAAGGTTTGGATTATAAGGCCAAATTCCATGGAAAATCACTGAAATAGATTCATGGACACAATGCGCAATTGTGGTAAGGTTTGCTTGGGGACTAAAAATATGTAGTTGGTATTTCAAGATAATTAGCAACAGAGAAAATGTGATTGAATCCGTGTTATGGCTTGGTTGGATAATATACATGGACCCTTATTTGTCCCAGATTCAACAGGCAGAAGGCTGGGAAAAGATCAAAATATTGTCAAACAATTAACCATTGTCTATTTTATATATACTTGTGTGATGATTTAGAATATAAGGATATATTAGTATATGTAATTATGACTGATTAAACTGGAACATGTATAACCAAAATTTACGCTTTTTTCCCCCCTCTCAATATCCATTATAAAAAAACATTATTTTCTTTGGGCTACATTCCAATATTATATGTTGGCTGGTACAACTAACTGGTTTCAACCTTGAACCCTAATAGTTTTACTCTAACGTATTTTATTATCAGTTTTTTGTAACAGGTTAAGGTGTATCCACTGGTTTACTTCGTCCAATGGAATATCATGTATTTCAAGTTCATTAACAAAATGCTGCCAAACTTGTTACAAAAATCGTTGCTTTATTTCTACAACAATTCTAGGGAGGTAGTTTGAGGTTTTTGACACTTCTATCATTTCTATGAATGGTGTTTGTGTTTTAATGAAAATGGATAAAAAAATGTTAAAAAATTAAAATGACTCAAAAGTGACTACCAAACATGACTCTCTAGACTTAGTCTTATTTCTAACGTAATGGTTGGGTATTGTTCCATTCTAGCAATTATCACTTGCATTTTCGAAACACTGATTGTAAATTTGTAACATAAAATGTTGTAAAACACAGTGATTGAAGAAATAAAGAAAAATATCCCATCATGAGCAGGATTTTTAAATATCACAACCAACTCAAAACAAATGACAAAAATCCTGCTGTCCTCCATCCACAAAGCTTAGATTGAACTAATCAGAACTTGTACAAAAGAAGCCATACAAAGAATTTTCTGCCTAAAGTTATGCTTTACATAGAAAAAAAAAATTAGCTCATATGATGTTGATGTTAACATAGTACCATCCAACCAATGAATTATTTGAAAGGACCATATTTTTGGAATTCCATTAGAGTACTAGTAGTAGAGTTTGACCTGTTAGCTTAAGTAGCTATGTGTGGAGTGCGGTGTTATAATCAAATCAATGGATTGTAAGCTTGATGGTGCTATTGGTATTTGAATGGGAAAATAGAAAAATTCTTGTGGGTCCATTATTCCTTATTGATTTTGTTTCGTGTTTTTTAATTCATTCTTGCAGAGGTTGGAGTGAAGTGGAAGGAGAAAATAAAAATGGAGGGGGGGAGACATTGTTGTTCCTACATGCTGTTGAGAAAGAGATTGCTGAGGGAGAAGGAGAAAAGAAAGGAAGAAAAAAAAATTATTGGTGGTGTGGTGTCTCTTAATAGGTTAAAAGGAGCATAAGGGGGACTGTACCTAAGCGAATTGGTGGTATCAAAAAGTCACAGCCAAAGCGAAAATGCAGATGAGGCTAATTGAATAATATGGGCTTACTGACGTTTTTTTAATTGGACTTACAATTCTTCACTTGGGCTTGAGCTGATTTGAGTCCGACCCAGATTTTGATTTGGTTGGACAGATGAGAAGGTGTACCGAGAAAAACTGACAAACAAGACCATCCTTCTCGTTTCACAATTTTTTTCCAGACCGAGCGACACGAGAAACTCTCTCGTTTGGTATAGGTATAAAATGTTTCATTTCAACCGATCACCCTTGCAGTATGCATCTCTTAGACATCCAGAACCAGAAGTAGCAATCACCACATACGTTGTGTGCTTGACACTGACCATTAGCTTGTTTACCTCGTATCAAATTTGTGCCTTTAATTCAGGTGCATTGCCAGCCTATTTGGCCCAACTACCCAGCTGATTGTGGATGGGTTTGGTTGCGGTCGGTTTGGCCGTCTAACGACCCATTGGGGTCCATCGCACTTGCTCTCTTTCAACCTACCGTTCATTTTGATCATCATTCATCTCACTACTCACTCTTTAACGTCAAGTTATCACAAGCTATCATATCCAGCTAGACATTTCATCAAACGCACAACATTCACTATTTGAATCGTAGAATCTCTGCGATTCCAACCGTCTCGTCTCTCGCATTTCTCTTCCATTTCAAATCCTCCATACACTTTATTCCCGCTCTCCCTAATCCATCGATGGCTTCTTTTCCTCCACCTTCTCGCAAATCTGTACACGATGCTCTCGGCGGAGGCTCAGGTTCCACTCTCTCTCCATCGATTGCATTCAAATTTCTAGGGTTTAACTACTGCACCGATTGTATTTGAATTTTTCTAATGATGCTTTGTTGTTGTTGTTCATCTTATTCACAGTATCTGATGTGTTGTTATGGAAGCGACCAAAGACTTCCGCTTCGGTTCTACTTGCAGCAACTGCAATGTGGTTCTTCTTCGAAAAAGCTGGATACAGTTTACTCTCGCTCGTTGCGAATGCTCTCTTGCTTCTGATCTTAATCATGTTCTTCTGGGCCAAATCTGCATCTCTTCTCAATAGGTAAAAAAAAAAAAAAGGTTAAACAACTCGTATTCTGTAGTTTTGAGTTCATCTTCCGCTCATGAATTTGAATTTTTGAACCGTGTGATGATGAGCTAGGGTTTTGAAAATGAATTTGATACTGTTTTGATCCAGACCTCTACCTCCGCTACCGGATCTGGAGGTTTCCGAGCCCTTTGTTGATAAGGTTGCTGATGCAGCACTTGTTCAGATCAATCGTGTATTAGCAGTTGCTCATGATATCACTTTCAATGGGGATTTCAGGCTTTTCTTGAAGGTCTCACTGAAGATTACACTACAGATGTGCATTTGTTCATGTTTGTTCGATCAAATTGGACAGTTATCTGATTTCCAGTTCTTTTTTTGTAGGTTACTTCATTTTTGTGGCTAGCTTCTTATATAGGAAGTGTCTTCAGCTTCTTCACTCTCGTCTATATCGGTGAGTGTTGTTGTAGCTGTAGAGCGTTTTAGGACATGGTGGATCTCCACCAGAGATCATGTATTTTGCTTAGATGTTACTGAACTATTTTCTTAGCAATATGTTGGGTTTATATTTGCTTTGTTGATTTGCTGCAGGAGTGCTGCTATCTCTTACAGTACCGGTTTTGTATGATAAGTATCAGGATCATGTTGATGAGAAGCTGAATATAGCACACAAGACGATTTCAACACATTATAGGAGAATCGATGAGAACTTTCTAAGTAAGATCCAGAAGCCTTTAAACAAGGAAAAGAAGACTGAGTAACATGGTGGTAAGTTCTCTTTCCCATTTTTATCACTAATTCTCATAGCCTTGCACAGACAAGCACTTATGACATAAGCATGATGCTATTGCTAATGTTGCTTTGCTTGAGCTGCCTATAACTGTTAGTTGATATTGTAGAGGTGGCTAAGCCACATGGCCATCCTTGACAGTTGATAATGTAAATGTGGCTATGCACACATGACCATCCTTTCTAGTAGCCTACCTCGTAGTATGTGACTGTACCCTGATAGATTACATGATCTCTAACTCTAGGAATGGGCCACAAATGAGGCTTAAGCCTCAATCTAATGGGCGAATCCACATTATATTTTTTTACCTGATCTTCTCACAATATGCTTATTTAAATTTTCATCAAACAAACCATATATGACCATATGTTGGTGCCATTGGTATAGCTTCTCCTTATGTTTACAATAATATGAAATTTCTTGTTTAATCTTATGCCTACTACTTGAAGAATGAGCTCAAGTCTACTATAGGGCATAGTGATCTAATCCCCTCTCCCTCCAAACTAGGGAAATTTGACCAAACAAATTGTGCGTCGCCCACCAATTCACTGAAAGTGGTATGTTGAAACTACATTTGGGCATAAGACTTCTATAGTTCAAATATCACCGTGTTGAAGAATTTATGAAATAAGGGATGATATGATTGGTGATGTAAAAGATGCTATGCAAGGTGAAACAATGTTGACAAATATCGCCATGTTGAAGAATTTGTGTTGGATAGGTAGGGGAAATGAAGGCAACCGAGGTTTTATGATCCTAGATGCTTACCACACTGAAGTCGAAAATTCCAAATCAAGACAAGTTGATCACGAGTGTTATTGAAGCATTTGAGAAGTTAGTAGAGAATCAATAAGAAGCAAAACATTACACAATCGAGTTGCACCGTTGGCTCGGCCTGACCAGCCAGCCATTCGGATCGACACGTACGCCCCTCGCAAGTCCTGCCAGTAGCTCAAGCCTTTCCGCGTCCAAAAAATCAACAATCAGAGAATACTAATTCTATTGAATGATAGTTGGTTAACTGAAATTGGTCGCTATGTTGTGTCCCATCAGCTTGCTTCTGGCGTGATGAATAGCTTGCTTCCATTCTGACTTTCGATATGAGGATTCATTCGAAATCAATTGTTAACGCGAAAGCTAAAATTACTTCGACATCAACAAACAGAGGATAAATAATAGAAGAGAATGCCAATTGACGCATAGTGGTATCGAAAGATGAACTACGAACCCTTGCTCCACCGACTGATGATCAGATAGCTGGGAGGGAGCGTGTCAGAGGTGAACGATCAGATAACTGGGAGGGAGCGTGTCAGAGGTGAACGATCAGAGGTGTCCTCTAATCACCACGAGGAGGCTGATACCTCGTTGTTACCAAATAGATGTTGTAACCATGGATGCAATTGATTGGCGGGTAATGCATGGTTCAAAAACTCAAAAAATTGGCAGTGGTGCAAAAAAAGGTAGGGGCTCATCTATTAACTGGTTCATTAGGTAAACGAAATTGGAGTGCATATAGTCATTCATTTATAGTGCGAAGAGCAATGGTTGAGTTCCATGAAGGTGATAAATTGGTTTTCATCTATTCGAATATGTCTCCGGCATGTAATAAATTAATTACACTGTATCTGGTTATTGTGCAATATATGGATGTCTTAATGTATAACCTACACAATTATATAATCACATATAGGACTAATCACGACCCAAAGAAGAGTTCCAGATTGACTTGCGACTTGAAATTCGATACTACCCACATCGTATCCAGTAACACGTATGTACCTTATTATGATGATAACTTACACATATATCATGTTTAGCTCCTATGAGTATTTTGCATATGTTGGGAACCATTTTATATGATATGACTTATACATACACCATATTTAGCTCCAATGAGCATTTTAAGACTTACGTAGTGATAGAATGAAGAATGGGATTAGGGTTTCCAAAAGACATGTGGTTCAGTAGCTTCCCCAGTTATCAAGTTTGACATAATAATTGTATTATTGGTTTTGTGGGCAATGGATTTAACTTCAAAGGGGTTTCAGAAGAATCTGAATGATTTAAGTGGATAACTTGTTGCCCTTTTGGATAGAGTTCCTACCATCCTCCCAAGATTTGAATGATGCAATTCTTTGACAGTATGCTCTAGTAGAAAGCCTTGCAGGATGCACAAACAGTGTTCATTTGAAAATAAAACCATCATGGAGAACAAAATCAATAACACTTGTTTCACCTTTTGAGCAGCGAGACCACATGATAGAGAAATCAACATCATCTTCATAGAGGTCTTTGAGAAAATCAAATCCCACAATATTAGCATGAACTATGACAAGCAAAGAGGTATTTTGACTTAGTGCATCAACAACTTTATTTTGCTTGCCCACCACTTTATGTTTAAGGACAAAGTGAAACTGTTGAAGATCGAAAATCCAACGTGCATATGTTTGGTATTAGTGTTGCTATTAATGAACTTGAGAGCTTCATGACTGAACAAGGTAATACTTCCAATGAAGTAAAGCTTGCACAACTGAAAACAACTCTAGTTCATATGTAGTCAATGTCTTGTGAGTATCACTCTATTTTTCACTATAAAATGCAAATTTTCACTAAGAAATGCAATAGGACGTCCTTATTGAGAAAGGACAACACCTATAACCCACAATTGAAGCGTCACAATCAACTTTAAAAGCTTTGAAAAATCTGATAAAACCAACATAGGGGTTGAAGTGAGCTTCTCCTTAAGGAGATGGGAACTTTGGTCAACTTTCGGTGCACATACAAGAGTTTGCTTCAAACAATTTGTCAAATGAGCGACAATAATGCTGAAATGCACACAAAATGGCGATAGGATGTTAAACCATGGAAAGAACGAACATCATGGATAGTTTTTGGAGTGGACCAATCTCGAATTGCTTGAACCTTTGTTTTCATCAACATGAATGCTCGAAACCGAAACAAAATTGCATTTCTTGAGATATGCAAAGCATTGTCTTTTAAAACACTAAAGACTTTCCGAAGGGGTTGAAGATGTTCATCCTTACTGTTGCTATATACAAGAATGTCATCAACTACATCATGACAATAAGGCCCTTGTAACACTTTTTGTGGGTGGGCTTTGAGGCTGACAGGCTATCAAGGGGTTATAGTCTTACATCGCCTTGGTGAGGGAAGGAGATGTGCTACTTATGTGCGACGTCATATCCCTTTGGTACAACGCATATGAAAACCGTGAAGGAGAGGGTCGGGGAAAGGCCTAAGAGAGGTGGAGCCCTGAGACTCCAAAGCAGACAATATTGTACCGTGAGTGGAGCCACTGTGCTGATACAACGCGTTTTAAAGTCGTGTGGGCCTTGGACACAAAGTGAACAATATTGTACCCTATGGATGAGGTCGTTACAACCCTGGTCAACAAGGAGGGTGTGATAGAGGTTTTGGGACTGATCTAGGGTTTGGGTGGGGAGCAAGGAATTGGATTGATTTTGTTGGGGAATAACATTGGTGTGAATCTGTTGAGAGTGGATAGGTGTGCTAGATTGACAATGTTGAGATTGGGTGGTAGTGGAATAATGGAAAGCATTAATAACGTGGGTATAACTGGGAATTTTGTTGATTAAGGATATTTTCTATTTTAAGGGCAGTAGCTTGGGTGGTTGGTAAAGGTGGTAGAGGTTGAGAGGATGGTGAAGGGGTTTCAACCAGGGAATTCGATCGCCAAGGAAAAAGTCTTGAAATCAACAAGTGCATCAAACTTTTTCTCCAAAAACGAATCGAAAGCTTCAAATTCTTTTTTTGTCACATAATCTCCAAGGTTACCGACTTGGGAACGATCATCACATCTTTGATTCAACATGGTTACATAAACTTTAACCCGCTTTGATACCAAACAACCTACCTTGAATTCACAAGGAAGAGAAATCTCGAATCCACAAGAGAAGAGAAATAAAACGAATAAAATAAATAACAATTATGTTGATATGATAATTCAGTATAAATTTCGTTTTTCGAGCTCCTTATATAGATAACTCTTTCATAACTTGTTAAAATCCTAGTAGAAGAATGAAAATAACTTTTCAAAAGTATCTACGACATATTAGGGACTTTCTAATACTAGAAAAATTCTATTTAGACACTTCTAGAGGCTTCTAAATAAGCCACAAAATCCAAAAACGGAAATCATCAAAAATAGAAATAATTAGAAAACTAATACTTCCTAATACTATTTTACATAAAGTTGTAGACGAGATTTTTTTTTATCTTGGTTGGGTCATTGACTTGCAGTGTTGGCCTGGTCATACAAAGTTGACTTGGTAATTGTAGCAAACTTGTTATTTGTAGACTTGGCTGATTTCAATTATGTACAATGAATGTCCCAAGTCATGAGCTGACTCAGGTATATTTAGCCAATGTAGACTAAAGAGATTATAGGCCTGCATGCAGTCTTTCAGATGTTAGCAGCCAAAAGGAAAGTCATGTAAAAGAGAGGGGCAAAAGAAGAGATACAAGATCTCAATATGTATTTTCCCTAAAAGAAAATAGATCTCAAACTATTCGAGGGTAAATAGTAAACAAATTTTTTTTTGTTTTTTGGGGGGGGGATCTTGCCTACTGCACAACTAATTTATGCTCTTTAATGCTTTACTTATAGTTCTAAAACTCCCATCTATAATGCTTTAACAATAGTTCTAAAACAGTCATCTATAATGCTTTATTAATAGTTCTAAAACACCCATCAAGGGACAAGGACTACACTACCGCAAAATCTTGCCAGTTGTTTGCATTTAATGATCTGGTGGAGTTGTCTCCGGCCGAGAGTTAATTTATCCAAAACGGTAATATATCAAGTGGTTTCGTCCATCAACGAGCTTGCTATGTGTGTGGGGTGTGAAGTTGATTCATTGTCGTCCAAGTATTGGTCTTTCCTCGAGTCATAAGTGCAAGATGGATTTGGTAGTTGAAAAATTCACCAAAAGACTAAAGTGAGTATACATTAATGTTTTCACTTTTTCCTTTTTTTTTATTTTATTTTTTTCAGTTCAAAAAAATCCAAATGCGGTGCTTTGGTCCAATTCCAAACGCGAAGTCAACCGTTGAAAGAGACACCGCCACCCACCAGTTCATCCGGTGTCCCCTCGTCAATCCGTCCACCATGACACCACCAATAGCTGAGATGCCACCAACCTCTTTGCTTCCTTGCAGGTAGAGGACTTGACGAATCAGTCAGAGATGGTGTTGAGTTGAACCCTAGAATGGAGAGACATAGGATGAAGTTAGAGAGAAGACTCACAGAGAAGTGTGGGGACCTTTGGATGGAGAGAAGGGAGATCTGGACCTTTGGCTGGGTAGGAAACGCCAACCTCCCATTTATTTTTGCATTGTTTATCATACTTTTTTTTCCTCCACTATGTTTTTTTGGCTAGATTTCCTTTACTTGTGGTTGTGGGTCCAGCACAGAAGGGGTCTGCATCTGGAAATCAAAGATATGAACAATGCCTTGCTCATGAAGTGGTTGTGGAGGTTTGCCACCCTTCACCACCAACCTATTTTTGAAAAGTATGGCGTGGAGCAATTAGGATGACACCCTAAACCCTTATGTGTGCACTATTTGGAGAAGTGTCATGAATCACAAACACAATTTTAAGATCGTCCCTTTCCAAGTGGGCATTGGGAATAACATCGATTTCTGGCATGACAAATGGATTGCTGACAAATCTATTTAGGGAAAGCAAGTGTGATTTCTATTTCCAAAATCTCCTAACAGGGCTTAATGAGTGGGACTTATCTCCTAGAAGAGGTTTTTGCGTTAGAGTTGAACCAAGTTATTGAGTGATTGGCTTTGCTTGATGCCATTCTTTTGGATGATGAAGAAGATAATGGGATCGGAAATAGATTACTTTCAGACAGTGTAACTCTACTAATCACCAAGTGCATTCCAACTTCAATTTTCAAAAGCCTGTTTATGAGACAAAACTTCTTTTTATGGACTCTAGCCCACAGAAATGTGCTAACAATTGAAAATTGGCAAAGCAGAGCTCTTAATTGCCAGCGGATTGCATTTTGTGAGCTAGAGCTTTAAGACTTGCCCTTTGTGAGCAAGAGTTTACTAAGAGGTTTTGAGACACGATTTGCACTGATTCTAGATGAGCCTCTCAACCAAGTGGTGATCTAAGCTAATGGTTTGATCAATGGAACAATAAAATCTTGCAAAAGTAGGGTAAATGGATGTGGGACAAACTTCTCGTAGTATTATGGGTAGTTTGGAAAGAAAAAAATAATCACATTTTTAGGAGGGAGAAAAATGGGGAGTTTGTCATCTACATAATGATCAAGATCTTAGTCATCCAATGGGCCAACGCATTCTTAGCCAACTCTAGCCCAACCTCCTGTTACTCGACTATTAATATTTTTCTTATGGTTATCTTTCTATATGTTTTATGGCTTGATTTTTTGACACCATCGTATTTACTCAAGGACACCACCACCCTTTTTGATGTGCTAAAGAACACCATTGTAAACGAAAACAAAAAAAGAAAACACCCCACCACCATCTCTCTATCCCTCTCATCTCCATCACAAACAAAACCACCACTTCGCCTTGCCACGCCAGCGACACCACCTCTCTTCTTTTTCCCATCTCCTTTGTTTCATTTTTTTCTCTCCTCTTCCTTTTCTTCTGTCTTCTCAGGAACAACAGGGAAGAAGCATCAACAATCACCCCGCCTCGCCGGCCGTACCACTTTGCCTTCTCTCTTCCTCTTATTCTCTGATTTTTTTGCTCGCACATGCATTTGCGATGGGGAACCCCCATCCTCACGGAGAACACTACAAACCAAAATAATAAACTTTTACAATAGACTAGTTGAAATGTGGAGGAGGGGGGTTGAAGCATGAATGATACAAGTGTGAACTTTACAAGTGGGAATGTGATTTTTCAAAGGAGGATACTTAATTTGCTAGTGGTGCATTGAATATCCGGGTGATATGTGTTTCAAGGAAAGTGGATTGAATGTAGTGGGCCTAGTCATATGTTATTTTAGTATGGAAAAGGGTATAGATTAAGAAATAATTTGTTCATCGAAGGAGAAGTGGAAGCATAATGTATAGATGAATTGGGATGGGGGGAGCTACATTGTAGCTATTCCGGGCTATAACTCGGGTATTTCAACGAAATGAAAAAGGAAAAAGAAAATTGAATAGTATTCTTAATAAATTAGTTCTTGTTGAACCATTTTAGTTATTAACTTCCTGGTGTTGGTCCATTCTCTACTTTTACTCACTATACTCAAATTTGAAACCCGTTGGAGAAACATGATGTTTTACTTGCATAACATGAGTTCCAATTCCATTTTTTAGGTGGGTGATGTGCAAGGCATTCCAAGATCATTAATTGACTATTATACTACTATATTCCTTCTTAAAGTCGCACATTTATGTTTTCTGGATTTAATAGCGATAAACCGTCATAGAATGACTGATTTACCCTAAAGTTATTAGTAATTACAAATAAACAAAAAAACTAACCCCTACCAGGTTAGATATAGAATGTGTACCACGAGGCAATCCTGTGGTACACATTATATCAAAACCCATACTCCTTCCCGATCCTCCTCTACCCAAACCCTTTTGTCACGCAAGCACCCCGTTCACGATCTCCTTCTCTACCTAGCAAGCATCACTGCTGCCAATAGCCTCGTTCTCCCCTCATTCGTTCTGTCACGCGAGCACCAACACCCTCACCCTCCCTTCCCCCTCCTCTTTGTGCATGACAACGTTGTTGTTCCCATCCCTCGATCTCCTCATCTCTGCCATTATTTGCATATCCTTGGGAGAACTGAAATCGTTGTAGCCAACCAAATTTGCCAATTTGAAGATTAAAAAAAAAAAACTAGGGTTTTCTTGTGTCTGATTTGTCGAGTCCAAGGTTTCATCAGTTCAAATAGGGTGGGTTTGGGTTTATTGCTGGCGGTGATGGCTTGATTCGATGTTGGTGGATGGGGAGGGTTTGGGTTCGATTTTTTCTGGTGGTGGTGGGAGATGATTGAGTACAAGGATGTGAAGGAGGGGGGGTTTACTTGTGGTGGTGTTGGCTTGATTAGGTGGTCTAGGTCGTGGCGGTGGATGGTTGTTGGTCGAGGTGGTTGTTGGTGGTTTTCAAGTGGAGGTGGTGGTGAAAATTTCGGGTGGATGAAAATTTAGTGGTGGTGGTCGTTGTTGCTGGTGGCAGTGCATTGGTGGTTTGAGGAAGAGTAAGGATCATGTGCCTCGCACATGATGGACATAGGCTTAACAGACTCAATTCAATTTTGAAAAAGTAAAAATTAAAACTAATTTCTAGCCGAAAAAAAGACAATCAACATGGTCTTGGGACCCAAACTCAAAACTGGTACAAACTTATGACCCAAATGCTAAATAACCCAAATTATTCAATGCACAACCAATATATTTTTCGAAAAAAAAACTCCTGGTTTTGAAATGTTTGGTTAACTACATGTTTCAGATTCTGCTTTTATAATTATGATTAAGTATAGAACCAATACGTTATATATATATATATATATGTTATCGCAGTTAAGAAAAAAGTTCCTGGCTATGCCCTTGATTGAGATCATAGGTTAGTCATGAGCAGAATCTCCATTTGAAGAGATCAAGAACATTTTCCATAAGTTCTGCAGTGTAAGAATAAAATCCCATCTGCGGTCCATAGAGCTCCGATTGACAAGTTTCCTGGTTCCATGTTCTTGATATTACAAACACAAAGCATCCTCATTCACAGGAGTTTACTTTCATTTTTTTTTTAATGGTTATTGACGTGAGGGGGTAGAAATGGCTATATTTCTGGGAGCAAACTCCAGGCGGATATGAAGCGCATGGATACAAGTTATGCCTTGGAATGAAAGAAAATTATGAATCTGCTTTGTCTACGAACAAGGAAGCTATAAGTAATGCAACTATGAATCTCATGGAGAGTTCGATGTCATGGATGAGTTGACGAGACATCTGCAAGAAGATGTACCTTGGTGCATGTTATTTGCAGATGATATTGTCTTAATTGATGAGACTAGTACAGGTTTAGGTCAGAAATTAGATAGGTGGCGGGCGGCTTTGGAGAGTAAATGTTTTAGAATTAGCCGTTCGAAGACGGAGTATCTAGTGTGCAACTTTGGTTGTGAACCACGAGGGAGAAGTAATGCAATTGAGATCGAAGGTGTAGAGGTCCCAGAGTGTGAGGCTTTTTGATATCTAGGATCTATAATTCAAAAGAATGGGGCTATTGGAGAAGATGTAGACCATAGGATTAAAGCTGATTGGTTGAAATGGAGAATGACGTCAGGAGTATTATGCGATAGAAGGATGCCTGCAAGGCTAAAAGGGAAATGCTATAAGACAATTTTTCGACCAGCCATGCTATACGGTTCAGAATGTTGGGCTACTACGGGACAACATACACATAGGATGACAGTAGCAGAAATGCATATGTTAAGGTGGATGTGTGGTAAAACTCGTAAGAATAAAATTAGAAATGAAAAAATTAGGAGATACTTAGGTGTAGCGCCCATAGAGGACAAAATTAGATAAAGACGTTTAACTTGGTTTGGTCATGTGCGAAGGAGACTAAGCACGGCGCCAATTAGAAAATGTCTAGATTGGCAAGTTAATGGAGGGTGTAGACGGAGGGGACGACCGTTGAAAACTTGGATAAAGGCGGTGAATGAAGATATCATTGAGCTTGGATTAGGCGAGGATATGTGGGAATACCGCATTGCTTGGAGAACCAAAATCCATGTAGCCGACCCCGAAAATATCGGGAATGGGCTTTGATGATGATGATGATGATGATGATTTAGAGGTTAAGAAGGCATTCTCTGGTTCGGTTCAGAATTGGGTGACCTTGCAGTCTTGAGATGTTTATCAGTGGTTGGCTTTGGGTTTGGATCTCTCACTCTCTCATTTGGGCGTTTGGAGAGCAAGATAGGAGGATTTGTTAGGGGCGCATTAAATCAGTGGATACGATTTATGTTGGGACTAATGAAATCTAGGGCAGTTGCTCCCTCAAACAAACATCAGTAGGGAATTATTGGTTAATGATGAAGGTTTAGGCAATTTCTTGGAATGGTCATGGTTTGGGTCCTAAAAGTAGGATGTTACATCTTACATCTAAGTAATTTAATCAAGGAGTTTAGGTCAGATATTTTCCTCTTCCTAGAATCTATAAAGGATTGGGTGGATTATAAGTTTTGCAGTTTAATTGGGGCTCTTGGGTTTTCTGTTTGTTTGGTGTTCTCGGTTTGAAGATAGTGATTTTTCATAATATTATCTTCACTGGGGGGATTTATTTTCTATGTAATTTTTTATTACTGTCGGTGTCCTGCGGTTGTGAGTTTCTAGCTCATTGTCGCTCCTCCTTGCATCTTTCTTCTCTTTTGTGATGAATGGGGAACAAGTATAGGGATTTGTCTATGGTGTTCTTGTCTTCTTTTATTCATTAGTTCGTTGTGATGAGTGTGTCTCTCACCACTCTTTGTTCAATGTGAATAAACTTTGTTTGGACTGAGTGTCTTCGGCTGTGTCTCTCTCACCACTCTTTATTTATTAGTTCGTTGTGATGAGTGTCTATGGTGTTCTAGTCTTCTTTTATTCATTAGTTAGATCCATATTCACACTGAAATTAGGTCCATCTTTTTTTTTTTTTTATATTATAAGACTGTTCACCAGGTCATGCACTTATGCATACAACAACAATAACTTATGAATGACAGGATGTAGTCATTCTCATTTCTCACTGGTTAGCCACGACCTATTATAGATCTGCAGACCAGTCGTGAATCTTCTGATGGAGTGTGTTACATCTTGACGTGGTTTAACAACGTCCAAGTGCATAAAACGAACAAAGTCATGGATGGTGTGGGTTATTGAAGTAATTAAAGTACTCTGAATAGCTATGATGTACATAAACAGGCGAACTTCTTGAATGGTTGGAGTTTTCTGTACTGATCTGATTTCGTGATTTCAAACACTATACTTTTTAATTGTCATTTTACCTGTTCTTCCCTTCATTTTTTCCTGGCTGTCTTTTGTTCTTCTAGAACTCATGAATGCGTTGGTTCTTTGGAAATGTGAAATCATGTACACTTTTCCTGACAATTAATTTTGTTTGTAGTTTGGTTAATACTTGATAGTTCCAACAAGGTAGGATATTTTTAATCTTGAAAGGATGTGGTAAACTGTTTCAGGTACTGACTTGAAAATTACTTAAAGAGATCCTTTATCAGCTAGTTGGCGATACAGTAGAACTGCAGCTACCGGATGACTCACTCCATCACTGCATTGTTGAAATACTGCTAGTATTGGATTTGGTTTTGAGAAACCAAATATTTTTCTACACGTTTTGTGGGTTTAAGTTGGCTCTGTGTTTGTCTTGAGGGGAGAAAAAAAAAAGGAAAAAAATAAAAATAAAACCAGGCACAACTAATTTTCTGTAGGTGAGAGATTAGGAGTTTATCTCATCGGTGTTATATGCCTTTTTGGTCTATAGTTCATGTGCCAGTGACCTCTGTATCTTAAGTGACAATATGAATAGCTAGGATGAATTCCTTTTTCCTTTTCTGAACAGAAGAAAAAGTGCAAGTAAACATTGTGACAGAGATTGAGGTTTGATCTATACATGTTTGTTGGTAGTGTTTTGAATTTATTTTGACAATGCATTTTGATAGTGCAGCTTCAGTATATTCTATTAGAAAATGTTCACCGTTTATGTTGATTTGCTGCTGCCAAGGAAAATAACATCTACAGTATAAATTTTCAAATGACCCTAGGTAGTGTTTGGAAAGTCTGAAAGGATTCAGGCATGTATACGTTCAAATGAAATGTGTAGATGTATTAGAAGCTGTTTTCCGCAACCAACAAAAGTGATTATTATCAACAAAGAAGCGTTCATTCCTGATGGAGTTTGATCCGACCGATAGCAAATGGGTTTAAGCTCCTTTTGCGTTGAAACATAAATTTTTTTTTAAAACGAGCATCAGAAACAACAAAATTGGCTTGGCCGACGTTTTTAAAACCAGCATCTTAAAGTAAACAATAAAAATTAAAACCAGCATTATAGTTTACATATGCCTTAAATACATATCTCAAGAAATGGTGTCAGCAATAAAATTGGCTGACCACGTTTTTAGTGCAAATTTGTAATTTTTCAGAAATTTTTAGTTACAAATTAATGAACAATTATTTAATTTAGATATTGTCCTTTTAACTAAATGGAATTTACACTGGTCCTAAACTACTAGTAAAAGCCCAAATTAGTCATGTTTAACAAATTTCAGAGTTTTTTGAGATCTTATAAAATTCTAGAAACCTTGTTTGATGAGAATTTAGTCTCAACATTGATAACATCAGCAGCTCATGCAAGAAGTGCCTTTTGTGGCTGTCAAATTAAAATAAAAAAGCTACATGATTTGTGTAGTATTGGTCAGATTCATCCTTTATTCTCTTTCGGTGGATGTGTTTTATTTCAATGATTGATATGATCACTTTTCCTTCACTGTATTAGACTCGAGAAATTGAATACATCTTCTCTTTTTTCTTTGCCTTTTCATAAAGTGGATCACATCCCAGTTAGATCGAGAAGAATATCAGCTGTACCAACATGCAACATATCATCTTGTTCCCAGCAACAAATTATGATGGCTCTTGGAAACTTGAAGCATTCGAAAAACAGCATTTATGGCACACAAAAACTTGAAATCTATTGCATAGTACTGAATATTTTTTGGAGAGAAACTTTAACTAGGTACACTGAAGGTGAAGCTTCATGCAACTCTGGGAACTGGAGCGGCTTCTGAAGGTGGCAAAGTCACTGATCGTAGCAGTTCTAATGAGAAAATAAGTCCCAGAAAATGAGACATAATTGTGTTGGCTGACGCCTGCAGATTATGGTCAAAGGATTAGATAACGAACAAACAGAATAGTATCACAAATTGATCCAACTTACCTCTACATTTACCACATACAACTTTTAACAGAAAATCTAAATTAGGAGGCTTTAATTGGCAATGGTTGCAACAAAAATTCTGAAAGTGCAAACTGTTGTCCATCTGTCTGTTTTTTTACTCACGGAAGATTAGCTAACTTGGAAACAAAATTCAAGCTCACGCAGCAGTCTGCTTATACATAAAATTCTGGGTAAATTTTAAAACCGAATCCAATGTGATCTAATGAGAAAAGTATAGTATGAACTGTTTGGATCCAGCATCTGTTAACCCCATGTGGGATTAACTCCTGGCTCATCGTACAATGGAGCTTTTCTTTCCCATATACAATCCGAGGTTGGTTGTAGGTTGTGATAACGTTATGAACTACAATTGAGTCTCATTTACACACTACGACTTTCAAAAAGTATAGTGATTGATCAGTGATCCGTAAAAATTGTTCAGAAAAGAATTATATACCTGCACTAAGAAGACATCTAGAGCCAGAACAGGACTGCTGCCAGGAGTGATGCCTTGATAATATGGATTTGCAGAGGAAGTGAGTGCTTTTGCCACCAACAGTCCAACAGTAGCTTGCATACCGAGAATCGCAGCACCCATTCCCAACAGGTTAACCACTATACCATTCTTTAAGCTTTTCACTACTTCAGCACGAGGTGGAGCCTGCAAGACAAACATCCAATGCATATCCTCACCTTTTACCATCCAATAAATTAATTTTCATTTTCAACTTCGGTTTTTCTAAGTTAAGACAATTGAACAGAAAACATTTCATATGGGCTGGTCTCTGCAAGAAACCCTAGTGGTGTCTCCCAGGTAATTAACTGATTCTAAAACTAAATAAAAACCTCAGTTGTGGGAATTCCAGCCCCTTTTACTTTCCATGTGGGTAAGAAACACAATGTAATGGAACATTATAATCATGGTATTGACTTGATTTAGTAGATTCCATCATTATATTTTTATAACACTGGCCCATTCTTAATCCAGTCAGTAAAAGTGACCTCGAACTAAGAAATAAGACTCAGGAGGTGAAAAAAAGTATCCTAAGAAATAATGAGTGCTGTGTAGTTTAGCGAGTGTAACAATTTTTCGAGTGAATTATTACGAGTGTTAATGCTAAAGAGATTTGTTGGTAAGCCAGCACGTGTCCTGGAACGCAATCTCTGTTGAAACTTCCACATGATTGACTCTTTTATGAACAAAGCAATTAATACTAGTGGCGACAGGCTTGTGTCAATTGGAAACACAACTTTCGCAAAAGCTGAGTAGATTTCCGAAAATCACAACACTTCCAACACAAGGCAGCTTGTGGAACTGGAATTTTTCTTTATGCCAACACGTCATGGTATATTTAATATTTCCACGAGATTTTGCTGCCAGTTAGCATTTTATAACCATTAACATACAGTATCCTCCATTTACAGAAAATTTGATACAAGGAGGATCAACAGCTTAAGAGTCGAATCTCCAAATCATATGAGCTCAAAATTGTTCACTGTTGAGAAGTGAGAACCCACCACATGCTACCACAGGCAACATGATGGCATAAACACTCCAATGGGCTGGGAAAATTTTGACAAACATCTCTTCAAATGAGACTCCAAAATGAGCAAATAAGGAACCGCTACCCTGCCAGGCTGAGAAATTAGAGGGATAAGGACTACTCACAAAACAGAAATAATTCTAGAAAATTTTAACTAAGAATTTGCTAATACTGAACATGGTCTAGGTGCCTGACCCTACAGCGTTTAGAGAGAAAACCGTATGGCATCCTAACCTCCTCACTCTTCCATATCAGAGGTCTCTCCAGCCCATGTATCCGCTCATCAAATTCATATTTTCCCTCTTTTATAACTCCTAAGGTTGCATAAGGATACTTTTCAATATCCACATCCATCCTCACTCTTCCACATTAGATAGCCATAACCATTTTCATCCAGACTCTACCCCCTTCTCTTAAGCATCAATATTTGCAAAGATTGGTTGATATTTTAAAGTTGCATGCCACTTACCCATTTTCTTGCCCAAGCTATCCATTTAATGAGGTTTTATGTGTTCTTGATTACTCTGTAGGACTTCCCACCGACTGTGCCCAATCTCTTTGACAATAAAACATGGGGCTTCAAATAGGGAGAACATTAGAAAGGTAGGCCAAAGTGGACTTTAATTGAAGCGGATTTCCTCCCGTTCTTCCTGTGGGTCGGACAGAAACCCCCTCTTCGCCTTAATATATTTCAAGACATATACACTACCAAATACCAAATGGGTATTGAAGCACTTGCTACCAATGTGGTGGAGAGAGTATTCCTTTCTTGCACCCTATAGTTGTTGCTAGTTGCTAGTTGCTAGTTGCTACTACAACATTCATACTGAGCAACCTACTTAACACAACTGGATTTTCATGTTTCAGTACATTTTTAATGCCACTTAAAAGCGGTATAAAATCTGTATTAGCATATCCATTATATTTGTCAGCCCCAACTACCAAAAAGACTAAACAGGCATTCAAAAACTGCAACTGCAACCTTTAATATGTGATTTTCTATTCCAAATTTACAAAATCCCAATTATCTGAATATAAGGTGATAAATGAAAAAAAAAAAAAATCAGGAGAAAATGCATTGCATAATTTAAGAAGTTTGGCAATTTATTTGTCCAAGGAAATAAAATTGATTGAGTAGACTTAAATTTAACACATGTATATGTCCCTCAGAGCTATCGTGTAGATTATGCTTTACATTATATCCATTCACAAAGAGGCAAGTGACAATCTCACAAACTGCTCACAACTAGCCAACATGGTTTAAAAAAACGTTGTGAGGCTATGATTTGAGCCTCGCTTCAGTGCAAGGCTTATGGTTAACGGATTGACGCTTATAGGTGTCTCAACAATTGATTAAATAAGTATCAATTGATCAACTGATCCAAATGGTTGTTATTAAATCATACACTGATTGAGTGAGGCTTACGCCTCATGCCTCATGCCTTGTGAAAGGGTCACACCTCAAGTTCCCGATTAAGATTATTTAAACCTTGTCAGTCAAGACACCTCAAAAACTCGAGCGACCAAGGAGCGGAAAGATAATCACTTAGCTTGGGTTGTAGTTTCCACCATGCTTCTAAAACTGTCTTCTTTGTTTGAACACTATATCAACATTGACCTGCTGCAAGCTATTTAGTCTAGCCTCTAGGTCGACCCTCTTGGGAATTGAACGTTGGGAGTTTGCTCCAATAACACGTTTTAATAACTACCCAATATCCTCTAAAGCCAAAACAGTCAAGGAGTGATAAAGCTAATCAATTAGTAAAACTTTAGCACATACCCATCACGAAATCCAGCTCATCTTGAATATTCAAAATAAAGTCCTTTGCTTCACGAGAGAAAGCCAAGGTACCTCAACGGGTCTCTCTCTTTTTCAAGCAAATTCCCCCTGCCCACATCCTCCCTCACTTGAATTATGTCCAGAAATTAAAAGGGAGATATTCTCCTCCAATGCATAGTCTATAACTCGAATAAAGTGCCTTGAAGGCAATCCTACTGACTATCCTATATATGCACTCGTAACGTCTCAACTTCAACATGAGCATGTTTCACCCTTTGCAAATTACCCAAACAAATACAGCCATTACATCACAAACCAACTACCCAAAAACACAAAATCCTTGAATTCTCAATCAGAATTATTAACTGCTCCATTTCTACAAACAATTGCAAGCGCCTTAGCTTAAAACAGAAACGCAACAAGCTCATTCCTTAATACCATCTAGACAATTGTAATATGTATTGACTCCACTTCGACATGAGCGTGTTTCACTCAATTCCTTCATACCATCTAAGACAATTGCAACAAATGATTCACACTCTCTGCAAATTACCCAATCAAGATCAATACATCCTCTACATAAAAAAACTAACTACTGAAAATAAAAATCTTCTAATTGTCACTAAGAATGACTAATTGTTCATTTCTAATTTTCTATCAACAATTGCAAGTGCTTCAATTTAAAACAGATTGCAACAAGCTCATTTCAACCTAATGAACTAAATTTATATGCGAAAAAATCTCATAATCAAAACCATACTTTTGCGGGATCATTGGCTGTTTTATGGAGCCATTCCAAAACCTGAATGTACCCAAATGCCAAAACACAGAAATGAAGGCTCTGGCAATACCAGTAGAAATGGAGTAAAACGTAGCAAACGACTAAATCTTCCCAGTAACTACAATAAAAAAACGATATAATCACAGCAGAAACTATTGTACACGCCAGCTGACCCACAAACCCTAAACTACCCAATCTCTTAAAATATCTGGCCGTGCTATCCAATCTCAGCAGAAACTGTTGCAACTTCAACCATGATTTACTCTAACAAAGGCTACAAAGCAATTAATACTAGTGGCGACAGGCTTCAGTCAATTGGAAAACAGCTTTTGCAAAAGCTGGGTCAGATTTCTGAAAATCGCAACGCTTCCAACACACAGGCAGCTTGTGGAACCAAAATTTTTCTTTATGCCAACACATCATTGAATATATAATGTTTGCACATACTTTTGACACTACGTTAGCATTTTATAACCTTTAACATACTATATCCTCCATTTACGATATACAGTAAATTTGATGAAAAAAGGACCAACAGCTTAAGAGTCGAATCTCCAAATAATATGAGCTCAAAATTGTTCACTGTTGAGAACCCACCAAATGCTAACACAAGGCAACGTGATGGCATAAACACTCCAATGTGTCGGGAAAGTTTTGGCAAAAATCTTTACAAATGAAATTTTGATTCATTCTGATCAAGCTTCCTTCCAAAATGAGCAAATAAGGAACTAGTCTAATTGTGACCCGGCCTGACTGAGAAACTAGAAGGACAAGGTCTACTCCAAAAATAGAAAGCAAATTGTAAAAATATTTTAACTGAGAATTTTCTAATACTTAACATGATCCAGGTGTCTGACCCCGCGTTTGGAGAGAAAACCATATGGCATCCTAACCTCCTCACTCTTTCAAAGCAGAGGTCTCTCCAGCCCATGTATCCGCTCATCAAATTCATATTTTTCCTCTTCTATAAATCCTAAGGTCCCGTAATGATACTTTTTTCAATATCCACGCCACGACCATAAAGCATCTTGAATCCTGATCTCCTCATTCTTCCACATTAGATAGCAACAATCATTGTCCTCCAGATTCTACCCCCTTCTCTTAAGCATCAATGTTTGCAAAGATTGGTTGATATTTTAAAGTTTCACCCCAATTACCCGTTGTCTTTCCCAAGACTATCCATTTAACGAGGTCGATCTCTTTGACAATAAAACGTGGGGCTTCAAATAGGGAGAACATTAGAAAGGTAGGCCAATGTGTACTTTTGATTGAAGCGGGTCTCCTGTTCTTCCTGTGGGTCAGACAGAGACTCCCTCTTCTGCTTGTTATATATTTTCAAGACTTATACACTACTGAATACCAAATGGGTATGAAGCACTTGCTTCCAATGGTAATCACAAGTATTAAGTATGTGGCAGAGAGAGTATTCCCTTCTTGCACCCTATAGTTGCTACTAAAACATTCATACTGAGCAACCTACTCAACACAACTGGGTTTTCATTTTCAGTACATTTTTAATGCCCACTTTAAAGCAGTATAAATTTGCATTAGCATATTCATTACATTTAGTCAGCCCCAACTACCAAAGAGACTAAACAATCATAAAAAAGCTGCAAATGCGACCCTTATTATGTGATTTTCTAATCCAAATTACTAAAAAAATCTCAACTCTCTAAATATAAGGTGAGATAATTAAGAAAATTTTTTTACGAGAAAATGCTTGAAGAATGAAAAGAAAATGTATTGCATAATATAAGAAGTTTTGGAATTTTATTCGTCCAAGAAAATAAAATTGATTGAGTACACTTAATTAACTCATGTATATGTCTGTCAGCGCTGAAGTCTAGAAAGATATATATTCACAAAGAGGAAGATCAAAGATAAAAGCAAGTGACAATCTCACAACCAGCCAATACACCTTAAAAACTCGAGCTTCCAAGGAGCAGAAAGCTAATCACTTAGCTAGGGTTGTAGTTTCCACCATGCTTCCAAAACCATCTTCTTTGTTAGCACACTCTACGAACACCGACCTGCTGCAAGCCATTTTGTCTTGCCTGTGGGTCGACCTTCTTGGGAATTGAACATTGGTATTTTTCTCCAATACCACGTTTTAATAACTACCCAATATCCACAAAAGTAAGAGCAGTCAAGGAGTAAAGTTGATCAATTAGTTAGAACCTTAGCACAGACCCATCAAAAAATCCAGCTCATCTTGAATAGTCAAAACAAAGTCCTTTGCTTCATGAGAGAAAGCCAAGGCACCTCAATGTTTCTCTCTCTTTTTCAAGCAAACTCCCTCCACCCAGACCCCTCACTTGAATTATGTCCAGAAATTAAGAGGGAGATATTCTCCTCCAGTGCATAGTTTACAACTCAAAGAAAGTGCCTTGTAAACAATCCTTCTGACTTCGACATGAGTATGTTTCACTCAATTCCTTCATGCCATCTAGACAATTGTAACATATGATTCATAAGTCAAACCTTTGCAAATTACCCAAGCAAATGCATTCTCCACATCACAAAACGAACTTCAGAAAAACACAAATCTCAGAATGACTAACTGTTCATTTCGACCAACAATTGCAAGTGCCTTAGCTTAAAACAGAATTCAAGCAGGCTCATTTCACTCTAATGGACCAAATTTAAATGTGAAAAAACTCTCATTATCAAAACCATACCTTTGCAGGATCATTGGAAGTTTTCCGAAGCCGCTCCGAAAGGCGAATGTACCCAAATGACCAAAACACGGAAATGAAGGCCGCAGCAATACCAGCAGAAGTGGAGTAAAACGTAGCAGGGGACGAAATCTTCCCAGTAACTACAATCGAAAACGATAGAACCACAGCAGAAACTACTGTTAACACCAGCTGACCCCAAAACCCTAAACCACCCAATCTCTTGAAATATCTGGCAGTGCTCTCCAATCTCTTGGCCACCTACAAAAACCCAAACTACCCATTCTTCAATTTGCACAATTATTCAATAAAACTCAAAACTTTTCAAATCATCATCAAATGGATACCTGGGCAAGCTTGTTCTTCTCGGATTCGTCGCTTGGGAAGGGCGGGGAGACGTAGCCATAAGGGGTGTTGGAAGCTTCAGCTCTAGTGGTGGTGGTGAGGGGTGAAGAGAGGAGGAATTGGAAGGAGGAAGCGAGGGGTTTGGTGAGAAGGGGAGAGCAAGGGAGGGAGGTGGTGGGGTTGTGGAGATGGGGTCGGCGAGGGATGGATGATGAAGATGGTCGTGTGGTGCTGCAGCGAATGGGTGGCTGCAGAAGCAGCATCTGCATTGTGAAGTGGAGGGAGGGAAGCTGGGGAGAGGGTTTAAGGAGAAGCTTCACTCAAAGTTGGAAGCTTTGTTTTCTGCAAGTAAGGGAGAGAGAGTCATTTGAGAGTTGAGAATGGTTGGTCTGTGATGGTGATGTGATCTATGGAGTTTCTATGCTTCCTATGAAATCTGTACCATTCACAAGTTTTAAGTTTTGATATTGAAATTGGTTGATTTGATTGGTAGAGTTGGAATAGCATCAAATGGATTGGGTTTGGTTTGAGAATTCTAAGGATTTGAGATTTAGGCCATGTTTTGGCTACTCAATGGGAATGGGAGTATTACTACGTTTGGTTACTCGATAGAACGAGAATGGGATGGGGAATGTGAATGATTTGTCTTTTTACCATTATACCCTAAATTATCAATCATGAATTTTGGATCTATGGTGGGTAAGGAGGCGTCTATGTTAGGTAAGGAGGGCAAATAAGACAAATAGAGTGTTAAATATTACAATGGACATTGTAATGGACATTCATAGGGTTTTGAGAAGAAATGCCCATTATAATGAAATTTGTAATGATCATTCCCATTAACCATTTTTATACCCAATCAAACAAATGAATGGCTTAAACCATTGCAATGGTCAAACCTATTCGATTGAGTAACCAAACACGCCCTTAGGGTGTACTTGGTTTTACAAAAAACGTTGAAGAAAATTTGGACAAAAGTGACAAGATGATGGAAAGGGGAAGAGGAAGAATGAAAAACATGAGTTCAATTTGGAAAATGTTATCTTAGAGCATTTCCAACCAAGGGGTTACAAATAAGGTTGAGGGTGTATAATGTTGGAAAGATATGACTCAGTCCGAGAGTAATAGTTGAAAGACTTGGATCTTGCAAAGAAGATACTTGGAAGGGAGATTATTAGAAACGTGAAGAAGGGAGTTTGTAGCACATTTAGAAAATGTGTCAATTCATTTTGGGATACAAACTTGCAAACGAATTCCTGAGTGTGAGCATATATCTTAGGTTCTTTATGCTAGTGCAGTTGGTAGTCTTACTATCTTGTATGCCATGGTGTTTACTCGTCCTAATATTGATCTTGGGCTCGGAGATTACTCACATCAATATTGAATAACTCCGTCACAAGCGGTATTTGAACAACGACACCACTTGTTGGGTTTGGGAAAAAGTTGAAGCCCCCCTCCCTCGACACCACCTCAACATAGACAATACAATCTCAGCCAACAACACATGTCTAAAGGAACGATATTGCCCCAAGCTGAACCTTCGGATTTGATACCACTTGTCAGGAAATTACTGAATATTGATGTTGAATATTGATGGAGGAGCATTCCCCAAGTCCAAGATCACCGGTTTAAACTTTTGGAGAAGAAAAATAGAGAAAGAGAGAGAGGAGGAGAAAGAGAAAACACAATAATTTAACATCACTAAACTAGAGAAAAACAACATTAATTTAATACATTGTCACTGAAGGCACCATCCATCATTGAGAGAAAACGCATGAGAATCCTGCTCTTCTAGTTCTACTCTTAATCATTATTAGCAAATGGAAGACAATAGGATAATTGTTTGCAGTAAGAACTTGGCCTCCAAATTCATATACATTTTCTATATTAAAATATGCATGTTGAATATCAAGTAAGGAGAAATATTGTTGAATGGGGAATGTAAAAACAGATTATTGTCAAACTCAAAAAGATCTCTCACATGTTTGAACACTGAGAGCAAGCTACAAATATTAGCCAAACCTTATTGGGTCAGTAATTTCTTCGAACGCTTGGTGGGGCAATGTATAGAGATAGGATGGATATATAATCTTTTTTTTTTTTTTTTTTTGAAAGCGAGTTGGGTTTTTATAGGATACCATAATCTATTAACAAGGTGCGATCTACAGGTCAACATCATAATAAAGTAACCATGCCGCCGGCGTGTCTCGAACCTAGGACGTGGAGGATAAACCCATACAACTGTCACGGACTAGTAATCCGTGCGGCACTAGCTATCCAATTCACTAGTAAGCCTATGAGTAGTTACTTTGACGAGCACAAATATTAACTTGAGAATGCACAATATCAATCTGTAGACAATATAACAATGCACAATAGTCAGTAAAAGCTCTCATTCACATTCAATAGATTACAATGGGGAGGAACGTTCGGAAGGACGTTGCTCAAGACTAGTTCGATGCTATCGATCGATGGAAATACAAGTTTGAAGTTGAAAAGCAATGCAAAGAAAACAATAAAAATGCTAGCGGTACAGTCTGGCCCGACTATGCAATGGAGGCAACACGTCCTCACAGTCAAGAGCTCAAACCTTCCCCCTATAATATAGATGCTAAGCATTTGGGCACTTTTCAAAAGGGAACATTGAGTTTTGAGACCATTAGGAAAGTCTTGAAAGGCCTCTGAACCTTGATTTCCCTAACCAATGGTACTAGTCCTGACACTCTCCCACACTCAATTCGCTGACGCCCTCGCAGCGAACTTTTCCAAGTACTCTTCCAGTTTTGAGAGGTATGGCAGCAGATGCTCAACTGGCTCCCAACTGATCTCTGAAGGAGGTTCATCCTGCCACTTGACCAAATATTCTCTATCCGGGCCTGTGTTGTTGATGAGGCGGTCAGCTAAGATTTCTTCCACTTCTCGATCTGGCTTAGAAGGATGCTTAGGCAATGCTCGGGTAGATACATTTCTTGTGGGATCAGCGGCATCGGCATGGTAAGACTTCAAGTTACTTGCATGGAAGACAGGATGGGTGAAACGGAGCCAATGTGGTAACTTGACGCGATAGGAGACTTTGCCTACTTTCTCAATAATCTGTACCGGTCCCTCATACTTGCGAAACAGATTGTTGTGTGCTCTAGCTGTCCGTTTATACTTGTTGAACATATCTAGCTTCACCAATACCAAGTCCCCGACTTCAAAAGGATCGATTCGTCGTTTCTTGTCGGCCCATTTCTTCATGTGACGGGAGGCTTGCTCAAGATAGGCTCGAGCAACTTCAATGTTTTTCTGCCAGGCTTTGACAAATTCAAGAGCTCTTGGGCTGGGTCCTTGGTATCCGGTCAGCACTGTATGTGGTGTCAATGGTTGCTGACCAGTGACTAATTGAAAGGGGCTGGAGTGAGTAGCTGAGCTCTTTTGTAAGTTGAAACAGAATTGTGCAACATCAAGTAGTCCCACCCAATTTTTCTGGTTTGCACTTACAAAATGACGAAGGTATTCTTCAAGCATAGAGTTAAAGCGCTCAGTCTGTCCGTCAGATTGGGGATGTTGGCTTGTCGACATATTAAGTGTGGATCCCAAGAGCTTGAACAACTCCTTCCAGAACTTTCCTGTGAATCGAGCATCACGATCGCTAACAATGTTTTCGGGCAGTCCCCAATACTTCACTACATGCTTGAGGAACAATTGCGCCGTATCTTCGGCTGTGCAAGTTAGTCCGGTCGGCACAAATGTCACATACTTTGAGAATCGGTCAACAACTACAAGGATGCTCCTGAAATCCTCCACTTTCGGTAACCCAGTAATGAAGTCCATGGAAACACTTTCCCAAGGACGAGTTGGAACAGGCAGGGGCTCTAGTAAGCCAACTGGTCGATCTCTTTCAACCTTATCTTGCTGGCAAATAAGACATGTTCGAACATAGGCCATTACATCCTCCTGTATCTGCGGCCAATAGTACCCCCTCTCTAGCAATGCAAGTGTCCGTCTCCAACCTGGATGTCCCGCCCAATGGGTGTCATGGCATTCTCTCAAAAGTTCTTTCCTCAAACCAGAAGTTCTCGGAACATAGAGGCGATTACCAGTTGTGAGTATTGCTCCATCTTTTATCCAGAACCGTCGAGTTTTGCCCTGCTTGATCAACTCTGTAATCGCCTTCGCTTGTGGATCCGTCTGTAGGCCTACTTTGATCTTCTCCAAGATGGTGTGACTCGGACCAGTATGGGTTAGCACTGCAAGGTCTGCCCTTCTACTGAGTGCATCAGCTACATTGTTAGTGCGCCCTGGCTTGTATTCCAATACTAAGTCAAATTCTGCTAATTTTTCCTGCCATCGAGATTGCTTGGAGGTTAGCATCTTCTGAGTAAGGAAATAGCTTGCTGCAGCATTATCCGTTTTAACAAGAACTTGAGATCCCAAGAGGTAGTGTCTCCACACCCGTAAACAATGTACAATGGCTAGCAATTCCTTTTTCTGAGCTGAGTAACGAGACTCTGTATCATTCAACTTTCGACTCTCATATGCTACCGGGTGACCATCTTGAAGTAAAACTCCCCCTAATGCATAATCAGATGCATCTGTTTGTACTTCAAAGGGCTTGGTGATGTCTGGCAAGGCCAATACTGGATCTTTCATCACGGCCAATTTCAAGTCTTGGAATGAAGCTTCACACTGCCTATCCCATTCCCATGTTCGGTCTTGTTTCAACAAATTTGTCAGGGCAACCGCTCTCTTAGAGTAGTCCCTTATGAAGCGACGATAATAGTTTGTGAGTCCAAGGAAAGAACGTAGTTGAGACACGTTCTTAGGAGAGTTCCAATCATGGATTGCCTTGACTTTCTCCATGTCCATCCGAATCTTGCCATCGCCAATAACATGACCCAAGAAATTGATCTGGGTCTGGCCGAATGAGCACTTTTCCTTCTTGACAAAGAGATGATTATCCTTAAGGATTTGGAACACTTCTCGCAAATGATGTAGGTGTTCTTCTATAGTCCCACTATAAACCACAATGTCGTCAAGATAGACAACCACAGACTTGTCCAGAAGGTGACGGAACAGGCCATTCATAAGGGTGCAAAATGTAGCTGGAGCATTGGTCAAGCCGAAGGGCATTACTAGGAACTCATATGACCCATATCTAGTAGAACAAGCAGTTTTGGGTTCGTCACCAGCAGCAATGCGGACCTGATGGTAACCTGATCTCAAGTCGAGTTTTGTGAAGTATCTGGCGGATCCAAGTTGGTCGAATAAGTCTGCAATGAGCGGCAACGGGTATTTGTTCTTTATAGTGACTTTGTTCAAGGCTCTATAATCAACACAAAGGCGAAGACTGCCATCATGTTTCCGCTGAAAAAGAACAGGTGCCCCATAAGGTGCTTTAGAGGGCCGAATGAATCCTGACTCCAACAAGCCATCTAGTTGTGTTCTCAATTCGGTCAGCTCTGGAGGGCTCATGCGATATGGACTACGTGCGGGTGGCTTGGCACCAGGGACTAACTCAATTTCGTGATCAATGAGCCTTCTGGGAGGTAGATTCTTTGGCAATTCATTCGGCATCACTTCGCTGAAGTCAGCAATAACTTGGGCAACTTCCTCAGGGATTTTGCTAGTATCATCTTCCATCTCTAGCTTTGCCACAGCTAAGTATGTATCTTCTCCTTTGGCCAAGCCCCTCTTGACTTGGAGCGCCGACAATATTCTATCATGAGTTGTTGGTCGAATTGAGGTTGGTACAATGCGTAGTCTGGGTCCGAAAAACCCCAAGGAGTCCATGAAAGGTAATGGTCCTGCTGCAGCTCCTCGGAAGAATTCTTGGCCAAGAATCACCTTAAAATCATCAAGTGGAACGGCCAAGAAGTTTGATCTTCCTTCCCATGGACCAACCTGTAGTGGCACAGCTCTAGCCACACCATTAATAGAGATTGCCTCAGAGTTGACAGCTTTCAACTTACCCACATCTCCTTCTAAGTTCAGACCCACACGTCTAGCTTCATCTGGGGCAATAAAATTGTCTGTCGCTCCGGAATCCAACAATGCTTGGGAAGGGAACCCATTGATAGTGATGTCGATGTATTGTAAAGCCTTCTTGTGTGGGTGCTCATACATTTCTCCTTTGACAGCATTGAGCTTGCGTAGAGCTCCCATTTGGGAGGTCTCACTGTTGGTGGGGTTCGAGCTCGATGCGGTCGGGTTAGAAGGTTCTGCTTGAAGCAAGGACATTAATGAGTGTAGAGCTGGTTTGGATGGACATTTGCCTGTTGGGTGATCCCTGCTATTGCAAAGAATGCATGGGGCAGGGGCAGATGGTCTCCACTGCCCAGAGTAATTTTGCCCTCCTTTGTTGTTGTAATTTGAGTTGCTAGAGCTGGCATTCCAATTTTTGTTGGAACTCCAATTCTGGTTGGACGGCCGGGAATTATAGTTTCCTCGATTCTGACTTGAGTTTCCCCAGTTTTGGTGAGGTGAGCGAGCATTCGACCCTGAGCTTGAATTGGTACTGCCAGTTCTAGCTGTGGAGTGATTGAGCGAAGTGGATCCAGTCATGGGCATATAATCGCTAAATCTTTCTGCTGCCGCAATAGCACTTGTAATGTCTGTCACCTTCTGCCTTTGCAATTCTGCTTGTAGAAGCGGCTGAGCTTGTTCCATGAAACAGAAAACTTTGTCCTTCTCAGACATGTCTCGAATATCTAGCAAGCAAGTTGAGAATTGTCGGACATAGTCTCGAATATTGCCTGTTTGTTTGATGGTGTGGAGCTTCCTCCTTGCTAAGAAATCAGTGTTCTCAGGCAAGAATTGATTTCTGAGTTCCTTTTTGAGATCTGCCCAAGTTCTAATAAGGATGCGACCTTCTTCCATATCTGCATATTTGGTTCTCCACCATAGTTTCGCATCACCTGCTAAGTACATGGTCGCCATGGTAACCTTGGCTTCTTCTGATTCGGGGTTCACCGCGCGAAAATACTGCTCCAGATCAAACAAGAAGTTCTCTAACTCCTTCCCATCTCGTGCCCCAGCATATGATTTTGGCTCGGGTACTTTCATCCTGGGGTGGTCAGTCGTCCCTGTGGCCTTAGTAAGCAAGCCAACCCTTGCAAATAAGTCCTCCAACTGTAATTGGAAGTCACTCATCACCTGAGCTGTGGGGTGAGGCGACTCTTCCATTGCGACTGTTCGTCCCTCTAAGTTATCAACATGCTCGGCCAGCGAATCCACTCTGTCTGCCAGTGAAAAGAGTCCATCCAACCGACTAATCTGTTCTCCCAAAGTGTTCAACTGGTCCATTCTGCTTTCCAGTCTATGCATTCGATTGGCCTGTCGTTCCTCCATAGCGCTAAGGCGCTCATTTACTTCCTGCATCCTGGTTTGCATTCAACAAGCTCTGGCTCTGATACCAATTGTCACGGACTAGTAATCCGTGCGGCACTAGCTATCCAATTCACTAGTAAGCCTATGAGTAGTTACTTTGACGAGCACAAATATTAACTTGAGAATGCACAATATCAATCTGTAGACAATATAACAATGCACAATAGTCAGTAAAAGCTCTCATTCACATTCAATAGATTACAATGGGGAGGAACGTTCGGAAGGACGTTGCTCAAGACTAGTTCGATGCTATCGATCGATGGAAATACAAGTTTGAAGTTGAAAAGCAATGCAAAGAAAACAATAAAAATGCTAGCGGTACAGTCTGGCCCGACTATGCAATGGAGGCAACACGTCCTCACAGTCAAGAGCTCAAACCTTCCCCCTATAATATAGATGCTAAGCATTTGGGCACTTTTCAAAAGGGAACATTGAGTTTTGAGACCATTAGGAAAGTCTTGAAAGGCCTCTGAACCTTGATTTCCCTAACCAATGGTACTAGTCCTGACAACAGCCCTAACCACTCGACGATAACACCATTGGCAATGTATATATAATCTTGAAAGACGGAGACAAGGAGAATCCTAGTCTGACTTCTTTTTTTATTTTTATTTTTTGATTTTGCACTTCTTTGATTGAACCATGGCTACAAGGAAACGTTTCTGAATAAAAAAAAAAGGCAACGACTACCTCGCACCACCATTTTCTCTCTCTCACACCATTTTACTCTCTCACACTACCGACTTTCTTTTGTACATTACCATATTTTTTCACACCACCTATTATAAACAAAAACCATTCATTTTTCCTCCCTCAGCATTCAAATCAACAATGGTTCCTTCATCCCCCATTCGAAATCTATTTCAAATCTCTCCCCACACTCAAATCTCTTTCAAATCCCCTCCATTTCCCTCGAAAACTCTCAAAATCCCCTTAAAGTTGAAACTCTTAAACCCAAACTCAATAAATATGCATAACTTAACATAACAGACAAACCCAAACTCAAAACAAAAAACAGGGTAACTTTTGAACCAATTTAAACCTTCAATTGAGTGATTCTCAAGCTCATCAAAACACAAAGGTTGTAGTACTCTGAGTTATCTAATAAACACAACTTGAATCAATTGAAAATGTTTTAAAATGAGCAAGTTATGGTCATTTTACTAAAGAGTACTACAACTTTTGTGTTTTGATCAACTTGAGAATCGGTTTCGATCGAGCACATAAGTTGGCCGAAAGTCAGGAACACTATCCCGTTTTCATTTTTCAGACAAATTTGTGCGACTTTAGTAAAATGATCATAACTTGCTCATTTCAAAACATTTTCAAGTGATTCAGGTTGTGTTTATTAGATAACTCATAGTACTACAATTTTCGTGTTTTGATAAGTTTGAGAATCGGTCTCAATTGAGGGTTTAAATTAGTAGAAAGTTACCTTGTTTTGCATTTTTTTTCGTTTTGAGTTTGAGTTTGAGTTTGAGTTTCTCTGTTATGTTAAGTTATGCATATTTATTGAGTTTGGGTTTGAGGGTTTCGACTTTGAAGGGATTTTGAGAGTTTTCGAGGGAGAGGGAGGAGATTTGCAAGCGATTTGAATGTGGGGAAAGATTTTGAAGAGGAGATTTCGAATGGGGGAGGGAGGAACCATTGTCGATTTGAATGGTGAGGGAAAAAAATGGATGGTTTTTGTTTATATAGGTGGTGTGAGAAAGTAAAAAAAAAAAACTCAATGGTGGTGTGAGAAAGAGGATATGGTGGTGCGAGGTAGTCGTTGCAAAAAAAAAAAAAAATTGACCAAGAGAGAAAAGTTGGTGCAACTTGATTAGTGATAAATAAAGGAATAAATAAACTAAGGGTGTGTTTGGTTGCACCCATTCCATGGGACTAGGAATCTTATTCCCACTTGGAATAACATTTTGGGTGTTTGTTTGAGATTTTACTGGTGAGCGAGGGATGCCAGCACGTACCATAGATTCCCACCATTGGTGGGAATCAGACACCTCACTCATACTGGGAATACAATTCACGGGACACAGACCTCTCATCTCCTCGTTTCTCTCCAGCATCAGAGCTCCATCGAATACCTCCTCTCATCTCCATGAAGACTCCATCGCATCAGAGACTCAATCGAAGATCTCTTCTCATCTCTGTGAAGATGTCCATCACTGATTGAAGATCTTGTCTCATCTCTGTGAAGATCTCCATCACATCAGAGACTCTATCGAAGATCTCATCTCTTTTGCATCAGAGACTCTGTGATCTCTTCTCCTCCTCTGTGATCTCACTTCTCTCCAACATCTCCCTACTCCGGGTTTGCCTAACCCCTCTTCCTCTCTCTTCTTATCTTTTACTATTCTCATCTCTCATTCATTCAATTTGTTTCATTGTGTCTATTGTCGTATAGGATCTATATACTGCGATTTGAGCGGTTGGTGACGGATTGGCAAGGTATTTTGTACACAAACTCATATTTGTGCAATCTTTAGCATCTATTTGAATTTTTATCATTTTTAGCATTCTCAGTTGAAGTTGAGTTTTTTTTTTTTGGTACCCAAACTCAGATTTGTGATTTTTTTGGTGATTTTTGTGTTTTGTGAAAATCCATTCTGTAGTTGTAGTTTGTGATGGTCTTGCCGACGTATTTTGAAGTAGATTGTTGAGTTTTAGAACCCCATTCATACCAAGATGGTTTCACAATAAAAAATGCAGAACATGTCTTCTATACATGTTTTCATGTTATATGTCTTTATAAGTTCTCATGTAGGTTAGTGTTTAGAGAATGAGAATAGTTGTGTTTGGTTTATTGTAAATGATGGAAGTTTGCAGTAAAAGTGAGTGTTTGATTATTTGGAGTACAATTTTGTAATGGAAGATGTGAGAAAGATCTGTTCTCGTGGATGTAGAGAAGTTGATGAATTGAAATACTGTTAAGTATTTTGATGTAGAGTCTAATGGAGTACCTATTGTTTTAGTATAATAAAAATGCTAGGCAAGCAGGGTGAGGTGCCTGTCTATAGTGGCTAAAATCAAATCCATGCTTTGTGATCCTTCTAAGTGGATGTCGGGGATGAGGAATTCATTATCTTCCACTTGGACTCAAACACAAAACCTGCTTTTTAGATCAAGGAAACAAACCAAGGAGATTCAACATTGTTTTCTACAAAATCAACCTCTTATTAGATTCCTCTCCACAACCTTTACAACACCCACCCTTTTGTTGTTTCATACAACTAGTGAATTTCTTGTGGATTGTGAGAAAAGTTTACAACCAGATTCCATTGTTTGCCCATTTGAAAAAAATATGGATTGATCATTAACGCCAATATCCAAATCTTGTAGCTAATTTGATCAAATATGAAAATGGAAATCACACCTCTTACTTCCACTGAAAGTCAAAAAGTAAAACCACGTTAAAAAAAAACTTAAAAAATATAAGATGGGTACGTGGATATTCTCTCCTAAAAAATATTCTCCTTAAAAAATATGATGTGGAATAGAGGTGGTGGATTGGTGGGTGTGGAGGTGTTGTGGGAAAGGAGGAGGATGAGATGGGTACTATATATATATATTAACTATCTTGAAAGTAAGGCTATATGGCGCTTATGGTCTAAAATAAACTATTAGTATATGTTTAATTAATAAATCTTTTATAAAGTTAGTCATGCTTAACATTGAGTTTAAGTGAAAATTAATTAGCCCAACCACATTTAATTAACCCTAAAACAACTCTAATTAATTCTCTTACAGTGTTATACATTTTTTAATAATTTTTCATAGAATTCTATGCGCACAAACACAACCCCATACAAGTCTTTTACATTTTCTCTTTGTTGATCATTTTCATTGTCCCACAACTACTTTTAATTTATTCTCTTACAGTGTTATACAATGCGAATTTTAATCAAGCGACAACGAAGGCTAGTTTGGATGTTTATGCTCTCCATAATGACAATGATCATGTATAGGAAAAGATACATTCCCAGAATGTTAATTGTTAACCGAGATGAAGAAAGACATTCTATTTTGAAAAAAATGTATCGTGAAAGTGATCGTTTATGCCATGAACTTAGAATGAAGCGAAACATATTCTTGAGGTTGTGTTCTCGCTTACGTGGGTATGAGTTAGGAAATAGTCGGCATTTGGATGTTGAAGAGCAAGTAGCCTTGTTTCTCAACACCGTTGGACATGATAAACGTAATCAGAGCTCGTGTTTTGGGTTCCTTCGCTCTGGCCACACTGTTAGTATTTACTTTCATCATGTGTTATTTTCGATATTACGATTACACAAAGATGTTGTCAATCCTGTTATAAAAGCAAACTCCTCAGCTGATGGTGAGAGTCACCGTAGTTGGCATCATCATTTTCATGTTAGATTGAAATTACTTTAGAAATCAAACTTAACATATTTAAATATAGTCAATTATATTCTTTTACTAGTAATATTTAACTAGTGACATTTCATATAGAATGTTGTAGGTGCAATAGATGACACTTATGTCAAATCCACTGTCGCCGAAGAAGATCAAGCTAGATACCGTAACAGACTTAATTTCATTTCCCAAAATGTGCTCATTGCTTGCACATTTGATATGAAGTTCACTTACGTGCTTGTTGGGTGGGAAGGGTCGGCTCATGATGGCCAACTCCTTCGAAGTGTTGCGAGTCGCAACGGAAGTCGTTTAATTGTGCCTAATGGTGTGTTAATATAACATATTTTATCTAAGCTTATAATTATATAATAAGTTAATAACTTAATACTAATAATTTATCATTTGTAAATGTATAGGTAAATATTATCTAGCTGATGCTGGATTCCCACTAGTACCAAAATTGTTGACACCGAATCGCGGTACACGATATCACCTTCGCGACGTTGCTGGTCAACGCCCAACAAATGAAAAGGAGTTATTCAATTTTCACCACTCATCACTTTGAACGGTTGTCGAATGAACTATTGGTTTGTTGAAGAAGAGGCTTGCATATCTTAGGCACCATCCATATCATGATATTGATACCCAGGCAAAAGTGGTACTAGCATGTTCTGCGATTCATAACTTTTTTCGTGAAGGAGATCTTTATGACCATTGTAGCGATGACGAATATGAAAAGAGTGAAAAAGAGGAAGAAGATGAAAATGAAGATGAAGAATCTATTGTCATTGCTAGAATACCTGAGTGGACAAACAATAGGAATCAAATGGCTATGAGGATGTGGGATGTTAGGCAAGACGAACCTTAAGATTAGATTTGTATTTGTTCTTGATTAGTATATTTAAATTACCATTTTCTTCTTCTTCAGTTGAATTTAGTTAAATTATGAGAATGTCAGGAGTTTAAAATATTGTTGGTTGTGTTTGAATTTGAGTTTAATTCCTCACTCCAGTTAGAAGCAAATTTTTTAGTAACAAGCACTACTAATCAGTTTGAGTTCCAGAACTGTTAAAATGTTTGTAATCTGGTACCATTAAGTGCAAAACCTTATCTTTATCTCTTTCATGGCATTTGCTTGAACTGACATAGGTTTTGATCCATCAGCCACGATATAGAAATATTTTGTGCAGCTTAAATCTCTCACTTTTGTGGGCTATTTAAACACTTTCTTGCCAACCCTGGAGCTCCTCTGACAATTCTTTGAGCAACATCCGTTAAGATATCTCCTTCATTTTGTTGGTAACTTCAATTTTTGTTCAATATAAGGCCGAGAAAGCAGGTGAAGTAGATCTTCCAGCATATGCTAGACTTCTAAAGAATATTCAACCCCTATCGCCAAATTCTGTTACAGATAAATGGGTGAGCAATTCCACTACACCAAACACAAGTGCTTAAGGTTTTATCAATTAATGTTCCTAGTACAGTATTATGAATATAATAGTGGCCATTAAGAGATTTCAGTTAGACCTCTTTTCATCTGTTATTGTTTTGTTGTTCATGAAGAAGAGATGAGAGTTATCAACACTTGTTTTAAGATTTCAGGGAATGTAAATAGTAAACGAAGCTGGGATTCGATATTGTAATGTGGACATATAATTAGGTATATTTAAAATTAATTTGATTTAATTGCTTATAGCTTTATTTATACATAAATTACACTGAAGAAGTTGAAGAAAAAATTTATAGACTTTTTTCTTTCTTGCATTCCTCAAGGGAAGCTTTGACTTGTCCAACTCCACATGTTTTTGTTATATATTTGCCTTTTCACATTAAATTGAAATTTGACTAACTATACTATATATGTTGCGTCACTATTGTGAAGAATTTTTGAAGTGTCACTATTGTGTGCAATGTTAGTAATCTGTTTTTATTTCAGAGACCCTACTTACCTTACAGAGGGTTATTTGTTTTGTGGCTTATGTTCATTTGGTAATTGATATCTATTAGTATATGTTTTTCTTGCTTTTGATAATTGATAGGTTATCTTTGTAAGTATGGCATCCAAATTACAATGGAGTGATTTGATGGATTTGGTTTTGATTAGAACATTGATGGATGAGAGTAATACCGGAGGAAAAAAAAAGATAATGGGTAGAAGTCAAGCGCACTAGAGCACGTGGTGGAAGAAATTAAGAAATATCACAACATGGTAATTACCCATGATCATGTCCGGTCGAGGTTGAAGACCTTCAAGAAGCAATATTTGGCAGTTCGAGAAGTTCACAAGCAAAGTGGGGTTGGATTCAACTATAGTAGCGGACTCATAATTGTAGACAATGAAGTGTGGGAAGACTATGTTGCGGTAAGCTTTTTTAAGCATGGTTCGGTAGGACCTCATGCGAGTTATTTTTCAATGTTATTGAGAATGCTAGTTATCTAATCTTTATTGAAAACTTTTCTCCAACTATCTTTATTTTGTTGATTGTTTTAATCTTTTTGTTGAATTAGATTGCTTTCTCAATTATATTTCTTAACATTGTTTAGGCACACAAGGAAGCAAAGAAAGTTCGTGGCAAAATCTTTCCATACTATGGCGACCTTGCAATCATCATAGGAAATGATCAAGCAACTGGCGATCGCTGTATAGCAAGTCGTGATGATGACAACGTACCCATGGATGAAGCAGGTGAAAGTGTCCATACAGACACTGGAAACAGGGAAGATGTTGCCTTGGGTTCTAAGACATCGTCTCACAAACACAAGCGAACATGTGACAACGATGATCCCGAGTTTGCTAAGGCCATATCGAGTATATGCAAGGCATTTGAGCAAGCGAATGCTATGCCTATATGATTGGAAACCTTCCCTTGGCAAGAAGTTGAGAAGGCTATAAGGGTGGTTCCTGGACTTACTCAATGTCAAATTTTGAAAATCATGAGGAAGTTCAATGGGAACGTAGAGTTTGGTACTTTCTTTTTAGGATTGATCGAAGAAACAAGGGAGGGTTGGGTTCTTGCAGAGTTAGAGGAGAATTAGTTTGGAGCAAAAGTAATTGGCTTCTTTGTCTTTAACCCTTTTTATGTGTTTTGATTAGTAATCAATGAGTTAGAAAGTTTGGGTTTTGTTTAATTGATGTTTGGGAGTATGTGGTTTAGTAATTGGTCTTTGTCTTTAACCATTTTTATTGTTTAATTGACAATAAAAGTCTGACTTGTTATGTTTATGCAGTAAACATGTTTTCATTTTGAAAATTTTAGTCAAAATATATATTGCTAATGTTTTTTTTACTAGAATTCTGAAGACCAGTATTGAACTTTGCTTTCTCATTGAAAGGTTTATGCATACATCGGGTTTAAAATTATATTGTAAGGATGTTTTGCAGGAAGCAAAATCAAAACCATATTCTAGTTTATATATAAAGTAGAATTGTGGGATCTTCATAATTAAAAAAAAACGAAAAAGAAAAAAAAGATTTTCATGATTAGTTTTGGGCAACCAAACACTCACAATAGGAGTTAGAATCCAATTCCCATGAACAACCAAACATCAAAGCTGGTCAAGTCCATGGCATGGGATGTGATTCCAATTCCCACCTTAGGATTCCATGTTTGGTTGCATGGAATCCAAGATGGGAATTGAAATCTCATTCCATGCCATGGATTTGGCCAACTTTGTTGTTTGGTTGTCCATGGGAACTGGATTTCAATTCTTATTGTGAGTGTTTGGTTGGAATCTATTATTATTATTATTTTTTTTATGGAGATCCTAGAATTCCCCCAACAAATTCTACTTTGTAGATTTCGAGAACAGTTGAGAATCAATGATTCTCCTATGATATAGGGATATGATTATAACACTATAGGGATATGATTAGGATATTGTAGTTGTGAAAATCTTAGGAATATTGTAGTTGTGAAAACTGAATTGTATTCTTATAAGAAGTTACCTAAAGCTACTAGGATACTTCTTGTATAAATACCCTTGCTTGTATAATGAAAAACTCATCCTGGCACATTATTTTCTCCATACCATTGTTTTACATGGTATCAGAGCAAGGTTAATCCTAGCTCTTGTTTCAGCCGCCAACTATCACTATAGCCATCTTTCTTTCGTCATCCCTTTACCATGGGCGATAATACATAGATTTCTTTGGCTGGTAAGAACCATGAAACTTCTAGCCCTTTTTTTTATCCATCATTCTGATCACCCTGGAATGGTGCTTGTCTCCAAACTTCTTAATGGAAACAACTACGCAACATGGTGTCGTTCTATGCACATCTCCCTAAGCGCAAAAAATAAGTTAGGGTATATTGCTGGAACGCTGGAGGTACCCTCAGAAGAGACAAACTTGAACAAGTTTCTTCTTTGGCAACGTTGCAATGACATGGTTCTTTCATGGATCCTTAATTCTATTGAACTTGACATCACAGACAGTGTGATTTATTCATCTACAACGCATGAGGTTTGGGAGGATCTCAAAGAAAGATTTTCCCAAAGCAATGCTCCAAGAATCTTTCAGTTGCAGTGGGATCTTTCCTCTCTTTCTCAAGAACAAATATCCGTAGCAAGTTATTTCACCAAACTAAAAAAACTATGTGATGAATTGGCCTCATATAATGATCTGCCATTGTGTTATTGTGGTGTGATGAAAAAACACATGGAGCGTGATGAGCGCAATGTTCTGATGTAATTTCTTATGGGGCTTAATGAGTCTTATAGTGCAGTTCGTGGACAGATCTTGCTCATGCAATCCTTGCCTACTTTGCGCAAGGCTTATTCCCTTATTACACAGAAAGAAAAACAAAGAGAGTTGGGCACATTTCGTCCTTCCATTGAATCTGAAGCTATGGCAGTTTGTCAAGGTACCCATCCTTCCATTGAGTCCGCAGCCATGGCAGTTCATCATGGCCAAACACCTACTAATGCCAGTAAGACGCCTTTGCATTGCACATACTGCAACCGAGACCACCATATTGTTGATACTTGTTACAAGTTGCACGGATTTCCACCTGGGCATCGTTTGCATGGTTCTAATAAGCCTAAGGGAAGTCGCAACAAAGGGGGAGCAAACACCAGGACTGTGAACCATGTGAACTCGAACCCAACATTAGAAAAAATCCAAGCTGTCATGCCTAACTTATCTGAGATTCAATATCAACAGATTCAAAATATGATGAGCGAAAAAGACTCCCACCAATCCTCAGGTAATACCAAATTTTTTCTTGATCTCAATTGGATTATTGATAGTGGCGCTACAGACCATATCACTTCAGCTTCTCACCTGCCTAGGGCCAAAGCTAAAAATCTCTCTATGCAGCCAGTAATGTTGCCTAGCGGATATACAACACCCATTAGTTCCACCGGAACTTTATCTCTTAATTTTCATATTTCTTTGAAAAATGTTTTATGTGTTCCTACCTTTAAAGTCAATCTCATGTTGCCTAGCGGATTACAATGTTTAGTGACTTTTTTTCCCTTCTTGGTGTATCTTGCAGGACCTGGCAACGAGGATGACGATTGGTTTGAGTAAACAACGTGACGGGCTTTATCACTTAGTGGCGTTGGCTTCTGACCAAGCACCTTCTACCAACAAACCATCATGCCACCTTGCTTTCGCTTCCGCAGACTTATGACATCGCCGTTTAGGTCACCCTTCTTCGTGTTTACATGTTTTAGGCAAAACTTTGTTAAATTGTTCCTCTGGTTTGAATAATGTTTGTGACGCTTGTTATTTGGCAAAACTGACTCGCCTTCCGTTTAGCAAAAGTTCAATTTCCACTATGAAACCTTTTTTCCTTATTCATTGTGATATTTGGGGGCCTCACAGAACTCCTTCGATCTCTGGGGCTTGGTTTTTCCTAACAATTGTGGATGATTTCTCTCGATTTACTTGGGTATTTCTTATACACCACAAAAATGAAACACAAGGACTACTCAAATCTTTTTTTTTCCATGGTTAAAACTCAATTCAATACCACCATACAAGCTATTCTTGTGGATAATGGGGGAGAATTTTTTTCATTAAGGGGTTTTTTCAAAGATCATAGAACTTTATATCAACATACTTGCATCGCCACACCACAACAAAATGGTGTTGCCAAACGTAAGCATCGTCATATCCTTGAAACTGCACGGGCCTTACGCTTTCAAGCTAACCTCCCTCTTCATCTCTGGGGAGAATTGATATTCATATAAGTATTACATAATATACCTCCTAACTTATGTTTGTTAGTATTCCAAATAGTGTATTTTAGTTTAATTATGTTATTTTTGTAATTTTGTAGGATTTAAAGTTTAAATGACAAAAGTGCGTTAGCGTGGCGAATAATGGTGATTCATAGACAAATTGTTGAAGTGGAGCGAGAGACACTCAAGCCAAAGATTAAGAGAACCAAAGAAAAAAAAGTTTTGAATAAAAACAAGAAGATTTGAGTGCAATTTGCAAGTTCTTGAACATGCTTCAGTAACTTTATGATAACTTGAGCTGTAGACCTCGGAATTGGATGATTCTTAAAGCGTTGGAAAGAAGACTCGAAAGGATAAAATGCATATGTTCATAACATTTCCATATTCTAGAGTTATCATGCTCTTTTTTGGATATACTTGAAGACTGCGAAATCTGGACAGATTTGGGCACGCAGGAAGAATGGAGAGCAAAACCGACTTTCACATCATAGCTGGATTTAATTGGGCTTAGAAATGAAGCTTGAATCAGCAATTACTATTAGAATCCATGAGAAGCCTAAACAAAAAGAAGTCTTAGTCTAATTAGCAACAGGAAGGAACACGTTTCTTTGGGTTTCCAAATTGGATTGGTTTCCAAATTGGGACCAATGGAGATTTGATTTCCAATTGGGGTGGCCAATAGGAGGAGCTTTGTTTCCTTTTGCTCTTTTGGTTCCTAATTTCATTGGGCTTGAGATCCACCAATAGGGAGAAATTATGCAAGAATAGAAACACAAATACAGGAGAACCATTTTGTTACAATTGAAATTGGATTTCCAAATGGTGAGTTTCCAAAGAAATAGGAGTTTTGTTTTCTCTTCTTTGGACGAAAAAAGAGGCAACAACAAATAAAGGTGGAAACCTAATAGCAGCCAATAACAACAGCCAATTTGGAAACCCAATAGCAGCCAACAACAACAGTTTTCTTTGCTTTTAAAAACCAGAAAAGATGGCAGCAACAAGAGAGTTTTCTCTGGGGGCCAAAAACGCAAGACATCAACAGAATAAAAGGGCAGCGACAACGCAATACAGGGAGAGAAAGGTCTGTCCAGCAAGCAGCCAACAGGCTGTCCAGAGCAGCAGAGCGCAAAGCAGCAGTGGACACGCACCAGTAGTGTGCGCAACAGCAATGTGCGCATCATTGATTCGCCACGCGCTGCCATGCCGATGAAACTCCACACCATTGTTGCTGTTATCACCTTCACTATGCGCCACTAAACTCCACGCAAGGTGAAGAGACAAACTCCTAGATGTAACGCACTTAATTAGTATTTGATTCATTTTATGCTTTCACGATGAATAATGGTGTTCATGGTTCTCACTTTTATTTAATATAGGAATTTATGTTATTTTAGTGACAAAGATTTCATAAATTTCTTCGTAGATTATTATTCCGGTGGTTGTCGTTTTCTTCTCCATATAAGTTTAGTCACGCTTTTCTTATGTGTGGAATTTTTAAGGATCAATTGATTCCGATAGGTTAGTTATATGTGATCGTCTTTTATTACGTTGTTGTCTCCGGATATATCGTAAGTTTAGGATATCACATATGACCAACCTTTGTGCTTTCTAGAAAAAGTGAAATCTAAAATCCATTTACATTAGGATATATTAATGCATTAAAGACTATTTTTCCGATTATATTGTTTGGGATGTGAAACACGTAATCGATTCATCATAGCGAATCAATACTAGTTGGCACGTGAAATCTAGGAGGGATTCTTGGAACCTTGTGATTTCTCCAAACTTGATTTTTATTAAACTAAATTCAATTTCACATTTTAAAATTGCTAGAATTTCTTACATTAGTTTCGTGTAGTTTTTTTTCTTCCTTGACCTTGTTTTGTAGATCGCTTTTCCTCGTGAGATCGACACCCCAATCTTTATTGCAATTGACCGCGTGTACTGTTTGGGCGTAATCAAATTTTGGCGCCGTTGCTGGGGAACAAGCGTCATTCTACAAGGAAGGTTTCGGGTATTATCTTTATTGCTCATTGTTTTATTTTATTTTATTCTATTTTTAGGTTTTAGGTCCAGTTTAATTTTTATTTTTATGTTTATTTTATTTTATTTCTAAAAAAAAAAAAGACATTGGGGGAGTGAGTTGGAATAGAGACCACTTAGGGAGACTAATTATGATCCCAAATTTAGAACACCTACAAATTCACATTGAGGCCAAACTAAGTTCTACTTCTAATTCTAACACCATGAGTAATCACGAAGATGACCATGTTAGGTCGCTAAAGGACAATCTCCACCCCATGCGCACCGCTACTCCATCATGTTTGCACCAAGTACACCAAAGCTAGATTTTAAGCCGGGTATGATACAATTATTACCCACTTTTCATGGCCTAGAGAGTGAGAATCCTTATGTTCACATTAGGGAATTCGAGGAAGTTGTGCCACTTTTCACAACAAAGTTGAGGCTGTAGACTCGGTTAGACTAAGGTTTTTTCCTTTTTCCCTTAAGGAAAAAGCGAAGAGTTGGCTATATTCTTTGCGACCAAGGTCTATAGGTTCGTGGGAGGAGATGACCCAAGCATTTTTTAATAAATACTTTCCTCACCACAAAACCAACGGTCTAAAGAGACAGATTTCTACCTTCACCCAAAAGAATAGCGAGACATTATATCAAGCATGGGAAAGGTTCAATGATCTTTTGAATACATGCCCACACCATGGGTATGAGAGTTGGCGCTTAGTCAGTTATTTTTATGAGGGGCTCACCAGTAGAGAACATCAGTTCGTTGAGATGATGTGTAATGGAGAGTTTTTGCAAAAGGACCCTGACGAGGCCATTGAGTACTTGAATGACTTGGCTGAAAAGGCCATTGATTTTGAGAATTCACTTTATCCTGACAATGCTTTTGATATTTCTGTTGTTTCAGGGTTAAAGGATAAAGGAGGGCGACAATGGCAACCATGCTTTGAGGATTTGCCAAAGGAAAGACAGAAACCACAACCATCCACCGTGGAAACTCCAAAAGTTGACCTAGTTCAACTGCTTGAGGGACTTAAACATGCATTCCTCGGACCAGGTGATACCTTTCCTGTTATTATTTCTTTCGTCCTTGATAGCTCACAAGAAGAAGAATTGATTAATATGTTACATGAGCACAAATCTGCATTAGGTTGGACTATAGCTGACATTAAAGGTATTAGCCCCTTAATATGTTCCCATAGGATCCACTTAGAAGAAGGAGCTAACCCCCGTAGAGATCCTCAAAGACGACTTAACCCTACTATGAAAGAGGTGGTGAAAAAAAAAGTTTTAAAATTGTTAGATGCAGGCATCATTTATCCCATCTCTGATAGCAAGTGGGTTAGTCCAACTCAAGTAGTTCCCAAGAAATCGGGAATAACAGTGGGGACTAATGATGAGGGGGTGACTGTTCCTACTAAGGTAGTTACAGGGTGGCGCATGTGCATTGATTATAGGAAACTTAATTCTGCCACCCGCAAGTAGGGCTGGGCAAGTACGGGTAACCGGCCCAAAAACTAAAAACTGAAAATCGGCCCGAAAAATTCGGGCCCATGTTTATGAGAACCGAAATCGGACCGAGTTGACCGGATAACCGAGGTCCCGGTTAACCGAATTACGGGCCGGTTTCGGTTCTGAAAGCAAAAAAAAAATCTACAGTAAAAAAATATATATATACTGATCATCGTACAATAAATTACAAAAAAATTACAGATCATCGTACAATAAAAAGAAAAATACAGTACAAAAATTACAAAAAAAAAACAATAGAACAAATTAAAAAAAAAATTTACAAAAAAAACATTCATTCATCGTAATCAGAGGTGGTCGATGCTTCGCTGTAAGAGGGAGAGGAGCGATCGATCTTCGCTGTGAGAGGGATGCTTCGCCTGTGAGAGGGAGAGGAGCGGTCGATGCTTCGCTGTGAGCTGAGAGGGAGAGGAGAGGGAGGCGGTCGAGTCGTTGATTCGCTGTGAGAGGGAGAGGAGAGGGAGGCGGCGGTCGATGCTTCGCCGTCGATGGTCGATGCTTCGCGGAGGGACTTCGCTGTGAGAGGGAGAGGAAGCTGTGAGAAGGAGAGGGGAGGGAGAGGTGAGGGAGGGACTTCGCTGTGAGAGGGAGAGGAAGCTGTGAGAAGGAGAGGAGAGGGAGAGGTGAGGGAGGGAGGGGAGGAGGTGGTCGATGGGTTTCTATTTTAAGTTAGCTATTTAAAATGGGCCGGGCCGGTTAACCGTCGGGTTTCAGAAATGGAAACCGAGGCCCGGACCAGAAACTTCGGGCCGGGCCGGGCTTTTACAATCGAAATTTTTTAAAATTAATTATAACCGATCCGAACCGACCCGATCGGTCCGGTTGTCGGTTCGGTCTGGGTTTTCGGTCCTAAATGCCCACCCCTACCCGCAAGGATCACTTTCCACTTCCATTCATAGACCAAATCTTAGAGCGAGTAGCTGGTCATTCTTTCTATTGCTTTCTAGATGGGTATTCAGGATATTATCAGATTGAGATTGCATTAGAGGACCAGGATAAGACTACTTTCACATGTCCTTTTGGTACTTATGCTTTTCGGCGTATGCCATTTGGTTTTTGTAATGCACCGGCTACTTTTCAGCGATGCATGATGAGTATTTTTAGTGACATGGTTGAAAAATATATAGAAGTTTTCATGGATGATTTGACTGTTTTTGGTGATTCCTTTGATTCATGTTTACTTCACTTGAAGGCTGTTTTAAGTAGATGTGAAAAGAAGGGTCTGGTGCTTAATTGGGAAAAATGTCATTTCATGGTTTCCTACGGAATAGTTCTGGGACACATAGTTTCTAATAAAGGAATCGAGGTTGATAAAGCTAAAATTGAATTGATTTCTAAATTACCTACACCTAAAAGTGTCAAGGATGTGAGATCATTTCTAGGGCATGCGGGTTTTTATAAGAGGTTCATACATAATTTTTTTGTCATCTCTAGACCATTAAGCAGCCTCCTAGTCAAAGATGTCGTGTTCCAATGGACACAAGAGTGTGAGGATGCCTTCCGAACACTCATTGATAGGCTCACCTCTGCCCCCATCATGCAGCCACCAGATTGGACTTTACCATTTGAGATAATGTGTGATGCAAGCAACTATGCTGTGGGGGCAGTCTTGGGACAACGAAGGGAAGGGAAGCCATTTGTTGTTTACTATGCTAGTCGAACACTTAATGATGCTCAAAAGAATTATTCGACTACTGAAAAAGAGTTGTTAGCTATAGTTTTTGCTTTAGATAAATTTCGTGCTTATTTGATTGGTACACCTATCACTGTTTTTACAGACCATGCGGCTCTTAAGTTCCTTCTTTCTAAAAAGGATGCTAAGGCAAGATTGATTAGGTGGATTTTACTTCTGCAAGAATTTGATCTAACTATAAAGGATAAGAAGAGGGTCGAGAATGTTGTGGCGGATCACTTGTCTCGTTTGGAGTTCAGTGACTCTGCCAATGGCCCACCCATCCGTGATGACTTCCCTGATGAACAATTATTCGCCGTCACTCAAGTACCATGGTATGCACACATTGTTAATTACTTGGTTTCCGGCAAAGTTCCATCATCATGGAGTGTTCAAGATAAGCAAAAATTTTTGGTCGAGGTAAGAAATTTTTATTGGGATGATCCTTATCTATATAAGTATTGCTCCGACCAAATCATGAGGCGTTGTATCCCTGAAAGTGAGATTGCAAGTGTCTTGCATTTTTGTCATAGTACAGCTTGTGGATGCCATTTTTCTATGAAAGAGACCGCTGCAAAAAATTTACAGTCTGGATTATATTGGCCTAGATTGTTTAAAGACACTAACAATTATTGTCGTTCTTGTGATAGATGCCAGAAGTTAGGTGCACTGTCCCGGAGACACATGATGCCCCTTAACCCCATCCTAGTCATTGAGATATTTGATTGTTGGGGGATTGATTTTATGGGACCTTTTCCACCTTCCTTTGGATATTTGTATATTTTGCTTGTAGTGGATTATGTGTCCAAATGGGTTGAGGTTGTGGCGTGCCGAAACAATGACAACAACACTGTTGTCAAGTTTATCAAAGAACACATTCTATCTCGTTTCGGCACACCACGAGCCATTATTAGTGATCAGGGGACTCATTCTGTAATCGCTCATGAAGCTTTGATGCGCAGGTATGGAGTTCATCACAAGGTTGCCAATGCCTATCATCCGCAGACAAATGGCCAAGCTGAGTTGGCAAATCGAGAAGTAAAACAAATCTTGGAGAAGATGGTGAATCCTGATAGGAAGGATTGGTTCTTGCGCCTTCTTGATGCACTTTGGGCTTACCGTACCGCTTATAAGACAATTCTCGGGATGTCTCCATATCGGCTTATATATGGAAAAGTCTGTCATTTACCTGTTGAGTTAGAACATCGCGCTTATTGGGCTGTAAAAAACACTAACTTTGATCTCAATGATGCAGGTATTAAGCGGAAACTTCAGTTAGTTGAAATTGAGGAGTTGCAGAATGATGCCTATGATAATTCCCAAATATACAAGGCGAAGATGAAAGCAGCTAATGGTAAGCAAGTTCTGAGGAAACATTTCGAGCCCAACCAACGAGTCTATCTCTATGACTCACGACTTCATCTTCATCCTGGCAAGCTAAGATTGAGATGGACGGACCCATTCATGGTAAAACAAGTTTTTCCCAATGGGTCCATAGAAATTGAAGATCCAATAGATGGGAGAGTATTTAGAGTAAACGGGCAACGTTTGAAGCACTACATGGAGCGAGTAGAGGTGCCAGAAGAGATCTCTCTGGTTGCCCCTGTCTACTTGATTTGATGTTCTCCACCCTATCTGTAGTTTAGGTTTTTTTTTTTTTTTTTTTTTTTTTTTTGTTCGTTTTTTTTTTTTTTTTTTAGTTTAGTTTAGGTTTTTGCTTTTATGTTTTTCTTTTAGTGTTTCAGGTTATTTTAGGTGTTGCTACTGGAGTCACTCGGAAACCCTCATCCCTTGTGTTCTTTTCTCCGGTCGATGATTTTCTTATATTTTGGTGACTGTGAGGACATTGTCTATTTGAAATTGGTAAAGCTTCACCATGGTAATATCACTCTAACCCTCCTCTTTTCGTTTGCCTTCATTTGTCATGATTATTATTTGACAATGTTTGGTTTAGGTTTGGGGGTGTGGTTTATTAGATTTTTTGTGCAATTTTCAAAAATCTTTGAGCTTAAAACGTATTTTACAATTAAACCGAGTCATTTTTGTGTTCTACTCAATCTCCATTGAATACTTAGATGATTACGGTAATTGTGCAAACTCTTTATGAAAATGCATTCGAAATCTGAACTCTTGGTGAATTTAAAAAATAAATAAATAAAAAAGTGAAAAAAGGGTTTTGAGTTTTTTTTTTTAATTTTAGAGAATATTTTTGTTGCCTTTAATTTTGAGAAAACACATACTAACACGTGTCACATAGTTATATTAGTGGAAAACATGATATTTGATATTATCCTTATGTTAGATGTATTTCGTGAGACTTTTCAACTCGACTATTCATGCACTATAAGCCAAGTCAACATTATTTGAAGTTGATTAGTGAGATATTGAACTAGAAAACCTTAGAATAATAGTGGAGACTTAACCCGTGTGAGTTTTGAGCCATTCTTTATTTCTTGAGGGTTATTAATTACACTCTGATTTTTCTCGAGTCTGCATTATTTCGTTGATGATCTCATTATTCTTGATTTTCTTATTGATTGCTTTAAGAATGACATAAAAGTTGAATCTTTACACTAGAACTTCTTGCTTTATTTAGTTGAGATGTCCTAGTACTAACTAGAACTTATAAAGTGATATAGGCATTTCTTTCTTTAAACCATATTTTTTTTAGCCTTTTAGCCTACCCAATAATAAATATCCATTTGCAGCACTTTGAGCCTTTAAATAGCATTTTCTTTGTTATCCCCATTCCCAATACCTACTCCAATCAAGGAGTAATACCTTTATTATTTTATCCTTACCCAGTTTTCTGAGAATGTATACGGTGAGATATTGTAACGACCCGATCCGCACAGTAAGATATTGTCCGCTTTGGGCCCAACCGGCCCGCACGGCTTTAAAAGGCCTCTTTCAGAGTATGCACAGCGGACACTGGGCCCCTCTCTGGCCCTACTCATCCAGATATTGTCCTCTTTGGCCTATTGGGCAGCATTCCGCACCTCCCTCACCTCAAGGATTTGTTGCTTCCACCCACCTACTGGGGCTCCACAGGCCTCTTACTATGGGGATCCAACCTCGCACATATATAGCACATCACCATCCCGCACCCAGGCGATGTGGGACTATGTCCCCCTTTGTAGCTCGTCCAACCTCTCTTGGGCCTATTGGGCCTGTTGGGCTCCAACCCTCACCCTCAGGTCCGCCCACTCCAGGGTCTCACAGATATATTTATGGAATGGGCAAATAAAAAGAGTTGAAAATAGATATTTTATGCGCCCTCAAAGTAAAAGTGCTGGATTGTATCAACGGGGAAAAGCATACAAAAAAAAAGTTGAAAAAAAAGGGTTGAACAAAAAAAAATGGTTGCAGAAGAAAATAATGAAGAAAAAGTTAATGGTGTACAACATTGATCTGTTCTTCAATGCCCTATGTGTTTATTTAAGGGTGTAGCCATTCTCAGGAAATTCTTGTATCTTTTTTGTCCATTATTGTTTGCTATAATCCAAGCCCCATTATAACCTAGTAAAGACCTAATTGATCTTAAGTGAAAGTTGGTTTAATAGATGTGGAGATTGAATAGGCAAGAACTATGGTGTTTGATTCAACATTCTCAAAAGTAATCAATATTCCTGTCCATGAGATCATATTCATTTCACTCTTTGAAAATTCCGTTTTTCATGATGATTATATGTGAGACGTTTGCATTTTCCATAATTTATATCATTTTCCTCACATATAAACTGAGTGCCCAACCTCAGAGTGTTTTATTTCTGAGTGAGATGAGAGATTTGTGGTCGAAGCGTACTTTCTAAAGGTTATCTCGTCACATCTTTACTATGAGACGAAGAGTTATGTTGATAAGGTTTCTCACACACACTTCGAGTTGAAAATGATTATGAAATTTATTTAACCTTTAAATACTATTAAATTATTGTACTCTATTGATATACTATTGTGACATTTTTAGTTTGTTGTTTTTCTTGAATTTTAAGCAAGTAGAAAATTACTCTAAAGAAAATAAAGGGGGATGCCATGTTTTTGCGTTATGTTTTTAGAAAATAGATTTTGTTTTATTGAGTCAGTAATGTTTGGGGGTAACATTTCTGGAAACCTTCACGAGACTATAACTCGTCCTCTAGAGATAATCTAGAGGTTTAAAGCCTTGTTGCACGTTAAGGTAAGTGTAACCGTGATTCCTACGAAAGTGAGTTAAGATTTTATTCTTAATTTTGTTTTGCTCGAGGACTAGCAAAATGTAGGCTTGGGGGTATTTGATATTCACATAAGTATTACATAATATACCTTCTAACTTATGTTTGTTAGTGTTTCAAATAGTGTATTTTAGTTTAATTATGTTATTTTTGTAGGATTTGGAGTTTAAATGACAAAAGTGCGTTAGCGTGGCGAATAATGGTGATTCATAGACAAATTGACGAAGTGGAGCGAGAGACACTCAAGCCTAAGATTAAGAGAACCAAAGAAAAAAAAAGTTTTGAATAAAAGCAAGAAGATTTGAGTGCAATTTGCAAGTTCTTGAACATGCTTCAGTAATTTTATGATAACTTGAGCTGTAGACCTCGGAATTGGATGATTCTTAAAGCGTTGGAAAGAAGACTCGAAAGGATAAAATTCATATGTTCATAACATTTCCATATTCTGGAGTTATCATGCTCGATTTTGGATATAATTGAAGACTACGAAATCTGGACAGATTTGGGCACGAAGGAAGAATGGAGAGCAAAACCGACTTTTCACATCATAGCTGGATTTAATTGGGCTTAGAAATGAAGCTTGAATCAACAATTACTATTAGAATCCATGAGAAGCCTAAACAAAAAGGAGTCTTAGTCTAATTAGCAACTGGAAGGAACACGTTTCTTTGGGTTTCCAAATTGAGACCAATGGAGATTTGATTTCCAATTGGGGTGGCCAATAGGAGGAGCTTTGTTTCCTTTTGCTCTTTTGGTTCCTAATTTCATTGGGCTTGAGATCCACCAATAGGAAAAAATTATGCAAGAATAGAAACACAAATACAGGAGAACCATTTTGTTACAATTGAAATTGGATTTCCAAATGGTGAGTTTCCAAAGAAATAGGAGTTTTGTTTTCTCTTCTTTGGACAAAAAAAGAGGCAACAGATAAAGGAGGAAACCTAATAGCATCCAATTTGGAAACCCAATAGCAGCCAACAACAGCAAATTTCTTTGCTTTTAAAAACCAGAAAAGACGGCAGCAACAAGAGAGTTTTCTCTGGGGCCAAAAACTCAAGACAACAACATAATAAAAGGGCAGCGACGACGCAATACAGGGAGAAAAAGGTCTGTCCAGCAAGCAGCCAACAGGCTGTCCAGAGCAGCAGAGCAGCAGTGGACACGCACCAGTAGTGTGCGCAGCAGCAGTGTGTGCATCACTGATTTGCCACGCGTTGCCATGCCGATGAAACTCCACACCATTGTTGCTGTTATCACCTTCACTATGCGTCACTAAACTCTACGCAAGGTGAAGAGACAAACTCCTAGATGTAATGCACTTAATTAGTATTTGATTCGTTTTATGCTTTCACGATGAATAATGGTGTTCATGATTCTCACTTTTATTTAATATAGGAATTATGTTATTTTACCGACAAAGATTTCATAAATTTCTTCGTAGATTATTATTCCGGTGGTTGTCGTTTTATTCTCTATATAAGTTTAGTCACGCTTTTCTTATGTGTGAAATTTTTAAGGATCAATTGATTCGGTAGGTTAGTTATATGTGATCGTCTTTTATTACGTTATTGTCTCCGGATATATCGTAAGTTTAGGATATCACATATGACCAACCTTTGTGCTTTATAGAAAAAGTGAAATCTAAAATCCATTTACATTAGGATATATTAATGCATTAAAGACTATTTTTCCGATTATATTGTTTGGGATGTGAAACACGTAATCGAGTCATCATAGCGAATCAATACTAGTTGGCGCGTGAAATCTAGGAGGGATTCTTGGAACCTTGTGATTTCTCCAAACTTGATTTTTATTAAACTAAATTCAATTTCACATTTTAAAATTGCTAGAATTTCTTACATTAGTTTCGCGTAGTTTTTTTTCTTCCTTGACCTTGTTTTGTAGATCATTTTTCCTCGTGGGGTCGACACCCCAATCTTTACTGCAATTGACCGCTTGTACTGTTTGGGCGTAATCAATAATGCATACTCACAACAGTTCATTTGATCAATAGGTTGCTGATATTCACCTAATTATTACACAAAATACCACCTAATTTATATTTGTTATTCACTTTGACAATCTATTTTATATTAATTATTTAAATTTTGTATTTTTCAGGATTCAGAGCGTTAACGAATTAATGCGGAGTTCGAGGTGATAATAAGCAATTTGGTATTGATGAGCGGAGACGGGGGTGCAGTTAACCCAACACAATTACCCTAATTTTCTATAAAACCCAATAACCCTAATTTTTCTGGGGGGACTTCTCTATTCTTCCACGTTCCTTCTCCCCTCCTCTCTTTTCCAGCCACCACACAAATCCACCCTGTCGACAATCCTCGCTCAATAGGAGAGCCGCCAGTGCAATAATCCTGCCATCACCACCTCACCTCGTCACCGTCCAACAACCACAGCCGCCACCACCATCAGACACCACCTCCTCTCCCTGTTCCATCACGCCACACAGCAACAAACCTCTTCATCCATCTCTCGTCACCTCGCCACCTTCCCTGTTCAGCAACCAAGCACCGAGCCCCGCCACCAGAGCACCACCACCACCACGAAATATGGGCGTGACAACCCTGTTTCACGGCAAATCTTCACCTCGCCACCGAGCTTCGCCATCTCTCGCCCGTTCTCGTCCTTTCTCCCATATCTCTCTCTACCTGTTCTTCTATTTCATCTCCCTCCTCCTTTCTTTCCCTATTCCTCTTCAATCTCTCTGTTCATCCATCTCCTGGTCCCCTCTCTCTCTTGCAAGGACTTGAGCGTGTCGGAGGAACAAAGCTCGCAAGCAGCAGCAGAAACATTGAGCGCCTCCCTGTTTCACAGCCCCTGCTCCTCTCCTTCTCGTCTTTTCTTTCTCTTTTGTTTCTCTCACCATCTTTCTCTCTTTTGCAGAGGAGTTTCACTGGAGAAGAAGAACCGGAACGAAGCAGCAGCGGCGGAGCACAGGACGCGTCGAGCTGGAGAAGACAACCGTGCGACTTTGGCGGGAACCAACTATTTTTGCAGCATTTTCTCGGGATAGGCGTTAGTGCTGAGATAAATTCTGTTGATGCTATGACCACCACTACCATGGAGAGCTAAACCCTTCGCCAAGGCTAAGATGAAACCAATTGGGTTTCAAGAGTTTGTTCTAGTTTGACTTTTTATTGTATTATGTGCTTAACTACAAAATACATTTAATTTCTGAGTATTAGTAAATTACTTTCACCGATTCTATCGGATTTGATCTAGACTAGTCGGTAGTTAGAGTTTTCTTTACTAATATTTAAAACATTAGTTTTAATTGGTTAAGTTAGACTTGTGATTGAGTGTGCCGTAATAAGACACTCAATGCTAAGAGTTGAAACTTAATAAATTAGACTTGTGATTGAGTGTGCCGTAACAAGACACTCTATTCTAGGAGTCTATAATTTATGCTGAAGTTAATTGTAACATTGGATTTTGAAACTGAATTGTTCTTAACGATCACATCATCGATGCAAGCAAGAGATTCTCATCCCTAAAGCTTCTCGCTTTAGAAAATAATAAGTTAGATTAAAATAACTTGAAAAACTAAATTGGTGGATTCAATGCCTTGGTTTTCCTTCTCATATTCTTAAAAACTTTTTATTTTGCTTTTTAATTTGATTTTTAGTTTAGATATTTTGATTGATGTAACCCCCATTTAAATTAGTTTAAGTCAACTCTGAAATTTAATTGCAACCACAGTCCTTGTGGGATCGACCTGTACTTGCCCTTGTCTACTAGTTAGACAATGTGCACTTGCAGTTATTAAGACTAGGTTGAATTAACCTATTTATTTAGGTTAGTTAAATCTGCATCAAATTTTTGGCGCCGTTGCCGGGGACTGTAGCGGTGTAATTGAATTTAAGAGTTTGTTTTTAATAAAAAAATAATAACAATAAAAAATTTAGGTCAGATATAGATTGCTTTTGCTTTTAGGATAGGCTAGATTTTATTTTTTAGTTATTTCTTTTAAGTCTTAGAAGTTTTGATACTTTTTTTGTTTTTTTTTTTTTAATTTTTCAGGTATTAACAGGTAGGAAGCATATATTACAGGTTGCATAAAAAAAAAAAAAAAAAAAAAAAAAACAAAAAGCACAGGGTTTGAATTGTTTACAGGTTGCTATCGCGTGAACACTCTCAGAAGTCGGCGAGCCGTCAGGTGGACGGTGCTTCTGATCGACGTCAACTCGACTTCTACCCGGCATCGCAAGTATCCCAAGAGAGGTTCACGCCAGAGGTAACTTCTTCCCACCGCATCTGCACGCGGTTTCTGAGTGGATTACTGTGTGTTTTGCTTGTTTTGTTTTTAGCTAGAATTGCATGCAAATTTGAATAGATTGAGGATATTTCTGATGCTGTAAAATTTCGTGCTCTCTCCCGCGGATAGGTTAACCACCATCTATTTTAGGGTTAGGGACCTAAGCCCTCACTATAAAAATTTGTAGCAAGATAAATTAGGATAAGACGCTCATAGGACCCCTATTTTGAAACTTGAAAGTTTAAAGTAGTCAAGTGAAGGAACATATCCAATCTTGGAATAGTTCTGAAACTGACATTACACTTTAAGCTGAAGGTAGAAAAGGAGGTAAGAGCAATTAGATTTCAGGATATTTTTTATGCTGGGAAACTCTGTGCCCTCTCCCGCGGATAGGCTAATTAAAATGGATTTCAGCCTTTGATCAGTAACAAACATTGGTAATAAAAAGGAGTGCTTGTAGGGATTACCAGACGTTACAGCCTCTACCTAGTAAATTAGTTTCTCACGAGATTAATTTGCTTCGTAGAAACCTCGACTTTTCCTGGGGCTATAACTATCAGCTGCGCAGTACCCGAAGGCAATCTGAATGATTGTATTGCTAGGTACTTATCTAGGGTCTTTTGCCATTCATCTTGCTTGCGCGCATCATATAGGTCTTTATTAGGTTTCCCATTTTTATTTTTTTTTAGAGTTAGGTCATTTTCATGTAGAGGTTAGGCTTGCATAAAAAAAATTAAATAAAAAAAATTCTTGAGACCAAGGAAATGGCTGAGGATAAATACTTTAAGGATTACTTCTCCCCTTCTACCTCGAAGCTCGAAACAGTTCTTATGACGATGACTCGGAAATTAGATGCACTTATGAATTTGACTCAACCCCTACCTCCCACTAATGTTTCATTTGAGGGTTGTGTTGCATGTTCGAGTCCTAGTCATTCTTCAGCTGATTGTGATTTGCAATATGATTATCCTGAATATTTCGCTGAGCAAATCCATTCTTTTAACGCTAATTGGTAACCTACTTATAATTCAAAGTCCAACTATTACAGCCCTGGTTTTGCCAATAATCAAAATCTCTCCTGGGCTCATAACTCACACCAAGGGGGACATAGTTTCTCTCAGGCTCCTCAATACCCTCATCATGTTATGCCTCAATTTAACCAAGCTCCTCCATCCAACACATCAAGCTTAGCGGAAACGATTAACCGTTTTATGCAGCGCACAGAACGACTGCTTGAACATGATTCTCAGGCTATGTTAGAGTCAAAAGCTATGATTCAACACCAATCTCAAGCCATCAATAGACTTGAGATAGTTGTGGATCATATTACTGAGGCATTATCTGAAAGTGAGTTAGGAAGAGTTCATAGTCACTCTGTTCAAAATTCAGAGGGTCAATTCATAAATAGTAGCACATCGGAACCCGAGTCAGATGATGTTTTTGAGGATAATGTGATCGAAACTACTTTGCTTCATGACCCATTCCCTTCCCCACATTTTCATAATGACCCACTCGACGTATGTCTTCCTAGTGACTCTTGCATGAAGTCTAATTCTCAATGTTCTTTGGAGTCAAGCATCGGCTATTTTCACGATACGAATGACCCCATAGTTCAAGAAATAGTCAAGTCGTTACCGGAAGACGCGTCTAATGAGAGACTACATGCCATAGGTAGTGCTAATTCTAGGTTTGGGGGTGTTGTTGCGTTGTCTAACTCATCATCTTGGTGTAATCCATTTTGTCATGATGAACATGTACCACCCGATATATCTATAGACATACCTCTTTCCATCCCTTTCATATTGACTGGATCCATTGTTTGTAAGAGATGATTTCAATTTTCACCATCTTGATGTGGAAATTATCCAATCTTCTGATTTGGAACCAGACTTAGGATGTTCCATTTTAGGAGTAAGGAAGGATCCTTTGTTGCATATCACTACTTGCGACCCATTCATGTTTAAGATCCCTACTGACTTCCAAGGAATGCGAGCTTCTTTACAATTTCTATATGATTTTAGATGGTGTCCTTGCAACTTTTGGGATGTGCTAGTATATCTTGTGTCGCATGTGGTTGCTATTTTTGAGTGGACTGATCCTAAACTTTTCAGGTTGTTGGTACAAGATTCCTTAACCCTTTTGACTCGTTTATATCATTGACTAGGTTTGGAGGTGAATGTTCCCTATGTTCTTCCTCGTCACTTTATGACATATCATTCATGAGGGAGAATATATGTCGGGCTGACGATGTTAAACCAGGCGCTCCTAGGAAGCAGCCTAGCTTCAGTTGTGTCATTATGGTTAGTCTGGATTGATTTTCGAGTTATTTCTAGTTGCATTTCACCCATACTCGTTAGCTCCGTAACAATTTTGACTTACAACTGATACATGTAATTTTTTTCATTATTTCATTTGTATATCTTTTTGTGTCCTGTATTGTTTTTATCAATTTATTTTGATGAGTCCACAGTTCTTATTTTGTTGAGCGTTCATTGGTGGACGATTTCGTCGAAATTGGTAAAAACTCTCCCATGATAATATCACTCTAACTCTCATATTTTCTTTTTCCTGCTTTTTTCATAATCATCATTTTATACATTGAGAACAATGTTTGGTTTAGGTTAGGAGGTGAGGTTTAAGAGTTTTTTCTGCATTCTTCGAAAATTTTGAAATGAAATGTATTTCACAATTGACTATTGTATTCTACTCAATCTCCATTGAATACATAGTTAATTATGACTGTGTGAAAATTTTCGATTTGAAAATGCATTCAAAATTTAAGTTTCTTTCCAATGAAGAGGATGTGCTTTCAAGTATGCCTTTAAATTTGAGGAATACATGCTTTCACGTGTCACTTTTATATATCAATAGAAAAACATAAGGTTTGATATTATCTTTAAGTTAAATATATTTCATGATATTTTTTAGACTCGACCATTCTTGCACTATAAGCCGAGATAGCATGATTTGAAGTTAATCAGTAAGATATCAACTAGAAAACCTTAGAATAATAGTGGAGACTTAACCCTTGTGAGTTTTGAGACATTATATTTTTTTTAGGGTTATTAAATAAACTCTGACTTTTCTTGAGTCCGCATTTTCTCGTTGATGATCTCATTGTTCTTGTTTCTTTTATTGATTGCTTTGAGAATGTCGTTAAAATTGAATTATTACACTAGAACTTCTTGTTTTATTTAGTTAAGATGTCATAATATCGACTAGAGCTTAAGAAATTATATAGGCATTTTTTTCTTTGAACTGTTCTTTAGCCTTTTAGCCTACCTAATGATAAATATCCGTTTGTAGCCCTTTGAGCCTTTAAATAGACTTTTTCTTTGCTAACCCCATTTTGAGTACCTACTCCAGTTAGAGAGTAATATCCCATATTATTTTTATCCTTACCCAATGTCTCCGAGAATGTGTATGGTTGATGTATTTTTGAAATGGGCAAATAAAAAGAGTTGAAATTAAATATTCCGTGAATCCTCGGGACTGAAATGTTTTATTGTGCAGAAGGGGAAAGCATGTATACAAAAAAATAAAAATAAAAAAATAAAAAAAATACATATATATATATATATATATATGAAGAAGAATTTTGAAGGAAGAAAAATTAATGGTGTACACCATTGGTTTATTCTTCAGAACCCCACGTGTTTATTAAAGGGTGTATCCATTCTCAGAGAATTTTCTCGTATCCTTTTCCATTCTTATTAGCCAAAATCTTAGCCTCATTACAACCTAATAAAGACCTAATTGATCTTAAGTAAAAGTTTGGTTCATAGACGTGGAGATTAAATAAACAAGAACTATGACGTGTGATTCATCATTCTCAAAGTAATTGATATTCCTGTCCATGAGATCATATTCATTTCATTCTTTGAAAAATCCGTTTTTTTTTTCATGATTATTATATGTGAGATGTTTGTCTTTCCATATATTATTCTCTTTCTCACATATAAACTGAGTGATAACTAACCAATCTCTGAGTGATTCATTTCTGAGTGACAAGAGAGATTTGTAGTCGAAGCGTACAATTCAAAGGTTATCTAGTCATATCTTTGTTGAGAAAAATAAAGTTATGTTGATAAGGCCATGCACACACACACTTCGAGTTGGGAATAATTGATGAAATTTATTTAACCTTTGGGTATTATTAAATTGTTGTGAGACTCTTTGATATATTATTGTGAGACTGTTAGTTGTTTTCAAATTTTTTTTTGCAATTAGATTCTTACTCTGAGGATAATAGATCGAGTTACCATGTTTTGAAAATTTATTGAGTCATAATGTTTGTGGGTAACATTTCTGAAAATCCTCACGAGACTATAACTCGTCCACTAGAGGTAATCTAGGGGTTTAAAGCCTTGTTGCATGTTTAAGGTAAGTGCAACCGATGATTCCAGCGAAAGTGAGTTAGAATTTTATTTCTATTGTTTTGCTCGAGGACTAGCAAAATATAGGTTTTGGGGTATTTGATATTCACCTAATTATTACACAGAATACCACCTAATTTATATTTGTTATTCACTTTGACAATCTATTTTATATTAATTATTTAAATTTTGTATTTTTCAGGATTCAGAGCGTTAACGAATTAATGCGGAATTCGAGGTGATAATAAGCAATTTGGTATTGACGAGCGGAGACGGGGGTGCAGTTAACCCAACACAATTACCCTAATTTTCTATAAAATCCAATAACCCTAATTTCTCTTGGGGGGGGGGGGGGGGGGGGGGCTTATCTCTTCTTCCACGTTCATTCTCCCCTCCTCTCTTTTTCAACCACCACACCAATCCACCCTGCCGGCAATCCTCGCTCGATAGGAGAGCCGGTAGTGCGATAATCCCGCCATCACCACCTCACCTCGCCACCGTCCAATAACCACAGCCGCCACCACCATCAGACACCACCTCCTCTCCCTGTTCCATCACGCCACACAACAACAAACCTCTTCATCCATCTCTCATCACCTCGCCACCTTCCTTGTCCAGCAACCAAGCACCGAGCCCCGCCACCAGAGCACCACCACCACCACGAAACAGGGGCATGACAACCCTGTTTCACGTCAAATCTTCACCTCGCCACCGAGCTTTGCCATCACTGCCATCTCTCGCCCGTTCTCGTCCTCTCTCCCATATCTCTCTCTGCCTGTTCTTCTTCTTCAGCAACACAACTGCCTCCGCCGCCTTGTTCCACCTCGCGACAGAGCACCGCCCTGTCTCCCTCCTCCATTATCTCCCTATTCCTCTTCAATCTCTCTCTGTTCATCCATCTCCCGACCCTCTCTCTCTCTTGCAAGGACTTGAGCGCATCGGAGGAATAGAGCTTGCAAGCAGCAGCAAAAACAGGGAGCGCCTCCCTGTTTCACAGCCCCTGCTCCTCTCCTTCTTGTCTTTTCTTTCTCTCATGTCTCTTTCACCATCTTTCTCTCTTTTGCAGGGTAGTTTCACTGGAGAAGAAGAACCGGAACGAAGCAGCGGCGGCGGAACACAGGACGCGTCGCGCTGGAGAAGACAACCGCGTGACTTTGGCGGGAACCAACTGTTTTTCAAACAGTTGGCTATTGACACCCCGAGATCCTGTAAGAGCTACCACAGTGCATTTGCATCATTTTCTCGGGATGCGCATTCGTGCTGAGATGGATTCTGTTGATGCTGTGACCACTGCTACCATGGACAGCTAAACCCTTCGCCAAGGCTAAGATGAAACCAATTGGGTTTCAAGAGTTTGTTCTAGTTTGACTTGTTATTGTATTATGTGCTTAACTACAAAATACATTTAATTTCTGAGTATTAGTAAATTACTTTCACCGATTATATCGGTTTTGATCTGGATTAGTCGGTAGTTAGAGTTTTCTTTACTAATATAAGCATTAGTTTTAATTGGTTAAGTTAGACTTGTGATTGAGTGTGCCGTAATAAGACACTCAATGCTAGGAGTTGAAATTTAATAAATTAGACTTGTGATTGAGTGTGCCGTAATAAGACACTCAATTCTAGGAGTCTATAATTTATGCTGAAGTTAATTGTAACATTGGATTTTGAAACTGAATTGTTCTTAACGATCACATCATCGATGCAAGCAAGAGATTCTCATCCCTAAAGCTTCTCGCTTTAGAAAATAATAAGTTAGATTAAAATAACTTGAAAAACTGAATTGGTGGATTCAATGCCTTGGTTTCCCTTCTCATATTCTTAAAAACTTTTTATTTTGCCTTTTAATTTGATTTTTAGTTTAGATATTTTGATTGTTGTAACCCCCATTTAAATTAGTTTAAGTCAACTTTGATATTTAATTGCAACCACGGTCCTTGTGGGATCGACCTGTACTTGCCCTTGTCTACCAGTTAGACACTATGCACTTGCAGTTATTAAGACTAGGTTGAATTAACCTATTTATTTATGTTAGTTAAATCTGCATCAGTTGCCCACCCTACTTCTTTCCCACAAACCCCATTTGAGAAATTGTAAAATGCAACACCATCTTATACACATTTAGAGGTTTTTGGGTGTCTTGTTGCTGCATATGCCAAACATATTCACACTTCTCACAAATTTGATCCAAGTGCTAAGCAATCTATTTTCCTTGGCTATCTGCATGGGCAAAAGGCCTACAAACTTTATGATTTGTCCACTCGAAAAATATTTACTAGTCGTGACGTTGTTTTTCATGAAAATATTTTTCTTTTCAAGATCGAGCATACCCAATTCAATCATTTCCCTTCCTCGGGCCCCTTACCACCAACAACCCACCATGATGCACCGGGGTTGTCCCCTTCCCCTACTCTATCTACTCCTTTACCCGCTAACACAAAACTGCCCTCTCTTACTGACCACACCCTTCCCTCACCAGGTAACCCTAGAGTTCCCCACTAGTGTTTCCTACTTCTCCCGTTCATGTCTCGGTAAGGAACCAATTGGTTGTCGGTGGGTTTACAAGATTAAACATCGATCTGATGGTTGCTAAAGGGTACACTCAGACTGAGGGCATTGATTACCATGACACATTCTCTCCTACTGCAAAGCTTATCACAGTTCGATGTCTCCTTGCCATTGTTGCTGCTCAATCTTGGTCTCTTTATCAACTCGACGTTCATAATGCTTTTCTTCATGAAAAATTTTATATGTTCCCACCTCCCAGTTTACGGCGCCAAGGGGAGAATCTGGTATGTCGCCTCAACAAGTCCCTATATGGCCTAAAAATAGCTTATCATCAATGGTTTGCTAAGTTCTCTGATGCCATACAAGTTGTTGGTTTCGTTCAATCTAAAACTGATTACCCTCTTCACACGTAATAGAGGGAAATCATTCACTGTCCTTTTGATTTATGTTGATGACATGTTGATTACAGGAAATGATTTTGGTGCCATCAATGTCCTCAAACAATTTCTTCATAATTGTTTTCGTATCAAAGATCTTGGGGATTTAAAATTCTTTTTGGGTATTGAGGTATCTTGTTCCAAGAAATGTATTGCAATTTCTCAGAGAAAGTATGCACTTGATATTATTAAAGATGGAGGTTTATTAGGAACACGATCAGTTTGCATTCCCATGGAACAAAATCTCAAATTGTCATAAACATGTGAATTGCTTGCAGATCCACAAAAATATAGAAGGTTGGTAGGCAGCCTTATCTATTTGACCATCACCAGGCTCGATATTACTTATGCAGTTCATGTCCTCAGCAGGTTCATGCATGAATCAAGGAAACCACATTGGGATGCAACACTTCGTATTTTGAAGTATCTTAAAAGTTCTCTAGAAATAGGTCTTTTTTTCCCAGCTCATAATTCTTTGCGTTTAACAGCTTATTGTGATTCGGATTGGGCTGGTTTTCCTACTCCTAGAAGGTCAACAACAGGTTATTGTGTCTTTCTGAAAAATTCACAGGTATCTTGGAGGACAAAGAGACAAAAAATTGTCTCCCTCTCTTCAGCAGAAGCCTAGTATCGAGCCATGATGAGTGCTTGTTGTGAAATAACATGGCTGCGCAACTTATTGCGAGATCTATAGGTGTCACATCCAGAGACAGCGATGCTTCACTGTGATAATCAAGCTGTTTTGCACATTGCGGCTAACCCGGTATTCCATCAGAAAACAAGGCAGATTGAAATAGATTGCCACTTCATTAGAGAAAAAATTCAAAATGGTTTAGTTGAAACCAAGTATGTAACTTCATCTCAGCAAGTAGCGGACGTGCTCACAAAGCCGTTAGAAAAATATGCTTTCAATGACATGTTGCACAAGTTGGGAGTTCTTGACATCCACTCTCCAACTTGAGGGGGAGTGTTGAGAATCAATGATTCTCCTATGATATAGGGATATGATTAGGATACTATAGGTAGTTGTGAAAATCTTAGGAATATTGTAGTTGTGGAAATTGAATTGTATTTTTATCAGAAGTTATCTAAAGTTATTAGGATACTTCTTGTATAAATACCCTTGCTTGTATAATGAAAAACTCATTCTGGCATATTATTTTCTCCATACCATTGTTTTACAAGAACCATTTCGAAACCTCCCCTCTTAGCAATCTTCAAAACTAATGAGATATATGTTTTATGGTTTTTTGGGTGTTGGGTTGGCTTCTCTCATTGGAATATCTTTTGGAAATTACTCCAAACTTGGAGAAAGGAAGTCTACTATAGTTCATTGCATCTTTGGTTCCTTTGGTATGGATATCAAATTATTGCGTAAAACCGATAATAGAGCATCCAAGTACAAGATATGGTCTAAAACCGATTCTATAGCATCTCAATACGAGATGTAATTACCTATCATCAAACTTGTTGATAATGTGTCATCTTTACTGCTAACGCTCGAGGGCTAACCTTTGCAACACGATCACATCTGTTTCAAGAACACTTGATGAATATCAACTCCGAGCCACCACATTTGATTGAACATCAATTAATCTCCACTCATGTTCTTTACTACTAATGCTCGAGGGGTGACCTTTGCAACACGATCAGATATGTTTCAAACACTTGATGAACATTGACTCCCAGCCACCACTTTTGATTGAACATCAATTAATCTCCACTCGTAAAGCACCTTCAATTAATAGATGATGTATCTTTCAAAACCGAGCCAAGTGATAATGTACAGTGCCATTCTTCTTATTTAATTTTGATTATCTTTTTTATGCATCTAACTGCTGGAACTGGCAATCACAATGCTAGAGGAGATGAAAGAAATCAATTGGTGTAAATTTCTCATGCTAGAGAACCTATGTATTAAACATGACATAGCAAGTTAAATTCTCTACAATATAAGACAAAAGGAACATGTTCCAGTTCTCAATACAATCTAAATACTAGTGTAAAGAAAGACAACGTTCTCAATACAATCTAAATACTAGTGTAAAGAAAGACAACAACGTTGTCTGTGATTCACAAACAGAAGAGAGCACCAAATTTTCTTATCCTCAAGTTCTCATACATTTTGCAGCAAGGCAGAGAAATCTGACATGTAACCCAATCTTAACACTCCTTGCTCATCAGCTAAGCAAAGAGGGAAAATTCAATCCCTTGTGGTGCAAGTGGGGATCCATTAACTTCACACACTGCAAACATAGAAAGCAACAAATGTAGCAAGTTCTTCTCATGCCAACCATGCAATTTCTTTGTATAGGAGGACAACATTAACAACAACGCTGGTGGAACTGTGCCTTGTTCTAATTACAGCAGCAGGCCAACTTCAAACACCAGATCTAACTTCACTAGGAGGGGTGGCCGTGGGAGGGGTGGGAGGGGAGGAAGTCGAGGAGGGGGGGGATCATGGATGGAAGATTTGTGTCAGCAACTGGTGAACCCATCATCTCTGGTAGATGTTATACATGTGGAGGTCCGTCGCACTTTGCAAATGCATGCCCAAATAGGGCTACATGACCTTATCAACCTGAGACATGTTATACGGATATGTCCTCCCTACAGGATTGGAGTGCAATAGGTTATCTGACCTTATCTACCAACCAATGTTGATCCTAGTTGGTATCTTTTATTTCCTCCATTCCTGATTCCCTGCAACATCTGGAACCATCCTTGGATTGAAAAGTGTCAAATTTGAATCAGAACCAGCAAACACATCAATTCATATTTCTATATTCTGATAAAAGACTTTATATATGCTTATCACCTGTTCTTAAATTTCATCTTCCTAAGATATACCTATCATATAACCATTATCATTAATTCCATCGTCAGGCCTGCAATAAGGAAGCAGGATTTACTCTGACGAGCCCCGGCTGCTGCAAGTACCTGTCTGCCCAACAAAACTAACTAATACATATATGAAGAGATAACAAAGTGTCTAAACCAAACATCAAGTCATGGAATTGCAAGTCCTTACTAATATTCTTTCTCCCTCATTGTACCCAGTGTAATAAGATAGACTTAACATGTAAGGTAAGCCATGCATTTGTGTAGTTCTCCTTTTGGCTTTTTGAAAGTTATCATATTTGGGCTTGATCTCCACAATGAATGAAAATTTCGAACGATCTAAATTTAGAATATTGTTACAATTTGATTTATTACTTAATGATTGTAATAGCTTTTAAAGATGCAAACATTCGCTATTGTGCACCGTGATGTACACTTTAGTGCTTATCCACTGCATTCCTGTCGCCGGGCAGAATAGCGATTATCCTGTTGGCTAGTTCTAACAGATAATTCACAGGGAAGAACACAATAGAATTTCCCAAAACACAGAAAAATACTCTAATGTTCAATTAAAATTATTAAAATCAAAGGTCTCTTACAATATTGAGGAAGAGCTCTATTTATAGTGCTCAAATAACTTGAATAATAAGCAGCCTATTCCTAAAAGAAAAATTAGAATCAAATACTAAAATAACAAGCAATCTATTTCTAACAGAAAAAATAGAATTAAATACTAAAATAACAAGCAGTCTATTCCTAAAAGAAAAATTAAAGCCTAATCCTAAAAGGAAACTAAAAAACTCTTAATTAAATTGAAAGACTACAAATAATTTATTTACTAAATAACTTTGAGAGCAAATTAGGAACCTTAGAAACCCAGATTAGGAACCCTAGAAACCCAGATTAGGAATCCTAGAAACTCTCCTGCATCAGCCGCTTGGGTTGGAAAGAACTCGTCCTCGAGTTCACAACAGCTTCATCGGAATCCTCTGGTGGTAACCCAGAAGGAAGATCATCTGGTATCAAGTCAGAAAACGCTGGTAACTGTTGTTGCACCTCTGCTGGTAAATCTAGATTCACGTCTGCAACACTATTCCCATAAGGTAGCAGAGCATAGACCACGTCTTCACGCTCAATCTCACCCAAAAATCTGGACATAGAAAGTAAGTTAGTATTATTGGCTACCAGGGTAGGAGTGGTCCTTTTTCGACGAGGTGCCAACATAATCTTCGTCCCTTTGATGCTAAGGGAATATGTATTTTTCCGCCCATCATGAATAACACTGCGATCATACTATCAAGGTCTTCTTAACAATATATGACAAACATCCATAGACACAACATCACACCAAGCATTATCAAAATATTTCCTACCAATCGAAAAAGACACTAGGCATCGCCTATTTACTGTTACCTCACTGCCTTTATTTAGCCACGACAATTTGTACGGCTTGGGATGACGATCTGTCTTCAACTGCAATTTCTGGACAGCCTCTTCAGACACTACGTTTTCACAACTGCCACTGTCAATGATCATCTTGCAGACTTTATCTGCAACTGTGCATGTTGTGCGGAAAATATTGGTTATCAACCAATCATCCCCTGAATCGCCCTTGGGAGTCAGTAGACTCTTACGAACAATCAGAGTCTCATGGCCATCCCCATACAACACATCTCCATTGTCATCAGTGTCATACACATGCTCTTGTCATCATTGTCATCAAGAGGTTGTTGTCCTTCTTAATAGCAAGCTTTCTGCACTCATTCGCTCTATGCCCCTATTCACCACATCTGAAACATCTAATATTTGAGTTAGAAGTAACCTGCGGTGGCTGTTGGGTAGGACGGGATTCTTGAAGGAGAACTGGCCGACTGCTTTGATCACTTATGACTATTGGCCTCCTGTTCTGCTATTTTTCACAGCAAGTGCACGCTGGTAGGCTTAAAAAACGGTCCACAGTGAGTGAAAGCTGAGGACATCCTGCAGGGGTTGTCGTAATCCCCCCAAATATCGTGCCACCATCTGCTCTTCTGTCTCAGATAAGTCATTACAGGCTACCAATTGATAGAACTCCTCCGTGTAATCATCAACTGATATCGTGCCTTGCCTCAATGAATGAAGTCGTGAAACAAAGTTTGAGTGTAGCTGAAAGGAAGGAAGTGACCCTTCATCTTCATTTTTTCCCAAAAAGTGATTTTGGCCTGGCCTGCCTGTCGCATGATCGCTTCAACTGCTCCCACCACGCAGATGTTCTGCCTTTGAGTTTGATGACAACCAATTTCACTTTGACATGATCTGGAACTTCCTTATACTCAAAAATACGTTTTACTTCATTCAACCAATCCACGAATCCTTCGGGTTGTAACGTACCCGAAAACTCGGGTAGATTTACTTTGAAACCGAGATTTCCATGACGATCCTCCCGACCAAGACGCTCCTAGAATCGAGCACGATTGTGATACGGGTTTTTGAAACTGAAATCAGAATCGTGATCTTCCATATCACGATTACCGAAATCCTGCACCGTTAGACGCTGGGTTAGCTCTGCAACTTTCCTCTGTAAATCCTCAATCATCACATCCTGAACGCTACGATCACGGTGAAGGGCTTCCTCGTTCGAAACCTGCCTGCGACGACCACGACCACCAGCCATAGAAATTAATGAAATCTCACCCCAAGAAGATGTTGAAGCTCTGATACCAACTGACTTCGGGCAAAATAACGATTATCCTGCAGGTTAATTCTAACAGATAATCCACAGGGAAGAACACAAGAGAATTGCCCAAAACACAAAGAAATACTCTAATATTTAATTAAAATTATTAAAATCAAATGGCTCTTACAATATTGAGGAAGAACTCTATTTATAGTGCTCAAATAACTTGAATAATAAAAAGCCTATTCCTAAAAGGAAAAATTAGAATCAAATACTAAAATAACAAGCAATCTATTCCTAAAAGAAAAATTAAAGCCTAATCCTAAAAGGAAACTAAAAAACTCCTAATTAAATTGAAAGACTACAAATAAATTATTTAGTAAATAACTTTGAGAGCAAATTATGAACCTTAGAAACCCAAATTAGGAACCCTAGAAACCCATATTAGGAATCCTAGAAACCCTCCCGCATCAATTCCTAATTTTGAAAAAAGAGCTTTTGAAATCCATCATCACCAGGGTTGATAATTCCAGCCACTAATGGTGTTTCCCTCCTTGGAAGTTTAAGAGATGTAAATTTTAATCAAAATTCTTGGAACAAAGATGTTGCTTTGAGAAACTCTGCTCATATGAAGTACTACATAATATGCATTAGAAAATCGAGGTGAACATATGCGTACCACAAAGGAAATCAAAATCAAGCATTCTCTGAATCGGAAGTTGCTTGTAATTGTAGAATAAAGCCTGCGTGGTCAGGGAGAATATTTGTCCTGTAGCCATGATGTACAAGGCTCAATTAAACCTGAAATAGATGGTGAACTTTACTTTCAGTCACGATAAGGATTAATAAGGGAGTATGGGACGGACTAAAAGAAAACATGAAACTTTTGCAGTTCCCATATTATAAAGAAGCAAAGAGCTAGCATTACGTGTTCAAGAAAAACTCCACTTTCCACCTTTTCAGAGGTGAAAGTTTATGTCAATAATCATTAACTCACAATGCACCAAGATTACACATATTGTTTACATTAGTTCCAGTTTGGCTTCACCAAGCATTAAATTTTAGACTATATCTAAAATGGGATGTGAACAATTAGTTCCAGTTTGGCTTCCCAACTTGAACTGCCTCACACTGAAACCTTTGTACAAGTGCTTTTAATTAGGGGTGGGCATCCCATCCCGCGATCCCGATCCCGTCCCAATTTTTTTGGGTCTTAATGGGATTGAATAATTTCATTCTGATCCCGTCCCATCCCGATCTAGAATGGGATGGGATGAAGATTTTCAATCCCGCCAATCCCGGCCCGTCCCGAACTAATTTTTAAATATTTTTATTTATTTTAGGATTGTGGATGCCCATACAAATTCACTGATGTATATAACATTTTTAGCATCTCAATTTTTCTCTCACACATATCTCTAGATTAATCTTTTGATGGTAAATTTGTAATACTTCTCCTCTCTCCTCTCTCTCATTCGGTCATTCATTTAGTTAGGTTTTTAGGGTTACTAAAGGGTAGCTAAGCCAACAAAAGAACAAATAACAAAACTGTTCCAGCAGACTTCTAACAAAACTGTTCCAAATAACAAAACTGTTCCAGCAGACTTTTAGCTCATTTGTTTTAAACTTGTATTGAGTTGTTTTAAACTTGTAATATGTTCCAGTAGACTTCTAGCAATAGATTATGCTCAGACTGTTCCAGCAGACTTCTAGAAATATATTATGCTCAAGACTGTTCCAGCAGTTGTTGTAAATTTGTATTGGGTTGTTTTAATATGTTCCAGCAGTTTGTGACTGTTCCAGCAGAATGTATTAAGTTGTTTTATGATTTGATATGTTCAGAATGTATTCTAGTTGATATGTCCAGATTAGCATGCTGATCCCGTTCCGTCCCGAACCCGTTTGGAATGGGATGAGATCGGGATGGGGTTTTTCCCATCCTGTCCCGTGCCCACTCCTACTTTTAATCTTGTCTTGGATTTTCAAGACATCATTGAAATCCACATCACTTATGGCATTTCTCCAAAACTCTAAGGGAGAAGGGGTGGGGGAGAGATCAATTGCATCTAGGTGTCATTGTAATTTGTTCTTGATCTGGATGGCAAGATGTTGCAAGACAATTATCATCCTTGGATGTAGGAAACCTAGTTAGGCAACATAAATATCATGTGAGAGTGTGTTACGCTTCGTTGTTTCCATTTTGTTTTCAAATCTATGATTAATTAGATTGTGTGGAACGCTTATACCAAACTCTGGACAAATTCTAATCAAAATAATAGGTGTAACAATGTATTGCTCAACTTGAAGTAACTATCAAAGGTGCAGATTGCGTGTTTCTACTGTTAAAGAAGAAAAAGCTCAAGCATTGTTCATAAAAGATGTTAATTTTCTCAAACTAACACATTACTAATCAAATCATCAGTATTCATGTATCTCCACAATTAAGCAATAACTAAATTCCTTACTTCGAGTCAGATGATGTTGAGCTGTCAGATAGCACGTTATTAGGACTAATATATCTTGAATTAGCAGATCAGGGCAAGGATGGCAGAAAATCATAATTCTTTTTCTAATTTGGCAGTTTTGGGTGCGTTTTAGTATTTTGGCCATAACTTTGGTTAGGAGTATCAGAATCGCGCAAACGACCCCAATTCAGAAAGCTCTTTTCAACGCGCACACTCATTGCACATATTTTCGAGGCCAAGATCCACCATTTTCCCTTCCGAATCCACAAATTTAGTAGTTTATCCCCTTTATAGTAATATTTCAATTATTGTTTAGGAAGTGATTTTGAACCCAATTTGGGCCGGATTTCCGGCAGTTTATTTTTTTTATTACATATTTTGTTTTAGCATGATTATTAGGGTTTTTATATTTTTGGTAAAATTCTAATAATCACGAGTTTTAGCTATAAAGCCCCGGCTTCAGGGCTGATTTGAGAGACCTTTGATTTGAGTAATTTAATTGAACATTAGAGTTATTTTCTCTGTGTTTTTTGGCGAATCTCTTGTATCATTCCTTGTGAATTGTCTGTTGAACTAGCCCGCAGGATAATTGCCCGGCGTCAAATATTCTTACTCTATTGATCAAATTGGCATTCAAATTAATAACTATATGAAATTTCAAAAACCTTCAAAGAGCAACAACTAGTCTTCTTAAGCCTCTCTCAACACTACTTTATATCGTCACTGCTACACCAAAAACACAACAACTCATTGATAATTTACAATATTGAAACAGTCAAAGTAAACATCCACCATTTAAATTACATTGTAACAACACACAAACAAACATAATTTCTGTAATATCAAATTAGATTACACAATCTATCAACCAATTTATTTGAAATCAAACTGGGAACATCCACATACCCATCACCTAAAATCCAACCAATTTTTTTTTTTTAAATATCCATGTCTAAAAACACCATAAATAGAGATACTCACTCAACAGAAAGCATACCCAGAACCTAAAAGCCAAAATTTCTACATACCCATTACTTAAAATAACATAAGACGAAATACCCAGACACCAAATTGAAAAGAGAAACACAAATCAACACAAAACATGGCAATAAGGGAATCAAGGAAATACTAATATGGGGTCGAAAGAGATTCAATAAACAGAGATTACAAAAGCTTCAAAATGAAATGAAAGCAGAGATGAAATTGTGTTAGTGTTCGAATCATACGAAAGAGATGAACGTGAATTGAAGAAGCGTAAGAACAACTGGATCGGATGAGAAGCTTTGTTGATATTTGAGTGAGAGCGAGAGAAAGAGAGACAAATACAAGTTTGTGGCATTGGCGAAAGTGGGCTAAGATAGGAATGGTTTGCAGGGCTTGAACAAAAAGCTTTGTTTTAAAATCGAAGGAAAACAAGGCAATACCTTTGGTTGAATCTCTACAGTGTAGTTGAATTCACCAACACACTAGCCGCTGGAGTGTTCTGAGTAAGATGGTATGTAACCCTAGATAAAGATCCACGAAGAAGAAGTCGGTCCTTGGAGGAAGAAGAAAGATATTTTTTGAAGAGGACGATCGAGTCTTTGCGATGGAAGAGGGCATAAAGAATTTGCAAGCTGAAGATGAACTTACACAAGGGATGTGGGGCGAAGAGGTGGAGAAAGACGCGGAGGAGGAGAGAATAATCGAGACTTCAGTGTCCCGTGAATTGTATTCTAAGTAGAGGTAAGGGGTCAGATTCTCATCAAATGTGAGATTCTCTGTCACTGGCATCTCATGCCCATGAATAAAAACCTAAACAAACACCTCAAATCCCGTTTTAAGTATGAATAAGATTCTAATTCCCATAAAATGAATGCAACCAAACACACCCTAAAAGCTTTAACTTAAAACCAAATATGTTCTAAATCCATGCTAATCATATGAACATGTCGTCAACCAACAAACCGATACCTCAAACAAACCCAAATTTACAGACACCAAACATGGAAAAAGATCTCGAGAGATATTAGAATAAACTCGATGAAGACAGTTGCGGAGAGCATGAGAAACCCTCAGTCATGAAAACAACGTATTATTGAATATGAGAGTTGGGAAAGGACAATGATTTGTTGAGGGTACGTGAGAAGTCAAGAAGAGAGGAAACACAAAGGTGTTTGGGTTTAGCTTAAATTCATGCAAATGTATATAAAAAATGTCAGTTTATGTTGGCATGTTGCAACTTATTTGTAAGAAAAATAATCACTACACCAAATGGAAAGTTTTGTAACAACCCCCAAACAATATCACTTTTATGATGTACTAGCTCACCAAACAATTGCAAGTCAAAACTAAATTCAGGTAAAATTTTGAAAAATAGTTTCACAAATAAAGTGATACAATAAATTGGATCACCATGAATAGTATAACTTATAGCCCCATGCTATTCATGGTGATCCAATTGTTGTATCACTTCATTTGTGAAAGTGTATGAAACTGTTTAGTGAATTGTTGTAGCATAACAATGATATTTTTTTTGGGCTTGTTACAAATATGTCAATTTGGTGTAGTGAGTGTCATTTTTTTTTATAAGCGTGCTAAATAATAATAGTAAAAAAAATCATGATTGTGCGAGGGTGCTTACAAAATATATAACATGAGGTTATAAAGCCATTTTGGTATAAGTGTGCTTATAGAAAATAATAAATAACAAATCTAAGTTATCATTTCACATTAAGTATTTGCTTGTCATATTTAAATAAAGAACGTGGTAAAAGAGATTGAACACAAATTATTTTGTTATGCTCATAATAGAAATGGTTGTAAATTATTTTATACTCTTGTTGTATGTTGTTTACGATGTAAGCGTGGTAAAATGGATTTAATTATAAAATATTAGATCATTTACGATGTGAGCGTAGTAAAATGGAATTTATCTTAATATCGTTTTTAGTTTGAGCATGATAAAATATAATTAAACATAATAAATAACTTCTGAAAAAAATAAAATATCACACTTGCAAGTTGAGCGATGGAAGGTTAAAATTAAAAGCGTACTAAAAAGTGTATTTTGTTGTAGTGGCCCTTGATCTATCTCCTCCACTGAACTCTTTTTAAACTCTCTCTCTCACTCCTCAACTCTTACTCAAATCTCTCAAACTTTCATTCTCTCTTCTTCCCCAACTCTCATCTTTTCCCTCCTATCTTTATTTCCTCCATTAAACCCCTTCTCTTAAATCTTCTTCACTTTCTTCCCCAACCTCTCATCTTCTCACAATTTCATTCCTTAGTCTCCATTAAACCCTTACTATCTCTTAAAAGGTTGTGGTGGTAATGGATTTTGTTGGACTAATTTTAGGTTCAGAATCATGTGGTGAGTCATTGTGTCTTCCTTGGTTCACTTGGGAACGCTTAATGGCGACCATAAATGAATCGAATTCGAGGTTGTTGCCAGTTTACACAATTTGGATCAAACTGTGATTTTCAACGCTACATGGTCGGTCTAACCATGAAGTGGCAATTCATGCAGTTTGAACTAACCTTGTGAACTACAACAACTTTTCAAAAAAAAAAAAAAAAACTTGTTCTCGAGAAAAACTGTTGCCATCCACATGGTTGATTCAAACCGTAGTTTTGAACATAATTTGGTTGGCATCATCGTGAAACCTATTCTTACAGTTTAAGCCAACTATTTGAACTGACAACAACTTTCTAAGAAACTTGTTCTTGGTATGGGTAAGTTGGGAATAGAATGAAACTCAACACAAGTTTCCCTTGTAAGGATTCGATATGGGTAGAGTGGGGAAAAGATACGAGAACTGGGGGAAGAAGGGGTGAGGGTTTAATAGAGAAAATGAATGAAGTAAGGAGAAGTTGAGAGAAAAAGATTTGAGAATTTGAGAGAATAAGAAGGGTTTAATAGAGGAAATGAACTTAGTGGGAGGAGGATAAGAAGAAGAAGAAGAAGAAAAAGAAAAAGATACAGATATTTGAGAGTTAGAGAGAGTGGGGAGGGTATAATGGAGGAAATGAAGACAATGATAAGAAGATGAGAGTTGAGGAAGAAAAAAAAAAGATTGAGGCTTATTGTTAAAAATGGAATGGGGGAAAAAAAGAATTGAGGAAAAAGGGTTGAGTAAGGGTAAATAGGAAAGTCAATAATCCATGTTGGATCAAAGGGTATCTTAATCCAATAAATAAGGAATATTCCTCATATGAATTTTGTCTTAAAAACCAGCAAAAATCCAACAGGGTCTGCTATTAAGAACCCCCAAGATGTAACAGGGTTCGACAATTGCCTATCTCCACAAGTGATTGAAAGTGTGAGATATGTTATGATACTCACGAAGAGTGCAATGATACTAAGCTAATATCGACTAGGGGAACAATCACTCTTCGAAAATCAAATTTATTTTGAAAAATAAACTAACGTATTGACTCAAGATGTGTCAACACAACAAGGATCACAAATTTAGTTGATTCACTTAAAAGTGAACAACAAATAAGAACCTTTTGCGCAATCCATCAAAGAAATCATAGGTATGTAAGTTGAACATACAAGCAGTTTAAGCTATGAAAAGTAAAAACAACTTAACTAAGCATACATGCATAAATAAATAAAGTCACGGGGAGAAGAAAACAAACCAGACAAGGAATACCAATATACAGAGGTTCACCTAAGTTGGGTTTGATTGGCTCTGACCAATTACTTCCTTGGTAAAAAGGGCTCGTAAGCCTCAATTTTTTATTTGAGTAAATGAGAACTCCACTCTCAATCATCGTTTCACAACTCGCAAGGTCTAATCGTCACGCTCCTATGAGACTTACTGACATGAACCAAGATCTCTAATCCTCAAGTCTTAAGAACATCTTGGTGGTCACCAAGGGGGTGCATCACAACCAAGTTTTACATACGTGTGCTTGGGAGTAGGGTTATGTTCATGTTCCACAAGACTTACTGATTAGCCAAGGATTACAGTATCATGGAATACGACACAACCAAGGCTTACCAGCTGATTGGGATCACCAAGGTAATACTTACTGGTACGAATCCACTCCATGGATTCAAAACCCCACACAGCGTGAAGGTGAATTTAGGCAAGGTTAACACTCAAGTGATTTATCTAATCTCTAACGGCGATTCGAGAGCTGCCTGGATGTATGTGCATGACATTTGAAATTCTGAAATAGCCCTCCCAATACCAACCACGTGTCATCTGCTCTCATAATCTGTTGGAGGGCCACCCACACTCATACAAAACAATTGTCTCTCTCTCTCTATATATATATATATGTGACATGGTCACTCATACAAAACAATTCCCTCTAACTGTTGGATTGTTTTTTTTTCTACTTCGATTCAACCATATATTCCAATAATCTATCTCCAATTAAACAAAAGAGAAATAACAGTTGTCCAACAATCTATTTGGGCAATAATAGTACATCACCATTAATGCTAATTCAGTAAAACCACTACCAAGGACACCCCATTAAGTTATATAATATATTTGAAAACCAGCCAAACCATTGAGTATTTAATAAGAAAAATGGTTATTTGCATTTTACCCCTATTATAATGCCTTATTCAGCTTTGCCTCCTATTACTAATCATATTGCATTTACCCCCTAAGACTAGCAGTCAACGTGCTTTGACTGTCAAATACCTCACGTGCCATCATTCCGCTCATTTTGGATGATGAAAATGCCTCTCACTTGCTTATCACGCACGACGTGAGAACTAGCTGATCCTAACCGTCTATTACTTGAACCACACACGTGGATGACCAAAATTACATCTGGCTGATCATACCCTTGTAGAGATGGAGAGTGGAGGTATTCAACATGAAGAAGATGAAAGAGTAGTTGGCTTGAGCAAATGTATTCAAATTCAAAACTTCCCATGAAATTCGAGTTCCTCACATGTTATTTTGTTGCAGATCAAAGATATTTGAAGTGGGAAAGCTTTAGCAAACCAAGTTTTGAAGTTAGGGTTTTGTTAGGTTTCATTACATAATGGTAACACAAACTTCAAATCTGAGCTATGTCATCTATAGATTTCAATTTAGAACACCATCATAGAGGTAAGTCAAGTCAGCTATTTTCATTTCATCATTTCAGTGGACATTTATTGAGAGTTGCAGGTCATTTTTAACATTTCGCAGACCATGTTCTGTTTCAGAGGGCATTCTTAAATTCAAATTTATAATATGAGGTTAAGTTACAACTAGTAATTTATTATAAGGGGGCCAATAATTTATTATAAGGAGGAAAGTTAAAAAATTGTGTTTTCCTTGCAGATCTCATGCTTGCATTTTCATCCGCACAATCAAATAAGTGAATAGAAGGTTTGAAGAATGCAAGAAGTCATCTAAGACAACATGGGATCTGCAAGAAAAATCAATTAAGTCTTGTTAAAATTCAGGTTTACAAATTACTGGCAATAACTTAACCTCACATAATAAATTTGTATTTAATGTTGCCTCTGAAACAGAACAGACCTGAGAGATGATGAAGATGACCTGCAACTCAAGCTTAACTTCAAAACTTGGGTTTGCACAAGCATTTCCACTCCAAATTTTTAATCTACAGTGAAATAACATGTCAATGTAGTAGTAGAAGTAGAGGCGAGTGCTATTGGTGGTGAAGTGGAGAGTGTGGTGGTGGAGGTGGATTGTCTTAACGGCCAGTGGAAAGTTTGAATCTCAGCCCTTAGATTTTAATTGCATCTGCCTACTTCAACTTTGAATCTCAGTCTTCAGATCATTAAATGATATTTTGGACAATAAAATATAGCCTTTTTGAAACTAGCACACGCCTTGACAGTCAAGGCACGTTGACTGCTAGTCTTAGGGGTTTAATGCAATATGATTAATAGTAGGGGTACAACTGAATAAGACATTTATAATAGGGGCAAAATACAAATAACCCTAAGCAAAATATAATACATGAAGGAAGGAAGGCCATTATAGATCATCTCATGCGTATATGTTATCAAAATGAATTAAAGTATGTAAATATCATTATCGGGTAAATGTGTCAAGTGGGTTACCAAAACAGACAAAACACATGATATCTCAAAACCCAATTGAACAAAAAACACCCATTTAATAAAAATAGAACCCTAAGCCCAATGTTCAACCCAACAAAATAGAACCCATGACTCAATTCAACCCAAAGCCCAATTAAACTCAAAATCCTACCCAATTCAACTCAAAACCTGATTCAACCTAAACATTATCTCCCCTTTAGCAATAATTTTTTTTTAAAATCAACGTAAAATGACAAAAATATGTTGGAGTAGTTTATAAATTTCAATTTTTCGTTTAATTGAATTACTAATTTTAAAAGTATGTTTTGTAAACCATATGATAAGATGTTTGATTTTTTTAATGGTACCACATAAATTGTTTTCATATTTGGTAATTTAGTGACCTATTTGGGGAGTGCCGAAGTCACGACCCAAAAACCAGGGTGCGGTATGATTAGTCTATTTAACGACACTTGTTTGTCAAATGGAAAGACTTAAGAGCTCCTTTACATTAACTTTTTCACTTAATGGAATATGGAAGCATTACTCAAGGATGAGATGAAGTGGTTGAAGGCTAAAAAAACTCTTCAAATGAGGCATATATCAATACAAGCTCCTTTCAACTATTTTTCCTTACTTTTCTTCTCGTTAGATAATCAAATAACTCATGAAGAGAGGAAAAATTTACTCTTAAAACACCATGGATCTCTCACAAGAGATATAGGTTTTGAGTGGGGGGATATCTCAAAGGGAAAGCCTATGGAGGGATAAAATGATGGCTTCACCAATTTTAGAACAAGAGAGGTAGATTCAAGTGAATGCTCTTGAGCCCTATTTATAGGCTCAGCTAGAAATGGTGAAGTTAACTTCACTGTCTACCCCACTTGCTTTTTAGACGGTTAGAGTTAAAATGACTCCTTGCTATTTCAAAACAACTCTCTATTGAAATGACCTATTAGGAGGTAAAGTCGACTTTGCCTGCCCGATTATTATTTTTTTTATAAACTAAAACTTTTTCCTTGTCACATGTCTTTGTACTTTACATGGACATCTCCTTTTGGCACAGGTGTATGTCTCAAGATGGAATATCCTTAGGAAAATATTCATTCTCATGTTAGAGGATAGCCCAAAGTAAAACTTTGAATTTTGGCTTCCAAATGGCTTTTGACACTTCATTTCAATTTTAACCATTTATAAGCTATTTTGGCTAGTCTTAGACTTTATGGCTTTGTCTTATTTTCATGAAGTGACTTTAATTTTCTTGTCATTTGAAAATTGTCCTCATGAGTTAAATAACTTGAAATGATCTTTACAAATTAAAGACCTAATCTCATTCACTCTATGTACGATTTATGATTTCATCATATATTTTTACGTTTTGACATAATTTGCAAATACTTTTTCAGTATATCTTTTTATTAATCACAAATGCAAGAACAAGAAAAATAGAATGAATAATCCAGAAAAAAAAAGAGTTGATTTTCCCTTTTGATTCTCTACTATAATTTTTTTCAAAAAGCTTTTGTTTTGTGTTGTACATAGTCTTTCCTAGAACCTTCGGGATCGGGACGGGATAGACCTCATCCCGTTTGGGATGGGACGGGATAGGACGAGATGAGATTAACATGTTTTAATTTATAATTAGAAAAAAATATAAAATACTACTCAAAACTAACGCGTGGGAGGAAAGCGATAAACCCATTAGCGTACGAACAACGACAAATTCCTCATACCAAGTCTATAATATAAGTTAAACAAATTTGATTAAGTATTTATAAATATCAATTTTACGAATTCAAGATCAGACTATGATGAATAATTAACTTTGTTTATAATAGTTTTAATGGTTAGAGATTGAGCACACATCAATAAACAAAGGGGATCAATGATGAACCAATTAAAATGTTTCAAAGCCTTGATACACTTTTTTGTTTGGGTTCGTAGTATAGGATTAAATTCTAATGAAATCTCAAATGTTTCCGTAGAATGTATGTATACTAGTGGAATACCCGTGCTGTTGGCACTATCGCAGATTACATCATACTTAAACGGCTATGTTGAATACTCAAATTTGTGGTTTTATTTAAATTTCTAAAAACACTTGCATAAGTATAAGTGTCTAGCACAACAGGTATGATGAATTAATTTTGTAAAAAGTTAATACTATTGAACAGTAAAACAATGTTAATAAATTTGATCAACGCAACCTATGTGCTAAGAAATTTAATCTCCACCAAATGTCAGCTTAAATAAAAATAAGAAGAAAATATCTCATGTTTGTCCAAGTGAGTATTGGCTGAAATTGATGCCCAATTTAGTAAAGCAGCAGTTGAAGAAAGATAATTTAATTATGACAAACAGAATGGCATAATCGATTAGGAAGAATATCAAGATGAATATTTAACCAAAATTATAAAATATTTAAATTTTTGACAGAGCTTCCCATTTTGCAATATTTAAACTTGTAATAAGCATTTGTACATCACATAATTTGGCATTCACAAAAACTTGTTGTCTCAGCGCAATATATATTCACCGTTTTCAGTATATTTAAAGAGTTTTTTTGGCCGTCGAAGAGACACGCACACAATATCATTATATCCAAAATGTCAATTTTATGAATAAAGTAATTTATGTGAACATGTCATAAGAAGTAAAAACTCAAAATTTCGACAGAGTCTCCCTTGTATTTTTCAATATTGAAACCTGTCTGAACCTGTCATACAAATTTATAATGGCAATCAATGCCATGAACAACAAATAATATCTCCACACGCCAAAATAATATAAAAACATTTAAGTACATCAAAGTCATACATTATTTATACCTATACGCATTTAAAGAGTATGGTTTCCACCATTTCTCTTTTCAAAAAATTAACTAAACATGTCATAAGAGGTAAAAACTCAAAATTTCGACAGAGTCTCCCTTGTATTTTTCAATATTGAAACCTGTCTGAACCTGTCATACAAATTTATAATGGCAATCAATGCCATGAACACCAAATAATATCTCCGCACGCCAAAATAATATAAAAAATTTTAAGTACATCAAAGTCATACATTATTTATACCTATACGCATTTAAAGAGCATGGTTTCCACCATTTCTCTTTTCAAAAAATGAGAACAAAAGGAACCCACAATATACAAAAATGAGTTAAACTGCATATGTACATCAAAATTATGTATCAACAAATGCTCCAAACATCTTCTGCATCACATTATCAAATGACTCGGCGTCTATATGCACCAACTTTGAGCAAGGAGGGAATATGATTGAAAGCTAAAGAAAGAAGATACACAACTTGGGGTGGGGGGGGGGGGGGGGGGGGGGGGGGGGGGTCTGTGACCCTCTCTGCACTTTTTATTGTACCTAGTATTTACTAAAATTGAGCAATAAACCTGAATAATCTTCTCAGTAAAGAAAAGTAGTTAACCCAAAATGGTTTCATCAACAATTCAACTATTCTTTAATTAGTCTCCTTAAGCATACAAAGTTCCAAAAACAAAAGTATAAAGCTTACCTGCCTGCAAGCAAGCATGATGCCTGCAAGCAAGCATGCTGCCTGCAAGCAAGCATGCATGCTGCCTATTTATTATTTATTATTGGTTTGAACAACTCCACTTTGGGAGAGCCATAACTGAAAGCTAAAGAAAGAAAATACACAACTTGGGGTGGGGGGGTCTGTGACCCTCTCTGCACTTTTTATTGTACCTAGTATTTACTAAAATTGGGCAATAAACCTGAATAATCTTCTCAGTAAAGAAAAGTAGTGAACCCAAACTGGTTTCATCAACAATTCAACTATTCTATAAGTAGTCTCATTAAGCATACCAAGTTCCAAAAGCAAAAGTATAAAGCTTACCTGCCTGCAAGCAAGCAAGCATGTTGCCTGCAAGCAAGCAAGCATGTTGCCTGCAAGCAAGCATGCATGCTGCCTATTTATTATTTATTATTTATTATTGGTTTGAACAACTCCACTTTGGGAGAGCTTTAACTGAAAGCTAAAGAAAGAAAATACACCACTTGGGGTGGGGGGGGGGGGGGGGGGGGGGGGGGGGGGGTCTGTGACCATCTATGCACTTTTTATTGTACCTAGTATTTACTACAATTGGGAAATAAACCTGAATAATCTTCTCAAGAAAGAAAAGTAGTGAACCCAAACTGGTTTCATCAACAATTCAACTATTCTTTAAGTAGTCTCCTTAAGCATACCAAGTTCCTAAAGCAAAAGTATAAAGCTTACCTGCATGCAAGCAAGCAAGTGGCATGCCTGCCTGCCTGCAAGCAAGCAAGTGGCATGCCTGCCTACCTGCAAGCAACCAAGCATGCATGCTGCCTATTTATTATTTATTATTGGTTTGAACAACTCCACTTTCGGAGAGCTTTAACTGAAAGCTAAAGAAAGAAAATACACAACTTGGGGTGGGGGGTGGGGGGTCTGTGACCCTCTCTGCACTTTTTATTGTACCTAGTATTTACTAAAATTGGGCAATAAACCTGAATAATCTTCTCAGTAAAGAAAAGTAGTGAACCCAAACTGGTTTCATCAACAATTAAACTATTCTTTAAGTAGTCTCCTTAAGCATACCAAGTTGCAAAAGCAAAAGCATAAAGCTTACCTGCCTGCAAGCAAGCATGCATGCTGCCCAATTATTATTTATTATTGGTTTGAACAACTCCACTTTGGGAAAGCTTTAACTGAAAGCCAAAGAAAGAAAATACACAACTTGGGGTGGGGGGGGGGGGGGGTGTCTGTGACCCTCTCTGCACTTTTTATTGTACCTAGTATTTAATAAAACTGGGCAATAAACCTGAATAATGTTCTCAGTAAAGAAAATTAGTGAACCCAAACTGGTTTCATCAACAATTCAACTATTCTTTAAGTAGTCTCTTTAAGCATACCAAGTTCCAAAAGCAAAAGTATAAAGCTTACCTGCCTGCAAGCAAGCAAACATGCTGCCTGCAAGCAACCAAGCATGATGCCTAACTGCAAGCAACCAAGCATGCTGCCTACAACACTCCTATAGTTCAAGTTTTGACTTTTCGAAAGATGACATTCTCAACTACAAATAGTATCAACCATTTAGACATGAAACTTAACAACCAAATCAATTAAATCAGATTAATAAACAAATCAAACAAACCAATTCACAATGGTAATTAACAATGCCAGATTAATATTGCTATCCCCAATTAATTGCATCTACATGAAAATGCTATACTTGCCAGATTATTATTGACACAAAAAATGGAGCACTAAGCAAGCAAGCATGTTGTCTGCAAGCAAGCATGCTGCCTGCAAGCAAGCAAGCATGCTGCCTGCAAGCATGCTGCCTGCAAGCATGCTGCCTGCAAGCATGCTGCCTGCAAGCAAGCAAGCAGCCAGCCTGCCTGCAAGCAAGCATGCATGCTGCCTATTTATTATTTATTATTGCTTTGAACAACTTTACTTTGGGAGAGCTTTAACTGAAAGCTAAAGAAAGAAAATACACAACTTGGGGTGGGGGGGTCTGTGACCCTCTCTGTAAAATTGGGCAATAAACCTGAATAATCTTCTCAGTAAAGAAAAGTAGTGAACCCAAACTGGTTTCATCAACAATTCAACTATTCTTTAAGTAGTCTCCTTAAGCATACCAAGTTCCAAAAGCAAAAGTATAAAGCTTACATGCCTGCAAGCAACCAAGCATGCATGCTTCCTATTTATTATTTATTATTGGTTTGAACAACTCCACTTTGGGAGAGCTTTAACTGAAAGCTAAAGAAAGAAAATACACAACTTGGGGGCGGGGGGGGGTGTCTGTGACCCTCTCTGCACTTTTTATTGTACCTAGTATTTACTAAAATTGGGCAATAAATCTGAATAATCTTCTCAAGAAAGAAAAGTAGTGAACCCAAACTGGTTTCATCAACAATTCAACTATTATTTAAGTAGTCTCCTTAAGCATACCAAGTTCCAAAAGCAAAAGTATAAAGCTTACCTGCCTGCAAGCAAGCAAGCGGCATGCCTGCCTGCCTGCAAGCAACCAAGCATGATGTCTGCCTGCAAGCAACCAAGCATGCATGCTGCCTAGGGGTGGGCATCCCATCCCGCAATCCCGTTCCCGTCCCGATCCCGTCCCGTCCCGATTTTTCCGGGTCTTAATGGGATTGAATAATTTCATCCCGATCCCGTCCCGTCCCGTCCCGTCCCGTCCCGATCTAGAATGGGATGGGATGGGATGAAGATTTTCAATCCTGCCAATCCCGTCCCGTCCCGAACTAATTTTTTAATATTAATTATTAATATTTTTATTTACTTATTTATTTATTTTATGAACATTTGCATAAAATGTTCAGGTTTCCAGGCTTCCAGCTGCAGCAGGCTTCCAGCAGGCCCAGCAGACTTCCAGCAAGCCTTCCAGCAGGCCCAGCAGGCCTTCCAGCAGGCCCAGCAGGCTTCCAGCAAGCCTTCCAGCAGGCCCAGCAGGCCCAGCAGGCTTCCAGCAGGCCCAGCAGGCTTCCAGCAGGCCTTCCAGGCTTCCAGCAGTCCAGGCTTCCCGCTGATCCCGTCCCGTCCCGTCCCGAACCCGTTTGGGATGGGACGAGGTCGGGATGAGGTTTTTTCCATCCCGTCCCGTCCCGATCCCGTATGAACGGGATGGGCATATCTCATCCCATCCCGTCCCGTGCCCACCCCTAATGCTGCCTATTTATTATTTATTATTGGTTTGAACAACTCCACTTTGGGAGAGCTTTAACTGAAAGCTAAAAAAAGAAAATACACAACTTGGGGTGGGGTGGGGGGTATATGACCCTCTCTGCACTTTTTGTTGTACCTAGTATTTACTAAATTTGGGCAATAAACCTGAATAATCTTCTCAGTAAAGAAAAGTAGTGAACCCAAACTGGTTTCATCAACAATTCAACTATTCTATAAGTAGTCTCCTTAAGCATACCAAGTTCCAAAAGCAAAAGTATAAAGCTTACCTGCCTGCAAGCAAGCAAGCGGCATGCCTGCCTGCAAGCAAGGAAGTGGCATGCCTGCCTGCCTGCAAGCATGCATGCATGCCTATTTATTATTTATTATTGGTTTGAACAACTCCACTTTGGGAGAGCTTTAACTGAAAGCTAAAGAAAGAAAATACACAACTTGGGGTGGGGGTGGGTCTGTGACCCTCTCTGCACTTTTTATTGTACCTAGTATTTACTAAAATTGGGCAATAAACCTGAATAATCTTCTCAGTAAAGAAAAGTAGTGAACCCAAACTGGTTTCATCAACAAATCAACTATTCTTTAAGTAGTAAAATTAACCAACTTTCTGAGAAACAATACCTGATTTCGTTCATAGAGCATGTGATTTTTAGTGAAATACTTGTATTTATCCCTTCCCTTAGCGAGCATGCATTGGTCAACAGTACCTATGATACCAATCACATGTGCGAGTAAAGTTGCGGGAGAATCATTTTGGAAGAGAACCTGCAATATGCATGATCAGTTTCAAAGTAATAAAGCAGTTTCAAAGTAATAAAGCAATATGAAATGGACATAATGAAAATTAATCATGCCAAAGAAACATGGCACATCTATGGAAAGTTTCTGCAGTGGAGATTTGCAGTATATTCACTTGCTAGAGCCCATCACGATTTGTCTACAAAAAAAGGCCCCTGTTCTGGCTCAGTCAAGTTAGAAATCACTCTTTAAGCCTAAGGATAATGACAATACTCTTTTGCACGCACTTGCCACCAAACTAATAGGTTTTAGGTCAGTGACCTCTTCCACATCTGGGGTTTCAGGGATAAGGATAATGACAATACTATTAAGATTATATCCTTAAAAGTTGGATCTATAAAATTCTTCCACCATACACATAAAAGAACACTGAATAAAACTTATTGGGGAAGCCATCCGGCTCAGGGCTCTATTTCCATTTTACACTGTCATTTTCAATTTGTATGACCTCCTTATAAAAGGGCCTTTCACACCAACCCCGGTCCTCGGAGGAAATATGATCAAAATCCAAATGCACAAATGGTTCCCATATGAAATCAATAACATGAAAATGGTTCACATAGGAAATAGGATAAAAATGGTCCTCGGAGGAAAATGCACAAATGGTTCCCATAGGAAATATGATCAAAATCCAAATGCACAATTGGAACACACTGTAACAGCATTAACATGACACAATTGACATAAGTAGTACCTTTTTGCAAAACTTGATTTTGGGCTTTCAAAACAGTGGAACTCCAGTATAAAACTTTATTACATCAATTTCAAAGTGCTACCCATGAAACCAACTACCAAATGGAAGTATGCAGAATGCACAATCAAAGTCATGGAAGTATGCAGAATGCACAATCGAAGTCAGATTAACAACCAACCCCACTCAACTTCATTAATATTTATTTTTCATCAGCCAACTTGGATGAAAATTAAAATGCAATTTTGTGCAACAACCCCACTCACACAGAGCTTTTAACAATTTCATCAATTTCAGATTAACAACCAACCCCACTCAACTTCATCAATTTCAAAGAGGAATTTCATCAAACATATATTGTGCTTTATTAGAATTTAGCAGTGTTTGTTCACAGAGAGCTTTTAAATAGAAAATGAGGAATTCAAAGAAGAAGAATAACTGGAGTTGATTACCCCTTTCATCTCCAAGATCAAAGAAACCTCAGCTTTGCTACCTACCCCTCCCACCCATCCAAGTACCTGCAAAAAACCATCAACCAATTCTTTAGTTACGTCTCAAAAACCTTCTAAATCAAATACCCATTTCAACTCTATCATCCAAAAAACCAAGGAGTTAACCCATTTCACCTCTTCTAAACCAAGGAAAAACGCCTAGAAACTCAACCCATCACATCTTTTCAACGTAAATTGCACCACAGAGTTAACAATCTTCGAATGAAATTAAAAAAAAAAAAAAACACAACCCCAAGCAGATCTACAATGAAAAAGCTAAGACAACAGACACAATAAACCCTACTTGCACACCAAATATGTGAAGAAATTACAGAATTGAAGAATGGGTATTGAAGAGGAGATCGAAAATTCGAAACCCTAATAGCGAAGAAGAGAATGGAAGAAGAAGAGAAACACACCTCTGAGAGAGAGAGAGTTTGAGCTTCTTCATTTCCTGAAACAAAAAAAAAAAAAAAAAAAAAAAAATTCAGATCTTAAGAACGAAGAGATCGGGAAAAAAAAATCAAACTGGAAGAATCAAACTTCAGATCTGAAGAAGAAGAAGAAGAAGAAGAGATGTAGAGGAAGAGGAAATCTTACCTTCTCGTCATTCTTCTTCTTTCGTCCTTCTTCTTCTCTGCTTGGTGGGAGGGGTTTGGGTAGACGAAGAGAGGGGAAAGCAGAGAGTGAGGAAAGCATCGGGTTTTATTTTTTTCACTTAACTTCTGCCAAGGGCATAAAAATGCCACGTAGGACAAACACTCTCTAAATACTGTTCATGAACAGTAAAAAACCCATTTGAATTGTAAGATAGATTTTGGACATATAAAAGATACAACTGAAAAGTTGAATGTTACACAGAGGAAAAAAATACTACCAACCCTCAACTACAAGAGCATTTCTAATAAAAATATTCAAATTATTAATAAAGATAATAAAAAAAATTCAATTCGGGACAGGACAAGATGGGCGGGATTGAAAACTTTCATCTGATTCCATCCAACTCTAGATCGGGACGAGATTGATCAATCTCAACAAGACTCTAAAAAATCTGGACGAGATGGGATCATAATGGGATCGGGATTGCGGGATAAAAATGCCCACCCTTAATCTCAGTTTAAGTTTCCAATTTCCCCACAACTTCGTTTATTGCTCAAGAGAAAACCGCACAACTGTGTAGTTTCCAAACTCCAAATTTTCCAAAAAGAGAAATTTGTGTTTTGACGGATTGCAATACATATGAGCCAGAAAACCACACGTAAGAGTGCATTGCACACATAGGACAATCTCGCACGGTAGATTCCAACCTCTTACACTTCGGTTGTATAAATAGCCATTGAAGTTGGGAACATAATGCTTTTTCATGTATGTTAGTTACTCGGTCCAATTGGAACCAGCACACTCATCAATTTGGAGCATGAAAATACACCCTCGAAGGACTCAAAATTGGCTTTTGAGCTTTCACATTAAAGATGTTATAAGCTTCTTCTCTTTATTATTATTTTTTTATTTATTTTTTATGACGCTCTAAGATTGTTATGTTATACTTTATAGTACATAGGTGTAGACATGAAGCTCATTTTCTCATTACAAGATCTGAATTCGTAAATTTCATTATTTCTTGTCACTAGTTTGGCGTTTTCTTCTAAAATTTCATCAATTAGGTATTGCTTTTAATTTTTTTTTTTGTAATATTACTAGACTAATAATAAGAAGTATAAGAGCAAAAGCGTTTGTGCTTACACTAAAACTAGATTGGAGATGAGACTTTAGAGTTGAGTTTGCTACTTAGATATATATTTAGGGTGTGTTTGATTGCATGAAATCATATGTCATGAAAATTAATGATATGACATTTACATTTTAGGCTAAATTAATATATCACTCCACATCTACCATTTGACCACTATTTGATTTTGTGATAAATAGTGAGAATGAAAGTCCCATGAACATGAGAATCTCACTCCTTGGTCTCCCAAGGCATGTGATTCTCATGTTTATGAAAATTTCATTCCCACTATTGATCACAAAATCAAATGGTGGATGTGAAATAATACATCAATTTAGCCTAAAATATATGGGTCCCCTCATGAATTTCCATGATATAGAATTCCATGCAACCAAACACACCCTTATAAACATACCAACGTAATATGATGATAACGTGCTCCTCCAAAAAGTCAAAATTTGCTTCAGGCCCTTGATCAGTGGTCATACGAGATGGTGATGGAGATGTTGGTGCAAAGTGCAAACTACTGGCACAACCAAAATTGTAGTGCAGGGTACAAAACACACACTGACTTGGTCTTGGGTTGGATGTTTCAAGCCCAAAGATGCAATCTGAGGTTCACACTCAAGCCACGTATTTCTTGGGATTGGGCTTCACTCCAATATTACGACCCTAATGGTAAACCCAAAGTGAACATACTACTATTCACTCGTTGATTTTTTTATTTTTTGGACTGCCATATTTTATAATTAGTGCTCAGTATGACACAGCCAATCAATTCTGAGTAAGCTTGGCCATATTGATTATATCATTGATGAGTTTATGACATTCGAAGACATTAGTATTGATTTTAAGTCTTGAATCCATATTTAGAGCATCCAATTTTGCATCAATTGCTTTTAATAAATTTGTTTTAGAAGAAAATGTGTTTGGCGCCAAAGGGTCAGGGATTTGAAAGTAAACATTCTGTTTCTTCAATTCCTGTTCTTTGTTCACCTTTTCTTCTAATTGCTTCTTTTTCAGCTCGTTTGTTACAAGCTGGTCTTGAACCAGTTTATCACCAAGTTCAGATAATAAGAGGTTAGTATAATTATTCTGTTGAATAATAGTGCTAGCGTAATCATTTGTTTGATGAGAAAATGGAGAAGCAACATAATTTTGATTTGAAACTTTAAACTGGAGATCTAACATAGGAGGTAGAACAGATCTAACAGTTTTCTTGTCTGTTGAAGTCCAGACTTTGGGGGTAACATTTAGAACATGAATTTGTGGAATGTGGACATTGAAATACCAATCTAAGAAAGGTAGATTTTCTTTCAATTCCTCACAACATTCATAGAAAGATTTGCTAAGTTCTTTGCGTTCAGATTCAGTTGTCTGAGCAATGAACTTTTCTCGTCTTTCATCATTTTCTGGAGACAAGAAGTCTCGTTTGATTTTCTCTTTATCGAGTTTGAAGTTTGTTTTTAAACATTGAACCCTAGGAATCTGAAACTCCATTTCAGATTGAGTGGGTGATTGATTTGCTTCTGAAGTTTCAGGAACTTCAGTTTGATTATAAATTGGTTGCGGGATCTGTGGATAATTAGGATTTGTCCTAATATTCCTAAGATTCAGATGAGGAAGAGTTTCTGGAGTAGGAACTCTGGATTGAAATTGAGTGGGAGCAGTTCTGAATGATGGGGATTCAGAGGATCTGCGTCCTGATTGAAATCTAGAAGGATCAAGATCAGTAATGCGAAGGTCGCTAAACTGAAGTTTGACAGTCCCATCAGGGAGAGTCGTGATCCTGTCTATTTGACTAGGAGGGAGACTTCTGGGGATAGAAGCTCCTTCAATAATCCAGGTGTCTGGAAGTGTGACCTGATCCCATTGTATCGTTCTGGGTACGATTACATTGGTGTTCTGGTCATTGACTTCAAAAAGGATTGTGTGTCCTTTTTCATCAGCTTGAAGAGCACGAGGACTCAATTGGGTTTTCATTGCTCTATAAGTGATCTTATAGATCAGAGCAATTGGTTCAGAACCTTCAGCCATATCAAAGCCTGAGGTCTGAATATTCAGAGTGAGTGCTTCAAGGATATTTGGGTCCTTGAGTGACACAGAGAAGTTGGGGTAGCAGTTAAAATAAACTGGACCCATCGATAGTGAAGACTCTGCAATTTCAAGCAGAGAATCACCGAATCTGTTGTGCCTACAGTCGCGAAGAGCAACTAGAGCACAGGTGTCTAGTCCTAACCTGGTTAGAGGTTTAAGGGCTACTTGGATTAAACCTAAGTGAATGTATTTGAAGTTTTCTTTAAGCAAAGAATTGATTGTTTTAGAAGACAAAAGCTGTTTTGAATCTAAAGACTTATTGATCGGTACTGTCTGTTCGACAATACTGATTAAATCTTCAGTTTTTGATGAAAATATTGAATGGGTGATTTTATAAATCTCTTTTTGGGGGATTACTGGTATAGACCAGTTTTGTAAATCATGTTCAACTTCAGGGATTCTACCCTCCATTTTGTTTGAAGAACTTGACCTAGAACTAGTAGTTCTGGAAAGCCTTGAAAACAAAGACATCTTTTCAAAATTGTTTAAGGTTGGGGAGGAACATTGTACTCGGACCACCTACAGCTGGAACACCTAAGTGGGACCACCTAACCAAGATCAACCTCTGCGCCCACCATGGCGACTTACACAAGATCTGGTTCCTAACGGCTGACCAACACTCATACGGCTTACCAACGCTATCAACGGCTGACCAACAGTACCTTAGACTCACAACCCTTCCCGGGGCAAAAAAGAAAAGGATGGCTCTGATACCAATGATTTACAGGACCTACAGGTTTTCAGGCAACAAGTAATTTAAACAAAAAAATGGAAGATAAAAGGACCAACAAAGAAGACAACAATGATCCAAATAATAGTATAAGGACAGAACGAAATAAACCAAAAGAATAGAGGGGAGAAGAAGAACAGGATAAGCATCAGATAACATAAACATGCAAGTAATATCAACAAGATATCCATAAAATCTTTTAAAGATCTTAACTTTAATCACTACAATCAATCGATCGATCAAGCTCTAAGAACCTTTAAAGATCTTGTTGAGTCGACTTTTAAGAGGGCAAAAAGTCAGGTCAACTCCAGGACAATGTAAACAATGTTTAACGTTACTCGTGCACAAGCATGACAATAAACATCCATCACTTTCAGTTTCACCCAGCAGAAATAAAAGATAAACTGCTGTAGATCAAATTTTTTTTTAAAACATGGAAGTGGAAGACTTTTCGAGCATAGATAGATCATCGATGGTGTCATGGTGGGTTCCATTTATACATTTTCTTAGTTATACTTGGACTCCATGAAGTTTAATTAAGTCAATTGATTAGAAGTTAACACGAGGAAGGGATGACAAACCCATGCAATGCAAGCATGGCCTGCCCATGCCCATGTAAATCTTCAATTCACTATCCAACACCCTGGGCATGGCACCTTGGTGAAAGCCAAAATAATAAATAATGTAAAGTAGCTCGCCCATATGGAACCGCATGCAAATCACTTTAGCTATAAACTCTAGATCCAATCACTTTAGAGAGTAATCGACTCAATTATTAAGGCTCCGTTTGGTATACGGTAAAAAAATGTATATATAAAAGTTTATGACGGTTACATAAACTTGGGTGTTTGGTAGACTTTGCGAAAAGTAGTTAATGGAATTTGAATTCAAGACCTCTGCATTTCCTAGTATAAATTTTTGCAAAACTTTACGGAACAAAATCTCCTGCATTACTTTGCAAAACTTTTATCATCTCTTCGAGTACTCTCAACTTCTTCATCAACACCCCAACCTCCACTACCTCGACAACTACAATCGTCACTAGTACCACGATCACCCATAACCATCACAACCACCACCAACACCACGTCATTGTCACCACCGTCGCCACCTCCACCACCACTACCATAGCATAATCACTACAACCAACACCACCTCACTATTATCACCAAAATACATGTCGTCGTGTGCCGCCACCACTGCTTCCGTCATTGCCATTACCACTACCATAGTCACCACTACTACCACCACCACTGTCATCGCCACCACTATAACAAAACCATCACAACCACCACCACCATAGCCATTACAACCGCTACTACCACCATCACCACTAACTCTACGATCACTGCTACCATAGCATACTCACCTCAACCACCAATACTACCACCACCACTATAGCATAATCACCACAACCACCACCACCTTCACTACTACAGCCGCCACAACAACCATAGCCACTGCAACCATCACCACCACCACAACCATTTTAACAACCATTGCCACCACCATCATCGCTCACATTCGCAATCACCATAATCACAACCACAATCACCACCACCATGACCTTGCAAAAATTACAACTACTACCATCATCAACACCACCTAAATTACTTGTCTAATTTGTATATGTTTTCCTTAATTATTACCAAGCGCCCGTAAAATAATGCATTGCAAACTAATGCATATACATCAATTTGCAAAATGCATTATTTTAAAGTGTACCAAGCGGAGCCTAAGAGACAAAAAAAAGTACAACAAAAACATCATGGGAAAAACCATCTACGAAATATATGATATATCCCTCTCTATATATTTCATGGGAAGTGAATGAAATAAAGACGAGTTGATAACAAGCAGCGAAGAAGAACATATTTCTTATGTTTTTGGTTGAATATATATTCATTCGTAGGGGATGGAAAGAGGACAGGAAAAAAAAACGAGAAAAAGAAAATGAGATTGTAGATAAGTGTAATTTATCGCTTCTTGCCTTCCCTAAATAAAATGTATAAAAAATATGATGCAAGGCAAATCAAGAATAAACTTGCAAATGCGTCAATGCATCCAAACAATTATTATGTGCGAGTCACATTAGTACAATGTCTCTAATATAGAATCTAAACTCTAGATTATACGAGGTAAAATGACCAAATGTAGTGCATATAACTCCTTCTCTCCCTCCATTTTGTTCCACAAGAATGTGTTTATCGAGTGACAGCTAATTGCCAAGTTTACCAAAAAAACTAACATAAAAATCGAATAAATCAAAGCCTCGAGAACACCAATTCGAGGTGTCGTGAGACGAACGTCACAACCAATCTCCGTTTCAAATACGCCAACATACCTCGAACTCACAAACTATTTAATACAACCAATACTACAAAAGGTCGTATGTAACAGCTATGCATCTCTAGCTAGCTAGCTACTTGTGCTTCAAAAACAACATTAAAGTCAAGACTTCACTTAATTGGAGGCATCCAGGCTGATGAACCTTATACATAAGTTTTCAATCCTCAATTTGTACAAGGGAGACATCAAGAAAGACAAACTATAATGTGGTGATGGAGGAATCACTCAGGTTACTTGTCCATAAACAAAGAGCATATGAAAGCTGAACAAAGCTGGTTTATGCCCATCATGATTTGGTTTTCTTGTTTATTGAGTCATGGGCCGCTAATCGAGTTCTTCGTTTGTATAAGCGCGGCGGTCTACTTTAGTTAGTTTACTTAATTAATCATTAAGCGGGAGCGGCAAGGCGCCTTATTATGGCGGGCATTGTCAAAAGGTTCAGTTTACCATCAAGGACCAAGGCTAGCTAGCTAGCTCCAATGCCCAAAACTGAATCTTGGCTATTGATTCTAAAGGTGGTGTGTATTTGGAGTTTTTTCCCTCCCAAAAAAACAAAAAAGATTTTCATGCATTTGCTAGCAACTTTACATGGAAAAGTTGAAGTTTGCTTTAAAAGGAAAAAGAAAGGGAAAGGGATATTTAACTAGTCATCATTTCATTCACTAAAAAGGTAAGCATCCTTCTTTGCAGAATAATCTTCATCCAAAGTGGTCTAAAGAGGCTGGCTCCTCAGGGTCCCATAATTAGAAATGAATGGTCGGTCAAGTTATATAGTACAAAAGACTAAAGTACTACCAACTCAAAGACAAAAGTGCTACCAACTCAAAGACTAAAGTACTCATCAACTCAAATGTGCCACGCTGATGGTACTGAATTCACTACACATCTCACCTTATCTTGTTTAACTTACTCTACATCTTATACTACATCGTAGTAACAAGTAAAAATATTTTCCCCTTGATTTAGTTTGTGAAAACACTCTCATTGTTTAACAAAAATCCTCTCTATCACCCCATTATCATTATGTAAAACTGTATGGAGTTTGTTTAATATGTATAACACTTATATGGTCGTGTAATATAGCAAATGAGAGCCACTAGTAGGTTTGTTATCCTAATGTTTTCTCTGAAAATGTTTAGTTTCTTTCATCATAATATATCGAAATTGGCATTGTTTGTAAAATGCCCACCACGTCCATATGATTGTGAAATATGATGTTTTGTATCATCACAATCAGCGATCAATCCAAGCAAATATATTTTGGATGCAATCATATGATTTTGCAATAATGGAAAAAGCCATTGTATTTATTCAAAAAAATGGAATTTTTATTGTCTTCTTCCATACTGGTCCAAAATGATACGTCCTTTCATTTTCTGATACTGAAATGAAGGCGAAGGAGAAGAGGAGGTCCCCAAGTTAGGCCAAGTCCATTTAATTCCTATGCCCGTAACAATTGACTGGGATCATAATTTCTGAGTATCTGACAACCCTTCTTCACCCAAGAGTCCCCACTCCCTTGATATTTTTTCTACAATATTAACGCCTGATGATATAAATACTCTACGGCAATGATCAATAAACAATTTTAACTCAATGTTAAGATAAATTTGTGATATATATTTCTCAGAATCTCTAGATATTTATTTGATTCTAGGGATAACTGTTATTGAAGGACAATAATACACAAAAAAAAAAAAAAAGAGAGACTTTGAGGTCGCAAGTTTCCTTTCTCAAAATTATGAAAATTTCAAAGTGAGGAAAGAATATGTCACCCCGGAAAACTCAACAAACATGACTATATGAGCTAAAACTTTAACTTTATGCACAAAGTTTTTGGAGTGGTGATTCAATAAGGTTAATCTCATGCCCACTCGGCGACCGTTAGATTAAATGGATTTAGATGAAATTGTAAATAAAAAAATGGAAAGATTTAGTAGTTTCCTAAACTTACATAACTCCTTAGCTTTAGAAAATTCATTCCCATCCTCTTGACTGTATATTTCTTCTTTTTAATTTTCTTCAAAATAAATTTAATTACTAAACCCATTTGGTTTTATCTTTATGATGAAAAGTTGTTTTAGACTTCTCCATAAGTTATTTTGTTTATGATTAAACAAGAGTTTAATAAATTAGAGAAAAGCCGCTAATCATTGAATTTCACGTTAAGTTATGTCGGTTTTGGAGAATTGAAGATATTTTTCTTTTCTTTTAGTCGTTGAGGAGGTCCAAGAGGGCATGAACATGGATAATCTTTTAGGGTTTGTTCGTACAATTGCACCCTTGTTCAGAGACAAGAGGATGGGAGATAAGAGGATTAATGTCAATGCATATGAATAACAAAGTACCAATAATTTTTTTTTCTTTCATTGATTATGTAGAAGAATTTGTGTCATCAACAGTGAAAGAAGAAGAGGAAGAATGAAGTTTTTGCAACTACAAAGTTGTGTCAGTTTAGAAAACTAATAAATCTTTTCTAATGTTTTGTTTAACAAATTTATCTATATTTATTTAATCTAACGGTTGAGAGGTGGAACTTCCCCGTGAGGTTAACGTCATTGAATCACCACCCAAGTTTTTTTTAATCAAATACACCCTTAAGATTTGGTTGACCTTGTTGACCTAGATCAAATAAATAAATTCCAACTAAACCTCATTTAGACATTTTGAAAAGTGAGGACACCTAGAGGAAGAAAAGAAAGCAAATTTGACCCGAATTTAATAAATTTTTTAAGCAAAATTAAATGAAATTAAAAATATATTAAGGGAGCTGGTATTGGAGTCTCCCGAAGAAAATAAAGATACTTTCCTAATCTCAACTCAACCATCAACAAAAATATCCAATTGGTCTACCGACTAAATCACAAGAGAGAATGCTTGTAGTTTTACACCAAATTATTCTCTAATTTTTCAAGTACTTGTTACTTTAATATGCTCTTACTTTATTTGACATAATTAACCAACTAATTAGCATAAGACCAAAATGAATGGAGAAAGATTCCTGTTGCCAACTTCAATAATTTATAGAAAAAGTTTATATAATAGATAACATACTTTTAAGTGGAAGTTAGAATTTTGACAGATTAGATAGTTATATTGATTCCCCTATATGGATGGAAATTTTAATGGAATAGAATGCTATAATGCACATTTACTTCTCTTGTTTTTGCACACCCATTAAAATTTTGTCTTCCTATATTCTGGCCTTGAACTTTGAATACTGATTTTTTCCCCCAACATAGATATGAAAATTGACAAAAAATTTATCAGTATTATACATTCATGTTTGAACTTACAAAGTCAAATCAGCATTGGAACTATGACATCCGCAATTATTTACAATAAGTCATTTTATAAATCCTTGATTTAATTTGCCTAGGCTAATAACTATAGCAAGCAGGCTAATGATCGACATCATGCTGAAAATAAACCAATTATTCCAATGTTGAATTAGTTAAAGTAATGTCTCCTTGCAGATTGTCAGTTTTTATTAGTTAATCCATTTTTTTAAAGGATTACAAAGAATTTCAAATGGTTTGTTGTAAATCTCGTTTCTTGGGATGTGAATTTGAGGCTCCATTATTACTAAACGTGCACAAAAAATTACAGGATTCATAAACTTCACCTCGGACATAACATACAATATTATCACCAACTTAAACATCAAATACGGCTGAGTCGAATCTTGAGTGTTTGTGTGTAAAGTTTTCACATCTAATAGTCTCTTCCTCGCCTTCTTTGTAGCAATTGTTTAGACAAAAATATCAAGTTATGGATGCACATAAAATAACCAAACCTTTACCAAACATCCCCTACATACCTTGTCACCTTAAAGTCAGTCATATGTATGCATGTGGTATGTATAACTCTGTTATATTATTTCACCACTTATGAAACATTCACACTTGGACACTTTGGTCTTTTTATTATTAAAGTGATTTACCTCGGGGCGGAGCCAAGATTTCAGGTAAAGAGGGATAAATAGTACACAACTATTCAACTACATCAATTATAGTCGTGAATTGTGATTTCGCAAAATTATACAAAATTTTGCTGAAATTTTCATTTTTTTTCGAAATTATAGGTATATTGATTTTTTAAACTACCTCTTGATTTTTTAATTATAGGTATTTTGGTTTTATTTAATGTGTTTAATACATTTATTTACTTGCACCGATTGTTGTCACGAGCAAGCGAAATGAGCGAGACTTCCTCATCGGACCTGTCATCAAGCGATCTAGTGTAGAGCTTGACAATTTGCTCTCAAATTAAGTACATAATTGGTACATTCGTAGCAATAGGTGGAAGTCCTAAATATTTGTCGGACACGATGGAGATACGGAGGAGCCAGGAGACATTCACATCATCATGAAATTTCTTAAATGCAACTGCAAAAAATTATATAAACAAGATTTAAAATACATCATTGTGTCAATCAAAAATCATTGTGTCAATCAAAAGTTCGGAAATCCAATAAATGAAACTTTTTTTTTGTACTTGAGAAGGACAAGCTACAAATACAAAGTATGAAAAATATAAATATCTCAGTGAGTTAAAAAAAAAAAAAAAAATTTAATTGCCCCCTTGACCAAATGGCAGATCCGCCCATCTTTCACCCATCATACAGTATAGAAAAATAGAAACAAACACTGGTCTCTGTTATAGATCTAAGTCAATCATCTCAGAGGGTCCCTAACATTACTTCATTGTCCTGCTCCACTGTTTTCAGATTCCATCATTTCTTCTTATTATTAACTCCCTTTCTCTTCTTTTACCTCTTCAGTTTGGAGTTTTCTCCACCATTAATGTGAGTGAGACAGGGAGTTCTCTGCAATAATGGACACACGCATCATGCATCAAATGATTTCTTTGATGGCCAAGGTATTTGAAGATGGGATTTACAGTGAGAGAAAGGTAATGTTTCCAGCCATATAACAGCCAAGAATGGTTGGAAGTTTTGTAAAAATGGACAATAAAAATTTGAAGATTTTGTTTAAATGAAAATTAGAGAAAAGCAAAAGAAGAAAATAAAATTAAATAAAGGCCATTTTCTTTGGGTAAAAAAAAAAAAAAAACATTTTGGCATAGGTACAATTATTATACGGTGGACGAACAAATACAAGCCTCCACACAACCAAATATGTTTCTCGGCTTGGATAAACTTGACTTTAAACTTGAGGCCATTTTGCCAAAAATCCAATCTGACTGTTGGTAAGAGCTCCGAACATGTATGGTGAAGACATAAAAAACAAAAACAAAAAGCATTCCCATTAAATTTTATGAATAAATGTCGCTGCCTAAAATCTCAAAGACCATCCCATGTGATTAGATGCGATATGAAATGAACTATGGGTAGTGTAGACGATGTCAATTCTTAATGTTAAACCTAAATCCCAAACATTTTATTCATTTTTACCCTACCTTAGGGAAACCATAAAAAATGGAGGAAATTACCAACACCTTTACTGATGCAGAATCGAATAAACTAGATTGAGGTAAATTTGTTAAGAAGGTTATTAAATAGGCATACCATGATCCAGCTTTGTTTACCATAAATGGGATAAAAAAAAAATAACACCATTGTTTCCATCAACTTGGCTTTGCCTTTTTAGTTCATTGGCTTAACAGTGTTTATTCTAAGAAGTCCATTAATCAAGCGTTCACCAGATCTGCGGGTTTTTAGAGCCAAGACCAACAAAAAAAAAAAAAAAACCTCACGTGTCCAACACCCTCCAGACGCACGTGTCCAGAATGGTCTAGTAAGAGGCTGGGCGCCAATGCAAGGCTGGGTAGAATTTTCGCTCACCCATCTGCCTCGAGATAAGTGCATTGGTTATGAAATGTGCGATGTTGATTATCTCGAGGCGGATGGGTGGCTTCCATCCCATTCCTCGCCCCTTTCCCTCGTTCCCTACCTAGGATTTTCGTAAATTAAATCCTCTCCTCCTCTGTTCACAACTTCACATGGTGTCTCAGCTCATAAATCTCACTTATTTTATCCCATTCTTTAATCTCTCATCTTCTACTTATCGATTTGGTCACCAAACAATAAAAACTAAGTAGTGTAGTAGTTGGTATTCTATTACCACCCAAAACCAAACCCCAACTTCTCCATCATCTCAACCTCTCTGTCTCCTCACTCTGTTTTTCTCTTCTTCATCCTCTTCCTGTACTGCAGAGATGCATCACTTCGACACGATATGAGTTTCAAAATCGGAGATCTCCATTACTATTGGAGCTTACTAAATTTGGTTGTCCTCCTTCTACTTCTAGTTCCTGTGAAAGGTTTGAACACTGACGGAACTCTGTTACTTTCTTTGAAATACTCGGTTCTCAGTGACCCATTATCAATCCTTTCGAGCTGGAACTACGATGATGAATCCCCATGTTCATGGACTGGGATCAGGTGTGCTCCTCTCCCCACCCCATACGACACGCCTCGTGTTATAGCTTTGGTTCTCCCTAATTATCAGATTCTTGGCTCTGTTCCTGAAGATCTGGGGCTAATAGAACACCTTCGTCATCTTGATCTTTCCAACAATTTCCTCAATGGGTCTCTACCAAAGTCTCTCTTCAATGCCTCTGAGCTGAAAATTTTCGCATTTTCAAACAACGTGATCTCAGGTCAGCTGCCTGAATCATTTCCGGGTCTGCAGAGTCTTGAGGTGCTCAATCTCTCTGATAATGCTCTAACAGGGAATATTCCACAAAACTTGAGCTCTCTTCAAAACCTTACTACTCTATCTTTGAAGAACAATTACTTGTCCGGAAAAGTTCCTTCCGGGTTCGATTCGATTCAAGTTTTGGACTTGTCGTCGAATCTAATAAATGGGTCTCTGTCTCCAAATTTGGGTGGAGAAAGTCTTCGATACTTGAATGTCTCTTACAATAGACTATTTGGAGATATTCCAATCGAATTCGCCGAGAAAGTTCCTCCAAATGCAACAATCGATCTCTCCTTCAACAATCTCACTGGTCAAGTCCCAGATGTCGAAGCTCTTCGAGCTCAGAAAACAGAGCATCTCTCTGGGAACCCAGATTTGTGTGGAAAACCACTTAAAAATCCATGCTTGATCCCTTCAACAGCTGCAAATCCACCAAATGACACAACAATTCCTTCCACAACTTCCCCTCCTGCAATTGCTGCCATCCCCAGAACAATACAGTCTCAACCTGCAAATGGGTCTTCTTCTTCTTCCTCCTCCGGATCTTCAAATGGGTTGAGACCTGAAACCATAGTGGGTATAATCGTCGGAGATTTAGCAGGAATAGCTCTTCTCTCCATTGTTTTCTTCTACCTCTACCAATCGAAGAAGAAAAAACAGGGGACTTTGAAAAGTGGAGGAAAAACAGAGCAGAATGTACACGACATAGAGAAAACCGATGGGGTTGCTTGTCTCTGTCTAAGAACAAAAGGGGATGGCGACGAAGAGTCTTCAGAGGCAACAAGCACCGAAACCGACGAAGACGAAGAAGACGGGTATGAACAGAAGAAGAAAGGAGGGACCTTGGTTACAGTAGATGGAGAAACAGAGCTTGAATTGGAGAGCCTACTCAAAGCTTCGGCTTACATACTTGGTGCGAGTGGTTCGAGCATTGTTTACAAAGCTGTGCTCGAAGATGGAACAACATTTGCAGTAAGAAGGATTGGTGAAAATGGTGTTGAGAGGTTTAGAGATTTTGAGAACCAGGTCCGTCTCATTGCTAAACTGCGCCACCCTAATATCCTGCGCCTTCGCGGCTTCTATTGGGGCACTGATGAGAAGCTTGTCATCTATGATCATGTTCCTAATGGAAGTCTTGCCAATATTACTTACAGTAAGTACACCAAACTATCACTCTCTTTCTTGTCATGTTTTATTTTTCGATTTAACATAAGAGATCTTGGTAGTGTCCTATGATTAGGGTTACTACAATCCCACATGAAAATAGAAATTAGGCTTAGGCCTAGGTCATCCAATAAATGAAATTCATGTCCTTAGCCTCCTCCTCCTCCTCGTTCGTTGTCGGTAAGATTTGTGGCGGATGACCTTTTGTGTACCAAGCCATCCCCAGCCAAGGTCAACCACGTGGTTCATCTTCATTTAGCTCCCCATGGCTCTTGATAGTGAGAGGCCCACTAGAGAGTAGCACTTGAGTCACCAATCTGTCATCTTCCATTGATTTTTTTGTTATTGTTTTCTTCTCTAGTTCTGTATTTCTCTTGAGTGCTAACATGCTCATGTTGTGGTTTACAGGAAGACCAGGTTCATCTCCATATCACCTACCATGGGAAACTCGGCTCAAGATTGCAAGAGGAGTGGCTCGTGGGCTAACTTACATCCATGAGAAGAAACATGTACATGGGAACCTCAAACCAAGTAATATTCTCTTGGGCACTAATATGGAGCCCTTGATAGGGGATTTTGGGCTTGAGAGGCTTATGTGGGGGGATAACAGCAATAAAGGGGGATCGGCTCGTAATTTTGGAAGCAAGAGGTCTACTGCCTCTCGGGATAGTCTACAAGACCTATCGATGGGTGGGAACCCTAGTCCGAGTCCTAGCTCGAGCTCTATGTTGGGTGGGTCTCCTTACCATGCACCGGAGTTGCTGAAAACGCTAAAGCCCAACCCGAAATGGGACGTGTACTCATTTGGGGTTTTGTTACTTGAGCTTTTGTCTGGGAAAACGTTTTCGGAGCACGAGTTGGGTCATTGGAGCACCGTGATTGTGATGGAGGATACAACCCGGGTTTGGAGAATGGCTGATGTGGCGATACGAGCTGATGTGGAAGGGAAGGAGGATATGTTGGTGACTTGTTTTAAATTAGGGTTTAGTTGTGCTTCAATGGTCCCAACAAAAAGGCCTTCTATGAAGGAAGTAGTTCAGATCCTAGAGAAGATCCCATCTTCTTCCTCTTCACATCATTATGTTCACTAATGAAAAGCCAAAAAAACAAAAAGGTGCTAATAAATGGTTTTCCTTCTACCACTTTTTTAACTTTCTAAACAGAAGGGGAGTAATGAATAGAGATTTGGGTCTTAGGGGAATGTTTGCCGTGTATTGATTGGCTAATCACATTGTTGTTATTTTTATGTAAGATATGTTTGATAGTGGTGATGTTAGAAGTTGGTGCATGTGTTTGTGATTTGTTCCATCAACTTTGTTCTACAAGGGCTATTTGTTTTTGCCTCTCATTGATCTAATTTTTTATGGCATGTTTACTCATTTAGTATAATTTATTTTCTCATATCGGTTGGAAATATTGCTATAATGTATCAAGTAAATGTAGTATAATTTAGTTTTTTACATAATTATACAGTTTGTTTAAGCGCCGACAATGTTTATATTAGATCCGTAAATGCCTATGGTTGGGAATCCTAGAATTGTGATACCATATTTTAAAATTTCTACATACAATGTTCCACTTACAAATCTTTGCCACACTAGCTACTTCTAACAAAACCCATCTGAAGACCAAATTGAAAGAGTATCTTGGTTACCCAACTATATTCTGTTCTCGTTGTGTCCAAAATTTTAATATTAGCAAGCAATGATATTACAAGAATGTTAAAATAGCCATTTGCTAATTTAATGATATTTATTATAATGATGAATCTACTCAAGATTAGATGCAAGGACCCATAGCTTATGCAATAAAATCAAAATAAATTTGTAGAATTAAGGGGCTTTTATTATTATTATTATTATTATTATTATTATTATTATTATATATTTTTCTTTTTCTTAAATGGAGTAAAAAAAAGGTGTAATATAACCATCTAGGTAACAACTAAAATGTAATGGATGTCAAGCCAGCTTGGAATGGTCTCTACTAGATTATAAAAAAAAGGAAAAAAAATAAAAATAATAATAATAATAATTAATAATAATAGTATAAATAAAATAAAATAAATAAACCAATTTTCGGAAGAGGAATTAAATGCTCAAAGACATGTCATTAAGTCATTGCTATTTACAGAAGGATGAACACAACTTAATAGTCACGTGACCGATTTGGTCGTTAAACAAAGGTTTCATTTCGTTTGTGTGGCAATACATCTAAAATTTCTCAAGAAAAAGTTAGTCGAACAAAGGATTTAAGTTAAAATGTTGGCATTGGACAACTGATTATTGGCATTTCGAGGTGAATTGATGGTTCAAAATATAACAAAATTGATATGAGTCTCGAGGCACATCTAATGGTTAAAAAAACCACCCTCATTACAAAAATGCGTATCTCGACCACTGCCCTTCCTTCTCCCTTTTCTCCCTCTCTATATCTTTATAAAAAAAGAAGTCATCTTTGACAACTCGGTCTTCTCCAAGTCCACCTTGGAGACACACCTACAACACAAACTGTTGGAACATGTGTGTGAATTTCAAAAGAAAAAGGAAATGGGTTTTAAGCTTTCAGTCTCTCTTTACATTGTATATTTTCATATCCTTTATGTAACTTTCTTTTGAGGAGTTAATAAGGATAGTTTTTGAACTTGGGCTTGACCCCAAAGGGGTACCCATTTTTGTGGAGGATGGAGGGGATAAACCAATGTAGGTTCGCGTGTGCCGTCGTTCAGCCGAGTCGAGATGAGATGAGACGTGTAATATTCTTTTTGTTGAAATTTTATTTGAAAAAAAATATATATTTATTTTCTTCAGATAACAAGACCGAGTCAGAGGAGACCCGGTCTTCTTTCCACCAACCCACGTAATACGTGATTTTTCCAGCCTATAAATACAGGCTCTCATTTTCAGCTTAGGAAAAAAAAAAATTTATATTCAGAAAAATCAGAAACAGAGTTTCACTTTCCTGAGAGTTTCCAAAACTTTGTTTTTAAACATATTTTGAGTTTGGTTTTTACAGAGAGTTTTTCACCGTTTCAAAATCTTTTACTGTGATTGATTTCCATTAATTTGGTGATTCTGAGCAATAGAGATTGGGTGAAAGATTTCTGTTCTTCATGCAGTGCATGTGATAGAACGAGACAGAAAGAGATTCTGAGTTGTTTTATCCTAGAGACGATGGGGCTTACAGACTGCTTGCACAAACTTGGGCAGAGCCGCGAAACGTCTTAAAGAGAGCGACCTAGTCCGCGACTCAACCCAAGAAATTTTTTGGTAACTTCATTCTTGTTTATTTTGCAGCAATTGTATTTTCAAGAATTTTAAGATGATAATATCTGCCATGTCTACTACTACAGAAATTACTACTAAAGACCTAAACATGCCCTTTCGTTTTGATGGTCAACACTTTAAAAAATGGAGACAGAAAATGTCGTTTTTCTTAACTACGAAAAAGGTCGCTTATATCTGTAATACCAAAAAACCTGTATTGTCTGCTGAACCTGATGAAACCCAATCTAAGGAATTAGATTCCTGGATTGAAAATGATTTTATGTGTAAGAATTATATTCTGAATGGTCTGTCTGATGACCTGTATGACTATTACTGCTTTGAAAAATCTGCTAAAGATATTTGAGAAGCCCTTAGAAAAAAAATATGACACTGAGGAGGCTGGGACAAAAAAAATATGTCGTTAGTCGCTACCTGAAATACCAAATGACGGATGACAAATCTGTAGAAACCCAATCTCACGAGCTACAAAAAATTGCTCATGAAATCATATCTAAAGGCATGTCCTTAGATGAGCAATTTCAAGTAGCTGTTGTGATAAACAAACTGCCCCCTAGCTGGAAAGACTTTAAGAATGCACTTAGGCATAAAACTAAAGAATTCTCTCCAGAAAGTCCGATCACCCGCCTTTGGATTGAGGAGGAAGCTCGAAAACAAGATCAGAAAGATGAAATTTTGATTATTTCTAACAATAAGAAATCCACCTCTGTGGTTCTGATATCCGATGGAAAGACTATGAAAAATCAGAGTCACAATTAGAATTGAAACAACCAGAACCGCAACCAATAAAATTATAATCCTCCGCGGAATCAGAATGGACAGAAACACCCCTCAAGGAATGACACAGTACAGTTCCTATGCTATACCTGTAATAGGCCAGAGCATATGGTCAGGAACTGTTGGAATAGCCCTCGTTCTACTCCACAGGCGAACCTAACCGAAGACCAACTTATAACTATGATCTCTGAGATCAACTTTGTTGGTGGATCCGAGGGGTGGTGGGTTGACATTGGTGCTTCTCGACATGTCTGCTATGATCGAGAAATGTTCAAGTCCTATTCTGAAGCCGAGGACAAGAAAGTGATGTTGGGTGATTCCCACTCCACTATCATTGCTGGAACTGGTGAAGTGGAATTGAAGTTTTCCTCTGAAAAGACCGTCATCCTGAAGAATGTTCTGCATACTCCAGAGTTGAGAAAAAACTTAGTTTCGGGCTACCTTCTGAACAAAGCTGGGTTTACTCAAATTATTGAAGTTGATTTGTATACCATTACTAAGAACAATGTATTTGTGAGGAAGGGGTATGCCACTGATGGTATGTTTAAATTGAGTGTTGACGCTAATAAAATTTCTATTTCTGCTTACATGTTGTATTCATTTAATACCTGGCATGCTAAACTCTATCATGTTAACAAACGAATAATTAAAAACATGAGTAACTTATGACTAATTCCAAAATTGTCCTTCAATGACTTTGAAAAATGCAACTATTGTGGCCAAGCTAAAATGACCAAAACACCACATAAATCTGTTGTTAGAGAATATGAACCTCTAGATTTAATACATTCAGATATATGTGAACTTGATGGTGTTTTGACTAGAAATGGAAAACGTTACTTTATTATATTTATTGATTACTACTTTGACTATACCTTTGTCTATCTGATGAAAAATAAGAGCGAAACATTTGACATGTTCAAAATATTTCTAACGGAAGTTGAAAATGAGTTCAATAGAAAGATAAAGAGGTTTAGGAGTGATAGAGGCACCGCATATGATTGCAGCAATTTCATCAAGTTTTACAACTCTCATGGAATCATTCATGAAAAAACTGCATCGTACTCTCCTGAGATGAATGACAAAGTTGAAAGGAAAAATATAACTCTTACTGAATCAACAATTGTCATTCTACTTAACGGTGCTGCATCACACTGGTGGGGAAAGATTTTGTTGAGGGTGTGTTATGTGCTAAATAGAGTCCCTAAATCGAAAAGTAAAATTTCTCCTTATGAGATTTTGAAAAATAAACAACCAAACTTGTCGTATTTCAAAACATGGGATTGCTTAGCTTATGTCAGAATTCCTGATCCAAAAAGGAACAAGCTTGCTAGTATGTCATATGAGTGTGTATTCAATTGCTATGTCGTTAACAGCAAAGCCTATAGATTCTTTGACTTAAATGATCATGTTGTCATTGAATCGAATGTTGTTGATTTCTATGAACATATATTTCCTTTTATTTCGAGGAATAGTGGGGGCGCATCCTCTAGTAATGTGTGATGCGAGCTTAACCGACCTAAATAAATAGGCTGATTTGACCCACTTGTAATAACCGCAAGTGCACGGTGTCTAACTGGTAGACAATGACAAGTACGGGTCGATCCCACGAGGAAGGTGGATTAAATTGAATTTAATAATTTAATTAAACTAATTTGGAGGAAATGGGGTTACAGTGTTTTTAAAACTAAACTAAAAATAAATTAAAAATAAGAGAAATAAAATAAAAGGAAAATATGGATTTTGTGGGCTTGGACTCACCAATGAGTTAGCAAAAATATTTAAATCTAAATTACTAAAATTATAAACGAGAATCTTTAGGGATGAGGATCCCTTGCTTACACCGAAGATGTGATCATTAAAATCCAATTCCAATTATATTAAGTTTTTCACAAACATTAACAATTTATTTCAAGCAAATAAACTCTTATCAAACATTAAGTGTCTTTTTAGGGCACACTTAATCAAAGTTCAAGCTTAATAATTTTTAGCACATGCTTTGAATATTGATAAAATGTGAATCTAACTACCAAACATATCAATTTTTAATCGAACATGAAAGGTGAAAGCAATTTATCAAATTTCTGAAATAAAATTGTAATTAACAATTAAGCATTTAAGACGGTAAAATAAATAAAAATGAATTATGCAACCCTTTTGGTTTGTCGCAAACTCGATGTGGTGGTACTCAACAGATCAGCAGGTGGTCCGAACACAAATCCCGAGAAAATGTTCCAAAATGCTCTGTGGCTGCTCAAAGAGAAGCCGGGGTGCCAATAACCAACTGATTTGAAAATCAGTTGGTTCCCGCCAGATTTTTCTGCACTGTGCACCTTCGTCTCGTCTCCAGCGAGCAGCGCCTCATTTTCGCTCCTCGCGAGCTCCTTCGTCCTCCAACCGGCTCTAGTACCTGCGAAAAAGAGAGAGAGGGATGGAAGAACATAGAGAGAGAAGCGATAAGAACACAAAAAAATAGAGAGAATGATGCGATGACTGCCCTGTTTCTGTGGCAGTGGTGGTGTGCGAGCGGTTGCACCGCTTGCTCTGTGGTGGTTGCGTTGCTGAAGAAGAAGAATAAGCAGAGAGAGAGATGGGAGAGGGAACGAAAATGGGCGACTGAGACAGGGAAGCGCTGCCCTGTGTCTGCTCCTGTCGCGGCAGTTGCGTGCTGGCTGTCGCGCCGCTTGCGACGGTGGTCGTGAGAGAGGGAGACATGAAGGAGGCCGGGACGAAGAGAGGGCGGTGATGGCGAAACTCGGTAGTGTGGACGGTCTGTCTAGGTCGTGAGGTGGAAATTTGATGTGAAATAGGGTTGTCACGCCCCTGTTTCACGGTGGTGGTGGTGCTCGGGTGATGGTGGTGGCGGAGAGACAGATAGTGGTTGATGGTGGATGGGGGTGGTGATGGTGATGAGAATCACTGTGTGAGGAAGATGGTTTGATTTTCTGTAATTTTTCTTTTCCCTTCTCTTCCTCTCATTTTCTCACAATTTTCTCTTGTATTTATAGAGAATGATCAAAATGAATAGAGATGAGATAAATGGATGATTCATGGAGTGAATCAAGGTAAAATCAAGGGATAATTGGGAGAATATTCTTTGGGTTTGGGTTTATGGGTTAGGTTTTGGGTTTAAGTTATGAGCTTGGTTTTGGGTTTAAGGGTTTAGATACGTGACCCTCTACTTTGTACCACCGCTAGAATCGACCAATTGTCATTTCTTAAATTGTCGCCTTAATACGATTTCATCGTTCACGCTCAAATTCCTACAAAGACATGAAAACGAAATAATTACTATAAAATATAATAATCGAAACACTAACATATATAAATTAAGGGATATATTATGTAATAATTATGTGAATATCAAATACCCCCAAACCTATATTTTGCTAGTCCTCGAGCAAAACAATAAAAATAAAATTCTAACTCACTTTCGCAGGAATCATCGATTGCACTTACCTTAAACGTGCAACAAGGCTTTGAACCCCTAGATTACCTCTAGGGGACGAGTTATAGTCTCGTGAGGGTTTCCAGAAAATGTTACCCACAAACATTACTGACTCAACAAAACTTGGTCAAACAGTGTTTATTTTAAAACTTCAAGATATGCAAGAAACCAACTGTGTCATTTTCGTGTATCAACAAATCTCCAAACAATTTAATATTCTCCAAAAGTTAGAAAAAATTCACAATCATCCTCAACTCAATGTGTGTGTGTGTGTGGATAGCACTATCAACATAACTTTTCATTTCAGAGTAAAACAATGACTAAATCTCCTGTAGAAAATTTGTTTTGACTTCAAACCTCTCATGTCACTCACAATAAAGCACTCAGAGATTTGGTATTTCACTCAGTTTATATGTGAGGAAAGAGTAAATAATGAAAAACAATCATCTCACATATAGTATTATGAAGAACGGACTTTTCAATAATGGAATGAACATGATCTCATGGACATGAATATCAATTACTTTTGGAAATGTTGAATCAAACACCATATGTCTTGGTTATTTAATCTCCACATCTACCGAACCAACCTTTACCTAAGATCAACTAGGACTTTGTTGGGTTGTAACGGGGCTTGGGTAATGGTTAATAAGGAATGTCAAAGGATTCTAAAAAACTTCTAGGAATGTATACACCCATTATACGAACAATTAGGGCTGTCAAGAATAAACCAATGTTGCGCACCATCAATTTTTTCTTCATTCTCACATCTTTATCCTCATTGACATTCTTCTTTTGCTTTTTTTTTTTTTCATAGAGGATTTATGAAATATCTCATATTTTGCTCTTTAATGCCCTTTTTACACCAAGTATATTCATCCATACACATTCCCAGAAAAGTTGGGTAGAGGTTAATGGGTTAACAAATAAAAGTTATTCTAAGGCTCAAAATGCTACAAAAAGGTTAATGTTATGGGTAAGTTAAAAGGCTAGTTAATGGTCTAAAGAAAAAAATGCCTAGATCATTTCCTAAGTTCGGGTCAGTATTATGACATCTCAATTGAATAAGCCAAGAAGTTCTAGTGTAATAATTCAATTTTGATGTCATTCCCAAAAGTAATTGATCAGAAAAATGAGAAAAATGAGATCATCAACGAGATAATACGGACTCAAGAAAAATCAGAGTTTATGTATAACCCTCGGAAAAATAGAAAGGTTCAAAACTTTCAGGGTTAAGTCTCCACTATTATTCTAAGGTTTTCTAATGCATATTTCACTCATCAACTTCAAGTTTTGCTAACATGGCTCATGGTGCAAAGATAATTGAGTTGAAAAATCTTATGAACTAGATCTAACTTAAGGATCATACTAAACTTTTAGTCTTTATCAACATACCAATATGTCAAGTTGGCTTGCATTTTATTGAGCATAAAACATTTAAAATCCATTTTCATAATTGCAAAAAACCAAGTTTTCTTGACATAAAAGTTTTTTTTTTTTTAAGCATAAGAAAATACTACGAAAAATTCACCGACTCATGAACCTTACCCCCAAACCTAATCCAAACATTGTCCTCAATGCTTAACAAAATAATTCTGACAAATGAATGAAATAAGTACATGAGAGGAGGTTAGAACAGTATTACCGCGGTGAAGATTTTACCAATTTCCAAGAAGTCATCCATCAATGAGGCTCACAAACATAAGAATCATGGAGTTTTCATTAGAAATCGATAAAATGCAGATTCGACACTAACAAAGAAAACTAAAAAAAGGCAAGTTGTAAGTCAAAATTGTTATGGAGCTAACGAGTATGAGTGAAACACAACTAAATAGGGTACTCGAAAATCAATCCAGACTAACAACAAAGACACACAACTAAAGCTAGGCTGCCTCCTATGAGCATTTGGTTTAACGTCTTCAGCCCGACATATATTCTCCCTCATGAATGATATATCATGAAGTGACGAGGAAGAACATAGGAAACATTCACCTCCAAACCTAGTCTATGATATAAACGAGTCAAAAGGGTTAAGGAATCGTATACCAACAACCTGAAAAGTTGAGGATCAGTCCACTTAAAAATAGCAACCACATGCGACACAAGATATACTAGCACATCCCAAAAGTTGCAAGGGCACCATCTAAAATCATATAGAACTTGTAAAGAAGCTCGCATTCCTTGGAAGTCAGTAGGGATCTTAAACATGAATGGGTCGCAAGTAGTAATATGCAACCAGGTTGCAAGACAATAGGTTATAAATGGGTATTTAAGAAGTAATTGAAACCCGAAGGAACTGTTGAAAGTTTAAGTCTCGTCTTGTAGCCAAAGGGTTTAGACAGATAGAAAATGTTGACTTCTTTGACACATATTCACCTGTTTCTAGGATTACATCCATTCGAGCGCTAATTTCTCTTGCTACTATTCATGATCTAGTATTGCATCAAATGGATGTTAAAACTGTTATCCTAAATGGTGATTTAGAATAAGTAATTTACATGCACTACACCAAAAATACCCATTAGCAACGGTTTTAAACCGTGGGGGTAACCCATTGTCACGGCTTAGAGCCGTGGGCTGTAGAGGCATCGCTAAATCCCCAGTAACGATTAAAAACCGTGGCAAAAATATTAGCAACGGTTTAATCTCGAGGACGGTTGATGATTTAGCCACGGTTATAAATCGTTGCAACAATATTAGCCACGGTTCTAAGCCGTGTCCAGGAGTAGCAACGGCTTAAAACCGTTGCAAGTTATGGCCACGGTTCTAAGCCGTTGCAATAGTTTTAGCAACGATTTTAAGCCGTGGCCAGTACTAGCCACGGTTATAAGCCGTGGCAAGGTAGCCACGGTTTTTAGCCGTTGCAATAATTAGCCACGGTTTTAAGCCGTGGCAAATTTTTTTTTTTTTAAATTTTTTTTTTTTTGGTCACGGTGTTAAGCCAATGCAGTTCTACGGACAGTGATGCAATACAGGCAATGAAGAGAAATTACAGACTGAAGAACTTGTAATTGTAATTCTGGATTGATGACAGTAAATGGAATGGATTGTATTCAATAAGAAAGCTAATTCGAGATAGCTAATCTCCTGTAGAGCAAATGCTCAAGTGTACAATTTTCTTACAAATCAAATGAATCCCTTTTTCTCTCTTATGATCTCTTATTTATAGTACTACATTTACTGACAACTAATTGACAACTAATCTAACAGAAATCCTTCCTAAACAACATTACATGTAACAACATAGCACTCTGCAACATATAGCAACCTGCTCCCTTTAGTAACAACACTCTTATTCAGACAAATCTCTGAATGAAGGGCAAAATATTATCTACCTTTACAGGATTGACTCTGCCACGTGCTGAATGGTGTTGCATTCTATCTGGTCTATTTAACCGGTAAACATCAAGGCCACAAGATCCCAACTCTGAAGCATGTGCTGTCCCTTGATATTCAAAGTTGTGGCAAGTAAAGCAAATTCGAGCTGAATTAAGACCCTTGGTTGCATACAGATCCCAGTAAAGTGGTGCCTAGAAAGCAAGAACAGAATTTACTAAGACTATCCAATTGAGATAAAATCAACAACTATAAGCAAGATATTTTCAAAGTTATTTGACCCTACAACAAAAGATGTCTGCCAATCATGGCAATGAATTATATCCGGTTATTTGTGGTACTGGGGTTCCTTTTTGTTTTTGACTGAACCATCATGTGCAAGGAGGACTGGACCAAGCAGTGACCGAGTCTTAGCTTTGCCTAAATCTTGGCAGTGTTCTTAGAAAAATGCCTAAGCTGATTGCACAGATGTAAAGAGGAGATATGGATATGCTTAATGCTTGAAGCAAACCTTTTTTCTTTAGATGAAGCCAAATCCTTGAACAGCTGAAACTCTGTTGAATACAACTCGAACAATAGATTTTGTCTCTGAGATGCATTTCCCAATTGGTAGGCATGTTCAACAACTGCCAAATAAGAACCATTAGGCAATATTAAAAACATCAGGTCTGCAGAGTTCGACCAAATATGCACGAATATGTAATAAAGAAATATAGAATGTTTTCACAAGAAAACATGTTTCTATAAGAAACTTTGTGCCCCTTTTTCCCCTACTTCTTAGCCTGCAAGCAAAATAATGACCCACCATACCCAATATTACTCAAACTTTGACTAACAATCCTTGGATGTATTTAACAAATAAAGCAACAGACTTCACAAAGAATAAAAATACAAGAAAACTTCTATTGATGTAAACTGAATCGGTTATAACATACCAACAGATCCAACCATATGACGGAGAAGAGAGGCAACATGCCCATGGAGGGCAGAGATGAAACCTTCCAACTATTTTTTAGAGGCTGCAACATCATGAAGAAAAAAAAAACATTACAAGTACAAAATAACAAAAACAACATTAATTTCTGAAGCAAATTAAAAAACTTCTATTGCTGTAAACTGAATCGGTTATAACTGTTTTTTAGAGGTGTGCTTGTAATGCTGTCCGGAGCTCTGAAAACTACAACATTACAAGTACAAAATAAGAAAAACATCACCATCCTACAACTCTGAGACAAACACATCTCCGTGGTACTAGTTTAACTGTGCCATATCTTTTTCTGAAGCAAATTGTGAATCCATATTAATTTCATTCTATATCTAAGGCTGTTCAATATCAAGTACTATAAGTAAGCACTGTGCTAATGAGTTGATCTATTTTTAATTCTTGTTTATTCAACTGATTTGCTATGCACATGATCAGAAGGGAGTGCAGTGCAACAAAACTTGCCTGAACATATTAGACTGTAAGCATTTTTTTAAACAAATAAGCCTTAGCTAATATAATAAATCTTTAACAAAACATATAAATAGCAGAGACATTGACAATACTATCCAGAGCATTACCCCGAACTCCACCTCTAAACTATTGCCACTTTAATCTTTAAAGGCTATAGTTTTGTCTTCAAAATTACTCAAAGATAAGGTAGACCATGCCTCAGATGGAAAACAAGTTAGTTTGAGCAGTGTTGTAGATTTGTATTGTAACCAAAAGAAAGAACTTACCCTCAAGAAGCAGCGTTCAGCAATAAAAGCAGAGATTTCGGCTCCAAAACCTCCAGTCACTGGAGCTTCATGACTAACCTAACAATTGGACATAGGGAGGTTTGGTTAAAATTCAAGAACTACAATTAGAAAAAATATTGTAGAGAAAAAATTCACTCACAAGTAGCTTTCCCGTCTTTCTGACGGAGGCTTCTACTGTTTCTTTGTTCCAAGGGATCAAGGTTTATAAGTCTATCAGTTCACAAAATATTTCATCCTGCAAAACCACAAATATCAAAAGTGAATAAATATCAAATACCTTGATGAGAGAACAAGGTAATACAAACAAGAAGTAAATAAATAATTGCCACATCCAAAGTGATACAAAGGGGTCTCATATCGAGTGATGGAAAGCACCCAAAACTTGTTCCTTCTCACAAAGCATTCAGAGTTCGTGATTTGTGAGTTGGAATCCATATGTTTTCCTCTTATAACCATTGAGTTAGAGACACAGCCAGAACAGGCAGACAAGAATGCAGGGAATGAAGAGAACAAACCTTGATACCTGGAACATGACAAAAGAAAGCCTCTGGAGATTGTGCAATAATCATAATTTTCATCTAGGAAGCTTTTGACATAATCAATTGTGCTTGTAGCAACATTAGAAACAAAGAAGATAAATAAATCCTGGCTTGGAGCTTCCTACACATTAAGAAACACATAACATATATTTAAGAATTCCTAAAATAAATCCTCAAAAAACTATATGGTGATCATGGAGAGTTTACAAAAAGATAAATACAAAACCTGTCAGACAAGGATGGGGTAAGCAACTATTTTTACAGTGGATGTGCTCAAATGCCCTTCCCAGCTACTTATAATTTGTTCTATATAGTTGAATCAAACCTTCATGCTCTAGGGAAAGATTTTTTGCTGATGCATGCTTTATTATTTTCAAAGTTTCAGTTATATTCTTGTTAAATTCTTGTTAAACGAAGCTTGATAGTAGAACCACTAAACTTGAAAAAAGAAAGGGATCAGAATGAAATTATGGAGAACTGGAAACTGTAACATACTCATTGTCAACTAGTCAGTGTAACATTCCTGCAGTTATTCCCTTTGTTACTGAGAAAACAGAAAATAAGCTATCTGGCTGAACAGGACGAGGATCATATTTTCCAAGCACGCCAGCAGCAGTATCTATAATAACCTCTCCATCTTTATACGCACATACCTAAAAATAGAAAAGAAAAGAAAGACTTAGCCAGATTGAACAATGAGCAATACAGAGATCATAGTAGTAAATCTACAGAGATTCTAAAAATGAAAGTGGTGCTATCAATGGTTTTTTAAAAAAATCGGATGTACTAGTAAACTATTAGGCTACATGTAAAGAACTACATAGTTCCTAGGCTATATTGAAATGCCATAAATTAATTTCAGTTCCCTGCATAAAAGTTACTGGTTTTTTTCCGCATAAAATTTGGGATTATTTCCTTCACGCAAAAGAATTCTCCAAAATTGTTTGTCTAATTATGCAGTTGTGAAAAATAGCTTCCATGCAAGAAAGTTAAGCACAAGAGTTCTGCCAAAAAGTGAGAGAGACATTCAATAGTTTCCATGCAAGAAAGTTGTGAAAACTACATGACTAAAGGTGTTCCCAACAAAAGATAAATTCCACCTCAGACCAATGGCCTACTATGTCGGTTATACGAGCCCAACAAGATTTCATGAGATGAAGAAATGTGAAACAACTTTCAATAATCAAGTGGCTGTCTTTGACTAGATACATTCTTCAATCTTTGAAGGAACACTATTTCAGCGCCTCTCAGTTTTAGAAACTCAATGCTAACAAACAACAGTTTGAGTAAATGCTAATTAACTGTTTGAGTAAATTTCTTCATAAAGTGATTAGAAATGTTAGTTTCAGTTGCCCAGTGTATTTGATATAATGGGAATGTAACAGAACTATGAGCAATTCGTCAATAACTTGAAAAGAAAAGTTAATTGTATAGATATTAGTTTTAAAAATCAACTTAAAAGACCTAATAAGGCCTAAAACAAAAATAAGTTTAGACCTTAAAAGACCTTTATCATGAACTAGGCCAACCAAACTTTCAAAATCCAAATTGCAACCATAAACTTGTAAGCAATAAAAAAAAACCATACCCGGCTGACTCTAGCCCAATCCCCTGTTGAATTCCAGCACACCATCTGTGTGCTTAAAGTTTTTTTACTGGGAGGCAACATAAAAAGTTTTTAGATTATAACGATAATCAACAAAATTGCTTCTCTGAAACTAAATTTAGTCATACAATTGTATTAATAGAAATGTCTTGAAAACAAATAGTAGTTAAACTACACATCAACAGCATTGGTACTGTTTAACAAGTGCATTTAAATATCACCTTGACTTCTTTTTTTTCATTATCAGTAAGACTAGCCAAGAAGAAATTAACAATGAAGAAACTGAAATCAAATAAAGAGGAGCGAGCAACTGACAGCAACAAAAGCAGAGAACAAACAAATTCTATACTTTAAGTAGAGAGTGGAACCACCATACTTACTGCATAAAGCAGGACCTGGCCATCATCCATTGTTTTGAAAGACATGGACGCCTCTCTGTGCTGCAGAGATGGAAGGGAAGTGTCTATCAACTTAACCAATAAGCAATGTACTAAACAATAAAATTGACTAGATAGAATTCTCCCTTACCACGACAGATGCTATACCAGGAAAAAGACCTGAACAAATGACGGCACGAACCAGAGACTGGTTATGGCTCAAAGTATTATTTGCACTGGCATTCTCATCTAACAAACCAACATCTTTTAAGATAAAGTTAAACTGCTTCCTAAGAGAATGGATAGCCTGAAGAGTCTGAGCAGAGAGAAAATTCCTCCAGCAATATTCATATGCAGATCCTTCCCTCTCTGCATCTTTCCATCCTTCATAAGCACGAACAAGGGCCATATGATCACTATAGTCCTTTGCAGAGAATCTTGACTTTGCAGTTCCTGCAAGCTGAATCAGGAAATAGATGTCAGACTTTGTTTGTTTGTCTCACCTCTTGACATGTACATGGGGTTGTTGATGGACTGTCCAGAGTGTACGATAGGAGTTAGATAGTTGTCATTTTCAAATTTAACATGTCTAATGTAGAGGGGCTCTTCTAGATAAAATTTATTAGTAAGAAAGTTGATAGATTTTTTAATTAAAGTATTATTATAAATATGATGGATTTTATTTATTTATTTACAGAAATATATGATGAATTCATCCGTAGAGTAGGCCTTTCAACTGCAAATGAAGATATGAAAACAATATACAGCACCAATGAATTAATCTTCGTATCAGTCACTTCAGAAATTTATATCAAGTGTAGATCTCTTAGATGCGCACAAGAACAACCACTCAATCATAAAAGGATATACGTGAAAAATGACCCTTTCAAGGAGTTTTCACCTGAAATTGAACCCATGTGGTTTACAATTTAAAAGATAAGAAGCTAAGGATTAAATTGCAGTCAGGAAGGAATAGATACCTTTACTTATCCAAATGTTACTCTATTTTGATATCAATACTTTTATCCAAATGTTACACATAAATATGAAAACTGTTGTTTGCATAAATTTAATATGAAGGTTCTCCATGGGACTGATATTGTTTACCATGACTTAAACTACTTCTTTTGGAAACATGAAGGTTCTACATAAAAACTACTTCTTAAATTACTTGTTTACCATGGGACTGATGTTGTTTACCATGACTTAAACTGTGCTGCTTGGTTGTTTGCTCCTATAGCTGCAGCCTTCCACCCACCATAGTTTCCACTGGGATCACTCATGTATAGCTGGAAGCCAAAATTCTTGTCCCATCCTGCAAATAGAAATGAAACACCAAATGAGTTAACCATGCCATAAGCAAACCGGGATTTAAGTTGAAGTAAAGCTTACCACCTTTGTCAATGGTATTCAAACATATCAAAATGTGTGAAACAGTGATGCCAACTACAATAACACACACACATCTATCAGAATTCCATAAACAAGCAGCTAGAAAACCTTAATTTGTTTCCCTCACCTCACACATCAATATCAATAACTACAACTACAATAACACACACAGAGACACAGAAAAGTGATATTTAAATTCAGATTGAAAAGCAAAGGGAGGTAATGCAGTCTGGATGATGCAAGAAAGTAATCGGAAATAGATCGAGAGAAAGAGAGGATACCTAAAGGAGAACTTCAGTAAGGCAGAGGTTTGTAACTCAAATGTATTTCCTGCAAAGTGGAAATATAAAACTTTACTTCTTTCTCAAAAATAAATAAATAAATAATCATCAAATATTATTGAATAAATTGTGTGTATGATAAATATTATTGAATAAATATTATTACTGTGTGGACACTAACGGTATTCAACTGCAATTCGAATTCAATTCTCTGAATTGAAATTCTGGTGCAAGCATTCCAAATTTTGAGTTCTCTTCAACACCTGCAGGGTCAGCACATATACTTAGGGGAATAACAAGTCCAATACACAACCTAAATAGCAAAAACACTCAAGCATGAAGGCTTTCTTCCCACAAAAAAAATGTTATATTCTAAGTAGCAAGGCAGCATAAGAATCTTGAAATAGTGTATGACTTTTGGAAATATATTATTTTGGTGCATAAAAAATTCCCAAGTTTTGGACAATAAAAACTAAAATAATGGGGGAGAAATCACTTGATTCCCCCCAGATCCCACAATCTCGACTAATCTTGCTGTAGAAGTCCCTAACAAGGCTATCTAAATATGAAACCTTAAAATACTAGAACAATAACAAAAATTTGGATGAATGATGACAACTGCAGTGACTGAATTTAAATAACTCATAAGATTTGACAACTGAATGTGGGAGACTCTCCCCTTTAAAAAAGTTCAGCCTAAACCTAAAGAACATAGCACCCACTTTAAGAAACTTCACAAGCAACCCACGAAAAATTGACTCACTTGAACAATGAACTCTCCGTCTTGCAGCTTTTGAACACCATCTTATCCAAAATCCATTATACAACAAGTTAGTTTTTCTAATTGAATGAAGAAACACTTTCAATCAAAATGCCAATCCATTTACTAAACCAAAAGTAGTAGTATAAGTAGCAGTAGTAAGCAACCAGTTGATTGAATTAACTTTTGCTCTGTATGTTAATTTCGGGGAGCTTTCAAACATACTTAAATAACTTGTAACATGTATCTTGTTCATTCATAAAAATTTAAGCTTCACAACAGGGGAAGTTAAAGACCACATTTCGGCGAAGTTCAGTCTATACAGAACATCAGTCTCCTTATCAGTTTCTTCAATGGAGGTGACAAACATATAGTCAATTAAAATTCTTTGAACAGAATAACAATAATCAAGTTTCTTCTCATTAGCTTCTTTAACATCCGTCAATAACACTGACAGACAGAAGTGAAGAGATGAAAAAACATTAAAAATAGCAGCTATATACCCAAGAAAATGCTGGGAAAATCTACACATGGTGCAAATAAAATCATTAATTTGCTATATTTGAGTAAAGACAGAAATATATACCCGGCTTCTTCAAAAGCTTGCCAGCATCTTGTGCCTTCTTCATAGCCTTCACTGCTTTAGCCTTTATATAAGCTACATCTACAAGTAACTTTCCTTCTTTCTCTTTCTTACCACGGTGTCCACCCTGCAATTTTTCAGTGTCCACGTACTTAATGACTCTAGACAAACTCCCCGCCAACAAGGAATATGATTCAGTTAATGCATCTACAAAAGTGATGATAAAACAAACCTGTTATATCATATGTCATCGCCTTCGTCCTCCATCTCTTGAGCAGCTTCCAGCCTACGACGCTTCTTTCGTGGCAAGTTTTTCTACATCAAAGTAGTGCCTCCACATAATCAACATTTATGTCGTAACAAGCATCCAGAAATGAAACAAACTAGAGGGAAAAATTATGAAACCTCTCGCAGATGAATAATAAATACACACAAGCGTGATGAGAAGGAAGAGAGATGAGTGAAATGTTGACAAATAAATATCTTGAACAGTATTCAAGTGCATGTAGTACTGGGGATGTTGGAAAGCAATGGTTAAACTGAGGACATAAAGATCGTCAAAAAGGACAACTTACTTCTTGATCAACCATTTACGTAGCATATCCAGGAAAAAATTACAATCTAAAGCTAAATATAACTTGATCAACCACTTCTTTTCAGAAATTGTAGGGATGGTGCAACCTTAATTGATCAACCACCAATAAACGTTGGCGAGATATTAATGTAACAACCTTAATTCACAAAATGAAGAAAATTACCTTGCTACAACAAGGTACTAAGTCTTGAAGAAATTTCATCCTTTCACTGATCTTCTCCCTTCTTACCTGCAAAAAAAAAATCCCCCTTGGTAAAAAAAAACTCCCAGAAGTAATAACTAAATTGAACAAGATCGATGCTTCACATAGAATACTTACTCGCTCTGCAAGACTGTGGCTGTTTGTTGCATGACCCCTTCTTGATCTAACATGAATTATTATACCGAACAAATACATCATGAGTTTTACTATACTTCACAAAAATTGATTCATTTACCATACTACTCTGGATGCTCTTAGTACACACTTTCTAAACGTTAATCACCTAATAGTACTTCACAATCAATACATCGACCTTAATGAAATTCAAGGATTCGACTTTGTACTCCCCACATCCACCACCAATGTACTCTTCCCCATACAAGGACGAGGATGTATTCAAAATTGATTCCCAAAAGAATTCTCTACTTACACTGTAACAGCATGTCCACCAAAGGTGTAGAGAATATTAGTAGCTCCAGTGAAGTACAGAACCAGTTTAGTTGGGGCTGAGTGTTGCACCCCATCAACCTGCCATAAATAAAACCCAAAAACTAATTAACACCAGTAATCAAACAAAATTGAAGCATAAATGGGTAACTCTACACCAAAACCCTTACCTGACCATGAACAAGAGCAGCAACAGTCATGTACCAAGTTGTATAAGTGGTCATTCCAAGCCCCAAAAATGACCATATTCGGTAGTTGTGGAACGAAGGTATGAACACAGTAGTCGCACAGCAAGCACCGAATATATAAGTCCATGTTCTCTTATCCAGTCGATCGTTAACGTAGTATATGTTACTGTCCAAAATCAAACCAAAACAAAATCCAAGATTAAAATTCAATCCAGTTTTTCAGATCAGAGCTACAACATGAAATAAAAACTTCCTGGCATAGATAAGTTATTTGAACCACCACAAGTATTGGGTGTCGAGAACAAGTATAACTAGTCCAAGCACACACATCTCAGTCTAGTGTAGCCGAGTCATCCTAAATACCAAGATTGTAGGTGGTTGACTGACTTAGTCACACCTGGCCGTAGTCCGTTGCACATGATTCACATAAAAATATATTATGATATTTTATTTCGCCCATCGATGGCACTAATCTAAATATGCGACGCTAATAACAGTGAACTTTTCCTAATTTTTATTACCAAACAGCACAGACTTGCTTACCTTGCACATCCTATAAGCTGAATCATAGACCCAAAGAGAAGAAAAGTGCAATTGAAAGCCAGTCCCAAAGCCTTCCAGTAAGGTCCCAGCAATCCTTCCAACACTTTGAACCACTGCATAGTTCAGATTAACTCAAATAACCTGAGGTTTATAATTCTGAACTAAAACACACTTTTTAGTCTGTTTTTATACTCGAATTCAAACAATCGGCAACATCCCGCAAGAAGATATTTCACAAGTTCATAAATAGGTTTAGAAAAAAGACCACAAGTGGAGCTAAGATATGAGCATCAAGCTTTGGATATGAGCATTAATAAATACGAGTAACTACATATTGCAGGATCAACATATAACAATATAATCTAGGAGATAAACACATTTGAAAACACAAAGGTAGAAGCTAGTTTAGAACAGAAGCAAGTTGATAAACAATAAATTGATACCAGGAGATAAACACATTTGAAGATCTTAAATGGAACCCTAAAATGAAAATGGAAGGAGGCGAAACCAAACCGTGAAATTTTCAAGCTCTCTCTGACTCTGAAGCTCTCTCCTCTGCGCCAAACCTCTCTCTGACTTTGATTTTCTCTCCTCCTCGATCTCTCCTCTGCGCCAAACCTCGATCTCTCCTCTGCAATAGGTCGAAAATCTCTCCCAATGACCGCGCAAACTCTATTCTTCTCCCCAATTTTTTTCTCCAATATGGGAAACCTGTTTTCGCCAGAGCACGTAAGTCTCCCTCCACGCATGCGGCCCACGTTCAAAACGCTTAGATTTAGCAACGGTTTTTGGTCGTTGCCCCCTATAGCCACGATTTTTAGTCGTGCAAATGAACCCACGGTTTACAGCCGTGGCCATCTTTAGATATAGCCACGGTTTTAGGCTGTTGGCCACGATATCCACGGTTTTTTGCCGTGGCAACTAAACCAACGGTTTAGAGCCGTGGCCAACTTCGTGTAGCTAAATAGGCCTTTTGGTGTAGTGATGGACCAACCTTAAAGTTTTGTTATTACAGGGTAAGAAGATAAAGTTTGCAAAATAGATAAAGCACTTTATGGTTTGAAACAAGCACCAAAGCAATGACATGAAAGATTTGATAATCTTGTTATCTCACATGGCTTAAAGTGAATGAAAGTGCAAATGCATTTATTATAAATATGAAAATGACACTTGCACTATTATATGTCTATATGTGGATGATTTGCTTATTTTTTGTTCTAATATTCATGTCGTGAATAATGTGAATTCTTTGTTGCGTGCAAACTTTGATATGAAAGACTTTGGAGAAGCGAATGTAATCCTTGGTATTAAGATTACTAAGTCTAAAAAGGGAATTTCTTTGGATCAATCACATTATATTGAGAATATCATAAAGAAATATAACTACTTTGACTGTAAACCTGCATGTACTCCTAATGATTCTAGTGTAAAGTTGTTCAAGAACATCGATAATGGTGTTAGACAAACTGAGTATGCGAGCATCATTGGTAGCCTTCGTTTTAACCCAACCTATAGATTGGAGATCCCAAGAAATATGTTCAATGGGTATTAACAAGTCATGAATCATGTTATTTTTGTTGTAATTTCATTCCTAGATTGAAGCATGAAATCCTGTAGCGATAGTAGGATGAGTTAAAACTCTTAATGAAATCTATACTCTATGTGGAGTGGAGTACCTAGCTACAGGAGTACTCTTAATAGACTCACCTAAGTGATTGTGGAAGTATGGTCACTTCCTATGGAATATGTGGGCAAAATTTCTAGAGCTTTCACTATACTAAGATATACGTGCATGACCTTAATGCACATGTTTTTTGGACTTCACCCTGGTAAAGTTGTGCGTGTAATGTTGTTAGAGATAGAATTCAAAACTACGAGTTACTCTAGTATAACTTAAATCATGAACACTATACAAGAAATCAAATTGAAAGACACATTTGGTTATGCACAATCTTATATAGTATATATTGCTTGATGAAGAAATGTTTTTTTTTTTTTTTATTTAAATTAGAGTGGAGGATTGTTGGAACATGTGTGTGAATTTCAAAAAAAAAAAGAAAATGAGTTTTAAACTTTCAATCTCTCTCTACATTGTATAATTCCATATCCTTTATGTAACTCTCTTTGGAGGAATTAATAAGAACAGTCTTTGAAATTGGCCTTGGACCCCATGGGGTACCCATTTTGTGGACGAGGGAAGAGACCTACTAATGAAGGTTCATGCGCGCGCCGCCGTCGCCATCCATCCAGCCGAGCCCAGAGACATATAATGTTTTTTTTGCTGAAATTTTATTTGAAAAAAATAAAATAATTTTTTATTTTTATTTTTTTCAGTGAACAAGACTGAGTTAGAGGAGACCCAGTCTTCTCTCCACGAACCCACGTAATTAGCGATTTTTTCTTACTTAATAGGCCACATTTTTTTTCTTCTTCAAACGTCTTTTTTATCAGCCTATAAAAAAAACAATTTTATATTCAGAAAAATCAGAAACAGAGTTTCACTTTCCAAAGAGTTTCCAAAACTCCGTTTTTAAATAGAGTTCGAGTTTGGTTTTTACAGAGAGTTTTTCATTGTTTCAAAATATTTTACTGTGATTGATTTTCATTAATTTGTCGATTCTGAGCAATAGAAATTGGGTGACAGATTTCCATTCTTCATCCAGTGCATGTGATAAAACAAGACGAAAAGAGATTTTGGACTGTTTTATCCTGGAGACGACGGGACTTACAGACTGCTTGCACAAACTTGAGCAGAACCGCGAAATGTTTTAAAGAGAGCGATCTAGTCCGCGACTCAACCCAAGAAAAATTTTGGTAACTTCATTCCTGTTTATTTTGCAGCAATTGTATTTTCAACGCAAACCCATCTCTCAACACCTTGAATTAAGCTCGTCTCCAACATCGTCCAACTGATGATTAAACCAGTACCACCACATCCTTCTTCTTCTATCCACAACCCAAACCAGCCACTAAACCACCTTACTTTCTCTAACTGAACCGCATCGGCCACCTTCTTCTCTTTGTTTACCGTCGCTCACCACTGCCCCCTTTCTCCCCCTCTCCATTCAGCTGTAACATAACCGCCTTCCAGCCTCCCTCTGTTTCACCATCTACCACCACCGCCCCTCCCCACCTCTTTCTCTCTCTCTATCTCTTTCTCTCCATCTTTGTGTTTCGAAAGCATCGCCACCCACCGTCCCCTCCTCGACACCCTTTCTGTTTCAAAATAATAGTCGTCCCTGCCTCCTCTCATTTGCTAGACTTACGACGGAACGCAACACCATCCCCCTCCCCGCCTCCTCTTCCTCTCTGATTCGCCCCATCCCTCCTTCCCAGCCACCACCACCACCACCACCACTTGACCACTCCGATTCACTTTGAAAATGCTTTACAACTTGCAGGCTATAAGAAAAGGAAAAAATGAAAAGGATGGGATCTAAAACATTTCTCTACAGCAACACCCACAACAACTTTTTCCCTCCATCTAAGGAGACAATTTCATTCCGTTCGCATCGATTTCTTCAGGAAAAATCTCCATTTCCGATATCAAGGTATGCCTTTCTTTCCATGACCTGTGTTTATTTGCTTGGAATTCGTATTGTTCAACCAAAATTATATGATGAAGAAACTCTGAGGGTGTGTTTGGTTGCATGGAATCCTATGCCATGAAAATTCATGAGGGGACCCTTACATTTTAGGCTAAATTGATGTATCACTCCACATTCACCATTTGATTTTGTGATCAATTGTGAGAATGGAAGTCCCATGAACATGAGAATCACATGCCTTGGGGGACCAAGGAGTGGGATTCCCATATTCATGTGACTTCCATTCCCACCATTGATCACAAAATCAAATGGTAGATATGGAGTGATATATCAATTTAGCCTAAAATGTAGGGGTCCCCTAATGAATTCCCATGGCATAGAATTTCATGCAACCAAACACACCCTGAATTACTTACAGTCGATTGATTGAGTATATTAACTCGTCCATGTCAACACTGTGATCCAAGTGTGGGTTTTTGCGATAGTGGCGATCCACTTCAGTCCAAATTGGTTTGGTGGGTGAAGAAGTTGATATGGGGTTTTTCATTTCTTGAGTTCGTCATTTGAGATGAAGAGGAAAAATGTTGGAGAAGAAGAAGAAGTGGAGGGAAGAGTTTGTGGGTGTATTGGTGGGTTGCAACAGGGAAGAAAAAGAAGATGGGGGAGGGAGAAGATTTGGTTCAGGGGTGGTGGCAGTGGCGAGTTACACATTTTTATGAGAGTAGTTTTTTTTAAAACCATTAGATGTGACTTGAGATACTCATTTTAGTTTTGTTACATTTCGAACCACCGATTCACCTCAAAATTCCAATAATTAGTTACTACCATAAATGGTTCATTTCTGTTGGATTTATTGTCACTACTTGCGGATATTACTTTCCGCCATAAATAGTGACATGTGGCACCTAAACCTATTGCTTTTTGTTTGGCACTTACCAATTGCCATAAATGAGATCTTTGTGGTAGTGAGTTGTCCAAGGCTAACATTTTAACTTGAGTCATTGGATTAATTTATGGTATTTTGGTAATCAAAATATGACACATTTGAATACAGACGGTCAATGGATATGGAAGTGGATTGTTAGTTCAGGAGGCATTTGCAATACGATATGTTAGGGATCAATATTTAATTAGCTATTTATTTTTGGGTAAGTTAAATTAACCCTTTTCAATTTGCGTAACTGGCCCTATAGCATGTGTTTCATTTCCAAAATAAAACATGTCAAAATAATGGTAGTGACAACTAACACGCGATGTGGTGTTGGCAAATGAGAAAGGTCCATATTAATACCATAATACAATCAAGTGGTTTACAATTAATTGGTTATTTGCATTGCTCTTGAATAGTTGGATGCACTGTTGGTTTTTTGTCTTTTGTTTTGTTTTTTTTTAATCTTTGGACATTTTACTGTAACAAATCAAAAAAAAAACAATAATAATAATAAATAAATAAAAGAAAATAATAAAATTACATTTCTATATCACTTTGATTCACCTTGTGTACCATTATAATTTATGATTCATCTTTGGAAGCATTCCTCTGATGAATTCCCTAGGAACCTTTGGAATATACATAATAGGGATCAATTAAATATTGCAAAGTCTTGGTATCCTGTACCCATGACTCAAAATTTCCTTGCCAAACTATATGAAACAAATTTTAGAAGTCCAAATATTAGTTGATAATTTTGTGAAAGATTCCTGTAAACGGTTTCATTAATATCAATGACAATTTCCAATGGATAGGATGAAACCAATTCTTATCGATACTGGAACTCATAGGAAGAAAGTAGATTTATGGATGGAATAAAATATCATTTGTTCCTTTTCCTTTTTAGTGACAATTAATTTTTTTTTTTTGAAGTGGTATTAATACCATGGGACTTAATAGAATAGTTCATCTTTCCAATTGGTAAGTAATGCTACTTTCCAAATACTCTAACTTTCCTTTCTCTTTCGTCTTCTTCTGTAAATTTGTATATATATATATAGCGTCGGGGGGGGGGGGGGGGGGGGGGGTGGGCCACAATCTTTCATTTTATAAATCCAAAGTATAATCAATGCAATGTTAAAGTAATTGAAAATAAAATTAAACGCGTACCACACAAGTGATTTAATGTGATTCAGGAAGTTTGCTTACGACCACAGGCAAAGAGAATAGCTTCACTAGTGAGATCGAAGAATACAAATGGAGAGATCTTCCTACACAACGTCAATAACATTAACCACTCACGTGTCTAAATGACAACACATATATGCGAGGTGCATATAACACACACACACACACTTTTTTTTTCTATCTCTCTCTTCTCTATTCTCTTTCACACAGATACATTAAAGAGTTTGTGGAAGAACCCTAACATACAAAAAACATTCGACTGATGATGAAAAAGGATTTGGTATAAGAGCGATGATTTGCATAATAAATTGGTATCAAAGTCGAAAAGGTATTTTCCTAAATATGTGAGATCTGTCAAGTTCTGGATCAAAGATGATTACTGCTACAGTTGATAAATTTGACGTCAAGAAAATCAATAGGAAATGGCAATGAAATTTTTTGGATGTGTTGGCAAAGGAGAATTTGGAGGATGCTTTATGAGATAAGCCGAAAACCATGAGAGAAGAATAATGAATCAAACTGAATCCACAAGAATGCGGGTCAATACGGTTGTGTTTAGCGAATGAGGAAAAATATTTCATTATGAAGGATATTTCTGTTAAAGTGCACTAGAAAAATGTGGAAGACAAGTATATGACAAAGAACATCTAGAATAAGTTCTTCCTCACGAAACAAATTTTTCGGATGATTATGAGACCCATGGTTACTCTGTCTTAGCACTTGGATGAGTTCAATAAGCTTGTTGCCGACCTATTGAATTTGGAAGAAGATGTTCTAGAAAATTACAAGGTTGCCTGCCATTTGAATTCCTTTCCTGAAGAATATGAACATCTCATTACGACTTTGTTAACGGAAAAAAAATAGTTGAATTATGATGAGGTTGCTACAACATTTCTCAATTATGAATTCAGAAGGAAGAATCTCAAGGTCCATAGAGACACAACGTTTGAGTATTGGTTGCATAGGGAAGATCTAAAAATAAGAATGGTGATAATAAAGGAAAATCAAAGTCAAGAAGAAATTTTTTGGATAAAAGGTTTTTGCTGAAGGATGAATGTGTCTTCTGTCATAAGAAGAACCACTGAAAGGTTGACTGTGACGAATTGAAAGCTGCAATAGAAAAGGGAAATAAAAAGTCAGATGGAAATGTGGTGCACAATTTTGATAAAGATTAGGAAGAAGTTTATTCGTTGTCTGCAACTTCAACATTGGTGAGTGATTCTGCTGAATTATTTCTTGATTTGGGTTCTACCTATCACATGTGTCCCTGTAGGGACTAGTTCTCTAACTTTAGAAAAATCGATGGCGGAGTTGTCCGTATGGGTAACAATGAAAAATGTAAAATTGTAGGGATATATAAATCAAGTTGAAGATACATAATGGACTTGTTCGGATTTTGAATGATGTTCGTTATGTACCAAATTTAAAGAAAAATCTCATCTCTGTTAGTGTTTTAGAGTCCAAAGGTTACAAGGTTATAGTATATGGTGAAGCTCTAAAGGTCATTTATGGTGCACTTTTATTGATGAAGGCTGATAAAAAAGGTAACATATACTTCTTGTAGGAGAGTACAGTTACAGGTGATCAGAAAGTTGAATTTGATAAAGCAAATTATGTTATTGATGGTCCTGATGATGTTTCTTTTGGTGGAGTTATTGATAGCTCCAAAGATATTTGTACGGATGTCTAGAGGATTTGGCATTTGCGTGCAAGTAGTAAAGATGAGAAGGTTCTACATGAGTTGTTGAAAAACATTTGGTAGAAGGCAACATGGATGTTTGTGAACATTGTGTTTCTGGATGTTTTGATTCGAAATTCCATTCTATCCAAGGTAGAGTTCGTTTGTTAGCTTGAGCATATTCTGGTGTATGGCACATTTAGGTGTATAGCGCATATGAGCGTGTTTGAAGAGTTGAAGTATGTGTTTTGAACTAATGACATATGTTTGTTCGTGTTTGGTGTGGTCAGCTTCAATTTGTGAAATCTTCATCGATGTGAACAATTGTTGAAAAACAGAAAAAACTAACAGATTGAGAAACAAATTGGAATCTGTTGGAATTGATGACAGAAAAGATGGAAGAAGCTGCAAGAAATCGATTTGTCGGCAACAACCTATTAGGATTCGGTGGCCGAAATCATTGAAGATGATGGCTAAATTGGTTGTTGCTTTGTCGGCAGGAGTTGGTGGCCGAAATTGTTGAAGAGGGTGAAAGGGAAGAGAAGAGAATGGATGGGGAGATAAGGTGGTGAAAGGTGATGAAATTCTCCATCACCGCCTTCATTTGTTATAAAAGGAACTTAGGGTTCCTTGGTTGTAGAGATTGGTCGTGTTCTCTATGTGAGTGTTAGGGTTTCCCCTTTTGTGTATGTGTGTTTGAGAAAAAATAGAGAGGGGGGGGGGGGGGGGGGTGTTATATCCGCACCCTGCATATATGTGTGGTGCGTTTAGACACATGTATATTTAATGTCATTGATGTTGTGTAAGAGACTTTATTTTCGTTTGTATTATTCAATCTCAATAGTCAATAGTGAAGTTTGTTTTTTTGCCTCGTGGATGTAGGCAAGTTTGCCGAACCATGTAAATCTATGGCTCCGCTATTAGTCTTTTGTTTTGTAACTTTGCATTTTGGTATTTGACACGCTTCCTCATACAACGAATTTGTATTAGAGCGATGATTTATACAACAATATACCATTTTGCTAATTTAATATCTTCAAGAATTTAGCTTTGCGGATATTGGGGGAGCTTACAAAACAATAAACTCTTAAAGTGTGTTGCATCACCTTTTTTACATTGAGCATTTCAACCAACAATTTAACTTTGTTGAAAACAAAGCAAACAACTACAAAAAAATTCTATCAATGGAAGAACCAATTAATATCGCCAAACAAATATTCAATGCAAGCAAATAATCAATACAAAATAAATGACACCAAGATATACGTGGAAAACCCTTCAAGGTGAAGGGTAAAAACTACGGGGCAAATCTGATCAATCCACTAATCAATAAAAAAAATACAATGTTCTTCTCAAGCCTTTTGTCCAAGGCTTGAGGAATACAATGAGCAATACAAAGGTTACCTCACAAGAAATTCAACTAACTTTCCAAGCAATGGGAGAATCCACCAAAACAAACGACACCAAAATCCGACAAGAAACAGATCCAAAACACTATTGTGAGTCTTCAATCAACCCCTTCTTCTTCTTTTCTTTCTTCTATCTCAATGGAGGAATTCATGCAGCCATCGCACACACACACGTAGCCGTACACGATATGTTATATAGAAGCAATTAGAGTTACTTTCTATTTCTTATCTTTTCCCACTAACGTGAGGAAACCGGGTTGTCCAACCCTAATGGACTGGACCCAACCCAACAAATCTCCCCCTCCAGACCATAAAGGGAGAATCATAGCCCAAGTACATTAGGCCATTCCAATGAGTTTTCTACAAAGCTCATGTTTATCTTTAGGAACCACTTTTGTCATCATATCGGAAGGATTTTTGCTAATGTGAATCTTCTCAAGTTGGAAATAATTCTTGTCAATCACATCACCTATCTAGTGTTAACGAGTATCAATATGCTTGGTACGCCCATGGCATGTGGCATTCTTGCTTAGATCTATGACACTCTGACTGTCACAATGCACAACATATTTTTTTTTATTCACACCTAATTCCTTGAATAATCTTTTCAACCATAATATTTTCTTCCCCGCTTCAGTAATTCCAATTTATTCAGCTTCAATCATTGACAAGGCAACACATTTTTGCAATCTAGACTGCCAAGATACAGCCCCCCTGCAAAAGTGAAATCATAATCTGAAGTAGACATCTTCATGTCAAGATCACCAGCCATATCTGCATCTATGAATCCTTCCAATACAACTCCCGAATTACCAAAATATAAACAAAGCTTTGAAGTACCCTTCAAGTACCTCAAAATTCATTTAACTGCATCCCAATGTTCTTTTCGTGGATTATTAAAATACATACTCACAACACCCACTGCTTGAGCAATATCTGGTTTTATACAAACCATAACATACATCAAACACCCTATAGCAGAAGAGTATGGAATACCTTTCATTTTCTTCTTTTCTTCAGTAGTGCTAGGAGACAACTTGACACTTAACTTGAAATGATTAGGAAGTGGGGTGCTCACGGGCTTAGTATCATTCATGTTGAACCTTTCGAGCACTCGTTCAACATATTTTTCTTGTGACAACCGCAACTTCTTAGTTTGTCTGTCATGTACAATCTTCATTCCCAAAATGTGTTAAGCTGGCCCCAAGTCATTCATATCAATATACATAAACAAATCTTTCTTCAACCTGCCAATCATATCAACATCTTTTCCAACAATTAACATATCATCAACATAAATCAAGAAAATAATGAAACTGCTAGGCAAAAAATATCTAACATAAACACAATGATCTAGAAGTGTTCTCTTGTACTCATGACCCATCATAAATGAGTCAAACTTTTTATACCACTGTCTTGGAGCTTATTTCAGCCAATAAAAATTTTTCTTCAATTTGCAAACCATATGTTATTTCCTTTTCATCTCAAACCCCTCTGGTTGTGCCATGTAAATTTCTTCATGCAAATCCCCATGAAGAAACACATTTGAACATCTAACTGCTCAATCTCAAGATCCAGGCTAACTGCAAGACTCAACACTACTCTAATAGAGGTCATCTTCATAACGGGTGAGAATATCTCATCAAAATCTATCCCCTTCTTTTGCGCAAAGCCTTTCACCACTAACCGAGTTTTGTGCTTCACATTTTTTCCATGACCATCATTTTTCAATTTTTACATCTAATTGTTCTTCAAAAGTTTTCTACCTTTTGGAATCTCAACTAACTCAAAAGTATCATTCTTATGCAAGGAACTCATTTCTTCTTGCATAGCCTTCATCCAACTATTTTTATCTTTATGAGCTAGTACTTCTTGCAAATTTTCTGGTTCGCTTTCTTCTGTAAACAAAACATACTCAGATTCAAGGTATTTTTTTATGGTTGGCGCTCTCTGGTAGACCTTTTTACATGAGGCTCTACTATTTTTTGCTAAAGGGGTTGTTCTTCTTGCTCAGTTTTACCTGTTTGTACATGACCATCACCAACAACTTCATTTTTTGGCATATAGTCACCTACTATATTATCTGTCATATCTCCCTCATTTTTAACATGCGATGAAGAAGGAGAAAAATGGGTAAGATCTGGTACCTCACTCTCTGTCTGCTTAGGCTTCTCAATTTTCTCAAAATCTGCAATAGTATGATCTTCATAAAATACCACATCTCTGCTTCTAACAATCTTCTTATTCTCAGGGTCTCACAATCTGTAGTAAAGTTGTTCATCTCCATAGCCAATGAAAATACATGGAAATGTCTTCTCATCAAGCTTTGATATTTGTTCCTTGGGTACATGAACAAACGCTTTACACCCAAACACCTTCAGATGAGATTATGAAATATCTTTGCCTCTCCACACTCTTTCTGAAATATCACCATTCAAAGGAACTTGATGAGACCCGTGGATGAGGTAACAAGCAGTACGAGCAGTTTCAGCCCAAAACACATTCGGCAACCTAGCCATGTGAAGCATGCATTAAACCCTTTCTACAATAGTCCAATTCATTCTCTCTGCCACTCCATTATGTTGTGGAGTGCGAGGAACTGTCATCTCATGCCATATACCACGTTCATCACAATAAGCTTTAAATTCTTTTGACGTGTACCCACCCCATTATTACTGCAGAGACACTTAAAAAACCTACCCGTTTCTGTTTCAACCTTGGCATGGAACTGTTGGAAGCACTGAAAAATCTGGCTTTTAGATCTGATGAAATAAATCCACACCTTTCTTAATGCATCATCAATAAATGTCAAGAAATACTACTACGACCAAGAAAATCTACTTCAATGGGGCCACAATCATTAGTGTAAACCAAATCTAACAAACCAGTTTTTCCTTTTGATGATCTATGAAATGAAACTCTATGATGTTTACCAAATAATCAATGATCATAGGGGTTGACCAGGTCGACTGATCCATTTTAAAATAGTTCTATATTGCCCCTTCCTATTCCTTCGATGTCGCAGAGTTGAAACCAAGAAATTTTTCGTGTTTTCTCGATATTTTCTCACATTTTTTATAAAGCCTTCTCGTAGAAGTATTTGTTAGGATGGATACCTTTCAAGGAGGGAATCAATTTCTTATTTGTTAAGAGCTATATACCTTTCTCACTCATGTGTGCAAGTCGCATGTGCCACAAGTTTAGATAAGTGTCACTTTTAGTTGCATTCAAACCATCCTTCCACGGCTTCACTTGAGTCTTGTATAAGGTGCAACACGCCTTGCCTTTTGCCACAACAAGTAAACCTTTGGTAAGTTTTCAAACACCATTACCAAAGTAATTCATATATCCTTATTTATCTAAAGTAAGTCTAGAAATCAGATTTAGGCGAAGATCAGGAACATGGAGTACATCTTTCAAAGTCAAAGTGCATCCTATATTAGTTTTGATACATACATCACCAATTCCTACAATCTTGGGGAAACTAGTATTACCCATTTTCACACTGTCAAAGTCTCATGCTCTGTAAGTAGTGAAATAGTCTTTCCTTGGAGTAGAGTGATTGTAATGACCCACAATTTTGATAAATGATAATGTTTTAGGGCTATTTATTTTGAGATTGGGTGTATAATAAATAAATAAAAGGGTGTCCATATAATGTTGTGACCTAATCTTGTAGGGTTTTGCCTTTAGATTGGTTAAATAGAGATTTGATTCTTCCCAGCCGCATACAGAGTCTGTAAAAAAAAAACTGAAGAAGCAGAAAAGAAAAAGGGGAAGGAAGAGAAAAGTAAGCAGGTGAGTTCTTTACTTCCTACTCTTTATAGAAATTCTATTAGTTTTCTTCATTCTCTTTATTATAAAGATTTATTATATAATCTTTGAATATAATTGAAGTTTAGTTTTTATGATTGTGATTTTTAAAACAAAAAAGTAGTGATTGTGAGTTTTTCTCACTCTTATATTATATTTTGTTAGATACTAGAGTATGCACCGTGCCGTTGGCACTCTATATAATTTTTATTTTTGCTAAATATTTTGTATTGAACACCTCTATAAAATTATATAGAGTTAGACTCATTCATATTTGAATCAGTTGGGAAAAAAATTTAAACGCCGAGAATGAGTTCTCCCCCAATCTTTGAATTTACCAAAATATGAAATTTAGAGTTTTTGTTTAAATGTGCATTAAGATGCATGATTCATTTTTTTTGGTATGATCAGCCCGTCTCATTGCTTTTAAAAATATAAAAACGTGAAATACTTTATATGTTTTTTAATTATAGAATATATATTTTAAAAATTTTAGCGCTCGTGTTGATCATTGATTTTATTGGAAAGATCTTAAAAATTGCATTTCAACGATATTAACTTTACTAAAATTCAATAACGATGTAGATAGTTATGATAATTTTCATTTCGCTAAAAAAAAACACAATATTTTCTTTCTCCGCCACATGTACATTCCACCAATTTTTTTCAAAAGTTTTTCATTATTTTTATCCTTCTACATGTTTTATATTTACAAATATGTCATCATGGAAAATGAATCTCAACCCTCAAATTCAATACATTCCCCAACTTTTAATCCTAACCATCTTTTATCTCTAATTTTTTCGATTTGACTTTGTCCCAGTCAGCAATGAATCGTAAAGCACCTCTCTAAATTGTAATATAAATGTATTGGTAGAATTATCGAATATTAGTAAAAGTAAGTGTTCTTGATTCTCTAGTTCTCTTTAGATATATAAATCCATGAATTTCGGGTTAGATTTTGATACATAAATAAATCTATAAATTCATGTAGTATTGTATTATAATTTTCGTGAAAAATAGTTGAATTAAAAGAGAACTAAGATTTTGTTAAATTTAGTAATAGAAAACAACTTTGTGCGGTGTAAAGTTTTGCAGTGGATCAAGATCTTCTCGTAGTCAAAATGCTTTTAAATTTAATCTGTAATTTGAAAACATCCATAGAAAAATTATAGGTTTAGTTCGAGTTCATCCAACGGTTGGATTTACATCGAGGCAGGGAAAACATTGATCAGATTGTAGAAATCCTATGATCTTTACCGAGTTTATTCCACCATGTTATTTGAGCGTAATACAATTGAAATTGATATTATCCCTGTCATTGATCTGTATTTTCTATGACATAAAAACTTGTAATTAGAGGCATGCATGTGTAGGAGAAGAAGACGACACAAATAGAGTTGGGCTAGACTGAATAATTAGTGTGCTGTAAAACTAATTGGGCTGGACTAAATAGTTAAGCCCAAGAATCTGCATAGTATTTGTTGGGTAATGATTTCGATTGGGCTGAATAGTTAAGCCCAGAATGAATTGATTGGTTTAATTGAATAAGGGTTTGATTTGGATTTCTAATATACTGATAGAATAAAATTGAATCGGGATTACCAAATATGGATTGATTTGAGTGTATAATATACTGTTGAAAAGTCCTTTGATTGAAATGAAATTATAAGAATTGAAATGCTGATTGATTTGTGTATTCTTATTATTCTATTAATTGATCTTTGTATTTCGTATTGTGACCTGAACTTTGATTGTTATGCAAATTACTTAGCTAAGAAGTGGAAATTATTTTTATTGTATGAACTTCGATCCCCACTTTATTACAGAAAGTTGATATATGAAAATGTTGATTTTCCCCAAAATAATGGGGGAATATTGTGATGAAATTTTTGATTATTGCCAAATGTCAAATGATATGTTTTCCTAAAACGATGGGTGAACTTGTCTTTGATTGACAAGGTGCAAATATATAAGGATATGAGATATCACAATAAAGTACAAAAAAGTGAGATTCCAAAGAACGGGTGGATTTGTTTATGATTGACAAAAATGTCAAGCGATATAAATAAATTTGAATTTATTGCTTTAAATAACATCGAATTGTATCACTTCGAACTACCACATCTCTTTGATGTTTATGATTTTCCCTCTCTTATAGAGAAACTAAATAACCTTCGGGTTGTCTTGTGGATGTGGGGCACCTCTTTTCTATAGAGAAACTAAAATAGCTTTCCGGTTAGTCTTGCGGAAAGATGGTGATTTTGAAATGCCTAAAATAGGCTTATTATTTGTTCGTCAAAAGTGTGACGTGATCTATGTGCATTGTTAGCCCCATAGTGAATTTTATTGTACTCATATAGTTAGGGGTATCCGGTGATGCATGCCTGTATGTGATGTGTTCCCACTTGGGCATGAATGACGGAGAAATCCTACTTTATATGAGAGAGGCATACGGACATGTATGTTCGGCACGGAGGTGGTGCGAATGTGGTATAGTCTAAGTGATCAATCATTATAAACGGATAATTGGGTTAAAATAAATAATTTATCGATAAATTTTGAGTAAATAGAATAATACAATTATTGTTTTATAATCACTTTGTGCAGGATGGCAGGTCTGCTAACATTCTCTGCAGGTCTTACTTGCCATGGTTAGTTTCCACCGGACATGTGTATTTAAGGTAAATAGTTACGAAAAAAATGTTAGAAACTGTAATTAGTTTTATATATTCACCTCGTGGAGGAACTACCTATTTTGTTTTAGTTATTTTGTCGTACTATATTTTTCTGTTATGCCATGCTATTTCTCATATTGATTTTTGGGAACGAAGATTTCATTCCAGCTTAATTGCTGACCCAAGTGGGCTTTGGCTTCTTGGATACATTCCTTTGTGAATGTAGCCGACTAGCGTGTTTCAGGATTTAGTAGTTTTGGGCGAGCTTAGAGAAATTCGTTTCGTACGTGACGAGCATTGCTGGGGAGTTGCACGTTGTTCGAGAGTCTAGGTCATTTTGTTTGTTAGGTGACAATTTAATATTTTGTAATAGAACTTAGAGTTTTTATTATTTATTTAGTGGGAGAGATACATTCATGATTATTTGAACTTGTCAGAGTGGTTCTACGAGATTTAATATATTTTTCCTTCATTTTGATGGGCTTTTTAGATCAGTTGTTTTATTTTCCTTTAATCTGGTAAATTGTGCATTTGATTATTTCTCGTGGATGCCAACTGTTACTTTTAGTGAATGACATTCATGTCCCAAATTTTGAGAAAAACGGATAATCCCATGCAGATATTAGGATTTCGTTTTTCTTGAAAATCGGGGTGTGACAGTGATAAGATGCACTGGTGTCAAAAATCCATTTGTTCGCAATATGCAAACATTCACATTCGTCACACAAAAGAACCACGTGTTGTTCATCTGAAACAACAGCTGTAACATCTTTACTATCACTTTTCTTCACCTTTCCCTCTTTCAAATCCCTTAAGTTAGGAAAACAGTTTCTTCTAATGTGAAACCTAGCTAGTTTACCACAATAATAACATTTAAACCTTGTATCACTTGACTTTGATATCTCTATTGACTTATCACAGTTTTTATCATAACCATGATATTTCCTATTTTTATTTCTCCCCCTGTTTTCAGTTACAAGTGATTGGGATTAATTAGTACTTGCAGACTTCCTTCTAGTCTCTTCATTGAGTAAGCTACTCGTAACTAACTCCATGGTAAGATGTTCATTCGGTGCCGAACTACTAACAGACACCACCAACGTTTCCCAACTATTTGGTAATAGGCTAAGAAGTAACAACGCTTGCATTTCATCATCTAACACTATCTTCATGTTTGACAACTGATTCACTATACTTTGCACCTCATTCAAGTGCTTAGCAATAAAATTACCTTCCTTGAATTTCATATTCACCAACTTTCTAATTAAGAAGGTCTTGTTCACAACGATTTTTTTTTCATACAAATTCTGGAGTTTAGTACAAAAAGAATGTGCAGACGTCTCAACAAACACATGGTGAAATACTGTATCATCTAGCCATTGCCTAATATGACCAATGGATTTTCTATTTAATTTCTTCCACTCATCTTCAGACACATCATTTGGTTTGGTATTATCCCCTTTAATAAGATCATACAAATCCTTGCAATATAAAGTATCTTCCATCTTTGCTTTCCATATCACATTAAGGCTAATCATCATTGCAATATAAAATATCTTTCACACACTGACAATCTCCCAACAATTGTTTTGATACCACTTTGTTGGGGAAAACAAAGTAAACAACTATAAAGAAATTCTACCAATGGAAGAACCAAGTAATATCGCCAAACAAATATTCAATGCAAAAAAATAATCAATGCAAAATAAATGACACCAAGATATATGTGGAAAATCCTTCACGGTGAAGGGCAAAAAGCCACGGAGCAAATCCGATCAATCCACTAATCAATAAAAAAAAAGTACAATGTCTTTTGCCCAACTCTTGAGGAATACAAGGAGCAATATAAGAGTTACCTCACAAGAGCTTCAACTAACTTCCCAAGCAATGGAAGAATCCACCGAAACAAACGGCACAAAAATCCGACAAGAAATGGATCCAAAGCGCTATTATGAGTCTTCAATCAAACCCTAACAATCAACCCCTTCTTCTCTTCTTTCTACTCTCTCAATGGTGGAATTCACGCAGCCGTCGCACACATACACACGCAGCCATACAAGGTTTGTTATATAGAAGCAATTAGGATTGTTTTCTATTTCTTCTCTTCTCCCACTAATGCGAGGAAACGTGATTTGTTCAACCCTAATGGACTGGACCAGGTAAAGACTATCTTACGTGGAACTATCAATAGCACCAAAGGTTACTACTGCACTTCCCACACCCAAACTAATTCAAAACATTCCCTCTAAAATTCAAACTCAAACTCCTTGATGAGAAAACTCACAACCCAAACATTGCCAAAACTCAAGAAACCCTTCATGGAAATAGTTCACTGTGGGTAGCAAAAGAGAGGCTGATTAGGATGGGCATAAAAAGTAAAAAGAAGGTAATAAAAATGGGAAATGAAAGGAGTTAAAGACACCTTCCTCATAACTAATGAGTCAAATATAATGACTAGAATCAATCTAGAACAGAAGAAACTAACAAAACTCACCAAACAAAAGAGTAACATTGGTAGGAACTGAGGGGAAGAAACCTATGGTGACAAAGAGGGGGGATAAAGAGTCTCAAGAGGAGAAGCAAAAGAGTCAAATTGGTAGGAACATAGAATCATAGAAGAAGAAAAAAGACATGCTGAAAAAGAAGGGAAATGACTTTTAATGAATAATAGAGAGGAATCCATATTGTTTGTACAATAAGAGATTTCAGAAAGATGTTTTTAATTTCAATATCCTTTACCACTTGCATAAAGCTTCACCATAATCACTTCAGTCTTCAAGGCATTGCGAAAATCAAATACGAAGAAAGTAGGCAAGAATGAAAAAAGTGTGTTCAAATTTTTTGGTTTGCAAATGCACGCGAGATGAATTGGCCGTTGCAAAAAATGTACAATATAGTGAACTATAAATGCTTACTTTATCAGTTAAAAGAAGAAGAAAAAACACTAGATTGAAATAATTCTGTAGTTCTTATAATCAAATGGCTGATTAGAACGGGAGAAACACTATTGTAAGATTTTACACAATACTTATTCCAAGTATTTTAGTCAATTAAGCAACTTATTTGTGCTGAAATAGCAATTTGTTATGATGTGATTTTTATTGTTTCTATTTTTCACCATTTTATTTCCCCTTATCTAGAAGAGGATGGAGTCCAAGCATAGGCACGACAGATTCACATGGAAGCTATTGGTGCAACAAAGGAGCAGTACAACTAGGGTTGGGTATCCCATTTCACAATCCCGATTCCATTTCGATTTTGTTTCGTCCTGTTCCGATTTTTTTGAATTTTATTGGGATTGATCAATTCCATCTCGATCCTGTCTTGATTAGAGTGGGATGGGATCGGGATGGAGATTTCAATCCTGCTCATATCGTCCCGTCCCGAATTGAATTTTTTAATATTTATTATTAATAATTTTAATATATTTATTAGAAATGTTGTTGTAATTGAGGGTGGATAGTATTTTTTTCTCTCTTAATAACGTGCAACTTTATAGTGTGTATCTTTTATGTGTCCAAAACATACATACATTCTACTAAAACATTTATAATTTCATTAAAATTTAGGCCTATACTACGAACACAAACAAAATGGTGTATCAAGGCTCTAAAAAACATTTTAAATTGGTTCATCATTTGATTCCCTTGTTTCTTCATGTATGCTCAATGTCTAACCATTGAAACTACTCTAAACAAAGTTAATTATTCATCCTACTATGGTATTGAATTCGTAAAATTGATAGTTATAAATACTTGCATAAATTTGTTTTAACTTATATTATAGACTTGGCATCAACTGGAGGAATTTATAGTTTTTGTATGTACATGGGCCTATCGCTTTTTTCCCAGTTTTGAGTAGTATTTTGTATTTTTCTTTACTTACAAATTAAAACATGATAATCTCATCCCGTCCCGACCCGAACCCATCGGACCCATTTGGGATTAAACGAGGTCGAAATGAGGTTTATTCTGTCCCGATCCTCAAAAATCGGGATAAGATAGGAATGAAGTCTATTCCATCCCGTGTCCATCCCTAAGCAAAACAAGTGGTAGTATGGCTAATGTAACCACCCTTGAAACATGTATCCCCTATCTAAAAAATTGAATTAGACTCTCTAAGACCGACATATCTCGAATTATTTATCTTATTCTCCTTCTGAAAGTATTCAATATGTCATTTTTGGAAAAAGCAATAAGAAGATGCAAATTTGAGTGTTTTTTTTTTCTTTCTCGTCTATTACATTAGTTGGGTAAATTTTTTTGGAACCTGAAAACAACATTATCAAACAATTCATACATATTGAACAAATATGAGTGGCCCAATTTTTTCTTGGCTTCTTTTTATATGATTTGAGGTTATGGGTTTTATTCTCTTTTGATATTGAGTCTAAGAAATTTGACTATGATGAGTGGGATGGAATAGTGTTTTTAGTGTGTTAGTGACGTAGTATGTCTTGGAAGCCTTGGCAAACATATTACCTTTTTAACGGTGTTGAGACGGAATTATAAGATACTTCTATCATCCAATTTCATTTTTGTTTACATATATTTATTTTGGGAGAACCCTTCTTTTGATTTTTGTTAATGGGAAAATTGTGTAATGCACTTTTGTGTAAGTTTAATTGATAAAAATAAGTAGCTATTTACTTCAAGGGGAATTCTAAATGTTGAGGGAACCAGCGAGGGAGGGGGGTGAAGCCGTTCATCCCCTCGAGATGCATGCAAGCCCGTGTCTCGAGACACTTTCACGCATCTCGAGGGGGTGAACGGCTTTACCCCTCCCTCGCTGGTTTCCTCGCCATTCCCTCGCTGTTTAGACAAACCCTTATTTCAAATAGCAGATTTTGAAGAACAAATTTTATTTTGAACACATGCATTCTTAAAATCTTACCATATACAATAGTGAGATTGTGCATATCATAGGGGTTTATCCGATTACCTAATGTTCTTCACTCTGTGATGATGGAGCCAATATTACTTTCTTCTTTGTTGTGTTGTTGGATAGAAAAATATTTTGATGAGTCCATTATATTGCAAGTTGCTTCCTTGTAACATTCGAGATAATTTGAGATAACATTTAGTCTAAAACTCCACATCACCTATGTATCCCTTGCGTCAGATTTTCAAGGCACAAGTGTATAAAGCTTTGTGATTATTTTGACCGAGTGAATGGTTTAACAGTATAAGAGTGATCAAATCATTTGTCTTTGGTGCTGCTTAGAGCTTAATACTATTTCATTCAAAATAAGAGTTTTGAAGAGCAGTTTTTCTAAACATCGAGGGAATGGACGAGGGAAAGAGGTGCTCTTTTTCCTCGCTCATTCCCTCCACGTTTAGAAGGGTTGTTTGAAGAGCACTTGATCCATGGCTTAGTAAAGAGTGTCAAACTCATGTTAGGCCACGACGTTCGGAGAGGGGCCATAAGCCAAATCCTAAATACCTGGGATAAGCTGGACGTGAAGAGCAGGAATGGACTGGGTCTTGACAGTTGAGAGTTCTACATGCAATGGTTGCGAGTTTTACGTCCACTCCAATTCAGTTAGTTAAGATATGTTTTACGTGGGTTGTAATCCAGCTAATAGTTCCTTTTATTTTGGTTTATTTGTACATGGCTTTGCTTATTTAAGCAACCCAAGTTTATCAATTAAGCAAGCAATCAAATTTTATGCCAATTGTGGTACACTTCTCACCCGAAGAAAAGACAACTATCTTAGCATTTTATTCTCTGCATTTGGGACCTATTAACTCAATTAATATATTGATGTTGGTTTTTACTACCTTGCATTCAAATATTTGGAAACGAAATAGCATGTGCTGAACACGGGTCCAAGAGCTAGTTTTCTCAAAGAGGGGTGATTCATTGAGGTTAATCTCACCCCCACTCGATGAGGGACACTTTTGAACGTTAGATTAAATAAATCTAGATGAAGTCGTTAAATAGAGAAATGGAAAGATTGATTAATTTCCTAAACCAATACAACTCCGTAGTTTTAGAAACTTCATTCTCCCTCCTTTGTTTACACAAGTTGACTTTTTAACACCACATCTTCTATTGTCCCACACTATTTTTATTTCGCATACCACCAATAAAAAAACACTCAAACTCAAACAAAACATTCTTCTTCATCATCTCTTTTCTATCAAGCATCACCACTCTGTCGACAGCCACCACCACCACGCCACGCCCCATCACCACCGGCCACCCCGCCACCGCCTCATTTTTTTTTTCTTCCCCATTTACGCCGACCACCGCCTTATTCTCTTTTCTTCTTCTTCTTCTTCTTTTCTGATTTTTTTTACCATCGCCCTCGCGGAGGATAGAAGAGGAAGACGAAGAGAGGAAAAGAAAAGGAGGCGGTGGCGGGGTAGCCGGCGGTGATGGGGCGTGACAGGGTGGTAATGTTTGATAGAGAAGAGATGATGAAGAAGAGTGTTCGAGTAGGAGTTTTTTTTTATTGGTAGTGTTGGGAAGTATAAGATGTGGTGTTAAAAATTCGTTATCTTTATTGTTCTTTTTATCATGACAAACTCTAAAAATAATCAATGCACATGCCCTCTTGGACCTCATCACTGACTTTAAATAAAAAAAATCTCTTCAAGTATCTTCAATCACATCCAAAATCGACCTATCTTAATGTGAAATTCAATGATCAAAGGTTTTTCATTAAAATTTTGTTTAATCATAAACAAAATCACTTATGTAGAAGTCTGTAAAACTTTTCATCATAAAGATAAAATCAAATAGGTTTAGTAATTAGATTTCTTTTAAGAAAAATCAAAAAGAAGAAATAAACAAAGTAAAAAAAAAAGGAAATGGAGTTGCCAAAACCTAGAAGTAAGGAGTTGTGAAAGTTTAGAATACTAATAAATCTTTTTTCTTTTTTTTTTTAACAACTTCATCTAAATATATTTAAGAGCTAATTGCACTTTTCCCTTAAAGCATATAGTTAATTAAGTGTTGCCTCCAATTAATATTTATATTGCACTTTTTCATTCAGACTACCAATCAATGTGCCTTGACCATCAAACACCTCACGTGTCACGCCCCGATTTTCGAAGGAAAACGAAAATCCTAAAAAACCACGTAGGATTATCCGTTTCCCCCAAAACTCGGGACGTGAGAATTCAATAATAACAGAAACAACTAGCAGCATGAACTAAACATCTGAAACAAATAAAAATCTAATCCGGAGAAGACTGGCATGGCTAGCTCACTAGCGGAACTCCAGTAATGCAGCTCAAAATCTCTAAACCTGAAAAACTACTCGGCTACATTCCAAAAAAAATGTACCCAAGAAGCAAAAGCTCACCCGGGTCAGCAATAAAGCCGGTGTGAGAAATCTTCATCCCAAAAATCAATAAATCGGCACATGATAACATTAAAATGAACCAAACAATAAATAACCACACCATCAGGTAGTTCCTCAATGAGCCAATGGTGTTATCATCCTAATAAATAAACATGCATTATTTATTACTAATAAATAAAGTTTATGAGTTATCAATCCTCATAAATGCAACAATAATACAATTCACTCATATTAGACTATTATTGAAATATTAAACAAAACACATTTTTTTCTACCCTTAGGAAGACAGGTAGTTCTCATTCAATGGTTGAATGAGCATTTAGTTTCTTCCTTTAAGGTAATCATGCACATACACAAAAATAAATCTCGCTACTTTTCCACAATCGCACTCTCCTCCTGTGCCGAACACACCTCACCCAAGTGTGCCTCCCTTGCCTTCGAAACCACTCGGAGCGTACAGGTTCCAAGTGGGGTGCCACCTCGAGGAACATGTCATCTCACCCGAAGTTCGATCCATGGCAAGCATTCTTCCTAAATCTACACGTACAACCGAACACACATGGAACGGTGCACCGAACACACCTCACCCAAGTGTGCCGCCCTTGCCATCGAAACCATTCGGAGCGTACATGTTCCAAGTGGGGTGCCACCTCGAGGAACATGTCATCTCACCCGAAGGTCGATCACTGGCAAGTACACTGATATGCAAGCAAGTCTGCATACCCATAATATCACATGTATACAAGCAAGTCTGTATACAAAAATTTCACATTCTTTTTTTTTTTTTTTTTTTTTTCTCGGAGTTGTGGAAAAGAGCATAAAAATAAATAAATCCTCAAAATTCTTTTATGGTGACGCTTTGTCAACCATAAATAAATCAATCACAGTATCCACCATTCTTTTGGGGAACAAGTAATACTTGACACATTGCCAGTTCACATATCTCATTTCTTTGCATCATATGAAAAACAATATGCACACCAATTCGCATAACAATACAAATACTCAAACTAAAACAAGTGTTCAGTTATATACCAGCCAATATCTATTACTAGAATATTTTCTTCTATTTTATGTTATGCAATTTGGATCAATCTCGCCAGTTATGTAAATAGGTCCAAAGAAATTATCCAAAGATAATATCGTCCAAGTCATGATCAAAAGAGCATATGACAATGAGATACATTAGGAACTAAGCAGAATTGACTCATTTCATTCTTGTAAAACTTCCCCTAATCCACCTTCTATTTCATTAAGAAATTTCATCAAACAAAGGAGCAATGTATCTATAACCTGTGACAATTAACGAGAAAATATTTCTGATAGTGGCACAACACTTTGACAACCAACTTTAATAAACCGGATGTACACATATGATGAATTTCAATTTCAACCCGATGGGATTTGACAAATCCAAAAATGCACATACACCTACTACCTAAATGTGGTAACATCTGATCTAACCTATGAGATACAATTTGTCCACATTTTCTTCATGATAACACTCAGGGGTTCCTTAGTCTTACACAAACCCTACTCAAGCACATGTTTTTCTAATGATGATGATGACCTAGAAAACCCCGAATGCCTTGACAATTGCCTAAAATCAATGTGAACTACAATGGGTATCCATTCATTCATTCAAATCAATTAGTTAAAGTAATCAAACCCCATCAATTTAATCTACCAAGTTAAGGGCAAAATCGGGAAGAAAGAAAATGGGGGTTTAATCAAAGTAGATTAAACACACAACACATAACGACCAAAACCATCACATAAAACAAATTGAAAGGGGTAAAAGAGAACTCACATCCATGAAAATAAAAACCCCATCATCAAATCCTAAAAATACCTAATTCAGTCAACAAACAAGGATTGCAAGATACAGGGAATAAGAAAAACTCACAGTAAAAGAGAAAGAATGAAGAAAACTCACATCCATGAAAATAAAAACCCCATCATCAAATCCTAAAAATACCTAATTCAGTCAAGAAACAAGGATTGCAAGATACGGGAAATAAGAAAACTCACTGGATGAAATGGCAAACCGTAAAAGATTTGCGCAGCCACAACCAAGTAAATAGCACAATCCTTCTCCTTCCAATTCACAGCCGGATTCGCAGCAAACGCAGCCAACATATTGCCCCTTTAGGAAACTAGAAAAAAGGAGATACGCTGAATTAGGATGTTATTCCCACTATCATAATTTGATATGTGTGTATATACACCAGTACATCAACTTCCATAACAGATCCCAACAGCTTCACCAATACCAATTGTTTCATATCTTTAGATGATTGGTCACAAAATTGTCAGCTCCATTCATAAGATTCCAACTTCTAAACCCACTGTTTGAAGGTGAACAATTATCAGGACAGCCAAAAACGCATATGGTATTCTACAGTTGTGATTTTAGGATTGCATCATAACACCCCATTGTCAATTTTCGATCTTTTCGGCCCAAACTTCTCCTCCTTTCCAATTTGCAAACTGGGTGCTTCTTGCACATTGGGTTTCACCTTCTCCTTCTTCCATTAACATCACCACTAGAAACCCCATAACAAACCACTTTTCTTTAATCCTTCAATAAAAAAATAAAAAACTCTCCACTACTCCTCCATCAAATCAGCAGCTCTTCTTCTCTCCGATGCATCAAATCTCAGCCACTAACAACAACATCGGCCTGCAGCAGAGTTATAACAAGAAAAATAGAAATAGAAGAAGAGGGCTATTCTTGCTTTGCTTTATCCATTCTCTCGGCTCTCTTTCTCCACTGACTTCCATCTTCTTCCCATCTTCATCCCCTCGCCAATATCAACCGCCATCGAAGAAGGAGATGAGGAAGAAGATATCTTCCTGTTGCACAAAAGAAGAAGGAGGTAGGAAAAGGGTTTTGGTTTCTCTTTTTATATATAGTGGGTGGCTATTCGCCCCCACTAAAATTCTAAGAACACCCACCATCTTTCACAAAATAAAAACCATACTTATTAGTTTAATAAAAACCCAAAACCAAGCCCAAATACAATTTAGGTAACAACTCATCAACATTAGGGTTTTCAAAATTTTGGCTAAACACACACACACACACACACCTTATTTTATTTAGTAATGACAAACAAAAAATCTTTTTCCCAATAAATGAGATTACAACATACGCCACAATTAATAAATAAGAAATTTTTATATTTATTTAATTAGGCGGGTATTACAATATATACAACTCAAAAGAATCTCGTCCCGAGATTCGGTAGAGGAAGGTAAGTAGGAAATTAATTCTTAAATAAACAAACTACACATCACATGGACAAACAAATAGCTCATACGTATGCCCATAACTTAATGAAGACAATTACACAAAAAAAATATAAAAATTTCAGTAAGTACAAAAATTACCGGGTGCTACAATATATACAACTCAAAAGAATCTCGTCCCGAGATTCAGAAGAGGAAAGAAAGTTAAGCGAATTTCAAAAAATGCAACTTGTCAAATGAAAGAAGATTTTAAAATAAAAAATTTTCAATTGAATTTTAGTTGCATAAATTTTTATTGTCATTGAAAAAGTAGTGGTGTTACAATATATACAACTCAAAAGAATCTCGTCCCGAGATTCGCGAAAAGGGTTAACTAAAGATTCAAGATAACAAACCGGTACAAGAAAACGACACGGAATAAAGTCATCCACTATTGACATTAAAAATAAGTCACAGAAATCTCATCCTGAGATTCACGAAGAAAAAGAAACAACAATAAAAGTTCAAGGTTCACCCTTGTCACTTTCTCTCTAGACATTCACACTACTCTCCCATATCCACATTCCGAGGATCACCTAGACTCTACCCCAGCCTAGGCTAACCAAATGCTCTGATACCAAACTGTCACGCCCCGATTTTCGAAGGAAAACAAAAATCCTAAAAATCCACGTAGGATTATCCGTTTCCCCCAAAACTCGGGACGTGAGAATTCAATAATAACAGAAACAACTAGCAGCATGAACTAAACATCTGAAACAAATAAAAATCTAACCCGGAGAAGACTGGCATGGCTAGCTCACTAGCAGAACTCCAGTAATGCAGCTCAAAATCTCTAAACCTGAAAGACTACTCGGCTACATTCCAAAATGAATGTACCCAAGAAGCAAAAGTTCACTCGGGTCAGCAATAAAGCCGGTGTGAGAAATCTTCATCCCAAAAATCAATAAACCGGCACATGATAACATTAAAATGAACCAAACAATAAATAACCACACCATCAGGTAGTTCCTCAATGAGGCAATGGTGTTATCATCCTAATAAATAAACATGCATTATTTATTACTAATAAATAAAGTTTATGAGTTATCAATCCTCATAAATGCAACAATAATACAATTCACTCATATTAGACTATTATTGAAATATTAAACAAAACACATTTTTTTCTACCCTTAGGAAGACAGGTAGTTCTCATTCAATGTTGAATGAGCATTTAGTTTCTTCCTTTAAGGTAATCATGCACATACACAAAAATAAATCTCGCTACTTTTCCACAATCGCACTCTCCTCCTGTGCCGAACACACCTCACCCAAGTGTGCCTCCCTTGCCTTCGAAACCACTCGGAGCGTACAGGTTCCAAGTGGGGTGCCACCTCGAGGAACATGTCATCTAACCCGAAGTTCGATCCATGGCAAGCATTCTTCCTAAATCTACACGTACAACCGAACACACATGGAACGGTGCACCGAACACACCTCACCCAAGTGTGCCGCCCTTGCCATCGAAACCATTCGGAGCGTACATGTTCCAAGTGGGGTGCCACCTCGAGGAACATGTCATCTCACCCGAAGGTCGATCACTGGCAAGTACACTGATATGCAAGCAAGTCTGCATACCCATAATATCACATGTATACAAGCAAGTCTGTATACAAAAATTTCACATTCTTTTTTTTTTTTTTTTTTTCTCGGAGTTGTGGAAAAGAGCATAAAAATAAATAAATCCTCAAAATTCTTTTATGGTGACGCTTTGTCAACCATAAATAAATCAATCACAGTATCCACCATTCTTTTGGGGAACAAGTAATACTTGACACATTGCCAGTTCACATATCTCATTTCTTTGCATCATATGAAAAACAATATGCACACCAATTCGCATAACAATACAAATACTCAAACTAAAACAAGTGTTCAGTTATATACCAGCCAATATCTATTACTAGAATATTTTCTTCTATCTTATGTTATGCAATTTGGATCAATCTCGCCAGTTATGTAAATAGGTCCAAAGAAATTATCCAAAGATAATATCGTCCAAGTCATGATCAAAAGAGCATATGACAATGAGATACATTAGGAACTAAGCAGAATTGACTCATTTCATTCTTGTAAAACTTCCCCTAATCCACCTTCTATTTCATTAAGAAATTTCATCAAACAAAGGAGCAATGTATCTATAACCTGTGACAATTAACGAGAAAATATTTCTGATAGTGGCACAACACTTTGACAACCAACTTTAATAAACCGGATGTACACATATGATGAATTTCAATTTCAACCCGATGGGATTTGACAAATCCAAAAATGCACATACACCTACTACCTAAATGTGGTAACATCTGATCTAACCTATGAGATACAATTTGTCCACATTTTCTTCATGATAACACTCAGGGGTTCCTTAGTCTTACACAAACCCTACTCAAGCACATGTTTTTCTAATGATGATGATGACCTAGAAAACCCCGAATGCCTTGACAATTGCCTAAAATCAATGTGAACTACAATGGGTATCCATTCATTCATTCAAATCAATTAGTTAAAGTAATCAAACCCCATCAATTTAATCTACCAAGTTAAGGGCAAAATCGGGAAGAAAGAAAATGGGGGTTTAATCAAAGTAGATTAAACACACAACACATAACGACCAAAACCATCACATAAAACAAATTGAAAGGGGTAAAAGAGAACTCACATCCATGAAAATAAAAACCCCATCATCAAATCCTAAAAATACCTAATTCAGTCAACAAACAAGGATTGCAAGATACAGGGAATAAGAAAAACTCACAGTAAAAGAGAAAGAATGAAGAAAACTCACATCCATGAAAATAAAAACCCCATCATCAAATCCTAAAAATACCTAATTCAGTCAAGAAACAAGGATTGCAAGATACGGGAAATAAGAAAACTCACTGGATGAAATGGCAAACCGTAAAAGATTTGCGCAGCCACAACCAAGTAAATAGCACAATCCTTCTCCTTCCAATTCACAGCCGGATTCGCAGCAAACGCAGCCAACATATTGCCCCTTTAGGAAACTAGAAAAAAGGAGATACGCTGAATTAGGATGTTATTCCCACTATCATAATTTGATATGTGTGTATATACACCAGTACATCAACTTCCATAACAGATCCCAACAGCTTCACCAATACCAATTGTTTCATATCTTTAGATGATTGGTCACAAAATTGTCAGCTCCATTCATAAGATTCCAACTTCTAAACCCACTGTTTGAAGGTGAACAATTATCAGGACAGCCAAAAACGCATATGGTATTCTACAGTTGTGATTTTAGGATTGCATCATAACACCCCATTGTCAATTTTCGATCTTTTCGGCCCAAACTTCTCCTCCTTCCCAATTTGCAAACTGGGTGCTTCTTGCACATTGGGTTTCACCTTCTCCTTCTTCCATTAACATCACCACTAGAAACCCCATAACAAACCACTTTTCTTTAATCCTTCAATAATAAAAAAAAAAACTCTCCACTACTCCTCCATCAAATCAGCAGCTCTTCTTCTCTCCGATGCATCAAATCTCAGCCACTAACAACAACATCGGCCTGCAGCAGAGTTATAACAAGAAAAATAGAAATAGAAGAAGAGGGCTATTCTTGCTTTGCTTTATCCATTCTCTCGGCTCTCTTTCTCCACTGACTTCCATCTTCTTCCCATCTTCATCCCCTCGCCAATATCAACCGCCATCGAAGAAGGAGATGAGGAAGAAGATATCTTCCTGTTGCACAAAAGAAGAAGGAGGTAGGAAAAGGGTTTTGGTTTCTCTTTTTATATATAGTGGGTGGCTATTCGCCCCCACTAAAATTCTAAGAACACCCACCATCTTTCACAAAATAAAAACCCTACTTATTAGTTTAATAAAAACCCAAAACCAAGCCCAAATACAATTTAGGTAACAACTTATCAACATTAGGGTTTTCAAAATTTTGGCTAAACACACACACACACACACCTTATTTTATTTAGTAATGACAAACAAAAAATCTTTTTCCCAATAAATGAGATTACAACATACGCCACAATTAATAAAAAGAAATTTTTATATTTATTTAATTAGGCGGGTATTACATCACGTGCCACCATTCTTCATATTTTGCATGATGAAAGTGTCATTAACACCTGATGTGATAGCATGTCAATCCCAACCGTTCATTACTTGAACCAGACACATGGACAATTAGGGTTAACTCCCTGTCAGCTCGTACCATTGAAAAGATGGAGATCGGAGGGAAAACTCCCTCGATTTTCATTCTCTCTGGTTCGTTTCTCCTCTCTCTCTCCCTCCTTCGTAATTTCAGATCTATAACTAAATTCTTTTTTTTCTGTTCAAATTTGTATTCGAAGTTGTTCATTGTTTGAGTTGTGTTCAAATTTCCTTAATCGAGATTGGAGTAACTCGTCTAATCTCTTGGTCGTTCTCTGTCTTTCCAGATCGTGAAGAGAACTCGTTCCTACAAAAAACGCAATCACTCTGGCGTGTGGAGATACCAGGTGATTTCAAAGTTAGAAACCAAAGTGGTTTCGTCGCTCTCGAGCGATAGGAGCACAATGAGTAGCGCGCAAAGCCAGCCATTGATGCGAGCATGGCGGATCTACTAAGGGGCGAGGGGGGGGGGGGCAGCTGCCCCCCCTTAACTTTTAAAATATTTTTAGTATATATATTTTAGTCTTAAAAAAAATCGATTATATAATGTAGAATACAATAGCAAAATTGTTTATACAAATATTTCAATATGTCTTTATTGGTGTAGTGGTTGTAGCTTTACTAATTTTGGTAAAAGACCTGAGTTCGATACTCTTCAAGTGCATTTTTATTTTATTTTTAATGCAATTTTATTAGTAATTGCAAACATTAAAAAATGTTTAGTTTAATGAAACTTATTAACATTAAAGAAATGAATTGTTTTTCACAAGTGGTATATTTGTATAAAACCTCCAACAAAAAATATTTAAAATTAATATCTAAAATAATAACTATAAAATTCAATGAAAATATATACCATTAGCCAACTCATACAAAATTTGAGCCTCATTTTAACTATTTTTTTCTATGAAATTGTATTATGATCATATTAGGTTCGCAAATTTCCAAAAAAAAAATAGTTTCACCTAGATACTTATCCTAATTATTTTGCGATATTAGTTATATATTCTAGTTATTATGCTTGTTTGCTCATTGCTAAGATTATCGATAGTGACCTTATGTTGGCTTAAAATTGGACTACATTGGATCCAATTTGGTATATGCAATGTATTTTTGATAGTTGTATTTTTTTTATTAGTTACTAGTTCAGGTAGAAAAAAATTTGGCTTTACCATTGATAACTACTATTATCAACTAATAAATATTTTTTATTTCGTCTCCTCTCGACTAAAATCCTGGTTCCGCCCCTGAATGCGAGTCACTAGGTCTTTATTGTCGTCGCTTAGCTGATAAACACTCGTGGATCTGGAAAAGAGCGCTTGAAGAGGAAGAAGGTCAGCACGCCTTACATCATGCGCCGAGCCGAAGCCATACTTCTCTCCTCTTGCGCTTACTACATCGCCACCACAAACCTCAATTTAGTGAAACATTTCCATTCAATACTACCATCACTCACTGCAAGCTTCAACCTACATGTACCAATTTCAATTCACTTCAAATAATCTGAAGCTTCAAATCAAACTAGAAAGTGAGAGGGGAGAAGATGGGAGAGGGATAAAAGATCAATTTGAAAGGGAGAGGGATAAGAAATCAATTTGAAAGGGAGAATGAAGAAGATGGGTTAACAACACTGAATCATTTGTTGCTGATGTTACTTCAACCACTCCATGGATTCATCAAACAACATTGAATCATCTACGCCACTGCCTCTGTCGGTCATCCAGAATCGAGCAATCGTTGAGGGAGGAATCAAAGAGAGAATTGAGCAACGTGAGAACAGAGGGGTGGGGCGGTGGTAAACAAAGATGGAGTGGTGGTGGTTTGTAAAGGTTATATGTGAATAGAGAGTTAGGGAAATGGGGTTTATGGTGGCCGATTTTGACTAGGGAAGCTATAAGACCCGATTTTGCTATTGAGAATCAGCAATGGGGTTTCAATATCTCAGAGCTTGAAGTTAAATTCCCAGTTGGGATGGTGGATCGAACCTTTGAACGTGTGTATCCAGAGGTACATACTTATCTAGTTTCAATATTTTCACCATTTGGTGACTGTCATCATGTTTCTCATCAATCCTGGGCATATGAGTTCTCAAACTCGTACGCTTAGTATTTCATGGTTACATGTGATGGTTAAGCAGTATACTATGGTGAGTTACAACCCGTCTAGTACCTGTAAAAAGGTTTGAAAATAGATAAAAGTTATCTGTGTTTGCATCAAGAAAGCACGGACTCTCAGAAAAACCCTCCGAATCCTAGTAATACGTGTGTCGGATACGGATACGCGTGCGATTTGCGGCCGATACGTATCCGACACGCGGTCAACGTCGGTCAACGTGACTTGGTCAGGATATGGCCTGGACCCGGTCCGGATACGGTCTGGACACGGTCAGGATTCGATTGCTAATAATTTTTTTTTCTTTAGATCTTGATAATATCGGACGGCTGAGATCTAAAAGCCCTAATTCCTCTCCTCGATTTCATCTTTCCTAACCCACAGCCCTAATTCGACTGAGCCAAAGATCGAGCAGGGAGAGAGATCGATCAGATAGATCGATCGACTGGGAGAGAGATCGATCGACTGGGAGGGAGAGAGATCGATCGACTGGGAGGGAGAGAGATCGATCGACTGGGAGGGAGATCGAGCAGGGAGAGAGATCGACTTGTCGCTTTCGTTGTTTCTTCAACCTTGCCTGCACCTCCCATCTTCTTCCTCTTCGCTATTTCTTGAACCTCGCCTGCGCCTCCCATCTTCTTCCTCTTCACTGACTTGTCGCTTTCGCTGTTTCTTCAACCTCGCCTGCGCCTCCCATCTTCTTCCTCTTCACCTGCGCCTCCCATCTTCTTCCTCTTCACTGACTTGTCGCTTTCGCTGTTTCTTCAACCTCTCCTGTGCCTCCCATCTTCTTCCTCTTCACTGACTGTAGGTAAAGTGTATGTGGATGCTTTTAGATGTATGTGTTCGCGTGATGCTTTTAGATGTATGTGGATGCTTTTAGATGTATGTGTTTGCGTTTGTGTATGTGTTCGTGTGATGCTTAGGTTTTCTTCTCTTCCATTGTGGATTTGGATTATATTGATGTGTTGTGTAGGGTCCAAGTTAGGCCCGACCCATATTAGAATCCATTACCCTAGTTTCCACTTATGTACCCAAACTTTTCATTCATTCAAATAATTTCATTAATTAAGCTCATTGCATTTAGATTTTTATATGTTTGGATTATTAATTATTGTTTATGAGTTATGACATTATGTTAATAGTTTTTTAATAAAATATAAAAATAAAAATAAGGTTTGACGTGTCGCCGAGTCCTATTTTTTGAAAATTGCCGAGTCGCCGTGTCATATCCGTGTCCGATACGATACACGTATCCGAGTCCGTGCATCCTAGGTTTGCACAAAGTTGTTGAAAAATTGCAGATGCCCAGATGGGAGGAAACAATAGTTGATGCAAGGGTTAGATATGCATGCGTTTTCAAGGCCCATATAAGTTTCCTTCGGAGAACCTATTGCTTGTTACACATGGTGAGTTGAGTTTTCTTCCTATGGAAATTTCAAGTTTTTTGACACTTTTATTATTGAAGTTCAAGAGGGTTCTTGGTTGCAGTTATTGTCGATGTGCACTTATGTTTTGTGTATGCATGTGAAGGAGTTGGGGTTGCAATTACTGTGTTCTTGGAGAACACACTTGTTCATGAAGTAGAATACTGTGCATACTCATACTTGCAAAGGCAAATTACCATTTCTTTTAGCCAGACATTTGATGCCAAAAACTTTCAGGTAGTCACAAATAATGGCGAAACTGGTATCCGCTTTTGCCCCCTAAACCCTGTGATTCAGTGAAGCCCAATGTATGAATGCTATAAAAACTAAGGCTAATAGAAGGGCATGGTTCATTATCTCTATTTATGGTTACCCATTTGTTTTTGTTGTTTTGTAGTTACTCTATGCCGTGAAGCAAAGCCATGAGAATGGTGAGTTCTTTTGTTGGAAATTCTTAATGTTGTTTTGGATTTGAGAAAAAATTTAGCTTGATAAATTGTTGTTGGGGTTGGTGCAAGTGATATTAAATGCGAGAATGTATTGGTTACATCTTGGAATTGACTTTACCTGATTTTGCATCGTTTAAGCCAACTTATATATAAATGATGACCCATCGTTTAAGCCATACTGGTTGCGCTTCAGAGATCAGGATTCAACAGGTTCTCAATGACCTTCTCTTAAAGTCCAATGGCTCCCATCTTTTTTCTTATTCTTCACAAGAAGATTCCTCCACCGCTCTCTCTTGCCGCGTTGATCACACCCTCTTCCTTGACAGTTTGTATATGTTAGAATGATATTGAATGCTTGTAAAGGTTTTGTGCAAGATGCAAGGATGTCAGACTTATTAATGCTTGTAAATTCAAGTTTTTGCCAGATTGTAAATTCAGGTTGCTTATTGACGTTTGAAAATGGCATTGTTATGTCAGGTTTTGAATTGCAATGATGTTGAAGTCAGTTGAATTGCATTGTGTTATATATCAGGTTTTTACAAAGATGTTAAGCCATTTGATTACAATGTGCTATTAACATCCAATGAATTTACATTGTTGCATGAATATCAAACTTTGTTGCAAGAATATTCATTGAACATAAAATGAATTTACATTGTGCTTTAACATCCAATGTACATGTACTCCTTCAAAAACTTGCTCACTTCAAACCTCATAATCATTTGTTTGATTATGCTTGTGACATTATGAGATTGCAAGAAAATCAATTAAGAGTTGTTAATTAGTAGTAACTTAACCTTTTAAAATAAATTATTGGCAGGAACTTAATCCCTTAAAATAAATTTGAATGTAACTTTGCCCCCTGCAACAAAACTGACCTAACAGATGATGAAGACGAGCTGCAACTCAAGCTTGCCATCAAAACTTGACAAACTTTTCTACTTATTGATGCTTGAATATTTAATCTATAGTGAAATAACATGTAGATGTAGTAGTAGAAGCAGATGTGAGAGTTATTAGTGGTGAAGTGGAGACGGTGGTGGTGAAGGAGGAGTTGGCGGATTATTCCACGGTCTTAGTGGAAGTTTGAATCTCAGCATTCGATTTTAATTGCATCAACTTTGAATCTCAGCCTTCAGATCATTAAAGGGTATTTTGGGGTAGTAAAATATGACCATTTTGAATCTAGTACGTGCCTTGATAGTCAAGGCACGTTGACTGTTAGTCTGAGGGGAAAAGTGCAATATAAATACCAATTGGTAGCAAAGTTGAATTGGCTATATGTTTTAGGGGGAAATTGCAATTGTGAGGTTAACCTCGTGGCGCAAAAAAAAAAAATTAAAATTGGGCTAAGCTTAACTTCAAAGGCAAACTAGTTAATAATTTCCAAGTGTCGTGAAGCTGGCAAATTTGCACGTGACCGTCACACAATCCATTTCCTTCCCTTTCCCTTCTCCCCCTCGTACAGTTCTCCCTAAAATTCCCCAAAATAGAAGTGAACAACTTCTTCACTTGCAGAACCACATGGAGGCCGTCGAATCAAATAGCAACCACGACACCATCACAACCACAGTTAAACCCACACAGATCTTCATCTTATCGGGTCAAAGCAACATGGCGGGTCGAGGGGGCGTAACCCACACCCACCCCAAGAAATGGGACGGATTCCTCCCACCCGAATGCAAATCCGACCCGAACATCCTCCGGTTCAACTCTCACCACCACTGGGAAATCGCCCACGAGCCCCTCCACTTCGACATCGACTCGAAAAAAACCTGCGGGGTCGGGCCGGGTCTGGTCTTCGCCAAATCGGTTCGGGTCGTGCTTGACCCGGATGTGGTGGTGGGTCTGGTTCCGTGTGCGGTGGGTGGCACAGCAATTAAGGAGTGGGAACGGGGGTGTCACTTGTATGAGAACATGGTGAAGAGAGCCAAGGAGGCTGTGAAGGGTGGGGGAGAGATCAAGGGGTTGCTTTGGTACCAAGGAGAGAGTGATACGCTTTCGCAACAGTTGGCCAAGTCGTATAAGACGAACATGGAGACATTTATTCACAATGTTCGATCTGATCTACATGCTCCATTGCTCCCAATTATTCAGGTTAGTCAGTTTCATTAAGGGAAATCTTATCTAAACCCCATTGATTGATTAGGGAACTTGTAAAGCATATGGGTTGTCAGTTTCATCAACCAGCTTTTACATGTATGCATGGTTGGAAAAACTATCAAGGGTATATTAGACAAAAAAAAATTAACTCTCAATTAAGCGTTTTCAAAGTCTTCTTAAAATGTGGATTTAGTTTGGAGACACCAAAATACTGGAGGGTGTATTTCCCTTTGGTAATTTGAGTAGTTGTTGATGTGTCTGGGAGATGAAATGATTCAACCTGGTCGGGTTGGGTCGGAATTGTGGATATGAAAATGACCCGATTATGAAGTGTGCAGCTCAACTCATTTGATATGGATTAGTGATTGTTAGGCCAAGACTCAAGTTGGTGGGTCGTAATGTTTGCGATAAGACACTGAGGTGTTTGTTTTGAATCTTTTGATTGACATGCTAGGATTAAGAGAGTCTAGGTATACTTAAAAATGTGTTTTTGGTGGGTGATTTCAGTATTTTGATATGTTGGAGAACTCGGTTATTTAATTGGGTTTGTTTGTTTTGTGGATATGAAAATGAAATGGCCTGATTATGAGATGTGCAACTCAACTCATTTGACATGATTATTTAGCTGTTTTAATGCACTTTTGAAATGATTAGTGGTTTATAGGTGAAGTTGGTTAGTGCAAATGCAAATTTGAAATAATTATGTTGACAATAGAGATGATTGAGATTGTACCTAAACAGGTTGTGGCAACTGAGATGTAGCGAGTGTTTGTTATTCTATCTAGAGGTTTAAATGTGTTTGGTTAAGCTTCAATTAGAAAATCTGGGTTGAATATAGTTTTTGAGCTATGAGAGCATGTTTTCACACTCTCCGATGCATGGCCAAAGTCCATAGGATGTGAGGTTTTTGTACAAGCTGATATGAAAAAAAGAATACACCACATTGTTATTTAGGTGAGCAGTACCTACTCCTATACAAAAACCATAAATAGTTTGTTTGGAATATGATGTGTGGGATCAACATCAACTGTTTCTTGGTTAATTGGTTTTACGTGTTATTTAGGTTGCTCTAGCATCAGGAGATGAACCATGGATAGAAACCGTCAGAGAAGCACAGCTGGGAATGAAAATGGAAAATGTTGTCTGTGTGGATGCGAAAGGGTTGCCACTCCTCAAAGATAATCTACACCTCACAACAGAGGCGCAGGTCAAACTCGGCAACATATTAGCTGAGGCTTATATTAGCCATTTCGTTACTTCCTCTTGTCCCTGATTCATCCAAACACGTTGTAGTATTTGTGCATATTCAAGATTTACATAATCTCCATATCTGTTTTCGGTTATGATATGCTACTCTTTCTTAAATGTTGTCTGGTGTTAAAATTCAAAAGGGATAGGCATGCTAAATCCATTCAATTTGTTATATGTTCCGTGATTCAGAGCTCACCCCTTTGCATCTTCGAGCCCCTTCCCCTTCTTCGACTTCTACTGCAGCTGCTCTTTGACAGAGCTCTCCACTTCTCTTCCTTCCACCTCTCTTCTCTATCTCTTCATCAGCAAGAATCTCTCGAAGACCTTCCACACATCTCAGTCGGCTAAGCAACGTCTCCTCATAAAATAACCGATTCAAAGTAGCCTCGCAGCAATTTACTCTGTTAGAAGCATAGAACCAAAACAGAGAAAGAAGAGAGACACTCACCTTCGCCTCCTCAAGGTACCCTATTCTCTTTTCTATTTTTCTTCTTCTTCTTCTCTTTCTCTTTCTCCCACTACAGAAAGATCCATCTTTTTCGTTCCTCAATTTCGTTTTCTCTCTTAAACCCCCAACTTTTCGATAACAAACGTCAAAAACCACACCAGAACTTCCTTCCTCAATTTCGGGTTCTCTCTTAAACCTCCAAATTTTTGATAGCAAACGTCAAGCACCACACCACCACCTCTTTCCTCTCCTGCAAGAAGGTTTTGAGGTGGCGAAGGAGTTCTGCAAGCCCCCTTCCCAAAATTTCCTCTCCTGCAAATTTTCGATAGCAAACGCACCACACCACTATTCCTTCTTCTTTACAATGGTTTGTGATGCGTCCAAATCTCGTCTTCTTAAGAGTTTGACCTGCAAAACAGATGTTAGACTGTAAAAGACCATCTTATTGGTGCCCAAAGGCACTCCGATGCTTAAATCAGCAACTCTGTTTGAAAAAGGAAATAAATCAGGACAAAACTAGTTAAAGTTGTATACTTTTGTCGAATTTTCCCTTTATCTTTATAATGGTTGCGGTTAATTTTCTGTGTGACTTAAACATGTGAAACGCAAAGGAATGAAATGTTTCTCGTAATAGTCTCCTCCTTTATGGAGACGTGTCCGTGGAGGCGTAACTCCCTCCACGACTCTTTTTTGTGCAACGTTTCTCTTATTTATGAGAGAACTCGTGTCGGATTTGAATTTGGGTTTTGGTTTGTGCGGGCCTAGATTTCGACTTCGATTATGTATTCTTGTAATGGGCCTTATTTGGACCTTTATGATTGGTTTTGTCCTTATTGAGTTGTACGAGTTGGCCCAGCAGATGGGGTGTCAGATCCTTGTGATGGATGTTCTCTGCAACGTGTATGACTGTGATGTCGTATATTTTGATGTATCATCAGCTGATCCCCCCTTAGTTAGTTAGTGGGTATGCTGACGTGGCCACTAACTTCGTGACGGTTTGTCTTTCAATTCCATCACTGTCTTGTATTTAATGTTGTCAGTAACTTTTTGCGGGTTGGTGTCTCAATTCTTTTCTTGCCCGTTCATTTTTGTGTACATTTTTAAAATTTCACGTAGCCATCATATCTTGCACGTTATCCCATGAGCAGTCCCTTTGTCGATTTGCTCTATAAAAGGGAACGTGACAGGTTTGTTTTCTCTCTTTACGCTATCTTAGAAATTAGAGTTCTTTCCTTCCTTCGCCTTCTTCATTTTCTTTGTTTTTCCGTTCTTTAACAATGTCTGTTGGTGATAAATTAAGCGATAAGTCGCTAGCTATTCGTGAGGCTCATTTTTCTCCCATGAAAGTTTCTCAAGCGACATTGGACAACCTTCGTTTTGACTACAATTTTCCACCTGAGATTATTTTTCCTAAACAGAATGGCAGTCCTTGTCGTCCAAGGTCTAGGTACATTGCGTTGTATTCGTGCATGTTTTCTTCTGGCCTTCGGTTCCCAATTTCAGAGTTGTTTTGGGAGTATCTGGATTTCTTGGGCATTCCTTCTACTCAAATGGGTCCTAATGGTTGGAGAGTAATGGTTTCTTCTTATGCGAGGGCTATTATGTCCGACATTTCTTTGTCTGTGAGGGTTTTGCATTCTGTGGTTGGTCTGATGGTGACTAAGGATATCTGCTTCCTCCGTTCTCCTGCCTATTTCACGAAGCTTAACGATGACATTCACGATTGGTCAAGGTCCTGGGTTTATGCTTCTGTTAACTCTGGCTACTTCCAATTGCCTGGTCGTTTGATTTTTCGATCGTTTTGAGTTCCCAACAAACGGAAGGATCTTCAGTTGACTAAAGAGAATTAGTGACCAATTCTTGAAGCTTCCCCAATTTTCTGTGGAAGCATTTCTTTCTGAGGACATCTTGGATCGTATTAGTTTGTACACCATGAACGAAGCGGAACGAGCCTTTCTTACTGAATCATGTCCTAAGGATATCGCTGTTCAAGCTACTTGTGCTGGCGTTAGTGGGCTAGCATTGATTGGAAAGTGAGCTCGGACATGTGTGTTACGGATCTCGATGCTCCTGTCAATGTCGTAGTCCCGACCACCAGGAAGAGGAAGCTTGCGAGATGCATTAGTCCATCGAGGCAATTGTCAATAGATCCTGATCGGGTTCCGAGAAAGAAACGACTTTCTACTCGTGGTTTTGCTTGGATTCTATCCTGACCGTGTCGAGGCAAGGATGTTACGGAAGCTACCTCTTATCCAAATCCTTCCTGCGAGGATGTCGTGAAAGAGGATCGCGCATCTTTCAAGGAGGCTGAGGAGATGAGGCTGGTGTTGGAGATGAGCGAGAAAGAGACTACTCGTCCGTTGAAAGATAATGAGAAAATGCTTTTTTCTGCCTATGGTGTTTCGAACGTTGTTGAATGGTCTAATGATGATCCCCGTGCTATTGATGATAAAATGATTCAGTTGGCGGTGGAACAGTCTAAAAAGGTTTTCAGTGGTGGTCAAAATTTCAAAGTTCACTATCCTTCTCCTTCTATTAACGTCAGTGATGCGGCCAAATTCTTAGTTTTTTCTCCTACCCGTCTGGACTCTCCTGCTACTGTCGCCACTACTAGTCTCGTTTCTCCTATGGTCGCTCTGCTCCGGGAGGGTAAGAGCAATTTTTTCGTTGTCACTGTTGTTTCTTCTCCCCTTTCGGCTGATGGAGTAGTTCCTCAGTGCTTTCGGATCCCCGTGTTCTTCATCCACGAGTTGGTTGGACTAAGCCTAGCCCAAAAGATATCCGTATCAAGTCAGACTGTGAGTTTTGCTAGTTTACTCAGCTTGACGTGCAAGATGGTGCGCGTAAGTTGATAAATGAATGGCATAGGAGATCAGTGGAAAAACCTTCGATGCCCGTATTGGATCCAAGTGATCACCTTGATTATGGTCTTGATCAGATAATGGACGGGATGAATCATCTCGCCTATGCAGGGGTGATGGGCTCGGTTTATCAACCGGTCGTGATCAGGTGGTTTTTTTTGAGAAAAAAATTGGCAGCACTATTGCTAGTATTTTCTCACGTCCTTTCCCAATTCGACGTGTTGAGAGCGCAATGCACAAAGTCGGAGAAAACTGCCAGGGCTGCCCAGACTTCATTGATTGAGGCGAAAAGTGTGCAGGGTAAACATGTTGAGATTGAGTTTTTGAAAGTCAAGTTGGATGGGGTTCGTGCCTGTTTATGTGATGTGGAGAAAGAGTTATCTTATATTCACGTAATTATTACATTATATGTCCCTTAATTTATATATGTTAGTGTTTCGATTATTATATTTTATTCTAATTATTTTGTTTTCATGTTTTTGTAGGAATTTGAGTGTGAATGATAAAATCACATTAAGGCGGCAATTTGAGGAATGATCAATTGGTTGATTCTAGTGGTGGTACAAAGTAGCGGATCACATGTCTAAACCAAATCCAAACAAACCTAGGTCCATCTAATTTAACCTAAGCCCGAGCCCAAAAGTTGACTTAGAAACTCAAACCCAACCTAACAAGGAAAGAGGAGAACCCTATTTAGGCTTCATCTCTCCTCTTTTCTTGGCTCTCTCCCCCTTTTGGAGGAGCTATCTCTTCTTCCACGTTTCTTTTCTCCTCCTCCCTTTTTCAGCCACCACGCCAATCCACCCTGACGGCGATCCTCGCTCGATAGGAGAACCGGCAGTGCAATCATCCCGCCATCACCACCTCACCTCGCCATCACTGCAGTCATCTTCTTTTTCTCTCTGGTCCATCATCTCAACTCCTGCGTCAACCAGTGTTCTAAAAATCGGCCTAGGCGCTAGGCGTTAGAAAAACACACAGATGAATGGCTAGGCAGGTTCTGGGCATTCTAGGCGAGGTCTGGGCGAGTTTGCGAGTTTTTTTTTTTTTTTTAATAAGGCTGATTGTGTTATTATTTTATTTTTCTTTCCTCTTTTTTGGAAATAAACAATTTTAATTGTTTTTTATTCAATATATGTCTGAATTTGGTAAATGGTGATTACTTAATGGAATTCTTAAAGGATTTGCCGGTACCAATTTTAGTAATGTAGATTTTATCAAACATGATTGAGGTTATTCATGCGATTTGAAGAAAAATAAAAGAGAAAGTTTGAATATTTTTCCACAAATTCAACTTTGTATAAAGTACCCATCATGTCCAACTTCAGTCATTTGAGTTTTAATAAATTTTGTTTATGACTGTTAATTTTTCATGTTTTTAAATTTTGCATATGTATCTTGGCATTAAATTGGATGTATATGATAATGTATTATGCTTAACTTTTGTAAATTATTAAAGTAATAATTATAAACCTAAAACCGCTTAGGTGCCGCCTAGGCCCCTAGGCACTAGGCACCTGCTCGCCGCCCGCCCACCCACCCACCGCCTAGCTCTTTTTAGAACACTAGTGTCAACACAACCACGCACAACCACCGCCCCTGTCCCTGTCCCTGTCGCAAACCACCATAACAACACCGCCCACGACCCCCCGTTCCTCTCTTCTTCCACTGTTTTCGTATCTCTGTTTTCACCTCGCCACCGCCCAACATCCACACCGCCGAGCACCACCATCAGACGCCCCCACCATCACCATCCTCGCGCACAAAACAGAGGAGAAACAGGGAGCACGTCCATGTTTTCCTCTCTTGCAGCCGACTAACAACCCACACACACACACCACCATCATATATGTTCCCCTCTTCTCCACGGTTTCTTCCTCCTCCACTTATCTATTTCTGCTACTTCATCACAACCAGATCACGCACCACCTCTCTTGCACTAAAACAACAGAAACAGGGAGTACCACTCCTGTTTCTCTCCCTCTTTCGGTTCTCCTTCTCGTCTTTCTCTTTCTCCCGTTGTCTCCCTCTCACTTGCAGGTTCACCGGAGTCGGTCAGAGGAGACAGGAGCACGGAGGAAGGAGCAGCGGTGCGGCTCGCTGGAGACGAAGGTGCAGGAAAAGAGGTGGGAACTAACTGTTTTTCAAACAGTTTTCTATTCACACCCTAGACTTTATTCTGAGCCACCACAGTGCATTTGTAACAGTTTCTCGGGACGCGTGTTCATGCTGAGATGAATTCCACTTCCACTAATGCTGTGACCACCACCACCATGAGCTTCTAGACCCTGCGTCGAGGCAATGATGAAACTACAGGGTATCCTAGAGTTTGTCGTATCTAAATTTATTGTTTTCTACATGCTTGAATGTTAAATACAGTTGATTTCTAAATTTCAATAATTTGCTTTCACCGATTATATCCGGAATAATTATCTAGACTAGTCGGTAGTTAGAAGTTCCCTTTATTGATATTCAAAGCTTGCTTTAATCAATTAATTTGAATTTGTGATTGTGTGTGCCGTAAGTAGACATGCAATGCTAGGGGTTTATGCCTTTGTTGAAATCAATTGCGAACTTAGATTAATCTTTAGGTTGGTCGTGTTGATTCTAGAAAACAAAAATTTAGATTGAACGAATTTCGAAGAACCTGTGGTGGATTCGATGTCTTGGTCCACTCTCTGATCATCTCTCTAGTTTAATTTTTAGTTGTCAATTTCATTATCTTAATTTAGTAATTTACATCTGTTATAACCTCAACTCTAAATTAGTTTAAATAAGTCTTAGAATTCGACTGTCTCGTCAATCCTCTTGGGATCGACCCGTATTTGCCGCTGTCTACTAGCCGTGCACTTGCGGTATTACAAGTAGGGTTTATTAGCTTATTAATTTAGGTTAGTAAAAACTTCATCATTATCCGCTGAGAAGGCAGCTTATAATGAGACTTATTGTGCTAAGATTGAACAATCTGTTAATCCCGATATTGCTGAGAAGTGGGTGGAACAGTTGACAGTTGCGTTCGACGAGGTCAAAGCAAATACTTTTGTTATGCTTACCACCACCGAAGGACGGCTTGCCACGACTAAAAATGAAGTCACCAATGCCAAGGGCAAGCTTCGCATTGTCAAAGTTGAAGATTGGAAGCGAGTTGTTGATGGGCGGGTTGAGCTTCTTAATTATATCGAGGGGCTCGATGTGGATTTATCCAGGTACTGCTACTTAGTTGATCAAGCTTTCGAAGGCGATGACGGTAAAGAAATTGCACCGTCCCTTTCGAGCGCTCCAGTGGTTGAAAAGCCATTGATTCCTTCCCCTTCTGAAGAAAGAACTTCGCCCTCTCCCGTAAATGATGATGCTGACGATGTTGTGGTTGCTTCATTTCTTTTCCTTCCTCTTCTTCTCTGGATTTAAAAAATAGTATTGTTAATGAAAAGAGCTTCTTTTTTGTATTGCATGTTTTCGTGGTTTATCTTGTCGACTCGTTGTATGTTGTTTGTTCAATTTTAGTCCAGCTGTAGTCATATCGGGTTTTACTTCAAATTCCTTTATGGCTACTTTCATGTTTTGATGCATTAGTTGTCTTGAGATGGGTTGACTTTATCCTTCTTGATGTGTTCGAGCTTGTGCGAAGAAGTTGATTTTTCGCCTCGACTTTTACTTTGTTGGGTTAACATATCGGTCGATCTGTAGCTCCTTGAATTAAGTTGATTCGTTCCTTCAGTTTTACTTCGTTGATTCGACGTACTAGTCGACTCAAAACTTTCTGAATTGAGCTTACTTGTTCATTCAACTCTTACTTCGTTTGTTTGACGTACTAGTCAACCCGAAGTTGCTTTTTTCTTAAGTTGACTTGTTTGTCCAACTTTTCCTTCGTTGGTTCGACACATCAGTCGATTCAAAGTTTGTTGGATTAAGTTGACTTGTTTGTCCAACTTTTACTTTGTTTGTCCGTCGCATCAATCGACTCGAAGTTTTCTTTATTAAGTTGACTCGTTCATCCAACTTTCACTTCGTTGGTTCGACACATCAGTCGACTCGAAGTTTTCTGGATTAAGTTGACTTGTTCGTCCAACTTTTACTTCATTGAATTGACGTACTAGTCAACCCGAAGTTTTTTTTACTTAAGTTGCCTTGTTTGTCCAACTTTTACTTCTGACGCATCGATCGACTCTAAGTTTTCTGTATCAAGTTGACTCGTTCATCCAACTTTTACCTCGTGGTTGATCAGACCAGAAGTTTTTATTATATATATCCAACTTATGTCCTAATTTCTTTTGGCTTGGTATGCCGATTGCTCTGTGTGGCTGAGTTTCGACGTGTTTATCTTGTCATATGCGCATAAGATGGGGATTCCAATTTGTAATTTATTGATATTCCCTTTTGGATGTTCTGACCAACCCTAATGGTTGTTTTTTCTGAAGCATTTATACTAGATTGAAGAGTGATTTGCTTTGTCTTCCTGATCATTGCTTGGTTGATGTTGATCCTCGTGCTAAAGATTGATGTTTTTGTTGTTTTGTCTCATACGTCTTCATTCGCCGTACTCGTTATTGGTTATTCTTTGCTCATTCGTCATATATGTTATTGTAGCTAACAAACTCAGGGTGTTTTCTGATCCGGTAGCTGAGCAATATTGATTAGTTCAACCATGCTCACATCAGTGTCAAATTGTTCAATCATGTTCAGGTTAACACCAAACTGTCCAATCATGCTCACATCAGCACCAAATTGTCCAATCATGCTCACATCAACGCCAAATTGTCCAATTATGCTCATGTTAGCACCGTGTTCGGTGTCAATTGCCGAGGTTTGGTTGAGTTCGTCATCGTAAATTTCGTCATTGGTAATTCGGGTCGAGCTTGCATCGGTCGGTAGGGTCCTTGAATCATGTTAGTTGATCGGTGCAAACTTCCTCATGTTATATGCATTGGTAAAATGATTCGTCTGGTTTCATTAGTACTCCTGTCTTGATATAGATCAACTCGAGTGGGAGGTATTTCTAGTTGTTTCTTCAGTTGGGTTGATTGTTTTGTTTCCTCCGGCCATGCAGTGTAGGGCATATATTAGTTCTCTGGGTTGTTCTTTTGATCCCATAGTGGTATCTACTTTTTCCTTTCCTTTGAGTTGTTTGTCTGGCATTCTGATGAACTCGTTGAGTCATCATCTCTGAACCCAATGCTTGATTTCGTCTTTTAGATTGTAGCAGTCTTCGGTATCGTGCCCATAGTCCTTACGGAAGGAACAACATTTGTTTGTCTCTTTTTTTGGGTTTCCTCTCATCCTGAGTGGCTAGTTGATGTCATCCCATTTTGCTATGCGCTTCAGCATATTGACTTGGCTCATTTTCAAGGTTGTATATGGTTTGTATGTCTTCCTCATCACACTGGTTACTCGCTCGTGTCGGGGTCGTGCTGACTACAGTTCTTCTGCTTTTCTGATGCCTCTTTGAATGAATGTTATCCTCCAGTGGTCCATCATCTCGTCTTCTATCCTTCCTCATTTCCTGTTTCCTCGAATGATTCTCCCTTTTTTGGTCATTTTTCTGCCAGACAGCTTTCATATCCTCGAAAGAAATGTGTTTTTGGGATGTTTTCAATAAGTTCGCCATGCTTTTTGGAGGTTCCAGGTTGAGAGCATAAAAAAGGGCCACTCTTCAGCCCGACGATGAAGGTTGCGGCGGCTGTATCATCGATACATCCATCGATCATTGTCAGTTCATTGGTGAAACGAGTGACGTACTCCCTATCGTTTCTTCGGGCTTTTGCTTGACATGGATGAGGTAGTGTGGTTTTTTCCTTATCCGTTGACTTCTGATGAATCTTGTGATAAAGACGGTGGCTAACGCTGGGAAGGAGTCTATTGACCGCGGTAGTAAGTTGTTGAACCAATTCATTGATGTGGAGGTAAAACTAGTCGAAAATGTTCTGCACAGGATTGACTCTGTAGTCTCCTTTAATGCCATCATGTGGTGGATGTGCCTTAAGTGATTTGTTGGATCGGTGGTGCCATCATATACTTCGAACTTTGGTGGAGTGATCTTCTTTGGCATGGGGGTTATCATGAGGGCATCGGAAAATGGTGGCTTGGCTAGTTCGTACAATATGTTGGGATCAATGACTCCAATTCTGAACGGGATTTCAGCAAGTGTTCCATCACACTGTGGAGTCTGCCCCTGGAGGAGTTCATTACTCTCGAGGTTTCCCTGTTGAGGTTCTGCTGGAACTTCGTCGCTTCCTCGAGTTTGGTTGGAGTTTTACTGGGGCGACGTTTGGAAAGGATTACCTGACTGAATGTGTTCCTGGGTGAGTTTTTCTAGCATTTCGTCATGTGGTTCATCTGAACCATAAACAGGTCTATCCGAGGATCCGTTGCAGCGTCGCTGGATGCCTGAGTTGTCTGAGCTATTGCATGTTGTGGATCTCGATTAGCGGGTGCCATTGACCTGGTGATCTGAGTTGCGTCTTGTTTGCAAGTTGCTTGTGATACATTGTCGTTAGTATAAGGGTTATGGTGATCGTCGTTGGGTTGAGGATCTATAGAGTGTGTCATTTGTTCCGACAACTAGTTGATTGTTTATCAGATTTTGGTGAACTTCGTCACTGTGGATCTTCTTTGAGAAAGGAAACTCATCGTTCCCCACATACGAGGCCAAACTGATGCGTCCAAATCTCGCCCTCCTAAGAGTTTGACCTACAAAACAAACGTTAGACTGCCAAATACCACATTTTTGGTGGCCGAAGGCACTCTGATGCTTAAGTCAGCGACTTTGTTTGAACAAGGAAATAAATATGGACAAAACTCAGTTAAAGTTGCACACCTTTGTTGAATGTTCTCTTTACCTTTTAGAATGGCCACGGTTAATTCTCTGCGTGACTTAAGCATGTGAGGCACAACGGAAGGAGATGTTTTTCATAATAATCTCCTCCTTTATGGAGACCCGTCCATGGAAGCGTAACTCCCTCTACGACTTTTTATTTGCAACGTTCCTCTTCTTTATGGAAGAACTCGTGTCGGACCTGGATTTGGGTTTTGGTTTGTGCGGGCCTAGATTTGGGCTTCAATTATGTCTTCTTGTAATGAGCTTTGTTTGGACCTTTATGATTGGTTTTATCCTTCTTGGGTTTTACGAGTTGGCCCAGCAGATGGAGTGTCGGATTCTTGTGATGAATGTTCTATGCCACGAATATGGCGCGATGTCGATTTATTTTGATGTATCAATTTGAAAGACCCATTGCAACTAGCTACATTATTCCCAATTATCTGCAATGAGTCGAGGGGTTTACTAGAGCAGATAGATTGCTTTGCTAAATGGACTTTTATATGGGTTATTTAGGAAAATTTGACTCAAACAATCTACGCAGAATAAAATTGAACTATTAATGAGTTTGGGTCAAAGGTATTTTAGGTTTATGTCATTTTTGGGTTGACCTGATTTCGAGTAAGTAGCAGGTTTTGTTCTAGTTATGACTCGTTTTTACAAGTGTGATATGTTCTTTCTAGTTACACTTGTAGATTTTAAGCTGGGTTATCATGTCAAGGATAACGTCTCGTCCTTGGGCCATGGCACGTTTTAGTACTAAACATATCATAGCAGATCCTGTGATCATGTCCATGTTTGTGTTTATTGTTTAGACACGAATAATAAACAGATCGTGCTATTGTTTGGCCTTTTATATATCATTCGACTAGTAGGTTTCAGTGTCTGACTTCGTAATGAAAAAACAAATTGAAATAATAAGAAAACATGAAGGATTTCCTTACGTTAGTTCCACTCAGAAAAGATCCTTAAGCAAACAGCAAATTGAAAACCATATTGCATAATTAGTAAAAGGAAAGAAAAAAAAATTTATTTGTTGTTGATTAGATCATTTGATATATGCCAAAAAGTATTTGAGATTGATTAGTTCCACTCTATTTAGCACTCGAGGGTTGTAAAAACTTGATTATTTTAAGAACAATTGTACGGATAATACACTAGGCAATGTTTTTCACGAGGAGCAAGTCTATATAGTCAAGTTTGGTGGCCACCTTTGCGCCAGGGCATGTGCGGCTGGAGAGAGAGTTTTCTGAAACCCCATTTCCAAAAACCCCATTTGAAATTTGAACATAAAACACTTTGTTTCTCCCTTTATAATAATGGAGTTGTTGAGCTTCACTGAAGGAGATGTGATTGAAGTCACAAGCCAATAAGATGGGTTTTTGGGGTCTTGCTACATCCATCAAGAGAAAAGAAGAAGAAAAATTATTTGGTTGAGTACCATACTGATTGATGCAAAAAATCGATATTAATGTCGTTGCATGATTTTCGTTATCAATCAAAGAAATAACTATTATTTTTATTTTTATTTTTCTTCAACCTACAATACACTTCAACAATGCATAGTGGAAGTAGGGGTTATTAACCACTTCACGTAGACTAGAAGACAAATCTGATTTTCAATTTGAAGAATAAAGAGAAGAGTAAATAATGGATTGTGAGAATAAACTAAAAGTTAAAGGAGAAAGAGAAACAATTGAAAAAGATAGACAAAAAAAAAGTTAGTTTTTCAATGGAATTAAAATGTAGTACATGCACTTCTTTACCAAGCAAAAATATAAAGTCAAGAACTACAATTAAAAAAACTATCATTTATGATAAAGTTGGTTATGTGGACGTCCAAATCTTCATATTGATTTTCTCGATATCCGTAGTTGTTGTTGCTTTGTGGGCTTCACTTCATAGGTCTTGGGATTGAAATTTTTTAATCCTTATGAATGTATTTGAACTCACATTGGGCCTTCTAGTTGTTGAATTTAGCCTTATTGTGACATTTTATGCAAGATTTGAGATTTATGCTTGAATTCCTACAAAATGCACAAAATACACATAATGAGATATTTTTATTTGATAATTGGACTTAACAATTGTATATTTAGGGGTGTAAAAATCGATATTTTGGTTGTTTATCACACCACCCCCAAACAACCTTTTGTTAGTCCTCTAGCAAAGAACAACGAAAAGAAAGATAAGAACACAAAACAAAATATTTTTATTCGTCCTAAACTTCCCAAATAAATCAATGCCACTTTCGCTGGTATGACTCGATTGCATTTACAATCTGCAACAATGCCTTGAACCTCTAGCATGACACTAAAGGAGAAGTTTTAGCTTCCTGAGCTTTATCCAGATTGACACCCACAAACATTTTTTTTATATGAAACAAAATTGATGTGTCCTACTTTTCTCAGAGAATGCCCTTGTTATTCAACTACGTAGAAGACAAAAGACTATGTAACTTCTTACTAAAATGCACATTACAAGTGAGCAACTTTGGAACAAGGTATGTGTGTGAATAACAAAATAATGCAACTTTTCGTGTGAAAGTAACATACATCCTAATCCACCTTTGGAATTACAGTTTTGACTTCAAAACTCACCAGTTAATCTCTCTGAAATGATCACTCTGAGTTTGGATAAAATATTTTCTCTCTTGCATTTAAGGAAAAAGGGAAATGTGAAAATTCAAACTTCTCACATGCTCATAAGAATAAACGAACATGAAATATAATAATAGTCTCATGGAATGAATGTTGATCACTTGCAAGAATGTCGAGTTGCCTACCATAGTGTCTTCTCATCTACTCTCCATTTCTTACCATACCTTACCATAGGGTTAATTAGGATTTCTCTAAAATAAAAATGAGTTTTTTTTTATATGAGGAAGAGTGGGGTAGATGGTAAATAAATAGATGTTTCTGAAAATATAGAGTCTTCAAATAGCTTAATAGGGAACTCATCAATCACTTCCTTTTATTTTCCTTTCTTCACAACCCTTTTTTTTGTTTCCTTTTTCAGAACCCTTTTTTAAGCACCTTGGACTTTGGATTTTCACTCTGCACTCCATTTATTTTCTTCATAAATCTTCCGAACATTTTTCAGAAATATAAAGGGGAAAATGAATTTTTTTTATATATATATATATCTAATAAACCAAGACAAATGCTCACATTGGTATTGGATAGGGCTGAAAACCGAACCGACGGTTCAGTTTTTCACCTAAACCGTGAACCGAACCGACTTAGGTCGGTTTTAAAATTTTCAAACCGAAACCGAACCGACCATTAACAAAACCGATCCGAAACCGAATCGATTCTAATTTATGCAAACCGTAACCGAACCGAACCGACTAAAATTGAACCAAAACCGAAATAAAACCGATCCGATCAACTATTTTAAACATATTATATTATTTACATATAAAAAATGTATTATTTATTATATATATTCGGTCGGTTCGGTTTGGTCGGTTAAAATCACATATAAACCGAAAACCGAACCGACTACTTCGGTTTTGAATTTTTTCAAACCGAAACCGATCCGAACCGAATTTAAACCGAACCGATTGATTCGGTTTAGATCGGTTCGGTCGGTTTAGTCGGTTTGATCGGTTTTTTGTTCAGCCCTAGTATTGGATGAAATGTTTAGCAAGATGGTTTTGAGAATGTTCAGATGGACAAGAGATGCCTAATTTACCTTCTAAGGTTTGGTAATAGTTATAAGTCTCAAATAGACTACAAGACCTATGTTTCTCTTAACTCGAAAAAGATATCATCTTCAATGACCAACCAAAAAGAAGAATAATGAGACTTCACAACAAGTTAATTTCTAATAAAATTGGAGTCATCATATGACTCGGAGTTGTGTAAAAACACTCTGAATAAAATGAAAGGTCTGATAGCTCACAAGGTTAAAGCCTCCACTATTATTCCACTAGATTCTCAGAAAGTTACTTACTTTTGTATTCCAAAATACATCTGTGGTCATTGTGCAAAACTTTATTTGTTCCTGAATGCTCAAATGCAACATTTACTCTAGTAATAAACTTCCAACATCTCTTTGCCTAAATTTAATGAATCGAGTAATCCAATCTCATCATAGCTAGGATACCATTTTTTTATTTTTGTTTTTTTTTAAATAATTTCAAAAGAGGTATGAATTTTGATAACTCTCCCCGCCCCCAAACAAATAGAATATTGTCCCCAGTGTTAAACAAATGAAATGAAAAGTGAGAAATAAAAATTAGAACTTAGTACCTCAGGTGATTTGTTGAACATTTGTACCGTCTCTGCAATGAAAAAAAGTGAGTTGGTGGGGTGGTGTATTATTAAAAATACATCACCCCCAAACAGGAATTGGCGGTATTATTAATTTTTTGTTTTTATTTTTATTTTTATGAATGAATGAATGAATAAACGGACTGAGTTGCCTCCCAGTAGCACTAAGTTTAATGTCATTGGCCAGACGTAATGGGGGTGGTTGATACCACCCCCAAACAGGCTTAGTGGAATAGGAATTTGTGAGCATGACTAATCCTCATAGTTAGGATCAATCAACTGAATGGTTTCCACTGACCTTGTGGGAAGTTCATGGTATGGCTTCAGTCGCTATCCATTTACTTGAAAGATGCTACCATTTGTAGGGTTTTATACGGCGATGGCACCGTAATATTTAACATCACGTACAATGAATGGACCTGACCAACGAGTTTTTAGCTTACCTGAAAATATGTGAAGACGAGAGTTGTAGAGTTGGACTTTCTTACCAAGATGGAACTCTTTTCTCATGGTGCTTTTGTCATGTATCCACTTCATTTTTTTTTTGTAGTTCTTGGATAAGTCATAAACATCATATCTCAATTCTTCCAGTTCATCGAGCTGAAGCTTCCATTTTTTACCAGCCATATCGAGGTCAAAGTTTAGACTTTTTGTAGCCCAATAAGCTCTATGTTGGAGTTCGACAAGAAGGTGACAAGTTTTACCAAAGACCAATCTATAGGGAGACATCTCTAAAGGAGTTTTGAATGCAGTTCGGTATGCCCATAAGGCATCTAAAAGACGTAAAGACTAATCTTTTCGATTTGGATTGATAGTCTTTTCGAGGATCTTGATTTGACGATTTGAGACTTCAACTTGACCGCTTGTTTGAGGATGGTAGGAAAGGGAAACTTTGTGAGTAACCTCATACTTTTTAATAAGATGCTCAAAGACGCAGTTACATAAATGCTTACCCCCATCACTAATGATACCCTTGGGGTGCCAAATCTACTAAAGATAAACTCCAATATGAATGAAATAACAATTTTGTGATCATTGGTCTTAGTGGCAATGGCCTCTATCCATTTAGAAATGTAATCCATTGCAAGAAGGATGTATTGATACCCATGGGAGGATGGAAACGGTCCCATAAAATCAATGCCTTAAACATCAAAAACTTCAACCACTGGAATAGGATTCAGAGGCATCATGTGTCGACGAGTTATTCGCCCAAGTTGTTGACATCGGTGACAAGCTTTATAATACTCATTGGCAAATCGAAAAAGGATAGGCCAATAAAAACCTAATTGGAGAACCTTTTTTGCGGTTTTCTTATAACTAAAATGCCCACCACAAGCTTAATCGTGGCAAAATGAGAGAATGCTCAACTGTTCAACTTCTGGAACATATCTTCTGATAAGTTGGTCAGGGCAGTATTTGTACAAAAATGGCTCATCCCAAGAATAATACTTGACCCTAGACAAAAACTTGTCACGATCTGGCTTAGACCAGTGTGAAGGGAGTTCCTTAGTTGCTAAAAATTTGACAATGTCGGCATACCAAGGAAGCTCTTGCTCTACCAAGAGAAGTTGTTCATCTAGGAAGTCTTCTTGAACGGGCAAGATACTAGTAGATGACTGTGATGTTAGCCTAGACAAGTGGTCGGCGACCGCATTTTCTGTACCTGACTTATCTCGTATTTCAAGATCAAATTCTTGAAGCAAAAGAACCCATCATATCAGACGAGGTATGGTGTCCTTATTGAGAAGGTATCTAAGGACTGCATGGTCAATGTACACAATGACTTTAGCTCCAATGAGATATGAATGAAATTTATCTAATGCATAAACAATTACTAACATACCTTTCTCTGTGGTCGAGTAATTGAGTTGATCCTCATTCAGAGTTTTGCTAGCATAGTAGATGACATGAGGAAGTTTGTTAACTTTCTGACCCAAAACTGCACCTACAACGTAATCAGAGGCATAACACATAATCTCAAAAGGTAGCGCCCAATAAGAAGCTCAGATGATAGGAGCTGAGACTAGTTCAGATTTAAGATGCAGATATGCACTTGTCGTAAAAAAGAAATGGAACATCCTTGGCTAAGAGACTGCTCAAAGGGCGTGCAATCTTTGAGAAATATTTAATGAAACGGCAATAAAATCCAGCATGCCCAAAGAAAGATCGCACATCTTAAACAGATTTTGGAATCGGAAAAGATGAAATGACATCAATTTTAGCTTTGTCCACTTCAATACCTTTTGGAGAGACAACGTGCCCAAAAACAATGCCATGTTTCACCATGAAATGACACTTTTCCCAATTTAGAACGAGAAAGTTTTTTTCGCAACACTCTAAGACAAGTGAGAGGTGATGTAGGCATTGGTCAAAAGATAAGCCGAATACTGAAAAATCATCCATAAAGATCTCAAGAAAGTTTTCCACCATATCACTGAATATGCTAGACATGCATCTTTGAAATGTCGCGGGTGTGTTGCATAGCCCAAAAGGCATGCGACGGTAAGCGTAGGTACCAAAAGGACAAGTGAATGTGGTTTTCTCTTGATCCTCTTGTGTAATAGGGATTTGATTGTATCCATAATATCCATCCAAGAAACAATAGTAAGGATGACCCGCTAACCTCTCAAGCATCTGATCAATAAAGGGAAGGGGAAAGTGATCCTTTCGAACATTAGAGTTTAGCTTACGATATTCAATGCATACTCTCCATCCCTTTTTTTCTCTTTGTGGCACAAGTTCCTTGTTATCATTTTCAACGGCTATAATTCCTGACTTCTTAGGAACCACATGGACTGGGCTAACCCATTGGCTATCAGAGATAACATAGATGATGTTTGCATCCGGGAGTTTCAACACTTCTTCTTTTACAACATCTTTCAAAATGGAATTTAGATGTCGCTGGGGCTCTCTGGAGGTTTTGGTTTCATCTTCCAAATAAATATGATGCTCACAGACAATAGGGTCAACACCCTTGATGTCATGAATATTCCAAGCAATGGCTGACTTGTGAGCTTTAAGGACCTCCAACAACTTGTCACTGTGTTCCTCAGTGAGATCTGAGGCAATAATCACTGGATAACTCTCTGCAGGACCGAGAAATGCATATCTCAATTCATTTGGTAAAGGCTTAAGTTCTAGTGATTTCTGAGTACTTGTGGATGAGTCACTCTTTTGTGGCTGTCCTATGAAGGAAGATGATGAATACAACTCTTCCTCATATTGATAAAGTAATAACGCCTCAAATTCAGGTATATGCATTATGGGCACATTATCCAACATACTGTTGACATCTTCAACAGCCTCGTCCATATCTAGGTTCATACCAAAGTGTGAGAGACAACAAAGCAATATGTCATCTGGTGACGATTGAGACATAGACTCAAAAGATCGAATCATACACACTTCTTCATCTTCTTCCTCAATCATATCGAGATCATCTCTCCTTTGTAAGGCCTTAAAAAAATTTAATTCAGTTTTAAGTTTCCCAAAGGAAACAGACATGCTACCACTTTTACAGTTGATGTTGGCCTCCGCAGTTGCTAAGAATGGTCGCCCTAAGATGACATGAATTTGACTATTTGGGCTCGGGCTAGTGTCTAAGATGATGAAATCAGCTGGATAATAGAAATCTGCAACTTGAACAATCACATCAAGAACTATTCCTCTAGGGTATTGTTTTGACTCATCTTCTAGCTTAAGAATTACCTTTGTTGGTTGCATCTCCTTTAACCCAAGTTCTAAATATATATGATAAGGTAAGAGATTCACACTCGCTTCTAAGTCGATCAAGGCATGACTTTCAAAGTTTTTTCCAATGAAACATGGTACAATAGGGGTTCTCGGATCCCTGTACTTAACTACTCCAGTTTGTTGAATAAGTGATGTAGCATCGCTTGCAAGGCATACAATTTCAGGTACTTCCTTTTTCTCTTTTGAGTACAAATGTCCTTGAAATTTTTTGCATAGATTGTTACTTGCTAGATAGCAGACAAAAAAGGGATGTTGATATGTACTCCTTTAAAAATCTCTAGTATTCTTGAAATGGCTTCTCTTTTTTGTTACCTAAAAGGGATTTAGCAAAAGGTGCCTTAGGTATAATTTTTTGGCTCTAGGGGAAGTTGAGAGGGTGAGTTTAAACTAGTTTGAGAAGAACCTTTCGCGTTCTCAATTGGTTCAGGAACGTTCTATTTGGAAATCACATCAGTTATCTTGGGTTGATCTATGTCATTATCAATTACTTGGCCAGAACGAAGGGTGGTGACAACTTTAATTTCTCCATGTGAATCAACACTACTACCAATTTCATTGACATAGGCTTGGGGAACACCTTTTGGATTATGGGTTGACTGAGAAATGTTCATTTTTCCCTTCCCACCGTCAATTGTTGCAACTGTTGTTGAAGCTGGTGGATGGCTTGGGAATTAGCAGCATTGGTTGTCATTAATTGGTGCATCATATCCTCCAATGATGGTTTCGGAGGTGGTAAATGAGCAACATATTGAGTTTGAGGTACTAAGTCCCGGAAGTTGCTAAGTTGAGGTTGACCATAGGAATTATGAGGGACAAGTACCATAGAAAGGTTCATGGACTAATTTTGCCGGTATGAAAAAAGAAGTCATCTTTGTGGTGGATATTGATTTTGTTGCAACTTGTTAGATTGAGGCCCATATTGAACCTGTCTGGGATAAGTGCGTGAGTTGTGGGCTTGTCCACTAGATTGCCTAGGGTGTTGAAATCCAGGAGGATTCCCTGAACTTTTGGTTGGTTGTTCATAAAAGTCACCACCATAAAAAATGTTAGAGTGGTGTCAATTTGCAGATGTGTATGTTTGAATGAATGTGTTTGATTTACATTAACTATTAAATACACACACCTCCTTTGGAGGTTCATTTCCACCTGAAGTTAAAGGACAATCAAAATCTATATGATCTCTTTTAAGGCAAAAGGTACAAGGCTTATAAGTTTGCTCTTTGGCTTCAGAGGTAGATTTTGTCACAATATATTTAATTTCCTTAGCAAAGTTCTTGAAGAAGGTTTTGATGTCTGGTTCGAGATCTTCCTTTGATACAAATAAACATGATTTTCTAGAAGAACTAGGTTTCAAGTATCTATGGGCAGTCCATTGTCGAGAATCATCAGCAAATTCACTTAAAAAGGTATAAGCATCAGTACTAGTTTTATGCATGAATTTCCATTGATGCATGGATTCGATTATATTTCTAGATTCGACAATCAATCCATTATAGAAACTCATATAACACTCATTTTTCAAAGCCATGATGGGGGCACTTGTTGAGTAAATCTTGAAAGCGGTCACATGCTTCATAAAAAAGTTCATCATGTGTTTGAGTAAACTCCTCAATTTCTCTTCTAATTTCTAGGGTCTTTCTCATGGGGAAGTACTTCGCTAGAAACTTTCTAACTAAATCCACCCATGATTTGATGGAATTGGCAGGGAGGGGATTTAGCCATGAGGTGGCCCAATCATCAAGAGAAAAAGGAATCAAGCGAAGTCTGACATTTTTCTCATCTATGTTTTGGTTCTTACAAGTACTACAAACTTCAAGAAACTTTCCAAAATGGACATATGGGCTTTCTCAATCATGCCCATGAAACTTCGGCAACATATTAATAATAGCTGGTCTAATCTCAAACTGAGCTATCATGATATAGGGCAACTCAATGCATCTGTTCACATTAGCGGCAAGGGAAACATTGTATTTCCAAATTGGACGTTCTTCCATTTCAGTGTTGATTGGAAAGTAAGGGGGTAGGTGGAGATGACTATGGTGAAGAAGCAAAGAGTGGATTAGGGTGGCTAGAAAAATTTTGGGTACGAACCAAGCGTTTGTTGGATAGTTCCCAAACTTTCATAAAAGGAAAAAAAATGGATTGGAAAGATGACAGTGACAAAGCACAAGATCAAGTATCCTAGACGATTGCTAAGAAGACATACACAAGCAACAATCACTTCTAAACCACACAAATGCCAAATCTAAGCAAACAACGTTTTAATGAGATTTTATCTTGTTAATCTGTGAGGGACAAGATTGATTGAAACCAGCAGGCGTTACGTTGTTATCTATTATTGCTTGATTAGATAGGGTGCTAACAGATGATCCTAAAAGCTTGTATCCAACAATACAAAGTCCAAAATCAGGAGGTCAGAGTTACGCTTGCAAGAAGCTGGATTATTACACAAGTGATAGAAGATCACGTGGTCTAATTAAGAATTGTACCTGTGCTACCGCTTTGTAGACCGATTGATATGAGAACGATGTGTGTCAAATATGTACTTAGGGTGTGTCTTCCTAGCCAAAATTGTTAGTTACACCATGTCCTTTTGCGGTCCGCAGCTTACTAGTGACTTGGCGTACCGGGTGAGTTACCCATATGGCAGTAGCCTCTTAGAGTTCATTGAATGATTAAACCCAACGTCACATTTTGCTTTAGTCATCACAAAATTTAGCAGAATGACCTTGGTCTTAGTTGTCCCATGAACACAGTTTTAGTTGGCTCTAATCTTAGTTTATTTTATTATGTGTCTTGATTTCACACAGCTGGAGTGATGAGGTGGGTGATGAAATCCCACCAGTTTCAAAAACAGAGCTAGGTCTGGCCTATCTGTTTATGGTAGTTTATTAACGTAAGCAACCACACTGTTCGTAAAGATGCAAAACATAAACAAACACCAAATAATGTCCAATCAATTTTCACTCAGCCCCCAAGCCACTAAAACAATGTGTCTAAAAGAGATACTTAATAACTTGGGAGCTCGGACACAAGGTCTCCACCATGGGAGTAGAGAGAAGTGCTATTTGAGAGCTACTCCTCCTAGGTTCAAGCAATTGCTTTCTCTCCCATAACACCACTGGTTGTCCACTACAAAAAAAAAAGTTAGCCCTTTTCAAAAATCAATTTTTTTTCTGACTTTGATTGCTATTTAAATAAATAAACACACAATCAAGCAATTACATATGCAAAGATGTTTAATGGTCTTGGTCAAGAAGTCGGAATTTTTTTGTTTTTTTTAAGTGAATTAAGTCTAATCTAATGCTAAAATAATGCCTAACTATTACAAGTTGCACTCGACTACTCGAGGCATATCAAAAAAATTTATTAAAGAATGAACTATCTTCCTCACTGGAAACTACAAATAAAAAGAGGTTTTCAAGCAAGTCTTAAGCAATTTCGCAATTTTATCACCCATTTTTTCAAACGAATTTGTTCAACGGGCAGCCGACCTATAAAAAATTTGACGCTGTAAAATTTGTTCAACAGAAATTCAGGGGAATGTCACAAAATTTGCTGTAAAATTTTCACATTAAACGGACGTTGTTTGAGCCGTCTGCTGCTGTGTTGTTTCCGTTATATACTGAAAATTACCAAAAAAAACATAAAGATGAGAAAAAAATAAAGAAAAGGGAAAAAATTTTAAGAAATTAAAAATCTTCTCTATTGTTTCCAAAATTGTATTTTCAAGAATGTCTTCCTTCACCAAGTGATGTGCAACGGTGCCATTTGATTGATGCCAAAAACCGACATTAATGTCGTTGCATGATTTTCAACGTCAATCAAAGAAATAACTACTGTTTTTATTTATTTTTTTCCTTCAACCTGCAATACACTTCAACTATGCTTCAACAATGCATAGTTGAAGTAGGGGTTATCGACTACTTCACGTGGATTAGAAGACAATATGATTTTCAGTTTAAAGAATAAAGATAAGAGTAAAATAATGAATGGTGAGAAACAAAGATAAAACTTACTTCTTCAATGGAATTAAAATGTAGTACATGCACTTCTCTACCAAGCAAAAATATAAAGCCAATAACTACAACTAAAAAAAGCTCTATAAAAAAATATCCTTTATGAACTCTATGTATGGGGTTTTTATAGGTAAAAAGGGTTTGAATGAAATAAGGAAACATGGTTGAATGAAACAAGGAAACATGTTTGAGTTAAACAAAAACATGATTGAATGAAACAAGGAATGATGTTGGAGTTGAATAAGGAAACATGTTTTGTAGAGATTATTTTATGATAAAGTTGGTCACGTGTCCAAATATTCATATTGATTTTCTCGAGATATGTAGTTGTTGTTGCTTTGTAGGCTTGACTTCATGAGTCTTGAGATTGAAATTCTTTAATCTTTATGAATGCATTTGAATTCTCATTGGGCCTTCTGGTTGTTGAATTTAGCCTTATTATGATATTTTATGCAAGATTTGATATTTGTGTTTGAATTCCTACAAAATGCACAAAATACACGTAATAAGATATTTTTATTTGATAATTAAACTTAACAATTATATATTTAGGGGTGTAAAAATTGATGTTTTGGGTGATTATTACATGCCTTGACTGATGAACATGGGAATCCATTGAGAGAGACCGATGATGCTTCAAACCTTAGACCTTGACCCTCTTCTGATATCACTTCGTTTTATCAGTTGAATGAAGAGAGAGATATGCGTTTTCTAATGATGGGTGGTGGAAAGGAGTGATTGTTGAGGTTCTAGAAGATGAGAGGTTCAAGGTGTTTTCTCTCTCCAACCGCAAGCGCTCTGGCGCAAAGGTGGCCACCAGATCTGGCTAGGGGTGGGCATCCCATCCCGCGATCCCGAACCCGTCCTGTCCCAATATTTTTGGGTCCTTTTGGGATTAATCAAACTCATCCCGATCCCATCCCGTCCCGATCTAGAGTGGGATGAGATCGGGATGGAGATTTTCAATCTCGTCTTGTCCCGAATTTATTTATTTAATATTTATTATTATTAATTTTAATCAAAATACTTTTCTAAATTAAAGTTTAGGATGTGTTGCAATTAAATCAATGTAAGATGAAATTCTAAATGAATTGAATCATTAATTCTAAATGAAATTTAATATTTATTTGCCTTTCAAAAAAAAAGTTTAATATTTATTTATTTATTTAATATCTATTATTATTTATGATGTAAGTTATATAAATAAATTTGACATTATTAGTGTGTGAGTAATGTGAGATAAAACTCTTTTTGTTATTTTTTATTGGAGGACTATTTAGTGCGTGCTCATCCCATCCCGTCTCGATCCCGTTTGAGATGGGATGAGGTCTATCACATCTTGTCCTGTCCCGATTTTGAATTAATGGGATGGGATAGGGATTGGTCCATCTCATTCCGTGCCCACCCCTAGATCTGGCTGTGCAGACTTTTTCTTTCACGAGTAAAACACTTCAATGCTTCTATATGTAAAATAACTAGGGTATAACCCGTGTCGTTGGCACTCCATATACATTTTTTTGCTAAATATTATGTATTGAACACCCTTGCCACCATCCCTACTTTGGCCCTCAATTAGTTTTGAAGTGCAAGCCTATTTTAAGGTAAAAATATAGACTAATTATCAAATGAAAACTCTAAGGGGAGCAAGAGTACAAATATGGAACGTGTTCAAGGTAATAAATAGACTAATTAACAAAATAAGGAGTGGGATTAGCTCCCTTACCCTCCATCAGCATCGTACGTGTCAGTGTCACTCCCATGTTTAGTTTTATGAATGTACTGTATGGAGATGCGGAAGAGAACATAAGGTATAAATCCCTAAAAAATTGAAGACACACATGAGTTGGAATTAATCTTGAGAAACTCCTAAGTTAACTCTTAAAGAAGAAATACAAATAATCTATCACTGAAGTATTATGTAACGCATATCCTAGAGGCATAAATTGGAGTAGAAAAACATAACCATGGGTTTGAAGAGAAAGTATCTCATTACAAAGATAATGGGCTGAAGTTGGAGATGGCGTAGTAGCAACGTGCAGTAATTTAGACATATCAAAACCAACCCGATAATAATAATAAATAAATATATATATATATATATAAATTCTGGAAAACCCCAAATGTCCCCAATGTGTAAAACACTTAACACAAAAGCCCTAAATTTTCATAACAAATTTGTTAAACCCCAAATTCCAGATTAAGCTGAAAAGCCTCAAAGTTATAGAGAGTTGATGATATAAGTATGGAGTGTCCGATAGGAGTATCCGCGAGTGTCGACATGTTTTTTTGTAGAAATAACGTGTTGTTGTTGCATAGGTTATGACTAATTTATACGTTGATATGTTGACACTTAATTGTTATGTGCAATATACATTTATGATCATTGTTTTGTTGTATTACACACACGGCGACCCTGGAAAATCCGTGAAAAGTCTTTATGTTTCCCACTTTCTTGGTTGCATGTTTACAAATTGAAACCTTCATTAGTACTAAAACCACTCTTCAACATGCTTGACATTTAGTTCAGATCTTCAAGAAAATTGTGATTTGAACACAACGCTCAACAAAACGAAATTGCCATCAACAGAGGCAAGATTGGTGCTCATAACCCTATTTTAACATTATATAAATGAGAAGTCTCTTTGAACCCATTAAAAAAAGCACCACCAAATTAATCAAAACCAATTGAGCAAAATTTGCAAAAGAGGGCATAAATTAGGATTAAAAAAAAATTGAACTTGAAATTGGGGAATTCACATCCATCTCGAAGATTCACCCCTCTGAACAGGTGGGGTTTAACAACATGGATTTCTCAACTCAATCAATACTACAAGACTAATAAAGCACATTAGCCAAATTGAGAAGAAGTGGTTGTCAATGTTGGACATCACTCCGACACTCGGAATTGTCACCATTCCAAGCAACTTGCTCAACTCCTCATCGTTCCTCACAGCCAATTGAATGTTTCTAGGAATCACCCTGTTCTTCTTATTGTCCCTGGCTGCGTTCCTTGCCAACTCCAACACCTGAAAACAACATACAATCGTCCAAATCAACAAAAACCCAGAAAGCAACATAAAATTAGCCAACCCCAGACACAGAAATCATCAAAATTCAAAAAAAACAAAAAAAAACCTATCACAAAATTCATCAAACCCAGCATTTGAAAACCCAAAAATCAACCCCAAGAAGAACAAAACAGGGGAACCGAAAACCAACATAACATAGAAACAAAAAAACACAAAATCAACAAAACCCATAGAATGAACAACAAATCTCAGTGGCTAGGTACTCAAGAACAGCGGCGAGATACACAAGGGCATCAGCACCGACACGCTCTGCATACTTGCCAACCTTCAGGAGCCTAGCGTTTCTCTTGACAGGGAATTGGAGACCAACCTTGTTGCTTCACGAGGTCGCATTCTTGTTGCCTCCTGAACCGATCGCCTGCCTTCTTCTAGCCATCTCAAAAAAACAATTGAAGGCTCTAAATAACAGAGATTTGAAGAAGAAACATAGAGACTTGTGGCTCAGATTTTGCTCAGAAGAGACAGAGAGTGAAAACGCAGGGAGAGTGGAGAAATGGAACAGTGAGAATGAAAACAAAAATTGAGAAGAAGAAAATTTGACTTGTGGCTAATGTGCTTTTATTATTTTTCTTTTCTATTCAACAAAAATTCAGATCATAATCACAAAGCACATTGGCCAAATTGAGAGAAATTGAATGACCTCCGAGAGACCTAGATAGAAGGAAGAAAATGGGAGGTGTAGCTTTCAGCAATGGCGACGGAATCCCTCTCAACGATTTCCAAAACTCTGAGAATCTCATCTTGATTGAGGGAGGGTTTGGGTTCAGATCTTTCTTTCTCAGGTTCATCAGGGTTTTGAGGAGGTTTTGGTAACTCCTCGGCCCCAACTTGTTGGAGAAGGGAGGAGAAGTTGCAGAGGATAAGGAGGAGAATAGAGAGGGAGATGAGAGAAGGAATCGAGAAGAAAAAAGTTGGGGAGAGATGGAGGAGAGTTTAGGGTTGAATCTGTGGTAGTGGTTGTTGCAAGAAAGAAACCAAGACCCTTCTTCTCCCTTTGGCATAGTGAGATGAAGAATCTGGGGAGAAGAAAGAGGAAGGTGGGTTGTGGCGGGCTAGAGAATTGGAATCGCAGAGGAAGATAGGGGAAAGGACATGCTTGTGAAGAGGAGGTGTGGAGAGAGTGAGGAAAGCATACAGACTCTCTACAGTGCAAATGTTTCATTTAAGTTCTGCCAAAGATATAACTTTGCCACGTAGGTTATACAGACTCTCTACAGTGCAAATGAACAGGAAAACACCTCTTTGAATTGTAAGAGAGATAGATAATTTAATTTGAAATGTTTCATTTGGACATAAAATTTGGATATTTACATATGAGAAGATAGACTTTCTACACCAAAAATATTCTTTTAAATTCCTAGGGTCCCCAAATGCTAAGATCTTTTGGTACATGCAGGTGGCTTTCATAGAGATCATAAGGAATACACAACTAAACTTGAACCTACCAAATGTTAGATGCATGGATGCCAAAGGTTTGCAATTACAATCAGACGCACTGCACATCACCACATCATCTTAGATAAAACTTGGTCATATGTTAGCCGAGGCTTTTCTTAAAACTTTGAAGAATGGTCACACGGCGTCAATCACAAATGTTGCTCAAACAAAGAGCATACACCAATCGTACCTATATTTGTTCATGGGAATACTATTTTTAGCACTTTTAATAAACCAAATACTTTAAGTATTAGCAAGTATTAGCAATTTGATCATAATGCAAAATCTGATTAATTTTTATGTAAAATTTAGAATTGTTGTGAAATTATACCCAAATTCTTTATATTAAATCAAAATAAATTTATGTGTGATTTAACTTTTTATAAATGTCTTTTACTTTTAGTAGTCCCCAGAGACCACATCGATTTTCTTTGTTTACTTTTAAGGGCAAAATTTTGCACTGCATGTATTTCAGTGATGAAGCTTGACAATGCTAAATCAAATATTATTGAAGTAAACAACTCAATTCAATTCAATTTTTTTTTAAATTTGGTTTTATTAAATACAACTATTAAAGACTTATTTATTTGTGAACGGACCAATGTTCTACTACAGCAAAATGCAAGGATGTACTCATCAATGACTCACTTAGACGGGACATTTTTCAAATGCAACAATTTTTTTTATAAAGTAGACATTGTAAATGTTTTATCTAGATCAAAATCTTCTAACAATTTTCGGAACCACCTATCTCTTAAAATTTTCCACTGTACTTGGACCATTTACAGCTGGAACATCAGTATGGGACCACCTAACCCGTAAACACTACGCTCAACATGGCGACTTACTCAGGGCTCACAACGGTTGACCAACATACTTACAGGCTTACCAACGCTATCAACGGCTGACCAACAGTACCTAGGACTCACCAACACTTTCTCCTCTAAGAAAGAGAGACATGGCTTTGATACCAATTTCTACCCAGGATTGCTAACAAAGGTAAGATAGATATAGATAGGGGTAAAACAACAATTAATGCAGAAATCAGAATAGAATTGAAATACAAAACATGAAGTACAATACAAAATTTCTCTAAACTATTTTAGAGATCGATACAGCCTCAAGCCAATTTCTTGGTTTACACTTGGGGATTAACTGTAAGATCACGTTAAATAGTTTATTGAATTAAAACAGATAGATAGAAATTTATGATTTATTGAAATATAAAACTGTACAAGGAAAGATAGAACTTACATGATAAAAGACGTAAGGTTTTTCACACTCAAAACTCACTTACCCTCAACTTAGAAAACTACTTGCTTAAATAGAGGGGATCCAAACGAAGATAAGTCTCGCTGGAAAGATAAAGTAGGTGGACAACTTGTCCTTTGTGATAATGAAAAATTATTTGCTTTTGATTGTCGGCAGGTACTGTGGAAGATGCTACGACTGTAGCTGCTTTTGTAGTGGATGAACAGTGACTTCACGTGGATGCCTTTGTAAAAGGAAAGATACTGTCGGGACCAAAAGTATCTTGTTTTGTAGTGTCTGTTGGCAGATGCTTCCTTTGATAGTGTGGACGGTGGGTCCATCAATCAAGTGGGGAGAAGACGTCATAGCAATCGTCTTCATTGAGTGGTACTGTAGGTTCATCATCTTCATCTGAATCTTCTGAACAGATCTTGGACAATGTTTCTAGGAGTTGAGCTCTTGTAGGGCGATTCTAGGGTTCTTGAAGGGCGATTCTAGGGTTCTTGAAGGGCGATTCTAGGGTTCTTGAAGGGCAATTCTAGGGCGATTCTAGGGTTCTTGAAGGAAAGCTTGAACTTGGATCTCACTGCTGATATGGATTGATGATCCCGATCACAGCGAATCCTCCTCCTCCCCCTCCATCCTCGGGGGGAGAAGGATCTAAATCAAGGGGAACAAACCTAAACTCGACAGACATCGCAGAACCTCCTATGCAGATACAACATATAGAAAGTACGGGAGGAGAACATTTTCCACTAGCTATACAATTAGAATCTCAAAATACTCAGGATACTTCACCATGGAACAAACAACAATGCGGAGGGAAACCAACATTAGGTACCAAGGGTTTGAGTTGGGCATCCTTATTTGCAAACCGTAACACTGGAGGAGTCACCAAGTTAAAATACATCCCACCATCTCTGGTCGAAGGCAAGAACATAGTTCATATTCGAAGATCAGATCATGAACAAAGATTCAAGGAATGTGAAAAATACCTTATAGGTAACTTTGTTGGCAAGAGATTAGCGTATACCTTTGTCAAAGATAGATTGAAAAAGCTATGGAACCTGAAAAGCGACTTTGAAATGTCGATCTATGGAGACAGGGCATTTGTATTTCAATTCAAAAATGAGGAAGATAAGATGAAGGTAATGGAGATGGGTCCGGTTCATATTGCGAGCCACATTTTTATCATCAGGCCATGGGCACCTTATTTGGAGGAGAATGCTGAAGTTATAAATTTTGTGCCCATATGGATAAATTTGAGAGGTGTTCCATTGTTTCTATGGAGTCCAGAGGGACTGCAAACAATTGCCAGCGCCATTGGAGTCCCACTTATGCTGGACAAGCAGACAGAGAGCAGAACTAGATTGGCGTTTGCGAGAGTTTGCATTGAAATAGATACAAATAGCACATTCCCAGAAAACATACCTATTATGATTGATGATGGCAAGGTTGTTCAGATTGGAGTTGAATACTCATGGCGCCCAATCAAGTGTAGCCATTGCATGGGGTTCGGTCATGCATCACTTAGCTGCCCAAAGAACAGGAAAAACAAGCCTCAAACCAGAGTTTGGAGGGCTACTACATCTAAGGGCAGTAAGAACATAGTTGATAGACAAGCAGACATTGAGGTAGAGGAAGGATGGATGATTGCAGGTGGGAAACACTCCTTTAAACAAAGGGAGAATCAAGGAGATAACAGCACTATGACTAAGGGGCCAGCACAACCTAACAAGAATAGCAATGAGAAGGGGGACGAGCCTATGGTTCAGGAGTCAGAAAACACTGAAATTTTGCTATAGAATTTTCTCCAAATTGAAGGCTCTGAGCCAACTAATACAGCAAGTGACAAGCCTTCACTAGCTAGACAAATTCAGGTTACTATGGGGAAGCAGACACAAAAAATTAATAACACCTATTATAGCACCCATCTTACAAAGGTTCAGACAGATGTGGGGATAGTAACACAGGACTATGAGCATTCAGAACAACAAAATACTGCTCCACAGCCAGAAGCAGGGATGATCATTCAGGAAATTAAGAATCAGATTACTGCAGAAGCTACAAAAAAGAAGAAAACAAAGGGCTCTAGTAGTATGCCAAAAATTATTATCAGGAACACACAACCTCACACAAGACAACAAACAGCCACAAACAGAACCAATATAGCAAGCTTTCAACATGATGAAGTGGAAAGAGAAGTTAGCCTGACTCAAGGTATATCCAAACCTGCTCAATCTAGTAATAAGATAGGCGAAACCCACAGCCCAGACCAGGGTGATGACATTATCCCTAACATACCTCAATGATAAGAGTCGCTTGCTGGAATATTAGGGGTCTTAATGACCCCCTTAAACAAAATGAAGTTAGGAAGTTTATAGTTAAACAAAAAGTTAGTATGGTTGGATTAGTTGAGACCAAGGTCAGCAATGAAAAGAAAGATCAAATTCAAAGAGACATATTCAAAGACTGGTTAGTTGTGGACAATAATGACTTGGTTCAAGGAGGTCGTATATGGGTAGCGTGGGATGCTCAAGCAGTAATTGTCAATATAAAAGCTCGTTCGGATCAATCCTTAACGGTGGAAACTATATGGCCTAATGGATACACTTGCATTCTGAGTTTTATTTATGGTAAAACCAATTACATGGAGCGGAAGAGACTGTGGAACGAGATTGAAAATATGGGCAGCACTATCAAAACTCCTTGGGCAGTTATAGGCGACTACAATTCCATTCTTAATTCTCAAGAAAGAGTTGGTGGTGAAGAAATCAGACCTTTTCATTTTGTGGACTTATTGAACTGTGTTCAAAAGACTCAGTTGTATGATTGCAAGTTCAAAGGGTGTTTTTTAACTTGGTGCAATAAACAGGTAGGTTTGAAAAGGATCATGTCCAAGCTGGACAGAGTCATGGTGAATAAAGAATGGATTACCAATATACCGGACTCAGAAGCAGACTTCCTAACAGCAGGTATCTCTGACCACTCCCCAGTGGTTCTCACAATCTATGATCAACAGAATGTAGGTTCGATCCCGTTCAAATTCTACAATTATTGGGTCCATGAACCAGGGTATATGCCAATGATTGAACAGGCTTGGAGAGAACCTGTCATCGGAAATGCAATGTACTGTTTGATCCAAAAGCTTAAAAGAGTGAAACACAAGCTTATTGGGTGGTGGAAAAATAGATTCCTAAATGCTAGTTCAAATGTTCTAACAGCCAAACAGCATATGGAACGAACACAAGTGGCTATCCAACAACAACCTATGAACTCTGAGCTAGTGATACAGGAAAGAAAAGCCATTAAAGATTACATTACAGCAGCTAGAGGAGAAGAATCAGAAGCTAAACAGAAAGCCAAAGCTAAGCACATGCAGGTGGGGGATGAGAATGTAAAGTATTTCCATGATTATATCAAGGAACGCAAGAAAAAAAATAGGATTCTTTCTCTATACACTGACAGCCAGGAAAAAATTGAGGACATTGAAGCAATAGGAGCAGAGTGCGTGAAACATTTTGAAGGAGTCTTCGGAGGTGACCTTGAACCATATGATGCCAGTATTATTGATAATATTAATTTTGACAGAGTGGTCACAGATGAGGAAAGCGAGGATCTTACAAAACTGGTTACTCGCAATGAAGTTACAGAAGCTATTTCCATGATTGACTCTGACAAATCCCCAGGCCCGGATGGATTCTCTTCCTTCTTCTTCAAGTCAGCATGGCGTATTATTGGAGATGATTTCTACAAAGCAGTCAGAAACTTCTTTGACAGAGGAAAGATAGTGCTGGAGGTAAATGCAACATGTGTAATTTTAATTTCTAAAATTACTAATGCAACCTCGTTCAATGATTTCAGGCCTATTTCGTGTTGCAATGTTGTTTATAAATGTTTAACAAAGATCATGAAGAACAGGATGCAAGCAGTGGTGCAAAGGCTGGTTAGTCCAAACCAATCAGCTTTCATCAAAGGCCGCCTCATTCAGGATAATATTATGCTTGCCCATGAGCTAGTAAGGAATTACCATAGAGATCAAGGGCCTCCTAGATGTGCGGCGAAAACAGATCTACGCAAGGCGTATGACACAATCAGATGGGAGTCTATATCTCATATCTTGAAAAAGCTCTAGTTCCCTCCAAAATTCATTAATTGGATATTCGTGTGCATCTCAACTCCAAAATACTCTATAGCAGTGAATGGCTCGCCAAAAGGTTTCATTAAGGCCACGAGAGGAATCAGGCAAGGCTGCCCAATGTCTCCATACCTTTTCGTTTTGATCATGGAACTTTTTAATTTGCTTCTGAAGGGGAAAGCTTTGCAAGGGGATTATAAACTCCATCACAAATGTAGAGACCCCCAAATTACTCACCTGAGCTTTGCGGATGATCTTATGGCCTTCTTCCATGGTGATGCACAATCAGCAACAACTCTTGCACAAGTCCTGGGAACGTTCAGAAAATGCACGGGCCTCACTGTTAATTGCAACAAAAGCAACATATTTGCAGCAGGAGTTCATAGTGGAGAGCTTCTTCGTATCAGTGATATTCTCCAATTCAACACTTCAGAGCTTCCAGTGAGGTATCTAGGGCTCCCCCTCATATCCACCAGGCTTTCATACAATGATTGCTGCCCTCTTATTGACAGGATCAGAAAGAGAGTGAGCTCCTGAAAAAATCGATCCCTATCCTATGCTGGTAGGCTCACTATTATAAAGGCTGTGTTAAATAGCATGCATATTTTTTGGAGTTCATGCTATACTCTTCCTCAAGAAGTAGTGGTTGAAATCACTTCAATAATGAGAAACTTCCTATGGTCGTCATCAGACAAATATCATTCAGTCCCACTTGTAAACTGGAAAAAAATCAGCCACCCCTATAATGAAGGAGGGCTAGGAGTGAGATGCATCAAGACAGCTAACATGGCAGCCATGACAAGGTACATATGGAATATTGTATCGAACAAGGACACCCTATGGGTCCAATGGACCAAGAAAAATCTGATCAAAGGTAGGGATTTCTGGTTGATGGGGATCCCAAAAGACGCCTCGTGGTGCTGGCGCAGCATTCTCAATTGCAGGGATCAGGCCAACACTTTAATCACCCATGCTATTGGAGATGGTAATGACATTTCTTTATGGAAAGACCCGTGGCATCCAAAAGGAATTCTGATGAACAGGTTTCCTCAACACCTGACTTATAACTCTCTACTCCATAAGAAAGCAAAGGTCAAGGCATTGATCAGAGGAGGTAAATGGTGTATAAGGGATGACTTGAAAAACTCAATTGCTGAAATATGGGAGGACCTCGAGTCAGTGGAGGTAGATTGCAACTATAAGGATGAAGTTATCTGGAAGGGAGGCTCAGATAGGGAATTCACAAGCAAAAGTGCATACCAAGCTCTCAGAAGTAAAGCAACGCCCCCCCCCCCCCCTTGGACGAAACTTATTTGGTTCACAGGGCGTATTCCTCATCACAGCTTCATTGGCTGGCTAGCAATGAATAAGAGTTTAAAAACTCAGGACAAGCTGCTCAAATGGAGGAAGATTACCAGCTCCAAGTGCTGCCTATGTGACCTGCATCCAGAGAATGAAGAACATATTTTCTTCGCCTGCAGCTACTCGAACATGGTCTGGTCCTATATGTTACACTTCATGGGTTACAACCGCCAACCGCTAGGCTGGACAGCAGAATTACAGTGGTGCAATCTTAAATTTGCAGGGTCTGGAACAGCCTCTATTGCGAGGAAGCTTGTGTTTAATGCAACAATATATCATATATGGCTGGAAAGAAACAGAAGAATTTTCGATCAAAAAAACAGGGTAGCTCTGGATCTAACAGCAATGGTTATCAGAGATGTCAGATTAAGACTTCTTGTCCTGGATCCAAGAGTGGAAGACAATCCTCATACTCGCAGTTTCTTCAATAGATGGAATTTAGAGCTTAATTACCAACTAAAGATCAGCACTTGGCACACCTGGGATCGTCCTGAACAACGTTGGATCACGGTTAATACTGACGGAACATTGCAAGGAAATCGAGGAGGATATGGAGCAATTATTAGAGATCATAGGGGCAATGTCCTTGCAGCAGCAGCAGGCACTCAAAGGGGACAGTCTGTAATTTTGCATGAGCTTCAGGGAGTTCAAATGGGCCTGAATATGGCAAGCCGAGGGCACCATCAAAAAGTTATCATGTGCATAGACTCAGCCAATGCAGTAAAATATATCAATTCTAGCAAGGCCCCCCCATGGGAGGCGACGCATACTACTAGAAGAATCAAAGAGATGCTCAACTTGTTTGAAGACTGCAAAGTTAAACACGTTGTTCGTGAGACGAATAAAGCCGTGGACAAGCTGGCAAATCTGCTGCCTAATGTGGAGTTTTTTGAGGTGGTTCCTAGCTCTTTTGCGGAGGACTTGAAGAAGATCATTTTCGACGATGCTAGGGGTAAAAAATATATGAGAATGTAATGCTGTAATCTTTTTCTTTCTTTTTTCTGTGGTCTGGGGAGCCCATTTACACCCCATGCTTGCCTTTCAAAAAAAAAAAAAGGTTTCTCTCGAAGCTGCTTCCTGATGTGTTGGTGAAGAAGCTTAGCGTCTGAAAGGGATTCAATTGGATTCACCTGAGGAGCAGGAGAATAATCTTTGCCTGAGAAGAAGCGGATAACTCCTTCTTTTGTAACTCTGGAGTGGTCAAACTGTGCCCACTATTTGACTTTAAAACAGCGGCAGAACCACATGGGAGCATTCTTGGATTGGTAAGGTTTGCACAATGCTGAGCATGTATAATCCCAGCATAAAATTCAGGACAAACCAAATCTGATGAAGAACCAAAGTGACAAAACCTGTTCTGTGACAGGAATTGGAGGTTGGAACTTTTCTTGGAAAATCTTTCTTCCTTCTTGGACAGCAGGAGGAAGAATGTCTTGAATCTGACAAAAATGACTCCACTAGATGTGTTGGAACCAAAGAGGAACAGATTTCTGATTGAACTTTCTGCAGAATAGGAAGAACCATGAATGGCCACAATTCTGTGATTGTAGGTAGAAGGCTTTTGACCAGGCAAGCTTGTAGTCAAGATAATTGTAGGTCTGGGGAACATAGTTCACTGAGAACTTCTTGTGGTAGTGAGGGAGTCAATCAGCTTCAGAGAGAACTTTGAGGATCTGACACTTTGAATGTGTGATTCTTTCTGGGTGATCTTTGTCATGATGATGGGTGATGATCACATAATCTACGAGAATGAACTCATAGAACTCATGTGATTTTGTACTGTTTGCTTCTTCAAACTGTTGTTGTTGAGGAAACAAATTCTTGGTGATGAGCTGGGGCTCTTTGACTAAAGCATACATGGAGAGCTCGATCATAGTGATATAATCAATGCATGCTTTAGGAATGTATGGATTTGATGTCGAAGTTTGCGGCTTTGTAAAATTAATCATGTTAGAGCCAGTTGCTTCTTCTTGGTTCAACGGAGTGAACTTTTGTGAAAGAGAAAGAACATAAGAAAGAGGGGCTTGATGTTGTGAGGCAGAAGGCGCCATAGCATATTGAGATTTTGATTTGGGTTTGGAAAAAGAAAGAGGGCGAGAGGAATTCTAACTCATCTTTGAAGGAATTCTCTTGTGAGGAAATCTGCAAGATAATTGTCAGCTCTTTTTTTATAAACTTCATTTCAAAATCAAAGGCTAAAAGAAGACCTTACCACCTGGCAAAATTTTGTTTGAAAACAAGATTTAAAACATCTTTGATTAAAATCTCTTTGGCAGATTGATAATCAACTTGTAATAAAAAATTTTGGTTAATTAAATCATCTTGAAATTGCATGATGCATAATACAATTGACAAAACCTCTTTTTTTACTGTGAAATAATTGAATTAAATAGAGTTTGACTACTCAAACATTCTAGTATAATTTAACAACCAAAATATATCAGTCTAGTATAATTTGACTACTCAGACTCAATTTAATCATTTGAGATCCATGTTACTTCCATATATTTAGTGCATTTCAACTCTTCAAATGACGATGATCCATAATGTATATGAAACTGCTGAATATATTAGAATTGGACCACAGACAAAATATCAAGCTTTGAATACCAAAAAGTGATTTTGTTTGACATGGAGATAGTTATGCTCTTATCTTATTTTCCCATGGTGAGTATGCTCTAATAATTGAAAATGTCTTAAAAAAATTATTTTTATAATTAAAGACTCTTAAAAGTCATAAACTCAATCCATGGTTTAAAAATAATTAGAAAGACATTCTTACCCTTGTGATCAGTTTTCCAAATTTATTCATCTTTTAAAACCAACCGTAAGTTTACTTCCAAATTTTTTATGCTTTATTTTTTCTTCTAAACAAGAATCGAACAGTTGTATTTTAGGGACATGAAACAACTTTGAAATAATATCAAATTGCATTAAAAGATTGTGTATTTCACTTGTTTTAATGTAACTAAAATTTGAATACATAAAAAAAAAAAATACCACATCAATATGTTTAGGAATGTGGGTATACTTGTCTTTCTATATATATTTTAGCCATTGTTTAGGTTTGTGGCATTTAATAGTCTTGAATTACAAAAAATATGCATTTTGAGGCATTTTCAATTATTAGGATTATAACACATCTCGATACTCAATTAAAGGCTACAATTAAATCAAAATGTAAATTAAAATTGTACACCCCACGAGATGAAATTGATGGTTGTGATTGAAAAAAAAAATCATCATCTTCTTCTTCTGCGACAATCCCCCACCGCCCAGCACCACTACTTCCACTTATCCTCCTCCCTTCATTTTTACCTCAATTTCATTTTCACAAAGCCCTAAAAAAAACCACCTAACCAGTTTTGAACTGAAAACCTCTATTACTCCCACTCCACCTCTTTCAATCTTCAACACCTCCATTGCCCCCACCCACCACCTCCAACACGCACCACGGCTGCCACGCAGCATCAAGACTATTATGTTGCTTCTTCTTCAAGTCTCTATTTCATCAAAAAACCTCATGGATGATTTCAGATTCTCCCCCTTGAACAATTATATCTTTGATGATCAATCTCAATCTTCAAACTCAACTTGTGAAACCATCCCCGCTCCCAACGGATTGGCGAATAATCCCCGATAAACCATTTAATTTCCAAAAATAAAAAAATTATCTTCTTGATTATTGACCACATTAATTTTCAAATGATTAAATATATTTGTCTATACTTATTGAAGTATATATATTTGTTCCAGAGTCAAAGATGAAGTTTAAAATATTTCATGGTTTTTAATGGAAAGAAACACAAGAGAAGAGATTGATGAATTAGAATAGAGTAAGGTACAGTCTTGGTTGTCTCCTAGAAGCAGCAGAAGGGAAAAAAGAAAAAGTAGAAGAGGAAGATTTCAAATCTCTAACCATTTACACATACATCCAAAATTGATTGAATAAGCAAAATCAACTGACAATCAGGATTCAACCCCCTTATATCTCTCTGTCTCTCTCCTTATTTGTTTCTGATCTCACACATTACATACAAAATCGATTGAAGAAGCAACATGTCAGGTTGTTAACCCAATTAGTAATCCCTGCAAAATCGATCTCCCTATTTGTTTCAGACCCGGTTAGCTTGATCTTTGGATGTTAGGTTCTCTGATAATCGCAGCTTATTCAATGGTCAAATTCTGCTAGCTTTATCTCCAAGTGAACATCGGCTGCCAACATCATATGGATGTTAGCTTCTTTCTTAAACAGGAGTTTTGAGGCCGCCATGTTTGCAAATTTGTGATCGAACCAAAGCAAAGGTTAGAGAAATGTTATACGAAGGTTTCTAAAGCAATAAAAATCACAGATTAATTACCTCTTGTGCTCTGAAGCTCTTAGGGTTTGTGAGTTCAGACTCTTTTATGCTATGCTTTGCTACAACCTTTAGGGTTTTGTATGGGAGAGGTTGGAAGTGAAGATATAGCGAGTTAAGGGAAGATATTCGGTGAAGAAGAAGAAGATAAGAATAGGATGTGAAGAGAGAGAGAGAGAGAGAGCAGAAAGGCAAAGAGTTATTTAGGGTGGGGGATTCTTTTAAGGCCCAAGGTTATTTCAGTAAAATATTTATATAAACGGATATCCGTTCCAAATTTGTGATGAATGCCATTTGATCCCGAATTAGTCTCGAAATTCATTTAAGGAACCAAAATTAGCCCTAATCGGGACGAGTAACGCGGATATTCATGAAAATTTGTCCCACTGCCAATTCTAGAAGTACTACAGAGGAGTAAGAAGATGTTTGTGGGGTAAATACGCAAATTTGTGGGGTAAGAAGATGTCTGTGGGGCAAATTTGTGATGAATGCCATTTGATCCCGAATTAGTCCCGAAATCCAATTAAGGAATCAAAATTAGCCCCAATCGGGATGAGTAAGGCGGATATTCATGAAAATTTGCCCCACTGCCAATCCTAGAAGCACTACAGAGGAGCAAGAAGATGTCTGTGGGGTAAATACGCAGCGGATATTCGAGACCAAAGTCGTGAAAGAGCTCGTGTTTAGCTGGGTACCTTTGAAACCGCAATTAAAGCAGCTAAGGCTTATGATAGAGCTGCCTTCAGGATGTGCAAAAGCAAAGAAACTCTCAACTTCCCTCTCAAAATTGGATCATCTGAGGCACAATCACCATAGATAACCAAAACCCCCAATATTGCACATTCGTTTCCTTCGTCATAATTTAATGATCCTTCGATTTCTCAAGAAAAGATTGCAATTTAGTTTCTCCCATTGATCAATCTCTCAATTTCTTCCAATCGAAGCCAATTCATTCACCCAAATTTTTATGATGAAGTATGGGCAGTTCACTAAATTGATGAAGCAAAAATTATGTTGGATCTTTAATACCCCTGTTGATGTAGGGGAGTTGGGCTTCATGATTATTATCAGATCAATAAGCATTTGATGGATCTGTGTACTATGAAGACAAATTGAGGAAGAAATTTTATAAGATTCCATTTGATTTTGCTTTTGATGTTCAATTGACGTTTAACAATGATCTGGTTTATAACCCCATCGGGCATGATGTGTACAATTAGGCTAATGAATGGTGGATATTTTCGGGTACAATTAGGCTAATGAATGAGGCGATTTTGAGGGTATTTTCGGGTTTTTTTAAAATCCTCTAATCCTGGACGTTCCTTTTTCCTGGGAAAGCATCTGGACCCTTCATCTCTGCGCCGGTTTGGTAACCCTAGCCGCTGCAACACGTAACGGCTTGCTGCGTCGGCACAGTTCCTTCTTCCGATACGCTCCAGTCGCACACAGGTGTTCGTTTTCGATCCGATTCATTCACGTTTTTCATCTGCTCTACTCTCTGGCCGGCTTTCTGCTCAGATACAGATCGGTGGAACTTGTGACAATCGCAATCTTTGCGCTGTTACGTGACGCCGATTCCGATACGGCCGCCGATACGACACCCTGATCCGAGACATCCATTCTCGACACACGCTTTTTGCGTATTTTTTGAGGCTTTCTGGATGTAATGGTAGAGCCTGCTCCTCCTCCCACGGGTTCGGGTCATGGGGGGACCTCGACCGGATCCCAAAAGCCCTCTTTCGCTCAGATTTTGGGCAAAATTTTGGTTGATGACATTGTCGAGACACAGGTCGAAGGTACCCGTTTTCGTAAGGAGGGAGCGCCCGCAATCGGACTCACGACCTCTGATGAGGTCCGAGGTGAAGCTTTCATGGAAAAACATGTCATTGTTCTCAAATTTTCTAGTTACCGATCGACTTTGACAGATATCCGTGATTCGATCCACAGAACATGGGGAATATTGGGTGATTTTTCGCTGGGATTGTTGAATCAACGACATGTGTTAGTTCGTCTTCATTCGAAGGATGAAGCAAAGAAAGTCTTGTCGAGAGACTCTTTCTTGATTCGTGGAGTTCGGTTTAAAGCCTTCCGTTGGCATGATGGTTTCAGTTTGAAGGAGGACCCTATTTCGGTCCCGTTATGGGTAGAATTACCTAATCTTCCTCTGCGTCTATTTCATCCACCTATTTTAAAAGCTATTGTGAATTCTTTTGGTGGATATTTGCGGATGGATGATCATACCCGCTGTCTCACTCGGCCGGGTTTTGCCAGTGTTTGTGTGGAAATGTCTTTAGCGGAGAAATTACCTAACAGAGTTTGGATTGACCGAGCAAATAACCGGGGTTTCTGGCAGAAAATAGAATATCCAGGCTTCAAATACTGTGATTTTTGCTCTTTAATAGGTCATCATGAGGAGGTTTGCAGAAGAAAGTTGGGTCTCAAGGGCAGTGGGGGCAATCTTGAGTCTGGTAAAACGGAGACGATGATCAAGCCACCTGTGGAAACAAAGGCTACTAAACAAATTTATGTTCCAGTTATCAAGAAAGATAAAACTCAAATTCCAGCGGTTGGCCCAAGCGGATCAAAGAACAGCCAGGGGGCAGAATTGATTGAAGGCACGGGGGAGAGAAGGCCGGCTGGCACGGTCCCGGTACAGGTAATTTTGTCAAAGAAATTTGAATCACTTTCTGACAACGATGTGGCGGATGAGGGTGAGCATAGGGTTCATGTTAGTGCCGAGACGGTAAAAGAAAGTACGGAAGAATGTCTCCTAGAGGCGGGGTATACTAATTCGGAGATTGCTCAGGTTATTGGACTCCAAGCACAGCCAACACAGCTCACGAACGACATCACTTCCGGGGTCAAGAGTGCTTTTGTCAATGACGTGATGAATGTACACAATATAGTGGCAACAAGCGATCTTGGACTAGCACAATGTGCTGTTTCAGTCGGGGCAGCAGGCGTGTCCGCGTCCCAGCCAGTCCACGGCAACCTCCAATCTGTGCACAGCCCAGTGAACGTCCCAGCATGCAGTCCAGCTAGCAGCCCGACTAGCAGTCCAGCGAGCGCCCCAGCAAGCAGTCCAGTGTGCGGCCCAGCGAGCAGTCCAGCGAGTAGTCCAGCGAGCATTCCAGTGGGCGTTTCAGCGTGCATTTCAGCGAGCAGTCTAGGGAGATGTCCAGCCGGCAGTCCTGTGAGCATTCCATGCCTGGCGAGCAGTCCAGATATTGCGAGCAGCCCATGCAAGGCGAGCAGTCTAGGCAGGGTGAGTGTTCCATGCCCTGCGATTACCACCAGTCCAAGTTTTGTTTCAGCACAAGGAATCAGCCAGCAGTTACTCGGGAGCCAACCTGATCACGGGACAAGTCAGCCACTCACGGCCTGTCCCAGTCCGCCCACGGTTTGTCCCAGTCAGTCCAGGCAGGTCACGGCCTGTTCTCGGCCTCCTAGTCCACCTCCTCAGGTCTCGGCTAGTCCAAGGCCCCTCCCTCCAGGAGATGTGCTACCTCCGGTTGCAGGGCCTATCACAGCGAAGCCGACAGTGATGGCCCAATTGACAGCAGTTATGGAAAAGCGGGCCCTTTCAAAGTCTGTGGCGGTCAGCAAGGATGCGGATGGGAGTTTGTTTGATGTTGTCGTCCAGTTGGTTGAGGAGAACCGGGTTTTGCAAAACAAGAAAAAATTACTTTCTTCTGATAATCTTGATAACGACTCAGAAGATAGTGACGTGGCTGCCTCGGAACCAGATTTGGGACAGGAGACTCATGCTATTACTGATTTACATTTGGGTTCACACTCTGATAAGGATCTCCAGATCACAGTCTCCACGGCGGCCCTTTCGGGTAAATGTCGTAAGACTAAGAGGGGCAAATCTTCCTACCGTGCGTAAGATGATGGAAAACTTTATGTTTTGGAATGCTCGTGGGGTCGGTAATCAAGCCACGAGAATGAGGTTAAAAAATATGGTGGTGGAGCACAAAGTCCGAATTCTTATGATTGCAGAGCCTATGATTGCTGCTAATAGATCTTCGGAGATTGGCAACAAACTTCGTCTGGGTGGCTTTGCTTCGAATGACACGGTTGGCGGCAAGATTTGGATTCTGTGGGATAATTCCCTCGCCCTCTCGGTGGTGGATATGTCGGATCAGATCATCCATTGCCAGGTAACGGATTCTGCTTCAAGAATTTTTTTCATTTCATTTGTTTATGCTAAATGTTCTGTGGATGAAAGAAAGGATCTATGGTTGAATATGATAAATTTTGCGGCAAACCATGATTTTCCTTGGATGGTCGGCGGAGATTTTAACACCTACTTGCATTCTGGAGAGAAAGTAGGGGGGTTGGAGCCGTCCTTGGCAAGCATGTCTCAATTTTCCGACTGCATCGAAAACAGTGGCTTAATTGATTGTGGTTTCTCGGGTCCTCGTCTCACTTGGTGCAGTAACAGGCGGGGCAATGATCGTATTTGGGCCAGACTAGATAGGATCTTTACTAATTCAGCTTGGTTGACAGATTTGGGTAGTCCCAAAGTGGAACATCTTAGCCGTACTTTCTCAGATCATTCTCCATTGTTGGCCTCTATGCCAACTCAAGTAAAAATTGGTTTTGCTCCTTTCCGCTTTCTTAATATGTGGACGACTCATCATGGTTTTATGGATCTGGTCAAGGACACGTGGTTGACTGACGTGGGTAACATGAGACCCATTGATAGAGTGGATGCCAAACTCAAACTGACAAGACGCGCTCTGATACAGTGGAATAAGACGGTCTTTGGTAATGTGTTCAGCAGGATTCGTGCATTAGAAGATGAAATGCAGCAGTGGGAGACAATACTTTTGGCAGGTTTTGCGAATAACAGTATGCAGGGGCTAAATGTAAGTGCTAATTGGGATGTCCAGGCTTGCTGCAATTTACACCGTTGCCAGGCAGAGTACAGGTTAGCTCTCAAACAGGAGGAACTCTACTGGGTTCAAAAATCAGGTGAAAAGGAGTTCAAGGAGGGAGATGCTTGCACTAAGTATTTTTTTGCTTCTACCAAGTCCAAACAAAAGCGACGGGTCATCACTCAGATTACTTTACCTTGCGGTAGAATTATTTCGGAATCCGGTGAGATCCTTGACGAAGCCAATGGGTTTTTTTCTAATCTGATGTCTTCGCAGGGTGATGTTAAAGAGGATGTGGATTTGCTAAATTGCATCCCGACAGTGTTGGCACCCGGTCGTTGTGAGCTTCTGGTTCAACGTCCCTCCTTGCAGGAAGTACGGGATGCTGTTTTCGACATACCCAAGAATAGTGCGCCAGGTCCGGATGGCTTTACTGCTGATTTCTTTCAATTCTGTTGGGTGGTTTTGAGTATGGATATCTGGGAGGCAGCTATTCAATTTTTTGAAGGGGAGGCCATGTCGGCGTCTTTCTCGGCGAATTTCATGGCATTGATTCCTAAAATTGATAATCCAGGTTCCTTTTCTGACTTTCGCCCAATCAGTTTGTGCAATGTGATTTATAAGATCTTTAGCAAAATCCTGTGCAATAGGCTGGTTGATATCTTGCCTAGTTTGATCTCTCCGGAACAGGGGGCTTTTGTCAAAGGCAGATTCATTGGTGAAAATATTGGTCTGGCGCAGGAAATGATCAGAGACATTAACAGGAAGGTTTTTGGAGATAATGTGGTGCTGAAAATTGACATGGAGAAAGCCTATGACAGACTGGAATGGAATTTTTTGTTTGCAGTTCTTAAAAAGTTTGGCTTTAATGGTAGACTCTGCCACATCATATCTAATTGTATTGCTTTTTGTGGATTCTCGGTTCTGCTCCAGGGAGTCTACAAAGGTTTTTTCAGATCCACGCGGGGATTAAGGCAGGGAGATCCCCTATCTCCATTTCTTTTCATTATTGCTTCCGAAGTGTTGAGCAGGGGTTTGAAATCAGCTTTTGAAAAAGGCAAAATAGGATACTATTATACCCCTAGGAATTGCAGCCCGGTTTCCCATCTTCTATATGTTGATGACACTCTCATATTTTTAAATGGCAGAACATCCTCAGTTACGGGTTGTATGGAGTTCCTGCGACAATACTGCAAGGCCTCGGGTCAGAAAATAAATGAAGGAAAAAGTTCATTTACTTTGGCGGACAAGGTCACAACGGAACGCATTGTAGCTTTAAAGAGTGGCACAGGTTTTCAATTCCACGCAGCTCCTTTGAAGTATTTGGGAGGGCCTTTGTTCCAAGGGAGAGTTAAAATCTCATATTTTGAAGATTTAATCTCAAAAATTCAGGTTCGCATTCAAGGATGGAAGGCAAAATTGCTATCTCCAGGAGGAAAATTGATTTTGATCCGGCATGTTCTCAGCTCTATTCCTATTTATATTCTTAGTACCATGTGTGTTCCAAGAACAGTTTTAGCTCGGATAAAGGGTCTGCTGGCGAATTTCTTTTGGGGGGATTGTGAAGGTCGTCAAAAGAAAAAATGGGTGTCATGGGATAACATTTGTTTTCCTGAGGCAGAGGAAGGTTTGGGAGTCAGAGATTTGACGGTGGTGATGAAGGCTTTTCGAGTCAAGGCCCTTTGGAGACTTCTTACTTCAGAATCTTTATGGGCTAATTTTATGAGGAGTAAATATTGGTTACAAGGCGTTGGTTTGAAAAGTCAATTTGTGAAAGGTGGGTCCTCTCCGTTTTTTAAAGAGATCATGCTTGGGCGAACCTTTCTTTTGAGTAACTTGATGTGGCGTATCGGCATTGGGAATATCAGCTTTTTTGAGGAGAATTGGAACATGTGGCTTCTTTCGGGAGACCAGAAGCTTTGGTTGCCCATGATTCATGGCCTTTGGTTCACGAGGTGGTTTCGACAAATTATGAACTGGTTCCTAGAGATCTCAGAAATTTGGCACGTGTTCTTTTTGCTGATAGACTCCGTAGTCAACCCAATGCGGAGGACTCGTGTGTGTGGACTCCAAATCTGAACGGGCTATTTTCTATCCAGTCGGCATATGAGTTGTTACGGAATCATGGGAAGGTTAATTCATTAAGTCAGTTCCTTTGGCACGAACATTTGCCTTCTAGAATATCAGTTTTTGTTTGGAAATTACTCCGTAGAGGAGTGCCAGTGGACGGTGAATTATACAGATGTGGATTAAGCCTGGCCTCTAGATGCCACTGTTGTAAAGCGCCAAAACAAGAATCTTTGACTCATCTTTTCCTAGACGGCGAAATGGCGATGCAGGTGTGGAATCATTTTGACATGATTTTTGACATTCATTTACGGCGACCAGCAGAAATCTCAACGGTTCTTGCCATATGGTTCAAGAGAGTTAAACGCACTTCGCAAACAGGTGTGTTACTCCTTCTCACTCCAATGTTCATTCTTTGGGAAATTTGGAAAATGAGATGCAAATGTGTGTATGAAAGTGCAACCCCAAATCCCGTTTTTGTGATCTTGAACATTAGGCGTTAGTTGCGAATGGCTAATAATTTTATTATCCCTAAGCAAGTTAGTAGTAATAAGGCTCCCCTTCAGCTTTTGGGTTTGGATGTGATCCCTGTTCACAGGAAATCCGTTCGTACTGTTTATTGGCACCCTCCCCCCATAGATTTTGTTGCACTTAATGTGGATGGCTCCTCCCGAAAGGAAAGGGCATACGGTGGAGTGGTTATTAGAGACTCTCGGGGTTGCTGTGTTGTGGGGAAACAAATTTATTTCGGAGTAGGTGCTCATAATAAAGCAGAAATTTTGGCTTTAGTTGAGGGTCTCCGTCTATGCCTCGCCTTGGGTTTCACGAAGGTCGTCATACAAACGGATTCGGATTTAGTTTGTGGCTGCTTTATGGATAATTTAAAAATCCCATGGCATTTGGAGAATATTATAAAAGAAATCAAGTTGTTGGCAGCGACTATGACGTTGTTTTGTCAACGTATCTTTAGGGAGGCCAATGCCGTAGCAGCTTCACTATCGGCTAGAGCAAGACATGACGCAAGAACAGTTTCTTTCAGGGGGACTGAATTTCCAAGGAGAATAGCAGGATTGATTGTACTAGATAGATCTCATATGGCGTATATTCGCCACGGGGACGGGTAATTGCAGCTTTTCTATCCTTCCCTTTGCAGCGCGTAAAGCTTGGATATTGCAATTCAGGGTTGCAAAGCAGGAATGCTGCATTTCAGGTTTGCAATTTGCTGCAACCCAGCGAGTAGCAGCTAGTTGGGTGCTGCGATTTCTGCGTGCTGATGCGGTTGCTGCTGCTGCTGCTGATGCCGCTGCTGTTGCTGCTGTGTTTGCGTGGATGCGGCTTTAGATTTTCAGCGTTTTTGCGTGGATGCGGTGTTGTGGGTGTATGCTGTTTGTTTCGGCAGTCTTGGGTGTGCTCGGGTTTCTATTCTATTCCTGGCTGGTCCTCATTTTTCCTTTGTTTCTTTCTTTCCAGGAATTTTGCTTTAAAATTTTGTTATAAAATTTGTTTCTAGAATTAACGCAGGTAATGTCGTAATGTACCCCCGCAACAATTTGTAATTTTTATGGATATTTAATAAAGGTCTGACATTCCATAGTTGCCCCTCCCCACTGGAGGTTAATTTTTACAAAAAAAAAAAAAAAAAAAAAAAGGTGGATAGGTGGGGATGGAGAGAAGAGTAAATGAAGGGAGGAAGAGATGTGGAAGTGGTGGTTTTTTTTTTTTTTTTTTTTGCAATACTAAACCCTCAATTTCACCTCGTGACATGTACCGTTTGAATTCACATTTTGATTTAACTGTAGCATTTAATCGTAATCGAGATGCTTTATTATCTCTAGAAATATATAGACAAAAAATAAAACACAAGTGTGTTCCTCACATGATGGTTATTTTGATAATAAAATGGGTTTGTCTAAACAGCGAGGAAGGGGCGAGGAAACCAGCAAGGGAGGGGGTGAAGTCGTTCACCCCCTCGAGATGCGTGAATGCACCTCAAGATATGCACTTCACGCATCTCGAGGGGGCTGAACGGCTTCAACGCCCTCCCCTCCCCCCCCCCCCTCCCTCGCTGGTTCCCTCGCCATTTAGAATTTCCCTAATAAAATATGACCATAACAGTGAAAGAACAGAAAGTTCAGTTCAGGAGGACATGTCTAATTAGTCATCTTTCAAGTGTATTTTTAATGGCGTATTTATGTCTAATTGCCCCAAAAAAAATTTCTAAAATTATTTTAGATCTATCTAAAAATTAAATTTTGATATATTTAATAAGAAGTGACACACGATCGCTAGCCACAGGAGATAATGAAACCCTAGCCGCATAGGTGGAGGCTCGTCGCAGGTGTCGCCGCCACAAGGCTCGTCGCAGGAAGCCGCAGGGCTCAACGCCACTCTCCTCACGCCACTCTGAAACAGATTTGAACTGAAGCAATCTCTCCTTGGAGGCGAGACGACGCAGAAAGCAGATCTCTCAACTATACTGACAGTTCTCTTGAACTGGTGCAAGATCTGGTAAACAGAGACGTTTTCTCGACAGAGAGGTGTCTTTTGATCTTCTAGATCTGATCTTTGAACATCTGTTGTGGATCCTACACTGGTGAGCCGCAGGGCTTCATCGCAGGAAGGAAGAGGGAGATCAACTCTGTCTTCTAGATCTGATACCCCATCTCCGGTCTATGAATGACAGGAACAAATGGTGGAGACAAAATCAGTGCGAACGTGTTTGCACAGGAGGTGTTCATGGCTTTTGAGGAGAAGTACAACATTCATGGCGATGGATTGCTACAGTTACTCACAAATGAATATCAAGTAGTTGTTAAAAGTGGAGATAAACTTGGTGCAGAAGGACTGAAAATGATGATAAACCCCAAAAATTGGGCAATGCTAACTGCAAGGGTGTCAGCCAGTCAAGAGCAGGCTGCAGCACAAAGGAATGAAGAGGTTCTGCATAAAGCAGATGAATGTACAATGCCAACCAGTGTTACATCCTCTGGCCCTAGCAAAACTCAAGAAGCAATGGCAACAAACCATGTCGTTGCACCAGCGCGGATGAGTTGGGCATCAAAGCTTAAGCAAAGCAAGCATACGGGCTCTACAAAACTTAGGTATGAACCTTCAGCTACTATTGAAGGAAGAAAAATAGTACAAGTGCAAACTGCTGACTTTGCGAATAGGATAGAAGAATGTGAAAGGTTGGTTATTGGCAGCTTTGTGGGCAAGCGCTTGGCATATGGTTATGTCAAAGAGTGGCTGATTAGGACGTGGGGAATTCGAGATTTTGATATGAGCATACACGGAGATAAGAATTTTGTATTCAAATTCAAGAAGGAAGAAGATAGAAGTAAGGTATTGGAAATGGGACCTTTGCATATTGCAAGCAGGTTGTTCATCCTCAGGGCCTGGTCACCTTCTATGGACGAGGATGCCGAGGTGCTTACCTCGATACCTATTTGGGTTACACTGAAGAAAATTCCTTTATTCCTATGGAATCCAGAGGGTATTCAAAGGATTGCTAGTTTTATTGGAGTGCCTATCATGTTTGACAAAGCTACTGAAAAAAGGACAAGATTAGCGTATGCGAGAGTGTGTGGAGGAGGATGTCAACAACCAATTACCCAAAGACATCTCTGTGGTTATCAATGGAGATAAGAAAAAAAAAAGTTGAAGTTGAGTATGCATGGATTCCTGTTAAATGCAGTTCTTGTGCAGTTTTTGGCCATACAAAACAACAGTGTTCAAAGAGCAAAATTAATACCCCAGGCCATATGGTATGGCAAGCTACGAGTAGGACCCAACTACTAGAAAGACAAAACTCCGATGGTTGGACGATCGCCAAGGGTAGACATACATTCAAGTCGAAGACTCCACCCAGTTTAGCGAGGAGTCCAGGGCCTATCACAGGAAAAGCAAAAAACGTGACCAGTATAAAGGATGTCAATGTGGCAAAGCATAACATAAATGATGACCAGAGTGATGGCATAACGCAGAGTTCACAACCATTGATTCTTATCAACCCAATGCTTGAGCGTAGTGCTAATGTAGAGGCAAGTGAACACACACCGACTCAGGAGAAAAAGAACACCACAACAGATGAGCAGAGAAGTAATGAGGAACATGAGCAAGATCCTTCTAGTGAAGAGGTTTTGTTTTCAAAATCTTGCACTAAAGATTTTAGTCTTTGTCCTCGAAGATCCTCTAGGGCTAAGAAAGTAAACAAAAAGTACAAAGGTTAAATCGTTTCCTCCTTAACAAAGGAGACAGGGATAAAAAACAAGAGATTTCTTCTTTGACCGATGCTAGTTGAAGATTTCTATAGGCCTAATAACCATGTTCACTCTCACTAGAATTCTCTTTCTTGTGAGAGCTTGTTTCTTTTTTTTATTTTATTTTTGCTTTTGTTTCATTTGTACGAAGGTTTTGGTTCTTAAAACACAGCTCGCTTTAAAAAGTGAGATCCAAAAACCAACAAATTTTGTCCCCTACCTTCTTCTCCTCCTTCTGACATTTGCATTAGAAAATCAACAGAGAATCCGGATCCAATCCAACGTATATGCAAATCCAACGTAAACACAATTTAATTCAGTATCAGTACCAGTACTGCACTTTCTTTGAGTATCAGCATAAACAAGTGGGTTGTTGGGTGGGGCCACCAAGACATCTCTTAATCTCTCACCAAACTCCTCAGGATATTCTCGTGGGATCTCACATTCGTATGGTCACCCTCAGATCCTCCTTGAGATCCTCATCTCCATCCTACAAATATGGAGACCGTCCAACACAAACACACACAGAGAGTTCGAATCGAAGGAGAGGAGAGCAATGGCGGCCACCTGTTCATCATCATCTCGTCTTCTCTTCAACCCACTCAAAAAACCCACCACCCCAACCTCCCTCTCATGGAGGGTATCCCTCCCCACGGCCTTAAGCAGGACCCCACGCCTCGCAACCCGCTCCCGTAACTTGGTCGTCTACGCGATGGAAGCCAAACCCACAGTTTTAGTAGCAGAGAAGCTCGGCCAAGCGGGATTAGAGCTCTTGAAAGACTTGGCGAACGTCGATTGCTCTTACAACCTCAGCCAGGAGGAGCTGTGCACTAAGATATCGCTGTGTGATGCGTTGATTGTGAGGAGTGGGACGAAGGTGAGTCGCGAAGTGTTTGAGTCGTCAGCTGGGAGGCTGAAGGTGGTGGGGAGAGCGGGGGTTGGGATTGATAACGTTGATCTGTCGGCTGCGACGGAGCATGGGTGTTTGGTGGTTAATGCCCCCACTGCCAATACTGTCGCTGCTGCGGAACATGGGATTGCTTTGCTTACTGCTATGGCCAGGAATGTTGCCCAGGCTGATGCTTCTACTAAAGCTGGTGAGTTTGGTAGAACATTTTGTATTCATTTGTGTTTTCAGGTTTTATTTGATTGATTTTGAAGTTGATTCACAGTGGGGTGGACTCCAATATTGGGTAAATTACACTATTTAGATTTGTTTTTGGATCCACATTTTGTTAGTTGCGACCCAGGGATTTAAAATGAAATTATATATTCTGATTGTTTGAAATTATTGCTAATTATAAATGAAATGTGAAACAATGGTGAAGGTTCATTACCGACTTATGATATGGGGTTTTGAGAGGTCTGCATTGTTTGGGTTTTCCGAAAAGAGTTTTATGTTAAAAATGTGATTTTTTTTTATCATGCTACGGAGTTCCGTTTCAAGATTTCATTTTTATTTGGGACAATGTGATTTTGATTCAATACCTTCTTGTTATTCACCATTCACCATGAGCAACTATAGATTTGAGAGGTCTGCATTATTTGGGTTTTCCGAAAAGAGTTTTATGTTAAAAATGTGATATTTTATCATGCCACGGAGTTCCGTTTCAAGATTTCATTTTTATTTGGGACAATGTGATTTTGATTCAATACCTTCTTGTTATTCACCATTCACCATGAGCAACTATAGATTTTGATTAATGCTCTATACCTCTTGGTATTATGTTGTAGTAGAATACATGTTGTCTACTTTTGATTGATAAGTTTACTAATCTTCTTTTATTTCCATTTCCTTCATTTAGATATTTGTTGATACTAGCCATTAATATCGACAAACATATATTTGTATGTATTCATATACTTTGTTTTCCTCTTTGAGTGCATTAGGTTGTTCATTTTTCCAAACTGCCATATCATGTCCGACAATTGCACTTGAATTATGTATGTGTGGGCATGGAAAACTTCCACAGACGCATGCAAAGGCACATAACAGTATCCTCTGTGTTTGTGAATAAGTTGCTTCTTCTGAATTCAATGGTGTGTTAGGGAATTTGGTGAGCATAGTTTCATAGATTAGATATAGTACTGGAGGATAAGCCGATTAGTCTTTCGCATGTCGAAGCTTTTAAGTTTTGCAGCGTCTCGTCGTTTGAAACACCCACAAACTTTTATTCACTTTTATGTTTATTTTGGTGAATTCAGGAAAATGGGAACGGAATAAATATGTTGGGGTCTCACTTGTTGGAAAAACACTAGCTATTATGGGTTTCGGGAAAGTTGGATCAGAAGTTGCTAGGCGAGCCAAGGGGTTAGGTATGCATGTTATTGCTCACGATCCATATGCCCCTGCTGACCGAGCACGAGCCCTAGGTGTGGAGTTGGTGTCCTTCGAGGATGCCCTAGCAACTGCAGATTTCATCTCATTGCACATGCCTCTTACACCAGCCACTTCAAAGGTCCTCAATGATGAAACATTTGCCAAAATGAAGAAAGGAGTAAGGATTGTTAATGTAGCCCGTGGTGGTGTGATTGATGAAGAAGCCCTAGTTAGGGCATTGGATGCTGGAATTGTTGCCCAGGTTCATATTTAATATTTGTGATTCCTCGGTTCTCCAAGCTTAAAACATTTTTGTTATCTTCGATATTGCAAAAGGTGGATACCATTCTGTTGTTTATTCAGGCAGCACTTGACGTCTTCACAGTGGAGCCACCTCCAAAAGACAGCAAGTTGGTGCAGCATCACAATGTTACTGTAACTCCACATCTTGGAGCCAGTACTATGGAAGCACAGGTATCTTAGATACTCCCTAGGTTTTATTAGTTACTTTTGCATTTTCCAAGATTCTAATGATTGTTATAACACTCAGGAAGGTGTTGCCATTGAAATAGCTGAAGCTGTTGTTGGAGCTTTGAAAGGGGAGCTCGCTTCTACTGCAGTAAATGCACCCATGGTTCCTGCTGAGGTATTCCCAAAAATATTTACTTTTTGCCTGTTTGTTCAATTACAATGTCCAGGCATGGGTTTTTGTGTTCTTTTTGTGGAAGTTTTGTTTCTTCCTTGTCCAAGAGCTGCAACTTGTGTTGTTTTATCATTTCTGGAAAACTTGTGAAAGATCTTTCCAGATGTTTCTGTGCACGTAAGGAATTTGAAACTAGTTTTTCGTAGCTCATGTTTAAGATCCTTTTAACATTGTGATCATTTGTGTCATAATCAGATATGAAATAGGTAGTTCCATAGGCATAAACCAGAAACTTGCTTGAGATCAATTTTGACTTGGAGAATAGAATTGTACTGATCTTCAACCCTAAAATCTGTTTAGGGTTTTCCAAGACATCTTGGAGATCCCTTATAATAGGAGGTCACTTTAGTGGATATAAGGGATCACTTTATTTATTCGACTCCAAGAGATACCTTATAATTTCATTACTTAAATAATTTTGTATGTTTTGACTTTTCTCTCCCATTTTGTATTGGCCTTTTCGACATTTTTCAAACGTTAAATTGTATTAAAAGATGATGTCATTGTGATTACATCACCTTTTAAGTGATGAAATGAAAGCCAAAACAAAATTGAAAGGAAAATTGAACATAAAATTTATTAAGTGATAACATTATAAGGGATCTCTTGGAATTGGGATAAATAAAGTGATTCCTTAGAGCATCCATTGTAAGTTGCTTATATCAAGTGCCTAACTAATGGCTTATACTAGGTGCGAAGTCTTAACCCCGGGTTTGTGGGTTTGCATTCAGTGTAATGTCGATGCTCTAACTCCTTCTAAATTCTATAAGATCTTGAGACCTTGAGTTTTCACATACTATAAGAGCATCCATTGTAAGCTAATCGTAGCTCTACCTAAATGTAATGGAATCTCAAGATGTATCGCATTTGACACCCTAAGTACTCAAGATGTATCACATTTGACACCTCTCGAGACCTTGGGAGTAAATGTTGGATAACTTATAGTGGGTCATCAAGATCCTGGATTTTGAAACCCCTTGACATTTAGGTGGAGATACAATTAGCTTTTAGTGGATGTTCTAAGTTATCAAAAAAGGATTTTGAGGGATATTTTAATACCATGGGTTCAAGATCCAGAGTTTTGAGGCCACATGACATTTAGATGGAGCTACAATTAGCTTATAGTGGATGCTCTTATAGTAAGTGAAAACTCAAGGTCCCATGGAACTTAGGAGGAGTTAGAGTGGATGCTCTTATAGTGGATCCTCATCTTCATCTGCACTATGCAAGAAAGTCTACTAATTTTTTCGATTCAAGCTCCTAAAACTGCACATGTTTTGCATTGTGCAAAACACATTTTTAATTTTATAGCCTTCCACTACATTTGAATTTGAGGAAAATTAAATACCAACATCAGAAATGTGTCAAACTTTGAGTTTATTTCGACATATGTGCCTCAAGATCCGTGTTAAGTGGGATAAACAAAATTTTTCTATAAACATCTCGAAGCGAGCAAAAGCCCACGGTTTATCAAGATCTAATGATGGGGTTTAAATATGTATCTCGAGGAACAATGTCGAAACGGTTAGAAATTTGACACGTTTCTATTGGTAGTTTGTAATGTTCTTGAAAATTTCACCTTTAACGGAGCTCAAATGAGTAAAAAAAAAAAAAAAAATATATATATATATATATATATATATATATATATATATATATTATTTTTTTTTTTTAATTTGCTAGGGATCCCAAAATGTAAAATTATGAAAAAAAATACTGGGTTTGAAATAGGATTTTAAGGGACTCCAAGCTGAATCCCCCTATATTTAATACCATGGGTTCAAGAGGGGATAAATATATCCCCTCCTCAAGCCTTAGGGGACTAAAAGTGGGGTCGATTTGAAGTGAACCAAAACCACTCAAGACCTCATTTAATAGTTTATACTATAATGAGTGAAAACCCAGGGTCTTAAGACCCATGGGATTTAGGTAGGGTTATATTTAGCTTGAGTATTTACTATAAGCTAATTGTAGTACCATTAAAATCCCATGGGTTCAAGAGTGGATATTTGTCTCCTACTAAAAGTGGGGTCCACCTGCGTGAATGAAAACTACTCATTTCTCTTTCTTGTAATTTATTATCTTTTTCCATCCATTTCTTTTACCTTTTTCTATTTCAAAGCAATTACTTATTGTAGGTGCCACATTTGGCTCCAAGCTAAATCCATTAAAATATTAAAAAGTAATATGGGTTTGGAATTAGCTTAACGTGGAAGCTCCTTTGCTTTTGATAATTTCAACTTCATCTTCGTAGTGATAATTAAGGTCATACTTGTGGACGAACTTTGTATAGTATGTATAGATGTTCAAACCCATAGGATTTATAAATCTATGAAGCTAGCATACACTATGTAAAAAGACGTAGTGCTTAGGCCGTCTTCACTAGCAATGTTACGGTCAATGAAGTGATCTCTTATTATAAGGGACCTCGTTGAGATGCTCTTAGTCCTATTGAATTACGAAGATGTAGGGCATCTTTTTGTTGATTGTATCATTTGAGTAAGTTGACAGCTAAAGGACTGACAACTGCTCTGTCTTATGTCATTTAACAGGTACTTTCGGAGCTTGCACCATTTGTTGGAATGGCAGAGAAGCTTGGTAAATTGGCTGTGCAGTTAGTAGGAGGTGGAAGTGGTGTTAAAACAGTGAAGGTGACTTACGCTTCTGCTAGAGCTCCCGATGATCTCGATACTAGGGTGCTCCGTGCCATGATCATAAAGGGTTTGATTGAGCCCATATCTAGTGTATTTGTGAACTTGGTAAATGCTGATTTCACTGCCAAACAGAGAGGTCTACGAATCATAGAAGAACGAATTCTGCTAAATGGTTCACCTGAGAACCCCCTTGAATACGTCCAAGTTCAGATTGCCAATGTAGAGTCGAAATTTGCCAGTGCTATCTCAGAGACTGGTGATATTAAAGTGGAGGGAAAGGTGAAGGATGGGCTACCACATCTGACAAAGATCGGATCTTTTGACGTTGACGTGAGCTTGGAAGGTAGTCTCTTACTCTGTAAGCAAGTTGATCAACCCGGCATGATAGGAAAGGTGGGTAGCATCCTAGGGGAGGAGAATGTGAATGTGAGTTTCATGAGTGTTGGAAGGCTTGCACCAAGAAAGCAAGCAGTTATGGCAATCGGTGTGGACGAGAAACCCAGCAAAGAAACCCTAAAGAAAATTGGAGAAATACCAGCCATCGAAGAGTTTGTTTTCCTAAAATTGTAATATCAAGTTTAATCTAGCAGTACAATGCTGCGTCTCATTGTCTGCGTGAAGCACAATTTTGTAAGGGATTACAAATCATTAGTTTAGAGTGATTTTTATGTAGTGTCCTTTAGGTGAAATTTGTTTCCTAGGCCTGTTGGCATTGGTATCTATATGTATTTTCCATGTAGTAGCAGCAGTTTGGCTGTAATAAAAATTCTCTTTCATTATTTGTTTGGTTTCTGAATTTTCTTCTGTTCAGTCTTCTATTATTGCCCTGTGCTTGAAACATTTTAATTTATACTTCCAGTATAAAGTGGCATTCTTTATTCTCGTCTCTGAAAGACTAGTGTATTTATTTCTACTATAGCATCAATGCCTTGGATTCAAGCCTTAGGCAATAAATTAAACTCTACTAGCTATTACATCCAACAATTCCGGCATTCAATTCCAAGCGATGAACCTTACCATTAAGGTCTCTAGATATATATCTACAATGCCAAAAAAAAGCATAAGAAGCAGACATTTAATATTACAAATAAGAGGGCGCCAAATCCAATGCATAGTAGGAAGTTGTCGAGAATCTCTATCCCGGATGAGGTCAAGTAGGGTCGCCGAGTCTCCAAAAAAAAATCCGTTCCTCCGTCTCTGAGCCTGAATGAGTAGCAAGGTCGCCTCCGCCGCATATCCTTTCGCCATTGTGTTGTCTGAAACTTTGTCTCCTATCTGACAGGTTACTGAAGCCAGATTATTCCCAGCCAAGTCGATCGCTGAAACTCCCACACCTCCCTGCTTGGTAGACTAAAAAAAACAAACATCAAAAGTGACAATAATTGTATCTTTATCAAGACTGAATGGAAGTGGATGGGCGTGGTTTGCTTTAAGATTGTGCCTGTGGGTGCGAGCTGAATGAATCATGTCCTGAACCTGCTGTGAAGGTGAAAACTAGGCTCCGGAGAATGGGTCGCAGAAGCTCGGTTCAGAACTATTGAAGAGTGAGACTCAAGCTGTTTGTCTGTAATGGCTGTGTCCAGAATTTGGGGGATCGATGAAAAATGGGGTTTCGTAGAATTTGATCTGGTAAGGAACCATTGTTTGTATCAAGACTCTCATAGATTATTACAATGAGAAACAAACTTCAATGGAAAAACTTTAGTATTGTTAAAAATAGTTTGATTACGCAAATACTAGATCGCAACCAGAATGGCGTTAAACCGGGAAAACATCTCATCATAATTCATTATATGAGCTTTTGCAGAGTCCCATATGAATTCAAAAACTTTCAAAACAGAATGAAAGTGGAGATCAGGTGCAACCCAATTAATAGGGAGGGGAGACAACAACCAGAATCAGGATATTATAGGGCACAAAGAAAAGATGGAACGCATCTTCATGCTGGGCATGACAAAAGGTGCAACTGTCCTCAATGAGGATATGGATCCTGACTAAATTGGCCCTTGTGGGAAGCAAATTGTGACTAATCTTCTAGAGGAGAAACTGAGCACTTGGAGGGGCTTTTATTATATAGATGGATCTCAACAGTTTAGGGCCAAAAGAGGGAGGGGGAGAGAGGAAGTAGAGCTTTCCAAATAACCCATTATAAAAGCCCGCGTTGCACTGACCGAAAAAAGTCCTCTTTTATCGAAGGTCCAGAGAAGTTTGTCTGGATTGGTAGTGGACCGGATTAAAATGTCTTGAATATCCCTAGCCACTAGACCCAGAAGAAAAGAGTTTAAAAGATCTGATTCCAGTAGAGTGAACTTCCAGGAGTAGAGGTCCAAAGGTCCTGGGTCCTGGATAGAACGAGGAAAATCGAGATCGGTAGAGTTAGGGACACAATCCGCAAGAATAATATCTGGTTTAACCCAACAGTCTAGTCAGAGGTCGATTTGATTACTAGACATGATTTGCCGTAAAAGAAAACATTTCATTTTGAGAAGGGCTGTTAGGTTTCCACTCCAAGCGAAGGATGCCAATGAGGGAAATTTTTCTAACTGTAAAAGACTCTTATCTCGAAAATAGAGCGCTTTGAATTGGCGGGTTCGGTGGTGTTGAGGATAGGAGAGGACATTTCAAATGTTTTTAGCCAATAAGACAAGATTTATGTTCCTATAAGAAGCAATATTAAGACCCCCTAGAAAATAGGGCAGACAAACCCGATCCCAAGTGCAAAGATGTTTGGCCTTACTATCTGTCGCCCTATTCCACCAAAAATCCCTAGCCAGGTGGTCCAAGTTTGTTGAGACGGAGCAAGGCAGCAGGAAAGTTTACATAGTGTAAATGGGGATCGAGTTGAGGACCAACTTAATCATCACAATTCGACCTGCTTAAAATGGGATTTTGGCTTTCCAAGAAGAGAGTTTAGCATTGACTTTATCAATAAGGAATTCGAAGTTCGCAACTTTCTTCTTAGAAAATAAAAGGGGAGAGCCAAGAAACTTGTCTTTAGGATTATAACTCCTAGTGCTTAACATCATATTGATCATTTTAGCACATTTTGAGTGCATGTTGGAACTAAAATAGACAGAAGATTTGTCATAATTGACTCCCTACCCTGACGCCAGACAATACTGCTATAGAATATCTTTAACCGAATGTGCTTCAGCCAAATAGACTCTGCAGAAAAGCATCAAATCATCCGTATATAATAGATGACTAATCGAAAGAGCATATCTCTGAATTTTGATACCTTAAAGTTTGCCCTCTGTTTCAACCTTATTAAGAAGGCATGAGAGTGTTTTAGCTACCAACATGAAAATGTATGGAGATAGGGGGTCGCCTTGATGGATGCCTCGAGATGGCTTAATAGGAGATACGAGAGAGCCATTGAGAAGGACTTGGAAAGATATAGTGGAAACACATTAATTGATCATTTCAATCCATCATTCTGCAAAACCAAGTGCTTAAGCACTTGAGCCAGAAAATATTTTTCAACTCTGTCATAGGCTTTGGCCATATCGATTTAAATCGCCATTCGACCTTGCTTTTTTCTACGAAAAATTTTCATTTGATAGAAATTTCATGAGTAAAACCAACATTATCCTCTATTGAGCGACCTTTGAAAATTGTTTCCCGATTAGGAGAAATAATGTTATCAAGCAAAGGTTTAAGACGGTTGACGAGGATTTTGGAGATCACTTTATAAATAACATTGCAGAGGCCAATAAGGCGAAATTTATCTGATGTGATAGGATTGCTCACTTTAGATATCAGCTTAGAATCTAACAACTTAAAAGTGAAAAATGATTAACCCCCTCTAAGACATCGGCTTTCAATGCAGCTCTTCGTTTTTCTTGACATTATTTATTTCTGACCAAAATAAATAATAATACATATTGTTATGACCAAAATACTTGACCAGAGTTGACTTCGTCAAAAACTAGTTTGTTGTGATTTGTGAAGCAGTGAAGTGAACAGATAGGACCAACCGACTAGGAGTGGAAGAGGTTGGTTGGGGATAAGAGTTTACTCTACTCTCTGGGTGTTCTTCATCCACCTTCATACCAAACAATAGCCATGGCTGTAGCTCATGTTTCTTCCTCTCTCTATCTCTCACTACGAGGTATTCTATCCCCTACTCAGCTACTCTCTCTGTGTCTCTTAATTCTCTGTTTCTCATCTTTGGTTGCAATTTCTTCTTGCAGATGTTAGAACAGCCACAAATTCAACATGCAGTGGTTCTCTTCCTCAACTTCCTCCTTCAAATAGGACCCGAACACTCACATCCTCCATTCGAGGATCTCCTCTATGTAAGATTCTTGTTTTCTTCTCATTTGGGTACTAAAAAATTTACCCCATTTGTTATATTAGTAATTCAAATTCGAAGAGAAAATTTCTTTAAACAGTTGTCCTTGCACAAATTTGACCAAATTATGAACAATTACAAGTTAAAGTGTGATCCCACTGTTGGTTATGCGTTTTATTTTTTTATTTTTTTATTCTGGAATTAAATTTTACAAATTAAGAGGTGAACTGTGATATTGTTTACAGTGGTTATGAAAACTTCCAGTGGAAGGAAGCATGAATCCAGAGCTGCATCACTTTCCATAAGATGTGAACAGAGTACCAAGGAGGGTGGTGGTGGTTTAGATGTATGGTTGGGTCGACTCGCAATGATTGGATTTGCAGTGGGCATTGGTATTGAAGTTACAACAGGCAAAGGAGTTCTGGAGGTATGGAATTTGATTTTTGTTAGCTTTAAACTGCATCATTTTCATGTTGAGACAGTAGGAACATCGAAAACTTTATCTAATGTGCTATGAGCTAACCAACTTAATTTATCCTTGGAAATGCTTGTCAATGAATAAATCTATTCTATTTAGCATTACAGTTATTAAGTGAGTGCTTTTTGTTTTCTTCTGAAACCAGTATTTTTCATAAATTTAGAACCGCTAAGTTGAAATAGACCGGAGGAAGGATTTGAATATAATGAGTGCTTCAACTTGCTATGATTGGTGGGATTGTTCAAATGGGATACACATTGCAACAAATGAATTGATTTTCTTGTTGAACTGTTCCTTGGTTGATATTCACAATATCAAGAGAAAGCTACCATATCAATGAAATACAAGTGTTGATGAAATAGTAACTAATGAACTGGTTTTCTTGTTGAACTGTTCCTTGGTTCATATTCATAATATCAAGAGAAAGATCAATGAAATAGAAGCTATAAAGAGACAAAAAACTAAAACAAAAGTACAAACAACTCTAACAAAACATCAAAACATATTCAAATATCAGATATATAATCCAAACGCTTAGGAACTTACAACTTACAAATCGTGAGCAGAGATTAAGTACTCATTAAGCATGGCGACGCTATCAAACAAGTTGAAGTAACTAAGGAAACTCTCACTTCAGCTCTACTTCTCCTTTACTTCTTTGCGTGACGATTGATTGTGTGATCTTCGGGCCAGCTGCTGTCAAGAAACGCCGCAGCGTTTTCTTCGAGCAATGAAAAACTCATAATGCATAACAACTCATATGAGAAGTCGGTCGTGATCCATTTTGATATAAGATGTGCAATGCAATAACAAACAACTCAAAGAATGAGGAAGAAAACGCAAAAACACTTGTGCAAATCATATTCCCAAATTTAATTTGCTAAGAAATAACAAAAACTATAGAAACGGAAAGAACAGGAAACCCAAAATGGAACAAAAGAACAAAAGCCAAGTTAAAGAAACAATAAATGGAAAGAGCCGAAACCTAAAATCCTAAAGAGGATAATGAACGAAAAAAGAAAATGAAACCCTAGAAAGAGCCACTTCCTTTCGTGCTCCATTGTACTTGGTTAAACCCTTGGCATCTAGGACTCATACATTCACACTTTCGCTCGCTTCTTTTACTAAATTTCAGTTTATGATGTGTTAACCAGTTTTGGTCTTTGATAGGTTATGGGGTCCTGAAAACCCAGCTCGCCTTCCAAAAAAAAATAAAAAATTTCCAGAACCACCTATCCCTTGTAAAGTATATACTGTGACGTTCCCACCATCATTTCCTAAAACAAGAATAAATAGATGGAAAATCAAAACAAAACTCAAAATGATTAAATTCAACACATAACATAACTTGCCATATTGTAGTATAAATTAAATGCTCTTCCCAAATTCATCCATTTCAAGTCTATATGGCGTCCATGTTATCGACTTAATGCATTTCATCTCTCCCAATACATCTAAAAGAGTCCAATAAAAAGAAGATTATTTCATCAATATATGTAAGAGTTGAATAAAAAAATACCTAGAGCGAAAAGATATATTACAAGTCTCAACTTAAAGTTACAGGATTATTTTGAGAACAATTTTACATATTAAAAGTGTGGTTGCACTGAGGTGAAGACGTGTGTCACAAACATAATCGAGCTTTGAATACAACAACTGTTTTTTTTTTAATATAGAGATGCCCATTTTATGCTCCTATCCTTTTATGAGTATGAATCTCACGTTGAAAATGTTTCTGGCTCATAAGAAAGATCATTATATATTTATCTATGTAGCCATAGCAAATTGATTCTTTGTGCTACTTTCTTCGTGTCTAAGAAGTGTGTTATGTATCACTAAGTATGTACATATGCATATTTTTTATGTTGGTTGACATTAATTTTTGGTATGTTTCACTCAGTATCTTTTGTCTTTATTGATGTCTCCATATTTACCTTTAAATATGTTAACATATCCCTTTATCTCTTGAAATCAACCAAAACAATGAAAGGATTAGTTAGTTCTTCCATTCATCCGCAAAGACCTGAAATAGTTTGACAATGGGTAAAAAAAACCCCTCCAACTTATTTCCAATCCAATGTATACATCATTCCATTAGGGAATAATAATAACAAAAATCAAAATGTTCTCTACAACATATTCTTTCCTTGATATCAAAATTAAAAAATGTACTTCCATAAAAATATTGAAGCATTGTTTGCAAAGTTTTCATTTTTTATGTTATCCTTTGCGTTAGTTATTTTTTCTAGAATTAAAGTAAAACATACCATTGCGCTTGACCACACCTTGCAAAAATTCCTGGCTCCGCCCCTACCATACCTACACGCAAGTTTTCGTGCTCCTCTTATGGGACAAGTTGGCGTGGCACTTCGCCCTTAGAGTGGGTACAGAAACCTTCCCTTATCTTGCAAGGGAAAAATAAAAGGATATGAAGTCAGAGATCTAAATATTGTACAGCCTTTCTCTGCCCATATTCACTAGCACCCGATAGTGAAAATTTGCTCCCCTTAGGATAATTCAAAATCACTAGATAAGGTAAAAGAGGGTAGTTAATGGAAAACACCTTTCTCTGGAAAACTTGATTCAATGATAAAATTAGATCATAAGGGAAGCAGCTGTCATCCTAACAAACCAAGTACCATGGTCTCAAATAACAAGGAATCTTGAAAGTTAAAAATTGCATTGAGCATCTACCCATCGAATTAACTATAATTTCCATATCATGAATCACAAAAACTAAATTTATCCAATTATTGTTAGATATTTGGCATGTATACAATATAGAGTATTATTTCAACATAGACAATTTTGCACCATCACTGATGGAGTACATGTAATTTGATTTATCCTTATTTGATAAAAGATTAATCATTTTATTTTTGCAGAACTTTGGACTTACAACTCCTCTACCAACAGTAGCATTAGCAGTTACAGGACTGGTGGGAGTTTTGACTGCAGTCTTTATCTTCCAATCCGCCTCTAAGGATTGATCTCTGAAAAGGTCTGTAAATGATGTTGCTTATTGTCGTTCCTTTATTTTTATTTTTTTACTTTTGTTGTCGTAGAGCTGATGAAAACAGTGCTATCGGAGAACATCTGCAGTAAACTTTTACAATATGTGTATGTTGTATTGATAGTCTGACCTTGTGTAATCATTCAAAATTCAAATTTTGTTTGTCAGAAAGGATGAATTGCTATTGATACAAGTATATAAAGTATAATAATAGTTTCTCTTTGCCTTATAAATCCAAATCCATGCAGTAGTGCAAATATCACACCAAAGATTTTGTAAAGGTATTTTTCAGTATCACTCGAATCAGCCATGGAACTGCTGTAATTTTACAGAAGAAATAAATTTGTTAATCTCCATTGATCTGATCAACTGATAAGGTTAGTTTTTGTTGAAAGTCCCAAATTGGATATGTCATTGGCTACATGAAGATTGCAGGGATTTGCATTGCACGCCCCCTCAATTCCAGGTTCCAGGAAACAGGATGCTTGACTTCAACATTCTGTGGCATCAGATTCCTGTGGTCCTAGCCTCTTTACACTAAAGTTTAAACGTGGCATCAAGTAAACTCAGTTATGTACCGCCATGAAGTTCACGAGCAATGCTATGGCCTAACCGCTCCTCATTCTATCTATGGAATTAAGGTGTGTTTGGTTGGACGGAATCCTATGCCATATGAATTCATGAGGGGTTCAAATATTTAAGGCTAAATTGATATATTACTCTACATCTACCATTAGATTTTGTGATCAATGGTGTGAATGAATGTCCCATGAACATGAGAATCACACTTCTTGGTCCCAAAGGCATGTGATTTTCATGTTCATGAGACTTTCATTTCCACCATTGATCACAAAATTTAATAGTGGATGTGGAGTAATACATTAATTTAGCCTTAAATGTTGAGGTTTCCACGTAAATTATCATGATATAGGATTCCTGCATCAAACACACCCTAAGATCTGATACTCTGGGGATAATTTTCAGTTCGTGTTTCTTTAGATAAAGCTGTCTATTGGAGCAAGTCTTGCAACTTGACAGAGTTGACAATTTTATACCTCAAAGATAACCATAATCACACTCTTGGAAAAATCTTTGAGGTGGGTTACTTTCATGAAATTGGATTGTATACAAACAAACATATCTTAAGTTGTTTTCTTCAAACGAGCACAATTATCATGGACGTGTTAGAAAAACTTGCAATATTTCTGAATTTGTTAATTCTAGTTTTTGTGATCGTATTTTTACTTCCGAAAATGCAGATTGGAGTAGTAACCTTATAATATGTTTTGTTAGGATATAATCCAATTTCATAGATTTTTTTTTTAAGAAACTAATTCTTTAATGGAGTAAGAAGTAGGCCGTGATTATTTGGCACCACAACTTACTCTCACCCACATCACCCATTTTTTTTAAAACAATTTTTTTTATCGCCTCTCTCACACTACTCATTTAAATTACTATTCATCTTCTTCTCTCATTTTTCTTCTTAAGAACAAAAACAACATTGAAGGGGGAGGAAGAGGGCGATCAATTGTGAGGATGGTGAGAGACGATCGACGACGGTGAAAGACGATCGACGACGGCGAGAGACAATCGGTGATGGCGAGAGATAAAGGAGATGGAGCCACAGCAGCCATTGTCGCTCATTCTCCATCTTCTTCTTCCCCTTCCCTTCTTTCAGATTTTCCACTATCTCTCAATTCTTCTCTCTTCTTCTCGCACAGGTTGTTGCTCATCTCCCGTTCCTACACTTTCTTTTTTTCTCACACAAGTCATTGCCCCTCTCCCTCTTCTCCTTCCCCTCGCGCTATGTTTTTTTTCCCTTGCGGCAGACCGTGCGAGTGTGAAACCCATCCTCACACGGTTCACAACGAGGGCGATAAAAATAGAGTGCGAGGGAAATGAGAAAAAGAAGAGGGAGAGGGGCGAGGATGGAATCGAGGTGGAGATCTTGTAAAAGTTTCAAATCTTCTACTTCTTTGACTTCGTCTTCAACGATTTGAGAGAATGGAGAGGATATGTGAATGGTGCTTTGGGGTGCTCCCCGATGGGGAGGGAAGAGAAGAAGAGAAATGAGATAAGAAGAAGGATGGTGGTGAGAATAGAGGAAGTTGGGAGGAGAGAGGGAGCTCTCCATCGGTTTTGAATTTGGGAGGGGATAAAGATTTAGGTTTTTGCTTTTTATAGGTGGTGTGGAAGAGAACAATGGTGTGGGACAAAAAGTGTATGGTGTGAAAAAGAAAAATTAGATGGGTGATGTGGGTGAGAGTAAGTTTTGGTACCAAATAGTATGATTCAAACATAAGTGGGAATTGATGTTGGAACCTTACCTTTCTCTTATTTAACAGTAAATATATATATTTTGTATTTCAATCATTCCAACTAGCCCGTCTAGCTCAGTTGGTAGAGCGCAAGGCTCTTAACCTTGTGGTCGTGGGTTCGAGCCCCACGGTGGGCGAATATTTTTATTTTTATTTCTATTTCTATTTCTACCCTATGTTCAGTATTTTCTAAAAATTTAATAAAAAAAAAAATAAAACTTTTATTTCTTTATTTTAATATTTTTATTTCTCTACATACGCATATGTTATGTTCAATATTTTTATTTTATTCTAAAAATTTAATAAAAATAAAACTTTTTGTTTCTTTATTTCTCTACGTACGCGTGTTATGTTCTTTATTTTATTCTAAAAATTTAATAAAAGTAAAAATAATTAAAATTTTAGGGGAACTGACTAAAGATTTTTAAGATATAAGATCATATTTATAGTTTATAAATAATTGAGGGCTTAAATGGATTATTAGGGGCTTAGGTATAATTAATCAATGTTTGAGATGAGCTGATTTTGATTTTGAAATGTGGGGACAAAATGGAAAATCCAAAAATTAGAGTTGTAAAAGTTAATTTATAGTTTATAGATAATTGATAAGCTTCAAATAAATTATGTTAAGAGCTTAAGAATAATTTGAGAGAGACTGCTTTTTTTTTTAATCATAAATAACATGAATTTGAAAGGGAAAAATGGAAAATTCAAAATAGATGTTCATCCCACCCTTCTGTCGTTATAATCGTCAAGAAGTCCAGCTATTTCACTTTTTGTGTTTGTTGAACATTTTAGCACAAAAGTTTGTATTAGTAAAAACATGTTTGAGTACCTTTTTTATTTTGTATTTGATAGATTTGACCCTATGGAGGCATTACCTCCGGAACACCCGGGGCTTATTTTCGTGAGCCCCAGTAATGACAGAACAAAGTTTTGAAGCCAGTGATGAATTGCATCGGATGCTGAGTGAGGTCAGCCATAAAAAGATTCTCAGAAGGTTTCAAGTAATAAAATAATTTGTTGATAATATGCTTCAGCATTTCCTTTCTCCTCGTGCTTTTGTATAGTGAAAATGTTACGAAATTTGTTGTTGGACCATGTGTATGAATTTCAAAAAAAAGGAAAAATGAGTTTTTAGCTTTCAATCTCTCTCTACATTGTTTAGTCTCATATCCTTTATGTAACTCATTTTGGAGGAGTTCATAAGGATAGTTTTCTAAACTTGGGTTGGAGCCCCAAGGGGTACCCACTTTTGTGAAAGAGGGAGGAGATAGACTTATGTAGGTCCACTCCACGTGAGTCGCCGCCGACGGGTCGGGTCGAGAACTATAATATTCTTTTTGCTGAAATTTTATTTGAAAATAAATTAAAAATAAATATCTTTTATTTTCTCTAGAGAACAAGACTGAGTCAGAGGAGGCCCAACCTTCTTTCCACCAACCCACATGATCTGCGATTTTCTCCCACTTTATTGGCCACATTTTTTTATCCAGCGTTCCTCTCTTTCAGCCTATAAATACAGGCTCTCGGTTTCAGCTTAAAAATAGAAAAAGGAAACAATTTCATATTCTGATAAGCAAATGAGTTTCAGTTCTGATTAACAAAAGATTTTTTCGAGTTTAGTTTTCACTATTTCAAAATTCTTTGCTATTATTGATTTCTATTATTTTGGTGATTCCGAGCAATAGATATTGGGTGATAGATTTCCGTTCTTCATCCAGTGCATGTGATAGAACGAGACAGAAAGAGATTCTGGGCTGTTTTATCCTGGGGACGTCGGGGCTTACAGACTGCTTACACAAACTTGGATAGAGCTGCGAAACGTCTTAAAGAGAGCGACCTAGTCCGCGACTCAACCCAAGAAATTTTCGGTAAATTCGTTCCTGTTTATTTTGCAACAATTGTATTTCCAATACTTTTAAGACGATTATATCTGTCATGTCTACTATTACTGAAATTGCTGCTAAAGACCTTAACAAGCCCTTTCGTTTTTAGGGTCAACACTTTAAAAGATGGAGACAGAAAATGTTGTTTTTCTTAACTACAAACAAGGTTGTCTATATCTGTAATACCAAGAAACCAGTATTGCCTGTTGAACCTGATGAAACCCAATTTGAGGAATTAGATTCCTGGATTGAAAATGATTTTATGTGTAAGAACTATATTATGAATGGTCTGTCTGATTACTTGTATGATTATTACTGCGCTGAAAAATTTGATAAAGATATTTGGGAAGCCCTTAGGAAAAATATGACACTGAGGAGACTGACACAATGAAATATTTCGTCAATCGCTACCTAAAATACCAAATGAATTTCAAGTAGTTGTTGTAATAGACAAACTGCCCCCTAGCTGGAAAGACTTTAAGAATGCACTTAGGAATAAAACCGAAGAATTCTCTCTAGAAAGTCTGATCAGCCGACTTCGGATTGAGGAGGAAGCTCGGAAACAAGATCAGAAAGATGAAATTATGATTATTTCTAACCATAAGAAATCCACCCTTGTGGCTCTGAAACCCGATGGAAAAACTATGAAGAATCAGAGTCACAATCGAAACCGGAACAATAAGAATCGAAACAACCAAAATCGCAACCAACAGAATCAGAATATTCCGCGGAATCAGAATGAACAAAAACACCCCTCAAGGAATGACACAGTATAGTTCCTATGCTATACCTACAACAGGCCAGGGCATATGGTCAGGAACTGCCGGAATGGGTCTCGTCCTGCTCCGCAAGTGAACCTAACCGAAGATCAACTTATAGCTATTATCTCTGAGATCAACTTTGTTGGTGGATCCGAGGGGTGGTGGGTTGACACTGGTGCTTCTCGAAATGTCTGCTATGATTGAGAAATGTTCAAGTCCTATTCTGAAACTGAGGACAAAAAAGTGTTGCTGGGTGATTTCCACTCCACTATCGTTGCTAGAACTGGTGAAGTGGAATTAAAGTTTTTCTCTAGAAAGACCGACATCCTGAAGGATGTCCTGCATACTCCGGAGATGAGGAAAAACTTAGTTTTGGGCTACCTTCTGAATAAGGCTGGGTTTACTCAAATTATTGGGGCTGATTTGTATACCATTATTAAAAACAATGTATTTGTGGGGAAGGGGTATGTCACTGATGGTATGTTTAAATTGAGTGTTGATGCAAATAAAATTTCTACTTATGCTTACATGTTGTGTTCGTTTGATACCTGGTATGATAGACTGTGTCATGTTAACAAATGAATAATTAAAAACATAAGCAACTTAGGACTAATTCAAAAACTGTCCTTGAATGACTTTGAAAAATGCAATTATTGTAGCTAAGCTAAAATAACCAAAACACCACATAAATCTGTTGTTAGATAATATGAACCTCTAGATTTAATACATTCATATATATGTGAACTTGATAGTGTTTTGACTAGAAATGACAAACGTAACTTTATTTCATTTATTGATGACTGCTCCGACTATACATTTGTCTATCTGATGAAAAGTAAGAGTGAAGCATTTGACATGTTCAAAATATGGAAAAATCTTAAGTGCACTGGTGGTGTGCCTGGTGGCCACCAGGCACTGTAGTAGTGCTCTCAAAATATTTCTAACAGAAGTTGAAAATCAGTTCAATAGGAAGATAAAGAGGTTTAGGAGTGATAGAGGCACTGAATATGATAGCAGCAAGTTCATCGAGTTTTACAACTCTCATGGAATCATTCATGAAAAACTGCACCGTACTCTCCTGAGATGAATGGTAAAGCTGAAAGGAAAAATAGAACTTTTACTTAATCAGTAGTTGTCATTCTACTTAACTCCGGTGTTGCATCACACTGGTGGGGAGAAATTTTATTGACGGTGTGTTATTTGCTAAATAGAGTTCCTAAATCGAAAAGTAAAATTTCTCCTTATGAGATCTTGAAATATAAACAACCAAACTTGTCGTATCTCAAAACTTGGGGTTGTGTAGCTTATGTAAGAATTGTTGATCCAAAAAGGAACAAGCTTGCTAATAGGGTATACGAGTGTGTATTTATTGGCTATGTCGTTAACAACAAAGCCTATAGATTCTTTAACTTAAATGATCATGTTGTCATTGAATCGAACGACGTTGATTTCTATGAACATAGATTTCCTTTTATTTCGAGAAATAGTGGGGGCGCATCCTCTAGTAATGTGCCAATGATTAGGATGAATGAACATGATAAGGCAATAGAATCTGAGCCTAGGAGAAGTAAACGAACCCGAACCTCTAAAGACTATGGCCCTGACTTCTATGTCTTTACTGTAGAGGAGGATCCCCTAAACCTCCAAGAAGCATTTTCTTCTATAAATGCCAATTTTTGGGAAGAGGCTATTGATGATGAAATGGACTCTCTTGAGGCTAATAGAACTTGACATCTAGGTGACTTGCCACCAGGATGCAAGACTATAGGTTGTAAATGGGTATTTAAGAAGAAATTGAAACCCGATGGAAACGTTGAAAAGTTTAAGGCTCGTCTTGTAGCCAAAGGGTTTAGGCAGAGAGAAAATGTCGATTTCTTTGACACATAATCACTTGTTTCTAGGATTACATCCATTCGAGTGCTAATTTCTCTTGTTGCTATTCATGATCTAGTATTGCATCAAATGTATGTTAAAACTATTTTCCTAAATGGTGATTTAGAAGAAGAAATATACATGGACCAACCTGAAGATTTTGTTATTACAGGGCAAGAAGATAAAGTTTGCAAACTAGAAAAATCACTTTATGGTTTGAAACAAGCACCAAAGCAATGGCATGAAAGATTTGATAATCTTGTTATCTCACATGGCTTTAAAGTGAATGAAAGTGACAAATGCATTTATTATAAATCTGGAAATGGCACTTGCACTATTATATGTCTATATGTGGATGATTTGCTTATTTTTTGTTCTAATATTCATGTCGTGAATAATGTGAAGTATTTGTTGTGTACGAACTTTGATATGAAAGACCTTGGGGAAGTGAATGTAATCCTTGGTATTAAGATTACTAAGTTTAAAAAGGGAATTTCTTTGGATCAATCATATTATATTGAGAAGATCATAAAGAAATGTAACTACTCTGACTGTAAACCTACATGTACTCCTAATGATCCTAGTGTAAAGTTGTTCAAGAACACCGATAATGGTGTTAGACAAACTGAGTAGGCGAGCATTTTTTGGTAGCCTTCGATATGCTACTGATTGCATTAGGCCCAACATAGCTTATGCTGTGGGGCTACTATAAAGATTTACTAGTAGACCTAGTATAAAGCATTAGCATGCTATTGAAAGGGTCATGAGGTACCTTAAAAGGACTATGAACCTTGGATTACACTATCAGAAGTTTCCTGCTGTCCTTGAAGGATATAGCGATGTTGATTGGAACACCCTCTCAGATGACTTCAAAGCAACTAGTGGCTATATTTTTAGTATAACTAGTGGAGCTGCTTCTTGGAAATCAAAGAAACAAACTATTTTGGCACAGTCGACGATGGAATCTGAGATGATAGCACTAGCCACGGCTAGTGAGGAAGCATGTTGGTTAAGAAACTTGCTAGCTGAGATCCCTTTATAGGAAAGACTGATACTAGCTGTCTTGATCCATTGTGATAGTAACGCGGCTATTGCAAAGATACAAAACCATTATTATAACGGAAAGAGACGACAAATATGTCGTAAGCTCAGTACGGATAGAGAGTTTCTATCTACTGGAGTTGTTAGTGTGGATTATGTACGAACTGGTGAGAACTTAGCTGATCCTTTGACGAAAGGATTAGCTAGAGAGAAAGTTTTCAAAACCTCGAAAGGAATGGGACTTATGCCCTTAGATTGATGAATCATTCTGATGGTAACCCAACCTATAGACTGGAGATCCCAAGAAATAGGTTCAATGGGTAATTACAAGTCGTGAATGATATGAGGTGAACCATGCTATTTTGTTGTAATTCCATTCCTAGATTGAAGCATGAGATCCTGAAGCGATAGTAGGATGAGTTAAAACTCTTAATGAGATTTATACTCTATGTGGAGTGGAGTACCTATCTACAAGAGTACTCTTGATAGACTCACCTAAGTGATTATGGAAGTATGGCCGCTTCCTATGGAATTTGTGGGCAATATTTCTAGAGCTTTCACTACACTGGGATATACGGGCATGGCCTTACTGCACATGCTTTTTAGATTTCACCTTGGTAAGGTTGTGCGTGTAATATTGTTAGAGATAAAGTTCAAAACTACGAGTTACTCTAGTATGATTTAAATCATGAACACTACGCAAGAGTTTGCTCGATGAAGAAATGTTTTTTAAAAATTCAAGTAGGGGATTGTTGAAACATATGTATGAATTTAAAAAAAAAAAAGGGTTTTTAGCTTTCAATCTCTCTTTACAATATTGTATAGTCTCGTATCCTTTATGTAACTTACTTTGGAGGAGTTAATAAGGATAGTTTTCTGAACTTGGGTTTGAACCCCAAGGGGTACCCACTTTTGTAGAGGAGGGAGGAGATAGACCAATGTAAGTCCGCGCGTGCCGTCTGTCTGTCTGGTCGGGATGAGATGAGAACTATGATATTCTTTTTGCTGAAATTTTAATTGAAAATAAAATAAATATAAATATCTTTTATTTTCTTTAGAGAACAAGACTAAGTCAGAGGAGACCCAGTCTTCTCTCCACCAACCAACGCGACGTCTCTCTCTTTCAACCTATAAATACAGGCTCTCGGTTTTAGCTTAAAAGTAGAAAAAGGAAACAATTTCATATTCTGATAAGCAAAAGAGTTTTTCGAGTTTAGTTTTCACTATTTCAAAATTCTTTGTTGTTATTGCTTTCGATTATTTTGGTGATTCCGAGCAATAGAGATTGGGTGATAGATTTCCGTTCTTCATCCAGTGCATGTGATAGAACAAGACAAAAAGAGATTCTGGACTGTTTTATCCTGGGGACGACGGGGTTTACAGACTGCTTGCACAAATTTGGGCAGAGTCGCGAAACGTCTTAAAGAAAGCGACCTAGTCTGCAACTCAACCCCAATAAATTTTTGATAACTTTATTCCTATTTATTTTGCAGCAATTGTATTTCCAACATTTGCCGTCAAGACTCCATACGATATCAACCACAATGACTAAACTTGTTTGTACTATTGTAGGAAGAACTCTGTGATGCAACACTGCTTGTGTTTGCCAATAAGAAAAATCTTCCAAATCCAATGAGAGCCTCTGAGATCACTGATAAGCTTGGCTTGCAGTCACTTCATCAGCGTCGATGGTATACCTTGCTTTCTTAAACGATTCACAACCCTATTCTGCATTGTCTTATAAGCTAGGCAACTTGAGTATGAACCATTTGCTCACATGAGTTGAACAATTTTATAATAGTTATGGTCGACTTTCTTGTGAAGGTGCATCCAGAGTACTTGTGCAACCTCTGGTAAAGGGCAGTATGGGGGTCTTGACTAGCTAGCTATCCAACAGTATCACTAAAAAGGTAAGATGAGACACTCTCCATCATCCCGTCTTATTTCTAAACAGCAAAACCGAAACAACTGTATCCAATGAACCAATATAATCAAATACTAACCTATTCAAAATTATGTTTTTCTCGGACGTAATTTGTACCAAAGAAGAAGGTGGTGCTTATAACCGCGTGGTCAAAATGTGAAGAAGCAAATGTATGTCCCGGTTACTAAAAAATTAATGTATACCAAGGAGAACGTAGGGACTAGTGGGGCGAAAGATTCTCAAGGAGCGGAAATCATTAGTGAGCAAGAAGTAGGTGATAAAGTGAAATCACAGGGCGGGGATATCGATACAATTAGCTTGGCTAACAAGTTTGGAGTTTTAGTTGATGAAAACTCGGAAGAGGATGTTGGAGGAGGCGACAAGGAAACAATTAAAAATCAGGAAACGGAGGAAGATTCCCTACAAGTTGAAAATACCCAAGACATTCTATTGGGGGCCGGTTATACCATTATTGAAGCTGACAAGGTGTTGAACATTGAGAATTGTGATCAATCAGAGCGACATCAACCTGATGAAGGGTGTCATGGCAGTGAAGGTAAGGGTTGCTTCTCCAAACGAAGCCAACTCCCAATCTGTTTCAGCCAAGGCGACACGGGCCATTTTGCATTCAGGGACATAGGATTTAGGTGCTGAAACAGGGATGTCTATCCCTTATAAAAATGAGATCAATGAGGCCTCTAGGGACACTACAGTGAAGATGAAAACAACAGCCAGGGATTATGCAATAGGGGCTAGCTAGGGAGGACACAATGGGGACTAGCAAGCCTAGGAGTGAGCTCGTATCAAGGTCCAGTCCGACAGTGCATAACAAAAAAGCAAACACAGGGGTCAAGCAGCCCCTCATCACAAAGTTAATAAATGATTAAAATGGGATGCTGGAATATTCGAGGCCTTAACGACCCTCTCAAGCAGGGGGGAAGTAAAGGAGTTTGTCAGGAAATATAAAGTAGGATTAATGGGATTAGTAGAGACCAAAGTTACTAATGAAAAGAAGTCAGATGTTCAGAAGAAATTAATGCAAAACTGGAATTGGCTTGATAACGGTGATATTGCAATAGGAGGACGAATATGAATTGGATGGGTTCCTCTCGCTGTTAGTGCTAGTATTTTGTCAAAGTCAGCGCAAGCTATCTTTATTACAACTAAATGGAGCAATGGATTTGAATGTGTTGTTACTATCATCTATGGTAGCAACTACTATCTATCTCGACAACACCTGTGGGAGGAGCTAGTGATGTTCTCAAATAACAATACTAAACCTTGGACACTGTTGGGCGACTTCAACGCTATTTTACATCCACAAGAACGCATTGGGAAAGCTGACATAGCACACACAAGTGCAAGCGACTTCCTAAAATGTGTGATGAATGCGGGACTTTATGATTGCAAGTATCATGGTAACTACCTGACTTGGAGCAACAACCAAGCTGGAGATGCCCGAGTTACATCTAAGATCGATAGAGTCCTTATTGATGGGAACTGGCTTCAGCACGCTCCTGTTGCAGAAGCAGAATTCCTAAATTCAGGTATCTCGGATCACTCCCCAATGGTTTTATCACTTTATGACAATGTTAATAGAAGACCAATCCCTTTTAAGTTTTTTAATTACTGGATCCATGAGAAGGATTTCTATAAAACAGTGGAAGAAGCATGGCATTTGCAAGTAACAAGGAGTCCAATGTACAGACTAGTTCAAAAGCTTAAAAGAGTTAAACTACGTCTCACAGCATGGAGGAAAGCAGGTTTTAATAAGGCTAGCACTCTGGTTGAGATTGCTAGACAAAATATGCATCGCTACCAGCAAAACATTCACATCAGAGTTACCCAAGCGCAGAGTGTCCCACCCGCAATGTTGCAACAGGAGCGCAGCTCAGTCAGGGACTATGCTTGAGCAGTAAGGAACGAAGAGTCTGAAATTCACCAGAGATCTAGGTCACAACTATTTACTCAAGGGGACCAGAATACAAGATACTTCCACAGCTTTGTCAAAGAACGTAGAGCTCATAACAGAATTCTGAGTATATATGACAGTCAAGGCACCAAGTTGGGTTATCTTCCTTGGAGAATCATTGGGGCCCAATAAAGCTCAAATAAAGCTATAGACTCAAATAAAGCTCCGGGGCCCAATGGGTTATCTTCCTTCTTCTTCAAGGCTACTTGGAGAATCATTGGAGATGACTTCACTAATGCAGTCCTTAACTTCTTCAGGAAATCAAAGCTCCTAGGAGAGGTAAACGCTACTTCCGTTGCTTCAGTGCCCAAAATTATTATTGCTCCATGTTTAGTGATTACAGGCCAATTGCTTGCTGCAATGTTGTATACAAGTGCATTACCAAGATCCTTACTAATCACATAAAACAAGCTGTACATGAACTAGTGAGCAAGTCTCAGTCTGCTTTTATTCAAGGAAGGCACATTCAAGATAACATTATGCTAGCTCATGAGTTGGTCCGCAACTATCATAAAGACTGAGGGCCCCCGAGATGTGCTACCAAGATTGATCTCCGCAAGGCGTCGACATGGTGAGGTGGGAAGTTATTTACACTTACTAGCAAAGTTACAGTTCCCTGAAATCTTTATCAGTTGGGTTCGCGAATGTATTACCAGTTTACCACTCCTAAATTCTCAATAAGCATCAATGGCTCACTGAAAGGATACATCAAAGCACGGAGAGGGATACGTCAGGGTTGTCCTATGTCGCCGTACCTATTCGTGCTGGTCATGGAAATCCTTCATCTTCTTATCAAGGAAAATGTGCAACAAGGGACATATAGGCTTCACTTCAGATGCAAAGACCCTCAAATAACTCATCTCAGCTTTGCAGATGACTTAGTTGCATTCTTCTATGGGGACAGACAATCAGCAGTAGTACTTGCTGATTCTCTTCAAGTTTTCAAAGTCTGTACAGGGCTAGAAGTGAACTGCTCAAAGAGTGCCTTGTTTGTTGCAGAAGTCAATGAGCGGGAAACATTAGCTATCCAAGAGAAATTATTGTTCCCATTGGGGAGTCTACCAATTACATATCTGGGTCTCCCTATGGTCTCATCGTATTTGTCTCACCATCAATGTACCCCTATAGTTGATCGCATAAAGAAAAGGGTAAGCTCTTGGAAGAATAGGTTTCTTTCATATGCGGAAAGAGTTGTCCTCGTTAAGGCTGTGTTATCAAGTATGCATGTATATTGGACATCTTGTTATGGTCTCCCTAAGCAAACCATCAGGGCCATCAATGCAGTGCTTCGAAACTTCCTATGGTCAGGTGGGGATTGTGAATCTAAGAAGGCTTTGGTGAGTTGGAACAAAGTCTGTCACCCGTATCAAGAAGGGCCCCTAGGCATTCGAGACATAAGGATGGGCAATGTAGCAGCAAATATGAAGCACATTTGGAACATAGTATCAAACAGGAACACGGTATGGGTTCAGTGGATCAAAAAAAAATTGATTAAGCATAAAGATTTATGGTTGATGAGTGCGCCACAGGAGGCCTCTTGGTGCTGGAGACGTATACTAGAATGCAGGGAGCAAGCATCCAAGCTTACCCTACACCTAATAGGTAACGGGAACCAAACACTTTTTTGGAAGGAGCTCTGGCATCCTCTTGGACTGCTCATGGACAGGTTTCCTCAAGAGTTGTGATGGAGTTTTTATTAATCTAAATTAATAAGTTAATAAACCCTACTTGTAATACCGCAAGTGCACGACTGTCTAACTAGTAGACAGTGGCAAATACGGGTCGATCCCACGAGGATTGACAAACAATCAAATTCTAAGACTTATTTGAACTAATTTAGAGTTGGGGGTTACAGCAGATGTAGAGTACTAAAATTAAGAGACTAAATTGACAACTAAAATTAAACTGATAGGATGATAAGATAGTGGACCGAGACATCGAATCCACCACAGGTTCTTCGAGATTTGTGTAATCCAAATTATTGTTTTCAAGAATTAACATGATTAACCTAAAGATTAATCTAAGTTCTCAATTGACTTCAGCAAAGGTGTAAACCCCTAGCATTGCGTGTCTTCTCACGGCACACACAATCACAGGTTTATTTTAACTAATTCTAAACCCCTAACATTGCATGTCTTGTTACGGCACACACAATCACAGATTCATATTAATTGATTAAAGCAGGCTTTGAATATCAACAAATGATACTTCTAACTACCGACTAGTCTAGATAATTAATCCGGATATAATCGGTGAAAGCAAATTATTGAGACTCAGAAATCAAATGTGATAACGTTCAAGCATAAAGCAAACAATAAATTTAAATACAACAAACTCTAGGAAACCCTGTGGTTTCATCTTTGCCTCGGCGCCGGGTCTAGAAGATCATGGTGGCGGTGGTCACAGCATCAATGGAGGTGGAATTCATCTCCGCACGAACACGAATCCCGAGAAAAGGTTACAAACGCTTTGTGGCTGCTCTTATAGGATCTCGGGGTGCCAATAGTGGAACTGTTTGAAAAACAGTTATTTCCCACCAAAAATCGCGCGGCTGTCTCTGGTCTTCGTCTCCAGCGAGATTCGCTCCTCGCGAGCTCTTTCTTCCTCCAAACGGCTCTGGTACCTGCAAAAGAGAAAGAGATGGATGGAAGAACAGAGAGAGAGACGCGAAAGAGAACGAGAACGGGCGAGAGAAACAGGGGCAGTGCTCCCTGTTTGCTGCTCCTGTCTCGGTGGTGGTGCGCGAACTGGTCCGAGGTTGATCAGAGGAGAGGGATTAGGGAGAAACGGAGGAGTAACATGAGAGAGAGAGCTCAAGTGATGATGGTGGTGTGTGTGGGTTGTTAGTCAGCTGCGAGAGAGGAAAACAGGGACATGCTCACTGTTTCTCCACTATTTTGTGCGCGAGGTGATGATGGTGAGGGCGTCTGATGGTTGTGATCGGCGGTGTGGATGTTGGACGGTGGCGAGGTGAAGAGAGAGACGCGAAAACAGGGGAAGAAGAGAGGAACAGGGGGTCGTGGGCAGTGGTTGTTACGGTGGTTTGCGACAGGGACAGGGGCGGTGGTTGTGCGAAACAGTGAGATGGCGGCGATGATGTCTACGATCGAATAGGGTGTGGCGTCTCCCTAGCGAGCGAGGAAGAGTGGGTGAGGGAGGAAGGCGATGTGACGACTGATGGTGGAGGACGAGGAGGAGGTGGTGATGGCGGGATGATCACACTGCTAGTTCTCCTATCGAGCGAGGATTGCCGGCAGGGTGGATTGGCGTGGTGGCTGAAAAAGAGAGGAGGGAAACACACGTTGGAAAAGAGAGAGCATTTTTCTCCAAAATGGGGAAGACCTAAATAGGGTTCTCTTATTTTCTTGGGCTTGGGTTCTCCAAAAGGCGTTGGACTTGGGTTTCTAGATTAGCTTTTTGAGTTTGGGCTTAGGTTAAATTAGGTGGACCTAGGTTTATTTGGGTTATGTTTAGATATGTGACCATCTACTTTGTGCCACCGCTAGAATCGACTAATTGATCATTCCTTAAATTGTCGCCGTAATACGATTTCATCGTTCACGCTCAAATTCCTACAAAGACATGAAAACGAAATAATTATTATAAAATATAATAATCGAAACACTAACATATATAAATTAAGAGATATATTATGTAATAATTACGTGAATATCAAGTTGTTGTATGACTCTACTCTAAATGAGAATGCCAAGGTCAGTGCACTTATACGAAATGGTACTTGGCACATTCCGCAAGGTATTGGTCCTTTAATTGCGGAGATTAATAGCCACTTGCCTAAGGTTGATACTGATAGCAGCAAGGAGGATGAAGCGGTGTGGTGCGTGGGTACTAATGGAGACTTCCAAATGAAGGCGACATATGATGCGTTGCGAAACAAGAATAGGACAGTAGACTGGGCTGCAATCATATGGTTCAAGGGAAATCCCAAGGCACAGCAACTTTATTACATGGACCCTTGCTCATGGTGCATTGAAAACTCTTGTCAAATTGAAGCGGTGGGGGAAAGTTCAATCTGACTTATGCCCACTGTGTTCATGTGAAACAGAGACGGAGGATCACCTGTTCTTCAAATGTACATACACTCAGTTCGTTTGGAAACATAGAATCAAACCCAAGTCCACGAGCTGCAAGGCATCAAATCATCCAAGAAATAATGAAGACAGCAGAGAAAGAAGAGTTTCGAGGCTTTGATGTGTTTGTCATGACAAAAGTCATCATGATCAGAGACTTTGATTCGCTTGATTAACTACGTGAGACTTTCGATATACTCTTCGTTCATATGCTGTATTTCTTTTTGGGCAAGCTTCCACATGTTATAAGGAATTACGTTTGCAAGAGCAGTGTGGAAGAGTGTGGAGACAAAGCAAAATATGTCATGAAACTGATTTGCAAAGTTCAGCAATTAGAGGATAGAATTGGAAGCTTGCAGTTCGAGAAAGATGAAGAAAATGAAGGCAGTTTCAGTATGTGCAACCCGACAGTATAATGTTTGAACATCATTAACACGAGTTGGATTTGACTAAGGAACACAATATGAAACTGATTTCCAAATCCAGGGATCGTGGTATAGCTACTCGAAAAAAGACACTATATAGTCATGAATAGAAGATTGGTCATCTACAATAACCCCATCAGTCAACATCATGGATATATCGTTCATCTTCCTCCTAAACCAAGCAAAAGCATAGAGAAAACTTAGTATTACTGTCATCTTCCTGCAGCAATTTAATTAACTCTAAATTTATTTCTTTATATAGCCTCATTTTCCCTAATAAAATTTTCTACTTCAATTTTCATTAAGGCTTTTACTTGAATCTCTTCCGCAGATGAAGTTGAATATTCCTTCTTCCCATCTAGAGCAACGATCTCCTAGATAATTGTACTTACTACCTGTAACTTTCTCTGTTTACACCAGTCCCTCATCTTGTCCTTAATGCACTTTGAGTTTGGACCAAAATCTGTGACTAGCCGATCCCTCGCCAAACATTGCATTCTAACCACCACTGATAATCAAGCAGACTAATTGGTTAGCTTTAAAAATTAATTGGACAAGTGAGTAGACTTTATTTTACGCTTTAAAATGTACAATAATACCATCATTTTGTTCTATACCTGATTCCAATTACTTGGATAGACACCAGGAAATTCTCAAGTATGTGTTCTCTCGTTGCGATTTCAGCCCTCAGAAATGATTTATGAAATCCTTCCTATTCCCTATTTTATGAATACGGTGTACACTATGCATTGCCTATCATTTGATAACAACAATCTTCACTATCCATTTATGATTGGATTTGCTTCTTAAAAACGCAGGTTAAACAGGGGATATATTCTCTTCTAAAAGTGTTTGAATACATTCAACTCATCTACAACAAGGGGTCTGGATAATTTACAAATGAGTATGGTGTTAATATATAGTGACTAGATTTAGTTACAGATATGCCTAATTAAATTCAGAATATCACAATGACAAATTTATGTCAGAAAATTTGTGAGTGACATTAAAACAGAGAGTAAGTAGTGATAAACACACTATCTTATCATTTAAAATTACAAGATTTAATAAATAGTTATAACTGGATCAATCCATCTAACTGAAAGATAGAAAATCAATCACTCCTCCAAAAACAAAAAAGCAGATTCCTCTAAATTTTCCATTATAATGTACTTGCAATTCAATAACAATGTAGTAAAACCAGAAAAGCAAACCTGGATAGCTTGGGTGAAACTCCAACACGAGTGAACAAAGATGTCACTTTTATGATAAGTCCACGCATCCCAACCAAAACAAAAATCCCTGCTGGCGCCATTGCATAAAATTAAAAATCATAGTTAGCATCTTACCATATATCAAACATACTTCAAGAAGATTATATCATAAAGGTTATATCGCAATATTTAGAAACTGCGGGAATCAATGGCATTTTATATATTGTGCCTCGAGAGTAGATGTGATTGTTTCAAAAGAAAAAAATATCTAAGGAAAGATGATCTCTACCTTTCATTTTTTTTTCTTCTCAAAAACTGTGGATATTGTTTTTGTGAAAGCAAATAATATAATATATTCTCAAACTTCAAGAGAATAATGGTTTCCTTGCCTTTTCTCCTTTACCTTATCATTATGCAAGTTTTCTCATATATATTGTTGTAAACGCAAATGTAAGTTTTTTTTGCATGGAATCTATTCAAGTAAATGTAACCAATTTCATAAGGCTTTTTTGAGATCATGATCACACCGTATGTTCTTTTACAAAACATCGCATTCTCATGTTTCTCAAATTATTTGGGAATGGGAATGTCGTCTAGAATCTCATTTCTCCCTTCCTTTCGGGTGTTCTCCTATCCACTTCCCTCTCATTCTCCACCCTTCCATGGACTTGGATTTCATGCCCTTAATTTCTTAGGTTTAAAGTTGGTAAGATGATGCAACATTGGCAACGAACTGTGCACTTAAATTGGAAAGCGGTAGCAGCGCGGTCCAGGACCGAATTGCAATTAAGCGAGATTACTAGAATTTAATCGGTCAAATTTTCAAAGCATAAATTTTTTTAATTTAATCATAATCATATATTACAAAAATAATAATTAATCAAAAAAGTGCAAATTTATAATTATATAACTTTACTACTTATCTGCTACTTAAAAAGAAACTAAAAGGAAATTGTAGATTGTTTTAACAACCAAGTTACTAAAACAAACGTTTAGAAGCAAAATAGATGTCAGACTTAACAGGAAGAACCAACCTCCCTATCCCACTAACCAATGAAGGTAAACCATATTACTTTGCACCGAAGATATTTCTAAATTAGCCACTTTGTACTAGGGGTGGGCATCCCATCCCGCGATCCCGATCCCGATCACGTCCCGATTTTTCCGGGTCTTAATGGGATTGAATAATTTCATCCTGATCCCGTCCCGTCCCGATCTAGAATGGGATGGGATGAAGATTTTCAATCCCGCCAATCCCGTCCCGTCCCGAGCTAATTTTTTAATATTTATTATTAATATTTTATTTATTTATTTATTTTTATTCATATAAACTTAAAGATGACTGACAGAAACTCACGGTGTTTGCATTTGAATCCTTTCTGGGATCTTCATCTTTTGATGTTCAAGATTGCATTTGAATTTCATTTATTTTATTTTGGATTTTATATATTATGTAATATCGATTTAGACTATATATGAGTGTCTCTTGAGGCTATCATTTCTAGGTTTATCTGAAGTTTCAAGGAGAAAACAGATGAAAACAAAAGCAAATTGAACTCTCTCAAACATCCCAACTAGATTAGCACTTGAGGGAGGTTTGCAATCAATCACGTGCTCGTTACGTATACAATGTTATAACCATCTTGAGAAACATATTCAGACATGTCTTTTTTATCCATTATTAATTTGGTTTAAGACTAAAGCCTGCTAGGTAATATGCTACTCACCCTCGGGCAATAGGAGTTATCTTGTAGTGTCAGAGAACGTATATTCAAGAGCTGATCTGGTTTACAAGACCTTGGGTTTTCCATGGGGTCGTCTCTATATTGGTGGGTATTTCACTGCTTAGGTGTTATCCATAACTATTTTCAGATTCCTGCAATTTGCTTGTAGGTTTAAGAAAGTTATTTTTCACGCTCTATATCTAATTATAAGAAAGTTATTTTTCATGCTCTTATATTATGATAATCTTCGCAACAGTCATAGGCAGCACGCTGATCCCGTCTCGTCCTGTCCCGAACCCGTTTGGGATGGGACGAAGTCGGGATGGGGTTTTTCCCATCATGTCCCGTCCCGATCCCGTATGAACGGGATGGGATAGGGATGGGTATATCTCGTCCCATCCCGTCCCGTGCCCACCCTTACTTTGTACAAACAAAAAATACTCCACATCCAGAGGATTATGCCAATATATTCTAGACCAAAAAAATAAAGTCATGACTAAAGTGCGTGAAAATTGTGTGAATTTGTCACGCATAATCACAAACTTCCAAGTAAATTGTGAGATTTAGTTATTAGTGCTCTCAATCAGAAGGCTAAAAATGTCAAATACACATAAAAATGAAAGTTCAGCATCAGCAACAAGCCGATTCTAATTTGTTCCGACAACAATCAACTGTTGCACTAAAATCCATATCACTACAAACAACCTCAATCAACAAGCTCCCCTAGTCCATATGAATTCTACATAGGAGGGTGGAGAAGAGGGGAGGCCGAGTGGGATGGGGAGTGGGAGGAGAGGGAAGATGGACATTAGGGTTGAAGTGGTACATACCTTTCTGATTTGGTTTGAAGAAAGGGAGGAAAAAGAGACTGAGAGAGCTAGTGATCTAGTCGTCGTCCATAAATCTTAACCTTCTCTCTTTTTCTTGCTTTTCTTCTTCTCGGTTGGGGGAGTTGCGGGTTGCGAATGAAATGAAAATCGTGAGTTTAAGTTTTTTTTTTAAACATAACGATAAATCGGCGAGTCGACTGAGCCGATTAATTGGTATCCGCTAAACCCCAACCGATTTCACGCAATACAATTCGGTCAACCCTGAATTGCGATTAATCGCCACATTAATAACTTAGGCAACAAATTGATAACATATCAATCGTATGCTTAAACATCTTGTTGATATTTATTTTAAAAAAATAATAATAATAATAATAATAAAAGTATATACATCAAAGTCTCTTTCCCATGCATATACAAGAAGAAAAATAGAAAATTGCAACCTAGACCTTAACCTAAATCATTCTCTTGACAAATTAACGACAATGATAACCAATATCATTTATGAGCATGATAACTTCCAAGCAATAATGGAACAATTAGACAAGATAAGGAAAATGTAGACCTACCTTTAAGATGCTGATTGCCTTTTGGGCAGAAGCCGCATTCTTATTAATAATAATAATAATATTTACTCCAAACCTTTTGCAACTATTGAATGCATAACAATTATCTCTATGAAAAATTTGGAACAAACATGCAAGTCAAAATATTTGAACAAACGCGCATAACAATTACACTAATGGGATTCTTTAGTGTCGGCACCTTAATTCTTTATAGTTATTGCTTTGTAATATGAGTATTATCCAATAAATTTTTTACTTAAAAAAATAAAAAATTGAAAGCATTGTTGGCATAGTTAGTAATGTCGTGTGATCTGCACAATGTAATACTTGATATGTATTAGAGTCTCATTGACACAGTACAAAATATTTCACGATACACAAATATAGGATGATGCAAAGATGTATTGTCCTATTGTACAGGTGACATGAATGAATGCAAGGATCGATGAGAGGTGATAGCTTGCTTATGTTTGAATAAGTTTTATTTATGTTGTTTATATGCTTATATAATATAAATTTTTACAATTATTTTTGCACGGTATCTTACGATGCACAATACGATACATTATGATACGCGTATCGTATTAGAAGGACTAGGAAATGAGGAGCACATAAAAACCAAGAACAATGTATCAGAAGGAAAAAAAAAAAGAAAAGAAAAGAGGATGTACCAATGTTTGGTTTTTAGGGGTTGGAGTTGGAGTTAAGGCTGGTGCATAGAGATTATTGGAGAGTTTAACTAGGCCGGTGGGCCAGAATTTACAGGCCAAGTTGTCCACTACAATGAACACATAATATTGGCAGAGCACGGTTGAAGATAATAAATACCAAAGTTCAGAAATAATTGAGATTCCCCATGAAGAAGCTTGGTTGATTTATGTTATAAAGCAAATTCTTTTCTTGTTTATCTCCTACGACCATGCAAAACACATTAACACTCAGATCCTATGCTCCAAAGAGTTGGATAACAAACCATATCAGTTTTATCAAAGCATGGTGAACACTTGGATGACATGATCGATAAACCACAAGAATCTTACGGTAGAGCAAATATTTCAATCAGGAAGCAATAGATCTTTAGGATCTAACACAATAGTATTCCCAAGTGAATTATGAATTCCTTGCTTTTTTCAGCATGTTGGCATACTATTAGTTCCTTTGCTTTTTCTTTGAACTTAATCTTTTCTCTTCAGGCAAGTTTTGCTTTAAAAAATTCTGTTTGTCAAAAGTGCAACTTTGGTTCAGTACATATAGTTGGGTTGAGTAATTCACCATTAGAAAATTGTCCGTGAATTTATCTATTGTAAACTGTATATGATAATCGTTTCCACAGAAACATATTTACAATTAAAATAACAAGAAAGGTAAACTGTGAATGTATCTTTTAATGAAAAAAAAATACTGTTCTAATATTTAATCATCGGAACTCAAAAGTTTAATTGCATTGAAAGCTCTAAAGGTTTTATTAAGATATGCAACACAGAAGATATGAAACAGAGTCTCATGGTCATTGTAGTAAAAACATGACTCGTTTAACATGCGATTGTTTTGTATCATAAAAATTGTGGTAACACCACTTTGCCTTCAATTGTAAAGCTGTCGACTTTACACTCGCCACTTCACCCACCTGAAGAAAATTTCTAGTTACACTGCTGGCTTTATTTGTTCTCATGATGTGAAACTTTTTTTCAAAACACTTGCTTCAACTTCAATCCTGTTATAACTATATAACTAGTACCAAAACAAACAGAAACTACTACGTTGTTCAAAACATTAAAAAAAATATATGGAGAGCCATTGGTGTGTTGTGGTGAACCGCACAAGCATTGATTTGAGCAGGTATTATCCCCAAAGCATCACATCCGCACTGGGCATTTCCGTGGTAACATTGGTATGTCTCATTTGCATATTTATTGACATTATATCTGGATATCGTTACAAGAAACCATGGTTACCGTGTAAATTCTTTGCACTCAACTCCATTACACTAAGTCTTGTTCAACTAGCTGCAAGGTATCCTTCTGACCGAACAACATTAATGCTTAGTGCTGAAGACCAGCTTTGTAAGCTTAGTGGTACAGTCTTAGTATGCATCTCCATGGGTTTTTTCATGCCATCTCTTGGCGCTGAGAAAGGCCCTGTGAGCATTAAAAATATGGCTTCTTTGACCATCTTAGTGGTGGCTGTTGAGTACAATGTAATTGCACAAATGTTCACTGGTGTGATATTTTCTTTCATTTTCGAGCATGTGGTGGTATTGTTCTTCATGTTTGTATTGCTCTTAATGTTGTGGACTATCTGCTTGGAAGTTAATCATGGAAAGGGTGATTTCAATGAATATAAGAAGGCTCATTTTGGGTCTGAAATTAACCTCGAAACGACAGATGAAATGTTAAGTCACTTAGAGTGGTGTTACATATTTGGTTACACTTGTAACCCTCAGTTTCTGCTTGGTTTGGTCACACATTGTGTCACAATAGGTCTAATGTGTACACTTTGCGCAATGGCCCTAGTAGAAGCTGTACTAGGAACACTAATTATTACAGAGTTGAAGCCTTGTGATAGAAGTTTTAAGTCTAAATGGGGAATGCAGATGGTTCTGGGAATCCAAGTTATAACAATCATAGTTGGTATTTTGGGCATTGGCTCTCGATGGTTCACTATGGTTCGCCACTCCAAACCTGTTCGAAAGGACAATGAACCAAGACAATGGTTTTACGAGTCTGTCTATGAAAACCTCTACTCTCTCCCATGGATTTTATCCGGCACAGTTTATTTTAATATCTTTCGTTTCATGGAAGCACTTCTGACATCGACGATGATTAGAATGGCCAAGGGATTTGAATCAATTACCAATTTCATCTTACTTGTGTCTGTGTGGCTGAGTCGATTTTTTCGACTTAGCAAACAAAGCAACATGGAATCTAATTCCATCAGGGAAGAAAATTTCAGAGATGCCATACGTTCCCGGGGGCACAAAGGGTTTGTGGACTGGATATTGAAGAAAGCAGTGCAAGACTTGGACAGGATGGTTGAAAAAGATAAGAAGGATCCACCTAGAGATCTTATTCAAATCCTATTGAGGCATCCTCAAGAAGAAGTGGAATCATTAGCCGAAGAAGTCGAAATTTTTGCGACTGTGGATGCAAATCAGTGTTGGTCTGAATATAGAGTGTCATGTCTTTCTATGGTACTACTTGTAAGATTGGTAGATGTTGTGATGCCTTCTTGCAGTAGTTCTCTAATGAGTGCATTAAAGGAATGCTTTGATGTAATATACTTGATTGAGAAGAGCATATATTTGATTGATAAGAGTACCAATGCTGATAATGCCCAAGATCAAAAAAGATTCAAGCTTGCAGAAGACATATGGATGTGTAAAAACTTAAGGTGCCATTGGTTCTACAGAAAAATCATTGAACCTTCATTAATGAGGTGTAAGAACCAATCGAGTCAATCTCCATTAAAAGCGGCACTCCAGATCATCAATGAAATAAAGGATACATCGCAGAAAGAAAGTTTTCGGGGTTTTGAATTGTATGCCATGGCAAAGGTTATCATGATAGTTAACGTTGATTCAATCGATGAGCTGTATGACTTTTTTGAGACATTATTTGCCAGCATGTTCTATTTCATTTTGCGTAAGCTCCCATATGTCATCAGAAACAATGTTTGGAAGAGCAGTGTTGAAGAATGTGGAGACAGAGCAAAATATGTCATGAAACTGATTTGTAAAGTTCAGCAACTGGAGGAGAGAATTGGACCCATAAAATTTGATACAGGCGAGGCTGAATCCCCAAGTAGGAAACCTCATTAAGGCTGTTCTGGTTCGAGTAGTGACAAAAATGTTTGAACATCATCATCAAATCACTGTGAGTATATAAACATACCTCTCTTTCTGCCCTAAGATCCATCTGTGTGAACTATTTGTTAGTAAACCTACATGCAACTGATGGGTGATTTCTATTAATTGGATTCGTCAAGCTGTTGAGTAAAGCAAGCCACGCAAATTTTTCGATCGAATTCAATGAATGGAAATCACCATTAGTTTCAGGTTACCCAGAAGAAAAATCTGTTAAGATGTATATTCGTTGTTCCGTAAATAATTCTGTTTGTATCTTTCTCCATAGGTACTCAATAAAGGAGGCTTCTCAAGTATAGCTGACTCTGCAACCCGCGTTGGATTGTACAGAGGAGCATCAATCCTTAACTTGTATTTTTATCAATGTAGTATTCCTCATTCCGTCGAGTTTGTTTATCCGTGAGATTACACTTTGTTTTTAGCATGGATTTTTCAATGTATAAGATAATAAATGTTGGGGCACATTACATGGATCAGCACAAAATATGTCACAATAAGACATTTCTCATATACTGACTATGTTTGCTAGTTTATTGTATATGATGTCCTACTCAAGCAAATTCCTATATGCAAATATAAAGCATAAATTCCATGGAATTATTGAGCATACGAACAATAGCACATGCATATAAACATTCTAATGTAGGCAAACATACTTTGACAAACAAATGTAATCTATGAATTAAATTCATACGTAACATACCTGTTTGTCGTAACTGTTGTATAAGATTCCAATGCTGTAAATGAATCCAGAAATAGTTAGGCTCAATGGTACCAATATTTCTTGGGTTGAGTCGCGGACTAGGTCGCTCTCTTTAAGACGTTTCGCGGCTCTGCCCAAGATTGTGCTAGCAGTTACGTAGCCCCGCCGTCCCCAGGATAAAACAGCCCAGAATCTTCTCTGTCTCGTTCAAATACGCACAATAAATGAACGGTATACTATTCACCCTCATTCTCATTATTTGCTCGGAATCAAAAATCTTGAAAAACACGTTCTGGATTTTTGCAAAAACCGCAAGAACTGTTTTCTGTATTTCGTTGAAGCAAAAACAAAAACTCCATTTCGAATTCTGTTTTACAAACTCTGTTTCTGCAATCACTTCCTGATTTCGAATAAAAAAACAGATTGAAAAAACATGTTTCTGTTTTTAAGAACTGAAGCTCTGTTCTTCGAAGAAGCTAAAATCTGCAAAATCAGATTTCGAAGAACTCTGTTTCAGAGCAGAAGAAGCTCACAAAATCAGTTTCGAAGAACTGCTACAAGACTTGAAGAACACTCTGTTTTCTTCATTCTCTCAAGCAGAAAACGAGCTTGCAATCACTCTGTTTTCTGTTGTTTTTATCTCTTAATTCTGTTTCTGTTTTGCAGGTTCAAAACTGGAAGAAGAAGAAGATAACAAGACTCTCTGTTTTTCGTTTCAAAGAACTGGAAGAAGCAAAACTAATTTTGCTAAAAACAGATTCGAAGAACTGTTTCGTATTAGCTTACAGTGTTTCTTTTCTCTTAACTCTGTTTCTGTTTTTGCAGGTAGAAGAAGCAAGACTCAGGCTCACTATCTCTCTGCTCTGTTTTGCAGGAAAACACTAGAAGAAGCAGGGAGACATTCTGCTCTTTGCAGTGGAAGAAGCAGGAAAACATTCTACCATCTGCTCTGTTTCTATTCCAGAACTGGAAGAAGAAGAAGTGAGCTTCATTGCTCTCTCTCTGTTTCATTTTTATTTCGTTTTTTTTCTCTATACAAAGCTCTGATACGAGAAGGTTTAAAGCATGAAAATCGACAAGAAAAAACAGGTAGACGTTGGCTGATGGAATCGAGGAGCAAATCATGGAGCAGCCGTCCACTCCACTCAATAGAAAATGTTAAATTCGTTTCCACTCATCATCCTCCACTCATCATAATTTTAAATTCGTCATCATCCTCCACTCATCATTTTTAAATTCGTCATCATCCTCCACTCATCATTTTTAAATGTTTTTAAAAAAGCCAAATACAACAATCCCCCACTTGGATTTTTAAAAACAATTTTACAATCCTCCACTTGGATTGAAAAAACAATTTTTCATCGAGCAATCGTTCAAACATAAGATTGTGCATAAACAAAAGTGTCTTTCGACTTGAACTCTTGCGTAGTGTTCATGCTTTAGATTATACTAGAGTAACTCGTAGTTTTGAACTCTATCTCTAACAGACATTACACGCACAACCTTTTCCTGGGTGAAGTCTAAAAAGCCCGTGCTTTACGGCCATGCACGTATATCCCAGTAAGTGAAGGCTCTAGGAATTTTGCCCACAAATTCCATAGGAAGCGGCCAAACTTCCACAATCACTTAGGTGAGTCTATCAAGAGTACTCCTGTAGCTAGGTACTCCACTCCACATAGAGTATAGACATCATTAAGAGTTTTGAACTCATCCTACTATCGCTTCAGGAATTCATGCTGTATTCTAGGAATGAGATAATTATTTTTGGCAGCATGATTCACATCATATCATTCACGACTTGTTATTACCCATTGAACCTATTTCTTGGGATCTCCAGTCTATAGGTTGGGTTACCGTCATGAATAACTCATCAATCTAAGGGCTTTAGTCCCATTCCTTTCGAGGTTTCAAAAACCTTCTCTCTAGCTAATACTTTCGTCAAAGAATTAGCCGAGTTCACATCAGTTCGTACTTGATCCGATCTCACAGCACCAGTACATGGAATTCTCTATCCTTACTGTGCTTACGACGTATTTGTCGTTTCTTGCCGTTATCATAACGGTTCTATATTTTCGCAATAGCCGCGGAACTATCGCACTGGATCAAGACAGCTGGAATCAGTCTTTCCCATAAAGGGTTCTCTACTAGCAGGGTTCTCAACCAACCTGCTTCGTCACTAGCCGTAGCTAATGTTCTAATCGCTGACTCCATCGTGGACTGTGCCAAAATGGTCTGTTTCTTTGACTTCCAAGAAACAGCTCCACCATCTATATTGAAAATATAGCCACTGGTGGTTTTGGAGTCATCTGAAAGGGAGTTCCAATCAGCATCGCTATATCCTTCTAGGACAGCGGTAAACTTCTGTAATCCGAGGTTCGTAGTCCTCTTAAGGTACCTCATGACCTTTTCAATTGCATCTATTAGGCTCCTTGAAAACTAAGGAAAACTTTCTTTACTGAAAATACATAGTAATCAAGGCCACGAAGTTCATTTCTGTTTACTTCTCCTAGGCTCAGATTCTATGACTTTATCAGTTTCATGCATTCTTATCATAGGCACGCTATTTGAGGATATACCCCCACTATTCCTCGAAATAACCCCCACTATAAATGCAATTTATCTTTTCATGAAAAATTCTTTGAGAAACACAAAAAATCTTTTCACAAAGAATCAGAATCCACAAAATTATTTTTAGCATGTATTAAAATATACGTAAGCTTCCCATTAAGGGACTTTTGAACTTCGGTCCTTCTCACTTTTCTCAAAAACAGGTTTAGCTACCTTTTTGAATGCATATTAAATGACGGTCTTCTTTGCTATCTGAAGATGACCATGCATTCAGCTCTTAAGGACCCATAAAATGAGAATATCGAATAAAACACTCATTCTATTCATCTCGCTATTCTCATTTTTTCTTTTAAGTTCAAGGATCAACTTTCATTAGAACACGTACCTTAAATTCAGCTTCTGAATTTTTCAAACTTTGATATAAACATCAAGCTTTCTGTGTTCAGCCTCTGAGAATTTAGTTGCAAACTTTGATAACAAAGTTCCGCAACAAAATCAAGCAATAGCTTCAATTGATCTATATTTTCATCAACATCATCATCATGAGAACATATCCTTTCCATAAGAATACACGTCCTCATGTGGAAGTCCGACCAACTTATGGTCTAAGCAAAATCATTTATGTATTGACATCAAGAATAAAATTCACAGGTCAATCTTTATATAAATGATTCCTTATAGCCTCCTTATGTCAGCTTAACATCAACTATAACATTAAACACAAGGTTTTTCTTTCCATCAATTGTATTGATAATTAGAGGCATTCTAATTTTCACAATAGATCAATTATTGTTTGTTTGCCAACCTATCCTTGGATCCCTTTGGAACAAGGAATAGTCCATAGCTAAAGTCAGTATCATAACTCAACTTCACTGCTAGTGTGATCACATGTGTGCATTCTTGTATTACAAATACATGCAAACTTTGTTTAGCAAATTTAGTATTTGTAATCATGGCAGAAAGAACGCGTCTTAAAATTGTTGGGGCACATTACATGGATCAGCACAAAATATGTCACAATAAGACATTTCTCATATACTGACTATGTTTGCTAGTTTATTGTATATGATGTCCTACTCAAGCAAATTCCTATATGCAAATATAAAGCATAAATTCCATGGAATTATTGAGCATACGAACAATAGCACATGCATATAAACATTCTAATGTAGGCAAACATACTTTGACAAACAAATGTAATCTATGAATTAAATTCATACGTAACATACCTGTTTGTCGTAACTGTTGTATAAGATTCCAATGCTGTAAATGAATCCAGAAATAGTTAGGCTCAATGGTACCAATATTTCTTGGGTTGAGTCGCGGACTAGGTCGCTCTCTTTAAGACGTTTCGCGGCTCTGCCCAAGATTGTGCTAGCAGTTACGTAGCCCCGCCGTCCCCAGGATAAAACAGCCCAGAATCTTCTCTGTCTCGTTCAAATACGCACAATAAATGAACGGTATACTATTCACCCTCATTCTCATTATTTGCTCGGAATCAAAAATCTTGAAAAACACGTTCTGGATTTTTGCAAAAACCGCAAGAACTGTTTTCTGTATTTCGTTGAAGCAAAAACAAAAACTCCATTTCGAATTCTGTTTTACAAACTCTGTTTCTGCAATCACTTCCTGATTTCGAATAAAAAAACAGATTGAAAAAACATGTTTCTGTTTTTAAGAACTGAAGCTCTGTTCTTCGAAGAAGCTAAAATCTGCAAAATCAGATTTCGAAGAACTCTGTTTCAGAGCAGAAGAAGCTCACAAAATCAGTTTCGAAGAACTGCTACAAGACTTGAAGAACACTCTGTTTTCTTCATTCTCTCAAGCAGAAAACGAGCTTGCAATCACTCTGTTTTCTGTTGTTTTTATCTCTTAATTCTGTTTCTGTTTTGCAGGTTCAAAACTGGAAGAAGAAGAAGATAACAAGACTCTCTGTTTTTCGTTTCAAAGAACTGGAAGAAGCAAAACTAATTTTGCTAAAAACAGATTCGAAGAACTGTTTCGTATTAGCTTACAGTGTTTCTTTTCTCTTAACTCTGTTTCTGTTTTTGCAGGTAGAAGAAGCAAGACTCAGGCTCACTATCTCTCTGCTCTGTTTTGCAGGAAAACACTAGAAGAAGCAGGGAGACATTCTGCTCTTTGCAGTGGAAGAAGCAGGAAAACATTCTACCATCTGCTCTGTTTCTATTCCAGAACTGGAAGAAGAAGAAGTGAGCTTCATTGCTCTCTCTCTGTTTCATTTTTATTTCGTTTTTTTTCTCTATACAAAGCTCTGATACGAGAAGGTTTAAAGCATGAAAATCGACAAGAAAAAACAGGTAGACGTTGGCTGATGGAATCGAGGAGCAAATCATGGAGCAGCCGTCCACTCCACTCAATAGAAAATGTTAAATTCGTTTCCACTCATCATCCTCCACTCATCATAATTTTAAATTCGTCATCATCCTCCACTCATCATTTTTAAATTCGTCATCATCCTCCACTCATCATTTTTAAATGTTTTTAAAAAAGCCAAATACAACAATCCCCCACTTGGATTTTTAAAAACAATTTTACAATCCTCCACTTGGATTGAAAAAACAATTTTTCATCGAGCAATCGTTCAAACATAAGATTGTGCATAAACAAAAGTGTCTTTCGACTTGAACTCTTGCGTAGTGTTCATGCTTTAGATTATACTAGAGTAACTCGTAGTTTTGAACTCTATCTCTAACAGACATTACACGCACAACCTTTTCCTGGGTGAAGTCTAAAAAGCCCGTGCTTTACGGCCATGCACGTATATCCCAGTAAGTGAAGGCTCTAGGAATTTTGCCCACAAATTCCATAGGAAGCGGCCAAACTTCCACAATCACTTAGGTGAGTCTATCAAGAGTACTCCTGTAGCTAGGTACTCCACTCCACATAGAGTATAGACATCATTAAGAGTTTTGAACTCATCCTACTATCGCTTCAGGAATTCATGCTGTATTCTAGGAATGAGATAATTATTTTTGGCAGCATGATTCACATCATATCATTCACGACTTGTTATTACCCATTGAACCTATTTCTTGGGATCTCCAGTCTATAGGTTGGGTTACCGTCATGAATAACTCATCAATCTAAGGGCTTTAGTCCCATTCCTTTCGAGGTTTCAAAAACCTTCTCTCTAGCTAATACTTTCGTCAAAGAATTAGCCGAGTTCACATCAGTTCGTACTTGATCCGATCTCACAGCACCAGTACATGGAATTCTCTATCCTTACTGTGCTTACGACGTATTTGTCGTTTCTTGCCGTTATCATAACGGTTCTATATTTTCGCAATAGCCGCGGAACTATCGCACTGGATCAAGACAGCTGGAATCAGTCTTTCCCATAAAGGGTTCTCTACTAGCAGGGTTCTCAACCAACCTGCTTCGTCACTAGCCGTAGCTAATGTTCTAATCGCTGACTCCATCGTGGACTGTGCCAAAATGGTCTGTTTCTTTGACTTCCAAGAAACAGCTCCACCATCTATATTGAAAATATAGCCACTGGTGGTTTTGGAGTCATCTGAAAGGGAGTTCCAATCAGCATCGCTATATCCTTCTAGGACAGCGGTAAACTTCTGTAATCCGAGGTTCGTAGTCCTCTTAAGGTACCTCATGACCTTTTCAATTGCATCTATTAGGCTCCTTGAAAACTAAGGAAAACTTTCTTTACTGAAAATACATAGTAATCAAGGCCACGAAGTTCATTTCTGTTTACTTCTCCTAGGCTCAGATTCTATGACTTTATCAGTTTCATGCATTCTTATCATAGGCACGCTATTTGAGGATATACCCCCACTATTCCTCGAAATAACCCCCACTATAAATGCAATTTATCTTTTCATGAAAAATTCTTTGAGAAACACAAAAAATCTTTTCACAAAGAATCAGAATCCACAAAATTATTTTTAGCATGTATTAAAATATACGTAAGCTTCCCATTAAGGGACTTTTGAACTTCGGTCCTTCTCACTTTTCTCAAAAACAGGTTTAGCTACCTTTTTGAATGCATATTAAATGACGGTCTTCTTTGCTATCTGAAGATGACCATGCATTCAGCTCTTAAGGACCCATAAAATGAGAATATCGAATAAAACACTCATTCTATTCATCTCGCTATTCTCATTTTTTCTTTTAAGTTCAAGGATCAACTTTCATTAGAACACGTACCTTAAATTCAGCTTCTGAATTTTTCAAACTTTGATATAAACATCAAGCTTTCTGTGTTCAGCCTCTGAGAATTTAGTTGCAAACTTTGATAACAAAGTTCCGCAACAAAATCAAGCAATAGCTTCAATTGATCTATATTTTCATCAACATCATCATCATGAGAACATATCCTTTCCATAAGAATACACGTCCTCATGTGGAAGTCCGACCAACTTATGGTCTAAGCAAAATCATTTATGTATTGACATCAAGAATAAAATTCACAGGTCAATCTTTATATAAATGATTCCTTATAGCCTCCTTATGTCAGCTTAACATCAACTATAACATTAAACACAAGGTTTTTCTTTCCATCAATTGTATTGATAATTAGAGGCATTCTAATTTTCACAATAGATCAATTATTGTTTGTTTGCCAACCTATCCTTGGATCCCTTTGGAACAAGGAATAGTCCATAGCTAAAGTCAGTATCATAACTCAACTTCACTGCTAGTGTGATCACATGTGTGCATTCTTGTATTACAAATACATGCAAACTTTGTTTAGCAAATTTAGTATTTGTAATCATGGCAGAAAGAACGCGTCTTAAAATTGTTGGGGCACATTACATGGATCAGCACAAAATATGTCACAATAAGACATTTCTCATATACTGACTATGTTTGCTAGTTTATTGTATATGATGTCCTACTCAAGCAAATTCCTATATGCAAATATAAAGCATAAATTCCATGGAATTATTGAGCATACGAACAATAGCACATGCATATAAACATTCTAATGTAGGCAAACATACTTTGACAAACAAATGTAATCTATGAATTAAATTCATACGTAACATACCTGTTTGTCGTAACTGTTGTATAAGATTCCAATGCTGTAAATGAATCCAGAAATAGTTAGGCTCAATGGTACCAATATTTCTTGGGTTGAGTCGCGGACTAGGTCGCTCTCTTTAAGACGTTTCGCGGCTCTGCCCAAGATTGTGCTAGCAGTTACGTAGCCCCGCCGTCCCCAGGATAAAACAGCCCAGAATCTTCTCTGTCTCGTTCAAATACGCACAATAAATGAACGGTATACTATTCACCCTCATTCTCATTATTTGCTCGGAATCAAAAATCTTGAAAAACACGTTCTGGATTTTTGCAAAAACCGCAAGAACTGTTTTCTGTATTTCGTTGAAGCAAAAACAAAAACTCCATTTCGAATTCTGTTTTACAAACTCTGTTTCTGCAATCACTTCCTGATTTCGAATAAAAAAACAGATTGAAAAAACATGTTTCTGTTTTTAAGAACTGAAGCTCTGTTCTTCGAAGAAGCTAAAATCTGCAAAATCAGATTTCGAAGAACTCTGTTTCAGAGCAGAAGAAGCTCACAAAATCAGTTTCGAAGAACTGCTACAAGACTTGAAGAACACTCTGTTTTCTTCATTCTCTCAAGCAGAAAACGAGCTTGCAATCACTCTGTTTTCTGTTGTTTTTATCTCTTAATTCTGTTTCTGTTTTGCAGGTTCAAAACTGGAAGAAGAAGAAGATAACAAGACTCTCTGTTTTTCGTTTCAAAGAACTGGAAGAAGCAAAACTAATTTTGCTAAAAACAGATTCGAAGAACTGTTTCGTATTAGCTTACAGTGTTTCTTTTCTCTTAACTCTGTTTCTGTTTTTGCAGGTAGAAGAAGCAAGACTCAGGCTCACTATCTCTCTGCTCTGTTTTGCAGGAAAACACTAGAAGAAGCAGGGAGACATTCTGCTCTTTGCAGTGGAAGAAGCAGGAAAACATTCTACCATCTGCTCTGTTTCTATTCCAGAACTGGAAGAAGAAGAAGTGAGCTTCATTGCTCTCTCTCTGTTTCATTTTTATTTCGTTTTTTTTCTCTATACAAAGCTCTGATACGAGAAGGTTTAAAGCATGAAAATCGACAAGAAAAAACAGGTAGACGTTGGCTGATGGAATCGAGGAGCAAATCATGGAGCAGCCGTCCACTCCACTCAATAGAAAATGTTAAATTCGTTTCCACTCATCATCCTCCACTCATCATAATTTTAAATTCGTCATCATCCTCCACTCATCATTTTTAAATTCGTCATCATCCTCCACTCATCATTTTTTAAATGTTTTTAAAAAAGCCAAATACAACAATCCCCCACTTGGATTTTTAAAAACAATTTTACAATCCTCCACTTGGATTGAAAAAACAATTTTTCATCGAGCAATCGTTCAAACATAAGATTGTGCATAAACAAAAGTGTCTTTCGACTTGAACTCTTGCGTAGTGTTCATGCTTTAGATTATACTAGAGTAACTCGTAGTTTTGAACTCTATCTCTAACAGACATTACACGCACAACCTTTTCCAAAAAATGTAAGACACGATATTCTTCAAGGGTCCCTTTGTTACCCACCCCACTTGCAGCTTACAATTGGGCAATCTAAACCTCAACCTCAAAAGGGTGACCCATTTGAGGTTGAGGGTGGGTGATGCGATGGTTATTCAAGATTAGGGAAAATTAGTCAAATAGCTATTGACCTATGCGCGCAAGACATTCATGAGACCATCTCCGATGGATGGATACAGATAAAACTATTCCATTCATATTCCCCATCCATGCAAAATGACTCAACCACAATGTGCAAAAAATGGATAACTTTAGGGGTGTACGGCTTGTCACAAGCCAGTCAGCCTTTGACAATGGGTAAAGCCCATGAATCCATTCCTCCCCGCCTTCTTCTTCCCATTCGGCAAAACCCTTCGAAAACCATTTTTTTCCCAACCCTCTAAACTAATTTTCTCCGCTGATTTTGCCAATATTTCGCCCTTAGTACGCCCATTGTTCTACGCCTCTCAAAATCAGAAGTTTTTTACTGTTTAAAGGTAGAGATTAGGAAGGCTATTCGTAGATATAGTTTTAACATGGATCTCGAGGGGATCGTGGAGAATAGTCATCTTCTACACCCCCTCTACTACCACCACCTCCACCGATAGATGAAGTAGATAAAGAGGTGGCAATGGAAGAGGAAGACGTGGCATTAGAAGAGGACGTGACAATTGAAGAGGAAAACGTTGCGATCAAAGAGGAATAAGTATCTCATCCACTCAAGAATTTGACGAGTGTACCTGTCAGTGGAACCAGAGCAAGTACTGGCTCATGTCTCACATAGGAGAGTTTTCATCCATACAATATTTAATTTATTTTAAATTTGTATTAATTTCCATTGATATTATATAAACATATATATAAGCATGATATTTTAAGTTTGTATTAATATAATTATAAATTTGATTCAGGATCTTGGAATTATAAGTTCCTTTATGGAGTTCTTATACTCCCTAAGTGGTGAAAAAGATATGTGCGTTATACGAATTTCATAGGGTTAAATAAATAGCTTTGTTTGACCCTATTGGTATTTTGCTTAGTAGTATGGTTCATATTCATTGCATTTAGCATTACCATTCTTTTCATTTCTAGGATCATTGAGATTTCAACTGGGTATGGAGAGTTTGTTCCATTTGATGAAGATGTAGAATTGGGTAGAGACATTGTAACATGTTTTTTTTTTTCCTAGAGTGACTAATAATGAATTCAACGGGTGAAGTATTGTTTATTCATACTTTATGATAGTGTTCATAGATTCGATTGAGAAAAGGGAAGTGACTAAACTTCCTAATCCCCAATACATGGGAACATATTGTCACAATTTTTTGTTTTATGTCTTGGGGACTATACTCTTTAACAACAACATTTGCTTCATTTGACTGGGATGGATGGCACCATTTCTGCCTCTAGTTAGATTGGAGAAATTTTGTCGGATTGGTTGGGGTAGTGGGATCCTGGATTACTTGTACAAAGGACTTGATGATGCATCAAGTTTGAAGTCCGGCATTTATGGATGCACGATATTGTTGCGGGCATGACATGTTTTATTTTAGTCTTTTCATTTAGTAATCCAGTTTTATTAATTCATTTAGTATGTTCACATTTTTATCTATTTCTTTTCTTGTTTACAATATTGGTGGTATCAGTAAATGCATATGTACAATCCACTTTTGAAACCCCTTGATCATTATGTTGTGCCTATAATGTAATGTTACATTGAAGATAATCGAGCACATCATTAACATGAAGTTGCAAACAATGTGTATAACAGTAGATCGTCTTTGGAGATGAAGACAATTGATATAATTGTTTGAGGTGACCATGGACGGCGACATTGGAGCTGATATTGAGTAACATGGAAAGTCCCATGTACGAGAATGTCAATACCACAATTAGCTAGTCTTTTTCTACAGTGATGTTTTTCTTACCAAGAGTACGAGCATGGTATTTGGGTGAGAAGTGTTGGATGCAGATCATGGTTACACAAGTTGTGCCAGAACCTCCATTGCATCTCATGCTATCAGAAAAAATGTTGAAACCCTAGGAAATAGAAGAGATTGAACATTACTGAGTGAATGGGTGGCTTACCAGTATTAAATATCAACATGAAAAGTTTAACTACCAGGTTTGGTGGGATAGACTTTTTTTTATATTTATTCATTATTTATACATATGAAGTTTAAATATATTCAATTTTGTATACTTAAATTAATTTTTTAATTCTTCAGTGGCACCATCATCCAGGCAAGTGAATAGGGTGTACATGGAGCTAACATAGATTATCATAAGGATCTCGCGATTCAGGACGATGCTAGGATTCTAGCATCTGCAAACTTGACATTTGAAGCAATTCATCATCTTCAATTTAGTGATATGGACGATTCATGAACATTTCAAATGGTAAGTTTGCAAAGGCTTAATGTTCATATTATTTTAATATTTAATAATTTTATTACTAAATTTCATTACTATTTCATGCAGCCTACATTGTGTGTGCATTATACGGATTCTCTTCAGGTCAACCCGACATGAGGCATTAGGGGTGGGCACATCCGCTTCAGTTTGGTTTTATGTAATTTTTGAAATTGGTACCATACCATCTCATTTAGATCGGTGCGGGAGGTACCAATTTTGGTTAGTCCCGACTCCTGTTTCTTCAACCCTCTTCTCCCAAATCTTCCCCTATTGGGAGGGGTTACTAAAAATAAATCAAATCTTAAGAGAATATCAAGAAGAAATACCAAATGAGTGACCCAACAATGTCTCTGATTTCTAATCTCTTTATACAAATAGGAACAAAAAATCATTTTAAGAAAATGATAATAAGTAATCAACCAATCAATCTTCTTGATCTTGTATATGTTGAAAGGTTAAAAAAAAAAAATCAAAACCCACAAATGATCAAAGGGGGCAAGGCACCTTGGCATCAAGAGAAACCCTAAATCCTCCCTAAACCACTCTTTGATTCTCCTCTTGATGTTCACCTGTCTCCACCATCCCAAATCAATCACCATTAATAGAGGTTCCTACCTGTGAAACCTTCGAAATCAACCGATTTGAAAAGAACCCATAGATGAAATACTGTCACGAGTATGGGTAATCAAAAGGGAAAAGAGAATGCAATTAGCTAAATAAAAAAGGCGGGAAGAATAATAGAAGAGTAATTTGAAAACAAGGGTATAATTGTAATTAGAAAAAAACTAGTAGTTAAACTTACAAATGGAAGACAAGTGTATTAATCGTAGCAGTTCATTTCAATTTTTGTTACATTTCCCCATTTATAAAAGAGGATCTCTCTGTAGAACATTTTAAGCATTGAATAAGAATTTATAGGCTCTAATCATTCGATTAAGAGATTTTATCTTTCTTTTTTCGTTTAATCTTTCTCCATCTCATCTTAATTGATCAAGTGCTTGTCAAGAACTTGACAAATACTTGGTGAATTTGGCATCACAGTACTCTGAAGATTAAATCGCATAGACCCAATAAGGGGAGCCCCCTACCTTGACAAAACTCTAGATTGTGAGCGAAAATAATAGATTTGGTGATTGAACCAATGGCAAATCGGAAAGCAAAGATTGGAGAAGAAATCGAGCGAAACGCTTTTGATGTGGAGAGGAAGTCAATACGCAAAGAAGAGATTTAGGGTTAAGATTTGTGAGTACAAGAGGATCTTGTAAGGAAAATGAAAGGAGAAGAGATGAAGAAGTAGATTTGTTGAATGGAAGAAGCATTTCTACGGGAATGTAGACTTATTATGTTTATTTCATTTTACATTTTATTTAAATAATGATGTTTTTTTTTTTTTTACAACATGAAATATATAGCCCACAAAATTTTTGCAACCTATAACTGATCAAGAAAGATCTCTTTAATGTATTCAATATTGATCAAATGATCTATATATTTAGGAAGAGAAGACTGTCAAAGGTTGTGCAAAAGTTTGTAAAATTATTGATGCAGTACAAAGCCCAACGAGAATCTCATATTGGAATAATATTAATCATGGTCTATTCCTTCTTTTTCCACACGATTTTTTTTCCAAGCCATTGTTACTATTTATATCCCTTTTTTTAGCACATTCAAATGAACAACAACAACAACAAATGGAATTGGGAGAAGTCTAAAACTTCCTACATGTAAAGGTAGTGACTTTTTTACACCACCAATTATTTTCTTTGACACCATCACTCTTCAACTTTTTGTTTAACACCACCACATTCTTCTTTTTGTGCATGTGTGTTTTCTTCTCTAGATAAGGGCATCGCCCTGCCTCATTGCCACCCATCACAACCCTACTTCGTTGCCACCTCGCCACCAACCTCCCCCTTTTTTCTCTCCTTTCCGATCTCGTGATCCTAATAGTAAAACCCAGATTTTGGGGGAAATGATTGAGAATATAGGAGAATAAGATGAGTTTGAATCATATGGAAAGGGCTATTAACTGATTAGCTATGTAATTGTGACGCAAAACTAGGAAAAAATTTGGGGGGAAGCCGAAAAACGCTCTGATAGGGTTTTGATATACTAGGAAAAACGCAGCCGCCGTCAAGCTTGGTTTTTGGTCGCCGTCACGTTAGGCTGCTGACACGTTCCAACAACCATCACTAGCCGCTGTTAAGGCTCTATCTGTAGCCTGACTTCCTGCCTACTTGGTCGTCACTAGGCGCGGGCCTGGTTAGGCCAGGGTTTTGATTGGTATGTCGGCGCCTCCAGCCAATATACCTCCTCCCCCAATGGGGATGCAGTCGATTTTCACTCCCTATTTGACCTTGATCTGATGTAGTAGATTTTCACTCCCTGCTTGACCTTGACCTGCTGACCTACACAAGGAAAGCACGCAAACCACATACCATAGTTGTGGTGGTCGATGGCACTTCGATGCTAAAGTCAGACTGGTTTCTGAGAAAGGCTAAATGCTGTAAACAAGGAATTTGTAGCGTACCTTTGTTCACCAACCTCATGTCTTATTTATAGTGCTGGAGTCCTGGTTTGACCAGGCCATCAGTGGCGTAGTTTAGGAAACTGCATCTTCTATGAGATCCTTCTCTAATTAGGAGTCGTCTTGAGGAGGGAAGTTTCCCTGTTAGACCCGTGCTCTTAAATACGCGGGAGATAGTTCCAAATTGGAGTGTTGTCCATATATGATCTGGTATTTGCTTCCTAGTTGGAGACAAAGTACTGCTGGTTGGCCCATCCGAAGTTGATCTCCAAGATACTTGCTCAATAGGTTTTACCATTTTGGCTTTTAATTGGAATGTTGCCTCATCAAGATTTCCACTCCATAATCTTTGGTAAGCTAGAGCCAGGCCTATCACACTCTATACGGAGATCATGTCATCACTTTTATATAATGTTTTCTGATTACTCTAGTTCCCAATGCAATTTGTTTGTGGATCAAGATTATAAATTAATGCAACCAGGTACATAAGAAGGAAATGGAATTACTAAAAAACGATCATGCAATAGATATTGAAGATTTCAAAACACATATCAGGTCAGTAAATTTTTTTTTTTTTTTTTTGATATTCGTTGAGCTGCATACCTTTCATATTTATTTCGACGTAATACTTATGTGCAATTTTAGATGCTTCCAACTTCAACAAGCAATAAATGAAGAAAATAAATCAACTCCGTAATGACTTGGCTACACATAAGAATCATGTTGATTCCCTTAATAGAAGGATGGAACAGGTTAATGCTAATGTTGAATCCAAGATTGAGTTTATGAAGCCCCTCTCAAATTAAGTTCCATAGACATATTTTTTCTAACCCAAATGGTTAATACATGTGGTAATACTTGTTACAACTAATCAAGAGCTTCAGGAAAGAATTGGCTTCTAAATCAACAGGAAGAGAAAAACCAGCCGAATAGGAGGCTCCATAATATGGAAAAGGAGTGTGAGTTCCAAATCTTGGAGTAATATATTTCTATCTCATTAACATTTTATATTATCATTAAGTCAATCGTTACACTTGAACAATAATGTAATTGCTAGTATAGTTGTTCTCACATACATTCAACTCAAGAAAAATTCTAGCATTTTGTAGTAAATTTGTTAATTTCTTCCTTTAACTAATCTGTTGATACATCAAAATGGACCGATCATCACGACCATACATGTGGCATAGAAACTCATCACGAGAATATAGTGCCCAATCTATTGGGCTAGCTCATAAAGCTTAGGAAGAATAAAGCCAATTACAGAGGCCCAGACATGGCCTATGTTGCAGATTTAACTAACCTAAATTAATAGGCTAATTTAACCCACTTGTAATAACCGCATGTGCATGGTGTCTAACTGGTAGACAACGGCAAGTACGGGTCGATCCCACGAGGAAAGTGGATGCAATTGAATTTAATAATTTAATTAAACTTATTTAGAGGAAAATGGGGTTACAACATTTTTAAAATTAAACTAAAAATAAATTAAAAATAAGAAAAATATAAAATAAAAGGAAAATGTGGATTTTGTGGGCTTGGACTCACCAATGAGTTAGCAAAATTATTTAAATCTAAATTACTGAAAATTTAAACGAGAAGCTTTAGGGATGAGAATCCCTTGCTTACACCGAATATGTGATCGTTAAAATCCAATTCAAATTATATCATGTTTCTATCAAACATTAACAAATTATTTCAAGCAAATACGCTCTTACCAAGTATTAAGTGTCTTTTTAGAGCACACTTAATCAAAGTTTAAGCTTAATATTTTTAGCACATGCTTTGAATATTGATAAAGGGTAATTCTAACTACCAAACATATCAAGTTTAATTTCTCGAACATGAAAGGTGAAAGCAATTTATCAAAAATTCAGAAATAAATTGTAATTAACAATTAAGCACACAATTCAGTAAAATAAATCAAAATGAATTATGCAACCCCTTTGGTTTGTCGCAAACTCGATGTGGTGGTACTCAGCAGATCAGCAGGTGGTCTGAACACGAATCCCGAGAAAAAAGTTCCCAAAACGCTCTGTGGTGGTACAGAGCATATCCGGGGGTGTGAATAGCCAAAAATCAATTGACTCAGTCTCCCGCCAGAGGAACAGTGCCTCCGCACTCCGCCTTCATCTCCAGCGAGCAGCGGCGCTACTCCGCCTTCCTCCGTGCTCCTCGCGAGGGTCCTCGTCCTCCAAATGTCTCCAGAACCTGCAAAAGAAGAGAGAAGGTGAGGAAACAGCGAGAAAAATCAAAAAACAGAGAGAGAGATCGGAAGGAGCTCCCCTGTTTCCGTGGATGAGCCGCTCTGTGATGGTGGCGGTGAGAGATGGAGACAGGAAGGATGTCGAGACGAAGAGAGGCTGAGATGGCGGCTCGCGACACTCTGGCTCTGTCGCGAGGCTAAACAGAGGCGCGGTGATGATGATGGCTGAACCTGTTCTGTCGCGAGCGGTCTGTGGTGGTTGAACGGTGGCAGAGAGACAATAAGGAGGCTGGAGACGAAGAGAGGACAGAGAAGAGGGAAGGACGGCCTGCCTGGCTCTGTCGCGAGGCGGAACAGAGAGGGCGGTGATGGAGGTGGCTCTGTTTCGCGGTGGTTGTGGTGGCTCGCGATGTTCGGAGGTGGTGGTGGTTATCGGATGATGGTGGTTGATGGATGATGGACAGAAACATGGGCTGGGACGGTGGCGGAGTGAAGGGTTGACGAGAAACAGGGTTGTCACGCCCCTGTTTCGTGGTGGTGGCGGTGACTGTGGCAGAGTTCGGTGGTGGCGAGGTGACTGTCCGGAGGAGGTGGTGGTGCTCGGGTGGCTGATGGTGGATGGAGGTGATTGCTAAGTGAGTGAGAGATGGATGAGTGGTGATGGTGATGAGAATCACTTTGAGAGAAATAGGGTTTAATTTTATGCAATTCTTCTTTTCCCTTCTCTTCCTCCATTTTTCTCACCCTATTCTCTTCTATTTATAGAGAATGATCAAAGTGAATAGGGATGAGATAAAGGGAAGATTCATCAAGGTATAAATGAGAGAATATTCTTTAGGGGTAGGATTGGGTTTGGGTTTATGGGTAGGTTTTGGGTTTAGGTTTGTGACCATCTGCTTTGTACCACCGCTAGAATCGACCAATTGTCATTCCTTAAATTGTCGCCTTAATACGATTTCATCGTTCACGCTCAAATTCCTACAAAGACATGAAAACGAAATAATTACTATAAAATATAATAATCGAAACACTAACATGTATAAATTAAGGGATATATTATGTAATAATTATGTGAATATCAGCCTACCATCGAGAAGATATAAACAAGGTCTCGAATCTAGACCCGAACAAATCAGAGCCCAAATTCAAGCCCGACACGAGTTTTCTCATAAAGAAGAGAAACGTTACACCAAAAAAAAGTCGTGGATGGAGTTACGCCTCCACGAAAGTATCTCCATAAAGGAGGAGACTGTTACAAGAAATATTTCCTTCTGTTGCTCCTCACATGCTTAAGTCACGCAGAGAATTAACCGCGACCATTATAAAAGGTGAAGAGAACATTCGACACGGATATGCAATTTTGACTGAGTTTTGTCTAGATTTACTTCTTTCTTCCAACAGAGTTACTGAATAAAGCATTGGAGTGCCTTCGACCACCAAAAAGGTGGTCCTTGGCAGTCTAACAATTGTTTTGCAGGTCAAACTCACATGAGGACGATTTTTAAACGTATCAGTTTGGCGTCGTCTGTGGGAAATGACGAGTTTCCTTTCTGAAAACAAAATACACAGTGACAAAGCTCGCCATAACTTGACAAAAGATCAACAAGCCATCAGATAAAATGATGCAATCTACAGATCCTCAACCTAGTAATGATCATGACAATTCTTCTACTGACAACAATGCATCACTAACAACTCGCGAAGAAGCAACCCGGATCATCGGACCAATAGCACCTGAGAATGCTGATCCGTAGCATGAAGTAGCCCAGACAACCCAAGCATCCGGCAGCGCTGCCACGGACCCTTGTGTGGACGTGCTCATGGCCCAGATGAAATATAAGACAAAGATGCTGAAAAAAATCACTCAGGAACGCACTCAGCCAGCCGACCTTGTTCAAGCACCGCCCCAACAAAATTTCACCGACTAAACTCAAGGAAGCGATGAAGCCCTAGTAGAACCCCAACAGGAAAACTTTGAGAGCAGCGTGCTCCCCCAAGAGAAGACCCCACAGTGAAGTGGAACGCTTGCTGAAATCTCATTCAAAATTGGAGTCACGGATCCTAACATACTGTACGAGTTAGCCAAGTCGCCATTTTCCAACACACCCATGAAAAAGGCAATACCAAAAAAGTTTACTCCGCCAAAGATCAAAGTGCACGCTAGTACCACTGACCCAACAAATCACCTAAGACATTTCCACCACATGATGGACCTAAGGAAACCACAAACTCGATCCTGTGCGGAACGTTTCCAACCAACCTCACTTCCACAACGATGAATTGGTTCAATAGCCTACCATCAAGGTTGATAGACTCCTTCTAGGCTTTAGCCACCGCTTTTATTACCATATTCATTGGGAGCCAGCGTATGAGAAAAAGACCCCACTACCTCCTGCGCATCAGGCAAAAGCCCGAATAAACGATACAAAAATATGTCACTCGATTCACCAACGAGTTAACAATGATTGATGGATGTAGCGATGATATAGCCGTTGCAACCTTTCGTCGCCTAACTGAAGACGTGCCTCTTCTTCGACGCCCTTAACCTAGAGCCTCCAAAAGGCATGGCGGTCTTGCTGAAAATAGCACAGAAACACATTTCCCATGAAGAAATGAAAGCTGTAAGGAGGAATAATGAACAGGAAAAGGAGAACCATTCGAGGAAACAATAAAGGAAAGAAGAAAGAAGGCGAGATGATGGATCACAGGAAGAAAACAGTCATTCAAAGAAACATTGAAATGATGGACGAACTGAGTCCAACCAGAGGAGATTATAGTTCCACATCACCTAGGTGAGGGAAGAGGATGTGCTATATATTTATGAGTCAGGATCTACAAAGTACTACGCGTTTTAAAGCCGTGTGGGCCTTGGGCCCAAAGCAGACAATATAGTACTCTGTGGATCGGGTAGTGACGGAATGGTATCAGAGTCAGACCTAGCCGAAAGTGTTCCAACGAGGACGTTGGGCTCCCTTAGGGTAGTGGACTTTGATACCCTTTTGTGGGCGGAGCTGAGGGGGAGGGTGTGGGAGAGGCCTGTGATGGCAAAGCCCAATAGGCCTGTGGATCCCAATAGGGGTTGGTCGAGCTACCATGGGGATATTATAGTCCCACGTCGCCTAATTGAGGGAAGGGGATGTGCTATATATATACTACATTGGATCTACAAAGTACTACGTGTTTTAAAGCCGTGCGGGCCTTGGGCCAAAAGCGGATAATATAATACTCTGTGGATCAGGTCGTGACAGAATGGTATCAAAGCCGGACCTAGCCGAAAGTGAGCCAATGAGGATGTTGAGCTCTCTTAGAGGGGTGGACTGTGTTCATTCTGTCACGACCCGATCCACAGAGTACTATATTGTCCACTTTGGGCCAAAGGCCCGTACGACTTTCAAACACGTAGTACTTTGTAGATCCAACCTCATACATATATAACACATCCCCTTTCTTCACCTAGGCGATGTGGGACTACAATATCCCCTTGTTAGCTCTCCCAAGTACCACTATTGGGATCCAGGGGTCTATTATGCTTTGCCATCACGGGCTTCTCCTGCACCCTCCCCCTTAGGCCCGCCCATACAAGGATATCACACTCCACCCCCTAAGGGAGTCCAACGTCCTCGTTGGCACACTTCTGGCTAGGTCCGACTTTGATACTATTCTTTCACGACCCGATCCACGGACTACTATATTGTCCATTTTTTGCCTAAGGCCCGCACGACTTTAAAACACGTAGTATTTTGTAGATTCAATCTCGTACATATATATCACATCCCCTTCCTTCACCTAGACAATGTGGGACTATAATCTCCCATTGGTAGCTCGTCCAACTCCTCTTGGGATCCACATGCCTATTGGTCTTCGCCATCACGGGCCTCTACCGCACCCTCCCCCTCAGGTCTGCCCACACAAGGGTATCATAGTTTTTGCGGGCCACTGCGTTACCCTTGTGTGGGCGGACCAAAAGGGGAGGGTGCGGGAGAGGCTCGAAAATGGAAATACCCGGAGTCGACAGATGTATAAAACCAATCCCACGACCAACCTTGATGTCATTATTGAAATTGCCAAAACACACAGGAGAATGAAGGGAACAAGTGCGGTTGGGTTTCACGCTAAACCTCACCAAATAATGCAAGATTCTAGCAGTTAAAGGAATACCAGAAATGATGACCCTAGCATACGTGGAAACCATAACCCTCCAACCGTTCGGGCCCATTTAAGTAGGAGGAATACCTAGAAAATCTAGATAAGACCAGAATAGCTGCGGAACTGAAAACCGAAGACCGACATAGAACATGCAAGGGTAAAGCACAATATATCCTTTCCTCGAACAACAAAGATTGTCATTTTCATGAGGGAGAACGATCTCAAGGTCGGGAGGCAAAGCATAGTTGGAATGGACGCTATCTAAAGTGGCCTGAAAAGCCTTTTTTGGGAAAAAAAAAATGAGCCTCACAGGTAGCAAGTTGATCACCGTCAAGTAGGTCACCGGCAGACATTGCGAATAGGCAATAAAAGACAAAAAAAAAGCAATAGGAAAGAGAAATAACACTAACAGCAAAGATGGCGTACAGAAGAGAGCAAAGTAGTCACAACACCCTTAATACAACTGAGCAACGAAGAGATTGCTCATGGAGTGACATACGGGACATAATGGCGCGCTAAACTCCCAGAAAATGTGTGCAAAAATGAACAGACAACGAAGTAATCGAGACGATCAACTGACCAAACATTATTAAACATTAAGTTCAATGCAAAAAGCAATCGAAATACCAACCGTCACACAGTTAGTGGATACGTGAACATAATCACTAACAAAGGGGGGTAGCTGATGATACATCAAAATAGACCGATCATCACGGCCGTACACGTGGCATAGAAACTCATCACGAGAATATAACACCCAATCTATTGGGCCAGCTCATAAAGCCCAGGAAGAATAAAGCCAATTATAGAGGCCAAGATAAGGCCCGCCATCGAGAAGACGTAAACAAGGCTCGTATCCAGGCTCGAACGAATCATAGCACAAATTCAGGCCCGACACAAATTCTCTCATAAAGAAGAGAAACGTTACACCAGAAAAGAGTCGTGGAGGGAGTTACGCCTCCACGGACGTATCTCCATCAAGAAGGAGACTGTTACGAGAAACATCTCCTTTCGTTGCGCCTCACATGCTTAAGTCATGTAGAGAATTAACCGCGACCATTATAAATGGTAAATGGAACATTTGACATAAGTATCCAACTTTAACTGTCCAGATTTACTTCCTTCTCTCAACAGAGTTACTGACTTAAGCATTGGAGTGCCTTTTGGCCACCAAAAAGATGGTCCTTTGCAGTCTAACGATTGGTTTGCTGGTCAAACTCACAGGAGGACAATTTTTGGATGCATCATAATCAATGCATGTCGATAACTCTTTTGAACATGATGCAATACTGAATAGCGAAATAAAGTTTGAAGAACATCAGAGGAACTCAACTTCTAATTGGCGTGTTTAAACAATCAAACAGAGAATTTTGAAATTACGAAAGGAGAACAAGGTTTAAGAAATATATATATTTGTGTTTGTTTTCTTTAATTAAAATATTCACTTATATGTTTATTATTTGCTAAACATATGATGGGAAAATCCAAACTTGGATGTAATATAAAGTAGATCTTAAATTGTTTAATTTGATTTAATCATTCGATTATTGTATGGTATCACTACGCCAAAATTGTTGTTTAGCAACACGAACCAAAATAATTGTTTCTTTTTAGATAGCAGCCTCTAGTTTCTTTAGGTTATCATGATTTGATTTAAGAACACGAATGGTGCTTCACCCACTGGATATTCTTTCGCCATTGCATACTCATTTCATGATAAAATATTATAGGCTCACAATGCTCGACCTGTTCATTGGTTGTGGAGTCACTCAAGGAAGATGCAAAACTACACCTCCAAGTCAATCTTAGAGACAAGGTATCTCCAAGTTACATTATATTTATCAACTCTTTCTTTTCCTCTCATGTTCATTTGTGTCAAGGACTCAAGTCTAATATTCTCCTTGCTGGGCATGGACATGTCTTGCGTGATGATCTTGGGAAAGAAGTACATGAAAAGTGAGGATGGGAAACAAAAAGGTTTCCTCGTTGTTGTTCAAGAGGGAATGAATTTGCTTGCAATTCCAAACATAGATGATTACATCCCTTATATAGGGATCCTTGACATTCAAGGTCTAGCTAAACGTATGAAAGCAGTGAGCAGAGTATTCGATGATTTTTCCAAAAAGGCCATTGATGAACATCTTCAAGAAGATGAAAGAGGGCATCATCGAGGAGATTTCATCGACATCATGTTGTCTTTCATGAATTTGAATAACAAGTTAAAGATCCACATGCCCAATATCAAAGCCGCCATGCTGGTAAGCTAGCCAGCTAGGTCTGGATTCTACATGCATTGGATTAAAGAATTCATTGTAATAGATAAGGTCAATTCTTTTATATGGTTGACTTTTCATATTGCAGGACATGATTGTAGGATCAATGACTTCAGCAACTGTGACCGAGTGGGTCTTTGTTGAGCTCCTCAAGAATCCAAGAATAATGAAGAAAGTCCAACAAGATTTGGAGAGTGTAGTAAGACTGGACAGGATGGTGGAAGAATTAGACATCAAAAATTTGCAATACTTGGACATGGATGTGAAAGAAAGTTTTGAACTCCACCTAGTAGCCCCAATGTTGATCCCCCATGAAAGCACCGAAGATTGTACAGTTGATGGATACCACATCCCTAAGAAATCTTGACTCATCATAAATAGTTAGGCTATTGGTTGCGACCCAACTTACAAATAGAGATGTTATAGTTGAAATTTTGTGAACTACTTGTTTACCTTGAAATTCATTTACAATGTGGGTTTTACGATACGCACCTCTAGGATTTGAATAGAAGTAGTCGATGAAGATTTTGAATGTCGGATACATAGCTTTTTTTATTTGGAAAATGTTTCAAATTAGCTATAGTTTCTACATGATACAAAGCAAAATGAGTATCAACTTTATTTGAAATTAGTATTAGTTAGTGTATGTAACTTATATAAAATTAAGTATGAGCTGTAAAATGAAATCAATGTTTTGTTAGTATTAGTTGCGTCATGATGCAATTATGCCATTGATATGGGTTGGTTGATGATATAAATATTAAGATCACCTCATTTGGCATGGGAACAAAAGTGTTACAACTAATGTTAGCAACTTGTTAAACGTACGGTAACAAAAACCCTTTTATGGTGTAGTGCAGGTTGAACAACACCTAGCGCAACCATCTCCTTCCTAGACTAAACATCTTTCTATATGAATAAGCCCTAATCCCTCAGGGAGCCTGAGGTGTCACATTAACCATAGGAAATCAAGGACACATACTTGTAGAAAAATCACATATCAAATTTACATTCATAAAGAACTAGTACATAAACTTCGTTGTTTGGTTGAGAGATGCCAACCAACCCTGATGCACATATTTATTTTGGAAGAAACACATCCATAGGCAACTCCTATAATAAATACGTGAAACAATCAACCCAAAGCCAATTGCTGCAAGTAAACTAAACACAAGGCCAAGACCTAGTTGGTGAAAGTGAATGACTGAAAACTATGCTATGAAACAATGAAATAATGAAACAATAAAAATTAAACAATAATAGAAAATAAAGATCACACCAAGAATTTAACATGGTTCGGCTTTGCCTATTCCACGGACGACGACTCTGTAATAATCCTATTGATATGATAAACACTTACACCGGATATTACAAGAAGGGAAGATAACTAACTCATTGTTCCTTTACCTAAAACACAGCCACAAGAACAACCCCTGTTACACCATGTTTCTCACTGTTTCCCCACCAGAAAACAACCCAAGAACGACTCTATAACCTGTTCTTACACCCTATTTTTCTCCCTGTATAAAACAGCCAAAGAGGTGGGTTTACAACCTGCAAGAGCAACTAAAATCAGCTATGTATTTCTCGTTGTACACGCTGTAAAACTCACAGCCTATTTCACGCCGCACACGCCCTGTTCCACACGTTGTGTTTCTTGCTCTTATTCACGTTGTATGCTTATATAAAGAGAGAAAAAGAACATTGAGTCCTTGATAAATTGTGAGACACAAAAATAAAGGACTTTGTGTCCTTGTCTAACTTAAAGTCTTGAGTCCTTATCTCACAATCTCCACCTTGGCGAATAATTTCAAACCACCACAAGCATCACAAACAACCACATAACATCTCCACCTTGGCATGAAAAACCGCCAAGACCCATTTAATTGTCACGAGAATCGTCGTCATGCCCCTAAGGGCCCTGCCCCTTTGGAGCGTCAACATTGAGAGAGCTTAATCAAGTTGAGACAATACTCAAACTTGATCCCTAAAGTTGTTTTTGTCAACATATCAGCTGGATTGTCTTGAGTATTCACCTTTTCTAAGAGAACCTCGCCATCCTCGATAACATCCCTTAGAAAATGATACCGCACATCAATGTGTTTCGTCTGGGCATGATGAACCTGGTTCTTCGCAAAATGGATAGCACTCTGACTGTCACCTCATTTTGAGTAATACGCAAATCACTAACTAAGCCTCGAAGCCAAATGACTTCCTTCACCTTATCTGATAGAGTCAGATACTCTTCCTCAATAGTAGACAAAACAACTATAAACTGAAACTGAGACTTCTTACTCACCGGACCCATTGCCAATGTAATACAATAACCTGTAGTAGATCGACGCCTATCAAGATCACCAACATGATCCGAATCAACAAAACCTTAGATCATATTTGACACATCTCCTCTCTCATATACCAAACCAACATCCAGCATACCTCGAAGATATCTCAATATCTACTTCACTGCCTGCCAATGTTGTTTTTCCGAGTTTGACACAAACCTACTAACCAGACTGACTGCATGAGCGATATCCAGACGTGTGCAAATCATCCTCTGTGCTAGGAGACAACTTACCCAAGAACTAAAGTGAGCAGCCAAGGGAGTACTTACCGACTTAGATGTATCCATGTCAAAATGATGAATAACCTTCTTTAAGTATTGTCTCTATGACAATGTCAGTCTGCCCTTCTTTCTATCTCTCACTATCTCCATCCTAAGTATCTTTTTCACTAAACAAACTTATTTCATCTCAAACTCCATGCTAAGTTTCAACTTCAATTTATCAATTTCTTCCATGTTATTCGCAGCAATGAGCATGTCATCAACATAAAGTAAGAGAAAGACGAAAGACCCATCCTCGAGCTTCTGCGTGAATACACAAGGATCATACCGAATCCTCGCATATCCTTGCTCAATCTTAAAAGTATTAAACCTCTTGTACCACTGCCTCGAAGATTGCTTCGACCCATACATTGACTTCTTCAGTTTGCATACTTTTTCTTCCTTACCAACAACAACATATCCATCAGGCTGAGACATATATATCTTCTCTTCCAAATCTCCATGCAAGAAAGCAGTCTTGACATCAAGTTGCTCGAGCTCTAAGTCAAGTTGCGTTGCTAAATCCAAAATGACTCAGATAGAAGTGTGTTTTACCAACGGAGAGCATACTTCATTGTAATCCACACTTTCTTTCTATGCATATTTTTTAGCCATCAATCTTGCCTTGTATCATATACCTGTACAAGTACCCCTGAAATCTGGAATCTCGTCATTCACTGTGAAAACCCACATACACCCAATCAACCTTTTCCCTTTAGGGAGTGTCACAAGCTCCCATGTATGATTCTTCTGAAGAGATAATGTCTCCTCATCCAAAGCCTCATTCTACTATTCATTGTGAACATTTTGCAAAGTCTGTTTATATATGGTAGGAACATCATCATACCCGTCAAGAACTGAGAATGCACAAGTTGTGCTCTCTTCATAGCCAAATCTAAGTGGTGCATGTCTGACTCTAGGTTCTCTATCTGCTGCTAAAGGCAATGTTTGTAACTGTTGAACCTGTTGTTGTGTAGAATCCATGTCCCCATCAGTAGGAACCTCATCTTCTGCCATTGTCTCATTAGGCATAATATATGTACCTCCTATTCCCTCAATAAAAGGAACATCATGCTCTGTATGAGATCTAAGAGCTCCAAGCTCCACCTGCATAAAATCTCTAACATCATCATCTTCATCATAGCTATTACCCCTTCAAATAGGGGAATCATCTTTGCATCGCACATACTTTGCCTGTAATAAGCCTCCTCATGGAACTTCACATCTCGACTGATCACAAACTTCTGCAAGTCAGGGCACCATAATTTATACCCTTTCACATTATTTGGATAACCAAGAAAAATGGCTTTCCTGGCCCTTACTCCAATTTTGTCCTCCCTAACATGAAATTATGCATGAAAACCAAATACTTTCAAGTTAGAATAATCTGAAAAATTACCAGACCATACCTCCATAGGAATCTGAGACTCCATAGCTGATGAATGATAGTGGTTAACAAGATAGCATGTCGTGTTTATTGGTTTAGCCCACCATATTCTCCTCAAACCTATATTGGACAACATGCACCGTGCTTTCTCCAACAAGGTACGGGTCATCCGCTCTGCTATCCCGTTCTGCTGTGGTGTCGACTTCAATGTGAAGTGTGTTCTAATGCCATGTTCCAAACAAAACTGCTTCACGGGATCCTCGGTATTCTCACCGCCATTGTCAGATCTTGCTTATTTGATCAACCTTCCAGTTTGTTTCTCAATCATAGTTTTCCACTTCTTGAAGATATTAGTGACTTCATTTTTATGTTTCATTGTACACACCTATACTCTCCGACTGAAGTCATCGATAAAAGACATAAAATACATGGAACCCCCTTTGGATGCGACTCCAGAAGGTCCCCAAACATTAGTGTGGATGTAATCTGCAATCCCCGCGGTGCTATGAGTAGCATCACCAAAACTGAGTCTGCATTGCTTCCCAAAGATGCACTGCTCACAAAATTCCAGTTTTGCCATTTTATCACCGCCAAGCAAGCCGCACTAGCTTAAAATCTTTAGTCCAGTCTCACCAACATGCCTTAATCGCATGTGCCATAATTGTGTGCGGCTCAAGCTCTTCTCATCAACAAATGTAAAAACCATAGCTCCACCTTCAACTACACTGCCTTCAAGAAAATACAAATTTGCATACATTGACGCTGTCATAAGCAACATGTCACCAAAATAAACATTATAGTACCCATTCTCACCAATATACTTGAAGCCCCGAGCTTCAAGCACCTAAAAGAAATCAACCCCTTTGAAAGAGCTAAAACATGATGTACCTCGGTAAGCTGTCTATATGACCCATCTGCCAACTGAAATTTGACTGTACCAACACCCATTGTCTTGCAAGGCTGAGAATTATCCATTTTAACTGAACTGTTTTTAACCTTGCGATAAGTGTTGAACCATTCCCTTACGGGACACATATGATACGAAGCTCCCATATCTAACATCTAACCGTTATACAAATGGTTATAAGATTTTGCTATCAATGCATGTGCCAAGTCATCCCCGATTAGGATATCCTCTACCACATCTAGTGTTTCAACAACATTCACTATGTCCTTATTCTCATTATCTTGCTTGTTGTGATTATCCTTCCACTCTGCACAATCCCTTTTGTAATGGCCCCTGCGCTTACATTTGAAACATTCAACCTTAGACATATATCTGTCTTTTAATTTAGACCAATTTCTTTTGCAGTTGTTCCTCTCGTTGTAATTCCTTTGTCACCCAAAGACCATGTGCTTGAACCTCCTCATTCGAAGCACTCTTTCTGGAAGCCTTTGCGAGTATAGCTTAAACAATATCACTATGCACAAATTTTTCTTTTTTCAATGTTGTCATCTAATCAACAAACAGTTCTCATTCCGGTAACAAAGAAATTAACAAGAATAATGCCTTCTGATTTTCTTCAAATTTAGCTCTAAAACTAATACAATCTGAGTATAAACATTCAAACTCATTTATGTGATCAGTCATGAGTTTACCTGGCTGTAACCTGAAAGTAAAGAGCTTCTTCTATAGGTGCATCACAATCATTTGATCATTTTGAAGATACATAGCCTGAAGCTTATTTCAATTACCCTGACCTATCATTTCATCGACGAAGTTGTAAGCCACATTGCGAGAAATACACAAACGAATCATACTTCATGTCTTCTGATCCATTTTACTCCATTTCTAAATAACCTCAACCGTCACCTTATTTGATGATGATTTCTTCTTCTCATCCAGTGTATCAATTTGATCCAAACTAACCAAAATATCTTTACAATCCATTGGCCAAACTTTAAAATTGTTCCTACCATTGAATCGAACAATGTCAAACCCATCGAATTTTTCACATAGCCATAATCCTACGATGAAGAAATACTTTCAGTCATTTTATTTGACACTTTGAAAGTATAAACACCAACCATTTGGCGCTCTGATACCACTTGTAGTAAATACCTTAAACAATTAATCCAAAGCCAATTGCTCCAAGTAAACTAAACACAAAGCCAAGACCTAGTTGGTAAAAGTAAATGACTGAAAACTATGCTATGAAACAAGGTAACACTAAACAATTAAGGAAAATAAATACCCCTAAACACGGATATCCAAACAGCATTCGTCAGTTATTCAGCACGAATATGTATTTGGCCATATCTGTCCCACAGATATCCGTTTAAGTATTACAATTACATAAATACCCCTGAACCTTAAAAAAAACCTAACCCTAGGTGTCCCTACCCAGATCTCTCATTCTCTTAGTCTGCCTCTCACTTTGCCTCAGTCTCCTTCACTTTTTCATCTTCAAAACTCATATCTTCATCAAAGGCCGAAGAGATATCCAAGTTGCAAAGTCTACATCAAAGGGCTCGATTTCTTCTTCTCTTCGGCACCGCTCTCTCCAGCTGGAGTAACACTGACCTTGAAGTTTTTGATTCCGCGATTGGAAACAAGATAATGAACTGAAGAAGAAACCACGAAGAAGAACATAGTGGTGAAGATCTAGGGAATGATGAAGCGTAAGTATCCTGCACATTTATCGGCTAAGAAGCACGGTCAATTGTTTTCTGAATGGTTTCGCAAACACGTAAGTTGATAACTGTAAAAAAAAAATTGATAACTTTTGCATGATTTTTTTTGTATTCAACATCTTTTGAATAATTTTTTTAATATTTTAATAGATATTACAACCGGCAAAAGTGAATTTGTCCCTTTACGACGATGGATTATCGAAATTGGCGAGAGGTCCTATTCTAGCTGAAACATTTTTCAGGTTGTTATGTGAATGATGTTAAGTTCTTGGTTATCGAGTGAGATGACAAGTTGAGCACTCAAAATAGCGGCGTATCAATACCTAGGGATGGCGACACCACCGATGTTGATTCCTACAGTAAACTGACATTTTTAATTCAATTACTGTACAAAGACCATTGACATCTTTTATTAACAAATGTGCCTTGCAAATATGCAATGATCTTAGGTTGAAACATCAGCTTAAGAAGCAGCATATACATGGGCCAAAAGAGCTTGGTGATTTCTGTCAGCAATATGGATTTGAAGATTTTAGAATTCCCAATTCAAAATCTCATTCCAAACAGCTTTACAGATCCTATCCAGCAAGACAGTACAATGAGGAACGGAGCAAAAGGAAGCGCAATGACAACAGGCCAAACCTTGGTTTGTTCAGGCCGGAACAATCATCCAACTACATTGGATCCAGAGCTGTGATACCCCTAAATGCTAGCATGTCAGACGTACTTAAATCCATGAAGAACTGAGAAGAACTGAAGTGGACCCCGAAGACACGTATATACCCCTCCAAGAGTGACAACGGCAAGTACTACTCGTACTACAGGGAGGGCGGCCACGACACCAATGACTGCAAGATTCTTAGGTATGAGGTCGAATATTGGATCCGTATAGGAAAATTGAAAGAGTTACTGAAGTCTAAAAAGCGAGCAGAACAAACAAGGGACAAGGGGAGTCAGTTAAAGAAATATAGAAGGAGAATCCTGGGGTAATATATGGCATTCATGCAGTCGGACCGAATGAAGACTAGTCGTACAGGTCTCGCAAGCGGACCTTACTGAAAATGCGGACACATCCCATGGATGAGAACAGACACATCTGCCACTCAAGGATTCAAAGCCTCATTCCCACCTTGGCCTTTACAGACAAAGACCTCAAAGGAGTCTGAGCGCCACATAACAACGCCTTAGTCATCTCGGTTTCCGCAGCAAGGTGGGAGGTAAAGATAGCTCTAGTGGACACAGGAAGTTCGCTCAACGTTCTTTTCTACAACGTGTTTCACAGCATGGACCTCAAAGAAGAGAACTAGACGTCTTCATAATACCCGCTGATCGGATTCAGCGAGAAGAAATCATTCCCCATCGGAAAGATAAGATTAGCTACGGTGGAAGGAGAACTCTAGCTGAGGAAGGTTCTATTTATGGACTTCATGGTGGTAGACGCATCATCATCCTACAATCTCATTCTGGGAAGACCATGGCTTTACCAGGTGGAAGTAGTGGTATCCACCCTTCATCAGTGTGTTAAGTATACTGCTAACCACTATGAATGAACAATACGCGGAGACCAACCTACGACACGAGGCTGCCATTACACTGCACTAAATAGATAGAATGCTCCAAGATTAAGCTGCATCCGGCAGAACAACCTAACCCAGTGTCGGGCCAAACGATGGCAGAGACATCACTTTCAAACGGTGCAGACGCAATAAGTTATTCCGCCCCGCGAGATGAAAAGGCCACGACAAAGGGGAACACATTACCCCGACGTTCCGTCGACGTGGAGATTTGCCCCTCTACAAGGTTTACTCTTTAGTAACCTATGTAACGCCTCGACAGTCCGCTAAATGATCTACGAGAGTAACCCGAATTCACTTCAAGGCCAAGATCAATTTCTATCCGTCAACATTTAGTCTGCTTTTCGTTGTTATTTCCCTTTCCATAATCAATGTAGAGTTTTAGTTCTTAAATGCTTATGTGATTTACTATAATTTAAAAAATAAATGAAGAATTACAAAAAAAAAACTCTATTGATTATTGGAAAGATGTAACAACAAACACCTTGAGGCAGATACAAAAGGCTACATATTACGAACGCGCTGAGGCGGATACAAAAGACTACATACTACAAGCATCTGAATACAATGCGACATGAAGAAAAAGACTCACAGAGACGATTCTACTGCGAGAAGCATCCGAAGAAAACTTGCAGACTTTACGATGCGAGCAATCCGCAAGTGACGGCAAAGACACGGGAACGGAATTCACTCGACCCCTTCCCAAGATAAATACAAAGTGTAAAAGGGGATTGAAAGGACTGAGGAGTCAGATTGCTCCGTCAAATCACTCCAGGAAAGTGCTCGTACGACGACATTGTAAACCTCACAACGGGCTGTTGATTTCCTCAAGAGATATCCAACTTCCTCAAAAATCTTAGAAGAAGGCAGATGACGATGGCCACAAGCAGCGACCCAGTCACGGTCTCCCATTGCTATCAAGCGAGGCCACTTTTCACATGTGCGATACCGGGGGTGACTGAGAGATACCACACCCGGAGACATCGCATATCGACTAACACTTCGATCAGCCATTAGTTAGCAACGAGATTCAAGCACACGAAGGCAAAAGTGGTACGGTGTAAGACCAAGGCATCTCCCTTGGGCGAAATTCGTACTGCTTCTCCGCGATATGAGAAGAAATTACGATACCTCAGCAGGTCAACTACTTGCCCACCCATAATAAATGATCACGCATAACAACAACTATCGCCATGCCTGATCAGTGCAAATGTCAGAACATTCGGAGACTCCAGAGACGGAGATCCACCTTTAGCTTTTGAAAAACCCAAAGCATTTTCTTCAGCTTTTGGAAAACCCAAAACATTTTCTTCAGCCTTTGGAAAACCCAAAGCGTTCTCTTCAACCAAGAACATTACAGGAAATAAGCTATGTGAAAGATAATGCCTACAACGATTGGAAAACACCATTATATAGACATGATGGTTCACCAAACGGGCACTCAAGCATTAACTGTCAAGCATTAAATACCATTTACGAAAAAGGAGACATCGGTTCCCAAAAAAATTGTGCATACCACGTCAATCAAATTAATGGCGTTGCACGCAACCCCATCAATTGAGGGGGAGTAACCGATACTCAACCGTCACGCAGCCTACGCCGTACACGTGTTACCATGAGATTTACGTTGTAAACGTAGCGCACCGTGCAGGAAACCCTAGCCCTTCCTCTGCGGGCCCATGGGCTCAGCCTATTATTCAAATAATATTTTGTCGCATGCTTGGCACGAACACGAGAAATCCTAATCAACTCTGACATATGGAACATACCTATAGATCACTAGCTGATTTAAGGTGACTTCATCCACCCTATGCACTATGCTGATGGACTAGGTCCGCACGCCCCCTAGCAGGCGGAACCTCCTTTCAAACCAGGCAAGCTTAGTCAGCCAAGGCTTATGACAATGACTTCTAAGCCCCCACTGTGCGGGTGTAGATGGTTTGGAAGGTGGGAGCTTAGTCAGTCCCGAACTGATTTCGACGACTCGCCACGGGACCAATGTTTTTCATTGTGGCCGCCAAATCACCAACCCTGGACTTGTAGCCCCCACTGCGTGGGTGTAGATAGTCTAGAAAATGGGAGCCTAGTCAGCCATGACCTAATTCCGACAACTTGTCACGAGACCATTGCTTTTCAGTTTGGCCGTCGAAAACTCCTAAATTTGTTGCTTGATGCACACAGGTGTAGATGATTTGGAAGGTGTGAGCCTAGTCAGCCCTGAACTGATTTTGATTGCTTGCTACGGGATCATTGTTTTTCAGCCTGGTTGCCAAACCCTTATCTCGAATTCGTAACCCCCACCACGCGGGGAGAGTGTAGATGGATCGAAAGGTGGGAGCCTAATAAGTCCTGAACTGGTTTCGACGACTTGCCACGGGACCACTTATTTTCAGCCTGGTCACCAAACTTTTACTCCCCAAATCTGTAGTTCACCTTGCTTGGTCATAAATGATTCGGAAGGTGAAAATCTAAAATAGCTTGCCACGCGTTCTCCGCTCTCTTTCGAAACAATGATCGTAAACATGAATCTAGCTGAGTCAACGTCTTCACGCTCAAACGGACTGACATTTTAATATTAACAAAGGCCACTCACGCCGATACAAAGATCATACGGTCAGTGCACAGATAAAAGCTACTTAGGACGCCAACCCGAGCTTACAACGCCTAATTCGGCACGAACGCTTTGACACAGACACTCGACCATCGCAACTCGTCCATAGCAACAACAGCAGCCGACCGATCAGACAAGTGAGGTAAGCCTCAAACAGCTTACCTTGAGGACAAGACACAACTCAGGCAACTCAACCCTCAGCTAAACTGTCTGTAACATGCCCACTATCGGACATGACTAGACAACGATGACCCTGAGTCATTCGCAATGCAAAACGATCAAGCTCTCTATCGCAGACAGACCAGTCGACGTCCTATTGATTCAATCAGCCTATGCTAAAGCAAGATGATAAGGCAAAACAAAAAACATGCAATAGACAACAAGTACGAAACAGATAAAAATGTTTTCATTAAAGGTCAAAACGGAAAGGGGTACAAACACACAAAATTTACTCCTTATTAGGAGAAGGTACAGAAACATAAGAACTAAGCCTAGTGGAAAGAGTAAGAGTTGCGCCCACATGCGCCACGGCCAGGACATTAGGGTCCTCACTGTCTTCCTCGTCTGATGTCGCAGAGGTAACATACAAGTTTACATACGACATCTTCTTATAACGGTCGAGATCTCACTCCGGATGCTCTTCCTTCATCGGCGCCAGCAACTCTAACATGCCATTTACAACCCAGCGGAACTCACATTTGCCTTGTTCCTGAAAAAACTTCTCCTCGCGCACCTTCGCATCAACAAGTTTACGCTCCAATAGCTCTAAGTTGCCAGTTAGCACGTCGACTTGAGACTGCTATGTGGCCAGACTGCTCTTTACAGCACTAAGCTCATGCCACTCTAATTCGAGCTGGTCCTCCGCCTTCCTCGCCTCTCAAACATAAAACTCCATATCAGATTCTAACTGTTGCTTATGAGCAGCCCAGTTAGCCTCCTTCGAAGCATTATCTTCAGTAAGAGACCATAGTTTAGAACGCGCCTTAGCCGCAGCTTCCTACGCAACCTTTACATCTCGGCGGGTCCGGTCCAACTCTTATGTGAGTCTATCTCTCTCGAACACCGCCTCAGACAGATCACGCTCAAAGACCTTCAAATGAGCCCCTTGAGTCTCAACGGCCACTGTTGACTGATCCAACCTCTTCTCCTCAGCCCGCTTCTGTAGCTGCTTTTGTAGCTTATCAATTTCATAAAGCGCATTAGAATACAATGCCTGCATATGCGTGAAGACACGCTCCAAGGTGTATACCCTCTCATGAGCTGCCTCGACTTCCGTCCCAGCAACGGCCACGTGGCTCAAGTGAGACATACCCAGCATAAGGTATTTCAAGCCCTTGTCCATACACCCTTCTAGGGTATCCTCCTTGGGTTTTGTAGCACAATCCATCAACCAGTTGTGTTACCTGCTTATATGTTTCATCGAAGCATACTCTACGTCCACCTCTTGGTGCCAGACCTATGTACTCATCTTCACCAAGTCCGGGGCAAACAGGATTATCCGTGCATCCGGATGAATCTTTTTCAGATCAGAAATCACGCCACCACCATTCTCAGGCTCTCCTCCATGGCCTTCCCCTTGTCACTAATAGCTGACCCTTTGGTGCGAGACGGCTCGAGGGAGAGGAGTGTGATTTATCCAAAGGACCCTCGAACACTTCTAGCTATGGCCTATAGCGAGACAATGAGCAATTCGGACTACATGAGACATGGCCAGTGCTGCGGCCACTCTCAGGCGAAGCAACAATGGGCGATCAAATTTTACAATCTCAGACGAATCTTCATGGGACCCTTCTACCAGAACGGTCCCACGCGAATCAACACCAGCGGAAGCTGCCATTGCAACCCGCACCAGACGGTCTTTCAGAGCTTCGACCTGCGCGCCACTAAGGTTTGACCTGTCTACAACTCTTGCAAACTGCAGGTAATCTTTCTCCAAGCTAAAAACATCAGTCCCCGCCCCAACAGGGCTAGTAGACTTGCGTTATTCTCTCACTGGAGCGGGTCGTGCCGAGGATGACCCAGTTCTAACACGGGACCTCTTCCTCACAAAGGAGGTCAGCGTTTCAGACGGCTCCTCCTTATCATATAGAATGGGAGCTTTGGCGCCAACAGTCTTCCTCTTCCTTGAAGGAGCCCCATCTTCCAACTTAATTCGCGATGTTCGGTACAAAGTGTGGGCAACATGCTAGTTGTCCCACAGCCTAGTACGGATGAAGTTGGAAACTCTTATAACATTGACCGCATTCCTTTTCGGCAAGAAGCGGAATGTCTCCATGGTGTTTTGCTCTGTTAAAGTAAGAGTAGTAAGAAACCTTCCTGCAAAAAAAAAACAACACAAGCAATGATCAGTTAGCCCGCCATCAAGCACATCAAAGTCACGAGAAAATGGTTAAACTTACGAATCGGTCTGAATTGTCGCTCGAGTGGTCCACCCTTACATCGAAAATACTTCAAATCCGTAGGGGCCAAGAAGCACTACTTCTACCAGAACTTGAAGTCATCAGGCAGATTAATGAAGCAAGTTGGCGACATCATCTTATAGACAACATTACACTTCAACCGGGGAGAAGTCAGCAACTGAATTACCAATCACTACACCAAAAATGCCCATTAGCAACGGTTTTAAACCGTGGGGGTAACCCATTGTCACGGCTTAGAGTCGTGGGTTGTAGAGGCGACGCTAAATCCTCAGTAATGGCTAAAAATCGTGGCAAAAATATTAGCAACGGTTTTATACTCGAGGACGGTTGATGATTTAGCCACGGTTCTAAACCGTTGCAAAAATGTTAGCCACGGTTTTAAGCCGTGGCCAGTACTAGCCACGGTTATAAGCCGTGGCAAGGTATGGCCACGGTTCTTAGCCGTTGCAATAGTTAGCCACGGTTTTTAGCCGTGGCAAATTTTTTTTTTTTTTTTTTTTTGGTCACGGTGTTAAGCCAATGCAGCTCTACTGACATTTTGACCCACTATAAGCCAATAAAGAAGTGATCAAAGTCGGGTCACATGGAACAAATATATTGATCCCACTTCATACCATGGGACTAAATATTTTGGTACTTCTGGGTGTGAATAAGAAAAGAGTGAATCAATATCAATTTGGTTCCATTGACCATCAACTGGAGTAATTTTGATTTTCGATACAGTTTATTGATGACAAACATCATGTACAAATCAGGAAATACAAATTAAACCATCCACCTCGGATTTATTACATTGCACAACAATATCATCCTCACTAGCCGTATTATGTACAAACACATTAACATTAAGTAAAATCAACAGCTTGGTGCAGCCAAATCATCAGCTTGTTTTCTGCAAGAGAAAAAAAATAGGAGAAGCTTAGTATTCAGACTGTCAAATTTGTATCATTCTGTAATGAACTTTAAGTATATGTAGAGAGAGACTGTGTACCAAAAGGCGCATCTTTAAGATTGCAATGATCTCCTCATGATCTACTCTTGTTTGTGTATATGCCTCGGCCTTCTCCATCTCCTACATAATAGATTCAGCAATTGGTAAAATATCGATCTTATAAGTTTATCCCTTAATAGACCTAAAAAAATATGTAAAGGAATTGATGGCACACCTCAAGCCATAATGTCAGCTTAGGCCTTCCTATTGTGATGTCATAATTTTTTACATCCAACAATAAGCGAGCGTATCGCTGAAAGAATGGTATGTAGGCAATATCCACCTGAAGGTCACATACAAATGTTAACTCAATCATTAGACGCAATAAGGATGAAATGAAAAAGATAAAACAGAAAATATCTAACGCGGAAGAAAAGATATATAAGTTACCAGGCTGAACTGGCCAAGGAAGAAAGGCCCGTCATCGAATTTGGTGATAGCAGTTTCCAGGTGATCGAAGGTAGGATCTGACGCAGGTAAGTGATGCAAATCAGTCCTTGATCATGTATATACTTGAAGTCTATTTGGTGATAGCAGTTTCCAGGTTATTCTTTTACATGGTAATCATGATGTACAACTTAACTAGTTTATAGTTCATTCAAAAAATATAAATTTATTTTAGTCAATGCATTAGGTAAGGAACATATATGACTGAAATAGATACCATGCACACGTGCATCACTAGTAAGTAATGATAGGAAGCATTCAACAAGTTTCAGACATAAAAGGAAAGACTATGAGGAATACCTTAGAAAGAACCAAAGGAGGAGGAAGTAAAACAGATCTTATCTTCAGAAAGCATCTTTCTACCATATCCCTTTCCCTTTTATCAATGCTAAGAAGTCTTTTATATATCGTAGGAGCCCACATATTTGATGTCTCTCTCATCTTTTGACTTAGTTGAGCAACCAACTTTATCACAGCCTACAAAGACAACCAAAAAATTAGAAGACATCAATGAAAACATGCCAACTGGGATGTTGTTATTTCAATTGATGGACAGAACTTATTGAGCGAACTTTAAGTCACTAAAAGAAGGTCTTTTCTGGAAGGTATTGGATTCAGTGAGTAGTCAATAAATGCCTAATTCAAGGCTGTGCAATCATGTACTTCAGTTTGCTCAGTGATAGAGTTATATTTAGTACCTGTGGTTATGCAATCATTTTTTCTCAGAAAGAATGTTTAAATTTATTCAATGGATGTGATAACATGTCTGAGGCGCCGAGACAGGCCTGTATAGCAGCATCCAAACATTTTAATCATGATTATCAAACAAAACTGCCCTAATACTCAAATACAACTAAATGCTAATACGCAAATATAACCAAATACAGGCCTGAAGAGCTCTTCCTATTTCAGAAACAGAACAGTAATGAAAACCATGAGTTTTGTTTGGTCTGGCGCATTGAAGGTTCACGAATCAACATGGCAGGGGGTAATAATTCCATTGATTCCAGGCAAACAGAACTTGAGAAAGCTTAAACATGCATTTGGCTATAAATAATGTCTCCAAAACAGGCCACTAAAAAAATACTTTAAAGTCATTCTAAAGCAATAGGTTATGAAGATGAAGGCAAGCAAATTGATGTAGTGGGCAGCCTTAGACACAACTCTTTTGCGAGAAGAGCTTATATAAAACTTGATAGCTGGATATATAAAACTTGAAAGGATTCTTACCATCTCAATTGGTAGATTCAAACCAAGTGATTTATAAGATGGCCAAAATCCAGTTGTTAAAACTGTGACTGACAAGTCAATCCTAGGCCTGAAAATTCAGTTGTTAAAACTGTGACACTGAGCATATACCCGTGTCATTGTAACGTAGCATCAAAGTAACACGTGAGACATAATGCTAATACAACCAAATACAGGCCTGAAAATCTCTTCCTATTTCAGAAACAGAGCAGTAATGAAATTGATTTCTCACATGCATTCAAAACCTACAAATCCTATTTGACAACAGAACAAAACCTTTAAAGAAGTTCAAAAGCAAAGCAGCATGTCAAGTAGTGGAGTTTCACAACTAATCTGTACATGCAACAAAGGAAAATAGCAAAAACAAAACAACAACTGAACAAAACCTCTAAAGAAGTTCAAAAGCAAAGCAACATGTCAAGTAGTGGAGTTTCACAACTAATATGTACATGCAACAAAGGAAAATAGCAAAAACAAAACAAAACTGTCGAGAGATCAAATACAAGCAAATATTTGTACTCAAAACAACTTAGAGAAACATTAAACCTCTAAATCATTCAGAAACAAAGCTGCATTCAAGATTTGACACTAATCTCTAACATGCATTGCAGAAACTATCCACCAAAACAAGCCAGGCTCTACTCTAAACACACTAAAATGAACAAAACCACTTCAAATTAGTTCATTAAACACCTCAAATTTCAGGAATACAAAGCAAGCATCTAATACCATTATGCTTCTCATAATGTCAGGAATACAAATATGCTTCTCGACTATGGATTGAGACTCTCTGTTGAATCTGCAGGGTGTGGGGTAAGGGTAACTATAAAACTGACCTCTACTTCTGTAGTAGATTCAACTTGAGATTGGTATATCTGTTTCTTTTTAATTCTTATTTCATTATTTGACTTTCTAAACTTAATAATTTTGTTCGGCATCAAACCACAAGGTCCAAGAATTCTTGCTATCTGACTAAGGAGGATCTTCACTTTTGTAAGGTAAAAGTCTTATTCGCAATAACAAATCCATCAACGTAAGTAAATTCATTATTCCAGACCTTTCCAAGACGAGGCATGAACATCGGGGTTGATATACATTTTTCAAAACTGAGATTTCCACCACCTGCACATTGTCAAGTGCCCCCCTAGTACAGATTATGGCTTTATACAAATGCTTACTGATGAAGAGATTTATCTAAAGGACAATGAAGAGAAAATGCAGAACAATAATGAGAACCAACAATAAATTTATAGCATTGTTTTCAGTTATATATTTGGCACAAGGAAAAAAAAATTGAGAACAATGAACAAACAAAAATAGCAAGGGATGTCCAGATAAATAGTGATCCACAAACTTAAATCAACAATAAAACCAAACACACTCGAACAAGATGGTGGAATCTTCAGCTTTCTTATATTTCGCATATGAGGCTGAAAAATTATTGGCATATGAAGTTTACTCTCTCTATGTTTAGCATTTCTAAGGCATGATGAACTGTTATGAAAGTGAAAAACAACTTAAAAATTTACCCTTCCCAATCTCTTCAATAAGCTCGTCCCCACCAACAAGCTCCTGCAGCTCTGGCTTCTTCCACAACCTCCCCTTCAGCAAAGACAACTACCCTGACTACCTGATTATGAAAAGAGAAACAGATCAGAAACCTCATCAATTATTGCAAGTAAACCATTGCAGCAGAGACTGAAAAGAGTTATTGCTACCTTTCCGGTACCATGAGGAAAGCAGCCACGCGCACCATCTGCAATTAGAATACCAGAAATTATGAAGGAATCCAAACAATAAATCAAAATGGTGATTCAAGTTATATGATGAAAATTGATCTTTTATCTTGGAGTGATCATGTTTCACATCATCCAGGTTTAACTTTCTTTTCCAAATAATACCTTATAAAGCTCTACGAGAGTTATAAATGAAAACAACAACAACAGTTGACCAAAAGACATTGATATGTTGAGAAACAACCTCTTAAAGTGTCCACCCAGCACTACATAAAAGTAAGTTATCTTTTACATAAAAGCATCTCTAACAACAACACCAACCCTGATTTTTGAACCCAGAATAACCATAAGAAATAAACAACAATCAAGTTCCTCAATCAGGTGGGTGTAAACATGGTGAAAACAAAGAGAAAAAGAAAGGAAGCGGTAAAGTCTAGTCCTTGTTTGGTAAAGAGGTGCATAACACATTAATAACCGCGAAGCTCAAATAACAAATCACAAATCATATAAAAATCCTTCAACAGGAAGCAACTGAGACACAAACATAAAATATGTATAAGAATTTTACATTTAGCACACACTAAGGACAGGACACTAGATCTTACCTTAAACCTCCAAGAAGCAACTTAATTCTCTAAAACGAAATAAGAAAATATATAAAATTTTACACTTGGACAGCTGAACTACAAAATCTAGAAGAAGAAAAAAATTCATTATCTTCTATCCGCAGACAAAACCTTTTAAAAATTCATTATCTTCCAAATTTGTCTCAGTGTTGATGATTATTTGCACTAATCAGTCGATCTAGCAGTTCGAAAGAAACAAAAATATAAATTATTCAAGTGAAGGAATACCTTGCGTAACAACATTCTGAAGAAGAGATCATCACGCCAGACAACACCAATTAGTTTACAAGAATTGAAAACATGAAACCTAGGAAGAATGACCACTCAAGCAGCTTACTTACCACATTTATTGCAGTGGATGAAGTTCTCTTCGCCTCCGATTCTGTAACAGCAAAAACATAAGATAACAATCTTCAGATTATTCAAATTTTGAATAATTACTACAAAAAACATTGTATGGAACAAGGATAGAGGATTCAACCTGCAAACTCCACATCCATCACAGTGAAATTGCTTCTTTGAAACCTGAAACCCAAACCAGATTGTCAGCTATGTAAATTGTTCATTCCTGAAAAACTAATACTGCTTCTAAGTGAATGTCTTAAAACCAAATGTTGCATAAAGAGTTGCAAGGTGAGTAGAAAGGCAGATTCTACAGTTTTCACAGGAGGAACAAATCTAGACTACAGAAACATAAGAGCAATCATGAGAGAAACTACACACACATTATAGAGACTTGTATAATCAATTATTGACATCTACTAAAAGAGAGGACTTTTGCTTGCTATAAAATTATATGCACTGTCCAAATTTTCATAGTTAAAATGAATTTTAAATCTTAAGAGTAGTCCACTTTTCATATTAAAATCGAAGTCTAAAGCTTAAATTTTCCCAACCCATGGATACAGCATATTGCTATTGAGGCCAATTGAGTATATGTTTCTTTGTTTCATTACCTCTTTTGCAATTAAGCTAAAAAACATTTAAACCAATTAAGCTATAATACCCAAATGATCATGCTCATAACAATACAAACACACAGACATGGCTAAAGAAGACTATTGAGTAAATCATGTTGATGGTCTATACATAGTAGCAGACTCAAATCCCTCCAATTGAAATGCTCCCTTGTACATAATAAACACTAGTGCTTAACAAAAGTCTCAAAAAATTAAAGAAGACCCAATACTCACCAAGTAGTTCTTCTACCGCTTCTTCAATAGCAAATGACCAACATTATCTCCAGTGTCTTTGTTGCGCTTCACATGAGTTCCATCACATAGAGGAAATGTACCTGACCTCCAACAGCTGCCAAACAGCCCAACACCCCAATTAGAATCTCACCCATATGTTGTTCACAATCCAATGAGGCAATGAACAAAGACAGGAAATGAGAGAATGTTGAATAGCTTACTTGTTGTTTTGAGTGGTTATCTTAGTCTTCTTCTTCTCCTCTTCAAAAATCGAGCTAGAGAAAAGAAGAAAGTGAGTTCTAGGGTTTGCTTTGCTGAAAAAAGAAAAAAAAAAAAAAATCGAACTGTTTTGCTTTGCTGAAAGAAGAAAAAAAAATTGAAACAGATCTGAAGAAGAAGAAGAAGAGATCTAAAGAAGAAGAAGGATCTTACCTGGAAGGAGATCTGAACCAATTTCATGTTCTTCTTCTGTTCGATTCTCTCAAGATCTAAAGAAGAAGAAGGAGAAGAAAAGTTTGAGAATCTGCTTCGGTTCTTCATGTTCTTCTTAAGTTCGTCATCTCCTTCTTTCGTCCTTCTTCTTCTCTGCTTCGAGAATTGCTTGTGAAGAGGAGGTGTGGAGAGAGTGAGAATCTGTTTTTCCCCAATTTTTTTCGCCAAAGCGAGAAACTGCTCCCTCCAAAGCGCGAAAGTGATTGGTCTTATAGCTACGGTTTTAAATCGTTGGCAGTTTTAGCCACAGTTATAAACCGTTGGCAGTTATAGCCACGGTTTAAAACCGTAGCAACCCTTTTGGTGTAGTTTTTTTTTGCCACGGTTTTATTTTTTAGCCACGGTTTTAAACCGTTGGCCGTTATAGCCACGATTTTTAGCCGTGGCAAATAAACCAACGGCTTAGAGCCGTGGCCACCTCCCCGTAGCTAAACAGGCCTTTTGGTGTAGTGAATGGAGTCACGGTGACACTGGCGTCCTTAGCACTGATCAGAATCATGAGGATGATCCTATATCCATTAGGCCCTAACTAGGCCCGAGGGATCCCTAGAAGATCTAGGAACTCCCAAATCACGTCTAAAACTGGAAGGCGCACCCCAGTTTGAAGCATCCTGCTGCAAGTAGATGAAACCAGCCGGAGACCACATTGACGTTTGGTCACCCGTCAGGACATACAACGGCAGGACCTCAGGGACTCCAAACTTCGTACGAATTTCAGCAAGGCCAGACTCGGACAACAACATATCTTCAAAAAAATCCAAGCCCTTTGCCAAGATTGCGTCGTCAAGAAGGTTTTGTTGGGCCATTAAAGATGAACAATATTTTCTAATCAGAGTGATATCTTCGAAAGCAAAGAAAGTGTCAAAGTCAAGCTCTACACTGCGGATGACCTAAATAGAGGTTGGGTTCCCGCCTCTTTTTCGATGAACCAATGCACGTTCAATTAATGCAGCGCGCGGCTCAAGCAACGATTCAGACTCCATCATCATAAGCGGCGCATCCCTTCAAGAGATGACTTAGCGAACTGATGTGACGGTCCACTAACTCGGGGGGAGTAGTTGATGATACATAAAAATGGTCACATCCCTGAGCCATACACGTGTCATGATGATCTCGAAGAATTACAATCCCCAGCGTCAGCCCAACACTGATCCGGCCCAAGCGGTTCTAAGCTTGCTCAATTCAGTCTGCCAGGCGGACTCGAACTCTCGTAGAATGTTAGGCCCACACGTCTCACAACTATCCTCAATACACATTAGTCCTACTAAGGCAATCATTTAGAGGATTAGCTTTGGACAGGCAACTATAGTTGCTTTCTAGTTCAAACTAGAAAATAAACGCCAGAGTACCTTCCACACTGGGAATCTTCCTTCTACGGATTGCTCTCGCATTGGGAAATATATCTCGCGTATCTAAGAACACAAGGCTAACAGGGAACTACCCTTCTACAGCATGACTCTTAATTAGATGAGGATCTCCACGAAGATCTCATTCCTAAACTATGCCTACGATGGCATGGTAGAACCAGGACTTCTTATACTATAAATAAGACATGAGGTTGGTAAGCTACAAATTCCCTGTTACAACATTACACTTTCCTCATATCCATGTCTGACTTTAGCATCGGAGTGCCATTGGCCACCACAACAGTGGTCTGCAGCTCACGTGTGTTACTTGTGAAGGTCAGCAGGAACTAGGTCAAAATAGGGAGCGGAAAATAACTACATAATTCCCTTTACCTTTCATAATGATCGTGGTTAACTCTCTACGTGACTTAAGCATGTGAAGCGCAACGGAATGAGACGTTTATTGTAACTTTCTCCTCCTTTATGAAGATGCGTTCGGGGAGGCGTAACTCCCTCCACGGCTCTTTTCGGTGCAACGTTCCTCTTCTTTATGAGAGAACTCGTGTAGAGTCTGGATCCATGCTCTGATTCGTTTAGGCCTGAATTTAGGTCTTGTTTGTTTTTCTTATTGGCGAGCCTCATCTGAACTTCTGCAGTTGGCTTTATGAGTTGGCCCAATAAATTTGACGTTGTATTCTCATGATGGATCTTTATGTCAGGTGTACGACCATGATGATCGATATATTTATTTTATGTATCATAAAATATAATTAGTTTAGAACCTTCCGCATGTTAAATGAGTTTGCATCATGACAACGATGTATGTCGCGAGCTTAGAATACAAGAACAAGCAGTTTGTTCACTCGTAATCCCAGATGTTATACATGCCCACCACATTGTTTCAGGGCAAAAGCTTTTATTCATATATATATACATATATATCCAACCAAATTAAGTTAGTAGATTAATCCAAATATTGGAGTTTCACGGGAAATGAAAATTTCTATTTAGCCAATGGCATGACAGCTCATCGGTTAGAGCTTGACGAATAGTACCACTATGTCATGGGTTCAAACCCAACTTGCGGCATATTTAGTGGGTTCTGAGATCTTATAAAAACTCTGCTTGCCTTTAAAAAAAAAAACCGTTTTTCTCTTGTTTTACCAAACCTAAACCCTTTTATTTTTTGCACCAATTTACTTTTACAAACCTCGAACCTCAAGCTTCTTGTCTTCTTCTTCAATTATCTTCTTCATAAGGTTTTAAAACCCAAAACTTAAGGTCTACATAAGATTACACGGTTTACACCTAATCATTCATATCAAGGCTATATAGCTAACATAGTACAAATGTCATTGAACGAAGAACTTAAAATAACTGTAAAGTGGTGCGCTCAAATAATCATTTATTTTCACTTTCTTCCTTTGATAAAAACTCATTCAATCGAAAGACATAACACTGCATTGTCCTTATTTTTGTCTATATACAAGTTGAATACAATTTATCTGAATTGCCTTCTAATTTAACATTAACTAATTTACCTTTAAATCTCTATATAGAAAATTAATCACAATTTACCTAAAACTAGTTTTTACCATAAGCTCGCTTGCAAATGGAGGTAGGTTTTTGCGTCGGCAAACACAATTGCAAAGACAAAGGACAACTTTCAAGGCAATTATCACCAAAACTCCCTGAAATTTCACGTTCATTTGACAATAATCCACTTGGTACTTTCCCATTCAAGAAATTCCCATCCAAAAATAGCCTCCTTATAGATGCCTTATTACCATATTGCCACGGAATCGGACCTCGTAGCTTGTTGTAACGAAATGAAAGCGATGACAATAGAGGGAACCCCGCAAAATTGACAGGCAAGTACCCTTCAATTTTATTGAAGCTCAAATCCACGGCTACTAATTCACTATTCGCATCGGTGGGCTTTTGGATCATGACACTTGTCAAGCTGTTATTGGACAGATTAACTTGTTGCAACGAGGGTAACAGGAAAAACCACGGATTTAGGACTCCCGATATCGTGTTTTCACTCAACTCGACTACCTTGAGCCGTGTCAACCCGTTAAATGAAGACTCCGAGAGTGAGTCAGAAAGCGAGTTAGCTTTCACCGCGAGCACGACTAGGTTCGGGGGGAGTTTGGGAAGAATGCCACTAAATTTGTTGAAACTGAGGTCCATTGTTGACAAACTAACAAGGGAAGTAAGACTTATTGGCAGAGCACCTGAAAGGGCATTATGGGAAATATCTAGAGAATTCAGCGAAGTGAGTTTGGCTAAAGACACTGGGAGCGAGCCGGAAAACGAGTTAGATCGGAGAGTAAGCGATTCGAGCTTGGTGAGTGAACCGAGTGAGGAAGGGATCTGACCGTGAAAGGAGTTGTCAGAGAGGTCGAGATGAGTGAGCTCGCTGAGTGAGGAGATGAGTGGGGAAATCTGTCCTGAGTAGCCAACCGGGTCGAGCACGATTGAGTTGACCCGGGTGGAATCGGGGGAGCAAGAGATGCCACAGATGAAGTGGGTGCGATGAGGAAGAGAGCAGGGGTCGATAGCGAAATCCCAGGAAGCCAGGCATGAGTAGGAAGGAATTGTTTTGGGATTAATGGAGGATTTGAAGGACTTTAAAGCTAGAATGTCTGATGGGTGAGTGAGTGAGTGGAGATGAGTGAAGAAGAAAGAGAAGAAGAGAAGGAAGAAGAGGGGGTTTGGGGTTGAAGACATGGTTGTTTGATGAAATGCGTGAGAGAAACTTTGTGTTTGATGTAAAGCTTGAGAGAAAATTTAGGTCTTTGTAGGGGGATGGGATGAGCTGGAAACGACTGAATAGGAGGGGTTGTGGCTTGAGATTCAGATTCTGTTGTGGTTGCCTTCTTTGTAAACACACTTGTGTTTGTGTTTACACCAAACAAGACACACACTCAGTGCTGGCGATATGGCATGAATGTGTGTTGTTGTGTCAGGGAGTGGGACTAGAAGATTGTACAATTAGCCACACCTGAAATTAGTGGCATTTGTTAAGTATTGTTTGGGTGATTCGATAGATATTTTATTGGATACCGTTTGGTTCGTGTGTCATATAAATACAACTAATGGTCTGTCGGTAGAGTTGGATATGTTATTGAATCAATTTAGGTGATGCTTGTTTTTTGTTTATTGGAGCATCTCCAATCAAGTAGACATGGATGATTAGTAGAGTTAAATATTCCTTAAATCAATCTAGGACTTGTTTAATTGGAGCATCATGACCCGTGTCCCCTAAAATCTGTCCATGAAATCCGTGTTTTTAGAGCCTGTTGATCAACGCCAAAAAAAAAAAAAAAAAAAAATTGATGTCAGTGGATGAACCCTGCTCTGGTTTAACAAATAATTTGAAAATAAATAAATAAAAAAGTTGAAATCATAATTTGAAAAAAAATAAAATAATAAATAAATAAATAAGTTGAAATCATAATTTGAAACTGTGAATGCGGAAGGAATTTTTTTATTTTTTTGTAAAGAGAGCTGGGGTTATTTCATATCCTCTAACCGTAAAATGAAAGAAGAGCTTATTACATTGGGAAGAAATCTTAAGAGTCACAAGCTCTTGAAATCATATATTAGACTCTGCTTGATTTAGAGAATTTTTTTTCTTTTGAAAACTTTAGAAGACAAAGAAGTTTGATAAAGATTGGTCCTGATCTAGGAAATATTGCTATTTCATATTTGAAGCTCTCTTCGAAATGACCATTCAAAGAAATAAAAATAAAAGGAGGAACAAAATTTTTTAAATAAAAAAGCCCCAAAATTTATGAATAGGAAATCACAAAGAAGCTATATCCCAAGAGATCTCTTCTAGGGAGCAAGGGAAGGAGCGAGCGTAAGGGGCACATCTCAAGGCAATTTCACTTATCGAGGAGAATGGGTGGTTACACCACCCTTCGCTGCTTCCCTCGCTCTCTAGAATTTCTAATCCCAGGATGCCTAATTGGATGGGGAAATTCTAAATGTCGAGGGAACCAGGGAGGAAACCAGCGAGGGAGTGGGGTTAAGCCGTTCATTTCCCTCGAGATGTGTGCAAGCTCGTGTCTCGAGACGCTTTCATGCATCTCGATGGAGAGTGAACAGCTTCACCCCCTCCCTCGTTGGTTTCCTCGCCCATTCCCTCGACATTTAGACAAACCCAATTGGATGATTGGCTAGGTTGGATGAACACTTTATGCGAGGGGGATGGGCCTCGCCCCTTTCCTTCGCTATCTAGAAGGGCTCGAATGCTCTTATGCTTTACAGGAGCAATTCAAGCTGGTTTGAGAAACTAGCGAGGTTTCATTGCCTTTGCCCCACTCTTTAAAACACCTTTTTAGAGAATGTGTTCAAAGAGGGGCTCCAAGAAGACAGTGAAACCTCGCTGATTTCCCCTGCCAGCTAGAATTTTTGGCTTTACAGGTGACAGCTGTTAAAAAGAAGAGGTTGTGGTAGACAGTGGTTCCTGTAAAAAATGATTTGAGTACTACACCATTATGGCATTGCGCAATCACCCGACAATTGCTCGTGCTTTTGTTGCCCCACTATCCCCATCAGTGGATTGTGCCTAAACACTATAGATCCCCATCCCTCTCACGTCCAAATCATGATAAACAGAAACACTATTGCTGCTGGTCCTGATATCATCCCCAACTTAACCATATGTTAGTGGGCTATTTGAGCCAAGAATCCCACTTAGACTTGCCATAACCATGAGTGCGATTGTGTTACAGTGAAATGTTGTATCACCCAATACAACTTGTAAACTTCAACTTCTGAAAGATACAATAAATAAGTTGTCTTGGAACTTCAATTAATAAAGCTATAAAATGGTAAAATTTTGCGCTTGTTTTCTTTCCTATTTGCTCTGTTCCTTGTGAATTCCAGACTTCTAGTAGTCCTTTGTCAATACACAATAAATAAACACTCCTTGAAACCCAACAATCCCTATGTCCAAATTTGGATGTCCTTATTGATTGGCCCAGTATTTCATTGGCCATTTGTTGTCAGTGTTTTAGCACTTTGGATCCATTTAGTTGGTCCTGGAATTGCATTGCTGGGTTCAGTATAAGCTACATCCATAAATTTGCATCATAGTGGAAGCACTTTTACGATTCATGAGTTACGGAGGTAAAGAAGTGGCATGCTGAAGGCACGGGACCGCGCCAGTGAACAAACACATAAAACCGAGCACTCAACTAGCCCAATAGATATTTTCATTTCATATAGGGGTATTAGTCACAAGTCACAACATTTATTGTCAATTAACAAGTCTTTCCATTCTACCTATCTACTCCATATTCCCACCTCCATGAATCCATCTTCAGTAGCACATCCCCTGAACATCCCGGTGCAATTGAACCCATAAGCCACCTCCCCAGTTTTCGATACAGCAATCATCCCAGCCATCCCCTCATCCAACCTCTCCTTCACCACAAAGTCCACAGCCTCCTGTAGGCCCAAGCCTTTGTATTCCATGACCGCAGCCACATCTCTGGCTAAGGTCCCGCGAATAATGGCCTCACCTTCACCAGTACACGACACACCGCAAAGGTCACAAGCATAAGTCCCAGCACCTATTAATGGAGAGTCACCGATACGACCTGTCATTTTGTTCATTAGTCCTCCAGTGGACGTTGCTGCTGCACACCGGCCCTGGCTGTCAACTACCACGCAACCAACTGTTTCAGGTGCGTAAATGCTGATTGGGAGGCCGTTCATGATGAGTGAACTCTCCATTCCAGCACCAGCGCTGCAAGTCCTGAGTCCTAATGTTGGGATCCTGTAGTCAAACTGTTCCAACAAAACACACATCATTATAAGTTAAATACAAGGATTATCTTTGTTTGAAAAGTATTATTATGTGTGAAAATTCATTTATACCTATACTGGATTAATTTGCTGACTACCATACACGTCGATGAAATGATTAGTTCAAGTTATGGATAATAAATACACAAAAATCTATATGTAAGATCTCAAAAAATATAAGGGGTATCCATATCCAACTGCTTTTATTAAGTAATCCTTTGAATAACACACACCTCTCTTAATTTCATGCATATCTAAATTGAGATGTTTCAATCTCTCACTCATGCTTAGACAATTGATAGAAATTCTTATCCTCAACATTTCCACCATCTCAACTTAGAGGCGGAAAAAAAAAAAACCCTCCCTAATCTAGGTCTAAACTAGATTAATTAATCAAAGTTCCTTCATCACATATACTCCATCTCTATCACAATCTATCTCTTTCCCGATGGCAATATACTTGCTGCCGTGTTAGAACATTCTCGTATTTGCGTGTCTATTCTGCCTTACTTGGCACTCCAAAAAGAATGAAAATCACCTATATATACCCGTCCTAATCATCCCATGAAAGCTTGTGTGGCCTCGATTAGGCTATTGTAAAATAAAAATAAAAATAATAATAAATAAATAAATTTCATGTCAAAAAACAACTGGATCCAAAAACCATGGACGAAAATGATACAAATATTATAATAAGATTCAATTTTCCAAGTGAACTCATGTCGTCTTCAACCAAATTGAATCTTCTTACCAAATACCCCCATGTAAAGAAAATAAGCACGTGTCTAATTAATATGATTTTAGATATTAATCAAAGAACTCACGTGTACCGAGCCCATGCACGTGACTCTCGTACAAGTGTTACCATACACAAGAACACTACTTTAGTAAGTGACAACGGGCCCAAATTTACATACCACAATAGTGTTTGCTTCTTTGGCTAGCTTCAACATCCCCTTGTTGTCCTCTGTAATGAAGTAATCATTGTCTACCAGGTCCACACCCTACAAGGACCCACAAAACATTTGATCAACAAAAAATGTACGTTAACTTGTAACACTACAGGAGTACAGAAACATCAATATTTCGCACCTGTTGTCGCGCAAATTCTTCTGCGCCTGAGAAGGCCAGATACGAGTGTGGAGATTTCTCCATGACGAGTCGGGCCAGCGAAACCGGGTTCTTCACCATCGTCACACCCGAAACTGCTCCGCATCGCCTCTTCGGCCCGTCCATGATACTGGCCTCCATCTCTACCGTTCCATTTGCAGTCAAGGCCGATCCACGCCCAGAATTGAAAAACGGGTCCGTTTCTAATTCCCTCACCTAAAACATGTGCAACAGTCACGACGAAGATACTAAAAAAATCGGGTTTTTGCAATTAAAATGATATGACATTATAAAATAAAAATAAAAAATTCTAGATACACATAAACACTCTGAGATTTACAACCTCATGCAACCACAAACAAGAACAAGTACGGAATGAAATGATGATAAAGTTTATTGGACTTACGACGAGCTCGACAACGTCGAGAGCAGGAAGAGAGTTGCGAAGAGAAGAGATGCCAAGATTGAGACAACGAGTGAGGAGTTGTTTCGCTTGTTCTTGACGTTCTTGGGGGAGATTTGGGTCGACACCAGCACCACCATGCACAGCGATTGCCCAACCACCCATTATCTCCCTCACTCTATCACTAATCTCCCTCTTGCTTTCTCTGTCTGTCTATTTAGCTCTCTATGTTGTGTTAATGCTTCTCGAGGTTTTATAGGCAAAATGGGACTCCAAATTTTGGATTAGAATTTGATTAGATGTGGATTTGATGTCCTCTGCCTTTCATTACTTGAGTGCTGCGTACCTTTTATTTTGTAGAGAGAGACTGTGTGGTGGCTTTAGAAATCGAAATGACTATCTCTCTTATGCGGCAAATGCAGATACGTTATTTATGAAATCATGTAAAATTTATCCAAAACATTAAAAATTAAGTTCGATGCCCTTATTTTTCTGATATTGCCGGGATCCATGTATTGTGGTCAATTATGTCATTTGATAAGTGAGGAGGTTAGGATGTTTCTGGACCTCCTGGACTCACTAACTCCCTATTTAGACTTTCCCAAATAAATTTTACAATTATTTATCCCACCCTAATCTACCAATTTTGGTTGCTCAAAATGTTTAACATGATATGGTTTTATTGTACTTGCTACGGGGTACAAACAAGATATTTTTGTTGGAAAAATCCAACATGTGTGGGCACACATATGTATTTAATGTGTATTATTATCTTAAAGTATAGTCCAATGAATTGTGATCTAATATGATTAATTGGACTAGGATATTAAAATGTCATGGACTTAATGTGTAGATACACTTAAGCAATTTTTAATTTGATGAGGAATCAAATTAGGAATTGGTAAGAATAACTGATAACCCAATTAGTTACAAATACAGGATTATGGTTCTCAGTTGAGCGTATGTTTTGTTTCTTCTGAAATTCTCTTCTACAGACAGAAAACGTATATTTCCTTCTACAGAGAGAGATATACAGAAAATATACGTTATCAACTAGAAGATCATGACTCATTCCCTTTTTTGAAATGCTATTATAAATCAAGGAACACTTCCATTTTATTCTTAATTATTTTAGACTTCATAATAGGAAAGACAGCTCCATTGTTTAAGGACATTAATTAATCACGAGGTGATGATAAGAGTGGTGATTGGCTGGTGCCTTGGACTGATTAAGATGAACAAATCAGGAATCAACAAATCAAAGTGGTTTATTTATTGTGTCAAGTCAGAAACACGTGTATTGTGTACATTGTACCTCTTCCGCTCACGGAACAATTATGTAACAGGAATTCTAAATGTCGAGGAAATGAGCGAGGAAACCAGCGAGGGCAGTGAGGTGGAGGGAGGGGAGCCATTCACCCCCTTGGGATGCATGCAAGAAAAGTCAACGCGTGCATCCCGAGAGAAGTGAATGGTTCCCCTCCCTCCACCTCACTCCCCTCGCTGGTTTCCTCGCTCATTTCCTCGCCATGTAGCCTTTCAATATGTCGTCTCCCTCAAAATCATGCATACTCTTTCTTCATTTCATGAGACGTTTTTAAATTGTTTGCGATGTGTTTGGTTACGCAGATATAGAATTTCGACCTTCCTTACCTCTTGCCTGTAATTAATATGGTGTACTAAAAAAAATCTCTTAGTGAGAAAGACGGTTCTTATTTGCCTAAAAGTGTCATCTTCGTGGCCACCCATGAGGCTAAGAGCAGTCGTGTATGTGCATTGCCTGCAATGTGAGCCGAGGGTTGACCTTGGGTCAGTGTCATGTGTGATCTCTAATTTGTTCCTTAATATATCTTCTTCTAAGGTGAGTTGGGTTTTTAAGGATCCTTAATATATCTTGCTTTTTAAGTGGTAACTGCTATGGCATTACCATTAGTATATTAATTTGGTTGGATTCTCGACATCCCAGGCTTGTCAAAAATGAGAAATACTAAACAAGAAGGAATCAAACCACACTAGAGGTTGCATCTGCCTAACTAATCAAGCTTGCAAAAGTAGTTCCTGCCCAATCTCTTTCACAATATTAATGAACCATTCGTTTTTAGGGTGTGTTTAATTAGTTTGTATTTAAAAAAAACATGAAAATTCACATAGTTTTTATTTAAAATACATTAAATTCACATAGACCTCCCAATTGGTTATGGGACATTTCCACGTGTTCATTCATGGTTCTAATGCTGGTGGGAGTTTACATTGTGTAGTTGTACTAATAGTATCCACTACTATATGTTGCAGTCTCACACATCCTTACTCTCGCTTTCTTATGATGTATTTATGATTAGCTAATTCATTATTTATCAAAATGAAACTTTATGAAATATAAGATAAAACGTGATTAAACTTGATTGTACTTGATGGCTAACGCTAAGATGGACAACACTAACTCATCTCTGCAACCAATCAGGGTTGATGATGATAACATGCCAACTTGAGGGGGTCCCTACACCAAATTGACATTTTTATAATAACTCCCAAAACAGTATCACTTTTGAAGTGTAACAATCCACTTAACAATTTTACATATTTATACAAAACAAAATTCACCATGAAGAGTATGATTATAAAAGTGATATTATTCATGGTGATCTAACTTATTGTATCATTTTTTTTTTTGTTACTGTTTTTCATTTTTTTGACTAAATTTAGTTTTGACTTGAAATTGTTTGATGGATTGTAACATCTCAAAAGTGATACTATTTTGAGAGTTGTTACAAAAGTGTCAATTTGATATAGTGAGTGATAGTTGGAGACAGAAGAGTTTTAGTGGAGTTCACTTCCATCCATGTCGGGGTAAGGAATCAAGAAAATATACTCTCATCTCTCACTGTTTACACACAGAGACCTTGTTGTTAGATTCACCACTACCACATGCATTTCCTCCCGGGCCCCGGCCCTTGCCCAATTTATCATCAGAAATCCAAATAATGCAAAACTATTATAAAGCAGATCTACTTTTGTCTTTGCTGCTTTGCGGTCCTCCTTTCCGGTAGGGATGGCAATGGGGCGGATTTAAGCAAATCCATCCCCTCCCCGCTGAAAATTGCAGGGATTAAAATCCGCCCCGCATATCCGTTTGGTATTATTTTTCAAAACCACCCCCGCCACCGGACGGATTTGCGGATATCCGCCCCGCCCCGATATCCGCATGAAAATTTCTCTACAGTATTACGATCATTTATGCATTAAAAAAAAAACATACAACAAATTTAAAAAAAAAACATACAACAAATTTTAAAAAAAAATCAGATATCTGAATCTCTAATATAAACAAATTACAACAAATTACAAAAAAAAAAAAAAGATCTAAAATTTACAACAAATTACCAATTTAAAAAAATCAGATCTGATCTGATCTGAACTCTAAGATCGAGATCAGATCTGATGAGATCGAAATGGAGATCAGATCGAGATCAGATCTGATGAGATCTGAGATCGAGATTAGAGATCAGAGATCGAGATCTGAGGTCGAGATCTGAGATCGAGATCTGAGGTCGAGATCAGAGATCCAGATCTGAGGTCGAGATATCATCAGATCTGAGGTCGAGATCTCATCAGATCTGAGATCTGGATCTAAGATCTTATTGCTAAGATCAGATCAGAAGGAGAAGGAGATCTGGAGAAGGAGAAGGGGCGATCTCTGTGAGAGGGAGATCTCTCTGCGATGGAGGCAGATCTCGCGGTCGACGCTGTGTGAGGGACCTCTCGAGGTCGACGCAGTGTGAGGGAGGCAGATAGTAGGAAACTTTTAATCTCTCTGCGATGGAGGCAGATCTCGCGAGTCGCGGCCGCGCTGCGTGAGGGAGGGCGACGTGGTGTGAGGGAGGGCGACGCTGCTCTGAGAGTGAGACGAGAGCTTGTGCTCTCTGTCTCTGTGTCTGTGAGAGGGAGTTGGTGAGGGTGAGGGGAGGAGCGTTTGGTGAGGGTGAGGAGGGTGAGGGTGAGGGTGAGGGCGAGGGGAGCGAATGAAAATGATGAGGGTGAGGGCGGTGTGAGGCTGTGATTTGTGAAAAACAGTAAAAGGTTAATCCTTTATATAGGCGAAGGGCATTTTTGTAAATTTGTTGGTTAAACGGATATCCGCGGGGCGGATATGGCCAAATCCGTATCCGCCCCGAATAATGAACGGATATTTTTTTGATACCCGAAACCACCCGAAAATCCATTCAGCCATATCCAAAACCGCCCCAAACGGATTGGGTGGGGCGGATATCCGTGAAAATCCGCCCCACTGCCATCCCTATTTCCCGGGCGAACATCCACCATTTTCCAAAGTTGTGTGAGTACCTTCATTTGGTGGGAAAAAACTAAAACTAAAATGAGATGATGGAATGATTTCAAAACCAGTTTTTTTTTTTTTGTTTGGGGAGGATCTACTAAGCGTTTTTTAAACATATAAAACATTTGTTTAATTAAGATATTACGTTGGATCGGCGGGCAGATGTGTGTATTACTTTGAGACCGCAAATGATTTGATTATATTTATATATAGGCATTTTGAGATTGGATGCAATGCATTTAATAAGACGGGCAAGAATATATCGATGGAATCATATGTCTTCTACGGTGAGGGAAGGGTCGTGATAGGTTCACGTGATCAATTTTTTTTATATACCGCGAGACTATGTAGGGCAGCATAAATTATCACATTTTTTAATGATACTTAGTAGTGCAAATTAGAGTTGTATGGGCAATGCTTCATTTGCTCTTTGCAACTTTGCCATTCCTCGGTTAAAGGGGGTGTATAAACTATAAAGGGTGCGGTATGTTCAGCCCAAGCCCAACACAACTACTAGTCACCGCACCGTGAACGGTTAACGGTAATCGAAATTGCCCAACCCAAAGAACTTGGGCTCAATCAGTAAACATAAAGTCTATTGGCTAAAAATTTTGGGGTTTGTCCATTTCAGGTGTTACCTGCTTCACCCAACAAAAAAATGCATGCAACTGGGCAAATCCAATTCCAGAACAGTGCACCCTTGAAGTAACACAAACAGCAAACAAACCAAAAGTAATCAAAGAAGTTAAAAATGTAGAGGCAAAAGCAATAACAACTACTCGCTATGTCTAATGTGAGAGTCTTAAACGAACTTGCAAACAAAACATCGGAAACTTAAAGATATAGAAACCCTTGACAAATTCAAGGTCTTAAACATCTTCTTCTTCTTCTTAATAACCCATCTTTTTATCCTCTCTGCGCATGTTTCTTTTTGCTTTTCTGTTACTTGTGCTGCAAACTTATAGCTTCTCAGATATTAATTTCTGCCTATGCATTGATATCTCCCATTCTGGCCATCTATACGAGTTATTGACAATACTACTTCTAATGTGGAATGGCGACAACGGGTTTAGATCATCCTGATCTCCAAAGCTATCTGCACATCTGCAAATCAACTCCACCTCTCTCTCTATGTGATCCTGATGTTCTTCTCTTGATCACATTTAAGTTTTTTTTTTTTTTTTTGATACAAACACTGAAGTTTGAAGGGACGAGTGTAGATATTACTTTATCCAAATATAGATAAGCTTTGTAGTAGTTCTTGTACCCGTATGAGACAAACACTTGAAATGGAAAAAAAATAAAAATAAAAATAAAAATAAAAACTAACAATACTTGGGCTCGAGCCAGCTGCCCATAGATTCCGTTGAGGCCTAAAATATTTTACAGGGCTTATGAACTAACCATCAAAGAAGCTCAAAATGTATCAGTGGAAGGCACCTTTCGAGAGAATGCGCCTAATTCATGCTGCCTCAGGCTTACCTTTTCGCAGGATAATCAAATGGTTGATTTGCCTTAAAAATCACACTTTACCCAATGATTGTCGCACTCCCACAAGGTAAATCCTGATAAATTTTACTCTCTAAACATCATTGAACTTGTGCAGAAGAAAAGGCAAAAACATGAGACTAAATAGTGCAACTACACCTTAATAAAGTGGAGAAACAAATTCACCTATATCCTATGACTCTACCTTCGTACAGGTAGATTCTCTTATGTGTTGGAATATATTAGCCCTAAATTTCTTATGATACTATCGTGTGACCTTACCATGTAATTGAGGTAATTCATCTTCTCTACAAGTTTGAGCTTTAAGAGAAAATGACAATTTATTTACGAAAATTCTAGCCAGCCTTGTATTGGCGCCCAATCTCTGCCTGGAGGGTGTTGGGCACGTGAGATTGGGTTTTGGCTGGAAAGGGTGAAAGCCACTTTGCTGCTTTCTCCACTTGTCATCCATCACATCCCTATTCCCACTCGACAAACTCATCACCCCTGAATTTCCACCAAAACTTAATGACAATGGACTCAAACCCATACTTCCAAATCTTCCTATATTTCCATTCATCCCCCAAGAAAGCAAGTCTTTAAACAACGGAGATAAACAACTCCTCACAGTATCTTCAATCACATTGGCAAGCGATGAATTCACCTGACAATTCAACAAATTGGAAGTCTCTGCCAAATTCTCCTCCACTGCCACAACACTACTCCTAGATCTCTTTCAGACTCTTCACACTCACAGAGCAGCTCTCACAACAAGAATTACTCATATCACATCAAGAAATCATCCTTTCACAAGAATTACTCCTCTCACAACTCTTCACACTCACTCTTCAGAAAAAAAAAAAAAAAAAAAAAGGAGAGATTTTATAAAACTTTGAAGAAAAAGGAGAGGTTTTTAAAAAATTATGAAGAATGTCAACAAATGAAGAAGAAGGAAACAACAACAACATGTATGAGGAAGATGAAGAAGATGTGGTTGTAGGAGAAGAAGAAGAAAAAACGAATGAAGACTTGGATGAAGAAGACGAAGAAGAAGAAGATCTCCACTCCGATTCCCTCACCACCACAGCCATCACTGCAACCATCGAACCACCAGCGGCACCAGCAATCTAGCTCTACCATCCTCCTCTTCCGTCATCACAATAACAACAACAATTTCTGAGGGCAAAAAGCCCTCAGCTTCCGCTTTGGACGATTCATGGCGGCTCTTTCAGCGGCTGTGTACGGACGAAAACGAGATCGAGCTCTTACAAGGGTTTCTCGAGTTCACAACTAAACGAGGGTTTAAGAACTCAGCTTATCATCATGACACGACACCCTTCTATGATCATATCAAGAGCAAGTTACAACTTGATTTCAACAAAAATCGGCTTGTTGAGAAGCTGAGAAGGTTGAAGAAGTATAGAAATGTTATGAATCGGATTAGTTTAGGTAAAGATATTGCCTTTAAGACCCCTTATGACCAGGCAAATTTCGAGATCTCTCAGAAGATTTGGAGCGGAATTGGGGAACCTGGGATTGAAGATGAGGAACTGCTCTGTTTCTTTCACTCTCACAGAGCAGCCAACCACGTGCTCAGGACCCTCCACGCGCACGTGCCTAGGAGGGTCCAGGCATACTCAAGGCGTGGAAACAAGGCCGGCTAGAACGACACATTTTCGACCTAGTGAAAGGATACGAAATTGGGCCGAATCTTATCGGATTGAGGGGGGCTCCTGCGCACAGTGGGCAGGATGAACTCCTGCGCAGGTGTCCCAGCCGTTGGATCAGAATCCAACGGCTCAGATCATATTAGAGGAGAGAGGTTTTTGGCGGGAATTTTTTTTAAATAAAATCTGAATTTCAAATTGATATGATCTGAGCCGTTGGATTTTAATCCAACGGCTGGGACACCTGCGCAGGAGCCCCCCTCGATCCAATCTTATCCCAGCCTCCGAAGATTCAACCCATCTTTCAACTCCTAACCATCTCACTCACTGTTGAAAGGCAGTTGGCACGTAATCTCTCCCTCGCTCGAAAACAACAACGTAGCCCCTTCAAAACCCACCACACGAAGATGTCTCCTTTATCCACCCTTCAGTTCACTCCACAGTTCACAACCAGCTCCAACAATGGCTTCAACAACCTCCCCACACCTCCTCCTCCTACTCTGCACTCTCCATCTTCTCACCTCCATTATTTCCGCCTCCGAAGCCTACCCACCCCCATACGGAGACACCCCCAACTCATGCGTTTCAACTCAATCAAACATCGATTTAGTACCCCAGAGAAGGGAAGTCTACGGGGGTGGAAGAATCTTTGACATCACACACAGGTACAGAGAGGACATGCCGGCATGGGGTTCGACCGATGGTGGGATGGGGAAGTTCATTTGGCTGAGTGAGAGCATGAAGAACGGGTCGTTGGCGAACATTTCTGAGTTGAAGATGATCGCCCACTCTGGGACTCATGTTGATGCGCCTGGGCATGTCTTTGAGCACTACTATGATGCTGGGTTTGATGTCGATAGCCTTGATCTCGAGGTTCTTAATGGTATATATGGGTGAATTTCTTGCTTGTTATATGTTTGATGAAATTCAGCACAGAGTTATTGGTTTTCTATTTATGAATGATTATTAAGTTGTAGCAATACCCTAAGAATAATGAAAAAGTTATCCATGCCCACAGCTTTATTGTTTTTTTTTATTCATGGTGAATTTTAAGAAACTGAATGATTATTAAGTTTTGACAATACCCCTTGTATCTAATTGGGTGTTCTATTCATGAAGAAGTTTAAGAAACTGAATGCTGAAAATGTTACCCTGAGCAAACTTGTATCTAATTACTATTTTTTCACTTTTGACTATATTATAAATCGCTATACAAGTTATTTGTGCCTTCTTTAAGCTATATAACAAAACCCATTCTTAATAAGATTAAAAGAGGCTGTATTTAATTCACATCTTAGTTTTCATCTCTAGGATCGTGATTTTCATATGTCTAAGCTCAATAATGAGGATTGGATAGTGTAGCGTCAGCTATAATCTTGAACAAAAAGCCACCTATAGGATTTAAGCTTACCCAATTAGGGAATTCTATAACTACTTAATGAAATAGCTTATGGCTTAAATGACATCAATTACTTGTATCTATTTAATTTGACATTTATGAAGGCCTGGCTGTATTAAAGTAAGGTTATTTTGAATTTGGCCCCATTAGTTTATATGTGACTTTGTTTGACCCCTAAAATTAGACGGAATTGTGAATTAAACGATGTAGACTCGCCTTGACTAAATTCAATGCCAAATTTCTTTTATCCCAACTTGATCCCAAAAGCATAAGAAAACCTCGAGATATACAAAAATGTATCTCAAGACACACTAATGGTGGAGATTAAAAAGTTAGTTTGTCTTCTCCAATGGACTTGAACAAACTTTAATCCATCTCCACCGCCACCATCTTTCCTAATTTACAACCCAACCCACCATCTACCTTTCACCATTTTTTAACTAACCCTGCCGTTGCCATTCACATTGCTTCATTGTCACTTCCACTACCTCCTCCATCCTTCCCCCTCACTGCTATCTTTTTCGCCCAAACCACCATCCGGTGCTCACTCATCTCCTTTTTATCTCCATTAATAAAGATTTGTTGAGAAAAACGTGTACCAAACTATAATTTAGGTCGAAACAATGGGGGTCAAAACCTAATAATTTTTTATTGATAATATATGATATCAATTAAACTCAAAATGAATTCAACTCAAATCCTAGATTAATTGAACAAAGGGGGAGAAATTGAATTGTTCTTGTCCGAGAATGGTCAAAATTTGATGAGGTTAGAAGAAGAGTCTATTGAGACTTTGTTTTAGAATTTGGTTTATTAGAGTTGAGGAGTTCAAGCATATAAGGTGAGATGTTCTTAATGGTGGTGGGCAAAAACAAAACAGGGAATGGGAGGAAGGGGGCAGCGATGGTGCCGGTTCAAAAAGGGTGAAGAGCAGGTTGTGGGTTGGGTTTTGGATTTAGGAAGATGGTGGTGGTGGTGGAGATGGGTTGGAGGTTGTCTAAGTCCATCGAAGAAGACAATATAACTTTGTAATATCCGTCATTAGTTTGCCTCAAGATATATTTCTTGTATATCTCTAGGCTTTCTTATGCTTTAGGGGTTAAATTGGGGTAAGGGCAATTTGATCCTGAATTTAGTCAATGCGAGCATAATGTTTTGATCATGTTTCAGCAGTAGCATATTGTTCCATGGAGCTAAGGTCCATGGAACAATATGGAAGAAACAAGGGTCAGACTCTATTACAATTTATTTTGGTACCAAATAGAGTTGCATATAACTAATCCGGGCCAAATTCAAATAGTTAGGTGTCGTTCTTGTCTTAAAGAAGTTTTGACACAAGCGTGCCGAGTTGTCAAGAAACCTAAGCATATATCATAGTTCTGATTTTAGGCAAGGATAATCTGCTCTTGATTAGATCCTCATATAACAATCAACTATCATTGATATTATCCTGTTTTGGTGTAAAGATTTTAGGCAAGGATAATCTGCTCTTGATCAGATCCTCATATCCGATAATCAGCTATCGCTACACATTGATTGTAACCTGTTTTGGTGTAAAACTTTGGTCTTATATTTTATTAGGTTAAAAGTTCTGGAATTTGATGGTATCTTGAAAACACAGTTTCTAGAATGGGCTATCATTGTATCATATTGGCTGAAAATAAACACTAGATGAATTCCATTCATCAAGTTTCATTAAGTGCTTTAGGTAGACCTTGACTATTGAACCTTATGATGTTCAATGCGATTTGTACTCTTCTGATGCACCATAATGTGGTGCTTCACTTCGTGTGCTGCTCCAGTGATTTCAATAGTTTCTTGGTTGCGAGTGAGAGAAAAAAAAATCCTTTCATATGGGCTGAGAATTGTTTCAATGATGCTTGAATTCACGTTAACATGCATTCTCCAATCTATTTGATTCATGTGATGACTGGACTACTTAATCCCTACGAAAACTGTCCAATAAATATCTGAAAATCAAACATGCATGATGCATCTCTGTGATTATCCAAAATGCGTAATAGAAATGATTAATGAAAGAGAAGCTTTATCTGAAAATTTCATAGCAATCTGACACATCTTGCCTTCTAGGTAGACTAACAGGCTCTTAACCTTTTTTATGGTTTACTGAGTATGCAACATGACCAATTTCAGAAAATCCAGAACATCGTGACACGTCGGTCTATATAGGTTTTATTTATTTATTTATTTAATATAACTAGTAAGATGAATATAAACATTATGTCATTACTATTTAGGTTCATTTCAAATGAAAAATGCAAATAGATGGCAATACGGATTACCATGCTAACTTCAACCTGGAAACCAGTCATATTTGAAAAACTCGTCTCAATATGAACTCTTTTTTATTCTATTACTGAAGAAGTGCCTGAGGAGTGTCGTGTCGTGTCGGGTTGTCCAACCTGAACAAGGCTCTCCCAACAAAGGGGGGGTCTTCCTTACTTCTTGGTGCTTCCTATGTTATAATCATTGATTTTATTTATCTCTTCCTGGAACTTATCTGGCAAAGCTTTGAATTTATTATAAAAGGATACTCCTTTTTAATTTGAGTAAAAATATTAACACACAATTGTATCTTCACTCACGCACTTTGGCACATGTATTTAATTACAATTTGTCATTTGTTGGTTCCTATAGGTCCTGCATTGTTGGTGGATGTACCGCGGGATACAAACATAACAGGTAAACTTTACTCTGATTTAGTTTCTTTTTGTCAACTAACACCCCCACCCCCCCAAAAAAAAAAAAAAAAAAAAAAAAAACCAAAAATCCCCTTTACTTAGCAAACAATGTTATCTGATGTTTGACCGAAGTGTTCCATATATTTCTATGTCCACCCTTTTATCCTGGTCAACCAATGATGCGATTTACAATATTGGTTTTGATTAAGGCTTAAGATGTTCATCCGTTCTAGAAGTTGGTTTAAAGACTCAACTGATAATAGTTCAAGGTGGGGTCTGTGTGTACTTAAAACCTGCTCTCAGTATGGCAGCCTTCTGCCATTATTGGCTTTAGCTTTGAAAAATGAGTGCTTGAATTTCATTTAACCTGATATGTCATAATAGTTCCATTAACTTCTCTAGGTGATGAACTATCTATTATGATAATTCGTAAACACAACTAACCCCAGTCCTCAAAATTACATTTCTGAATGTTGCTAATGTTGTAAAATATCCAACTTGTTATCCATTAAGTAAATGTTAGTATTCCCGGAGGCACTTCAAGGCAACATAGACCAAGTCTGTACAATTTCTTTGTGCAACAAAAAGAGAACCAATGTGCCATTAGTGGGTTTTGTAAGTCAAGATTTTGTTCAAGAGTGATCTGTATAGTGGATTATATGCATTGAGTATATGCTACAACCCTGCATGGAGAATGATAAATAAGTTTCTGGGATATATTCCGCTTCTTGCAGCTGAAATTGAGAGATCAGAACTAAGATGCTTCCAGTTTTTAAAACCCCTTAATTGGGTTGTTCTCACGGTGAGAAAGCTAACATTGTTTTCAATTGTTACAGCTGAAGTCATGGAATCCTTACATATTCCAAAAGGAGTACAACGTGTGCTTTTCAGAACACTAAACACTGACAGGTATTTTTTTTTCATCATTCAAATTGGTGGTTTTCACTGCCACCCTTGTAGCATATTCGTTTCTTTATTATGTTTTATTTTGTTATGATAATTATCTATTGTTAATATACATCTATTTGCTCAATGCTTCCCGGTGGACATTTACCTATTCCTAAAGCGCTATCATGTGAATAGCATTTTAGATGAAGATAAATTGGTAAGGTCTTGTGTTCTTTTGAACCATCGTTATCTGGAACGTGGTTGCTCAGGTACGTAGTATGGTATGGGTACGAGATGTGCCACTTTCGTGGTACGTGGTACGAAGGGGGTATTCTCATTTGAGATGTAGTTTCAAGTCGCGGATTGATTTGGAAGTCTTGTTTGTGTTGTGGTTGATAATATATGTAAGGGTCTTTTGGTCTTTTGAATCATCGTTACCTGGAACGTGGTTACTCATGTACGTGATATAGTATGGGTACGGGATACACCACTCTAGTGGCACGTGGTACGAAGGGGGTATAGTCTCATTTGAGACGTAGTTTCAAGTGGACTGATTTGGTAGTCTTATTTGTGTCTAGTTAGTAATATATGTAATAATAACACATAAGGATGTAGTTATGCATTATCCATAAATTTCACAATAAATAACAAAAATTCCTTTCTAAAATTAGAATAAAAGAGCAAAATTGAAAAAGTACAATAATATCGAAGCAATTAAATAGTTTTTTTTTTTTTTTTTTACCCTTAACCCCTCCCACCGCAAATGTTGTCGGTAGGGTTCGAATCCCGGACTTGTGATTCCATCCGCCACAAGTTTACTGCTGAGCTGGTATCTCATTGGCAAATAGCTAATGTTGAACTCATTTTCCCTTGCAAATCTTGATATGTTAGTTTGTTATACTTTTAGGAAATAAATAATTAGCTTGCTAGAAGTAGTTTAAGCTAAGAACCACAAGTGGGTAAGGAAGCATGTACAGATGGCACACCATCTTTTTCTATAACATCTAACATATCACCGCATTCATAATCTAGGGATCTCCATTGTAAAAGTTTTAATTTCATAATGGAATCATCTATATGAATATACTCCCCATTTAAATCCCATTTCTTAAAAAAAGGGCCATCTTTATAACTTTCCTTGAAATGTGATTGGAAACGGATATTTGAATGGACGAAGACAAATTTATCTAGATTTTTGTTTATTTGTTCAAAATATTATACAAATTTTACTATGGACCAATATAAATCCTATATGCTCAAATATGTTATAGTAAGCCATATTTGGTGAATTGGTGCCAGAATGCACCATGTTCTGGGTCAAAGTTCCCAGAACGTGGGTAGGAGAGAAAAAGGAGGAAGGGGGGGGGGGGGGGGGAATTAGGTAACTATAGTCCAGATTTGTCCTTGAAATGCACACACGTTAAAAAAAAAAAGGAAGTCTAATTGATTTGGTTGTTGATGCCTTATTCATTCTATGTTTTTTTTTTCCTAGGAGGCTTATGTGGAAGAATTATTTTGACACAAGCTTTGTTGGGTTAACGGTGAATGGTGCAAAATGGCTAGTAGAGAACACTGATATCAAGTTTGTCGGTAAGTGATAGGCTAACTATTCATAAATAACGTGCATCATGTAATAGATGGTGTGTTTTGGTAGCTTGATGAATGCAGTACAGGTATTAGATGTGTCCCATTATATATCTTAGTTGTTGTAAATGGCTGGTTAAGATTGCCTTTTTTTATTGTGTATAGTTGTTATTGTGTCTTTACATATCTTCGTTGCTGTAAATGGTTGGTAAATTACATCCGTTGTTTAGTTGTAGGAAATGTAGTCTTTGTAATTTGTAGTTCTATATTTTAACCCAAGTCTAACATGATTTTCAGTTGTGTTACTGTTATCCAAGGATTGTGATTTCGTTGTGTAAAGAAAAAACGTAAAATTTTCGAGGATACATGAAATATATATAATGAATTTCGAGAGTATTTAAAATATGTGAAGAAATAAGAGATAATTAAATAAATTTTTGATACACATTAAATGAAGCTTAAATACCAATAAATGAAACAAACATGAAATCAATATATGATTAGAAAATTAGGGAGTGGTTTCAAAAATTTATATATAAGTAGAAGAAATGATAATTAGAAAATCAAGGGGTGGTTTAAAAAATCAATAAATAATTACAAGAAATGATAATTATAAAAAATTCTCGAAATTTACAAAAAACTCTTGAAAAAATGTAATTTTTGGTACCTGGTTTTTGTATTTTTACGAAATTTACGAAAAATCTCGAAATTTGCAAAAAAAAACCTCAAAATGTTTTGAAAAAAAACTCTTGGAAAAATGTAATTATTTCTTTCGCCTTTTTTCTTTTCGTAATTTAAAAAAAAACGAAAATTTTCGGTGAAATTTGGCTAGATTTAACGAAATCCCATTCCTTGTTATCTACCAAAAGTCCAGTTGAGCTAGCTGTGCTTTTTTTATCCACTCCAAGTTGTACCCCTATGTCTAGATGATATTTTTTGTGTAATTCTTCTCCTTAGTACTCTTACTGAAAGTTTAACGATCCACTTCCTACCTTAAAGAAGTTAGAGCTGGAGAGAAGTCAAATCAACAACTATCCATGTAGTTAGTCAATTGGTACTCCTAGTCCTAGTTGATCAGTTGTTAGTTTCCAAAACATTCCCAGTAACCCAAAATAATCCTTTGCAGCACAATGGAACATTTATTAACTCTAGACGAGCAACCTTTTCCAGTCTCAGTAGCATCCCTCCCGTGTTAATAGTCATCCCTCACAAACATTAGATCCAACTCTCAGACCGAGATGATCTTAAGTTGGCCCATATCAAATTTGGTGTTGAAACTTCTTGTTCATGATAGATACTTGTAACGTTTACATCTCAGATTCTTCCCAATAGTTAGATGATCTCAAGCTTCCTTATTTTAAGAAATGATTAGCAGTTATTGTATGTTTTATTATATTATAGAAAACTAAATCAAATGACTAATGTCTTGATCACCTTTCCCCAAACTATTCCTGATGTAGTAATAATATAATGCGGAGTCCATGAACATGGTTTTTTTTTTATTGGTTGAACAATGTATATTTTCGTCTTGAGTTCAATACCAGTGCAATGGTTCTACAACACAACTTGCAACAGAAGGAATTTGATACTGAAGCCTTGTAGTCTATTGAAGATCTGAAAAAATACTTCTAAATTTAGAGAAACATAGGGTAATACAAAAGTTTCCAATCCAAGATGGAGCAGGGGAATGAGTATCTGGTGTTGTTGCTAGGGCTATCAATTTATCCCATTGGGATCAAATTGGCATTTATTCAAATTTGGATTCAATATTGGTTTGATTCAGTAACTTGTGAATTGGAATATTGACACCAAATTCAAATTTGTGGAGGGATTAGATTTCAGGTATAGTCTAATTTAGGGTTGGGCATTTTAGACCAAAAAAGGGGACCGGACTGGAAACTGGACCTATCGGGCCGGTTCAAGCCTGGTTTTAAATATTATTTTAATATCCGGTCCTAAAAACTAGACCGGAATGAGATGCTCTGTTTGGGCCTCGATTCCCATTTTCAAAACCGACCAGTTAACCGGCCCGACCCAGGTATTTAAGAAAAACAATTAATTTCAATTTTCTGCAAGCATTTGCCAAATTTCAGCCTATAATTTGTGTTGACGTTCGCAAAACCTCCTCTCTATCACTACTTTTAGCGAAATTCTATGTTGCCTTGTTTGGGTGACTCTTTGGGATTTTTTGACACTTCTACCCCTTTTGTGGATAGTGTTTGTGGTTGTGTTTTAAATAGAAGGGGTAAAAAGTATAAAAAATTTCAAAGAAGTGTAAAAGAGACACCCAAACAAGGCAACATAGATGTACTACTTTTATCAACCTTTCTCTCCACTCTTTTTCTTTCCATCGCTTCTCAAAACCCTCAAATCCTAACACCAGCAACTGAACCTCCAAACCCTAAAAACTCCACCTTTATCGATCTCCCAAACCTTAGTCATGGCGTCTAGTTACATTTTGATCTCTCTTCTCTGATCCTCCACTCGCCGTTCCGCATCCAAACCATCGATCCTTAGCCCTAGGGCTCCATCCCCTGTATCTCGCCCAAAGCTTTGTTTTTCTTTCCTTTCTTCATGATGGGCTCAATCGTCCAAGAAACCATGGATGAGTCCATGTCAGTCGTTCTTGAAACCATGTCGATGGTCATTGATTCCATCGTTGAGGAAGGGGAGAAGATGAAAGTGGTTGAATCTGAGGGACCCTGTTTTGCTCACTTTCAGTCACAAGTGCTTCCTACCCCATGTGTGCCATGAGAAGATGAAAAGAAGGAAATGGTTTGGTCTGACGATGAGCCGAATTTCGCACTTTTTGACTTGCAAGAGTTCGCCAACCAATCCGTCACTATGAAATGATCGATTGGGGTTCGGATTTCTACCCATTTGAAGGAAGAAGATGAAGTTGGTGATGGACCATGTGTTGATTTGAAGCAAAAGAGAGGAGAATCCAGTGGATTTGGTAAGATCACTTGTGCCGGTACAATCGGTAGTGTGTGTCAAGTCATCGATGCTGATATTGATGTTAGATTCAATGAGGTTGATAGTATGTTTCTTTGATTGTTGATGTTGATAATGTTGATGGTGGTGATTGGGGAGAGTGGCTTTGGTACTTCTAGGAAGGACTTGAATATGAAGAAGCACTGTTCTTAGATCACAAGCTAATGAAGTTGGATATGGGCTTTAAAAAATCAAAAAAGGATTGTTAAGCATTTTGGACCGAGACCGACTCGTATTGTCGACTAAACTCGTATTGTCGGCTAACCGGGACCCCGGCTAACCGGCCTCACCTAGTCCGGGCTTGGTCTTGAAAATCAAATTTTGTAAGGCCCGATCCAGTTTTCAGTTTTGGCTTTTCGGTTCGGTTAACCGGACCAGCCTAGCCCTAGTTTGATTTATTGAAAGAATTAGACAGGATATGGATAGGAGGTCATGAACGAAATTAATGCTAGGATTGATTTTGGTTTGCATTGGATTGGGTTGAATTGGAGGTATTTTGAATCTGATCTCATAAATGTTCATGAAAAATCATTTTCACCTGATGATCTATTTCTAATGCATCATCAATTCTTTCATATATTCAAAACAATCTGATATCTTTGTTGTAACATGTAGGGGTTGATTACTTATCCGTTGCTGCTTTTGATGAACTAATTCCTTGTCATCATGTGTTGCTTGGAGGCAGGGTAAGAAAATTTTTCCATTTGGTTTGCTTTCATTTGTAATTGGTATAGATGTGAGTTTATTATTATTAGTAGTACTCTTATTTTACCTTTAAATCCTGACGTTCCACTAACATCTTTCAAGTCAGTTATTTGTTTAGTTCTCGTCATATCTAAGTTGCATTATGGACCTTTGCTCCACAAGTTCTACCTTGTTTTAAATATGTACCCATAAAAAAATTCATGAAAGTAGCATGCAACTATTTTGGATGAATACATTGAATGGCCATTTCCTTTTTTATTTTGGAGATGATCACAACTTATAAACACGTGCTGCTCGTATTAGATGAATATCCTTGTAGTATGTTCTAATTGTTTTGGGCTGTCGATACTAAATCTTGGAAACATTTATTGATGGTGCTGAAATTTTCTAGGAAATCATTCCTGTGGAGGGCTTGAAACTGGAAGGAGTCAGCCCAGGGATATATTCAGTACACTGCCTACCTCTACGGCTGCCTACTTCTGATGGATCACCAGTAAGATGTATTCTCATCAAGTGAGAACTCCTTATGTAAGTCACTCTGGCATGGATCTGTGATGGTCATTTGCCTTTTATTACACTGGAAGAACCTTGTGCTATGGATCTCATGTATGTAGTTTGTGATATGCAGTCAGTAAATCTGTATGACCGTAATGACAGTAGTTATGCCCAATATGTCATATTCATAAATAATGTAGGATTACAAAATGCAAATACGGGCACTGTACAAATGGAGAAGGGTGAGAGATATGTAATATCGCTGTAGCTTTGAGTACATTTGATTGTTAATGCATAACTTTACTTATACATGTACTCCTACTTGCATAAATATAGTTTGAAAGCAGAAAATGTTAAGTTGGATTGTCATTCAAATTTGTGTGAATCGTCTTATATAATGAAATTATGTTTTTATGGATGGATTGAAAATGCTGATGCACGTGGTTTTCCTCTTGTGAAAAGTTCATATTTAATATAGCCACTCGACGGGAAAATAGTGAGTTCTTTCTTTCTTTCTTTTTTTTTTTGCCAAAAATACGATGAGTATCAACTATCAAGAACCGCACAGTTTAGGACTGCAATTGAAGGACGTACGGTAGAGAGATTGGGAATCATATTGATAATCTTGGCTGTCATATGCATCTGATTCAAATCCTGTTTCATACTAATTGCAATAATCAACCCTTTTAACCTGAATGCTTCTAGGACCTTAGATCAGTGCAAATGTGTAGCGCCATAGTAGACCTAGTGTCATCTAATTCTTGGTTAGCAAGACTAAGGAACTTAATGGCATTTTGGTTGTCGCTTTGTTTGAGTGTAAAAGACTAATCCTGCAAGTGGTGAGACTCAGGTGAAGACCAAGGATCGCAGTCTATATGGCAGCAGACATTTCAGATTGAACCGAGTCTAGATTGTTTATGCCAGTCTATATGGCAGCAGACATTTCAGGTTGAACCGAGTCTAGATTGTTTATGCCGTATGTCACATGAAATTTTATCTAGAGAAGTGTTAACGCGTGGATTGAACTACACCAGGCGGATTCATAGTTTGAGTATAGTTGCAGTGTTGCAGTAAATCTCCTTAGGTGTTGTGTCTAGTCCAGAACTATAGCTTGAATGGATGACCCGAATTCAGTGTTATAAACTTATAATCGATCGGAGTCAAGATTGTCCATGCTGTATGTCATATGCCTAATGGATGGATTGTCTGGACTACATGCCTGTCGATAATTGAGTCTAGTCATCATGGTGCGGTAAATTTCTCCCAAGTCCGAATGCAGACTACCTGAATTTCTTAAACTCGTGGCATTTTACGACAAATTTGCCATCCTATTCTAGACAGAAAACAATCAAGATAGGTGAGAGCAAGTAAACCCCAGAGATACCATCCATAAACTTAGCTAGCTGCCATGGAAGACAGAGAAATGGGGATGCTAGCAAACCCTCTACTGAGCATGTAAAGGGACATTTGAGGCTAAAAGTAACTTGCAGGACCAATTAAACAAAAATTGTCAGCTAAAAAAAGAGAGAGAAAACCCTAATCTACCCCAATCCTTCGCCTCCCCCACAACCTCTCCTTATAAGGATCACTCTACCCAATTTTTTGTGTCACATACCATCTGGTATTTAATGTAGCTTGGCTTCTTCTTCTTTATTGTGTTCCCCCATTTTAACCCCTTGGGAACTAAAGCCCTTCATTTCTTTCTCCAAATGAGAAAACTTATCATCAAATGAGCATTATGAAATTCCTAGAGCAGCACTAGAGCCACTTTTAGGGTTTAGAGTTATCATATCCACAATATAATTTTACAAGAAAAATCTTGATATCCATCTTGAATGGAACTCAAATTAACCTATTAAAAGAATCCTAGACAGTAATTTATGTCCTTGTAAAATAAATAAATAAATAAATAAAATACCAGTGTTAATGTCAACTATTCTAAGTGGCATGATTTGTGACAAATGGTATCAAAAGTTCAATTTATGATTCTAGGATCCATCAAAGCCCAACTCGCCTTAAAGTATAAAAACTAAAACCATCCTTGATGCCAATGCTAAGAAGCTTTACTGGTATAAGATTTGTGGTGAATGGTATCACGTCTGCCATGACACGTTGTGATTATGGGATCCATCAAAACCCTAAAAAAACCGTAGATGCTAGATTTGACTATTTTCTCTCAAAGACTTTGGCTCAAACCTATGTTTGATTAATAAAATAAGAAATAAGTGTACTCTATTGATGTAACTACATGTATGGGCTAACTACTAGTTTCAATAATACTAGGAAATTAATGTTTTTGCAACCAGGGTGACATGGCAATGATCTTGAAAGAATGATGAAATTCTCAAATTGTTTATGTGTATTACGAGATTGTAAAAAACCTTCTCTGATGATTCCACATCATCCTGATTGCAAAACCTAATTCCCTAGCCTTATACTTGAACTACAATAAGGCAAAATAACTCAGCGCAATTATGATGTACTCTACACTTGTGCTTCTTAACTCAACTTTGTCCTTGTAGTTATCCAACAGACATAAGACAGCTCTCTTTAGTCCTCCATAGGGATCCATTTTTAACATTTATGTGGAGGTGTTAGGTGTATACTTTGTACAACTAAGGATACTGTGAAACAGGATTGTGAAGATTCAAAAGTGCTAGGATTTGTTTGTGCACAAGTTGTTTTGAAAAGAAAAAAAAAAACCGTAGTGAAGCTTCTTATCTAGAAAGTCACAGGTTTTGTTTGCAATGGCATCCAAGGTGAGCAAAGCACATGTGGGGAAGTATGAAATCGAGAAATTTAATGGTAAGAACGATTTCGGATATTGGAGAATACAAATAAGGAATTTGCTTATTTCTCAGAAATTACACAAGGCATTACTAGGGAAGGATAAAAAGGCTGAAACCATGTCAGATGATGAATGGGAAGAATTGGATTTGGAGGCTCGTGCTGCTATTTGCTTGTGTCTGGATAAAGACATAATTTTTTTAGTTAATGAAGAGACTACGGCAGCTGATGTTTGGTTGAAGCTTGAGTCACAGTTTATGACTAAGACATTATCAAACAGGTTATACTTGAAAACCCAATTGGTGATCATATCGCCAAGTTTACACGGATTATCTCAAATTTGAGAGATGTGGATGTGAAGATTGAGGATGAAGACCAAGCAATTATATTGCTTTACTCCTTGCCGCTGCGTCATATGAAAATCTTGTACAAACAATTTTGTTTGGGAAAGATGAACTCATATTTGATGAAACTACCGATGCACTCTTGTCCAATGAGATTCGGAAGAAAACTTCATCAAGTGGTAGTGGGAAAGATCAAGCTGAAGGGTTGGTTGTTAGAGGAAGGTCTCAAGTGAAATCATCTTCAAAGAGTGGAAAATCTAGATCAAAGTCTAGAGGTCCACAATGTCACAAATGTAGAGAGTGGGGGCATATTAGAAAAAATTGTCCAAATCAAGGTAAGAGTAATCATGATAACAGTTGGAAGGGCAAGAAAAAGCAAGATAAGGGTGATACTAGTGAAGCAAGTTATGCATCTAGTACGAAAAAGGATGAAGAATGTTATTCAGTTGTGGGTGAAAACACAGAAATCTCTGGGAGATGGATCCTTGATTCTGGGTGTTCTTACCATATGTGCCCAAACAGGGAGTGGTTCACTACCTATGAGCACATTGATGGTAGTATTGTTCCGATGGGTAATGATTACGCTTGCAAGACAGTTGGAGTTGGAACAATGAGGATTAAGATGTATGATGGTGTTATGAGAACCTTAACTGATGTGAGGCATGTCCCAGCCTTGAAAAAGAACCTTATCTCGCTTGGTGTTTTAGACTCTAATGGTTGTAAGTTTACAGCGGTAGGTGGAGTTTTAAAGGTTGTCCGTGGGTCTTTGGTTGTCATGAAAAGGATCAAACAAGGTAACTTGTACACCTTGATGGGTAACACGGTAACATGAAATGTGGCAGTGGGAACTTCTTCATCGGAAAGCACTAGGTTATGGCACATGCGACTTGGGCATATGACAGAAAAAGGATTGTCTCTACTGAGCAAGCAAGGGTTACTGAAGGGTATGCAGAAATCGACTATGGAGTTTTGCGAGCATTGTGTATATGGAAAACAATGCAGGGTAAAATTCAGTACAAGCAAGCACAGGAGCAGAGGTATTCTAGACTATGTGCATACAGATGTATGGGGGCCAGCGAAGGTCGCCTCTAAGGGAGGTTCCAGGTACTTTGTCTCCTTCATTGATGATTATTCCCGTTACACATGGGTATATTTTTTGAAGTCTAAGAATGAAGTATTTGAGACATTTAAAAGGTAGAGAGCAATGGTTGAGAATAGAACTGGAAGAAAGGTGAAGACTTTGAGGTCTGATAATGGTACCGAGTATACTGAGGGTACTTTCAAACAGTTTTGCGATCAGGAAGGAATTGTTCGACATTGGACTGTTAGAGACACGCCACAACAAAATGGAGTTGCTGAGAGATTGAACCGTACTATGCTTGAAAGAGCTAGGTGTATGCGCTCCAATGCATCTTGGCAGAGAATGGTGGTCTGAATCAATAGCCACCACGTGTTTCTTGATTAATAGATCGCCACATTCTACATTAGACTGCAAACCACCTTATGAGGTGTGGTCAGGTGAACATGTTGATTACAGTATATTGAAAGTTTTCGGTTGTATTGCCTACTACCATGTGAAAGAAAATAAGCTTGATGCTAGGGCTAAGAAGGCCATTTTCTTGGGGTATGCAAAAGGCGTGAAGGGTTATCGTCTATGGTGTTTAGAGGATAATAAATTTGTGATCAATCGAGATGTTACATTTGATGAGAATTCCTTGTTAGCTTGTACTAAAGCTAAGGAGTTGGTTGATAGTGGTGGTGAATCTAGTAACACTCAGAAAGTGGAAGTTGAAGCGTCTGTGGATGCAGAAGATGAACAAGTGGTTGAAGCAGGCACACATGATATGAATTATGAGCCTGAAGACCATGAGAAACAACAACCAGTTGAAGATAATCAATCCCAGCAGCAACCTTTGGCCTTAACTAGGTCAAAACGATCGGTTAAGCAAGTTCAAAATTTTGGCTTTGAAGAACTGTTGAAGCACTATAGTCAGTTGAATACAGCTGATTTGGTTGCATATGCACTTTCTGTGGAAGATGATGAGCCAACTACTTACAAGCAGGTCGCTCGTCATTCAGATAGTCAGAGTTGGTTAGTAGCTATGCAGGGTGAGATGGAGTCTTTCCAGAAGAACCATACTTGGGATCTAGTGTCGTTGCCTAATGGAAGGAAAGTCATTGGCTGCAAGTGGGTGTTTAAGAAGAAACAGACTACTCTAGAGTCTGGTACTCAGTTCAAGGCAAGATTAGTAGCTAAGGGTTTTGCTCAGAGGGAAGGCGTTGACTACAATGAGATATTTTCGCCTGTGGTAAAACACACTTCTATACGTGTGTTGTTGAGCTTGGTAGCTCATGGTGACCTTGAGCTTGAACAACTTGATGTGAAAACATCTTTCTTGCATGGAGACTTAGAGGAGGAAATTTATATGCATCAGCCGGAAGGTTTTAAGGTTGTTGGAAAAGAAGACCATGTTTGTCGTTTGAGGAGATCACTTTATAGGTTAAAGCAGTCACCTAGGCAGTGGTACAAACGGTTTGACACTTTTATGTTGAAATATGGGTTCACACGAAGTAAGTATGATTGTTGTGTTTACTTGAAAAAACTTCGTAGTGGCGATTTTATTTATCTTTTGCTCTATGTTGACGATATGCTCATTGCCTGTAAGAGTATGGTGGAGATAAATAAATTGAAGTCTCAACTTGCATCTGAGTTTGAGATGAAGGATATGGGTGCTGCAAGGAAAATACTTGGTATGGAGATAAGAAGAGAAAGGGAGAATAAAAAATTATTTCTTTCACAGAAGGGGTACCTTGAGAAGGTCATATCACGGTTTGGCATGGAAAACGCAAAGCCGGTTATTACTCCTTTGGCTTCACATTTTAGACTTTCTCGAAAGTTATCTTCAGTCACAGTGGAAGAAAAGGAATACATGTCGCATGTTCCTTATGCTAGTGCAGTTGGCAGTTTAATGTATGCTATGGTGTGTACAAGCCCTGACATTTCACAGGTTGTTAGTGTTGTGAGCAGGTATATGGAAAACCCTGGGAAGAAACATTGGGAGGCAGTGAAATGGATGCTTAGGTACTTAAAAGGTACCTTGGATGTGGGTTTGGACTTCGGTGGAGATTCATGTCAGGTTCGTGGGTTTGTTGATTCTGATTATGCTGGTGATCTAAATAGACGAAGATCTACTAATGGTTACGTATTTAAGATATACGGTGCTCCGGTTAGTTGGAGATCTATGCTTCAGGATAGAGTGGCTCTCTCTACTACAGAGGCAGAGTATATGGCATTGACAGAGGCTGTAAAAGAAGCATTGTGGCTTCAAAGTCTTGTAAATGACTTGGGTGTGGAACAAGATAGTGTTGAGGTTCTCTGTGACAGTCAAAGTGTCATCCACTTGGCTAAAAATCAGGTTCATCACGCAAGGAATAAGCATATTGACGTCCGATATCACTTTGTTCGAGATGTAATTGAGGATGGTGATGTGTCTTTGGTGAAAGTACACACAAAAGACAACTCTGCTGATATGTTGACAAAGGTTGTTCCTAGAGTTAAGTTTCAACATTGTTTGGACTTACTCCACAATGACTCATGTTGATTGAGGGCCCTTTGGGGCGTTGCCCTTCGGGGCGGTTTCGTGAGGAGACAAAGCTATGATGGAGTGTTGATCAGTTTATTCTTATGCCTTGTTTCGGCTCATTTTTTCCTTAAAAAAAATTCACCGAGGTGGAGAATTGTGAAACAGGAAACAGAGTGAAACAGGAAACAACCTGTTTTGTGAAACAAGAAACGTTTTTGAACAGGAAACAAATTCTAGGAAACAGGAAATTGCTGTGAAACAGAAAACTGCTGCGAAACAGGAAACTGCTGCGAAACAGGAAACTGTTGTTCCTATATATACTAGGAACTATAGGTGTTTTTTATTATTATTGCACGTAGAAAAAATGTGAAGCACAGGGAATAGAGAAAGATAATTGCTGGAATTGTTTCATCTCTTGTTGAGAGATTGTGCGAGAATTGTCATCTTCTTGTACCTTGTTCTTGAATATAGTGGAATCACCTCACCGTGGACGTAGGCAATTCGTCGAACCACGTAAACCTTGTGTCTCTTGTGGTATGTTCTTGGTTTTCTCTAATTACTTTCATTGCTAGTTGCTCTATTTAATTGATTGGATCTTTGTGATACTTGTGTGCAATTGTTGGTGTCTACCCGCTTCCGCAATAAGGCGCAACAGATACTAAGGAATCCGATTGTATCCCGTGTATCCATAAAAACAAAAAAATAATGTAAACCAGGGTTTTTTTTTTTTTTTTTTTGAATTTGATTTGTAATAACATTGCAAGTTTGAACTAATGTACAATCAAGTATGCTTGGCCTCCAAACATGAAACCAGAGTCGACTCAACGATGGCACGAACATGTTTGACAGAGGAAAGGTGTCCATGGGTCAGGCCAGGGTGGATGTAGTTTGGATATGGGGGGTGGAAGTAAATGAAACTGAACCACATTGGATGCTCAACATGTGGGTGTGCCAAGATAAGACAATTAGGGTTACCCCCACTCCTCCCCAATGAAATATCATGAAATTGGTTGATTTGCAAAAATGCATGGGGAGGCTTTATGACCTCAGATCATTTACTCAACTCACGCAAGATGAATGTAGAAAGAGAGAGATATAATATGCTAAATGTATGTGAATGTGAAACAGATTTGTACAAAGAAAGGATGTCAGAGGACCCCCTCCTCTTCTCTATCAAGTCTCTATTTCTCCTACAGACATCCTTATGTAGTGATGGCAACCATATTAAAGGAGCCTCCTTATTATGTAGAGAGGGATCTGCAAATCTGCATGCATGTGTTGTGGTCCGCTTGTGTTATCAACATCAGTGACTTGTTCAATACCAATCTCATATTATGTGGTAGCAGTACTAGTATCATAAGTGTGTGAAGTGCCTCACAAATGAATTCGGTCCAAGTCGAAATGCCTTTAAAAAAAAAAACTCAAAATTTGCTTATCACTATAGTACATTCGATCAAGTCATATGAGCTAGTACATTTTATTCATGTTTTGATTCACCAAATGGCTTGAGTAAGTCAAGTTATTGGATTTATGAACAATGTAGGTTGCATTGGACAAAAGGGTAGACTTTCCAATAAGTTTAACTTGTGTTCCACCTAAAAAAACTAACTTCAAGTTTTGATTCACCTAATGGCTTTGATTAAGTCAAGTTATTGGACTTATGAACAGTGTTGGTTACATTGAACAGAGGGTAGACTTTCCAATAAGTTTAGCTTATGCACCACCTATAAAAACTAACTTCTAGGAAAACACCTCAATGTCGATCCAGCTTCTTTTTTTTTTACTCCCCTCATGAAATCAGTTAACCTAATATTCATCAATCATCGCTTAAAAGAATTAGCTAGTCAACAACTGGCATCAAAATGTTTTTTTGATTCAGACATGGAAACATACCTAAAAAACTCAAGATGCTCTAGTGTCAATCAAGGGTCTTATGGGGTGCCCTTATGAAATGGTTTACACTAAAATTTTTTTTGTAGTTATGACCATCAATCATGACTCCTAAAAGAATAAGAGACATGGCATTTTTTAGAGGAAATAAAGAAGAGTGAAGCATAAATGTTGTATGCATTACACACTAAAATTTTCATTATTGAGTCTGATATGATTTGTGATTTCTCAAAAAGAGGTGTAGGACTCTATAGGTCAAAGGTCACAATAAATTGTGGCATGGCAGACCCTAAAAAGGAAAGAAAGGGAGGGAGGGTTCCCCTACCCTACCCCTATCAAATGTAATGACATAACCTCCCTTTGTTTGTTGTCTATCTCCGACACTAGAATGGAGTATGGACCATTTCTTCTCTACTTGACCTGCCCAGTAGATATGGAAATTTTGTCATTGCATATCCTGAATTAGCTGACCAAAGAGACAAAAGAGAAAGAAAGGGCAAAAAGAGAGCGATATTGGGACTCACCTCCCCTCGCCTTTTTAATCTTTTACAGCTGTAACAGAGCAAAAGTGTAGGTGGTGAAATAGTCTCAATGGGTTTTAATATTGTAAGGTACAAAAATTAAAAAGTTGGAAAATATGCCTATCTTTATGCATAAAATTTATAATGTGCTTAATATTATAAGGTTAAAGAAAAAAAGTTGGAAAATATGCATATCTTTATTAATAATAACAAAAAAAGGAAAAATATAAAAATTTGAGATTAGGGTTGTGACCATGTGGTGGTTAGATACGAGTTATGAAAAAATGCGCAAATGAAGAAGGGATTTTTGTTTGATTTGATGTCATTGTTGTGGGGGTTCAATATTTCTCATACAAAGTTTAATAAAAGAGTGAAGCTAGAGAGCGAGGAAACGGGCGAGGAAACGAGCGAGGGGAGGGAGGTGGCGGGGTGGGAGCCGTCCACCCCGCTCGGGATGCGTGCCGCAATTTTTTGTGCGCGTATCCCGAGCAGGGTGGACGGCTCCCACCCCGCCACCTCTCTCTCCTCGCTCGTTTCCTCGACATTTAGAATTCCCCTTAATAAAATTAATTGAGGGAGTTATTGTCTTCATTGAGTTTTATGAGGTGAAGGGAGTGAGGTCAAAAGAGAGTAATAAGGAAGTCCATAATATTACAAGGGGTGGGGACTAAGATCTCCCTTTCATGTAGACAGAGCTATTGTGTCTAAAATCTCCATCCTTACTTTAAAGTAAATGAAAGTCGAAAACAAAAGACATTCCCCACACCACCCCTTTTTTGCTATAGTGTGAAGGTGGTGTGTTGCACATTAGAAAATGCACCCCAAAAAAACTCTCTTGTGGCCCTTCTTTTCTTGATAAGAGCTTAGTTTATATGGTTGGGTCTTGAAAGTTGTTGGAAGGTTGATTGATAATTCACAACTTATTTTGAAAATTGCATAATCAAATCATGTGCTAATACAATTTAGAGTACACTCCAAGGCTCAAAGTTAGTAAACTAGACATGTACACAACTAACCATGCTTAAACAAAACCGTCGATAAACTTCAGACACCGCAGTTTAAACATTGTTGACAAGTTACTTAGACTTGAGTTGAAACTGAAGTCTTCATAAAAAAAAAAAATATGGTCTACATAGTAAACATTGACGAGGAAACATCTAATTTATGTGTAGTCTCCCTAGTAAATAAGTTTTGTACTAGTCATTAAGAGCATATTATGCATATAAAGAGGAACATCAAGTATGAATGTGAGCCTGGAGGGAGTACAGTGAACAGATGAGAGGATATGTGTACTTTGTGATGTATTGCATTGCATCTCAACTTTCTCTGAGAGTAAATAAAAGGGGTTAAGAAGAACTTGTTAATGATTCAAGCAAGAACTTTTCCTCGCCCTTTCCCTCGACATTTAGAATTCCTGTTAATGAAAAAATAGTTGCATAAAATAAAGGGAGATAAATAAAGCTAAGTCATGATTCCAAAGTGGAAGAAAGCACATGCAGGAGGTTTTCTTGGTGTCGGTTAGTAGTGAAGAAGTCTCAAGTAACAAGCAAAGATTGAGTGGGTTCCATTGTTTAGTGGAGAATAGCTGATTATTAGAGTAAGTAATCACTTTAAGAAAACAAGAAAAGACATGTGCAAGAGACAGAGAGAATGATTATATGAAATTTGATGAGCTTTTTTTTTTTAGTTAAGGTCAGTTTTGAAACACAAAGTAGTACTCATGCAACAAGGTCAAACCCCCCCAAGATCCCCCAATGGTGGCAGACAACTTTGAAATGAAAACCAACTCACATGCAAATATAATCAAAATCTCATAATAATAAGTGACAACCAAGACAGTGCACTCTGTAAAAATGAGTTCAAATTGATAATGAAGTTCCGGTAAAACTCAAAATGTTTCTGAAAATTTTGAAGAAAACTGGTAAGGATGATTTTGAGTTGTAACCAATGAAGAAAAAGAAGGTCAAGTGAAGGGGAGAAAGTGAAAAAAAGATGAGAAAAGCATAAGTAAATCATGGGGGTGTCTCAAATGATTGAAATAATTTGTTATAGCAATTAGTAAAGGATCGACTCGAATAAAACAATAGAAATCACCTACTTGGTTGAAAATTTAGAGAATTCTAACTAATGTAATGAAGTGGTTGTGCTTGAAGAACAGAGGTGTGGTAGTTAGACGAAGAAAATGAAGCAAAAAGTCATTATCAAGACAATTTCTATGAGTAGATGATGATTGGCAAAGGTATTAGGGTTCATTCATAATCACAATAGCACCTAGGGTGGTTCTAAATATAGAACAGGAAGAAGATGGAGCTAATGAAAATGGACTGCATCTATTATCACTTGCATGTCAAAATCATAGAGTTAATTCAGGATTATACTCCAAATTTGCACACTCAATGTGATAGAGTTAATGAAGTCGAAAAAATTTATCAGATAAGCTTCGGCTCCATATCAAATGTATCAGCAAAAAGAACAAGTATTCAAAATGTAACAAGACAATATGTAACGGAATGCTTAAAGATAGAATTATATATTTATAAACAACAGTCTTCATTACTTCTGAGTTCTGATTCAGCTCTTTTTTTGAATTTTTCATAAAATGCCAAACATCTCTGCCTCGAAATCTCTAATACTTCTATGATGAGGGGAAATTTCTGTTTTGGCTCTTAGGGAACAAGGTTTTGAAAGAAATGCAGAGAGGCAAGGCAGTTTAACTTAACTTGCATTTAACAATATAACATGGAATGGTAATGGTACTAGAGTAAGTGAAGAGTCCGCGGGGGGGGGGATACAAATAAATTCAAGGAGGGCTGCTCAGAACATCCACCAAGACCCGGTTGAATGAAGGCAGTCGCATTTGCTGGTCTTCTGCTCTACTTTTCTTGAACATAGGTTCTGGTGATGATGAAACTGACAAACCCAAAGCCCACGAATCATTTGAGTTCTCACAGCTGAATGACACATCAATTACACCATTGGGGCTATTGGGTATTGAGGAATACTTCCGTTTGTTGCTCAGGATTCTGCCATGGATGCTTGAAGTATGTTCCAAGATAAGCTGATAACAATCCTCTACTTTATCCTGTAAATTGTATAACCACAATGCGTTAAAAGCTTGAAAACTCGGCTTGGAAGTTGATCAAATGAGTCAATATCACATATCATGTAAATGTTAAATCTTAATCACGACTAAAAGATTACTAAACTCAGTATAAGCTGAAAGATTGCTTTTAGTTCTATTAAGCACTTAATAGAAGAGTTTGTTCCTTTACTTTGATGTTAAACATTCGATTTCAGCCTAAAAGATTCACAAATGATAATGAGTAAATGGGGGTGTTTCTATATAACAATTATCAACCGATTTTGACAATGAAATGATCCGAAAAAAGTGAGATTATATACAAAAGAATGGAAGATCAACTAAATCACAGCGTTTTAATCCATTAGACTACTTTTGGGATAAAATTTAACGTTATCACATAAACACTTTTTGACACTACTTCCAAACACTCTGAGATAAAATTCTAGTAAGTAAAGAAGTGGTTTTCTTACGCACTTACCAAATGGATCAAATAGCTTATTCTAATCACAATTACTAAACACTATTAGGTAATCAATCAATATAAGCCTTATGTTTTACCTAATACAGTAACACAATTCACAAAATTGGATGAAAATACTCAATTAAATCATTAAAATCAACTTATTTACTGCCAATATCAAATCGATTAAATCTTATTTCATGTGAATTCATCGATGTCGATCTACTTGAACAAATATTATCAAAGCCAATAAAGGACGTAAATCACAAACCTTGCTGATTTTGAGAATGTCCATTAGCTGATTTTGATATTCAACAGGATTACAAAGCTCAACTTGATCAATCACTTGCAGCATTGTTGCAGTTGCCAACACAGATGGAAGATAGACAACAAACCTTGAATCTGAAACAAAACATACCCATTTTAACAATCCAATCAAAGATCGAAAAATCGAACTAGTATTCGCATTAGATCGAACAGATACCTGAGATTACTGACAGAATGAGATGTTCACACCTCCTTAGAAAATCCCAATGCAGGTCACTCTTCAATCCAAGCCTCCTGATTATGTGCTCAATGAATGAAATAGGGGTTATTGGGTTCATCCTCCATCCAAGAGTAGAGAGCACCAAAAGCTCCATTCTTTGAATAGTCTTCGCCTCGAACACAAACTTCGCATCCTCCACCTAAAACAACAAAACCCATTATAAATCTTCAAGAAAAGATCAAATTTAGCAAATACCCATTGTAGATTACTGATTCTTAAAGACTTACTTGAAGGTCTAAGAGAAGAGGAACTTGGGTTTCTTCAACCTTGGCAGCTAAAGAGAGACAAGCAACAGAAGCCAGTTGAGTCATCCATGGCTTATCTTTCTGAAAATTGAAGGTTGTAAAGAACCTATCAAGATAGTTGACAGCAAGAACTGAAGTGAGAGCTGAGAAGGAGTAATGGGCATTGACCCTTAGAATCCACTCCACAGCTTCTCTGCGAGCTAGAGCTAGAGCAAGAGATGGGTGGTCAGTGGGGTTGAAATGGGTGCTCTGTTCTTTGGTGAACAAGTTGTCAAGCTCCTCGTCTTCACAAATCTGGTCTTGTTCAAGTAAATAGAGATACGGGTCTTGGTTTGTTGATTCATTAGTGACATTATAGAAGCTCTCTTGCTCATCTGTTTCCTCTGTCTCCCATTGCTCTTCTTGGCAGTAGAGAGAGTCAAGAAGGAAGAGAGGATCTGATGATGGGTTTGATTGTTGTTGTTGGTGATGATGATGAGCCATCTTCTTCCGAGAAGAAGAGGTTGAGAGATTGGTGCATTATACTACAGATATGGTTGTGATGGTGGTGATGAGACCCAAAGACATCTCTTTGTTCTGTCTCTGTTTCTCTGGTCACTCTGTTTTCTATGCAAGCAAAATAGGAGAGTGGAGTGTGTTGTGTTGTGTGTGAGAAGAGAAAAGAGGTGAGGAGAGTAGAGCAAAAGGTAGTGTTTTTATTTAGGTGGGTGTTCACGCCTATCCTTATTATATTAGATTTTTATTTTTTTCGAAAATTTTGGATTTTTATTTTTTGTATTTTTTTTTTGTTTTTTTGGGAGTTGTTTTTGTATTGTTTTGGGGAGTTGCAAAATGGAAACAATAGCAACCAATATGGACCTACATCTGATGGAGAAAAACCTCTTTGACAAGCAAGAATTAAAAAGATTTTCTTGAGCTTTCACTCTTCAATTTGCTGAAAATGGGATGCAATTTTTATTTATTTATTTTTCTAGTTTAATCTACTGTATAGTTATTTTCGGTAGGGGTGGGCAGGGCAATGTCGGTTCGATTCAATTTTGAGCCCTAAACCAATTTTATTTGATTTGCCCAAAACTCAAACCGAAACCGAATTTTGTATTTGTAAACCGATGAATTCGGTTCAACCGAATTTCGGATCGATTCGGTTCGGTTGGGCCGAAATTCGGGCTAAAGCACTTGAAAGACTTTCATTAAAACAGGCCTAATTTTTTTACAGACCCAATTTTTAGCCCAAAATTGAAAACTTTGAGAAAAGGGGGGCGATTCAGTGCAACACAGTGTATTGCAGTGCATTTGTTGCACTAATCAGGTATTGACACCCACCTGTTATATATATATATATATATATATATATATATATATATATATATATATATATATATATATATATATATATCTAATTAATCGGTCGGTTCGGTTATAAATCGGTTGGTTCAAAACCATAAACCGATTTCGAACCGTTTATAATCGGTTCGGTTCGGTTCGGTTTAAATTATTTTCTTTCTACTCATATTTCGGTTCGGTCGGTTAACTAAATTTAAATCGGTTTTTGCCCACCCCTAATTTCCGGTACTAAATTGATTAAACAAATATATTATGTGACACTCTAACTTTTGAGGAGGAAAAAAGGTATCTAACGCAAGATGTGCTACATCGCTTAGAAAGTCATTCTGATCTCCTCCCGATTTTTTTTGGGTTCTTTTAGAATTGATTAAAGTCATCATGATCTCGTCATGTCCTGATTTAGAGTAAAATGAGATTGGAATTAAGATTTTCAATCCCGCCCATCTCATCTAGAATTTATTTATTTAATATTTAATGCAATTTTTTATGTCAATTATAAGTTTTTATTCATTTTTAATTCATTTTGTGGTGAGATATTGAAATATCAATAAAAGTCCTCAATAATTATTTTGGATAGATATTATGTCTATGAGCATAGAACAAGTGCCAAAATACTAAGTCTTCAATCATATGTTTTATATTATAACCATTTTGCTACAAAGATAAAACAATGTGACCTTGTCCGTTAGGATGAGTGGCTCACTAAATGATCAATTGTTTGATGTTGAAAGATGTAGATTATTGGAGACCAAATAGCCTTTGGCCGTTGTACCTGATATTGTAAGAGTGTTCATAATAAGGTGTTCATTCTAAGTTTACTAGTCATATACTAATCACAACCTCTCAAATGGGTTTATAAAATTTAACTCATGTTATCCAAAAATTGGCAGTTGATGGACAAAAAAGACATTTTAACCGCACATTGATATAGACGCTAACTAAAACCTCTCCAATGGGTTTATAAAATTTTTGGGAATGAACTACAATAGTGGTAAGACATGCTCATCTCATTCATCCAATCCCGAACTCGATTGGGATGGGATGAGGTCTATTTCGTCCCGAAGATAAAATAATGGGATGGGATCATGATTAGATCCATCCCGTCTAGTGCCCACCCATAAGTTTAACACCCAATAATCCGAGTGAAATTTCTCAAGTGTGAATTTAATACATTAAGCGCATTTAATAGGATTCAAATCACGAACTTGTGAGTTGTGATTTCCATTCACCACAATTTTGCAAGTTGATCTAACGTAAAACTTATTAACAATTGTGGGAGCAAAAAATAATCCTTAGCCCAATAGGATAAGAAAGCAATTACCTACGAAAGTTACAAGTATAGAAAGCCCAAGTCTAGGCCCAATACAACTCAACAGAACACTCTTTTCTCAGCAGATGAGTAGTGCTCGGCACAAACCACCATGCTCAGCTGAGCACTCAAGCTTGCGCGAGAAGTGTCTCCAAACAGAAAGTTACAACCACCAACAGGATGTTACAACCATCTACGAAGTTACAACTACTTAAGAGAAGTTACAACTACCTAAGAGAAGTTAAAACCGTCTGCAAGTCGATAACTCACTCATCTGCCACGTGTCTCACTCATATGTCTCGTGTCTTACTCATTTGCCACGTATTTCACTCATCTGCCCACGCGTCTCACTTATCTGCTAGCAGTTAACTCATTCTACCTCTATAAATAGCCAAACACAAATCCATCTGAATGTAACTCTTTCTTGATTCATAATTTTCTATTCAAATACATAGAAATAAATATTTTTCTAAAGGCATTGCTCTAACTTTGGCATTGGAGTTCCCGTGGCAGGCACTGTCAAGAATTAATCTCTATCTTATACAGATTCTTCCGCGTGATCAGCACGTGACCGGTGGAAATTTGCATCCACAAATTAGTGTTTTCAATGAGAGCTTGAATCATACTCATTGCATGTTCTCTTCCTTTCATAAAAAAAAATTATTTTCATTCAATTTGAATTTTCCTTCACAGACACTTTTCAGAATTATTTTTCAACACAATGGTGAGAACTCAAAACCAAACTAGCAAAAATAACGTTGAACAATCATTTACCCGAACCAGACCACCATCATCGCCATGGGTTCAGCCGCTTCTGACCGGACAGCTACTGATAGTAGGTCTACCACCGTCGGCTGATCATCAATTGCAATTTTATGACCAACAGCCAAACCCAATGGAAATAAAACAACAAGAAAATCTTGCAAGTCATGCAAGCAAAACTCTTGCCGAAATCTTCACCATGGCAGAACGCTATGCATTGTGGGATGACAAAAAAAAATAGTGCTAAGGCACTAGATATACCTAAGAAAGATAGTCAACCTACACAAACAAATGCAAATCAGAATGAGGATAAAATGAACAAGGGTGACAAACGTAGAACACGTTTCCCAACAAGAGACTCCTCAGCTAGTAGAACATACACATAGTTCACTGTTTCGATTAATCAAACTTCAGTGTAGAATAAACTGATGATTGTGGCAACCGACCATTTCACAAAGTGGATTGAAGCTGAAGTGTTGTAGCTTTTTTATTTTTATTTTTTGGCTTTTTAGAAGAAAAATCAATGCAGTGTACATATAAAATATTGATTGTATTTTATGTCTTTATTGTATTTTATTTCTTCAGCAGAAGACATTTAGAAATACAAACATTTATGTACACCTTAATAGATGATGACATTCTCCATGAATGGGTAATTCAATGCATAAAAGCATCTTACTCAAGACTACTAAATCCGTTTAAGTTTAGTCAAGTGGTTAGTAGATCACACAAGCAAAATGCTTCAGTAGAGGATGACACTCTCCGTGAGTGGATAATTCAATGCATAAAAGCATCTTATTTAAGACTACTTAAATTCGTTTAAGTTTAGTCAAGTGGTCAACAGACCACACAAACAAAATGCCTCAGTGGAGGATCACACCTCAGTAGAGGATGACACTCTTAGTAAGTGGGTAATTCAATGCATAAAAACATCTTACTCGAGACTACTTAAATTTGTTTATGTTTAGTTAAGTGGTCAGCAGACCACAAAAACAAAATGCCTCAGTAGATGATGACACTCTCAGTGAGTGGGTAATTCAATGCATAAAAGCATCTTACTCAAGACTACTTAAATCTTGTAAGTTTAGTCAAGTGGTCAGCAGACCACACAAACAAAATGCCTCAATAGAAAATATCACTCTCCATGAGTAGATAATTCAATTAATCAATCACTGAGCATAGAAGCGTTTTACTCATGACCACTTAAATCTCTTTAAGTTTTGTCAAGTGGTTAGCAGATCCCACAATATTTTCATGCCATTTCCAAAATAAATATATTTGAATCTATGATTAATTTCCTCAAGTTATGCTTAAATTCCGACTTAAGCATATTGGAAACTCATGAAAGGGGTTAATCAAGTTTTTGCGCCTTTAATGCAAATATTTCTAACTCAGCAGACCAACAAACATACATAAAGTTTGAGGATCATAAAAGCAAAGAAGGCCACTACTTGACATGAAGTAATCATCAACTCCAAAAAAAATTCAAAATCTCACTAATAGAGCAACAACTTTGGATCGATTCTTTAGTATATCATGAAACAAATTCAATAGAGGACATGTACATCTACTTGGCAGTTTTAAATGTAGCAGTTGGCTCAATTTTCATCAGTGAAGAGTCGGGGGCACAATTTTCTCCCGGATACTTGTCAAAAAATCATGAAATGAGCGATAGATTTGAGCTAGTACGACTTGATCTAACGGCCAATGACAACTTTAAAGGCTCAAGCTCTATCATAATTCATTCCCTCCTAAATCGGGAAAACAAAGTCAACCAAAATATCAGTGTCACGTCCTTCAACAAAATCTATTAGTCGAGGACAACTATAAAGGCTCAAGCCTTAACAAATTTCATAGTAGAATTCGCTCCCTCATCAACCGGGGAAACAAAGTCAGCCAACAGATCAGTGTCGCGTCCTTCAATAAATGAAGACGAGCCAGTCTAGCCAGCCAGATTTCAAGTTTTGGTTTTTTTACCTCTTCTCTTTGAATGAAGACCCTCAACTCATGCTGAAACATGGGAAAGTCAACCCAAAAATATGTCATTTATATGTGGATGGGTCATCAAATCACAAGGATGTCGGAGCAGGACTTGTTTTATTCACCTAAGGATGATTCTCTACTTGGACAAAGTTCGAGAGCCTATGAAATTACTATGTATGACTCATCCTGTAGATCACATCATCTGTAGCAGAAGCCTCTATATGCATATCATTTTGTCTTCAGTATACTACATTTCAACAACAGTAGAAGCCTCTACATTCAAATCTTCTACTTGTATCAATAAAGACAGATTAGTCAGCAAGATCAAGGGCATTCTACTTCTATTTTTGACAGGGCACCTTAGTGAAAATACATCTCATATGCTTTTAAGTAAGAATGAAAAGAAAAAACGGTTAGCTCAAAAGCAAAGGAAATGATAGAGGCATTTGTGTGAGCAAAAAATAATCCTTAAGCCAACAGGATAAAAAAGCTTGAAGATTTGGGTCGTCCTCGAAAAGCTCGAAAATTACCCACGAAAGATACAAGTATAGAAAGCCTAATTCTGGGCCCAATACAACTCAGCAGAATACTCTTTTCTCAGCAGATGAGTAGTGTTCGGCACATACTACCATGTTTAACTGAGCGCGCAAGATTGCATGAGAGGTGTCTCCAAACAGGAAGTTACAACCACCAATAGGAGGTTACAACCATCTACGAAAGTTACAACTACTTAAGAAAAATTACAACTACCTAAGAGAAGTTACAACCACCTGCAAGTAGATGACTCACTCATCTACCATGTGTCTTACTCATCTGCCACGTGTCTCACTTATCTGCTAGCAGTTTATTGGTTCTGCCTCTATAAATAGCCAAACACAAAGCCATCCGGAAGTAACTCTTTCTTGATTCACAATTCACTCTTTAATACAAAGAAATAAATCTTTTCCTAAATGCATTGCTCTAACTTTGGCATTGGAGTTCTCGTGGTAGGCACCACATCGATGTCAATAATTAATCTCTATTATATGTAGATTGCTTCATGTGATCAGCACGTGATTCAGTGAAAATTTGCATGCACAAATTTGACAAGAAGATTAGCGTATTCTAAAGGCTAATAAATTAATAGAATAAAGAATTGGAAATAAATTGAAGTGTGGTGTATGTACGAGAAGAGTCCTTCTAGGCGGCGAGGAAACGGGCGAGGGAGGGGGGTTTGACTCCCCATCCCCCGCGCACATCTCAAGGGGGATGTAGGGTCACTCCCCCTCCCTCGCGTGTTTCCTCGCCATTTAGAATCACCGGTGCGAGAATGAAGGGCATGATCCTGCTTGTGATGGTATGGAATTATTTGCAAGGGCTGCAAAAGGACCCCCTACTACAATTTATCTCTATCTTTGTAATGGTGTATTATAATATGTAAGTATTTTCCTGAGCTCTTTCATGTTTTGAAACTATTAGGGCGAATTTTATAATGATAAACAAAATAAAACCCAGAAAAAATCTTAGGTTAATTTTGGAGGACTTCATAAATTAATTTTAGATATGCTTTATAATTGTAAATAAATTTATCCTAAAGACTTTATCAGTATAACTTTGTTTGGGATAAAGTCAGCTGGATTGGACAAAAATTCCCAAAAGTAATTTATCAATTTATTTTATTTCAATTAAAAATAATTGCTTGCAGTAGGGAAGGGACTACTTAAGTCGGAGTTTCATCTTCTTGGCTCCAATTTACTGTTAATTCATTACTGAAATCTCAAGTTGTTGCTAAGTCAGCGAAAAGATCCATATACGTCCGTCTAATCTACATTCTCATTGGCAAAGAACAATACTTTCCTAACAATCGGTAATTTTGTTTTTTGTATTGATATCCATGTTGCATTTTTGTTGTGTTTGTGTACATATGCATTATTTGTTAATTCTGTGTGGCATTATTCTCTCTAATGAGGGTTGCATTGGATGCTAATCATTTAAATAAAAAAATTTATATTTAACATAAAAATAATGAAATAACAGCTTTGCCATGTGGTTAACCATAGGTTACAGCTTTGCCATGTGCTTAACCATAGGCATTTTTGCCAGTGGTATGTGTTATGGCCGAATGGTTAGAGCTGTGTGGGTTTATCCCTCACCTTCTAGGTTCAAGACCCGGCATGGTTATTTTTTTTATGATGTTGACCTGTAGGTTGCACCTTGTTGATAGGTTATGTGATCCTATAAAAACCCAGCTCGCTGTCCAAATATATATATAAACCTTCCAACCATAGGCATTTTGAACATTCCATGACAAAATCTACATTGTTACGCAAAAACCCTGATCTCGAAAACCCTTTTTGATATATACTTAAAATCTTTATATAATTTGAGAAAATATATCCATTAAAAATGATTAAATAGTTTTTGAACGATTGTTTACATTCTTGAGATACACATAAATACTGTGGAGATTTTATCATTCTTTCATAATCACGCCACATCATTCTGATTGCACAATCTAATTGAAAAACCTTATTTTCTAACATTTTTGTTGTTTACATGAGAATATATCTCTAGTTCAACTCTCCATTAAGATAGTATTTCTCTTGGGAGAAAATCACTCCGCATGTTTGTATGAACCAAAAGCTTTCTTTAATTGAGATCTGATGGAAATTTCATTTCATCTTTGATTCTTCTCTGGGGATCACTTAAAAATCTCCACCAGTCCATACTGAATTGGAAATCACTTACAAAATATCTCTGGGAGATACAGAGATGCTCACTATTTATGTTTATGATGTGGGTTTCATGGAAATGACAAAACTTTTAGAGACAAATAGAGAACCATGATAACCAAATGCATGCAAATGCAGAGAACTTACCTTTTGTTTTGTAATATTTTGTAATAGACAAGTTTAATATGCAATGGGGACAAAATATAGTTAAGTTAAATTTGCATAATGTAATTGATGTGTTCATGGAATCCCCTTTCATACATTTTTCTTTACCTTATATAATGAGTGGATTCAACTATGTGCACGACTTAAGCTCAAATGACGTAATATGAAGGGCATTGATTATAACTGTCTCCTCCTTAAGATGTGTCCTTGGGGGAGTGATTCCCTTCACGACTTATCTCATTTGTAATGGTCCTCTCATTATTAGGATGCGTCATTGAGAGAGTGATTTCCGCCATGACTTATATCATTTGTATCGATCATCTCTTAATTGAGGTGCATCCTTGGGGGAGTGATTTCCGCCATGACTTATTTTATTTATAACGACATAGTTTGCGTCACATGTATAATCATATGATCGAGTGACAATTTGATGTATCAACAATAAATATAAATATAGAAAAAAAAAATACATTTCTGTCACTTCTTTTACGGGTGCAACTTTGCCGAGTTGAACCGTCCAACCACAGCAGACCAAGATTCGAATGGGATGGACATTTGGGTTGATCTTGGGCAACAATAGAATGTTACCTGGGGAAGTTTAGGTTGGTGTTGGACAAACTAAGAAATAGAATGACCAACGCGACTAAGCTGATAAACTTGGTTGACCATTCAAAAAATCCAAACATTTTGATAACTTGAAGACTGACTTGAGAGACATGCACGACCTATAGGTACTATCTCAGCTAGTAGGTTTGTGATATCACAAGTTTAGGATGAAAGGATAAAAAAAAGTTGAATGGGAGGGATTAATGGATTATTCGTACCCTGTCGGCAGCATTTGAAATTTGAATGGGAGGGATTAATGGATAAAAAAGTCATAAACTACATGTACCCTGTTCACCAGTTCAATTCACTTTAGACGTACGTACGATAAGGGGTCAATTTATTGAGAGGTTAAACCGCTAAAATTTAGTTTTCTCAACTCTATGAACTAAAAAATTTGTTTGGGCTTACGATAGATTCCAGCTCGCCCAAGTTGCAACCCTAATTTAACTTCTATACTTGCTAAATTAAGTCGCTCCTTCCCTCCCTGGGTCTCTCAAAAATTTTCTCTAATGTCTCTTTCCCTTCATTAACATTGCAGTTTGCTAGCAGTTCCCAAGTCATTAAACTTGAAAGCATTGTTTTTTAGACACCCTAGTCAAATTTTCATAATTAAAATACTCATTGAATATAATCTCTATGTGAATTCGCCTCTTAGAGAACCTCCAAGGATGTCATTACATTATCAACAACAAAATTTTCATACTGAAGAACATGAACCAATGTATATGTTTGCTGTTTGCACACTGAACTCAGCAAAGTCTCTACAATACTGCCAAATGTGGGAAACAATAACCTAATCACATTATAGTAAAGTTTTTTGGACAAGATTGAGTTCAGAATCTAGGAACATGTATCATTAATTTAAGTAACTTACAAGCTACGGTATGTTATGCAATCTACATTGAATAAACTATTGATTTCCAACGACTATAATGCGTGTACTTGAAGGCACATTTCATTAACTTTTATAAACTCAAATTTGATACCATCTAGCTAAGTCAAAGACACCCAAATTTTGTTAAAAAAATCAAGCCATTGGAAACTGGGGTAGTTTTTTCTACAAGAGTTTGCTATTGATGCATATTTTTGAACTCCCAATTGTCATTTAATTTTAAGCAGCTGAGAGATCGATCTAATACATGGTGTTAAATAAATTTATAAGAAAAGGCGATCACCCATGTCTAGTTGTCTACTACTTCGTAGTTTATCCAGTAGATATTGTTAATATTGCTATCATTAAAAGCAATGCAATATATTATATTCCCCATGTCTACTACTTCCTAGTTTATCCATCAATTAGATATCATTGATATTCCACCATTAAGCAATTCAATAAATTTCAATTCATGCATTGCATGCCAATATGAGAGGAGACCATAAATCCGAGTTTTACAAGGTTTTAAGTATGCTCCCTAAAAATTTAATTTTTAGTGATCTCCTCAAACTAAATATTGCGAGTTTGTTGAGAGGATTTATTTGGAAGACGAACTAGAGGATGTAATTGTAAATGCTCTCTTACGCATCTCAATACTAATTTTGCAGGTTTTTCTTGCACAAATTAAATAGAGTGACATCCGACCACTCGCCACGTACTCCCTTTTGGTGCTCTGATGAAAAGACCCTAAAACTTACACTGAAGGATGCTCTTAAACATCTCAACCTATATAATATACATACATCAGGATGCATGCTTGATATTAATGACCTTATTTCACAATTAACACTCAAAAACATCCACTGAGAGTTCTCAAACATCCATCATTTCTTCTTGACATTGCAATGGAGAGGAGTGAGGTACATGTTTTCCGCTTTTAGGTACTTGGAAAAACCTGCAATGCTGTTCATATAGCGAAAGAAAGAGCACTGATTTGTTAGGGCCACCATAGCATGCATGCACTGTAGGATGTGTGACCATAGCATGCATGCACCAGTGTCTGTCAATTTTGGCTGTTAGTATTTGTGAAATTGTGGGATGATGATCTTGTTTTTCATTTTTTAGCTAGTGCGTGCAGAAAGGGACTCCAAAACCTTTGGTGATTTTGAGCAAATAATTCTGTCATCCATTTCAACAACATTTTACCATGACCTTTCAAACTCCAACACCAAAACTCATCATAGTTTCAGGTCTCTTTGACTGATAAAGGCACCCCACACCTCCTCATGAGTCACGAGCTTGACTATATTGACTTGCAGCCCAGCTCTGCCGACTGCCATGCACTCTTCCTCCAAATTAAGTAGTCGAAAAAAAATGGAGCACTGTTGACATAGTGACAATGATCTCACTCATTGCATGGTTTCTTCTTTTTTAAAGTAGTAGTAGTAGTGGTTGAGTTCAGTGTTGAAAATGGAGCACAATATAGGTAGCTAGCTCTTTGATCCTGTTTTTTTCACAAAAGAAATGTTTAGTTCAACAAGACAATTAAAGGTTGCAAAATGATTGACGAGGCCACTTTTATTATAGATTATTGTACAAAAGTTTAGGTTTAATCACAACAATTCTCCAAGCAACTTATGGAAATTTGGAGAATATCAGCACTAGCTAGATCAGTTAATACGTACACTAACAAAGGTCAGAAAATACTACAAAACGGATTAGTCTTGGAAGAGTCACAGGTAACATATATGTTTCTCGTATAACTATTATATCTAACTTAAGCAATTTCTGGAATTCATCTTTGGAGCACTGCTAAACACAAAAAGAATTAGGTCATATGCTACTTTGTTGCAATAACCATATCCTCGATCTAGAGGATTTGCTTCCCCGTATTTTTGTATCTCTAGACGCATAGGCCGCAGTAGTCGAAAGAAAATTACTACTAAACATTTCCGTGGTGATCAACAAGTTGGTTTTCTCCATGGCGATCAACAATCAAGTTGGTTTCTCCCATTGATAGTAGAAGAAATTAATGGACTTAAAAGAGTCATCATTGTCGTCCTTGAATATGATGGCGTTCATATTCAACTGCACTCTTGTTTTTCTAAAATAGTGCACGTACAGTTGGACATTAGGCCAACTCTTACTTCTTAGTATTCTCTTAGTGTGATTTTGTTATATACAATTTAAGCAATTGTATAAAAATAACAGCAGGTTGAGAGTAGTTGGTGTATTCTATGTTGCTCGTTGGAGCTCGATTGCACTAAAACTTCCGGAAACGCTTTGAATAAGCATGGACCAAGCCAGCCAATATTTCATTTATTGAGGAAAAAGTAGCCTTTCAATATTGAGACCTTGAGACTGTGATTGGCATTTCTAAAGCCCAAGTAATCAAAGACAACAAGAGTTGGATTAGCTATGGTCTTAATCAAGGATTGTGATTCCCTTTTTCGAGTTAATTTTGGTTTTCTGATTTTAAGAAATATTTTAGTGTATAAAGAAAAAATGTAAAAATTTCTAAGATAAATGAAATATATAATGAATTTTGAGGGTATATTAAATATGTGAAAAAATAATATGCAGGTAAATAAATGTATTAAACACATTAAATGAAACTAAAATGCCTATAATTAGAAAATCAAGGGGTAGTTTAAAAAATCAATATATAAGTAGAAAACATGATAATTAGGGGGTGGTTTCAAAAATCAATAAATAATTCAAATGAATGATATTTTTAAAAAAAAACTCAAAATTTCGAAAATCCTCGAAAAAATATAAATTTTAGTAGCTGATTTTGTATTTTTACGAAAAAAAAACCCGAAATTTACAAAAAAAAAAACCTTGAATTTTTTCGAAAAAACCTCCGGAAAATTAATTTTTTTTTCATTCGCCCTTTTTCTTTTCATAATTTCAAAAGAACAAAATTTTCGGACGGCTTTAATTATTAGTCAAGCCAAAGTTAACGATGGTACTATCATGAAGAAGTTAAAACCTCGAGCTAGAGGATGTAGTTACCCTATAAAAAGACACACATGTCACATATCTTCCATAAAGAAGCCGAATGAAATAAAAATTGCATTCAGTTTTTAATTAGAGACGTTAAAAATGATGAATTGACGTCGAATATAACCCCTGTCCTTCCAAGCTAACGATGCGGGTTCGATTCCTGCTACCCGCTCCATATTAATTATAATAATGATGTGTGTATCATTAATGTTAAATTAAATGAGAATAAATCTAAATGCATATCTTTATTCCCTAATCAATACCTCCCTAAACTCATGATGTGTGTATCATTAATGTTAAATTAAATGTGAATAAATCTAAAAGCATATCTTTATTCCCTAATCAATACCTCCCTAAACTCAAAAATTCAGGATTTATATAGACGTCGTTTTGCCCTGTCTTGCCTCATAATGATTCCTCCTTAGGATTTCTTTAAATTTTGACTTTATATTTATATATGTACTTAATTAATATTGGAAATTTGTTATTATTATTATTATTATTATTATTATTATTATTATTATTATTATTATGTAGAATTGACTTGGAAATTATTATTATATAGAAAAACATATTTTCTATAGAGTTAGGCTAGATACTAGACTTGGAAATTGGAAATTGGAAATTATTATTATTATATATAGAATATATAATGATTTTTCTATAGAGTTAGGCTAAATACTTGACTTTAAATTTTTTATTATTATTATATAGAATATATAATGATTTTTCTATAGAGTTAGGCTAGATACTTAACTTGGAAATTGAAAATTTTTATTATTATATAGAATATATAACGATTTTTTTATAGAGTTAGGCTAGATACTTGAAATATATGCTCATCCACATTACGCATCCATTTCTGAATGGTTAAAGTGCTCAACTCATAATTGGCAAATTCGTAGGTTCAAGTCTTGTTGGATGCAGTAGAATGCGAACGTTCAATACGTCTATTGGAATTGGCTTCGTGAATCTCATCATCCATACATAACAAATTAATATAATTACTATGGTATATTCATATCATAACATATGAAAAGTAAGAAGTGGAATTCTTATCGATATCGGAACTCATAGGGAAGAAAATAGATTTATGGATGGTATCAAATATGCAGTATTTACAGACAAAATTATTCAGTTATTGGGGAACAATCAATATACTTCTCAGGATCAACTAGGACAGAAATAAAACATTGGGTCGAAATCTTTTTTGGTGTCAAGGTAATAGCTATGAATAATCATCGACTCTCGGGAAAGGATAGAAGAAATGGACTCATTATGGGACATACAATTCATTATAGACGCATAATTATTACGTTTCAACCGGGTTATTCTATTCCACCTCTTAGAAAGAAAATAACTTGGATCAAAATACTTAATAACACGGCGATACATTACAAAGTAATCTTTCTCAATGAAGTCGGTTGATTATGATAAAATTTTATCCCTTTTAGGAACCATACGCACACTTTTGAATGCATGTGGTTCATAAAAAAAAATGGCAAAGCAAAGAAAGAATCAAAGTAAAGTATAGGTCCTTTTTTTTTTTAGAAATACTTTCATACCTCCTAGAAACTTTTCGAATTAAACTCTCATTGATGTGTGGTGTTTTATCTAAAAATTCCGATGTAAATTTCTTGTTCCTGAATGGGCCTCTTCAAATTTTTAGGCTTATGTTCTACTCCGGATAAAGATAGATGATAAAAGATACAACTGATTTATATTTGTACATATAGGCCAAATGATTCCAAAACCACTTCTTTTTTATACGAATTTTTTTTCAATTTATTTTTCACCAAATAAAAAATTATAAATATTCCATGTAGCCATCATAAATTAGCAGTTTGAGATCATTTAATTGTTTATAATATAAACATTTCTGATACAAGTGATACCCATATTAAATTAAAACGAACAATTGAGTATTTTCTGAACGGAGCCTTGATACTTCATTTTATTGGTCCAATCAAACTAACCATAAATTATTGTAATTAATAATATTGCTCCCTCAAGAAATTGGGCTAATTACATTTCACACTACAAATTCTTGATAAGTTCAATTAATCGCAAAGGATTTTATTCTAACGAACCCAATCCAACAATATACATGGATTCCTTGTAAAAATGCGATTCTTGGGGGATTTAGCAAAATCCACAATTTCAATTGTATATTTTCTATATTAAAGTTATTCAATATCTATAAAAAAAATATGTAAGAAGGGAACATAAATTCTTTTCCAAATTTTGGAGAAGAAAGAGTTAATTTTTTTTTATCTTGTTGATAGAGTCTTTCTGATCACTAAAGTGAATTTTGATTCAAGGAAAAGAAATGGTGAAGTTGAAATAACTCACTCAGAACACCTTTAAAAGGATTATGTGGTAAGTAGATGAGCTAAGAGGATCCATAAAATCATAGGATTCTCCTCAATTCGGTGGTTGAAACTCCACAAAAAAAAAAAAAAAAAAAAAAAAAAAAAGTCTAGCCTGCTTATTGCACCTTGGCGGATATTGAATAAACTCGTGATTTTCTTCTTATCCTTAGTTATTTCTTTTATCCACTATTCACCCAAACTTTTTATTATCTATGTAGTGCCAATCCAACATAAGTCTTTTTTTTTTTTTCCTTGACGCTTCATATTGACAATAGTGTATGGAATAAATATAATTCCATCGTGGACCACCCCTCCCAAAAAAAAAAGTTTTAATTTTTTTTTTACTTATAGAAATCTTTTTTTTTGTGTGTGTGTGTTTTGTGTTTCTAGTTTAATGTTTTGATGGGGTTGCGCAATCCAATCTCGTTATTTTGATTCCGATGGTATCTACACATCAAAATTTCATTAATTCGGATTGCTAACTCAACGGTAGAATACTAGGCTTGTAAGTGCGGCTAGAATCTTTTACACATTTGGATGAAGGAACGAATTCGTCCATACCGTTGGTAGAGTTTGTAATACCACGATGAAAGTCATTACTCTGCTAATCTTAAAAGAGCTACTTCCTGATTCATTCCACATTTCACATTCCCCTGGGCATAACCTTTGCGAAATTTCGCGAAATCACAATCCTTGGTCTTAATGGATGAGATAATTAGGACCTAGTTTATTTGTTATGTAACAAATTATGTTGAGCAGCCATGGTATTGATAGATCTCAAATTATCTTGACAGTCTACTAGTAAGCTCCCAACTGAACCGATCCCCAGCGGCATAGCTTTTAACAAATAATTAGATGTCAAGCCCATGGACACCCAGCCCAATGGGCTTGAACTATGAGTGCAAGGTCCACCCATTGATCCATGTTGAGCCTTATTTATTCTATTGGATCCACAAATGTCAAGCGTGAGTTTACAAAATCCAGCCCATAAAGTTAAGCTAGGTGTTTCATCCCTCAATTTTTATTTTTATTTTGTTATTTTGGATAAAGAATTGGTGAAACTTATTCCATGTATCTCTAAATCTCATTTTGCGATCAAGTTCCAGTTTCGAAAATGGTTGAAGTTCATATTGCCGTGCTCACGGTCTCACTCAAATGAAGATTTTGTGTTCACAAGACTATTCAAATGTTTGGTTCTGCTCAAATTTTCGCTACCAGATTTTATTGAGATTTAACAAAGTTGTATTCGGTTTACAATATGACTATATTTAGAGAGCCTAAGGCCCATTCATGATTCATCCATAGGTTTTCTAAACCGGCTATATTTAAAGTCCATCAAGATTATTTATAAGAGAACTGTAAAACAAAATAAATACATAAATTACGTGTTTTTTTTTTTTTTAATAATCTATTACGTTTCATGTTTATGCGAAAAGAATATCCGATCGAATGCTTATGTTCCACTTGATTACTAGAAAAGCGTCGTTAAACCTTCCCTCTAATCATTCTTGCCTACTTTATCAACAAACTTCATATTAATCATCACCTATGTGTTTAAGAAATCTCTTAACACTTGACAATGCTATTTATAGACCATCTTTCACATCCTCAACCACACATTTTAGATAATAATAGAGCTTTGCTACAGAGCGAGGGAGGGAGCGAGGGAAAGGGGGCGAGGGATGGGTGGTAACCACCCATCCGCCTCGAGATGAGCGCATCAAATTTGAGATGTGCGATGACGCTCATCTCGAGGCGGATGGGTGGCTTTCACCCATCCCTCGCTCCCTCCCTCGATCCCTAGAATTTTACATAATAATATGTTCAAAGCCATTATGGTTGAGTTTTGTATCATATTGTCTTTAGTTGTCTTCAACAACACTTTGACCACCCTTGATTAGGACAATAACCTTGCTTTCCATAAAACTAAATATTACAATAGTTCTAAGCCAAAGCTGTAAGGTTATGGGCCTCTCTGTTGAGGTCTCTAGGGATATAATTATAAAACCAGAATGGATACATAGAAAACAAAGTTTTAATATTACTAATTGGTTGTCACATCCAGTGAATATTCAAGTCATCCACCTCTAAGCTATTATGCAAAATAAAATGTAGGCTACTGAAGTCTCCAAGCAAAAGACTTGTTCGCCATAGTACTCATAAATCTTCCCCCGAATCTGTTGTGCCAGTCTTGCACACATGTTACCCTGAGAATCAACCACAAAAAATCCTAGAGCACCCTGTTGTGATGAGGCACAAAAACTTACATCATAAGTAACAAAGATCATGTCTTGTTTAATTCTAAATGGGGGTGATAGGGTGTTCTGGTGTTGAGAATTTATTTGATGGTGTTCAGCTACATGGAGTTGACAATGAATCATATGAAGTCTAGAGGTTTGGCTATTGGTTGGGATAGAGGGAATTGGAGTGAGTACATGAGATGGAACTCTGGAATCAGTGATAGTGTCTAAGGCTTGGTGAAGAGAGATGACGGTAGAAGCATTGGTCATGAGCGTGTCAAACCATTGTTGCTTCCATTTTTGCCATAGATGGATGACTAAATTTTGTAGAAGTGGCGTTGAAAACCGTGCCTTCCTAAAGATAATAATGTTGCGAAACTGCCAAATGGAGAAGATGATTACAGTGAATTGAGACAACAATTCAGGTTTGATGTTACTATGTGCAGCGGCAGTGTCCCACATGAAGGAGAAGAAAGTTGGGGACAGTCCTTCAGTTGCATTGGCCTTAAGCCAATAAATGGGAGAGGAGTCAAGAGCCAAAACTGTGCAATAAGGAGTCGGAGAAAAAAAAGATGTGTAATTTCCTCTACATGATTTTGACAGAAAATGCAATAATCATGAAGTGGCACGTGAAGTTAGGAGAGTTTTGTCATGGTAAGAAGGAGATTTTGGAAAACTTTCCAAATAAGGAATAGAGCGGAGGTCGATGCCTTCATTTTCCATAATTCCAGGGCAATTTTGTGACAAAGAAGGGATGTGGGAGATGGGAGCAAGGAGATGGTATTGTACTTCTTTAAATACATATCTTGTTTATATGATCCAGAAGGAGATGGTATTAATCCATGTATTATTTTTCTTTGCGGTAAAATAGAATTCATAGATGGGATTAAAATCTATTCGATAGAAACTGGAGATTTGCATTAGTTTCCATAAAATTATAGTGATTTTTGAAATGCAATTGTGACGGGGCTCATAATTTTTATTACCTGACAAAGTAAAACTTTTGTGTGGCAAATTGACCCCATATATTATGAATCTTTGAAGTGATGGAAGTAGTTCACTGGAATGGGAAACTTCTTCCATACTTGTTTTAAGATGGCCGAATCTATCACCAGGAATTAACGAGATCTACAAATGTTAGAAAAATTACAGTTCGTGGTTCCGCAAATTAAAGTGTTTTTTTGGGTGAAAATTTGAATTTTTTAAACATTTGTTTTTTGTCGGTAATTCATACTTAATTTTCACATATGATTTGACTTGTTAAAGGCTGATATACCTACTTGTATCCGAGAAAAATAAAAAGCTAGGGAACCGGGATTTTGTAACCAGTCACATAGGTTTACATGTATCTCAATGAATACATCATCCTCATTCATCATCCTCATAGATGCAAAATCACGATTCCTAGTAAAAAAATTTATTAGGGTCATACACAACGTCCTCATACTTGAAATACACTTTGCCTTATGGTTACATGTGAAAATTAGTTTGAAAGTCACTATTGTTTTATATCCATACAATAATTAATAGCAAAATTGAAGTTTAGGTAAAGGGTATTCTCCAAAATGTCAGTGAGGTATCCTTCTTTATGATCTACTTTTGTATGTCTAGATATTCAAAATAACACATAAATTTTGTCATACATTTCACCAAATAGAATTTCGTGTTCATGTTTGATCTCATCTCCAAGTTCATAATCATGTACAAAGTAATTAGACTATTTATAAACAAATTTAGTTAAAAATAAAATAAACGAACTTCAGGTCTATATACTATTCAACAAATTGTCATGTGGTTTGTACCATTGTAGCGTCATACAAAAAACATGATACTATGATTTATCTAGTATGAAACTTTATATTTTGGATTTTATATACATCGATTATTGAGTGAACCCTCTTAATTTGTATAATATTCTCATGCAAATGCATCACTCATCCCATTTTTTTGAGTAGAATCATTTTCAAATATTAAGAACATATTTTACTCTTAAAAATTAACTTTGACTGGTGAATGTTTGTCAAATATTAAGAACATATTCAACTCTTATAAGATTTTTTTTTTCAAATCATTAGTCGCGTTGATATTTGTTATGTCAAGAAATGGATGCCTCTAAGTTGTTTTGATTTAGTTTCTCTCGTACCTCAAGTATTTAATTGCACATCCCCATCAAACATTTGAAATGAACAAAATATAAATGTTTTTTCAGCTTATGACTAAATTTGAACTCTTAAAGGAGAAAAAAGATTAACTGTACTTTACCAACTATAACCAAACCCCAGAATAAAAGTGAAAGTGAACACAAATAGAAGCCATTATTTTGAACTAAACCAACCTAATGTTAAGATTGAAGTAGACCACAATTTCACATGGAATTATTCAATTGTAATCATTGTCCATGTAAGCTAAAACACAAACAACCCTTCATAAATCTACATATCCATATCTTACTTTCTATTCTAATTAATCCATAGTTTAGCCAATTGTTACGCTTTTAATAGATGTTATGTAAAACTAAGAAAGATCCATAAAACCTGACTTTGCACAACCTTGAACAAAATGAAGAGAGTGGGTGTGCTTGAAGTGTTTTTCCACTTCCATACATCATTGTTTCAAAGCTTGTTACAATATCATCACCAAAATCAGAAACATATAAGAGCAGGTTTTCAATTCTATTCAAAATAATCTTTAAATTTGCATCCAAAAACCTCGAAATCATTCGAATCCAGTCAAAGAAGGTATGCATCATCACACATGAACTAAACTTTACTCTAGCCTAGCTCAATGCACTTTAGCAACAGACTTTCCACTGCGAATAAGCAAAAGAAATCTCTGGCATCATGAATACCATTTGTTTATTTTGCCAAGCACGAAGAATTTTTTTTTATTGAAGATACGAAAGGAAACAACATATAATGGGGACCATTTCTAGATCGAGGGAATGCCAAGACACCATGAAAGTGTAAAAAAAAAGGTGTCTAAAAAAATTATAAGTCGAACCCATCATCCACAACATTTCTCTAATCACAATAAAGATAGTATGTTCTGATCTATTGAACCCTTCAAAAACCCTTTTATTTCTCTCAACACATGAGCACATGAGGAACCCTACACCACCGTAAATACTAATCAAGCAAAAATCATAAAATAACCATGAAGTATTTTTTTGACATTATAACATGTTTGAGCATACTAATAATATCCACCAAAAGATAATTAGATCATAAGATGCAACAACATGACATGGTTGGATGAATCAATTGAGGCAAGTTAACATCTTGACGTGGGTTGGATGCATCACATGAGGCATGTCAATGAATGTTGTCATGCTATAAAAGGCCTCGTTGCTATGTGGTGTGGGGTTTTCTCCAAAATGTCTCATTACTGTTAGGGAGTGGATAACTCCTTATATTCCTAGAGAACAACTCCACCTTTAGTTGATATGAGATTATTCAAGCCAACTCCATTCCAACAATCTCCACCTTGGCGCGAATTGTCATATCTTACAATCCATCCGATCTTCAACTATCTCGAGGAACACTGGATTGATCTTTAACCATCTCGAGGAACACAAATCTTCAATTGGATCAGCTCCACCTAAATTGTAAATTAGCTCCACCTAGATTGTAAGGAAACCTCTTGGCGATAACCAACATTCTGAGGATCCGCATCTTGATAAAACCATCGTCAAGCCCTAGTCGAAACATTTGCTTTGATACCACTTGTTGGCATGCCAGGCATGTGCGCGCACCTTGGTCCACTAAACATAGAAATGATATTGTCCCAAACTTAAACACCACTCCAATCATGGGCTATGTGGTGTGGGTTTACCCCAAAGGTCTCGTTGCTATTAGGGAATGGACAACTTCTTATATTCTTAAATGACAACTCCGCCTTAGTTGATATGAAACTATTTAAGTCAACTCCATCTCAACAACCCATAGGTAGTTTTCTAACCAACTTATGAGCTTTTTCAAGAGATCTCTTGTATTGGATTATGCTCACCCCATTGCTGTTTTTCTTTTGCTTTTCAGTTCAGCAATTCATGCAATTCAGTTTTCCTGCAATTGTATATTTTTGGTTTGTTGTTTAATTCATTCTTTATTTTGTTTCAATTCCATATCAATCCTCATTTCAAATAAATATCCTTTTGCAAATTTAATTTTAAAAGTCTTTTGACTGAGACATTAAGAATCTAAAATCTTGATAACATAATTAAGATTTGCTAACACAATCTATGACATACATCTCAACACAACTTGATTGTTAGAGTCATACAAACAATGAATATATTTAAATGTCACTATACAGAAATACAGTAAATTGTAGATCTACTATAGTTGGTGAAAGATGCGCACAAAAAATTTAATGTCTAAGAGCATCTCCACCCATTGGTGGAAAGCAAAACGATTAGTGTTACTAATTAATAGCGTCTTCAAAAGCTGAAATAACGGTCGGGCCCAATTAAGACGATCTATGCACCCTTGAAAGACTTGCACCACGCCCAAACAGTCCATAATATGGGAGTAAACTTCTTTCCATCTCTACTGTTCACTCCACAAAATTGTTGCTACTGCTGCTTTGAATTTTACTTCAAAACTTGTCTGAATTGATGTGTTGAAAACTCCTCCAGCCTTTGAGATACTATCCTCGTTGATATTCATAGCCACCAGTCCATAGGTACTTGCATTATCATCCATAGAGAACACTGCATCAGCAAACACTAAAATCACATGGCCTAGATATGATCGTCTCATGGATTGCGTTCTATCAAATTGTTGTGTAGCCTCACGTGACTCTACTTTGTAATTTTTGATTAACTGAGAATGTTTTTCTCATCCTATCCATAATTCTCATACCACCATGTTTATGTTTTATGGATTCGGTGACACCTGTTGAAAACATAGAGCATTTCTGGCTTGCCAAATAAAATCTAAAATATAACCCACTTTACTGATCAAGTAACCTTTATGAGCTGCATTGGCATTATTTGTCTTTCAAGTATAACAAAAAATGAGTGAAACACTATTCAAATGAACATGTAATCAGTTGAGAGGGATGCGGGAACTTAAGCAAATGATTACTTCAAAGAGTATTCAAATGATGTTTAAATAAAATTTCCTAGGTTGGCAAATGATTTTAATAACATTTGCACTGAAGAAAATGTACTATGTGAAGAGTCACTACACAAAATTGGCATATTTGTAGCAGTTTTCAAAACAATATCACTTTTGAACTATAACAATCCACCAAACAATTTTAAGTCAAAACTAAATTTAGTCAAAAAAATGAAAAATAGTTACACAAAAAAAGTGATGCAATAAATTGGATCACTTGTAGGACCATACTATTCATGATGACACAATTATTATTGTATCACTTTGTTTGTGAAAATGTGTAAAATTGCTTTGTGGATTGTTATAGCTAAAAAATGTTACTATTTTTTAAGTTGTTACAAAAATGCTAATTTGGTGTAATGAGTTTTAGCAGTCCACGATTCATGAATGATATTTTTATTAGGGTTAAAAGAGGATGATGAAGATGCAGGCATTGCTCTATCGAGATAAAACTTATAGGTTGCTCTAAATTACCTTGGCGATTAAGTTTCCAAATAAGAGTGTCAATACTATGGCCTTTGTTTGATGGAACTTGGAGGATAACTTAAGAACAGGTTGAGATAACACTTTAAAGATGATTTCCCCATTCCACGCTCTTTTACCTCATTCCATCATCATAAGATCTTATATGTCATCCACTAGCGGAACACAAGTATGATTTCTACCCACTTTTCACACCAAATGTCATTTTGCCTACCTACAAACCCAAGTGATTTCCTCATTAAACTCATCTACTATTATCCATAAAGATCTCCAAGTATAAAAAAAATAAAAAATAAAAAATTTCCAGGCCTTTTGAAGTTAGCCAGAAGAACAGATTGTCCATGACTATAAATAGAGATCATAAATCTACTCCGGAAAGATGTGGGTTCCTTCTTAAGCCTCCAAAATAATTTAGAGAAAAAAGTTTTATTTCTCTCAAATGTGGAATTAGGTTTGAGTCCTCCTTATTTTTGTCCCTCAAAAGTTTATCCTAAAAAGTCAGAAAACAAGGTCTAGGATCCTCATTACCTTTCCACCAGAGATTACTAATGATGTGATCCATTTGTTCACATAGGGTTTTGTAGAGAAAAAAAATTAGCATAATTTAAATGGGATTAAAAAATGCAATGGACTTAATGAGGATACTTATACAAGCTTGGAAGAAAAGGTTACATTCTAACCTGTTAATCTAGACATCTTTTCCAGAATGTAATGAAAATCTTTGGTTTTGCTTCTAGTAGTGCGGGAAGATCCTTTGGTGTCTAGGATGACAGTTGGCACTATAAAAGAAAGAATTTAGTTGGCCAGAAACATTACAATAATAATTGGGAACCTCCTTAATATTGGTGGATTAATCCAAAGAAGTGTTTTTTACAAAAAATAATGAGAGCATCAACAAACATAAGGTGAGAAATAGGAGGGGAATGAGGTTTGTGTTTGTATCCAAAATTTAGGGAAGCAGTTTGATATTCATGAATCGTCCTAGAGAAAGCTTTAAAGACAATGATAAAGAGAAAATGGGATAAGGGCCCCCATTGTCTAAGTCCCCTTTGGAAAGTAAATATGGATTGGGGATGATCTCCTTGATCAAAGCTTAGTATTCAAGACAAGTATTGAAGGATAAGATCACACCAAGTTTAAGATCCTAACGCCCTAAAGATATCCAAAAGAAAACCCATTCTACCTTATCATCGGCCTTTGCCATGTCCAGTTTAAGATTTTGGGGTAATGAGCTTAAGGTGTTATTCATAGGCATTAATTATGGTTTTAATAGTTTGTTCTCTCTCAATTATTTGGTGGTTAGGTGGTATTTTAGCTTGATTTTATGAATGAAAGTATAATTGTGATTATGGTTTTTGGATATTTTAAAGTGGAGTTTGGGTTTGAATTTATTGAAATCAATCATAATGTATGAAGTCTAGTTGTGGTGATACTTTCTTGGAGTACTAGATGAGACAGGTCGGGATGGAATCGGGATGAGGTTCATCCCATCCCATCCCATATGCTATATATAAGACAGAGAATTTTCAAATGTTCAATTTCACCGTAAACTTCATGACTGCATATGATGGAGTTACAATTTTCAAAAACTTGTTTCAAGCTAGGATGATCTACAAGGCAAAATGATCATGCCCACGAAAAAAAAACTCATTCTGAAATTTTTAAGTGGGCGAAGTATGCGCATATAACTTTATTTGTCAAGTATCTTTGTCCCAGAATCCCACCAAATTATAAATTTAGCTTAAACTTGTTATGCCTATGCAAAATATATAACATTTATATTGCAAATATATATATATATACAGCTCACTTTGCAACATGGGATTATGTGTTTTTATCATGGTAACGATTACTCCAAACCATCAAAAGTGCTTTCTCAAACCATTTAACTTTCCCGCACCATCTACTTTATTTCTCACACCACTACTCTTTTTCACACCACTTATATAAACAAGGAAAACCATTTTTTTCCTCCCCATTCAAATCAAAATGCAAGTCTCCCTCCCCTATTCAAATCTTCCGTCTCTCCACATTCAAAATTGATTTCGACTCTTTCGCTTCTTCTATTCTCGTATCTTCCCTATCGGAAAACAAGCAAACAAATCTTCTCTCTCGCATCTTCCCCTCTCTTGGTTCGATTGCTTCTGCAACTCCTCAGATCCATTCTTCACTTCGTCTTAGAGTTCGATTCCAACGCTTCTGAAATAAGCTTTCAAGTTATTCATTTCTTGCAAAAAAAAATTCAAGAAGTTAACATTGTTAAAATTTTGTTAACTTCAGCTAAATTTTCAGAAAAACAAAGTAATCTCATGGAAACTTCAGAAATATTTTCAATCACAAAAACAAAGTAAACTTCAGAAAAATTTTCAGAAATCACAAAAAAAAATTATTGTTCGCTTGAGACAATGTGAGGTTTTGCAATAAAAAATTTTGCTAAAAATTTCCTGTTTGCCCAGAACCAAAAATCTTGCCTGGAACAATACGAGGTTTTTGCAAAAATTCGCATTGTTCTGGGCGAACATAAAATTTTCAGTAAATGTTTTCGAATAGATTTGCGTGACTTTAGTAAAATGACCATAACTTTATCATTTCAAAACATTTTCAAGTGATTCAAATTGTGTTTATTAGGTAACTCAGACTACTACAATGTTTATGTTTTGATCAGGTTGAGAATCGATCAAGCACATAAGTTGACTGAAAGTCAAAGACACTATCTCATTTTCACTGCGAGACAAATTTGTGCGACTTTAGTAAAATGACCATAACTTACTTAGTTCAAAACATTTTCAAGTGATTCAAATTGTGTTTATTATATAACTTAGAGTACTACAATTTTCATATTTTGATGAGGTTGAGAATCAATCTCGATCGAGCATATAAGTTGGCCGAAATTAAGGGACACTATCCCGTTTTCATTGCAAGACAGATTTGCGCGACTTTAGTAAAATGGTCATAATTTGCTAATTTTAAACATTTTCAAGTGATTCAAGTTATGTTTATTAGATAACTCAAAGTACTACAATTTTTGTTTTGATGAAGTTGAGAATCGATCTCGATTGAGCATATACGTTGGTCGAAAGTCAAGAACACTATCCCATTTTCATTGCGAGACAAATTTGCGTGACTTTAGTAAAATGACCATAACTTACTCATTTCAAAACATTTTCAAGTTATTCAAGTTGTGTTTATTAGATAACTCGGAGTACTAAAATATTCGTGTTTTGATGAGCTTGAAAATCGATCTCAATTAAAAATTTAAATTGATCGAAAGTTACCCTATTTTTAAGTTATTATTTTTTTCAAAAATTAATTTTTTGGGTGGTGTGGGTCAGGAAAAAAAAAAAAAAAGGTTAGATGATCGTGTGAGACAAGGCTTTTTTGATGGCTTGGAGTAGTCATTGCGTTTTATCATACGACACTCTTCGTACCGCCTCCACTCTAAATGCCACCACAAAGTTTAACCCCCTTCACCGTTGCAGTTGGCCGAGTCGGAAGAAAAAACTTTGGCATGGAAAACTCAAGTTTTGGTTTGCCTTTCTAGCCGCTGGAGAAGCTCGTAAATAATTCATAATAACCCACATAAAAGAACATGATACATATCCGTCCCTTCCCTCCCTACTTATCGGATAAAAAAGCAAGTAAATAAAACCTCCACTAATACTTTTTCTCCTTCTTTATTTTTTTCCCTTGTAATAAGCACCTCGTGCCCCACCTCTTCTTCTTCATTTAAAGTACACCAACCTCTCTCTCTCTGTCACACACAACGAAGAGGAAGAGCGAGAGCGAGAACTGCTACGCAGGATAAGAAAAAGAAAGGAGGGACGGTGCGCGCAAGGATGGGCCAATCGACTTCCACCACCGCCTCATCAGCATCCTCATCTATAGGCGGAACCAATGGCCGAGCTTCCAAGACCAAATCAACGGCCACGATCTCTCCGTCGCATAACATCTTCACCACCGCCGACCTCCTCCTCCACCACCGCCCCTTAAACACCGACGACTACATCAACGAGCTCCCGGACGAGTGCCTTGCCTGCGTATTCCACATTCTGAGCTCCGGCGACCGGAAACACTGCTCCCTCGTCTGCCGGCGGTGGCTCCGTGTCGAGGGCCAGAGCCGCCACCGCCTCTCCCTCGACGCCCGATCCGACCTCCTCAGCTCAATCCCATCATTGTTCACCCGATTCGACTCGGTCACGAAACTCGCTCTTAAATGTGACAGAAGATCCATCAGCATCGGCGACGAAGCCCTCCTCCTCATCTCGCTTCGCTGTCGAAACCTCACTCGCTTAAAGCTACGATCTTGCCAAGATCTCACTGATCTGGGAATGATAGGTTTCGCAAAAAACTGCAGGGGCCTAAAGAAGCTTTCTTGCGGTTCTTGCACGTTTGGGTCCAAAGGAATGAATGCAATTCTCAATAATTGCGGTGGTTTAGAAGAGATCTCCGTGAAACGGCTTCGGGGGATTACTGAGGGATCCAATATTGAGCTAATTGGCCCTGGGGTTGCTTCGAATTCTTTGAAGACTATTTGTTTGAAGGAGCTTTATAATGGGCAGTGTTTCGGACCCTTGATTGTAGGGTCGAAGAATCTGAGGACACTCAAGTTGTTTAGATGTTCGGGGGATTGGGATAAGATGCTGGAGATGTTCGCGGAGAAAGTGGGTTCCTTGGTTGAGATTCATTTGGAAAGGCTTCAAGTGAGTGATTACGGACTTGCTGCATTGTCCAATTGTTTGAATTTGGAGATATTGCATCTTGTTAAGACCCCAGAGTGTACTGATGCTGGACTTGTTAGTGTTACTGAGAGATGTAAGCTTTTGAGGAAAATTCATATTGATGGGTGGAAGACTAATAGGATAGGTGATGAAGGGTTGATTGCCATTGCGAGGCGATGTGCTAATTTGCAAGAGTTGGTATTGATTGGGTTGAATCCCACGTCTTTGAGTTTGGGTCTTATTGCTAATAATTGTCAGAATTTGGAGAGGTTGGCGCTTTGCGGGAGTGAGACGATTGGGGATGCTGAGATATCGTGCATTGCTGCCAAATGTGTGGCTTTGAGGAAGCTTTGTATTAAAGGGTGTCCGGTTTCGGATCATGGGATGGAGGCATTGGCTGGGGGGTGTCCCAATTTGGTGAAAGTCAAGGTTAAGAAATGTAAAGGGATTACTTTTGAGGGTGCGGATTGGTTGAGGGCGAATAGGGGATCGGTGGTGGTGAATTTGGATGCTGGCGTGGTGGTTGAACAGCCGGAGGCAAGCGCTAGTGATGGTGGCCTTCAGGAAAATGTTGGGGAAGGCGCGGCAGCAGTGGTCAATGGGAATGTATCCACTTTTGTGCCATCAAGTAGTAATAGTCGGTCTGCATTGTACAGGGCGAGATTAGGTATTTTTGCGGGGAGGAGTTTCATGGCCTGCACCTTAAGAAGGTGGGCAAGCATCAATGATCGTTCAAGTAATTCGTAGCAGATGAAGTGAAGAGATGCGCAACCTGCAAAAGAGTAACTTTTATTTTGTTGACATTGTTTTGTGGAGTTTCTTCTGTTTTGTTATTTACATGTTTGAAATTGTTGTTTGTAATCTCGCCATTGAACGTGAAACTGGGAGATTTTTCCTCTTCCATCTCACTTGATTATTTAGTCTTCAATGCATGTGTTTCTGTAGTTCATTCTTTGTCACCGGTTTTTGTCTTGCATTTCTTGGTTTAGAACTTAGAATATCCAGTGGAACAAAAAGTACTATTGAAAATACTATCGTGGATGCCTATCCTATGAACATGTGAATCAGTTCTAGGAAGCTTTGGTTTAGAATATTAGATTATTTTTTTGGGTAATATAATACCGTACAGAATCCTGCTATCCTTGCCATGTTACTTTGTAGGTTAGTTTTTTTTTTTTTTTTTTTTTTTTTTTTTTTGCGGTCGAAGCGGAACCTTCAAATATGAAATGTTCAAGATGCGGGTAATTGACTCAAACTTTCTATTGGATATTAAAGCAACAGATAATAGTCTCAGAAAGAGCATTTTCATCCAATGTCGAGGTAAACTTAGAGAACCTATATTTTACCTCAGATTTTGCATTTGGCCTTTGGGAACCAAGGCAGTTTCCAAGAGTGAATCTAAATTATGTTCAATTCAGGTGCTGCAGCACATCATTTGTGCAGTAGTTTGTGGGCTCTGTTTAAATTCTTCGTTGAACATTTTCCTCTTCCAAGACTTTTTCCAATGCAAAAACCAAGTCTTGCTCTTGGATGTGTCAGTTCTGGGAATTTTTTATTTCAGCCTGCTCGAGTTAATATAGTGGCTTCAGTCAGGAGTAGTAACAGGATCCTGCTGACATGTGAACTGGCTTTAGGCAATTTGAAGTGTTGTTTATTGCTTTCAATGCCGAAATCTCACTTTTGAAGATGACAACTGGGAAAAGAGATTTTCTATTCATCTCCATTGATTATTTTGTTTTCTATTTTCATTCTCTGCCACAGATTTATGTATGCCATGTTTTGGTTAGAAGATCCAGTTGCTTAAACAGTATTATTGGAATACTATCTAGTATCAACAGATGCCTGTTAACATGTGAACCAGTTTCAGTTTATAATATTATATCTTTGGATTATAATAGAATCTTGTCTTCCTTGCCATGTTACTTTTTAGGATAGTTTTTTGCACTGGAAGCTGAGCCTTTAAATATGCAAATTCAAGACGACTGTAGTAGAGGCAAAATCCTATTGCTTTACTGCATTCTGTTTGATGTTAAGGCAACAGCAAATAGTATTAGTAACAGTGCCAATCCAATGCCAAGATGAATTTAACACCCATCGTGTTTACCTCAGGTTTAGCATTGGCAGTTCCAAGCTGTGGCCATTTTTTTTTTTCCATATAATGGAATAATCGACTGTCGTTCAAACGCATAATTGTTTTGTTTATATTCTGTTTAACTGTTCTGTTTGGTCATTTTCCTCTTCCGAGTTTTCTTCCGTTGCAATACCAAGTGTCACCATTGGAAAATGCTATTGTGAAAATTGCCAATTCCCGCCTGCTTCAGTTATGTCTCCTTTGCATGTCCTTATGTGATTCATTTGTTATCAATGGCTTGTACTGCCGTTGCATTTCTTCCATCTGTTATCACATGTTTTTACTTGATTTGGGCGATTCAAATTGATTGATGCATATTATCGGCAGGAGTCTTAACAGGATACTGCTAGCTTTAGGCATAAAGATTATTATCTTATTGCATTTTTAGTAGTTGAAAAATCATGTCTTCTTTTGCAATGTTAAAATACTTGTAGCCTTGAATTTATTGTGACCCAGAAGAGTGAGCTTGGAGTATATGATGCTTAAAATACCAGTAATTGTTGCAAAAGCAGGCTTATTGTTTAATCTGCACTCATTGAGGTGTCTGGTGTTGCAAGGACAGCCAAGTAGTTTACTCTTTACCTTAAATATCTTGCCTAATTTTCTAATTTCTTCTGTTCACTTAGTAAAGACATTATGTGGAGCATAACTTGTACTTTATTTGGGGTGAGATGATGCATCAAGGCATCTTTCCATGGAATTCTTTAGGCATTTATTGATTGCTTGTGATATTTAAATGTTTCTTTTGGTGTTTTATTGTCAAGTGGAATTCAATGGATAGCGTTCCATGATTGTGTGTGGACATACAAGATTTATTTCCTATCGCCATATATTTTGTGGTAGAAATTTACAAGTCTTGGTATCAGTTGCATTTTCATTTAACGATCAGACCATCTCCCAGTTGATTATGTTTTAACCACGGTACCTAGCTTTGTACAAAGTAGATGAGACTTTGCAGGGCTGGATTCTATTCTTGACACTGATATATAAGATAGTTGAGTTGTCTATTCTGCAGCAAATTGATTATTTTTTAGCAATATAGAGTTTGAATTTGTAGCTAAACCTGATAATGATATTGTCCGTAATTCAAAATCAACTGAGTCAGACCATCTCTATTTTCATTGAGCTTAACACACTGATTACCCTACAAGGGGGCCATTAAGGGCTCCATTATTGATTAGAATTGCGGCTGCACTAGTGCAGTATTGATTATTTTTAGTTGTTGATAGATGAGGCTTGCTCTCAAGTGGTGTGTGTACTCAGAAACTTCCTCCCAGTGATCTAGTTGGGTATCTACAGAATTATTTATTGTAGACCTTTTTATCTCCTCCAAAAATGTTTCAGCATTGGATTTGCTCTAAAGAACATGAAGCTTAAGAACAACACCCACAAAAACCGGATTGTCCATTTCTTTAACAGCATTTCCTTCCAGACATGGATCGCCAAATCCAATGCAGGAAACCGCGAGGGTCCAGGCTTTACCAGCATTTCCTTGTATATGGGCTGCAGACATGCTTTACCAAACCCAATAAATACATCATCCATACCAGTTTGGAGATGCTCTAACCCTCTAAGCAGCAGGCTTCATAGCAATCCAGAAGGAAAGTTGGAATGCCTTTTTCCTACTGGTTATTGACAAGGAAGCAAAACATAGCATTTTGCGACAAAAAATGTACCCAACTAACCAGGCCTATATTGAAGGTATTATACATTAAAAAAAAATATATGACGCATCCTTCCTTAATGTATTGAAAAGTTGCAGTTAGGTGGAAAGCACCGAATTTCCTGTCAGATAACAAGACACGGGTCCTCAAATTTGGGCATTGAGAATTCAAATTAAGTCCCTATTAAAGGTACTTTGAACCTTCCACGGAAGCAAGTGTGGAGCACCCTAAGATGTGTCATATCTCTGTTAGAAACATGTAAACAATAGGAAAAGATAGCCCTAATGAACACTTTATTTCTGTCCTGACTAAATTCTTAGCGCAAATCTGCAATCTGACGTCTATGGTTGAAGCATACTTGGTTATAGAAAAGTATTTTTGGGCAGGTACTGTGTATGTAGAAGCTTCAACCTCTGTAGATTCTTCTACTGAAATATTAGTTTCTACAAGTACATAAACGCGAGAAACCCAGAAATTAAGTATATGAAATACATAAATTCATACTGGATGGCTGACAAACAATAACAATCTTACTGCAAGGTAAATACGACCAAACATACAAGATGTATAGTGCCAATGTTTTTTTTTTTTTTTTAAACTGACCTACCTGCATCAATTAAGAACTTATTTGCCCAAAAAGAATCAACAAGAAGTTAGTTTGCTTAGGTCAAAGAAATATAGTTTGTATGCTATCTTTTAAATGACATCCAACTCTCTGTTCTTGAGCTACACAAGTTTCATAGAAAAGCGAACATAAAGAACACATCGTTGATCAATAGAAATGTTGCCTCCTGCCTTGTCCTTTTTTGTTACAGCGGGTCAGAGATAGGTGAGAATGTTATCTAATGAGCACTGCAAGCTTAGTGAACACCAGGAATCCTATAGAAAGTTTTCCTTTATAAGAAGTGTAGTTGAACCTCTTGAAAGTGTTGCCTCTCTGAGTTTAGCAAGTGCTGAGTATATTGAACATCAATAATCTTGGATGGGAATAAACTTTCAGTGTACCATACTCTATTCTGTTTTCGCTTTCCAATATGCAAGTATCTGACTTAGGATCGTCCCATTTGTCAAGATACCAAGTACAGAACCCAAAACCACTTTAAACGAGTCAAGGTAAGCAAATAGTTGGGAGCACTGTATGGTAGACAATAACAATGATCAACACAATTAAGTTCTTAACATGAAAAAGGAACAAAGAAATATAGGAAACTCAACAATAATAGGGTTCCCAAGTCAAATATCTTGGGAGTTCACAAACAATAAAGTGAAAGCAAAAAAACCCTTTAAAACAAATAAATAAATAAAAATTGTCATGAGATAAGCACAGTATTTTGGAAGTAAGAAATAAGAATATCAAAATCTCTTCAAAATCCTAAGTGAATCTGCAATTTTCAAGGACATCATTTTCCAACTTTCTAGGAATTAAGTTCTATCTTTGAAATTTTAGAATTTTTAGTCTTCCAATCCACAAGTAGTACTTTGATCAACACTATCACCAACGTCTTTGAAATAACACTCATATCGAATCTTCTCGGTAGACGACGATAATAATATGCTAACATTTGAAGCCCAACATTTTGATCAATTTTATAAGATGATACTGGCTCATCAATAATAAAAATAAGTAAATAAATAAAATGAACATCGTACAAATTTCCAAATACCTTCTCTAACCATTGAAAATTATTATACTCAAAAAGAAAAAAATGATGTTGGGATACTTAGTAACTAGTACATGTGCACAACCGCTAGTATATCAATTAAGTTGTGTTTCCCTACAAGCCATATGGTTTACTAAGTTTGGTACATTTGTCAGGGTTTTGAAAACCTTCTCGGCTATTAAAATATGCAGTCTCAATTCAAGTCATATATCACTATGAAATAATTGAATAAAGACTAACTCGACTCTCAAAATCATAACTCAAGGATACCACTTGTTGGAGCTTTTTCTTGGAGACTGGTAAAGACTCTTACTGCAAAACAAGGAACATGAAATTATAAGATCCAGTCTGCATAAGTGTCTGAAAGAAATCCTTCCATGTCCAAGAGAAGTATGAAACAAATGTATGCTCACCCATGGAACCAGCAAAGTTCATGAAACATGTCAAGAAGCTGAGCTCCCCTGTGCTTTTATTCTGCTCAGGGAAGTTGTGTTTTTTGAATCAGTAAAGCTGCTGCTAAAAGAAATTCAGAAACAAGATGCTCTAGAGAAATCAAGTAATATTTTCTTTTTCCTACTGACGCAATCTGTTTGAAAACTTCCAAGGCACTGAATTGAATGATTGAACATGTCAAATACCTTTTTATCTGGTATCAACCTATGTATATATCTACACAAATGGGGAAATTGCCTGACACAGTGCTTTTAAAACTATTGGACTGAAATAAGTGGATGACTGGAAAACGCCAACTGGAAAACATTGCATTGCTCCAGATAAATATTGACCAGAGTTCCAGAAGCATTACTAGGCCACGTAAGTTGAATAACATGAAAATTAACCATAGAAATTTGTATTGGCAGGGGATTATTGGTTGATGACAGGCAAAGATCTCGCTAATCAACTTTTATGATGAGGTTTTCCAGAGCAACCTTCCTGGCTTTCTTATATATTGGAACTGATGGTGGGCTACCTAGAGAGAAGACACTTGCACAACAGCTGGGAACGTGAATGTGGCAACTAAAGCCTTTTTTTTGAAAGGTAATGGCAACTAAAGCCTGCAGCTTAAAAGATCTAAGTTCGAAGATAAGACATGATTTGAAAAAGAAAACAATGACTTCCAATGAATGTTTTCTTTTAAACGCAGAAGGATAGAACCTGTTGATTTTACTTACTTTATAGTTCTCCCATACTTGTGGGACCCTGGCAAAGAAAAAAATTGCATGCTGAGAGGCCTGCAACAGACATTGCCAGATCAAAATAAGTTGCTAACACATGACAAGAGTGAGTAGTAAGGGTATTAATTCTTTGGATATAATAATAAGTTATAGACACGCTAAGCATCCCCTGAAACAAATAGACATATTTAAATCCATGAGAAGACAAAGAAACTGAATGTATGTTTGGTTGCATGGAGTCTTATTGTATGAGAATTCATGAGTGGACCACCTACATTTAAGCTAAATTGATGTACCACTCATCATCCACCACCAGATTTTGTGATCAATGGTGGAATGGAAGTCCCATGAACATGGGAATCACATGCTTTGGAGGGAGTAAAGAGTGAGATTCTCATGCTCACGAGACTTTCATTCCCACCATTGATCACAAAATGTAGTGGTGGATGATGAGTGTTACCTCAAGTGGTCCCCTAATGGATTCCCATGGAATAGGATTCCATGCAACCAAACACACCGGGAATAGACAACTCACATAGAGAGCTTCAAAGAGAACAGGGTCAATCTGTCCCGCTAAAATGGTGGGGGCCAGAGCACAATATCTGAACAAAGGTAGTTGAGGAAATCTTATTGCAACTCTAAGATAGATAAGATTCTGCTATAAAGATTTGTTCAACTTCTAGTGGTGATTATTGTGGCAACTCTAACAAAATATAATTTACATGAAAGTTAAAAGGATACATTAATGCCCTGCTCCATGTTTTAATTCCCAACGGTTGAGAGAAGTAATGGATAATGGCAACTAGAACTATACCTGTAACAGGAGAAATACGGATATCGATCAGACCCTTCAAAAATTCTGACTTCACAACAAAATATTCAAGGAGTTTAAATAGTTACACTTCAAAGAAGTTGAACTTCTCAAATGAATAAATGAAGTTATCTCGCCACCTACATGTAGATGGGTCACAAATCCAGTAGCAGTTCCAAGTTCCAACCCAGTTGGCATCAAGTTACTGATCTCATTTAAAACAGGCTGGCCTCCAATTTTCTCTTCTAATAGGTATAGGGAAAAGTTTTTGGATGATACTTATATGATCCACTGAATTTTATTTGGAAAGTATATCATTTTCTGTTATTTCCTCTTTAACATCATCAAAATAACAAAATGTTAACAGTTCATTTGAAGAATGCATTTCAATTCAACATACTAAAATATGCATATACCTTGTATTAATAAAAAAACCAGCTCCCCATAAGCTGAAAACGGGAGCTGTTTGTGAAGGCAGTATGCCAAAGCAATGGTATAACCTACAACCTCAAGCTCAAACGCTGCAACGCTTAGCCCCCTGATACTCTTATGATGCAAAATTTTGAATATCTGCCAGGCCAGGAAGGACAAAAGTAAGAAGGAGAAAGTGATAAAGAAAACAAAAAATTTAAATATTTTCCATGAAGAACAATAGTAAGAAATAGGAAGTGATAAAAAAAACAAAAAAACTTGAATATTCGCCATGAAGAACAAAAGTAAGATGTAGAAAGTGATGAAAAAAACCAGTAACACACTCTGCTTAGGTTTGCAGTTCTTGGCAATCAACATCCAAAATCACACTGGCGTTTTTTTTCTTCTATATGATTGGAAGCTGATTTACAATTGGAGTTTGAAAGTTCTGAATGGGCTTCTATATTTTGCTTCTTTTTTTTCTTTCAAAAATGGAAAGTGAGATGGAATTAGTAGGCATGAGGGAATGGAATCCCACACATCTGTGGAAAGCACACTCTCTATGGTTGTCTGGCTGCTGCCAAATCAAAATAATCAAATCAATCTCTCTATTTTGCAATAGAACAAGTTGGGATATAAGCAATATTGGTAATATTACGGATTAGTTCAGCAATATTAATATTAGGAATAACTAAGCCTATTGAGTAAGAACCCCAAAATAGTAGCTAGGGCATTATTAACCAATTAGAGTTAGGTTAATTAGTTTGTCAGATAAGTTAAGAAGATAATAAATAAGGCAAGGGTAGATAAGTTAGGAAGATTATAAATAAGGCAAGGGTTGTTCATTGTAATTGAAGTTGATGATTGAAAAAATATTTGATTTCTTAATTATTTTTCTTTAGCTTTTATCATTATTATTTCGATTATTATTTGTTTAATTTAGTATTGCTTAGTTTTATTCAGTTTTCCGTTTTGTTTATTCCTTAGTTCTATCAATTAGTATCAGAGTCAAAATGGTTCTAGTTATTTGGTTCGATTTGAAAAAATTTTGTTTGAAAGGAAAATGCTTGGAAGATGACAGAGGGCTGAGATAATAAACTAGAGAAATTAGAAAAGATAGATAAGGCAATGGAAAGAGCGAGGAAGATGATGAAACTTTTTATCAAGGACCCGTCAAGCAACAAAAGGACCAACGGACACCCACAAGGAGAGACCGCCAGTCCCCAAGCAGCACCACAAGACCCTTCCTCTAGCACGGCAAGTTCCTTCAACACTGCAAGCAGCGGCGCACAACCCAACACAAGGTCAATTGCCCTAATCGCACCCTTTTTCCTACCAGCAGGCGGCGTTGCACAGGCTGGTGAGTCGATCGACAACCTCCAAACCAGATCGATCGAGTCCTTTCCCCTCCGACATTTGTTCGAAGCCTGCGACGCGCCCCCTCTACCAGCCATCCCCTCCGCCACCCCACCCCACCCCAATTCCACCCCGCACCTCTTTCAGACAGACACCTCCCTGCACCCTCCATCGCAAGTCGATCGCCTCCTCTCCACCCTTCGTCCTCCCTTGAACCCCCTCCCCCCAATTTTGTTTGTGATAACCAGTGGGGGAGACAAAGTTATTTGCCCCTTACTATTTGGTTGTACCACCACATAGTTCTAAATCAACTTTTGCTAAAGATTAAGATATTTGCAGCCGCATAGATGGACATCTACCACCACGAGCTATTGGTTCTAGTAATTTGTATGATCAGGTTGTTCACCACCAGACAACACACATACCATCCGCAGGACAAATTTTTGGATCCAATTTGGGACAGTTTTGAAGCTCAATTCCAGAAATTTCCACACATACATTGAAATTTTGCAATGACTATCCTTTGAGATTTCTTGGACTTTGTATGTGGTGGCATAATTTGGATTTACTTGTTTGTGACAATAACAAAGGCAAAGTTTGAGGTCGGCTTCTGCTCGTATTTCGCGTCGTGTTCTTTCACCGATTGCATATGCTCGTTTGACTTCTTCGACTTCAAGCTCGAGGACAAGCTTCTTCAACCCGGGGAATATGATATAAGCAATATTAGCAATATTATGGATTAGTTTAGAAACATTAATATTCGGAATAATTTGGCCTATTAAGTAAGAGCCCCAAATAGTAGTTAGGGCATTATTAGCCAATTAGGGTTAGGTTAATTAGTTTGTCAGAGAAATAATGAAGATTATAAATAAGGCAAGGGTTGTTCATGTTAATAAGGTTTGACGTGTCGCCCAGTCATCATGTCGTGTAAATGTTTGTGTCTGTGCATCCTTAGGGAAAACTAAAGAAACCCCATCACTGAAAAAGATGAAGAAGAAGAAGATACCGAAGCCTTTTGTCAAGAAGAAGAGGCAGCACCTTCTTATAAAACCCATCTACTCAAGCCCTCTCTCTTTCTAATCCCAGACAAAAAAACTTCATACACGCATGATTCAACAAAAAAAAAAAAAAAAACAGAAGACACACCCTACAAAGAGGTTTGTGTTTGCTTCTATCTGTTTCTTTCTTTTCTAGTCTGATAGTGTAACTCATTACTTCGATTCATCAATGGCTAGTATAACTCTGCACTTCTCATTAATTATAATAGATAGGCACACGAGAATATTTGTGATCAATGTTTCAAAAAGCTAATTCGGGGGAAAGAGACGGCTAGCCTCAATGCCTATATATATATAACCTACAAATATATATCTTGCAATAGGAAAATGATCAGGCATAGTAGTGTGATCCAATCTAACTTCAACATTTCCTATATATATTTATTACATGATCACTTTCCTATTGCATACTAATACAAAATACATCTTTGTATTATCCGAGTCTTAAAGCGGCATAGTGCTATTTAGTGTAATCAATCCACCAAGCATCTTCTACTAGTTCACAATCTATCAATTAATCACCAAAGCCACCCAATTCCATAATTCACACATAAAAATACACAAATTTACAATTTTTATCAACATACATGCACTTCTAGTCATGGATCTGATCCCAGAAACTAACATAGCAAGAGAATCAACAAGAACTGATCACCTGAGGGAGTTTGACAGTGATGGATGCAGCCACGATGCAGTAGCCGAGGATCTTGGAGATGAGAGGAAGCAAGCAGTCCTTCTCAGGGATATGCCCATAGCTCAGAGACTCGTAAGCGCATCCCAAATCTATCCCTAAAACCTCAATTTTTCCCATTGGATTCTCAATTCAGGCACAAGATTGGAACTCGGAGCCTATGGGACGGCACGCCAATTTACTGCTGAGAGATATTTAGGGGTGGGCACGGGACGGTTCATCCCATCCCGTTGTTTTATATTTGGGATGGAGATGGGATAGACTTCGTTCCAACATCGCCACATTTTAAACCGGTTTGAGACGGTACGAGATGAGTGTGATTAAATTTTTTGTGCAATTACTAGATTATTACTATGTGTATATTTAAACGTATAATCCTATAATTACTACATTATCAACATTCTCATTAGGTCTACTTATTTGTTCCACAGTATGTTAGGTCTTATTTTTGTAAGTTTCTATTTATGTTCTTATTTACGTCATCAATTCAAGAATATTATAGCTTATTTTCTATCATAATATATATTAAAGAGTTATCTATGAAAGTATTATTGTTTTAAACTATAAGATAATTATTTGTGATGTTAAGTTCGCAAAACTCCTCAAAACTTCATTTACCACACTTAATTTGATATACAAAATTTTGAGTTAATAAATATTAAAATTAATAATAATTAACATTAAATAAATTCGGGACGGGACGAAATTGGTGAAATTGAAAATCTCCATCCTGATCTCATCTCACTCTAGATTTGAAAGGGACGGAATCAGGATGAGTGTAATCAATCCAAAAAAATTGGGACGGGATTGCGATCGCGAGATGAAATCCCCACCCTAATTTAGAGCATCTCCTCCTCAGCTAGTCTCACACTCTTAACTCAAAGTTGAGGCAAATTTTTTTAATCAATTAATTAATAATGAATAAGTATTATAATAAAAATGAGAAACTCTAGGTACCAATTTATGTATGATTGGTTTGCGTTAAATAAAATAGAAATTGCATTATCCATTAGGTGTGTTTTAAAGATTTATTAGTCGACCAACAAAACTGTCATCCGAAGAGTATCTCCAATGGTAAAAGTTAAATTGAGGGATGAACCATCATCATTTTAACCAAAAGCTAAATATAAGGATCCCCCTATTTCTTCACCACTCCAACCACATCCCCTATTTTAACTCTCTCATTATTATTTTAATATATCTTCAACTTTTCTATATCAATTTAATTTCAATTATACTATTATTAATTTCAACTTAATATAATTATAATATTATTAGTTTCAATTATATTATTAAATATATATACCATTATTAATTTCAACTTAAATATATAATATTATTTATTATCACTTTTATTTATTTAAAAATAAATTGAATAAAATAAAAGGCAAATAATTATAATTTTTTAAATCATTATAAAATTTTAATTAATCACTTCTCATCATTATTTTATTATTATATGGGATTTATGGGTAGGTTAATTTTCCCCTAAATTTATGGAGAAGTTAAAGGAGAAGTTATTATTGGAGATGGTTTAGGGGGATGATTGGAGAGATGATTGTTTCAATGAAATGAAACGCCTAAAATAGCGATGCTCTAAACTGGGCAAAGTTAATGATTTGTAGGGTAGACGGCGGCCTATGGTTGCCATCGACACAAGACATAGCTTCAAAAGGGTATCTAGGGTTGTGGTGGTCGTCTTTGTTTGTTTGTTTGTTTTTTTACAGTTTTATCATCTGAATCTGGATCATCTCATCAATGGAAATACAATCACTTTATTTTTTTGATCCACTTCAAATGGTAGTCAATTCAAAGCCTTTTTGGTTGAGATGATTATAGTGTTCTCACATATCATTAAGCAATTTAGAAATAAATATCTTACCCAAATAAGCCTTGCCTAGAATGAAGTAAAATCTCATCAAATATTTCAAATTGTAAGCCTAAAATGAAGTTTTTTTTTGTTAAAATCCATTAGGCGTATTATAAATTAACATGATTACAGACTTGTCGCCCGGCGACTGCGGACAAGTTATGAGCATCTATATTGAGGTCTCTACCAACATACTTACAATGCCAAAAAGAAAACAAAAGAAAAAGACATCTAATATTACTGATGAGTGAACGCCAAGCCCGGTTCATAACCAAAAACGGTTGAGAGTCGTCACCCTGTAGGAGATCAATCATAATCACTGAATCACCAAAAAGGAAATTGATTTTCCACTTTTGTGTCTGGATGAGAAATAAAGTTGATTCTACTACATAAGCCTCCGCCATTTTGCTATCAAAGACATTACCCACTATCGGGGATACTACTGTAGACAATAGTTGTTCGTGAATATCGATTACAATAACACCAATGGCCCCCTGTTTGGACGAGTCAAAGAAACAAGCGTCAAAACTGACAAAGACTATTTCAGGGTACAAGATGTGAGGTATGGCTTCAAAAGGGTTGATCTAAGATTAAGGCAGTAGTGGTGAGCTGAATGGATTTGAGCATGGGTCATCTCCATGCGGGTAGTGATAGTATCAAATAAAGGGGTCAAATTGGATCTGGAGTAAGAAGCTGATGGTCGAGAGGTGAGCTGATTGTCCGTAATAGATGTTTCAAGGATATTGGGGATTGAGGGGAAGTGGAGGGGGGGTCTCTAGACATGGTGGTGAACCAGTGTTTGTGACAGGGTAACCAATTTTTACGGAAACAGGAGAGGAAAGATTGATTTGAGACTTTGGCCTTGTTGAAAATTTTCTGGTTGCGAATCTGCCAAATAGTCAAGAGAATAGCCATAAACTGGGAAAGCATCTCATTAGTCATCTCAGGGTGGGCCTTAGCAACAATGTTTTAAAAAGTGTTTTTCAGCCTTGAGGCGGTCAAGCTTTTTTCGAGACAAAGCGAGATGTTTTTTCATAAAAAAAAAGTGATGAAAAATATTTTAAAAATTACAAACAAATAAAAACATAAAATAAGCAATTTAGAACATGAAAAAATAAAAAATAAAATTAATGGTTGAGGCGGTATGACCCAATCACATGGTCTATCTCAACATTTAACTCTCCCTTACTAGGGTTTTTTTTTTGGTAATACTTCCTTACTAGTTACTGGTGGGCCTATAGCAAACCCCAAGTCCTTAACATGCCTCATGTGGATGTCGGTGTGAGATACATCCATTTTAATCCAACCAAACATGCATCACAGTGAGCCACCTTTAAATTAATTAATAAAACAAAAGCACAATCTGGATTTGAGTAAATATCAATCAAGGTTATTACAGTCATTTAAACTTGATACACACACAAATAGGTTTACATCAAGCCATTTGAAACACATTTTCAATTCCTTTGGGAGCGGAGACTAAAAACATAGAGAGGCGACGGTGCCACCATGGTTTCAGGTAAGTTCTCATTTTCTTCTTCTTCTTCTTCTTCTTCTTCTTCTTCTTCTTCTTCTTCTTCTTCTTCTTCTTCTCTTCTTATTCTTCTTATCTTCTTCTCCTCTTCTTTGTTGTGTTTCTGTCACAGACACGCAGCTTGGTGCAATGACGATTGGGCGTCTGGTTCTGCAACTCAGTCGATCGCATGCTGACTGTTGATTATCATGTTGATTGGCAATTGGGCATTTGTTGTTGAATCTCAGTCGATCGCACGAATGCTTCAGGAAAAAAATCCCTAATTAAATTGGGGGTTGGTTTCAGCCTTTTATTTTTAACAAAATTTGAACATTTTCTAGAAATCGAGGCACCATTTGAAGCGTACGCTTCACGGCGAGTTGACTCGTAGGAGTTACCAACCCAACTCGTGCGCCCTGTTTCAACCCTCTGACTCGTACGCCTTGCAGCTTTTTCCACTCGCTTCAAGTCGACTCGGACGCCCTGAACGCTTTGTAAAACACTGCTTAGCAGTTTCCACATGAACTTAAAAAAACTCTGAAATGGAGTAAGGGTTGAAGCTAGTTTTACTCCAATCAATAGGCATGAAATAGAGAATCCAAAATCGATTTATAACCGAACAAATGAAGAAAATGTGCATTACATTTTCTGTATAATTGTGGCAAAAACTACATACGTCATCGAAAGGCATATGAAGTCGCACCAAAATTTTCATAGTTGGGAGAATGTTTTGACTGATCTTCCAAAGCATAATGAGTGCACATGGAAGGGCTTTGATTCTTCAAAGTGCTATCAGCTGGTTAGATCCGAATGGGGAGAGTTTGAATGAGAGGTACAACTCTTAAACTATTCCTTAGTAAAAGCTTGGGTGACACTTTTGACAGAGAATATACCTTTTTTTAATCAAAAATTCAGATCAGCTTGTCAAGATTACTCGTAGAATGAATAAGAATGTCTTGAATATCTCTAGCCACCGGACTCGGGAACAATGAGATAAGACGGTCCACATCCCAGGAGATGGAGGGGCCAGGGGTAGAGGACCATAATACAGGAATGGATTTAGGTAAAAGAGGGTCCAGTGGATTGGAGATACAATCTACTAGGAGGAGCCCCAATTTGACCCAATAGCCTTTTTAGAGGTCAGTCTAGTCGCCCGCCAGCACTTGCCATAAAAGATAGTGTTTCTTCTAAGCCAAAACAGAGATTACCCCTCCAGGCAAAGGAGGGGGCTTTGGAGAGTTGGAAAATACTTTTATGATTGAAGTACAAGGCTTTGAGTTGACGGGTCTCGGAGTTGTGGGGAAAACAAATAACATTCTACATGTTTTTTGCCATTAGGGCAAGATTTGTATTCCTACTGGAAGGAATGTTGAGCCCCCCCAGATGTTAGGGCAAGGAGATACACTCCCAAGTACACATGTGTTTTGGTATGGCTATCGGTCGCCCCATTCCACCAGAAATTTTGTGCGAGGTGATCAATTTATTTGGAAATAGCGCTGAGAAGAAGGAAAGTTTGCATGGTGTAAACTGGGATAGAGTTGAGAACCACTTTACCCGTGAGAGAACTTTTGAATTCTAGCAAGAGAGTTTAGCATTGACTTTATCAATTAAGAATTGGAAGTCGTTAGCCTTCTTTTTTGATAGAAGCAGCGGTGATCCAAGATATTTGTCCTTAGGGTTGTAAGATTTGGATCCCAGGATTCTATTGATCATCTTAAAATGCTTCAGGTGCACACTGAAACTATAGAAAACTGAGGATTTGTCGTAATTGACTCCTTGACCCGAGGCAAGACAATATTGATTAAGGATGTCTTTAACTGAATAGGCTTTAGCCAAGAAGCCTCGCAGAACAACATGAGATCGTCTGCATAAAGCAAGTGACTGATGGAGGAGGAGTGTCTTTTGATTTTGATACCTTTGATCCAGCCATCAAATTAGCTCAAGCAAGAAGTCGAGAAAGGCTTCTGCTACCAGGATAAAAATACAGGGAGATAAAAGGTATCCCTGTCAAATGCCTCTCGAAGGTTTGATGAATGGGAGAGGGGAGCCATTGAGTAAGACTCGAAGGGAAGAAGTGGACATGCATTGTGATCATATCTATCCAATCCTCAGCGAAACCAAGTTGTTTAAAGATTTGGAGAATTAATGACCATTCAACCCTATCATAGGCATTGGCCATATCAATCTTGATAGTCATCCATCATTGGGTCTTTGTCCGAAAGTGTTTCATCTGCTAGAAAATTTCGTGGGCAAGACTAACATAATTCGCAATAGAGAGGCCTTTCTGAAAGGCGCCTTAATTGGGCGAGATAATATTATCAAGCAGTGGTTTGAGTCTATACGCAAGGATTTTCGAGATAACCTTGTAAATGACATTAAAAAGACCAATAGGATGAAATTTATTTGGCGTTGTAGGATTACCCACCTTAGAGGTTAGAGCAATGAAGGTCTCATTGAGTTTAGGATTCAACTGCTTGGTAGTGAAGAATTGTTGTATAACATCATTCACATCTTGTTTCACAATGTCCCAATAGTATTGAAAGAAGAAAGCATGAAAACCATCCGGACCAAGGGCTTTTGACTGCCCATGGCAAAAATGATGGTTTGAATATCTTCCGCGCTTGGGACGACAAGAAGGGCCGCATTGTCCTCGGGGGTGATGATCGGGGTGAACAAGGAGAGGATATCAAATTTTGAAACAAGACAAGATGATTGAAAGATATTCTCAAAATAAGATTGAGAACGACACCAACAACTTCCGGGTCATATTGCCAGGTGTTATAATCATCTTTCAGTTTTAGAATAAGATTATTTTTCCGCCGCAGTAGAGAGGGTGAGATGAAAAAACTTGGTATTCTTATCACTTTCACCAAGCTAGGAAAAACCAGATTTGTTCCGCCATAACATTTCTTCCCTAAAAAGGAGTTCAAAATAATGATCTTCTAGCACGGATATAGCGGTGGCGTTATTAGTAGAGGGCTGGTCGTTTTGAAGTTCATCTAAGGTTTTGTGAGTTTCTGAGATGCACAGCTAGATGTTCTTAAAATCTTTCTTATTCCACTTCGCCAGACAATAGCTAAATTTTTTTGTCTTACGATGAACATTTTGAGCAGGAATAAAGTGTTGGTGCGGAGTCCAAAAAGAGTGGACCACCTGATGACAATGAGGATCCCTAGTCTACATGTGAAAAAAATCTGAAAGGTCTAGGATTTTTACTCAGGTTAGAGACGAGTTGGAGAAAGATAGCTCTATGGTCGGAAGACGAAGTGTGGATGGTACGGGCCGTAGCAGAAGGGGAAAATCCATCCAATCAGTGGATACCAAAATACGATCAAGTTTCACTTTTATACTATTTATATCCTAACGCTTGTTATTCCAAGTGAATTGGGAGCCATTAAGAGGGAAGTCCATGAGATTATGGGTATTCGTAAAAGTTCGAATGTGGCTAAGGCTTGTGTAAATAGGCATGTTGCCCCCCATTTTTTCCCCAGGTCTAAGAATAGCACTAAGATCTCGAATGATCATTCCCGACAAATGTTGCAAGTTGTAAATGTTTGACATATCATTCCAAAATTGGACCATAAGAGCAGGGTTAGGTTCTCCATACACAAACATAATAGACCACGTGGAGGTAGCATAATATTCATCAATAGTACAGTTAAAATAATATTTGTAAGAATACAGGATGGTAAGATGAATACCTTCTTTCTAGAACAACACAATACCACCAGATTGTCCCTGTGCTGGTACTGAAATCCCATGCTTAAAGCCCAGCCTCCGGCGCATGCGTTCCATCCTGGACATGGAAGATTTGGTTTCTGAGATGAATATGATATCGAGGTTGGAGATTGGACAAGGCCTTTAGATTTCGAAATGCAAAGACCTAATGCCCCTTGCATTCCATAAGAGCATCATGTAGATCCCGGCGACCCTTCATCGACAATCGCCACTACCTCAGTAGGTGAAAAGGATGTAGAGCTGGGAAGACGGGTATGAACATCTGAACCAACTGAATGTACGTGAATTGTAGCCGTGGGAATCCTGAGTGGACTCCGAGGCTGTTGTTTTCTGAATTTTGCTACTAGCCATAGACAATTTCTAAACAATGGTGGGAGCCTTAGAATCCTGAATAGAGCCACTCATAGTTTTTTTTTTTTTCCAAAACTTATGTATGAACTTTTTTTCTCTGAGACTGCACAAGCACAAGCGTCGGATCCAATATCTCTAATTTAAGCTTGCACATTTGCAACATTATATCCCTTCTTGTAATGGTTTTGTTGCTAGCCTTGATGACCTCCTTATGTTTTCTTTTAGTAGATAGGAGTAGAGACTGTGTGTTCATATTGTTTAGATCCAGAGAGGAAGACGAACCATGTGTATTGTTTAGGAAGCATTAACCACCTTGCCTATCTTGGTGGTTTGGTTCAGTTTAGAAGCAGCTGGAATGAGAGGATGGGATGTAGTATGTGTTGATTGGTCGGGAACTGAGTACCATCTGCATTCTGCTGGATCGCTGTTAAAGTCTCTTGAGGAACCCTAGCATTAACTTCATGTTCACCTTCCTCGTCCTAAAGAGATTAAAAGGTGGGCCTATGTGTTGCGAACTACCTGACCAGATGTGAAGTTGGGGGGGGGGGGGATGTGATTGCATGGTGTTGATAGAATGCTTGGAATTGGAGTTGTTGTATTGGATATGTGGATTAAGGTAAGAAATAAGCTAATCAAGACTTGGGTTTAGCAAGTAAAAAACCGAGCTATTTGCATAGTGGTCGAATTCCATTGATTGGGATGATGTGAAATGAGGCGGAGGTGGTGGGAAGAAAGTATGTGGTGGGTTTGGGGAAAGATTACTAGGAGATAACAGTGACGAGGAAGTGAATTGAGGAAGGACCTGAGCTTCATTATAGTGGGAGAGTTGGGAGTTTGTAAAGTCCCGTTGGGGGAGGAGATGGGTGTACAAAGAAGAAATGAGGTGGTTGATATCTAGATATGGGATATGGTACATTGGGCCCGGTGGGTATTGATGTAGTTGATTTCCGCTCCCTGCTTGACCTTGATTTGTTGACCTGCACAAGGAACGCACGTGAGCCACGGACCACTGTTGTGGTGGCCGATGGCACTCCGATGCTAAAGTCAGACAGGGCTTTGAGAAAAGCTTAAAGCTGTAAACCATGAATTTGTAGCATACCTCTATTCACCAACCTCTTGTCTTATTTATAGTGTTGGAGTCCTAGTTTAACCACGCCATCGGTGGCGTAGTTTAGGGAAAGATATCTTCTTGGAGATCATTATCTAATTAGGAGTCGTCTCGAGGAGGGAAGCTTTCCTGTTAGACCCATGCTCCTAGATACATGGCAAATAGTTCCCAATTTGAGTGTTGTCTATAGGTAGAAGTTTACACATACGACGTATACTCTGGTATTTTCTTTCTAGTTGAGAAAGAGTTGCTGGCTTGCCTGTCCGAAGTTAATCCCTGAGATAATTGCCTTAATAGGTTTTACGGGTATTGAGGATGGTTGTGAGACTTGTCGGCTTACCAAGTTGTAGTAATTTGGGTCTGTCTGGCGGATTATGTTACGTGTGCTTGATGTTGCTTACGCCAGATCAATGCTAGGTTGATGCTCGGGCCTATGACACGTGTACGGTGTAGAAGAAAGGGCATTTTGGTGTATCATCAGTTGCTCCCCCCGAATTAGTGGGCCATCGTATTGGTCCACTAAGTCTCTTATAAATAAGATACGCCGCTCATGATGATTGAGTTTGAGCTGATACTTGAGCAGCGCGCTTCATTAATTAAGCGTCATCGGTTCAGAGGAAAAAATGCGAGAAATCAATATCTATTTATATCTCCCTTTTTGCAGAGATTGGCTCTTTCATTTTTTCGTTTTTAGATAATCTGCCATGTTAAGCTTTTGATTGAAATCTTGTTCACTTTTTCCATGGCACGCCAAAATCTACTTGACGATGAGTTTCTTGCTAAGGGCCTTCAGTTCTTTGAAAATAGGTCAGCTTCCGAATCGAGTCTAGTTGAGATTTGGAGTACATATGGGGTCCCTAAAGACTTGCAATTTTTCACATTGAGTGTTGATCAGACGCCAATGTTTCCTCCGGATGGATTCGTCTGTTTGCACCGTGGCATGCTTCAAACACGTGTTCGTTTTCCTTTGATCGACGAGATCTGGAGCTTTCTGGAATTCCTTGGTATCCCTCTTGCCTAGTTGGTACACAAAGGGTATAAGATTATTCTCCTTATATTAATCAGGACAAAGGATGTTGGTGTCCGAGTGACTAGGGTAATTCAGTTATTAACTTATCCTCGGCTAAACAATCATGTCATGTGTGAGATGAAGTCGCCAGCTTGCTTTGGGAAACTGCCGGATGACTTCAAGTTTTGGTAGAAACACTGCTTCTTGGCTCCTTCAGATCCAAAATATTTCAAGTTCAATGGTCGCCCGCTTGAGCGGGAATTCAGGCCACTGCATAAGTATAATTTCGTCATTTGCTTCTGCTGTGTTGATTGTATGCTAATCTTTATGTGTGTTCTTTGTAAGGAGGTTCTCCACTACTCCTCTTTCCTCGGAGAATAAAGCCGCTATGAAGGCATTCTGTGGCATGCCTCGAATGAGAGTGAAGGATGTTATCTGCCCTTCCAATTTTAGTTGCAGTGGGTTGTGGATCCACTGGCATGTGGCTCCCACTCTTTTCAAAGTGTTGAAGGTTCGGTCCAAAGGTGGGGCTCCTTCAAAGAAAAGGAATGACTCTAAAGTTAAGGTTCTTAACTCGTTAGACACAGAGGGGCTTTCTGAGAATCTTGCTTCTTTTATAGGCTTGAAGAGGTCTCGCACTGATGCTAATCCTGTTTCCAAACAATTCGCTTCATTGAGAAAAGAACATGATTCTGACATGTCCGCCGATGTGGATGTTGTAGCATCCGAGGGGAGCAGCCCTCGGGTTCAGGCCCATGTTTCTGATTTGGAGAAAGACCATCTGCGGCTAGCGGGGGTTGATGATGCATCAGAGCTGAGTACTGAGCAGGCAGAGGCTTTGAATAAGAAGCTGATGTTGGCTGTTGTGGCGGCTTCTACTGATGCTAATCAAACCAGGACTGTAAAGATTTGTCTGTGGTCCCCAAATTCTTTCGTCCTGCTGGTGGATAGTCTGACAGTGGCCATCGTGGCATGGACCCTCTTTCTTGCAGTATGCATTGTTTTTCATACCACTCTAGGTCATATATTAAAATAATGGAGGGTTCGATGGATAATTTGCTTCCTTCTCTCCCTTCGGATTCTATCGAGTCAGCTCACCATATAAGGGTGGTTGTTGGTGATAAAGGGAAGGTTGTGGATGAGGGCCCAAGTGCAGTGAAGACTGTAAAGGGCGGTGCTGGTGTAATTCCACATTCAGGAGAGCTTCATCTAGACGCGCGGATGAATCTATTTGATTCAGAGGTAGTAAAAACGAGCAACCAGGCCTAACACCAGGAGGTTGATATTGATTATGCTTCGAGGAAGCGGATCAGTAGGCGCTATAGTTGGCTGGTGAACCGTGCTTCAAAGCTAGAGGAGGATACGCTGGGGGAGCATATCGATAAGGGGCTTAAACATCTTCTGTTGGGGATGTCACATCTGAGCCAAGTGGTTATCGCTGGGATGAAAGTTGAGGCGGCTCGTGAGAGGGTGTACACCATGGAGCGTATCTTCTAGAATATGCAGAAGTCGTATCCTGATGCACTCTTCAAGATTGAATCACTGAAAAAACAGCTTGAAGAAAGGAGGCTCCGTTGATGCTGAGACCTAGAAGGTTCATTTGGGCCCTTTAGTTCAATTTAGCAAAGGTGGTGTCTGCAAGGGACAGATCCAGAGAAGAGCTTAACCTGGTCCACCATGATTTACAAGTTGCACAGGAAGTTGCGGCTAAGGTGCGCTCTGAGTTGCAGGCTCTCGCTGAGGAGAATGCCAGAAAGGAATTTGAGTGGGTAATCCAGAGACAGCAGTTAGAGGCTGATGTGGAATTTAATGCTTGGGTAGGAGGGAAAGTTGGGTATCATCTCCTCCTAGAGCAACATGAACTTAGCACAGTTACAGACAACTTGAATACTGAGCGGTCTCAGACTGACGCCTTGATAGGCAGGCTGAAGCTGCTGGAATGTGAACTTGCTGAAGTTAAGGTGCGCGAGGAAGGGCTTCTCAAGGCGCAAGCTTGAATTCTGCAGTATCGTGCACGGGAGGTTAGAGCTATTGGGGTTGATGAAAGAAGAGCATCCGAAATGGGACCTTTATTATTACAGGAAGGTGTCCTTTGCAAATTTTGGTGAGACCTCTGAGTTGTCAGAGGAAGAGAGCAATCCGGATCATGACGCTCAAGGCACGCACGGACAAAACTCATGTTTCTTCTCCTATTAAGTTTAGTTCCCTTGTACTTGTACCTCCTCCTAATGAGGAATAAATTTTGTACATCTATGCACCTTTTGTTTTAAACTGTTAATGAAAACAAGTTTCTTTTCGAGTATGCTTCGTACCCGTATTCTGTTCGGTCACCCTGTTGCATCCTTTCCATTTTGCCTTGTCGTTTTATTTTGACGTAGGTCCTGTTGGGTTAGTAGGGAGCCAAGTGGTTTGTCCGCTGTTGAGAGCTTGACCGTTTATGCCGCGAGTAATTCTGACATGTACTTTCACGAGGTTTCAGAGTTGATATCGTGTAGTTATGCTCAATAGTGAACATTCTGCAGATGGTTTAGCAGAGGGTTACTTTATCCTTGAGGTAAGCTGTCAGAGGCTCAAGTTATATATTGAACCGTCGGTTGCGATCATTGACATGAGTGAACTGTTATAGTCGAGCACATGCGTTGTCGTATGTTGTTAAGCAAGAGTGTCTGGCCCGAGTTAAGTTTTGTAAGCTCAGGCTGGTCTCCCATGTGGTTTTCGTCCGCGATTAGCGAGTTAGATTTCGAAAGCTCGGGTTGGTATCCCGTGTATCATTCGTCCGCGCTTAGCAGGTTAGTTTATGGGTTGGCTCAAGTGGCCATTGTTGATAACGAGATGTCAGTCTATGCAGGCGTGAAGACGTTTATTGAGCTGTGGTCGGATTCGGCGACCATGGTCTGTGGAAGAGCAGTGGTCTCATGGCAAGCCGTCGACATCAGTCGAAGCTGACTAGGCTCCCACCTTCCAAACCATCTACACTCGCATGGAGTGGGCTACTGATTTGGGATGAGAAAATTCGGCGACCATGGTCTATAGAAGAGCAGTGGTCCCGTGGCAAGCCATCGACATTAGTCGAAACTGACTAGGCTCCCACTCTCCAAACCATCTATACTTGCACGGAGCGTGCTACAAATTTGAGATGAGAAAATTCGGCGACCATGGTCTGTAGAAGAGCAGTGGTCCTGTGGCGAGCCGTCGTCACCAGCTGGAACTGACTAGGCTCCCACCTTCCAAACCATCTACACCCGTGCGCAGCGAGCTACAGGTTTGGGAGTCTGAAATTCGACTACCATGGTCTATAGAAAAGCAGTGGTCCCGTGATAAGCCATCAATATCAAACAAAATTTACTATGCTCCCACCATCTATACTCGTGCAGAGCGAGCTATAGGTTTGGGAGTTGAAAATTTGCCGACCATGGTCTATAAAAGAGCAGTGGTCCCATGGCAAGCCGTCGACATCAGTCAGAGCTGACTAGGCTCCCACAATCCAAACCATCTACACCTGCGCGGAGCGAGCTACAGGTTTAGGAGCTGACTAGAAGTTGTCGTTGTCAGTCATTACTAACTAGGCTTATCTGATCGGGTTTGGCGATCATTGTCTGTGGAGTAGATGATGATCCATGGCAAGTCATCGTCATTAGGCGTGAAAGCAACTAGACTTTCACTTTCTCAGCCATCGACATTCGCGCGGAGCGAATTAGGCCTCGGGGTGAACCAAAAGTCATCACCATCAGTCGAAACTGACTAAGTTTATCTAGTTAGGTTGGGGCTCCGCTCATTACGAGCGTGCGAAGCCTACTTTCAAAATCGAACTGCATTGTGCACAGCCCTTTAACTTTCAAAATATTTTTAATAAATACTTAGTTTAAAAAAAATTATATAGTGCATAATACAATATAATAATGTTTGATTCAATAATTTCAACACATCTTTGTTGGTGTGGTGGTTTTAAGTTAATATTTTTAATAAATTACCAGAATTCGATACTCTTGGAGCTCACCAATTATTATTTTTTTTAAATGCATTCCATGCAATTTGATTAGTAATTGCTAACATTACAAAAATTGTCTAGTTTAATAAAAACTTATTTTCGGTCCTCTTGGAGCGTATAATTTTTTAATGCCTATTGACAATTACTATTTCTACCATTGTAACATGCCCCTACTTTTTTCGTTTTCAATGCAGTTTCATATGTAATTACAAACATTAAAAAAATGAACTGTTTGTTCACAAGTGGTATAAAACCTCCAAAAATTTTAGAAATTAATATCTAAAATAATAACTATATAATTCAATGAAAATATATACTATTAGCCATCTCATACAAAATTTGAGGCTCACATAAACCATTTTTTTCTATGAAATTGTATTAGGATATTATTGTGTTTGCAAATCTCATATTTTTTAAGCTTCAACTAGATACTTATCCTAATTATTTTGTGATTTTAGTTATATATATTCTTGTTTTTTCCCTTGCTAAGGTTATTGATATTGTGATCTTATTTTGGCTTTAAATTGGATTACACTGATTCAATTTCGTATATGCAATGTACTTTTAGTTGTATTTTTTTTATTAGTTACTAGCTCGGGTAAGAAAAATTTTTGTTCCGCCTGTGATAACTACTAATATCAACTAATAATTATTTGTCATTTCGCCCTCGGAATAAAATCCTGGGTCCGCCACTGATTGTGCGGATTGGTTTCCACTAATTTTAATGAAAGTTATTCAGAAAGAGGTTCCTTAAATTAGCTGGTGATATGTAGGTGTGTTCCATGTGTCAAGAGTGACTAGGGCTTCCACTATTTGCGTCAGTGCACGTGGTACAATGTCGCTCGGATAGTGGGCCGAGCTGGTGGGCCCATATCATAATAATAAAATATGTCCTGTTGCAGGATCATGGTGCTATGTGTACGGCGTAGATTGCGAGACGGTAGAGTATCGGTTACTCCCCTCAATTAATGGAGTTTTGTGAAGCGTCTTTAATTGATTGAACGTGGACCCGTGCGGTTTTCATGGGAACCGTCGCCTCCTCGTTTCCCATATGGTATTCAATGCATTTGCATTTTAATGCAGACACGCATGTTTGGTGAGCCACCTCGTCTATATAATGGTGTTTTTTCACCGTTGTTGGCATTATCTTCTATACAGTGCATTCTTCAAATGTTTTTACTCAAAGGATATGCTATGGATTTTCCAAAGGTTGAAGGAATATTTTCTCCACTGGAGTCTTCGAATGTTTTGACATTTGCGCCGATGAGTCTTGATAAGATTTGCTAATATGTGTGGTCACCTGCTCTGGATGAGAGCCATGTTGGTTCATTGAGACCTTGTAATTTCTTCTCATATTGTGTAGAAGAAGTACAGACTTCCCCTTAAGGGACTGGTCTGTCTTTTATGTGTCGGTGCTCCGTCGATGCTTCGAGCTGCATAATTTCTGAGAAAACACCAGCAACCAACTTTGGAGCAGTTATTTTCCTCCTTCATCAGCTAGCCTTGACACGTAGTATTGTGCTGGAACCCCGAGTTGTGGGGTGGAGTGAAGTTGGACATGGCCTGTCGGAGTGGGCCATTGTCTCCCAGACGCCCTTATCATCCCTCAACGGGAGGGTGCACTTGATCTGTTTTAACCTGATACTTGTCCCAAGTTCGGATGATTGGGCGGATCAAGAGTGTGAGTTGGCTATAGCTTCAACCGACGTGTCGATAGGCCTCCGGTTACCGATTTCGTACCACCTTAGGTCACCCTTGAGAGGTGGGTCAGACGAAGTATTGAATTGAGTGTGTTTTTTCATACTTCTTTTTGTACATTTTCTATTGCTCGTAAATCATCTTCTTCGGAGAAGTCGCATTACAAAATTTCTAGTGGGTACCGAAGTCTACCTTAGGTACATTTGTTGTCACTTCTGAGTCATCTTTTGAAGTTGGACTATTTAAGCGAATCTTTACTGTACATCGCATCGAATTTTGATGCTTGTAGCTTGTAATCTCTTGCACCCGCCATCTGGGCGAACGTTGTAACATCTTTTCAGTAATCAATAGAGTGTGTTTGCGTAATTCTCTTTTATTTCTCAAATGAGTGCAAATCACATAATCTCTTAAAAATTAAGCTTCTAAACTGACTATTGAAAGAAAGCTAAACAACTAAATAGATTGACTGCTGGTGGAGATAGGTTGATCCGGCCCTTAAGTAAATTTGCATGACCCTTACTTGGATCGGAAATACCTTCGGCGAACTGTGAAGTTTTGCCTATGCGGTTGGGGTTACTGAAGAGTAAACCTTGCGTGGGAGGGTCCTTCCGCACCCACTAACAGTTGTGGGGTTGTGCTTCCGTTTGCAATGGCATTTCTGCTAGGCCAGACATCCTATCAAGCTAGAGGGTGGACCGTTCTTGTAATGCTGGACTGTCTTCCGTCGCTATGGGTCTTTGCCCCATCTGGGAGGAGCGACTCCTCCCCAGTTTCTGTGTCTGGCTTCTGCTCAACTTGTTTGGCGGGCTCCAACTGTATCTGAGAACAATCTATTTGCTTTAGCGTGACGTAGTGGCAACCCCGTGTTGTTGGTTGATCCCCGCAAATTGTTCCCTCTGAGTGGTTGGCGGTATACTTCATGCACTGATGAAGGGTGGAGACCACTCCTTCCATCTAGTGAAGCCAGAGCCTCCTCAAGGTGAGGTTATAGGTAGGCGATGCGTCTACTACCATGAAGTCCTGGAACGGGGCCTTAGTTGTGGCTCTCCTGCCACCACTACTAGTTTTATCTTCCCGATTGGGAAGTTTTTTTCTCCGTTAAACCTATCAGCGGGTAGTCGGAAGGTGTTAAGTTTTCTTCCTTGAGGTCCATGCTGCGGAATGCATTGTAGAATAAGACATTGAGGGAGCTTTCTGTGTCTACCAGGACCCTTTTTACTTTCCACCTTGCAATAGAGACCGAAACAACAAGAGTGTCATTGTGCGGTGCGCAGACGACTTCGAGGTCCTTATCTATAAAAGTAAATGTCGGTATTGGGCTCTGTACTCGCGAGTAATACACGCGTAGGTCCTTTCTGGTAGGTTGTGTCCGCATATCTAGGAGTGTCTGCTTTCAGGACTTGTTTGACTGTTCTTCCTCTGGTCCGACTTCGTGAAGGACATATATAAAGCCCAAAGCCTCATTCTCGATTTCTTTGACCACCTCTCCCCTTTCTATGGTTTGGTTCTGCCTTTTTTCCAAACCTAGGAATTCCTTCAGCTTGCCATTTCGAATCCAATACTCGATCTCGTACCTTAGACTCTGACACTCGTTGGTGTCATGGCCACCCTCCTTGTGGTACGAGCAATACTTCTTGTTGTCGCGTTTGGAGGGGTCCCCGCCCTGCTTCGAGGGCAATTTTAGATCCTCCCAATTCTTCATGGAATTAAGGACGTTTGTCAAGCTAGAATTGAGAGGGGTTATGGTCCTGGATCCGACATAGTTGTAAGATTTCTCTAGCCTGGCACAGCCAGAGTCCGACCTGCTATCGTTGCGCTTTCATTTGTTCTTGTCTTCGTCTTCTTGTCTTTTTTCCTTCATTCTGTCTCTAGAACCGGAGGGCTTCTTTTCTGTTTGGGTTGCCTTCGTGGTCGTTCTCATATCTTCCAAGGTGATGTACCTCTGGTCATTTTTCAAGAGTTCTGCCATATCCAAGGGAGGTTCCAAGGTAAGGATGCCATAAAACTTTCCCTCTCTTAGACCCACAGTAAAAGTCGTAACGAAGGTATCGTCGCTGCAATCGTCAATGAGCGTCAGCACGTCGTTGAAGCGCGTGACATATTCCCTTAGCATTTCATTTGACTTCTGCCTCAAGGAGAGTATATAGCGCGGGCCCTTCCTAATTCGATGGCTGCCAACAATGCGCGTCAGGAATGTTTTGGCCAGTGTCTTGAATGAGTCGATTGACTTTGGCAAGAGAGGGAACGTTCTGCACATCACCGATTCAGAACCTTCTTTGAGTGCCATCACGTGCTGATAATGGCGCAAGTAATCAAACGGGTCACCAGCCCCGTCATAGAACTCAAGTTTTGGAGGGCTGAACTTCTTCGATAGAGCTTCATTCATGATGTGATCCACGAATGGGGGAACACAAAAGCGATACAGCACGTCTGGGTTATGATTTCTTCGGCGGAGGAGGTTCTACGTGGCGAGTCTGTCTGCCCCGAAAGTTGGATCTCCGTTGATTGCGCCGCCACCTCTTGTTCAGTGAGAACTGGTGAGGGCTTGACTCTCTTGTGCCTGCTCTCTGTTGTCATCTGGAGATTGAGGTTTTTACTGCTCCTGATCTCCATCAACGGGTGGAGGGTTCTACCAAGTGAAAATTTCCACTGCTTTAGCGATCTACTATATTTGGGATGATAGCAAATACATCATGGGGTCCGTCGATGCCGCTGCTAGCACGGAGTGCGAGCCTGCTCCGCCTGTGTTGTCGATAATGCTAGAAGCGGTGGTATAATGCCAGTCTGAGTGTTCAAGGTGTCCCCCTAATCTTCATTGTTACGAGATTTGGTAGTTACCATCTTCTTGAACTCTGAAGAGAAATGATGTTAGTGCTTTGCTTGGAACTTTATCGTCCCACGGTCGGCGCCAAACTGATAAAGTCGATTTTCGCTCCTTACTTGACCTTGACCTGCACAAGGAACGCACGTGAGTCACGGATCACTGTTGTGGTGGCCAATGACACTCCAATGCTAAAGTCAGACATGGCTCCGAGGAAGGCTTAAAGCTGTAATCAGGGAATTTGTAGTGTATCTTTATTCACCAACCTCCTGTCTTATTTATAGTAATGGAGTCCTGGTTCGACTCGGCCATCGGTGGAGTAGTTTAGGGAAAGAGATCTTCTTGGAGATCCTTTTCTAATTAAGAGTCGTCTTAAGGAGGAAAGTTTGTGTTAGACCTATGCTCCTAAATACGCGAGAGATAACTCCCAATTGGAGTGTTGTCCATAGGTAAAAGTTTCTACGTACGACGTATACTCTGGTATTTGCTTCCTAGTTGAGGACAAAACATTGTTTGCTTGTCTGTCCGAAGTTGATTTTTGAGATACTTGCCTCAATAGGTCTTACGGGTATTAGGGATGGTTGTGAAACGTGTGGGCTTTACAGGCTGTAGTAATTTGGGTCCGTTTGGCGGACTACGCTATGCGGGCTTGATGCCGTTTGGCCGGATCAATGCTAGGAAAATGCTCGTGCCTGTTATTCTTCGAGGTCATAATGACACGTGTACGGTGTAAAAAAAATTACATTTCGGTGCATCATCATGTATATAAGATGGAGACCCATCATCTGATCTAGAGGTTCCGTAAAAGACATGTAAAGTTGAGACGGTTTGAAGATGGCCATTGGATCCGTTGATGATGAGCTATGCATGTCATTTGAGATAGAGGGATTGATCACATACACATCATTAGATGAGGGGACCTGGGGGAGTAGTTGGTGGAAAGAGTAGTTGAGACGACATTAATTGCTTGTCATTTAATCTCCTAGAAGAGAGGAACCCCGTCGTGGACTAGTAAGTCCGACGAGGAGAACAACGCTCCAGGTTGGTGCAGTGGTACGGGTGATAGCACCGTTGACAAATGGATGGATGGATGCACTCAAGTTCTGAGACGGTTGCACGTGCAAATCCAAGCGAGTCAAAGGGTCATTCGATCAAGTGGTGAGCCTATGCAGTGGCTGCTCCGAGCGTTCCTCGAAGTGAAGTGGGAACTCGGTGTGTCGAGTGTTCAGATGGTGACCATGGTAAGGGGAAACTCCCATTCTCCCCTCCGGTCTGGTTTTGATCCGTGATTGTCTGGAGAAAGGTAAAGAGATGTTTGTCTCGTCTTGGCTTGATCTAAGAAAATTGATGGAGTTTGAAGCCTTCGAGAACATGGGGCAAGCAACACTGAAGATATGGCCTACCAGGCCATGACAAAACAGAACGATGGGGCATCCTCATAGCAAAATTTTATGTGAAAAGGATCTACCTCCATGGATGCCAAAGTTTGTGTCCATCGAGCATGGTAATGGCTTGGGAGTTCATGGAACCTAAGCCAACAAGGCACTGTGGAAAAATCAATGGAGAGGTAGTCTTCCATCCACTGCCTATTCGTCACCAACCAGCTAAACAAAACCCATGGCCCTGAAGAAATCACATTTTATCTTCAAGGTAAATAAATTGAATTAGGTAGTAGGAACTCTGTAAGTCATTTTTTCGAGCCAACTGTTCCACATGAAACGAGTGAGAGATTGCCCATCGAGAAGCCATCCTGTGAGCAACTTTACGCAATTGTTGGTGATGGTAATATTTAGCTACTGCGCCAATGGCATGACAGCTCAACGGTTGGAGCTTGGCGGATGATATCACTTGGTCATGGGTTTGAATCCAGTTTGTGAAAATTTTATCAATTTATGGTGTGTTGACCAGTTCTGGTCTTTAATGAATTCTGGAATCCTATAAAAACCCCGATCACCTTAAAAATATATATATATATATATATATATATATATATATATATTTAGCTACTACCCAAAGCTTGATGTCTTCATTTTGAGAGTCACCCCTAGCCTCAAAAGCTCGAACATGTAGAGTAAGATTTCTTTCCAATTATATTTCAAGGTTTCTAATCAATTGTTCTATGGAGGTGGATGATGATTGGGTATGGATGGAATGTGGTGGTAGGGTGGCACTGGATGAGTCAACATTGATAGTGAGGGCCAGGGGGGAACGTTATGGAATAGGTGTAATGGATTGAACTGTGGTAAAGTGCGCTCCAGTGATATGGGATTATGACTGCTGGTGTTGGGGGGATTTGGGGTGGGGATGAAAGTTGACCCGAAATGTCCATGAGAATAGACTGATAACAGAATTGTGCTTGGTAGTTGTAAACAAAAGGGCCTGAGGATGAAGGAGAAGGAAACTGATGTAGATATTGTGTCATAATTGGATGGGAAGTACTTTGATGCCGCATAGCTTGGTAACAGAGTTACTAATGGTGGTTAGAAAGGGATATGCGAGTTCTCATAATAGTGAGTAAAATCAATTTGATGGGTGGCGACAGCTAATTAAGAAAGGAAATGATGAATATGAGAGTTTTAAGAGGGTGTTTTTTTTAAGTGCTTAGAAACTAATTTCTAACTGGAATTAAAAGTTCTGAATGAGGTTCTGAATTAATTATTTGTTTTGGTTTTGAATGGGTTGCTGATTAGAAGCTATAAAATTAAAAAGGTGTTTATTTTTAGGTGCTGAATGAGAACCATTTGACAATTTTGCCTCACTAAACTGAAAAAAATTATGAAATAAATATTGTGCTTAAAATCATACCCAATAATTATTCAAATCCTAGAAAATGTTATAATACATTTTATTACAAGAATATCGAAATATGACCAAGTATATTTAAAAAAAAAAATTATCAAATCAAATTTCTTACTAATATACATGAGAGAGAGAGTTGGGGAGATGAAGAAAAACTTGAAAATATAGAGAAAGAAAACAAAGTTGAAGGAGAGAAATGAGATAAGTTTCTTATCGAGTTCTTGTTAAGATAGATAAAACCACAATGCTGGGTGAAGAGAATGAAGGTGTGCCGTCAAAATTTAGCCCTACTTATTTTTAAGAAGATGTGGGTAGCAATTGTCGTTACAAAATTATGTTAAGGTTATTATTGGAATAATTTTTTACTCAGTGCTAAGTGATCAGCACCTCCCTATTGCTTACTCCAATCAGAAGTAGAACTTATAATCAGAACTAAAAACAAACATTCTAAACAAGTGGTCCACTTCTTATTAAGACTTCTAATTCCGTTCAAAAGCAAAAACAAATACCCTCTAAGAGGGCGTTTGTTTTTTTTAAGTGTTTAGAAGCTAATTTCTAACTGGAGTTAGAAGTTTTGAACGAGCTTCTGAATGAATTGTTTATTTTACTTCTGAATGAGCGGCTGATTAGAAGCTGTAAAATAAAAAAATGTTTGTTTTTAGGTGCTGAATGAGAATTGTTTGACAATTTTGCCCCCATTGAGCTGAAAAAATTTATGACATAAATATTGTACTTAAAATCATACTGAATATGACTGTGGTGTTATTGTTGAATCTGGGCAATACGTCTGTGGCGTTTTAATTAGTTATTTGATTTGATATCTTATGATACACATAAGGCATATAAACTACATGCTAAAAACTTGAAAATATACATGAGATAGAGAGTTGGAGATATGAATAAAAACTTGAAAATACATAAAATAAAATAAAATAAAATAAAAATGAAGGAGAGAAAGGAGTACCACAATGTTTGGTGAAGAGAATGAAGGTGTGCCGCCTAAATTTAACCCTACTTACTTTTAAGAAGATGGAAACATCAATTGTCATTACAAAATTATGTTAAGGTTATTATTGGAATAATTTTTTACTAAGCACTCAGTGCTAAGTGATCAGCACCTCCCTGTTGCTTACTCCAATCAGAAGCAGAATTTCTAATCAGAACTAAAAACAAACACTCCAAACAAAGTGGTTCACTTCTTGTTAAGACTTCTGACTCCATTCAGAAGCAAAAACAAACACCCTCTAAGTGTATTGATGGTAGAGCAATGATGAAGGTGGAGACGATGAAACGAGCTTCATCCGAGACCTACAAAAGAAAAGAACAAAGATAAACAATAAACCAAGAGAGAAATCAGGGATCACGCTGTGGAAAGAGGAAGAACAGGGTTAGAAATGGGGGTGTGGTAACAAAGATTGTTAAAGAGAAGGAAAACTTGGAATGAGCATGGAAAAAATACAGAGTTTTGAGTTCTCTAAACAGAAATTCTAAATGTCGAGGGAAAGGGCGAGGAAACCAGCGAGGAAACGGAGGTGGCGGGGGGTGAACCGTTCACCCCCCTCGAGATGTGTGCCCATTTTTTTGGCGCGCACATCTCGAGGGGGGTGAACGGTTCACCCCCCGCCACCGCCTTTTCCTCGCTGGTTTCCTCGCCCTTTCCCTCGACACATAGAATCACTCAAAATGGAGTTAGTTTTAAGAAGAAAAAAACTTTCTTTTCAGTCCGCTCAATTCCAAAATACACAACTAGGTTTCCAATTTCCGCATAGCATGATTTTTGTCTTGTAAGTGCAAAGAATGAGCTAAAAGTTCCCTTGGGCCAACCAGTGAGTGCAATTCCCATGAACCAGGATAGTATTGAAATATAATTTTGAAGATTGAATTCAATAAACAAACAAAAGAAATGGACATTGAACTCCTTACAGATCGCTTATGTACATAATCTTGAACTGATCAATTTCACCCAGTTTATTCACTTTCATCGTCATCCTCATCACCAAAACTAAAAACAGAAGCATCAGCAGCAATGGCCTTGAACTCACTCACTCCTTCAGATCCCAACTTGGGGTTAGCAGCTCCACCATCGGGCTGGGTTTTTGAATCAGTGCCGCCAGGGGCCTGCTTAGGTGCCTCACTTCTCAAAGAAACTTGTTCAGTCCTATTTGTGATTGCAGCCATATCCCCAGATGTGGTACCCGCCTTGGGATTTCCAGTAGCAGCTGTTCCAGCATTCGAATTTGATCGAACTTGCTTTCCCTTGGAAGAACCTTCTTCTACCTCGTTGTCAGAGAACACGTCATCTCTATCACTGCCCCCAGAGCTTTTACTTGGCTTGGGTACCGATGGAGCACCATCACCTGTGGCAGTAGGGGCCCTAGCACTTCCATCATGTGTATTGTTGGCAGCTTCAGCTGGGGGATTTGCTGGAACAGTACCATCATAGTCTACGATCACAACCTCAACCTGGAATCCTGGGGAAGGCAGCTTCCTCTGCACACAAATACTCATTAGTTAATGATTGAAGTAATATCAGAATGAACTAAAAAGGGAGCATTTATTCTTAGGAAAGTTACTTCGTCCTCAAAGAAGATGATAAATTCACAAATGCCCATAGTTTGCTTACATTTAAGTGCAACAAATGGGTTCTGATGTTTACCTTGTCAAATCCATCAAGATCAGTGGTATTCAAGAATTTTCTGTTTTCTGTCATTGTTGTATTCAACCAACTGAAAACGTGAAATAAAACATATTAGCTGCAGTTCAGTAAGTGAAGGCCTGAAAACATATCAGCGAGGATTGGCAATATAATCACCGCATGAAGAAAAGACTAAAAAGTAATGAAATGGTATTGACGTTAGAATTTCAATATGAAGATTGAAAGTTGGGAACATTAGCAATTTTCACAGTTCAGACACTTGACACATCACTTTATAAGACAATCGCCAAATCTTCCAAAATTAGTCCTAACCGATCAAAAAAGTTTTAAACGAAAGCGTCATAGCTTTTAGGAACATTAGTGTAAGGACTAACTCTTCTAGGTTCCTCATTACTATATATGTCGTCTCTGGCTATGTAACTGTCTTTAAATTTTGTTAAACTGTGACACCAGATAGAGGAAAGGATTATAGAGGAAGACCATGTCAGGTTGGCATCACCCTATAAACCCATCTAGAAATGGAACTTCTTCAGGATTTAGCTCTTCAAAAGCTCATTAGCAGTGCAATTTCCAATTCCAACGCTAGTTTGGTCCTTTCAAACCTTTTTGATGCAGTGCGTCATGTTAGGTGTTCTCCAAGAATTTCTTTTAGAGTAAAATGAAAAAAGTGGGTGAGTTTCTTTCAAGCCGGAGTTGCAAAGTTTCAACTACAATACTCGATATCTTGGTATCCCTTCTTCAAAGATTATTTTAGGGTTTCTTCATAACCAATGTGGTCAGGGATCTTGCCCTCATTGTCAAGTGGAAATCCAACTATTTATAGATAAAACACAATATTATCCAGGAGTCTGACTGAAACCCTTGATAGTCTTAGGGAAATTCTAACGCAATTATTCATAATAGTTGAAGTTTTGGATCCGAAGATGACAATGCTCAAGGTTCCATTGCTTCTCCTATAATCAAGTATTAACTCAATGTACAAGGAGGATCAAGAATCTTTAAGGCAATAGGGGTCAACATTTTTTTTTTTTTTTTTTTTTTTGGAAATTGAGCCGGTGTTTTTTAGCACAGGGTCCGTAACCTGCGTCCGAGATGCGACCTAACGGGTCTAACATCACCCCGAAACAAATGCCGCAGCCGGCGGGTCTTGAAGCAAGGACGTGGGGATCAAATCCACACGTCCTTAACCACTCGACCACGACCCAGTTCTGGAAAAAATGTAGTTCTGATCATTCTCATAAATCCTTGAGATAAAAAAGCGACCCCCCCCACCCTCCAAAAAAAAAAACCCATTAGGTTCAGCTTAAATAAACAAATCTGGATAGACCCAAGTAAAAGTTTTTGCTTGAATAAAATAAACAAACAAATACAATAAGAACAGGTAGCAAACAGACCAGTAGAAATCTCCCTGACGATCATGAAATTGAATTTTGAAATCTCCAGCTAACTCTGTGAGACCAGGTTCCCCTGGCAGAGCAAAAACCATGACCCCTTTCCTTGGTGCACTGAACCAAAAGTCTTCTGGCTGAAAACAAGAAAAATCCCAGAAATTGTAAAATCCAAAGGACACATGCTTCTGAGCTATATAATAAGAAATACAGTTTTGCCGCGATCACAAAAATTATGCTTTCATATTCTTAGTAGAAAAAACCATAGTTATCAATATCTTGCAATAAATACGATACAATACACATACTAAGCCTCACTGATATATCTTACGATATACCGATATAAAACGATTCATGGATGTGCCGTCCTTGTCCAAGTGACATGAATGAATGATAACCAATAGTACATCAATCAATGGAAGTATTTGAAGTGTTATTGGGACCTCCTTGCTTGAATAAGTCTTATTTATGATTTTTATATGCTTAAATACATTATATATATATAAACTTTGCACCATATCTTATGATATACAATACGTTACGATAAATGTTCTAATAACTGTGGAAAAAACAGTTAAAGCACTTTTCAGCAAGGACAAATACATATTAGGAACCATGGTGTCAAAAGTATATACCAGTAAATCAAAAAATATAAACGTCATAAGAATGTCTTATTGGAAATTTTCAAAACTTGTCCGAGTTGTCCCTTACTCTCTTCTTAAACAACATGGATTGAATACAATGGGGATGGGTAGTCTGGAAGGTGTTCAGTCATATTTAACCCCAACCCCCCTCCCCCCCCTTTTCTTCTGTTGTGTTGATAGTGTTAGACAATAAAAGAACTAAAAGAAAATGGATTATCTTCAATATAAATAATCAAAGGATTGCCCATAATCTACACTTTAGACAGAGGATGAATATTTTAACCATGCTCTTTCCAGAAGGATCTACCAATCTATGTTAGCTAGATATCGCCCTGGGTCAGTTCGGTGTAGATTGACCAACCAATATTGGCTTTGAGTTGGGCCAGATCACTCTCTCCCTAAAGCTGAGTTGAAGAGGAAGCGCAAAATAAAGGTGTTCCCTGGGCTACAATTTGGACAGCTAACACCAAAAAGCGACTGTACATAAAGCAATTAAAGCTCCTACTAAAACTACATTGTAGAATATCTCCTTGAAGTTCTACCAAGAAAGGGTTGGCCTAGTGTGCTCTTACCAATTACTCACTTCTTTTTTTTGTAATACGACTTTTATGCAGTCTTTTTACTCTTTTTTATCTGGCTTTAACCTTGACCATCAACCTGGGCTCAGACCTTGTGCATTTCAGGCTCATACTTGGACCTTGCCTAGACTTGCACTTCACTGTTAACCTTCATCCAATAGACATCTTACTTAATAAATAATATTCTAACAAGACATGTGCGAAAAGACTCTGTAGTTCTATGCTTTTAGGATAACATCCAAACTACACAATTTACAGAACACCATATCTGCTTCTGAGTTTGATTTTAAGTGTATTAACTATTAAGCATAGCTTTTGTGCTACACAGCAGAACTTTTTGTTTACATTTTTTCGAAAAGGTCATGCAATGATAACTTATTCTGATGTATTTCAACAATAACAATATTAAAAACGCGAGTCATACTCATACTAAACAATAAGACATTGGAATGGAGGAAAAAGAAGCTAATTTAAGAAAGAGGAAAATATACCATTAGATCCTTAGTTCTTGGGTGCTTCTTGGTAGAGAAGAGAACACCTGTACACCAAGAAGAAAATCGAATCATAATCAATATCTATAAATGAACAGAAGGTAGTCAGGGTGCAACTACAGCCCTTGATAATCATCCAAAGACTATTGTATAGCACCAATGCATTTATATCTGAATAGCTATGGTTGGCTATTTCTTCACAAATACAGATTTAAAGAAAATTCTTACCCCTACCGGTATTAGTTTTACAACTCTTTGGGTGGGTAGGGTGCTTGAGGATTCGACTCAGGCCCAACTCAAACAATTGATGGGTCAGCCCACGTTTACCTGTCCAACTTGAAGTTGAGCCCAATCAAGAGAGCCCATGGGCTGCCCGAATTGAAATGATACCAACCAGAGAGCACAAATTTTCTGCTTTGGAACTCTACGTACGGAAATGTAATGAATGATTACTCAAAATTTACAAGCTACTAAAAAAAAAGTCATAAATTTAACCTAGGAAAGCTATGCTACTAACATTTTTTTCTTCTTGGAGGTGAAATGTTCATAGCATTACGTGCCATATAGTAGTTATAATTAATGGTGTATAGTACAATTCAATGCAATCAACATATTGCAATTCAGGGTGAGTATGAGAACATCAAATATTGGTGAAGTGTGTTTGGGGTTGAACGAGAGAGAGAGATAGGGGAGGAGAGATGTTTGCAATATTAAATTAAAAGGGCCATGAGATAAAAAAAAATTTATAGGGGCACTTTTGAAACTTCAAAAGTGTTGTCGAATACCAATGATCGCCAGCACTGGTGGGCCCTTCATGTTGTAAAGAAGTGGAGATTAAAAAAATCAAACATCAAGGTAATAAGATTTCAAAATTAGATAATACTATTTAATAATAATAATAATAAATAAATAAAAGGATTTCAGAGAACTAATACAAACTTGACTTTCTAGGTTAAAAAAAATTCATAAAACTTAATTTTTTTCTTTTTTCTGATCGAATGTGTCGGGGATTGCAGAATACGCAGATACATGCTACAAGGGAAAGTGTGGTCATGCCAATGGTTAGGTGATAATATCTCGATAAGATTGATTTTAATTGTCCTTATTTTTATTTTTATTTTTTTCCCTTTTTCTATTACAGTTAAACTTCAAAATTCAAATGAAGGTATGGCAAAATTTCAATTATTCTTTCTTTTGTTCTGTAAGATAGATGCATAGGAGACAAGTTACAATGTTGAAAGCACGACAGAAGATATGACCCAAGGATCATAGTAGCATGTCGAAGGCAGAGCAGTGTAGTCAAGGTGACCGCCTAGGCGCGCCTCAAGGCGTTTTTACAGAAATCCGCCTCAAAGTGAGGCAATGTGGTGCGGAGAAATGAGGTGTCCGCCTCGGCCCAAAAATAGTTGCAGTCAGCCCATTTGCAGCCCAAAGCAAAAAGATGTTGCAACCCACTTTATAATAAGGTTTTATGTTTAGTGGTATAATATTTGATAAAAACAAGATAAAACATTTTTAAGTTTTGATAAATTTGTCACACTTTTTTTTTTTTTTGGAAAAAACATACCATGTTTTGATCAATTTGTGATCAACATCAATCTTGATTTTTCATAGCATAGTTCAATATTTTTATGCTTTTGGGACACCAATAGTGATCATACTTGTGGATTTTTACCAACAATTCCAACAATTTCTTCTAACAAATGTTCAATATTCTCAAGTTTCTATTCATTCAAGATTATTGATTTTTAATAATTTAGTGGATGTTTGCAAGTTATGTGGAGCATCTTTTTCTATGTTATGCAACTTTATTATATTTTCATTTCGATTCTAGGTAGTTATGTCACTCTTTATATATATTTGCTTATGATACTTATCAATATGATAATGTATACTACTATGCTGATATGTTTCAATTTTATTATTATAAAAAACTTTTAAAAATGTTAAGAACGCCTCACTTCACTGAGTCGTCCGCCTCACCTCACGCGTTTTGAGGCACGTCCGCCTCAACGCCTTAACTACAATGAACATGACGCGGGAGCCGTGTCGTAGACGCGGGAATCATGCCATGGGAACGGGTACACGCTACTTGAAACGTGTGTGGTCGTGTCAACGGCACAAGTAATACACTGGTTGGTTACTAAACCGTACCCTTTTTCCCTACTCCCTAATTGATCTTTAACATCTTGATTGTTAGATGTTTTTAAGTCGCACTCGTTCAGAAGTCCATAACATACCTGCCTAGATCAATAAGGTTATCATCAATGAAATAAGGACCTCACCTTCCCATTACTCCTCTTTGACAAGAAAGAATCTATTTTAAAATTTAATATTAGCAAAGTTGCATAAAGTAACTAACTATTAGGTGGATACTGGATACAACGCTAAGTTTCTAATGAGAGTATTCATGTAGCATTGAAAAAAGGGCTAACAGCTGGTTGGAGATATCCCAACTTCAAAAGATGGTGATGAGAAATCATCATCAGACAAATTCTCACCATCCATACCTCTAAAACTCGACATAAATTGACAAAATGTCTGCATGCCATGTGGCACCACTTAATTAAAATCACGATTAACTGCAGATCAATACGCTTGTACCTAATCTTGAGAACTAAAATAACCAAATTGACGGCTCTGAAAGTCAGATCATTGAAGATACAAGTTTACAAAGACAACATGAGGTAACTACAATGCGGATAACAAGTGTTAATCGGAATCCAATGAAGTATCCTAGAGAAAAACAAAGACCAAGAAAGATTGTTGTTGCATACCATTATGATCATAGACAGTAATTGAAGGCCTGACCCAATAAGGACATCTGTGAAGCCGAAATCCTCTAAGCATGCACCTGCACAGAAATGCACCAACATAAGCTATTCTCCAATGACAAAAAAACCAAAGAACATGAAATATAAGTAATCACAAACCTGCGTCCCGGCTGATTTTCTCCATTGAAGTATGTTAGAACGCGTTCAAAATACTTGACATACCTCTACAAGCAGATAATGGAATATATCAAACAAAAATGAGAAGCATGGATTGCTTGAAAAGATGCCAATAAGATCATTTAGAGAAAGACTAACAATCTGACTTGGGAGGACTAGCCCCTTTCCATCCACACATCTTTTCTGATTGTAATAGTCAATCGATTCCTCAGCTGTAGGGAAGAACTGCAAAATATGAAGATTGGTAATATTACTTAAGTTCCAACAAAATACTATTCAGTGAATTATATGTATCATACTAGACCGCCAATGGTGTTATGGCCTAGTGGTTAGGACTGTGTGGGTTTGTCCCCCACATCCTAACTTCGAATCCCACCTGCGGCATGGTTACTTTCTAATGGGTGTTGACCTATAGATCGCCCAGTTGATAGGTTATGGGATCCTTAAAAACCCAACTCGCCTTTCAAAAAATTTATTAAAAAAAAAATATATCATACTAGACCATAAACATAGTGGATCCAAGGAAACTTAAACAAATTTACCTTGAGGAAAAGAAGAAGGCTGGAGATCATTAACCCTGTCCTCGCCATGCCAGCTTTACAGTGAACAACAACCACATTTTCAATGTCTTGCTTCAACCATGAGTATGCACTTTGACAAAATAATGTTATCAATTGGATCGGAGGACAATTGTGGTCATCAAATGGGAAAGAAGCAACCTGGAAATGAAAAAGGCAGATCAACATTAAAGACTGCAAAGAAATAATAAACTACATAAAGATCCAAAAATAAGACTCTGTTAGCTTGCAATAGGAAAATTTTCTTAGGAATGTTCATAATTTTCACTAGATTGCACATGCAAATCCTAATGGAAACCAATTCGTTGACATATGCAAAAATGACTATTCATCATACCTTGTTTTCTCATGTAATTCGTTAATCATTTTTGCATATGTCAATATCTTCCATTAGGATTTACATCTGCAATCTAGTGATAATTTGTGAATTTTCATAAGAAAGAATTTCCCTTTGCAATCAAACACAGCCTAACTAGAAAAGGCTTAGCCAGACAAGGCAATAAAACCTTAAACAAACCAAAAAAAAAAAGAGCCCTGCACTTGACAACTGACTACTACTTGTGCAAATAAAAATCAGTAGCGGTTGATATGACTTAATCAGCATGCATCATCAGAACCTAATCATGATTGTTTTGGGTTATAAGAAATCTATCCACTATTGACCATTCAACCACAGAGGCAAATCTACCATAAGTAATTACCATGTTAAGGACAAACATTCTAAGACTAGGCAGGAAATACATTGAGGAAGAAAAGAAAACAAGTACTAAACAAAATAAACAACGTTCTTTCCATGTATATACCAGTTGAAGTATTTCCTACCAATGACAAAAGAACAATTCAAGGGTGCACTCTCAATCTCAAGGGCATGATAGAGTGCACTCTTGTTCTCAAAAGACATGGTAAAGGCACTCTTGTTCTCAAGGGTATGATATAATGAAAAATATATTGCAAAAGAAATAAACAATATACCTTTCCCTCAAATAGTGATGCATCATATAATCGTTCTGAACAAAGGTTGTATACTTTGTATTTGTCCTGCATACAAAAATTTATTTAGCACAAAAACGAAGTCAAACTTCATAAGAGAAGAAAAAAAATGCATATATAGAGAATGCCAAAGAGTCTAAATGTAACACACAAAGAAATAAATCCTTTAGATAAAAAAAAAAAACAGTATGACATTGAGCTGCCCAAATGAGTAAATGATTAATTTCTGTCAAAGATGTTTTTATAATAAGGCTGTTTCTAAAAAAAAATTAAATGAAAAAAAGAATTGCCACCAGAATCTAAAAAGTACTCGCATTCAAAACTTATCATTGCCTTACTGGACTAAAACACATCCCAAAGTTACAATAAAGAGTAAAGATAAGAAATTCTTTGTCTGTAAAGAAGACCTATCATTTCTATTAGATGGTGGATAAAAATGACTAATTAAATATTAGAGCACAAACGATCAGTTCGCACTATACTTTTTATATTTCTAATCATAGACAGTTTGATGTAGTGCAAAAACGTTATATAACATATATTTACCAGTGGCCATTAGCAGATCCAGGGAGTTTCGAGGTGAAAGGTGGCCATAGCAAAAATCTTATATATATATAGTACCTTCAATATGTTATACCTCAATATTTTCTCCGTTTCTTTTTATATTTACTCTTCCTTCATGTGTTGGTCGTTAAATAGTTTTGACGTGTCGTTTGAGGTAAATTAGGCCTTTAAGCAGTTTTTGGCTCCAGCGAGCAATGGGACCTGCACCTAGCCAATGTACCTTTGTGGACCCCATATGAGTAGGAACGTTGTGTATTATGTGTTTTTTAGATGTTAGAAATTATTTTGGTTAATATGAATTCCATAAGGTTCCGAATTGGTATTTACGTACGTTTTAAAACTTAATTGAACTTGCAACTTATAACCTCTTATGTGTAATGTTCTTTTCGCTTCTTCATTCTCTACACTTATGGAAGAAGCGGTTGAAAGAGAAAAGAAAATTGCAGTAGGTGATGAGGATTCCTTTTAAATCGAAATGTTGATTTCGAATGGGTTTTGCAAGTTCTTGAAGAAAGTGATAATTCATCATGGGGTTTCATTGACTGTTAGATGATTCTGGTACCATGTGCATTTGATTTTATTCAGTGTTTGAAATTCGATCGATTTACTTGTAAGTTATGAAATCCTACGAATTCAATGTTTGAGATGCTATGTGGTAGTTTTTTAAGGGTATATTGATTTTGCTACTATTACGGAGTGTTTTTAGGTGATTTTGATGTTAGAGGGGTTTCATCGCAAAATAAATAAAAATGAAACTCCAAATCGAGTCTGAATATGGGCTGAAAAATTAGAATAGAATGTCGTGGGTAGTTTTAGAACGTAATAACTTTCAGATGTGTTAGTATATTTGCAGTATAACAGTAGATAGCTCATGTTTTGAGCTTTCCAACAACAAGTGAAACCTCGCATTTGATTGAGTATTATAGTTGTTATGAGTGTTTTAAGTTGGCAAAATATCAGGTTTGTTTGACGGTTGAAAAATACAATAACGTTAGCAGGATGTCATTAGTCTGACCTATCAATCAAATTAAACACATTGACCAGATTTTAAGCCTAAAACAAAACCTGTAACTCCAATTTCAATGTGGTTTTCGTCATTGTGATCCTCACATCGAGAAATAATAAAGTAAATTATTACTTTGAATTCTGTAAATTTACTTTTTTTCCCTATGAACGCATTACGCCTCGAATGAATCAATTTAACAAACATTCAAAAATATGCATATCAAGGCATCATACGTTTATAGAGGCAAATTGTAATGTCAAATAATTCAAAAACATTAATTTCATGTAAGGTATATTTAATTGCAAGAATTTTTTTTTGTTAGGTGTTTGGTTGCTCGAAAAAGAAATTTTTCCTAGAAGGAAATTTTTTAAGTGCTAGGTTGAAATTTTGGACTCAAAAAAATTTCCCAAGCTTATTTTCCCGTTTAATGTCTGAAAAAATTCTGCTTTACATGCCCCAAGCAAACTTTCCATGGAAAAATCCTGGAGAAAATTTTGTTCATCAAACATTTGTCCTAGAAAATATTTGCCACACCAAATTTTATTTTCCAACCAAAATTATCTTCTCAACCAAACATACCCTAAATCTCAACGAGGATCACAACGCCTAAAACCGCGTCGAAATTGAAACTATGGGCTGCAATGCTTGTTTAAAGTATGGTCAACCGGTCCAATTCTGTTCAACTGGACAATCCAATGACATCATCGTCTTCTCCAACGGTCCAACAGATTTGATTTTTACGTGTGTTACAAGTTAACTTCAAACACTCACAGCCACAGTACTAAACCAAATAAGGCATTTTACCTATCCTTAGAAAGCTCAAACCATAAACTATCTAATGGTATAACCGTATAATCAATTTGTCGAAATAATACTAGGTCTAAAAATTGTAACATCCTAAAACTACCAATCTCTAAATCCTTCCCTAATTTTTTAGTTTAAATTCAAACTCGATTTCAATAATCAAATCCACCCCCAAACCCATTTTCTAGGCATGAACCCCTGTAAACATCTTTCCAACATCATAAACACCTCGCAAAAAATAAACAATAGGAAATAAAGTAACACCATCTAATAATCAAACAAAACATCCTGGCATAAAATTCGAAGTAAACATGATATTTCACCATAACAAATGAATTTCAAATGATTAGTAAAATCCAAGTCACGTGTTACTAATTTTGAATCACCAACAGCTAACCCACTTGGTGAAACCACACACTAGATTAATCACTTTGTTGAAGAACTCGCAAAAACCCCTTTAACAATTTTCAATTTCACTCAGAAATCACCCAATTGAAGTGTAAATAATGAAGAAGCTAAGAGAACCTTCTTATATAAAGGGTGTTATAAAGCGCGGTTCAATTGAGTGGTAAACATGAAAATGCACATAAATGGCGATTCAAAACCGCATGAAATTTAAATTAACCAAAATAATTTCTAACGTCTAAAAGGCAACACCTAATACATGGGATTCCTACTCATACAGGCGTACATGGTTGACATTTTTCTCTAATTCCCAACTCCCTTGTGGTTGTGTCCAACTCTTTTGGGATCCTAAATTTGAAAGAGAAAAATAAAAATGTTACAGAAAAATAAAATGTTAGTTAATATACATGCAATGCTCCTACTACATATATGATTATCTCGACAATATTTTCTTCATGTGTAATCCAATGTTTTAATGCTTGGTTGAATGTCATTTTTCTTAAAATTGTGATCATTTTTCTCAAATTTTATGAGAAATTGCCACGATGTAATGCTTGGCTATATTTTTTTTATGATCACACCGTAGGAAGGGGAATAGGATGACCGGGTAGTATATTAAATTGAAAGATACAATTTTGTCCATGGAGGAGAGAAGGGGACAATAAGGCTTACCCCTACAAGATGTAGCCTAACCGTCTAAAATGCATGCACCAAAGCTTTGAACTATAGAAGAAATGACTATAACTATGCTAATGAGACTATTGATTTGATCACACAGAGCACACCCAACTTATTCAGCCCAAGGAAACCACCAAACATCCTTAGAGGTTGGTCAAGCACTACATTATTTTTATTCTTTTTAAATTTTTTTGAAGGGCCAAGATCTGTAAACCATAAAATGCCTTTTGGCAGGCCTCAAACTTAGACTTGTGATACTATCCGACACAAGTCATACCAGCTAAACAAACAAAATAAGCAAATAAAAAATTGCAAGACATTCTGAGAGCAAGAAATGTAAGTCCAGACGAAAAAGAATTTCAAATGTCCCTTCTCGTTAGAAAGAAATATCCTAGACGACTTTTTACTGAAGGCACATTAAGACATGTTCAATTGCATGAAAGAATAAAACCAGAAGGGATTAAACATTCACAAAGTTTATCGTTTTACTACAATTCCTAGGAATCAACCAACTCCATCATAAATGTAGATAGTAGAGATTAATGGCGCTACCTTGTGATGCATTTCAAAAAACTTAATAACTTCTTCCATGTGGTTTCGGTAGAATCCCTGCATAACATTCACCATATAATTTGAGAAATGTAAATTGAACTCAATTTAGATATCTTGTGTATCATTTATGATATTGTTTACCTCCACATATCCGAAAAATCCAGAGCTCATATCACCAGCAGGGAAACCCATAGCAATAATGTTTTCAGTAATATACGTCATATCCAAATCAAAACCTCCTTCCTAATAAACAGATTTAGAAATCAAGGTTATACAACAATGCATAAATTATATTTGCAACACTACAGTATTATTGATTCACATACTAGAGGAAAACATATATTTCAAGTTGTAACTATAAGCTAGAGCCACTAATTATTCAACAAGTTTAATGCCCCATATTTTCCTATTGCACTGGAAGCACCAATAGAAAATATTCCTCCTGTTTTTCAGTTATTAATTTTGGGTCGTCCTCATGCAGAGTATCATCTACCAGTATGAATACAAGGGTGATAAAATATAAAAAAATTGACGCGTTGTTTTATAATGCACTCTTGACGGTTTATCGATGATTCTGCCATGCATATATTTATGTGAAATTATATCATGCCACCAATGCCACATCAAACAAAACAAATAAAAATCAGATTCCAAAATTTGTGAGCTAATAGACAAGTGTATCGTAAGTTGAAACATTATCCTTATGTTGAAGACAATTACTTGCAGAAAAATTATGCCTTCTGAAACTTCTATAAAGGTGCCATAGTGTGTCTAACTATATAACCTTTTTTTATTCAAAGTTCCCAACTATTCAAACAATAGAACACAGGTTTCTAGGTAATTTTCTAAAAACCCTGAGTGACCCAAGTGTCCTCAAAGGCGTCAGTGAACTTACATGCCCACCCTCCATAAAATCACAAAGGTTGTAAAGTTAAGACTATAACTGCTAAAGAAAGCACGACAGAAATTAAGGTGTATGTGGCAGAGAGTGGAAGAATTGTACTTCTAAGTTTTGAATTTAAAATTGCCATAACTTTTCATCTAAACATGGATTTTGAGAAATTATTTAGAAAACATTCATCTAAATCTTCCAAATGAGATCAATGATAACATTAAATATCAAAACTCCATTAACATCCAACGCACATACAATGCGCTTCCAATGTTTGGCCATATAGTAGAAACAGGCAGAACACTTCTTTACAAAACATCAAGAGCAAAGTATTAGTTTCAATTCCAGTATGAGAAAGAATCACCCTGGAAATATGTGAAGATGTAGATAACTTATAGCGTGCTAATGGAATCACAAGCATGAGTGAACATGAAGATTGAAAGAAGTAAAAACTTAGAAACATGCAGTGATCATAATATAATCACTAAATGAAGCATGTGTGACCAACCTGGTATCTGCGTTTGTTTTGAGAGACCATATGCCTAGCCTTAACCTGCACAGCTTTCACTGCGCTTCTAGATGAATCGACTATACCTTTTGTAAATGAACCAAGAACCCCGGGTGTCACAGGGCCAGGGGACTCGCCTTCATTCGGCACGGGAGATTTAGGAGACAGCCGCAGACCTAGGCCACTAGTAAAACGCGCAAATGAGGACTTGCCAGGACTTCCATTTTGTGATTCCTCAGAGGATGCAGCCGAGGATTGTGGAATTTTGAGACTTTTTGCCCATGATGAAATGCCAGATGCAGATAATAATGGTCGGTCACGGGCAGAGTTATCTTGTCCAGAAGCCGTAGGAGGTTGCACTTCAGGCTCTTTACTGGGAAGTGAAGATGCTGAATCAACAGGTTTCGAGTCCATAATCCCACCAAACTTCAATGGCCTCAACACCAATCAAGGATGAAGATTAACTCTAACTCTGTTCAGCATGTGCTGTGACAAAATATTGATGCAAGGCAATAGACAGGTAAGTATACACATCAAGACCATAAAACAACTTCCGGCATAACAGCCAGGTTATCATCACATAATAGCCTGATAACATAACTATTGCTAGAGAACTACAAGGTCAGTAGTTGAGATGTTGGCAGTGAATTTACAATCCAGAAAGCAAACACATTAATATCACGATCAAGTTATCAAATGCATTTTGTAATGTGTACCAGAAACCAAAATCTAAGATTCATGTACCGTATGACACGGTGTGAAATTGCATATATGTGTACATACATTGTATCTTGAGCATACACAGAGCATGAATAATATCATTTTAGCAAATCCCTTCCAAAAAGGTCTCAAAGTACTTTCATAATCATAAAACATAAAGTCTTCAAGCTTTCCGGATTTTTTTTTTTTTTTTTTCGAGTGTCCAATTCCAAAATCACTCCTATGTAGGAGAAAAATCACCATGGATGAAAGTTTCTATTACCCTTTGAAGTCCCCCATAACAAATTCCCACACAATTTGTTGCATTCTATCAGGAATAGTGGGCAATGGAAAAAGTAGCACGGTAATTGGAATATTAAATAAAAAATGTCTAACCAACATGAATTTTTCCCTTGTAAAGCAACCTCCTCTTCCATTATGCAAGTCTTTTCCGCAAAAGTCTCAGCCCCCACTCTTGCCCTTGAAATCTACATAATACACAAAATAGTTAAATTGGTCCCACTTTTACCAAAAACTTTTCAGCCATGAGTTTCTTACAAATAAATTGCACTCATATGCTTGTGTTGTTTTGTGCTACATGTACAGTCGTTTCCTCATTGATTAGCATAGATGACTAATAGTACTTTCCCTGATTTTTCTTTATATACAACAAAACAGGTTTAAAACCCATTGAATGTCTAATTAATAAATATATTTGCAGCACTATGTACCACGTAGCTTCTAAAATGTTGTTGAAATGCAACTTATTAAAATATAAAATATAAAAATTCAAAATTTATGTAAATTCTGATCTAGATCTTACCTTAAATCTCTGGAATCAATCTTATTTTCAAATTATATTTAATTAAAACTTCCAAGCTATTGTGATGAATAGCTCGATTGAGAGTTTAATCGCCCTTATATAATCTTGAAATTAACATAATATAAAACAATCTAACTTAATATCTCCAATTACGCTATAAAATTAAGTTATGCTTGGTCACTACTCCCCCTGATGAACTTTCAGGCTCCACCGCTGCCACTAAGAATAGCAAATTCTCATTCTACTCAAGGCCTTCACTAACCACTACAAAAAGAAAATGAATCCAAGATGCACCGACCAGAGACCTGTGAAGCATTACCAAGATGCACCCAAGAGAAGCAGGTACTAATCCACCTTCGCCACATCTCTCCAAACCCCCCATCCTATAGCTATCAGAATTAATAAATTGACAAAATCAAAATTCATTCTATCACTGAACAAAAACTAAGCAGACGTCACCTCACTCACTAAAATCAATTAATTTATGAAACAATTCAAATTCACGCAATCAAGAAAAACGGAAGCAGCAAGAACGACGAAATTCGAAGCGAAAGTTAAAATCGATTCATCAAATCAAAATCAAATAATAAAGAACTGAAACGCAAACACAATAGTTGAGATCTGAGGAAGAAGAAGAAACTCTTATACTTGCAAAGAAAACAAGAAACTCCTCTTTCATGTATTCGTCTGAATCCAAATTTGAGATTCCAATCGAAGTGGAGGGATCTTGAATGAACTCGTATGGACTAGTTAGGGCTTCCGCGCGATGAATCGATGTGAGAGAAGTTTCAGAGGGAGAGCGAAAGGGGGGTTTATGAGATCGCTCACTCAATACGTTTTCCAATCGGACAACTCGGTAACGTTAAAAAAAAAAGTGATGCTGTAGAACAAAGAAAAATGTAAAGATGGATAAGGATTAATGCCTTGGATGTGCGCATACTGTAGGGTTGAACAAAAAAAAAAACGACCAAACCGATTAAATCGGTCGGTTTAAGTTCGATTTAATTCTGTTTTGGTATTTAAAACCGAATACCGGTTCGATTTTCGATTTTTATGTGATTTTAACCGACAAAACCGAACCGACCGAATATATATAATAAATAATATATTTTTTTTAAATTAATATAGTATATTTAAAATAGTCAGTCGGTTCAGTTTTAATCGGTTCGATTCGGTTATGATTTGCATAAATTAGAATCGGTTCGATTTTGCTAATGGTCGGTTCGATTTTCAACCCTAGCATATGGCGTGGATGACATCTTCTATATTACAAATCAGAATGGTGTTTGAGTTTGAGATAAAATACGATTATGATTGAGAGTTGCAGAAGATTTCGATGGTGGAGATTCATCATGATATGTTTTTAAATAAGTTGCAAGTAGAAGGATGAAGAAAATGTGAAAAAGTTTGTGGAATGCATATGCAGCCGACAGATAAATTTTTTGTTTTTTAAAATGAAAATGTCATAACTATCTATCCAATGAAATCAAATACTAATACAAACGTTTAAAGTTTTAAATATGCATTTCACGCCATACGCATTTAATCTAATGCACTTCACGTATTTTCAATATTAAGACACATTCAAGCAAATACCATAAACTCCATATTTTGGAAAAATTAAATTTTGTGAAGGAATAATTGTAAGGGTTTTAAAATGTGATTTTTTTTCCTAATAGTTTAAAATTTTAACCGAGTTTGACCTATTGTTACAACCCACTATCTATGTAACAAATCAGAATGATGTTTTAGGTTAGAGATAAAAGACGGCTGAGATAAAAGATCACAAAGAGAGAGGTTGGAGAAAAAAGTTTTTTTTTACTTTTATGCCCCAACCTCCAACCAACTCTAACCATAACACATCTAAATGGTCAGATTGAATTTGAGTTTTGAAGGCACGGGGAATACCCCCTAGTCCCCATACAGAATGCAACGATGGATATATCAGAATACCTGAACAGTATAACTCATCTTCTCCAAATGAACAGTGAAGATTTATGTCTTCAACTCAAAGTTTTCTTTTCCGTTTTGCCTCCCTCTATTACCAATAATTACATGTGAAGCCAACGGATCAATGAACAGTGTTAGTGTATTTTTGTCTTTTACTTAAAAACAATATTACACATTTGTCTTTAATCTAATTTTCGAGTTCCGACAATGCCTTCCCAACTCTTTAGTATTTATGAGAAAAATCAAAAGTGAGTAAAATGTGAAAGGGGTATTTATGTAATTCAAATGAAAACAATATTAAACGTTTTTACCATTTTGCCCTCATACCTTAATTTTATTCACATTAAAAATTCAGCCCTTCCAAACATTATATAATTATACCACAACCCTCCAAATATTCATTAATTATAGTTAAGCCTCTCCAAGTATTTATAATTATGAATAGACCCTGCATCTAACATTTGTATTTCCCATTTTGCCCTCTACACTTCATGATTTTTACAATCCAAACTAGCCCCTTAAACAATGATAATTTATACCTAAGCCCCTAACATAATTAATTTAAAGTCCCTCAAATTATTTCTAAATTATAAAAATGCACTTACAACTAACTTTATGATTTTGAATTTTGGCATCCACATTTCATATTCTTAAAATCAAATTCAGCATTTCTCAAACATTGATTAATTATACTTAGACCCCTAACATAATTTATTTGAAGCCCTCCAATTATCTATAAAAAAAGACTATAAATAGGCCTTTATAATAGTGAGAGTGTAATTTTTGTTACAATTTTTTTTATTATTTTGCTTAGAAATCTTTGGTAAATTTCATAAAATTTTAATTTTACGTATTATTAAACATAGAGCGCGTTCACCCCTAGTAAAGATTAATGCCTCCATGTGCACATATTAGCAGTGAAAGTTACCATATATGAGACTAGGTATTGCTCGCAACTACAACACCATCAGACATAAACTGCTATGTATTTGGCTAAGTTAATAAAAATTTAAAAAACAATTATATGAACTTTAATGTGTATTTGTATTAAATTATATAATCAAATAATTTGGTTAATATCTCTACTATTATAATGGAAGTTTCTCTTATGATTAGTGAAAAGTGTGTCTTCAACCTGATTTTTGAATTGCCCAAAATACTCTCCAAATTCTATCATATTTACAATAAAAACCAATAGGTAGGAGAATAGTGACCATGGGTAATTTTGTAATTTAAAATGAAAATAACTATTACACATGTGTATCATTTACCCTCTCAAATTCAGATTATTTACGATCAAAACTCACCCTCTCAAACATTGTTAATTATACCTAATCCCCTAACATAGTTTATTCATAGCCCTTAATTATTTGTAAACTATACGTAGGACCTTAAAATTATAAGAATTATTATGCTTAGAATTTCAATAATCATTTTTACTTATTCTTGAAATGTTGAAGTAAAATAAAAAAAGTACTAAATATCGCGCACGTAGATCGCGTCGACGCCTTAGTAAAATTAAACTAAATGAAATTAAAATAAAAACAGATAAAATCACTTAAGAACCTGAACATTTGAAATTGATATATTGAACTATTAAAAAAAATTAGGTTAAATTCTCCGACTATTCAAATTCTAGAACGGTGCCTTGTAACTCCTCAACGTTAAGCTTAAGAACGTGTGTATGTAGTACGAACATCGTCCAATAAGGAACGGGCACAACAATATCCGATAAATTATCTTAAGATCTTAAAGAGTAGCATTAAACATAAATAGTCTCAAGGCTTAAGCACCCATTAGTCTTCATGTGCATTCTACCCTAAATCCTTTATTTATGGTTAGTGTAACTCTTTAAGATTGGTAATTTGCATTCTCTGCAAATTTGATGTTACATCTACCAAATACACATTACCTAGTTCCAGTAACTCTATTCAATGTCTCTAAAACACTCCCTAGAGACATTATAATTGTTGTACATGCCTTTAAATTAAAATATTTCAACCAAAGAAACTTCTGTTACATGTAACGATTGTTGTGTGTAAGTATCCAAAACACAAATTTTAAAAAATTCTCTAGTAAAATTGAATGAAAGAAAGCCCACTGTTAAGATTTTTTATTTATTTATTTTTTTAAAGTAATTCTCGGTGTGAATTTACACTTGAAAGTAAGGTATGTGATTTCTTGAAATATATCAATATTTCACCAAATATTTTATATTTTAAAGAAAAAAAATCTCAATCTTTGATATTTTAACCGACTATAATGTTATTTTAGTATCAAAAGTGTGTTATGTGAGTGATTCTAATGTAATATGTAGTCCGTATGATACTATAAATCGTGTGAAGCTTTTTATACATTTTTAACAGTTTAAAATACATAACTTATATTATTAAATTCGAAATTACAACAAAAATTTTTACATTTTTCTATACAAAACGTAATATTTATTGAAATCAAGGAACTAAATTTCACTCTAAAAATAAAATCACAATCCTTAATTGAAACAACAATATCATGACAGATTACAAATTGATCCCAGGTATGTGAGAAAATTATACAACGTAACACAAAGTTGCCATGCATTTTTTTTTAAAGGCAAAACACAGTAATACATTAAAAAAAAAAAGTTGCCATGCATACTTCTAACCAAACACAATATTGCAAAAAATAATGTGAGTTTAAATAGTAACTATTTACCTCTTTGGTAGATAGTCATAACATAGGCTTAACGAAAAAAATAATAATCATAAATATTGAAATTTAAAAAATAAAAGAAAAATTCAATCTCACTTTTAAAACACAATGGTGATACAATAGTAACGTAGAAAAATAATATAACATCAAACCTCAAAAGTCTTATTCTTCATATGTTTACCTTCAAGCCCTTGACATCTCGCGTAGAAACTTAAATAAATAAAATTAAATAAAATATATTTCTAAGTGAACTTGGGAATGGTTAAAGGTGGTGGTGCAACACTTATGCTAAAATAAATACTTAACTTTAAAGTCCATATGAAATTTTTGTCGTTTCTTTGGCGCAATAGAATTTCATACAAATAAAATTCAATATATAATTTTTTTTATTTGTCCTTAAACCATAATATAATGGTCACTATATTCTTGATCGCCCTTAAGAGTAGTTGATGATATATCAAACCGTCATCTGATCAGCCCCGTACATGTGTCATGATAATCTCGTCAACATACCAAAGCAGGCCTGATTGCATGCTCAATCCATCAAGGCCTATACAACGTTGAGCCCACGATTGGCAGGATGCAGAAGGTTGGACCCAAATTGCAACGCGCCACTAAGCCCACACATCACGCAGTCAAATCCAATACTCGTAAACTCTGATAAGGCAAGAGTAAGCCTGATATAGCAAGTATCTGGGGGATCAATCCAAGATAGGCAGGCCAACAACACTTTGGTTCCGATTAGGAAACAAATATTTAAGTATAAGTCAGGCACGAAAACTTTCTTGCACGGATAACACTCAGAAAGGGAAACATCTCCCGCATATCTCGGAGCAAAAGTCGTATAGAGAAACTTCTCTACATGGACATTTCCCAACAAGGAAATGATGTCTAGCAAGATCTCTTTCCCTAAACTACGCCACCAAGGGTCGGGCCTAACAAAGACTCTCACACTATAAAATGGAGATAAAGTCGATGAACAAAAGTATGCTACAAAAACCCAATTTATAGCTTAAGCCTCTCCTATGGCTTATCTAACGCGAGCATTGGAGTGTCATCGGTCACCACATGCTGGTCTTTGGCTCACGTGTGTTTCCTATGCAGTTTAGGTAAAGGCAAAGTAGGAGAGTAGAAATCGACTACATTAGTTTGGCATCGTCCATGGGGAACAACAATGTTCTTCAAAAGAAACAGTATTGCCACTTTTCTTGTAAAACTAGAAAGATGGTGACAACAAGGTCTCGCAACAATAAAGACGTTGTTGAATCCTCGAACGCTCGAACCAGAAGAGCGCCACCAGCTCCGATGACACCACCACTGCGGGAGGAACCCTCTCAGACCCCTGCGTCAGTGGCAGTCATGGCAGACCCAAGGGTGGATCTACCGTCAACCTAGATGCAACAAATCACACGAGCGGTGAAGATACTCAATTAGCATAATCATCCACTCGTGGGAGGAGACAATGAGCAGCGAATAGCCCAGTCCCCAGAAGGTTCCAGAGAACAGGTTCAAGAGAGTCGCGCTGCCCCTGCAGCTTCCCAGTGGACCAAAGGCGGAGGAACGACCAACAAGGACCCAACGTCCAAAGTAGATAGATACATCTTGCACAACCCCATTCAGCAAGGGGCCACAAATCCAGACGTATTGTTCAATCTCACTGTCCCTTCGTTCATGGATCATATCATGGATGAACCACTACCGAATAAGTACAACCTACCAAAGCTGGAGTTTTACGACGGGACAGGAGACCCATCCGATCACTTGTGCCACTTCTTGCATGTAATGGCACTCAAGGAAGGGTCCGATGCAATAATGTGTCGTACATTCCCTACCAGCCTGAAAAAGGCAGCGGTGACCTGGTTCCACAACCTCCTTTCAAGGTTCATTGAATTTTACTGGACATTGGCGGCGACATTCTTCACGTGGGCAACCAACAAATCAGGAAGAGCCTGCACTATGTACTGACCCTAAAATAGAAGCAGAACGAGATGTTGAGGAATACGTCATGCGCTTCAACAATGAGTTGACTCTCATCGATGGCTGTAGTGATGACACCGCCGTCATTGCCTTCACCTCGTGCCTAAGGCGAGGAAGTTTTACGATTCCTTACTTTGGACCCTCCAACCGATATGGCAGACCTGCTAAAGGGTGCCCATAAAATACATCACTCTAGACGAGATGCTAACCGCCAAGGAGGAGGTGAAATCTGAGAAGAAACCCTCCGTCCCTAGAGACAAGAAAGAAGGGAAGAAAGAAATAAGACGATGATGAGAACAAGAGGAAGCACAATGACAAGATCGACTATGGTCGCACGAGGTAGGACAAGGCCTCCAATTATGTCGGGTCCAAGTCTTTCACCCATCTCAACACCAGTATGTCCGACGACCTCGATTTTATGAAAAATTGGGAAGAACTGAGGTGGCCTCCAAGCAGCGAGGAGACCTCGTTCGACGCGACGACAACAACAAATATTGTGCCTTCTATAATAAGGGAGGACACGATACTGAAAATTGCAGAAACCTCAGTAGAGAAGTCAAGTACTGGATCAGGAAAGGCAAACTTAAGGAGTTATTGAACTCGGAAAGGAGGCAGGATCGGGCAAAGGAAAGGGGGGGCATTGTCAAGGAGATCGAAAAGGACACTCCTAGCATCATCTATGTCCTTCATGGGGTCGATCCCGAGGGAGAGCAATCCAACAGGTCTCGCAAGAGGACGCTGACCGAGATGCAGACACCACTCCAGTGCGAGGACCGACAAGTACAGCATACACGAGTTCATAGCCCAATCCCACCATTGATGTTTACGGATAGGGATCTCCAGGATATACATTATCCTCACAATGACGCATTGGTCATGTCCACCCTCATTGCAAAGTGGGAGGTGAAAACGGCCTTAGTGGATACAGGAAGCTCACTAAATGTCATGTTTCTTAACGCATTCCGAAACATGCAACTCCAGGAGAAAGACTTAACCCCTACCACTCACCCCATGGTTGGATTCAGTGGAAATAAATGCTTCCCTATCGAGAAGATCAATCTAATGGTGGTAGCGGGGGAGCCATAATTGCGGAAGTACCTTGTCCAAGAATTTATGGTGGTTGTCGTTTTGTCCACCTACAACATTATTCTGGGAAGACCTTGGCTTCACCATATGGAGGCAGTAGTTTCCACTCTGCACCAATGCATCAAATACACAGCCAACCAAGCCCAAGGAACGATCCGAGGAGATCAGCAAGCAGCAAGGGACTGCCATTAGGGGTGGGCATCCCATCCCGCGATCCCGTTCCCGTCCCGATCCCGTCCCGTCTCGTCCCGATTTTTCCGGGTCTTAATGGGATTGAATAATTTCATCCCGATCCCGTCCCGTCCCGATCTAGAATGGGATGGGATGGGATGAAGATTTTCAATCCCGCCAATCCCGTCCCGTCCCGAACTAATTTTTTAATATTAATTATTAATATTTTTATTTACTTATTTATTTATTTTATGAACATATTAAACTTGTACTGGATTTGGGCACAGTAAGAACTGATTTCAGAATTTTAAATTTTTATGTTCATTTGTTTCAGCGGGAATGAAAGTATTTGCATGAATAGTTATGGACATAAACAAGGAGCACCATTTTCAGCTTTGTTCCTTCCTTTAGCTCACTACTTATAGGCGAACTCCTGCATGTTACAAAGTGCCCGCATTGTATTACTCGCCACATTCAACAGCTGCAGATACTCATCTGCTCCATCAACCAGACACTGCAGATCACAGAAAATGTAAGAAATGTGCTCGCAAAATGTCCCAACAATGAAGTACATTTACTTTATGAAGGATCAGTCATTTCTATAGAAGTTTGGAGAAAAAGGGAAAGAAAAAAAAAAAGATGGGGCAGACCATCAAGCAATTCCAGTAATCCAAGGAAGTGAGGTGATCAATCATGATTGTCACAAAAGTAAAAATTAATATGGTTAGTTTGAATGATTAAAAAAATATCAACTTAAATAGAAATGAAAAGTTCATCTGAATGGCCATCTAAAACTAGTTTGCAATATCAAGTGTGAGAATGCTATGCAAAGGAAGACAAATACTAGGAACAACCTTATCCGCCACAGCCAATTTGCTACAAATTCTTGCCTTTTGTTCGTCAGATGTATCATTTGCATCTACAACCACTTCAAACAACTGTAACAAATTCATTGTTACTACCAGCAATATTCAATAAGGAACAATAACGAGAAATGACAATGAGGATTGAAATTTGAGTGATAACTTGTGAAACTGGATACCCCTCCGCAATGACATTATTGACCTCCTTGTTTCCCAAATCAAAATCACCACTTCTACATGCCGTATAGAGAGCCTGAAGAACATCCTGTGGAACAACATAGAAAAATCTAGATAATACCAGGTGTTAGGATGTGCCAACATGAAGTCACAACAACTAGAGGCTAACATAAATGAGGACCATAAATATGATTTTTTTTATAGTCATAATGTATACAGATGGAGATTAAAAACATACTAACTTTCCCAAAATAAGGTTAAGTTTCTAGTTTATCTGTGTGTTAAAACACAAGAAAAAGTTTACCAAAAGAGGCCAATAGCATTAGTAGCTTTACCTTACGAGCCATAATAATTAAAATTTTAATCAACAATCAAGATACAAAGCAATATACACACAACTTCTGAAGATATAATACTCCTCATAGTAAAAAACAACAAAAAATGGTGCAAGTCACAGGTTTTGTATGTGGTATTCTAATTTCAGTGCGGATGTGTGGTATCAAGGTCAATTACAGAGAATAAGAGATGAATAGCTATCAACTATAAATGAGAACTGAAAGTTCCAGCAGTCCAGGCTTCCCGCTGATCCCGTCCCGTCCCGAACCCGTTTGGGATGGGACGAGGTCGGGATGAGGTTTTTCCCATCCCGTCCCGTCCCGATCCCGTATGAACGGGATGGGATAGGGATGGGCATATCTCGTCCCATCCCGTCCCGTGCCCACCCCTAACTGCCATTATGCAGCCTTGAAACAACTGAATTGCTACCAATTGCAGCTCGGGCTCGCGAAAGCGACGTATCAGGCACTAGGCCAAGACAAAAGGGGAGAATCAATCCGCGTGGACGGAGAGAACGCCTCGACAACCGAAATGGAGCTATGCGGAGAGACAGAGTTCAGAACTGGAAGCTCAATCCATACTAACGTAGAGCTAAGTAATGATACTTCAGCAAACGGGCACCTACTCCAAGAGCTGATAATCAGCAAGGAACTGCAAGCACTCGCTCGACTCTTTGCTCTGTCGAATCGCCTAGCAAGGATGATCTGAAAATGGCAGCATGAGCCTCGAAACGAAATACAAACACCTTTGTCTCATCAATCTGCCCTACAAAAAGGATTTAAAACTAGAGCATAAGAAGGCAGAAGAGGATGACCCTCAATAGGGAAGTGTCTAGGATGTTGTTGAGTTAATGTCCCTCGAAAGAAGGTCGCATTCATCAAAGCTACACTCCGCCAACATGCCTTCCGACTGTGGCGTCACGCGTGAAGCCCAACAGATACAGTGGAAACGATCGCCCCAAAATGAGTAGCGGGTATAATCTCCCAAACTAGATGGCGCGAGGAGCTGTGGGGGCACCGGAAGATGGAAGACAGACCTGACCCTTCGCAATGTAAAAAGATATTACAAGATCTCATGGAATTAATTGAATACTCACCCAGATCAGATGACATCACATAATAGCGGGTTTTACCAAGACTCGTCGCTACAAATATCAGAACATTCGGATACTCCAGTAACAAAGGTCGTCCTTTAGCCTTTGGAAAACCCAAACCATATTCTCTGATAAGATACATTTGATCAACATACTCTACAATGCTCATTGCAATGCTTGATATAGAGAACGACTAGCCTATATATATCGGCGAGGCGGTTTATGAAGCGACATCAACAGACCGTTGTGTCAGTATTAGATGTCGTGCGGGGAATAGGAAGCGACATGATTATGTATTCATAGAATTAATGACCCTACACGCAACCCCATTAATTGGGGGGAGTAACCGATACTGAACCGTTTCGCAACCTGCATCTTACACATGACACGCTGATCTATAAAGATTTTTTTTTTCATTCTCATATGCAATGAAACAAACAACGAATGCCTTGAGCGCCTCTAGAATAAGGAGAGCACCTATAAAAAATCTGAAGTGTCTGCCCTACTATTATTCCGTTACTGCTCATTAAAGCTGGTCAAGTTATTATTAGTCAAATCAATCAATCTGGATCCAAAACCAGACCGGTAGGCAAATTAAGTAAGTCGGGACACCCAAGTCAGACTTACACGCCCGAAATCTTATTCTTACCAAAGCTTAGTTAGACTCGACTGATTACAATAGCTTCTGGTCTGCTCTAACACCTAGCCTGCCAAAAGCGGACAATGATGGGTAGAAAGTGGAAGCTTAGTCAGCATTCTTAATACCTGTCCACAATGGCTTTCCAGGAACCATTGTCCAACCATAGATAATGGTCGCCAAACTTAACCAAAGCTTAGTCGGTTTCGACCTATGACCATAGCTTGTGGTCCGCTTTAACTCCCAGTCCATTAAATGGGTGCCAACGGTTTAGAGAGTGGCAAATTAGTCAACGTTCTGATGTCTGATCGAGACAACTTGCTAAGGATCATTGTCCAAATATGGGCAATAGTGACCGAACCCGACCAAAGCCTAGTCGGTGACGACCAATTATGATAGCTTATGGTTCGCTCGAAGCCTAGTCTGCAAATAACGGATTCCGACAGCTTAGAAAGTAGGAGTAGTCAGCGTTCTCGACACTTGATTAAGATGGCTTGCCAGGGATCACCGCTCTTACGTAGACGATGATCACCGAACCCAACCAAAGCTTAGTCAGTGGTCGTTGATGACGATGGCTTTTGGTCTGCTCTAAGCCTAGTTCGCTATGCGTGAATTCCCACGGTTTAAAAAGTTGAAGCTTAATCAGCGCTATGACGCCTGACCGTAATGGCTTGCCAGGTATCGTTGGCCAACTACAGACAATGATCGCCAAACCCTGCCAAAGTTTAGTCAGAACAACTAACGATGATAACTTATGGCTCACTCCAATTCCTTGTTCGCAAAAAACTGATGAAGATGGGTTGGAAAGTGAGAGTCTAGTCAGTGCCCTCAACGCCTTATTAAGACGGCTTGCCAGGGACCACCGTTCAATCACAAACTATGGTCACCGAATCCGACCCTGGTCTAGTCAGTTATAACAGGCGATAACAACCTCTAGTCTACCTTAGCCTATTCCGTCAATAACAGTTAAAAATAGGGTTGAACAAAAAACCGATCAAAATCGAACCAATCGGTTCGGATCGTTTTGGTTTCAAAAAATTCAAAACCGAAGTGGTCGATTTGGTTTTCGGTTTCTATGTGATCTTAACCACCAAACCGAACTGACCGAATATATATAATAAATAATATATATTTTATATATAAATAATATAATATGTTTAAAATAGTCGGTCGGTTCGGTTTTGTTTCGATTTTAGTCGGTTTGGTTACGGTTTGTATAAATTAGAATCGGTTCGGTTTGAAAATTTTAAAACCGACCTAAGTCGGTTCGGTTCACGATTTAGGTGACAAACCGAACCAATGGTTCGGTTTTCAGCCCTAGTTAAAAACGAGTCGAAAGTCTGGTCAGAGCTCTGGAAGCTCGACTCGGAGGACTCACAAAGACTATTGTCCGACTATCTACAATGATACATGTGCTAGGACCACAGTCTGACTAGTTCGTTTACAATAGCAACAACAATTGCTGGTCCGATATAAGTCAGACCTCCAGACAAAGAGGGAATTACACTCCCCAATTTCTAAGAAGATTCTGACTAGGATTGCATGAACTATCGCAGCACAACCGGTGAGAGAAGATCAATCATACGACTTTCTGACCTAGCAGAGCCTCTCGTCTGACAACTAATGTCGCGATAAGACAAAACAGATAAAAGCTAGCAGGGAAAGTAAACCAAAAATGCACAAGTACAGAATGCTAATCATTTGCAAGCCAAAAAATACAAGGTTCACTCCTCATCAGGAGGAGAATCTGATACAATGGAGCCAAATTTAGCAGGAGAGGAAGCATGGACACATTTGTACGTACTGCCTCTCGATCGCCCTCATCAGGGCCCCCTTTCTCTTCAGATGGATTAGTGGTCACTCCAAACTCCGCATATGCTACCTCTTCATAATATGAGAGATCCCAATCAGGATGTTCTTCCTTCATAAGCTGCAACATCTCCAGTTCCAGCCTTCCATGCACGACTCTGTTGAACTCAAACGTGCCTTAGGACTTGAGGAGCTTCTCCTCGCGTATCATTGATTCAACAAGCTCCCGCTCAAGCTGCCCCAACTTGCCCGATGGCATGTCGGTCTTGGACTGCTCAACGCCCAGCTTATCATTAATAGAACTTAGCTCATTCTATGTCAGAAGGAGCTGCTCTTCCGTGGTCCGCACGCTTTTGGCATTAAAATCAACATCAGCCTCCAACTGCTGACATCGGACAGCCCATTCAGACTTCTTCTTGGCCTTTTTCGAGGTTCAGAGCCTGTATTTCAACCACAGTTTCCCGGGCAAATTGTAAGTCACGATGGGCAAGGTTCAATTCATTCTCAAACCAATCCCTCACAGACACTGCCCTCGCCAGGCCAGACTCAAGTATTTCCGAGCAAACCCTCTGAGTCTCCGACCTTGTGCGTCAGGACTCCGCTTCAGCATCTGAGTAAGCTTTGAGTTGCTTTTTCAATGATTCAATCTCGTAGAATGCATCAGAGTATGACTTCTGCAAGTTTGCAAAGACTCGCTCCATGGTATACACTCTCTCATGAGCGACCTCACCTTCAGTCCCAACTGTGGCCACTTGATTTAGGTATGACATCCCTAGTACAAATGCTATTGCCCTTTATCCATATGCTCTCCCAACGTCTCTCCTTCTAGCTCTGGAGCACATTTTTTCAGTCAGTCATTCCATTGCTAATATGCTTCATTTACCACATCCAGAGCAAATAGATTGAGTCGCTCATCTAGATGAAGGTTCGTCGAGACCTGAATCACTCCAACACCACCCTTCACTCTCTTCACCGCATCGAAGCCCTCATCTATAACTTTCCCCTTACTCGTAGCGATCATCTCTCTTTCACGAGCCGACTGAGAGTTAGTTGACGGGAAAGAAGAAAACGAGTTATTCCTCAGACCCGTCGTCACCTCAATGTGAGGACGAGAATGAGACGGAGGACAATACAGGTGACGCGGAGGGGACCTTTCGCCATAAGGACAACGGTCAAATGACTCTTCAGCAGGCCTAGCAGAGCAGCGAACAAAGTCTTTCAAAGAAAATGGACGATCCAGTCCCACACTAGATGAAGCTTCCTTGCCCTCTTGCAGCAACGTTTTGTTCATAATCTTTGCCTGCTTTGTACTAAGCTATGTTACATCTTCAACCCCAACCATTTGCAGATACTCCATCTCCAAGTCAGGAAAGGAAATGATAGTTTTTGCCCGAGCATCATGCCCCTCGGACACATCACTATCCACCCCAACAGACAAGTCAAAAACTCGTCCGACAGCTTCACGCCCTTTGGACGAAGCTGAACGCCCATGCATAGCACGAGGCCTCTTCACACGAACATAAGAAGGAAGCGCCTCACTTAGTTCTACCCTCCTTGAAGGGCTTGGGATCTTAATCTTTGATAACTTTTTCTTCTTCGAGGAAGATACGCCTTTGGGCTTTGGCTTCGAAAAATAAATAAATAATAAGAGCCTCATGCCAATGAGCCCACAGTCTGCTACGCTTGATATTATAAGACTTAACGACATCCTTTATCCTTAGACGAGGCATGTTACGAAATGCGTCTAGAGCCGTTTTATCCTCAAAGAAATGAAGTAGGAAATTTTCCTACGAAAAGCACAAAATCTGATATGCATTTAGCACAAGCGGGATCATAAACATAATTGAATTTATTTGGTTGCCTGAATTGCCGCTTGATCGGAGGACCAGCAAACTCGAAATACTTCGAGTCAACAGAGGCCATGAAACAAAGCTTCTGCCAGAACTTAAAATTGTTAAGCAAATTGCCAAAGCAGTCCGACGATGTCAGCACGCACATCGTGCTCATTTATCCGAGGGGAATTAAGCAGTTAGATCACCCTTGAAGATACTCAGATACCAGCGTCTTTCGCCCTAATTAGGATAGCGATCACAATTCTATACTCGTTCGACACCAGTTGAGCGGGCGCAATGCCGAGGTATGTCAGGAACTCTGAAATTTCTTTGATAACAGAAAATCGGACACCCGATTGAAGCATACCTCGGTGAAGACAGATGAACCCCTCTAGAGGGAACAATGACGTCAGATCGGTGCCCCGATTGAAAAGCATCAAATCTTCAGGAACACCGTATGTTTTATGAAGGACTTCCAGCCTCGACTCAGAAAGCGACCTCTTTTCAAATAACTTGATGCCCTTATCGAACAGTTCATCGAGAAGCTGATTCAAGCCCGCTATGGGAAATCGTACAAGCTTTCGATTACGAAGGTCGAGCAAAGTCAAAAGTCCAGAATGCGGTACGACAAAACAAAATCTTTAAAATCAAAAGAATAAAGAAGCCAAACTCCGCAGAGAGGATATCTATATAGAAAACAAAACTACCACCTTTTTCCCTGTCGAGCAGACGCATGCCTAACTAATGAAGCTCGCCGCTTGAGGAAATGACACAGACTCAACCATCACGATTGCCAGTTGCTTCATGAAATGACTTGATGGCCCGATGAGATGACCCACAAAATCGGGGGAGTTGTTGACGATACATCAAAGATCCTCAAGTAGACCCATTAGTGATCCCAACCAACCTGATAACTCTTCTCCTCTCTTTGAATCTATAGTTCAAACCCAACATACCCATTACTTCTTTCACTCAATACTCATGGAACCAGATAGTCACTCTCAGCCTCTATCACACCAATCATCGAATAACACAGATGCCACCCCTCCCCACTCCTTGCGCACCATCCCGCCATAGCTTAACCTGACCTTTGATTACTTTCCTTTGACTCCATGCTCCAAGCTCTTGAAACCCAATTGGCAGTCAAACTAAAGCTCCCACCTCCATTCTTTGCCCGGGGACTGGAAGAGACTGAAACAATGTTCTACCTAAGAGCAGTAGCAAAATATGATCATCACAAAAAATTGAGGCCTGAATTGTTTGCAAAACGTTTAGCTATGCAATGGAAGCATTATCATCAATTCAAAGTAGAATACCTACCTCGAAAGCAAGACATGAACAACAATTTTTATCTCATCAAGTTCACAAATGAATATGACCTTAAATTGGCGTTGGAATTTAGCCCATGGTCGGTCTTCGACTAGCTGGTATCAATCAAAGCTTGGCAGGAAGAGTATTACTCCATAGAATTCACCAAATTTCCTTGCTGGCTCCGAATTCATGAATTCCCAAGTAGAAAATTTAAATACTAAACCATTGTGACACTTGCTAACAACGACGAATTCATGGAGACCGATTCCGCTTATTTGGAGGATATAGACATCCCGTACATCAGATTTAAGGTTTGGCTTGACACTTCCAAATCTATGCCCAATTCCATGGAGACAGATTATGAGATTTAAAATGGGCAAGTTTTCAACATCAAATTTTGTTTCGAAGACCACCCCCCCCCCCCCCCCCCCCCCCCTAAAATTTTGCTTTGGGTTAGAATTCCCAATGTTTCCTCGAACTCCTGCTTCGACCAAGCTTCTCCAAAAGAAAAGAAGCTCACAAGTTGTTCAAGCTCCCCTTTGAAATCAGCTCACGAATCAAAAAAAATTCTGAAGCATCTATTTCAACACACTCTAGTTATAATTATCACTCCCCTGCTAGTTTCACAATGAAACCTAGCGCCAGTTTGTCAACACCAAAGTTATCCCAAGCCTTACTTCCTGCTACAACTGTTGAGCCCCAATCCTTACAAACCGTTCCCACAACATCAGCACCTACATCGCCTCCTCCATCCACTCCATCCATAGCTACAATGTTCCATCAAGAAGATGAACAGTTCCACGGTGCTACAATAAGTCAAGCTTATTTATCCCTACCTAACCCCAACCACCAACCCAATGCCATTACTTCAACCACTTAATTTAGAGCACTACTACAGTGCCTGGTGTCACCAGGCACCGTCCATATACTTAGAGATATGAAATAATTCACATCTCGAGACAGATGGACGGTGCTTGATGATCACCAGACACTTTAGACTTTTCCCTTAATTTAATATCACCACTCATATACAAATAGTTAATGCTCACCTCTCCATGTCAACTCTACCATCCTCCAATCAACAACAATTCCTATCCCAATCACAACCCACTTCTGATCCCCATGAGCAAGATATCAATACTCACACCCACGATTATACAAACCAGTCCAATACCCAAGTCCAATCCACTGTACTGGACCCAATGACATCACCCTCCTCAACCCCAAAGCCCAACAACAAATTAACAACCCCAAAGCCCAACTCCAGACAGTTTTAGCAAACCCACCTTCCACGGGCCCCCAGTTTCAGCACACCACCCCTTGCTTTTCAATCCCACTTACTTCTGATGCAAGACAACTCCTTCGTCCTCACAACTCTTCCATACCTTTTACATCAGGCAATCCGCAGATCTGCAACTTCCACAAAGATGCTTCCCTGTCACTCATCTTTCTATGGCCCTTTGTTAGTACACCTAGAGGTGTCTTCACAAGGAACTCATCCTCCTCAACAAACAACCATACAAAGAGCCTCCATACAAAAATTCCTACACTCAGAAGTTCAGCCTCCCTATCTGTGTCCTCAATGGTCTCCACAACCATTCTCATTCACTACCACTGATTACTCCACACAAGATCCATATGTCGGTTAAGCAATGCAACAGTGGAACAATGTTCAATAAGCTCATAGAACAGTGGAGACAAATGGGGCAGTGATACACTCAGTTAATGCTTCTCTTAATGCTCATTCGTAGACTTTGGACCCTGAGAAAGAACTACAAGCCCAAAACCAACAAACAGATCCAATTAATTCAGAATTTGTTAACTCGAGGGCTCAGGCTAATTTGATCTCAAGTTCTCATGCCAATCATTTCCTTCTTGAGTCAACAATGCAACAAAACAAGTATACTCAGCAGCAGCTCAGCCCAGGTAATATTTCACATGCTTCTCAACACATACAATCTAACAATGCTTAGGCAAATACCTCTCTGGTGGCCTCTCATTCTCGCTAGGGGTGGGCACGGGATAGGATGAGACGAGATAGACCCATCCCTATTCCAATCCATTCATACAGGATCGAGACGGGATCAGCGTGCTCTATTTGTTGATCAAGTTTTTTGATAATCTAATAGGTACAAAACTATAAATTATTGCAGGAATAAATATTTTAAGGCTTTCCTATGTTCTTAGAATATATACTCTCCATAGATTTAAACAGAAAAAAAATCATTCATGCTTTTTTATCTCAGATAAGGAATTGCACAGAAGTATGATCTGAAAACTTATAGGAGGCATATGACGAACAATATATCTTCCACTGATTGTGTCAGATGCACATTTTGCATTTTTTCAACGTTTAGAGTTTCGTTTACATCATAACCGAATCTTACCTATGCAAGGTTAAGAGCATTTTTTCTATTATTTGCACATGCATCATGTATTGCCATGCCAGTTTTGGGGCGTTTGAAACTGTGGGACTCACATTTAACTAATTTATCATGGTAATTCTTTACTATCCATTATTGGAGTTATGAAAACTCCGTTCTTCTTTTTGCAGGTGATTCTAGCATCATTGAGAAGTCTCCAAACCCAAGTCAGGATTGGATACCATTGAAGTTTGTGTGCCAGATTTCAATTTTATTTGGGCCATTGCCCATGGTTCCAGAAGTGCATTAGTGCTAACAAGTGTTAACCTTAGTGGACAACCTAGTAGTGTGTGCATCAAATATTAATAATAAATATTGAAAAATTAGTTCGGGACGGAACGAGATTGGCGGGATTGAAAATCTTCATCCCATCCCATCCCATTCTAGATCAGGGCGGGACGGGATCGGGATGAAATTATTCAATCCCATTAAGACCCGAAAAAATCGGAACGGGATCGCGGGATGGGATGCCCACCCCTAATTCTTGCCCTCTGGATTCTTTGGGTAACATGGCCTCCCTACCAATTCCGCTAGCCAATTCTAGAATAAATAAAAGAACAATAAAAGGAAGCCACAAAGCAATGAGTCGCAGAGAGGCAATACTAAAAGTTAGCAAACGGAAGGTGATCACCCTTGGTTATGAACTTATGTCTGAACAACTCAACTCAGTTAATGAGTTAACCAGGGGCCTTAGTAAAAAGACCAGGTTTGAGTCTCAAGAGCTACATCCAGTTTCTCAGGCAGTTGCTCTCAGCCACAGCATACTACCTCTTTCTGTTTAGGACACTCTCTTGCTCCGGGGTCAGAACCCCTCCCCCACTCCCTTCACTCTGGATTAGACAACTTTGTCGAGGTAGCGACGACCTCTTTGGAGGGGTCGCCATTGTTCCATTGATTTTCTCATGGAATGCTCATAGGATGGGGTCTTCCAAGGAATTCTGGAACCTAAGGACCAGCTCCCAACAGTCCAATTGTGATATACTATTTATTTCATAAACTAAAGCTTCTTGTTCTAAAATGGAACACCTACGTCGGAGATTAGGATTCAAGCATGGACTCTCAGTTCCAGCTCAAGGGCTCTCAGGCAGACTCGCGCTGTTCTGGAAGGAAGGTATTACTTTACATATTATATCTTATTGTAAATACTATTTCAATTATGTTATTGATGACTTTCTTACTATGACTTCTTGGTCTATTATCTTTGTGTAAGGTGAACCTAACCCTGCTTTCAGGAACAATTTCTGGAAAAACATGACCCAATTATACTTTCATCAACCCCTTTCGGGTCTCATCATAGGGGATCTCAATGTTATGTTTAACCCAGAAGACAAATTGGGGGTATCGCACCTACTACCTCAAATCTCCGCCACCTCAGACACTTCATTGGGACTCATCAGTTAATTGATTTCCCACTCAATGGTCTCAATTCACATGGAACAATAAGCGCAAGGATAGACATGGTATTAAAGCAAATCTGGATCAGATACTGGTATCTACAAACTGGCTAGGCCTTTTCCCCAATGCCACAACTACCAGTATCCATATGTCTTCTTTCGATCACCGAGCTATTAGACTCAATCTTATCCCAAATGCTCACTCCAAACCCAAACCCTTCAAATTCTTCCATATGTGGACCCGTGACCCTAACTGCCACAAACTTGTGCAGTCATGTTGGCTCTCACGAAGACTTTTGAACCCGGCTCAACACTTTTACCTTAATACCAAAAAAAATGAGTTACCTTTTGACAGGGTGGAATTCAAAAGTCTTTAGTAATATTCATGTTTGTATAGTTGATACCTTGGCGACTTTAGATTCTCTTCAAAATGAGCCTCCCTCAAAAGATAATTCCATAGCCATTGCCTCTATTGAGGACTATCTTGCGGAGCTTCACCTCCGAGAAGAGATGTTTTGGAAGAATAAATTCGACATCTCTTGGCTTGAAGTAGGTGACTAGAATACAAAATTTTTTCATCTCTCCGTAGGAAGCGCAACCTTATTCTTCGGCTGAAAAATGAAGCCAATCACTGGTATTCTGAGTTTGAGGACATGGGCACCATCATCAATGACTATTTCGACAGCCTGTTCCAAACCTCAAACCCCTCAATAGACCAAGATCTCCTATCTTTATTTATGCCTCTCATTACTCCAGAAATCAATTAAGATCTTCTAGTTATTCCATCTGCTACTGAGATTCAGAATACTTTTTTAGCATTGGGAAACACAAAGCCCCTGGCCCAGATGACTTTCATGCTTTCTTTTTCCAGTACTACTGGGACATTGTCAAGATGGATGACATTGAAGTGGTTCAACATTTCTTTACCTCAAAAGAAATGAACCCTAAGCTTAATGAAACTTTCATACCCTCATCCCCAAGGTGCACAATCCTATCTCTCTTGATAAGTTTCGCCCAATCGGGCTCTGCCGCATCATATACAAAATCATCTCCAAGATTCTTGCCAACAGACTTAAACCGTTGCTAAATGAATCACCTCACCAAATCATTGTTTTCCTGAAAGGGCGCAGTATTATGGATAATGTGTGCTTGGCCCATGAAGCCTTCTTCCAGATTAACCATTTCAAAAAGAAAAAAATAGGGTTGGATGGCCATCAAAATTGACATGGCCAAAGCTTATGACAGAGTTGTATGGTCTTTTCTTTTACAACTCCTCAGACAATTGGGTTTTTCTAAAGGATGGATTTCAATGATAGAACAGTGTATATCATCCACCTCCCTCAAAGTCATCCTTAACGGATCCCCTTTCCCCACGATCAAACCCTCTAGAAAACTTCACCAAAGAGGCCATCTATCTCCCTACTTGTTCATTCTGGTGGTCGAGGCTCTTTCATGTATCTTGGTTAAAGCATAATCAAACGACCTTATTTGGGGGATTAAGTTCAGACGCCACTCGCCCTCTATCATTCACCTGCTATATGCTAACATATGATGATTTTCTGTAGGGTCTTCTTGACGGAAGCCTACAATGTCAAAATTGTTCTCTCCCAATATTGTTTAGCTACAGGCCAGGCTGTTAATTTTGATAAATCCTCGATTTTCTTCAGTTCTAATGTCCACTATCGCCATTCTAGAATGATTAATAGAATTATTGGGTCAAAGAATTACAATCCTAAAGACAAATACCTAGGACCCACTACACCATAAATGACAATTTGTAACACACTAGTTTTTTTCCTAAAAAAATTTGTAACACCACAAAAGTCTTGCAAATCATGGCATTACAAATATTAGTAACACCTTGACGTGTTACAACCTTAAACTTTTGCAACAGTTGTCCAATGTAATGTTGCTAATGGCACTATAGCATGTTACAATGTTAAAATATTAGTAACACATCGACGTGTTACAAATTTTTTTTTTTTTTTTTTACAAAAATCAATATGTAATATTTTATTTGTTTTTAATTAAATAAATAAAAAGTATTAACAAATGAATGACATCCAATGAGATTATAAAACCCAAATATCCAAATACCAATGTTAATACCCAAATTAAAATAATCTTGCAACCATTACAAAGTGAAATAGTTGCAAAAATTACAACAACGTTTTTCATATTAGATCATTATTTAAAAAAAAAAATACATGTATCAAGTATATCATTAGTATGCTAACAACTAAGAAAACTAAAAATATATTCTACACTCTCGATAATTCCATATGGAGAACACCCTGGAAATTGTCCTCAAACATAAGAACACACAAAATCTGATGTGTCAACTCCTTCCTGGATAACACCGTGGTGATAATTTCATGTTTTGACTTACCAAGCCACATTGAAAATACATTGAGGAACTTCTGCAAATAAATTTGTTTATCCTGATTCAGATCGAATTTCTTCATTAGTTTTTCTAATGCATCATTTTCATTTGGACCTATCTTGTCAGACATCATTTCAAGGATGTTTTGTTGTAGTTCTTCAGGGGTAATAAACTTGTTTGCATCCTGATCAATTATTTCAAATACCCTAAAATGAAGAGCATGTTAGAACATACAATATTATCCGACAAATCTTGAACAGAGATAGTGATTTTGAATAACGATGGCACGCCTTGATCAGCGAGGAGTTTTCCTGATGAACCTTTCTTATTGGCGAGGAAAGGGGCGAGGGGTTTTACCACTCATCCCCCTCGATATTCGCGCTGCTACGCATCTCGAGGGTGTGAGCGCGCATCTCGAGTTGGATGAGCGGTCACACCCTCCCCCTCGCTGGTTTCCTCGCCATTTAGAATTTTTGTTTCCTGATGCTTGCTTTTCAACGTGTCTTAAAAAATCTATCATTAGATGTTCCGTCTTTGCATATTCTAGCCTTCTCTTCAGAATCCAGGGTTGGAAGACCTACAAAAGCATAGCTACTTTTTTAAATCGAAATGTCTTCAAGAATCAGTTTCAAATCTGAAAATGAGTCTCTATGTTGATTTGATAAACATGTGATGTAACTTTTCCATTGCAATTTGAAAAACAAAATCATCTCTTTTATTTGGTTCACTTGTTTTTGCATCGGACATCTTGATAATTAATGTCGTTCACAAAGAACCCGGTAGAGTTGAACTAATCGATAGTATGTAATGAGAGCTTTACCCGATAAAGGAAGTAGCCCAAGAGGAATAAAACGAAACAAGAGAAGTCAAGATTATGACTCGCCCCCAAGAAGGTTCATTGGTGATGATTCGTATTTGCACAATGATAAAAGGGACTACTGATAGAACCATGATCCTTGCAGTATAACTAGTCTCTGGATCGGTTTTAACACCAGAACCAGTAACAAAGCATAGATAGTATTTAAGCCTTGATTTAAACTAAAATCACATTTGAATGAAGACAGAAACAAACCAGTTAAGCATGGTGAACGCTTTATTTGTTGCCAACAGTTTGAAGTTGAGCTTTCTGAATATTTTTCTGTCAAGCTTTTCGGAAAGTTTCTTAAACTAATACTAATGGAAAGATTAACAACACTATATAAATTTATTCAGCATTTCTTAAACTACCACCGTTCTTTTGCGCAGAGATGTGTAATTCTACAAATCTCAAGATAACCCCATTGCTTCTTCGAAGTTATATAGTATTATTTTTCTTCAACAGTGGCCTTGGTAGTGATCGATGTCTGCTCCTTTAAATAGTTCCATTTTTCAATCTACGTTGTTGTCCTCTTCCAATTTATTCAAAAGTCACAGTCCAACTTTGAATCGAATACTCAAATAAAAACACAAACTTATAATAATATATGATCATATATATACTCAAAATGATTATCCTCACCACTTCAAGGAGATAGGAAATGGTACTAACTTAACCAGAGAACTTCTAAGCATGCTACAACTTATTCCATTACATATTGAGACTTACACATAATACCATCACCAAGTGCGGATATACTTCACAGTACTAAAGATGATAAGAGAACTACACCATCTCAATATGAATTCCACTAACACGATGAGACTACATATGAAGCAACAGTAAATGCAGAAAGAAGGTGCCAGATACTTCGCAGCACTAAAGATGAGAACAATTAGAACTACACCATCTGAATATGATTTCCACTAACACGATGAGACTATACACATAGCATCACCAAATGGGACAAGGAATTTACCGCCCAATTTAAGCCCACAACAAGGTGAAGCTTGCCTTTACCTCTTCCACAAAGGAGTTCAAACCCTTTTCCTGTTAACAGACCAGAGGCTTAAAAGGCAATTATGCAAATACGTAATTGGAAGAAACCTCAAGTATCATGAGACACAATTGTACTAGCAAAGACAGAAATGAAATGGAAGCCACCTTTTATGTAAAATTGATTACTAACGAGGCAACACTCTTACAATTACAAAAAAGTTATTAGTGCATTGTACAAGAATCATGAAACCATAAATATATATTTCAAATAAAAGTAGAACATGTTCCTGACACTACAGTGAGTAAACGTACAAAATAAATAGCAACTTACAATCTTGGATACTGAGAGGTGCGCATCAGTACGGGTGCACCCCGCCTTTCATCAAACTGACAAAAGAAACTAGATCAATAGTATACATGTACAATTCCCCAATCACAAACTCCACGTAACCGCAAGAGGAACAATTCCCCAGCCACAATTTCTAAGAAGGATGATGCGATCTTTCCTTGAAATGTTGCTATACCTATTCAAGTTAGATGGGGTCAGGCTTAGATTTACCAGATTGTGATGCCAAATGAGGCACTGAGAGAGGATCTTGGGTTGCATTGGAATCCATAGAGGAATTCAGAGAGACAAGTCCTATGGAACAAATTAAAAACACAAAAGTTAGATGATAGAGTTGGATCTTACACGTTAAAGGTGCCGAAAACAGTATCATTGGCGGTTCTGACAGCGGATTCAAGATCGAACCCTAGATTAGAAGATTCAAACTCCTCTTCCAAAGCTCTGGAAACAACATACGAATTCCAATCGGCGAGAAGAGATAATCCTTTTTACTGATCGCTCCTACTCTCAGACCTCCCGTGAACCAAGACTGAGTTGTGTTCTGCATAATTTGAAGAAAAAGAAGAAACATTGATTCACTGAGAGATGAGGAGATAAGTGAAGTGTGTGAAGAGAAGTGTGAGGGATCTGAAGAGGAGTGTCAGCTTACCTCGATGTCTGCCATTGATGGAGTCTCGATCGAGAGAGAGAGAGAGAGTTGTTGAGGTGTTTTTTTGCTAATTCTGAATAGTGCAGTTAGAATTGAAGTCACCTAATTTGATCGAAAGAGTGAAATTCGATTGATGGATAGTGAAGTTCGATCGATGGGGAGTGAAGTTTGAGAGAAGTTTTAGGTTTTGCAGAAGTTTGAGAGAAGTTCAAGTTTTGCAAAAGTTGGGTTTAAAAAAAATGAATAGTAAAAGGGAACATGTTAATAATGATGAGCCCTTCTAGGCAGCGAGGGAAAGGGATGTTCGCTCCCTTTCCCTCGCTCCCTAGAATTCCAGAATAATGATATTCTAATTATTATTTCTAATTTACTAATTATTAATTTTACTAAATATTTTTTAGTTATTTTTATAAATAATATATTTATTAAAATTACTAATTGTAACTTAAGTCAATAATTAATTACATCTTTTTAGGTTACAAGACATGTAACACAATAAAGAGTTACAAATTAAAAAATATTGATGTTGCTAATTACCCATTTTGGTGTAGTGACTCCCTCCTCATTTCCAAGAAAAAAAAGACTCCTAACTTCCAATTTCTCATGGACAAAATTAACACAAGATTAGCCACTTGGAAATTCAAGATCTTATCACAAGCAGGGCGTACTGTCATGATCAAACCTGTCCTCAACTCCATCCCTATCTACACAATGCAAACCTTTTTTTTTGCCATCAAATATCTCCACAAACATTGATAATATGGCCAGGAATTTTGGTGGAATGGTACTTCGAAAAGCAAATCTAAACACCTCTACACTTGGGACAGAATTGCCAAACCCCGCCATATGGGGGGCTTGAACATCCCCTCTACTAGGTGCAAGAATCTCAGCTTACTGGCGAAGAACCTGTGACAATCTCTTTTTAACCCCCCCTCTCCTAGAACTGTGCAACTCAAAGCCCTCTATTTTCAAAACAAAGGGTTACTCCATTTAGACAAGCCTCTTGCCTTGGCTTCCTTTGCCTAGGGAGGTCACCTTACGACTCTGTCTCACATGAAGCCTTTCTTGCTTTGGAAAATCCTCTCAGGTCGCCAAACTGATATTTGGCATGATTGTTGGGTCAAACTAGTTTTCCGACTGGCGGAGTGTGCCCTTAACCCTACAAACCCTCACTTTCCTTCTTCCGTCATGGATATCTGGATTCATCATTCTAACCATACGGTCACTTGGAATATTGATCTCCAATCCATTTTTCCAATACCGGTTTCTCTTGACATTCAAAGCATAGTTATTAGACATACCACGATGCTAGACAAACTCATTTGGAAAGCCAACAAAAAAGGTTTGTTCTCCGTCAAAAGTGTCACCCAAGCCTTTCTCCCGACTCATTTAGGTACTTCCACCTCCAACAACTCAAACACTCAATTAGGCTTTCATCTCATATCTCTTTGGTGGATCAAAGCCCCACAAACGCTCTTCTCCTTATTTGGAAAATCAGTCAAGACTTGTTTCCTACCTTAGCCAATCTGGTCAGAGTTCACACCCCTATTGACAATGTTTGTCCTTGTGTCAGAACCATCCGGAGGACGTCGTCCATTTCTTCTTCCTATGCCCGGTCTTTCGTAGGTTCCGAAGATGCTCCATCCTCCCTTTTGATTGGTAAGAATCGAATCCCCATTTAAGTTCAATAACAAACTTCTTTATTCTGGTATGGAAAGCAGCCAAAGCTCGAACCCAGGACACAAATGAGATTCTATCTCAATTCACCGCCATCCTCCTAACTACCTGGCGACTCAGGAACCGAGTCATCTTTAATGGAGTCAAACCCAACTTTATTATGTTCTCATCCATGTTGAATCAAACTTGGGCATCCTAGTAAAAAAATTGGTTTTCTACTCCATCCACAGACCCCCTGCAAACTTTCTGATATTCACATAATTATTACATAATATATCCCTTAATTTATACATGTTAGTGTTTTGATTATTATGTTTTATAGTAATTATTTTGTTTTCATGTCTTTGTAGGAATTTGAGCATGAACGATGAAATCGTATTAAGGCGACAATTTAAAGAATGACAATTGATCGATTCTAGTGGTGGTACAAAGCAGATGGTCACAAACCTAAACCCAAAACCTACCCATAAACCCAAATCCAATCCTACCCCTAAAGAATATTATCTCATTTATACCTTGATGAATCTTCCCTTTATCTCATCCCTATTCACTTTGATCATTTTCTATAAATACAAGAGAATAGGGTGAGAAAAGGAGGAGGAAGAGAAGGGAAAAGAAGAATTGCATAAAATTAAACCCTCTTTCTCTCAAAGTGATTCTCATCACCATCACCACTCATCCATCTCTCACTCACTCAGCAATCACCTCCATCCGCCATTAGCCACCCGAGCGCCACCACCGAGCTCCTCCACAGTCACCGCCACCACCACGAAACAGGGGCGTGACAACCCTGTTTCGCGTCAGAGCCACCTCCATCACCGTCCCTCTTCCTGTCCATCATCCATCAACCTCCATCCGCCATCAACCACCATCACCCTGTTTCGCGACAGAACACATCCGCGAGCCACCACAACCACCGCGAAACAGAGCCGCCATCACCGCGACTCTGTTCCGCCTCGCCACAGAGCCAACACCTCGCGAGCCGCCTTCACCGCCCTCTTTCAGTCTCGACCTCCTTCCTGTCTCCATCTCTCACGGCCACCATCACAAAGCAGCTCGTCCGCGGCGCACAACCACCACGACAGCGGAAACAGAGGAGCCTCCTTCCGATTTCTCTATCAGTTTTTGAGTTTTCTCTCTGTTTCCTCACCTTCCCTCTTCTTTTTGCAGGTTCTGGAGAGATTTGGAGGACGAGGACGCTCACGAGGAGCACGGAGAAAGCACCGCGAGCGGCGCTGCTCGCTGGAGACAAAGCGCACTGTGCGCCTGGCGGGAGACTGAGTCAAATTCTATTTTTGGCTACTCACACCCCCGAACCTACTGAGTACCACCACAGAGCGTTTTGGACATTTCCTCGGGATCTGTGTTAAAACCACTTGCTGATCTACTGAGTACCACCACATTGAGTTTGCGACAAACCAAAGGGGTTGCATAATTTATTTTACTGAATTGTGTGCTTAATTGTTAATTACAATTTATTTATGAATTTTTGATAAATTGCTTTCACCTTTCATGTTCGAGAAATTAAACTTGATATGTTTAGTAGTTAGAATTACCCTTTATCAATATTCAAAGCATGTGCTAAAAATAATAAGCTTAAACTTTGATTAAGTGTGCCCTAAAAAGACACTTAATAGTTGGTAAGAGCGTATTTGCTTGAAATAATTTGTTAATGTTTGATAGAAACATGATATAAGTTGAATTGGATTGTAACGATCACATATTCGGTGTAAGCAAGGGATTCTCATCCCTAAAGCTTCTCATTTAAATTTTCAGTAATTTAGATTTAAATGTTTTTGCTAACTCATTGGTGAGTCCAAGCCCACAAAATCCATCTCATCTATCTTTTATTTTATTTTATTTTTCTTATTTTTAATTTATTTTTAGTTTAGTTTTAAAAACACTGTAACCTCATTTTTCTCTAAATTAGTTTAGATAAATTCTAAAATTCAATTGCACTCACTTTCCTCGTGGGATCGACCCGTACTTGCCGTTGTCTACCAGTTAGGCACCGTGCACTTGCGGTTATTACAAGTGGGTTAAATTAGCCTATTAATTTAGGTCGGTTAAATCCGCATCACTTTCCTCTCCACTTATGATGTCCCTCGTAAAGCTACCACAATCAACCAAATTAGTCATCAGGTCCGACTTAATCCCCAAGATGCAGACTCAAATCACTTGCCAGGACCCTTACCTGAAATCACTGTCTCAACATCATATTGACCAATGAGGAACTCCAATCTCCAACTATCTCACCTCACTCCGTTATTGTCAATTTTGATGCATGTTTCTTTGATTCATCCAAACAAGGAGCGATAGGTGTTATTGCTTTCGAGGTTCAATTCTTGCTACCCTTGCTAGCGCTATCATTGGACAAGCAACTGATAGTACCATGGCAGAAGGTTATGCGGCGGAGGCGGCTCTGTTGATGATCAAAACCTAGCACTGGACATCTGGCCTTTTGCTTAGTGACTCGACACACCTTATTTCAACCATTCAGGATGAAACATCTCCTATTTTTGCTATTGATTAGGTATGGAGACCTATTATTATTAATATTAGCCGTATGCTTCTTTTGCTACCAGGATGGAAATGTAAATTTATTAATAGGGATCTCAATATGGAGGCCCATAACCTAGCTAAAACTGCTGCACAAGCTATTTGTATTCCTATTCCTGTTTAATGCATATCTTGTTCTTAACCAAAAAAAAAAACAGATATCATTCAAAATGTTGGGTTCTAAAACAATGGTGACATTGGTTTATCTGTCCAATACTCCGTAAGTATTTTGAAGTATACTTCAAATGTAAGTGTCTTATAGGTATTCACTTGAACAATAATATTCATTTTTTTAGGGGTGGGCCCGACCCGGCCGACCCAGATCGGTATGGTCCCGAATCGGTTTAAACCAGGACCAATCGGTTCATGTAGTTTTAATCCTGGTCCCGAACCGGTTTTAACTAATTCCGTCCCAGACCAAAAAAAGATGCATCTTTCTTTGGACACATTACACACATAGCCCTAAACAAATACATAACAAAACCTAACTATCAATTAATTTCATATTTCTTAGTGTAATATAGTTCAAACACCATTCAAAGCATTTCTATACATATTAGATCAACAATAACTTGGATTTTTTTATGTTAACAAAATCTTGAAAAAAATACTAAAAAATGTGAACATGTAAAACTTTCAGGAGAACAAAAAAAAAAGAAATTTAGTTAATTATTAATTATTTTGGCGTTCACATTGTGTCAGTGCATCTTAGTCAATGTGAGAAAATTCAAGTAAATCCAAGAATATGAATAAGGCATCATAACAATTGGAATGCATTACTTATCTTTCGACTTATTTTGTTCCATGCCAAATGATAATAAATCAGAAGAGTTTGTTCCTAACAAAAAAAAAAAAAAACATCCAGCCTAATGAGAAAATAAGTCTTGGACATTCCTAAGATGATAGTGAGAAAGACACTTGAATTAATGCTTGTTTGCAGGGGTATTGAAGCCAACTCAACTAGTGTTCTCTATGCATTTTTAAAGAAGTTGTTAAACAATAGTACTTATACGTGCCTAGTTAGCCACATGTATATTCTACAAACCTTAGTTGTAGTTAATTTTAGGGGTGGCAAGGTCTGGATTAGAACATAACTCAAACCGTTTAAATTTAACGGATCCGGATTCCCTCATTTTGAACATTGGGACGAACGTAACTCGAACCGTTTAGAATGGGCAGGTTCCAAACGTTTCCAAAACCATCAATTTATTATCTTACACAATTCTCATTAATACTGCAGAAATTACAAAATTTGTAGCGAATAACAATGCATCATATCATCAAAATCATAGATTCCAACCTTACCTGTAGTTTGATCTTCAGGAAACCCATAATCCGACTCGTCATGGCACCATCGAGCCGATTTCTGAGCTTCAAGAATGAATACATATCAATCATAGTAAATTTTAACTGCATCTCTAATCAAATGAAGAACTTCAAACTCATAAATGTTGATGCAGTCATTTTTCGTTCCCTGCTTTGACCCAATTCTTGCTGACCTGCACAAGTAACGCACATGAGCCACGAACCACCTTTGTGGTGGCCGATGGCATTTCGATGCTAAAGTCAGACATGGATATGAGGAATTTGTAATGTTGTAACCAAGAAACCTCATGTCTTATTTATAGTGCAAGGAGTCCTGGTTTTACCAGGCCATCGTAGGCGTAGTTTAGGAAGGAGATCTTTGTGGAGATCCTTCTCTAATTGGGAGTTTTGCTGTAGGAGGGAAGTTTCATGTTAGCCCAGTGCTCCTAGATACGTGTGAGATAGTTCCAAATGCGAGAGTAATTCGTAGAAGGGAGTTTCCCTGTGCAAAATATATTCTGATATTTGTTTCCTGGTTGGAGGTAGAGAGCATTTGTAATTGGCCGTCCGAAGCTGATCCTCAAGATACTTGCCTTAGTAGGACTTATGGGTATTGGGGATAGCTGTGAGATGTGTGGGCTTAGCATGTTGTGAAAGTTTGAGTTCGCCTGGCTGACTGAATTGAGCGGGCTTAGAACCACTTGGGCCGGATCAACGTTGGGCTGATGCAAGGGCTTGTATTTCCTCGAGATCATTATAACACGTGTGTGGCTTAGAGGTGTGACCGTTTTTATGTATCATCAGCTACTCCTCCCGAGTTAGTGGGTCATCACATCGGTTCGCTAACTCATCTCTTGAATGGATGCGTCGTTCACGATGATTGAGTCTGAATCGTTGCTTTAGACGAGCGCTGCATTAATTGAATATGCGTTGGTTCAACGGAAAATAGGCGGGAACCCACCCTCTATTTAGGTTATCCGTAGTATAGAGCCTAACTCTTAATATCGCTCTGATTAGAAAATATTGTTCATCTTCTTCATGGCCCAACAAAACTTTCTTGACGATTCAATCTTGCCAAAAGCTTGGAGTTTTTTGAAGACAGATTGTTGTCCAAGCCTGGCCTTGTTGAAATCCGTACGAAGTTTGGAGTCCTTGAGGACCCGCCGTTGTATATCCTGACGGGTGACCAAATGCCAATGTCACCCCGGCTGGTTTCATCTACTTGCATCGTGGGATGCTTCGAACCGGAGTGCGCTTTTCAGTTCTGGACGTGATTTGGGAGTTCCTGGATCTTCTAGGGATTCGTCTGGCCCAACTAGGGTCTAATGGATATAAGATCATCCTCATGATTCTGCTCAGTGCTAAGGAGGTTGATGTCAATGTGACTCCGCGGGTAATTCAATTGTTGACTTCTCATCGGCTGAAGAGTAACGTTGTCTGTAAGATGACATAGTCGGCTTGTTTCACGAACCTGCCTGATGACTTTAAGTTCTGGCAAAAGTACCACTTCTTGGCTCCTGTGGATTCGAAGTATTTTCGATGTAAGGGTCATCTACTCGAGCGACAGTTCAGGTCGCTTCGTAAGTTCAACCCTCTTCTTGTGACTTTGATATGCTTGGTAGTGGGCTAACTGGTCATTGTTTGTGTTTCTTCGCAGGAAGGGTTCCTACTACTCATCTTACCTCAGGGGAGCAAAACACCATAGAGACGTTTCGTGGCTTGCCAAAGATGAACGCGATCAATGTCATAAGAGTTTCCAACTTCATTCATATTAGGCTGTGGGACAACTGGCACGTTGCCCCCACTTTGTACCGAACATCGCGAATTAAGTTGGAAAATGGGGGCCCTTCAAGGAAGAGGAAGGCTGCTAGGGTCAGAGCTCCCGTTATGCTTGATGCGAAGGAGCCGTCTAAAACGCTTGCCTTCTTTGTGAGGAAGTCCTGTGTGAGGACTGGGTCGTCTTCGGCAAGACCCACTCCATCGGGAGAAGAACGCGAGTCTGCTAGGCTTGTTGGGGCGGAGACTGGTGTTTCTGGCTTGGAGAAAGAGTACACACGGTTTGCAGGAGTTGTAGATAGGTCAAACATTAGTGACACGCAGATCGAAACTCTAAATGACCGTCTGGTACGGGTTGCAATGGCAGCTTTCGCTGGTGCTGATTTGCGTGGGATCGTTCGGGTAGAAGGCTCCCGGGAAGATTCGCCTGGGGTTGTAGAATCTGATTGCCCCATTGTTGCTTCGCCTGAGAGTGGCTGCATCACTGGCCATGTCTCCTGTAGTTCGAGTTGCTCACCGTCTCGCTCTAGGCCACAACTAGAAGTGTTGGAGGGTCCTTTGGATAATTTGTTTCCTCCTCTACCTTTGAACCCCATTGAGTGGTTTCGCATTAAAGGGTCGACTATTAATAACAAGGGGAAGGCTACGGAGGAGAGCCTGAGGACCATGGAAACCGTGAAGGGTGGCGCTGGCGTGATTCCTGATCCGAGGAAGCTTCATTCGGATGCATGGATAAGCCTATTTGCACCGGATTTTGTGAAGATGAGTTCACAAGTCTGGCACCAAGTGATGGACGTAAAGTATGTTTCGAGGAAGCATATAAGCAGGCGCCACAACTGGCTGATGGATTGCGCTCCAAAACCTTAGGAGGATATGCTAGAAGGGTGTATGGATAAGGGCTTGAAGTACCTTATGTTGAGTGTGTCTCACTTGAGCCACGTGGTCATTGCTGGGACAAATTTTGAGGCGACTCGTGAGAGGGTATACACCTTGGAGTGTGTCTTCTAGCACATGCATGCATTGTATTCTGAAGCGCTTTATGAAATTGATCGGCTATAGAAGCAGCTAAAGAAGCGGGATGAGGAGAAAATGCTAGATCAATCAATCGTAGTCGCTGAGACTCAAAGGGCTCGTCTAAAGGTCTTTGAGCATGATTTGTCTGAGGCGGTGTCCGAGAGAGATAGACTCACACAGGAGTTGGACTAGGCCCGTCGAGATGTAGAGGTTGCGCAGGAAGTTGCGGCAGAGGCGCATTCTGAACTGTGGTCTCTTGCTGAAGATAATGCTTCGAATGAGGCCGACTGGGCTACTTAAAAGCAACAGTTAGAATCCGATGTGGAGTTTTATGCTCGAGAAGCGAGGAAGGTCGAGGATCAACTTGAATTGGAGTGGCATGAACTTAGTGATGTGAAGAGCAGTCTGGCCACAGAGCAGTCTCAGGTCGACGCGCTGACTGGCAAGTTGGAGCTATTGGAGCATGAACTTGTTGACGCGAAGGTGCGCGAGGAGGAACTTCTTTAGAAACAAGGAAAATGCGAATTCCATTGGGTTGTATGGCAGGTTGAAGCTGTTAGCGCTGATAAATGAGGAGCATCCGGAGTGGGATCTCGGCCGTTATAAGAAGATGTCGTATGTAGACTTGTCTATTACCTATGTGTCATTGGACAAGGAAGACAGTGTGTGCCCTGATGTCTAGGCCGTGGCGCATGTGAACGCAACTCCTGCTCCTTTTTCCACTAGGCTTAGCTCTTTTGTTTCTGTACCTTCTCCCGATAAAGAGTAAACTTTGTGTATTTGTACCCCTTTCCATTTTGACCTTTAATGAAAATAGTTTTATTCATATCGTGTTTGTTGTCTCTATTGCATGTTTTTTGTTTCGCCTTGTCGTCTTGCTTTGGCATAGGTTGGTTGAATCAATAGGACGTCGACTAGTCTGTCTGTGATAGAGAGTTTGACCATTTTGTGCTGCAAATGACTCAAGGTCATCGCTATGTAGTCATGTCCAATGGTGGGCATGTTGCGGACAGTTTAGCTGGGTGTTGAGTCGCTCGAGCTGTGTCTTGTCCCCAAGGTAAGCTGCTTGAGGCTTACCCTGTTTGTCTGATCAGTTGACTGCAGTTGCTACTATGGGTGAGTGGTGATGGGCGAGTGTACGTGTCAGAGTGTTCATGCCGAGTCAGGTGTCGTAAGCTCGGGCTGACATCCTAAGCAGCTTTTATCTAGGCATTGGCCTACGATTTTTGTATCGGCGCGAATGGCCTTCGCTAATAATAGAATGTCAGTCCATTTGAGCGTGAAGACGTTGGCTCAGCTAGATTTATGTTTGCGACTGTTGTTTTGAAGGAAAGCGGAGGTCACGTGGCGAGTTGCTTGAGACTCCCACATTCTGATTCATTTATGATCGAGCAAAGTGAACTACAGATTCGAGGAGCAACAATTTGGCGACCAGGCTGAAAAGCAGTGATCCCGTGGCAAATCGTCGGAATCAGTGCAAGACTGACTAGGCTTTCACCTTTCGAATCGTTTATGACCGAGCAAAGCGAACTACAGATTCGGGGAGTAAAAGTTTGGCAACCTGGCTGAAAAGCAGTGGTCTCGTGGCAAGCTGTCGAAATCAGTTCAGGACTGACTATGCTCCCACCTTTCAAACCATCTACACCTTTCAAAGCAGTGGGGACTACAAATTTGAGAGAGGATTTTCGCGACCTGGCTGAATAGCAGTGGTCCCGTGGCAAGCCATCAGAATCAGTTCGAGACTTACTAGGTTCCCACCTTCCAAATTATCTACACTTGTGAGCATCAAGCTACAAATTTGGGATTTTTTTGCGGCGACCTGAAAAATAGTGGTCTCGTGGCAAGCTGTCGAAATCAGGTCGTGACTGACTAGGCTCCCACCTTCTAAACTATCTACACCCTCGCAGTGGGGGCTACAAGTCCAGGGTTGGTGATTTGGCGGCCACGCTGAAAAACATTGGTCCCGTGGCGAACCATCAAAATCAGTTCGGGACTGACTAGGCTCCCACCTTCAAAATCATCTACACCCGTGCAGTGGGGGCTACAGGTCTGGGTTTGATCATAAGCGTTCGTTGCTAGTCTCCACCAGCTAGGCTTACCTGATTAGGTTCAACGATCATTGACCGCGAAGGGGGCAATGATCCCTGCAAGTCATCGTCACCGGGCGTGATAACGCTGATTAGACTCCTACTTCCTAAACCATCGAAATCTGCACTGAGCGGACTAGGTGTCAGGTGATACCAAAAGTTATCGTCATCAGCTTAGGCTGACTAAGCTTGCTTGGTTGGAGAGGGGTTCCGCATGCTAGGGGCGTGCAGACCTAGTCCATCAGCATGGTGCATGGGGTGGATGAAGTTACCTTAAATAAGCTAGTTATTTGTATGTACGATCCGTATGTAAGAGTTGATTAGGATTTCTTGTGCTCATGCCAAGCATGTGACAAAATATTGTTTGAATAATAGATTGAGCCCATGGGTCCGCAGAGGAGGGGCTAGGGTTTCCTGCATGGTGCGCTGTGTGTATGGTGTAGATCGCGCGGTAACATGTGTACGGTGTAGGTTGCGTGACGGTTGAGTATCGGTTACTCCCCCTCAATTGATGGGGGTTGCATGCAGTGCCATTAATTTGATTGACGTGGTCTGTGCAGTTTCCTCAAAAACTGCTGTCTCATCGTTTCCCATACGATATTTAATGCTTGGCAGTTAATGCTGGAGTGTCCGCTTGATGAATCATCATGTCTATATAATGATGTTTTCCATTCGTTGGATGCACTATCTTTCACAGAGCTTATCTCCTGTAATGTTCTTGCTTGAAGAGAACGCTTTGGGTTTTCTAAAGGGTGAAGAAAATATTTTGGGTTTTCCAAGGCTGAAGGTGGATCTCAGTCTCTGGAGTCTCCGAATGTTCTGACATTTGCACTAATCAGGCATAACAATAGTTGTTGTTATGCATGGTCACCTGTTTTGGGTGAGCACGTAGTTGACTTGCTGAGGTCTCGTAATTTCTTCTCATATCGCGGAGTCTGTCGTTCATGTGCTGGTGCCTTATCGTTGTTCCTGAATGTTTAATTTCAGAGATAGCACTAGCGTCCAACTCCCTGGTGGCTGCCTCCGCCGCTTTTCAATTAACCCCATTGCCTCGCCTTGCGCTGGAATTCAGAATCTCGAGATGAAGAGGAGTTGGACATGGTCCATGGATTGGGCCATTGACTCCTGGACGACCCTTTTATCCTTGCAACTGGAAGGAGCACTATACATTTGTCCACCTGATACTTGTCCCAAGTTCACCCATTTCATCGGATCGAGCGTGTGAGTCAACCGTATCTAGATGTGGCTTGTTGTGGGACTCCTGGTTGCCGATTTTGTACCCCCGCAGACAATATTTGAGGGTCGCAATCGCATGCGCGTGGTCTGAACATGATGCTTTCACCCTGATCTTGCTCAGTTCAGACTCTTCAGATAAGTTGAGGATTGGAGTCTTATTCGGATGCTTCTCGTAATAGAATTGTCTAAACAAGTCTTTTACTTCATGTCGCACTGTCTTCATATGCTTGTAGTATGTAGTCTTCTGTATCTGCCTCAAGGTGCTTGTTGTTACATCTTTCCAATAATCAATATAGTTTTTTTTTGTAATTCTTCTTTTATTTCTTAAATGATTGTAATCAGCCTTTTGAGAACTAAAACTAAATATTGACTATGGAAAGGAAAACAAATGACTTGAAGCAAACTAACTGTTGGCGGAGAGAAATTGATTCGGCTTCGATGTGAATTCGGGTTGCTCTCACAGATCACTTAGCGGACTGTTGAGGCGTTACAAAGGTTACCGAAGAGTAAACCTTGTAGATGGGCGGATCTCCACGCCGACAAAATGTTGGGGGATGTGTTCTCTCCTGCCATGGCCTTTTCATCTCGCAGGGCGGAAGAGATTATTGCTCATGTTCCGCTTGAAAGTGATGTCTCTGCCGTCGTTTGGCCTGGCTTTGGGTCAGGTTGCTCTGTAGGATGTAGCTGAATCTGGGAGCATTCTATATGTTTCAGTGCGGCGTAGTAACAGCCTCGTGTCGTAGGTTGGTCTCCACGTATTGTCCCTTCGGAGTGGTTAGTAGTATACTTAACACATTGATGAAAGGTGGAGACCACTGCTTCCATCCGGTGGAGCCATGGTCTTCCTAGGATGGGATTGTAGGATGATGGCGCGTCTACCACCATGAAGTCCAAAAATGGGACCTTCCTTAGCTGCAGTTCTCCAACCACTGTAGCTAACCTTATTTTTCCGATGGGGAAGCATTTCTCCCCGCTGAATCCGATCAGCGAGTGCTCTGAAGACGTTAGGTTTTCTCCCTTGAGGTCCATGCTACGAAACACGTTGTAGAACAAAACATTGAGAGAGCTTCCCATGTCCGCCAGAGCTATCTTTACCTCCCACATAGCTATGGAAACCGAGATGACTAGGGCGTCATTATGTAGCGCTCGAACTCCTTCGAGGTCTTTGTCCGTTAAGGCCAAAGTGGGACTGGTCTCTGAATCCTTGAGTGGCAGATGTGTTTGTCCTCATCCGCGGGCTATGTCCACATTTCCAGTAAGGTCCGCTTGCGAGACTTGTACGACTGGTCTTCATTTGGTCCGACTCCATGAAGGTCGTATATTATCCCTAGAATCTCATTCTCTACTTATTTAACTGACTACCCCATGTCCCTTGTTTGTTCTGTTCGCTTCTCAGTCTTCAGGAACTCTTTCAATTTGCCTCTGTGGATCCAGTATTCAACCTCTCTACTTGCCGTTGTCACGCTTGGAGGGGTCTCCGCGTGTTTTCGGGGGCCACTTCAGTTCCTCCCAGTTCTTTACGGATTTAAATACGTCTGACAGGCTAGCATTTAGGGGTGTCGCAGCTCTGGATCCAACGTAGTTGGATGATTTTTCTGGTCTGAATCGATTAGGGTCTGGCCTGTTGTCACTGCGTTTCCTTTTGCTTCTTTCTTCATCCTCGCGTGATGTGTTTCTGGATGCTCTTGAGGAGCTCCGTCATGTCCAGAGGGGGCAGGGTGAGGTCCTCGTAGAGCTTTCCCTCTTTGAGGCCTGCAGTGAAGGTCGTCACGACTGTATCGTCGTTGCACACGTCGATGAGTGTCAGCTCATTGTTGAAGCGCGTGACATATTCTCGGAGTGTCTCGCCAGACCTCTGCTTTGGAGAGAGTATGTAGTGTGGGCCTTTACGAAAACATTGGCTCCCAACGAAACGTGTTAGGAATTATTTTGCCAGCATTTTGAAGGAGTCGATCGACTTCAGCGGAAGGCTGTGAAACCACATCAGTGATGAGCTTTTTAGACTGGTGGGAAAGGTTTTGCACATGACGGATTCAGATCCTTCTTTGAGGGCCATTACGTGGTGGTAATGGCGTAGGTGGTCGAAAGGATCAGTGGTTCCGTCGTAGGAATCGAGCTTCGGGGGAGTGAAATTCCTTGGAAGGGCCTCCTCATGATCCGGTCCACAAAGGGCGGGACAAAGAGGTGGTACAATACGTTCGGATCGTGTGCCCTTCTGCGGAGGGGGTTTTCAGGGTTGAGGCTCTCTGTATTGGTGGCGAGCTCAGCGTTAGCCGCACAACCTCCCTTAGTCCAATGAGAACTAGAGGGGGTTTGGCTCTCCTACGCTTGCTCCCTATCATCTTCTGGAGGTGAAGGTCCGTGCTGATCCTAGTCTCCATTGGCAGGTGGTAGATTTGGTCGCGTGAGAGCCTCTGGCGCCTTGGTTATCTGTTGTATTTGAAATGTCAGCCTATCGATTTGGGGGTTTGCTATTGTTGTCGTCGGCGCGGGGGCTTGAGTTTGCAACCCGTGAATGATTGAAGCCGCTGAAAGCGGCGGTAGTGCGCCAACCAGAGCATTTGATGTGTCCCCCTGTTCTCCGTTGTTGTGTGACCTAGTAGTCACTATCTCTCTGGGTTTTTAAAAGGAGACGACGCTAATGAAAAGTTAAGAACTCTATCGTCCCCACGGACGGCGTCAAACTGATGCAATCGTTTTCTGCTCCCTACTTTGACCCAGTTCCTTCTGACCTGCAAAAGTGACGCACGTGAGCCATGGACCACCGTTGTGGTGGCTGATGACACTCCGATGCTAAAGTTAGATAGAGATCTGAGGAAGGTGTAATGTTGTAACAGGAAATTTGTAGCGTACCTTAGCTTACCAACCTCATGCCTTATTTATAATGCAAGGAGTCCTGGTTCTACTAGGCCATCGTAGGCGTAGTTTAGGAAGGAGATTTTCGTGGAGATCCTTATCTAATTAGGAGTTGTGTTGTAGGATGAAAGTTCCCTATTAGCTCAGTGCTCCTAGATACGCGGGAGATAGTTCCCAGTGCGAAAGTAATCCATAAAATGAAGTTTCCCTATGTGGAGTATACTCTGATATTTACTTCCTGGTTGGAGGCAGAGAGCAGCTGTAGTTGCCCATCCGAAGCCAATCCTCGAGATACTTGCCTTAGTAGGACTTAAGGGTATTGAGGATAGCTGTGAGACGTATGGGCCTAGCATGCAGTGAGACTTCGGGTCCGCCTGGCAGACTGAATTGAGCGGGCTTAAAACCGCTTCGGCCGGATCGGCGTTGGGCTGATGCTGGGGCCTGTATTTTCTCGAGATCATCATGACACGTGTGTGACTATTTTTATGTATCATAAAATGCAATGAAATGTCTAAACACTAAAAATACTTCACCTAAATCTCCCTCTGGATTTCACCGAAGTCATAGTATCCCTTGTTCAAAGTGTGCAAGAACTCCCCGTACTCTCATCAGGCTCGCCATCGCCCTTCCTTTCAATCTTCACGAGTTGCAAAATGAACGGCCTTTGAGTACAAATATCAGAGCCTCTGGGAAGAAAATCTCTCCCAACGAGTGATTCAAGAACACTCGATTTGCTGCTGCTTTGGCTCCCAATGACCGCCACTTGCAGCAAATCGATTGCCATATTGTTCTCGAGCTAAGCAAAGATGTCTTGCAGCTTGTTAACAATTAGTATCACCGAGTGACCTAATGAATTGGTGGAGGAGTTCACTGAAGGCTGTGAAGTCATAGTTGGCTCTTCCGCCATGGCTGATGTGGTTCAAGGTCGACGAAATGAGTTGCAAAGGGATCGAAGAAGAGACCCTGAGTTTTGAAGTTTGGGAGAGTTTTAGAGAGAAAGAAGTGGAATAGGGAAAAAAAGAATGTCAAATGGTTCTCCTTCTTCATCGACAAAAAATGGGTTTAGGTGTTATAGAAACGAGTTGGAATCAAACCGTATGAATACAAATATTTGGAATCGTTTCTTAATTTATACAATGTAAACCAGACCGTTTAGAATAAAACAGTCTGATTCGGTTTGGATCTGCGATTTCTCGACCCGTATGCTCACCCCTAATTAATTTCACTAACTTTTTTGCTTTGAAATATTTAGAAATTTGTAAATCTAAGAATACTTGCTGAATGTATAAAGTTTTCCCAACTGAAAAATCTAACACACCAACTTTAACCTGACATGACACACACAACAGGTTCAACCTACACCTCTTTGTTAATTTCATCCGCATATGTGTTTGTTATTTGGACCGATGGCCCTATTTGTATTTCCATTGGATCCCGCTTTGATTTTCCAGTCACCTTACATGCAGTATTTTCATATTGTTTGTTGTTTTCGGCAAGTCTATGAAATGATAAAGGGGTGATTTTGGTTAATTGCAGTGATTGCACAAAAACTATGCTAGGAGTAAGAATATTAGTACAAATCATTAAGGTTCAAAACCATGAAAAACACACCTGAGTATGAATCTATAAAGACGTCCATAAAAGATCATTTATCCACAAATAACAAAGGATATTCTCGATCAAATATTTCTCAAAGTTTATTTTTTTATTTTTTATTATTATCAAATCTCTACTCCTATAATGACTGCTACCCCTAGAAACAATAATTATGTGTGTCTTCAACTCCAACTTTTGAATTTCTCAATATGCCCTCCTATATTCTTACTAATTACAAATGAAATCAACATATCAATGAAGAATATCAAGGGTATTTATGTTTTTTAATTAAAAAAAATACTATTATACATTTGTTTTCAACATAATTTTTAGGTTTTGATAATGTCCTCCAAACCTTTTAATATTTGCAAAGAAAAATCAAAAGGTGATAGAAGTGATAAAGAATGTTTGTGTCTTTAAATAAAAAAATACTATTACTTTTTCTTACACTTTTGCCTTTCCAAATTCAGATGATTTATAAATCAAAGCTAGCTCATTTCAATATTTATAATTGTACCTAAGCTCCTAACATAATTTATTTGAAGCCTTCAAATTATCTAAAAAATATAAATAGGCCATTGCATCTAACTTTTTTTTTTTTTTTTTTATTTTTATTTTTTTTCCATTTTGACTTCTACATTTCATAATTTTTACAATCCAAACTAACCCCTTTTAAAAATTAATAAATTATATTTAAGCCTTTAACATAATTTATTTTAAACCCCTTAATTATCTTAAAATTATAGTAAGGCCCTTACAACAATTTTTTTTTATTTTTCATTTTGCTATTCATAATTCATATTTTTAAAATCAAAATTGGCTCTTCTGAAACGTTGCTATACATAGGCCTTCAAATAAAAACGTACTGGACAAGAGTGTCCATCCCTAGTTTATCAATAAACACGTCGACAATGGAAGAAAATCTATTTTGAATTCAGATTAATGAGCTTTGCTAGCTGTCGAGGTTTTGGGCGAGGAAACGAGCGAGGGAAATGAGGTGGAGGGGGTGAAAATCGTTCACCCCCTCGGGATGCGTGCGCAAAAAGTCAATGCACACATCTCGAGGGGGGTGAACGGTTTTCACCACCTCCACCTCATTTCCCTCGCTCGTTTCCTCGCCCAAAACCTCGACATTTAGAATTTCTGTTAACCAAAAGGAACAAGCTCCACAACTTTGAACTACATCCATATATCATATAGCTGTTCTACACAGTGAGGAAACGGGCGAGGAAACGAGCGAGGGGAGGGAGGTGGCGGGGTGGGCAACGTACAACAAAAACATGTCCCATCAACTTCATTCTCGTATGGCTCCAATGTTAGAGACGGACTACACGTAAACATTTCGGCCCCCACCAAACCCGCCCCTCCCCCTCCTTCCCCCTCCCCTTTCGCACTCACAAAAATCCAACAAAACCTCAACGACGAATACAAAGAAACTCGGAGAACAAGGAGGTCAGACCAGAACCCAAGAACCACCACGACGATGGACCCCGGAACCGCTGGTGTCTCCACCGCGGCTGCAGCTGGTGATTCCGATTCCAAATCCGGATTCGCCTTCTCATCCGCCGACTGGAGCCACGAGCTCTCGCGGCGGTTCCAACACCTCCTCGACAAATCCACGCCGCACGTCCTCCGGCGGTGGATCGGGTTCGCCGTCGTCGCCACCATCTACATCATCCGCGTCTACTTCGTCGAAGGGTTCTACATTGTCTCCTATGGTCTCGGTATCTACATCCTCAATCTCTTGATAGCGTTTCTTTCCCCGCAAGTTGATCCGGAGATCCAAGAACTCGTTGAAGGGCCTACGCTTCCTACTAGGGGTTCCGATGAGTTCCGTCCTTTCGTTCGCAGACTCCCTGAGTTCAAGTTCTGGTGAGTTTCGCTTCGCTTGCATTTCTTTTCAGTCAATTCGAGTATTTGTTTGATATAACATGCAATTGATTGGTTGGTTAGGATTGAATTGATGTGAAATTGCATCGAAAATTGTTAGTTTTAGATACGTGTATGTTTTTTGTTTTTAGATAATTGTTAAATTAGGGTTTTCAATTTACGAGTTCATTTCATATCTTTGTTGATCATCGTGTTGTTGAAGGAAGGGAATGCGGGAAACATGCAGGCTTTGTTAATTTGAAATAACAATAGAAGGAAGAAGCCTTTGTAAACTTTAAAATAGGTTTTATGATGGCATTAGAAATAAATTACTCAACTCCTAAGAGTGCAAATGAGGGGAGATCTAGAGATGTCATGTCGGAATGCCATATAAGATCCATAACTTCACTTGTTGAAGTCATTTGACTTGTTCCATTCAAGTCACAATTTTCATAAAATGCCATATGGGTTGACGTACCATAGTTTTCTCAGCACCCTTCCGCATGCCCGGGTGAGCCAATAAAGATGGCATATGTTTCCATGAATGAATATATTATCGTGTTTGATGCTCATTGGTGCTCTTTTTTGGAAACACGTCTCCGCTAGCAAGTCCGTTCCAAACCACTTCTCATTATAACTTGAATTTTGGGGAGATTCTTTCTCTCTCTGTCTCTCTCTCTATATATATAAAGAATTCAGGTACTAGGAGATTGGGATGATAGAGTAGAAGTTGCTATCTTTATGCCCAATAACGTCTCATAAGTAACCTATGTAGCCACATAGTATGGAGGATTAGTCTTAACGCAAGAGGTAGGCCTTACTAATTATTACAAAGAGTGATCAAGGGGTCCAATCAAATTTAAAACCAACGTCTTTTGATTCTGGATTGTCTACCTTAATTGTACACCTATTCTGTATGCAATTTGATTGGATGGTGTACTTTCCAGCCCCGTACATGTTGATTTGTGAATAATATGTGTCAGTTCCAGGCCAGTTATTGAATATCTTAGGTTGTAGGTTTTTTAAGTGCATCAGACTATCAGAGCAGAGGTGATTGAAATCAAGTTAGTTTGATGTTCTTCGCTACAATCTTATTGGAGATTCTATTGAGAAAATAGAGGAAGGAATCCCAAAACAGCTCCTGAAGCTCAGTTGCTTCAACCTAAACTTACTGGCCAACTAGATCTCCAATTTCTCCAAATTTACTAAGTCATAAGCTCCAAATTCCAATTTATGTATCTTGAGGTTGAAGATGACTCTTTTTCTTACTAAAATTTTCTTAGCTTTCGCCCTAATTTTGTAACAAACTAAGAGGACAGTGACCTGCGGCATGGTTACTTTCTAATGGGTGTTGACCTATAGGTCGCCCAGTTGATAGGTATGGAATCCTTAAAAATCCAGCTCGCCTTTAAAAAAAAAAAAAAAAAGCTTAGGGAGCCACCATTGTAGGCTGACTTGAATCAAATGAAACTCTCCATGGATAGAATTTATTTATCAGTCAGTTTTTTTTTTTTTTTTTTTTTTTTTTTTTTCTTCCAATTAATCTCCGACACTTTTATTGCTTTCTGTATTCCTATTGTAGAGAGGAGAATTCGTTAGTATCCAGTTGGATTGGGACCATTTTGAGCATGCAAATTGAAGTGTCTGAAGCATAAAGCATATAGTCTGTTTTAGTATTGTAGGCAACAAATCCAACATATGGGCCTTAATTATTGGGATGACTTGTGATAGGGATGATTGAGAGGAGAGGGAGGCAATGTTTTAAAAATCATTTTTCAGCCTCGACTCTCGAGACGGTCAAGCTTTTTCTGAGACGAAGCAAGTCATTTTTTGATTAAAAAAAAGTGATGAAAAAATAAAAAATAAAACAAAAGAAACAATCATCAATGCTAGTGATAACATGAATTCAATCATAAAAATGGTTGAGATGTACCTCATCATGACGATGTTGCTGAATCCTGAATGAATGCAATTGAGTAATAGACAGTAAGCAAGTTGAATTTTGAATGAATGCAGGCTGAATCATCTATGCAGAAGAAGCTAGGCATTTTTTCATAAAAAAGTGTTGAAATAATAAAAAAATTACAAACAAATAAAAAACAAAAGAAACAATCATCAATGCAAGAGATAACATAAATTCAATCATAAAAATGATTGAGACATACCTCATCATGACGATGTTGTTGAATCCTAAATGAATGCAATCGAGTAACAGACATTAAGCAAACATTAAGCAAGCTGAATCCTGAATCAATGAATGCAATCGATGATCAGATGAGCACCGTGAATGCAAATGTACAATCATAGTGGTGAGGATTCGAAGCCGATCCGCGAAATTAAAGAAAGAGTTTAAAGCTTTGTGTGAGAAGTGTGATTGAACAAACATTAAAGAAAGAATTTTTGTGTGTGTGTGTGTGAAAATCTAGAGTTTCACTTCAAGACAACTGTGTTACCTTTGAAACTGAGTTTTCAGACTATAGAAGCAAATAGTTGAGTGGAAACGAAGCTTTGAAGATTGAAGAAGAGAAAGGATTTGCAAACCAGAACCTTGCTACTCAAACAAAGAGATAATTTTGTGATGTGATCTTTAGAAAGAACATAAACTGAAACGATCAAACAACGATCGACTTCTGTAACTGTAAGTCAGTAACTTTTCTTCTTCTTCTTTCCCTTCTTCTTCTCTGAAACGATCGACTGATTGTCGACCGTCCATGACAACTGCTTCCTGCACGATCGACTGTCAACAGTCGCAACTCGCAAGTCTTCTTCTTATTCATGAAAGAAACAAAAGTGTAATTAGGTTTTGATTTGGGGGGATTGATTTCAGCTGTTAGATCTTCCTCAAGATCTAAATCAGATCAGAAATCCTGATCATGGTGACTCGTATGCCTCAGGCTGAGTAAACTCGGATGCCTCAATCGCTTTTTAAAACACTGGAGGGAAGTATCTAGTGCATGAATAATGGTAATTTGGGAGTAGGCATTTTTTTTTGGTTGTATGCAACTTGCTTTTTCTTCATGGTTAGGTGATACCAATCTCCTTTTGAGATCGGTTGTTGGGGAGTATCCTCCTTGGGAGTTCCCTGAATTTCCATTATATTCTCTTCTTTTTTTCTCGATGGGCCTTTAACTTGCCCTTGAAAATTATAACCTTCTCTTTCTTCATTAATTTCTCTAACGATGACTGAAAAATTAAACATGTTACAGACTTTTACTTGCTAACTTATCTCTTATGCCTTCAGTAACATTCTGAGTGATGATTTTTTTATACTACCTAGCAGATTACATACTCTTGCTGCTGAAAGGATATAATCCATAAGCACATGATTTAATTATACTGTTGTTACAATTTAAGTTGATTTAATCACATGTTGTTTGAGATAAATAATTAAGCAGCAAAATCTATCAAATATTAAAGGGTTACCCGTCTAGTGAACAGCATATAGAAAGCATAGTTGAGTACGAATATGTGGGCTTTTTCAGTGTTTCAAATGATTTCATTGCTACATGGAGGTATCTTATTAATGTTGGACACTGTGACCTATGAATTTCTTTTGTTCTTACCTTCTTCATTGTTTCAGTGTTGCTAAGGAACCCAATATATTAAAACTTTGAATCAGATATGGACACTGGCTCCAGTTCTAGTATGTCTAATTAGATTGTGCTTCTTCTTATGTGGCAGGTATTCTCTAACCAAAGCATTCTGCATTGCTTTTGTGATGACATTCTTCAGTGTGTTTGACGTGCCTGTGTTTTGGCCAATTCTCTTTTTCTACTGGTTTGTGCTTTTCTTCCTCACAATGAAGAGACAAATACTGCATATGATTAAATACAGATATGTCCCCTTCACTTTTGGCAAGCAGGTATGCTCTAGAGTGGTTTAGCCATTTAAACTTTTCTATCTGGACTATATATATGTCTATTTCCTCAATAGTTCAAAGATATTGAGTCACATCACTCCTTCGCAGAAATACACCGGAAAGAGAGGCGACTTGGCTGGTGATGTGCCTTCATAAATATTGAGACTTCAGGTAGGTTGAATTACTGAGTGGTAATAGAATGCTTTTGCATACAGTATCGAACTAGCTATTTCATCCGACTGCGGACCTTTGTGAGGTCTTGATAGGAGAAAGTGCCCGGAATTTGATATGCAGACTCTCCTTTTTTGCTTTTCTTTCTCTGGTAAAGCTTTTGAAGTCCAGTGGGAAAAAACTGGGGTAGATGAGGTGCTTTCATGTCATGTTGTTTATTTCTGTTTCCCTTTTCTGCTGGATATAGAAGGAACGTGCTACAATTTAATGTACTGGTATGCTGTTGCATGGATCGTTCTGTTTGTGAACAGAATTTACTGTAGAGAATGCTTACCAAGGAAAAACTCTGTTTATTTAATTGATCAGTCTTTTGTGTTTTTTATCCCCTCTCCCTTCTCTTGGGCATGAAATTGGTCGGATCTCGGATTTACGTTAGGATATAATCAGATCTGATTTTCAGTCAGAAGTAATGTAAAATTTGACAAAATGACATACCATATTGGGACCATTTTATGCCCTACCCTCCCCCCAGTTCATTTTACTTTTAAGGGCTTCTGAGTGTGCAAGGATGAAAGGAGGTTTACTGTTGCCAAATTCCAAACAAGTTTTTTCTTTTAGGTATGAAATTGAGAAGCTTTGTGATGTCTGTAACACAAAACTCATGATCTGCTATTTTATTGTACTTACTGATTGCACCACTTTTAGGGCAAAAGTATATCATCGAGTGGTCATAATTGTGTGGCCCAGTTTAAAATTTCAACCACCAGAATGGAGTTTGGCAAGCAGAGTGTTTACATGAAATTTCAGGGCGAGACTCCTGATTTCCGCTCTGTAACACCTTCTCTGGTCTGTTTGTGTTGCTCATACTTCTCATCTTTGTTTTGGCTGTGACAGTTGCACAATAAAAGCTTAGAAACTTATTCAAGTATTGAAATAAATGTAGTTTGTGTATAATTCTTTTGGAAACAACACTGTTTCCTTCTGACGTCCATGACTGTCGCAGAGGAAAGAGATGCATGTTGTACGCCTGTCTCATTTTTTGCGTCATTACAGAAGGATGATAGAGACTCTTTGAGATTCATGTCCTGTTTCTCCCCATCTATGTGGCGCTGTATGGAGACGACGAGTCTAGGGATGAATTCCGGTATCCTATTGATCCACGTCTGTAAACCCATTTTTGTTCCAATGCGGGCCAATGGAATGAGGTTGTCATTTGACGTCCACAGCCTGTTTGTATCAAGTTGCTTCTTTTGGTTTTGCATTTTGTTTTTGTCTTGTTTTATGAAAAAAGTTAATGCGCCTCTTTACTTGTTCACCAATGAAGTTCATGGTGCATGGATTACCATATTCTCATTCATTCACATTGGTTTAGACTCCCTCCCCTCCCCCTTGTGTGTATAGGTTCTCTAAGGATTGGGGGATGCTTATTAAATGTGCATGGGCTGTGGTAGTGGAAGTGTCGCATTGGTGGTGTTGCAATAATAGTGATTATGAATAAAGTTGCAGAGGCCGGAGGGAGCCCTGCACTGTCAGATGGCCCACTTGTTAGTTCTTGGGTTAAAAAAAACGCCTTTGTTAGTTTGTTACTCTTTAAGGTCTTAAGTTTTGTGAACAGATTGTGCAGGGACCATCTGACATTCTGATTGGCAAGGCAATCCAAACCATTTACTCTGGAGACAGGATTCATGAAATGTTACTATTGGAGTGTGTTGTGCAAAGAGGAGATAAGATGAGATAAAGAGAGATGTGAAGGGGGGAGAATGGAGGACCATGGGTATCCCTTAATTTGGGTTGGGTTGGGAGACTTGCTTGGGGGGGCACCCACCCCCATTATACAGCTGTCAATATACTTTGCCTCCTCCACTGTGGTGGGCTTCATTCCCCACTTTGTGTTTTTCAGTCTCCCAAACCTCATCTTCATGCTCGATGCCCTCCCATCCCATTCATTCCTTTGCATAGATTCCCTCCTCTGTACAACACAAATATCATGCGATATTTTTCCCATGTCCATGCAAAATTTCACCCTCATGTTTCTTAGATTTGAATGATTCAATAATTGTATCAATCAGTGCAGGTTTCTTCGGTTTCAAGTCACAACTATAAATAGCATGTTACTTGACATGGTCCAATTTAAATGATGCTAGAAATGAAATTTCATACTAAACTAATGCTCATAAAGTCATTTAAAACTTCCTAAACTTGTGTTTAAGCACCTTCCATGGTAAGAAACAAGACCATGGAGTTAATTTGATCCCTCTCCTATTTCTTCTTATCTCCCAAAAAAAATGTAGATGAAGTTGCTTCCAATGACAATCTTATTGGAATATTTTCCTCCAATAGCCAAATTTTGTATTCCCTTTCACCAAAAATATTATTATGTTCCCTTCATTAATCTGTAAAATTTTCCCTTCATTAATTATTATGTTCCCTTCATTAATAGCCAAATTTTCTTAGTTGTGAAATAAGACAGACAAAAGTAGTGGGTGTCACTGAGAAGTGGGGAACCCTTAAAGAACATTTCTTCCTGTCTTGCTGGATGACAAGGGATCCCAATTAAACCATATTTGCATTGCGTCATCTTAAAACGACTCTTGTTAATCGAAGATTATGTGGCCTACTAATCATACTCCGAGGCAATATCAGATACTTCAGAAGCTATATAACTTATAGGGCGAGGTTCGGGGTTTCCTACCCCCCACCTTGATCACCTTTGCAAAAATTCAAGCCATCTTGAAACCTCTACCATATAAACAATCAAGGTGATTAGGTAGAAAATGAATGTAGTAAAAATGGGGTGTATATTGATTGCATGTTGATGTTTATCGACTCTTCAACATTGTCTGATATGACTAATCTGATTGTAGAATCACAAAGAAATATGGCTTTGGAAATTTTACGTTTTAGTAATCCGATCAAATTGATGAGTTTAAGACGACATATATAGAAGGTCTACTGCAATAGTAGTTGCCTCGCAAACCTTTCTTTTTGTCTGTCTGTTTCTCTGGTGGACTCAACAATGGAAGGTCCAGTTCCCATGCTCAACTGTCTCCTACAGCAGACACTAAGAAGCCTATGTTCATGTTCCGATTCTTCTTCTAGCCCACTGAAGTGGGTCTACGCAGTCTTCTGGAGGATCTTACCAAGAAACTATCCTCCACCCAAGTGAGCAAACAAAACCAACCAACCAACCCCATTTACATTTCAATACATCAAACCAAATTTATGTGTTTCTCATTCAATTGTGTTGTTCTTGCAGATGGGATTATGGGGGAAGTGCTCTTGATCGCTCTAAAGGGAATAAAAGGAATTGGTAAGAGGCCATTGCTTTGATTGAAGAATTATACTAATATATAACAATCCCATTTCTTATTTTGAGTGTTGATTGGATTTCTCTTTCAGGATTCTAGTTTGGGAAGATGGATTTTGCGATTTCTATGAATGCGAACAAGCTGGAAGTGGGTACATTAAGGGGAAGTTTGGAGCTGATATCTTCTTTAAGATGTCTCATGAAGTTTACAACTATGGAGAAGGGTGAGAATAATTTCTTCTTCCATTCCTGTCTCTTATTGTTGCTTATTGAGAAATTACGAGTTGCTTGTAGTGTTCAATGTTTCAGATTAGTGGGGAAAGTTTCTGCAGATAATAGTCACAAATGGGTGTTCAAAGATGTTCCATTAGACAAGGATCCCAATCCCTACTCATCTTGGAATGTATTGATTGACCCAGTAAGAGAAAACAAACACCTACAATTCATAATGACTCACTTCTTTCTTTTTGGGTTCTTTGACAATCAAACTCATTATTGATGTTTACTCAAACAGCAGCCTAGAGCATGGGAGGTTCAGTTTGATTCCGGCATTCAGGTAAGTACTGTTAACTAGATAGAATAAGCCCGAAACAGAATAAAAAATAAGCGTGAAACACCACCTCTTACATTTTATGAGTTGTTCTTTCAAACAGACCATTGCAATCATTTCTGTTAGAGAAGGCCTCATTCAATTGGGATCTCTCGAAAAGGTCCTCTCATTAACACACTTTGTTTCTTATAATCCCTTTGTTTGATCCAAACCTCCATTAATGCGAAACGAGTTTTGCAGATTGATGAAGATCTCAACCTGGTGACGAACATACAAAGGAAATTCAACTATCTCCAAAGCATACCAGGGGTCTTCTCAATGCAAAGATCAATTGTACCCCTAAATGCATTGAAATCCAACACACAGTTCACAATGGATAACCATGAGAGCGGTATGTTAGTAGACGAAGAGCAACTTGTAATGGGTGGAAAGAGATGCTATGGAGAGAGGATTGATGAATTTCCAAGCAAAGCCATCAACCTGGGTTGGAATTCTCCACAAAACAGAGGAGGGGTGCCACTTTGGTCCATCCCACCTCTGTTTCCTACCATGTCTTGCAGTTTTGGAGCTTTGTTATCTAATGTGCCTTCTTCTCTTAGTCCATATACTGCGATCGAACCTCCTGAACTCAACAATAAAGATAACCCTGAAGATCGAAGCAAACCCAATTCCATGAATCCTGCCTGATTCAAGCTTTGAATATTGTTAAGTGGAGGGAAATGTAGCTCTAAACTCGATTAATTAGGCCATGCAAGACTCTTTTTCTATGCAGTGTAGTGTATGTACTATTAATTTTGGAATTATGTCTATATGAAAATAAATAAATTCTATTTATCGAAATATATCAGAATAATGTGGTAATTTTTATTGATTCCCTTTGTGTTCTATTGTATCTTGAAGTCATTAAGACACCCTCAATTTTGTAGCTGTGTGAAGTCTTTGCAAGCATTTTCATTACATAGTAGCATAGAACAAGGTTTTATTTTGTCAAGTTTTGAGACAAACAACTCTTTCCGGCGTGAAGTATATTAATTGTAGTCTTTCCAACATTTGATTCAGCAATGTATTAAACCGATCGAATTATCACTTCATACAGCAAATCGATCGATGTTACTTGGAAATTGATATCTTAATGAGTGTCAAATTGCTATCTATCTACTCCAAAAGCTTAAGCTTAGAGAAGGCAAACTGGTGGTCGATTGACGTCCATGCTATATCTATATCATAATGAAATAAAATAAAACTTGTGAGAATGTGAACAAAAAAAACAGCCTAGAGGTCCAATCTAGATTATATAGTACCACTTGAAAACTCTAACCATTGTTAATAATGTCGACAGGGTGGGGGGACACTAGACCATAATTCAACACCTCAAGTGGTCCTTCAGACAGAACCCAACAAAGAAGACGAGAGAGGAACGAAAACACATCAGATGGTCCTGTTCTTAGACAGGTATCACTATTATTAACACCATTATATACTTATATAGGTGCAAAACTGGATGTGTCTAGCCCGAATTGATTAAGTTTGGGCTTGGTATGTTTGACACTTGGGTTGGGCTTGAAGCTAGATGGTTCGAGGTTAATCATGCAACCGCTATTGCCCATAATTTTGACTAGGGGTGGGCATTTAGGACCGAAAGCCCGGACCGAACCGACAACCGGACCGATCGGGTCGGTTCGGATCGGTTTTTATTAATTATAAATGTTTCGGTTTTAAAAGCCCGGCCCCGCCCGAAGTTTCTGGTCCGGGTCAGTTTTCATTTCTGAAGCCCGTCGGGTAACCGGCCCGGCCCGGATTAACTAGTTAAAAATTTTGTAAACCCAAAATTATCTGTTTTTACAAATATAATTTCACTTTCTTTTGTAGGAAAACCAAAAAATTCAGCACTTTGGGCTTTGGGATTTATAAATTCAAGGACCATGGGATTAATTCAGCACTTTATAGGTGGGCTTTATAAATTCAGCACTTTGGGCTTTGTGATTAATTCACTGTTGACTAGGTGGGCTTTATAAATTCAGCACTTTGGGTTGAACTTCAAGGACCGAAATCGGCCCGAAATTCGGTTAACCGGTCAACTCGGTTCGGTTTCGGGCCTCATAAATACGGGCTTAAATTTTTCAGGCAGATTTTCGGTTTTTACTTTTTGGGCCGATTACCCGAACCTGCCCAACCTTAATTTTGACCAACAATTTCTGTTCATTTTTCATAGTTTAGGATAGTAGTGACAGACCTAGAATTTTAGTCAAGGGGAGCGAAATGACAAATAATTATTAGTTAATAATATTAGTTATCAAGGGTGGAGCCAATTTTTTTTTTTTATCTGAACTAGTAACTAATAAAGAAAATACAATTCATACACCAAATTAAATCCAGTGTAGTTCAATTGAAAGCCAAAATAATGTCATAGTATTGATAACCTTAGTAAGGGCAAATGAGCATAATAGCTAGAATATATAACTAAAATCACAAAATAATTAGGATAAGTATCTAGTTGAAGTTTAAAAAATCTGATATTTGCAAACATAATAAGATCCTACTACAATTTCATTGGAAAACTGTTATATGAGCCTCAAATTATGAATGAGTTGGCTAATGATATATATTTTCTTTAAATTATATAGTTATTATTTTACATATTAATTTAAATATTTTTTTGTTGGAGGTTTTATACATTGTGAACAAATAATTCATTTTTTTAATATTTGCAATTACATATAAAATTGCATTCAAAACAAAAAAGTATGGGATATATCACAATGACAAATAATAATTGTACATCGCCATAATGAACGCTTCAAGAGGACCGCGATTACTAATAAAACTGCAGTGAAAATATTAAAAAAATAAAATAAAAATAAATTAGGCGAGTTCCAAGAGTATCAAACTTGGATCGTTTATTAAAAATGTTAAGCTTCCAAACACTATACTAGTAGATCCGCCATTGCTTTATGGTTTGATGTTTTTTTACATTTGTTATTACTTTTCTACAGATTTTCAGCAAACCTTTCCTTAGTTAATAGTTTTACGCCTTAACTTTCTAAAAACAATTCATCTTACATTTAGTTTGGATGAGAGAGGGAAACCAAGCAACAAGAAAATGAACACAGGCCCAATCTTTTGTTCTACTATTTGCTCTATGTTGGTGCATTTTCGTGCCAAAGAAACTAAGGATGGATTTCGCTGGATTCTGAAGGAGTTGTTTCTCATTGCAAGACTTTATGGTTCACGAAAGCTCAGGCATTCGGGGTTGACGTCTGCAAGGACTGAGGCTCACTGGACACTAGGTTGAAATGGAAATTAATTTTGATCAAAATTCTTCCTAAGGCAGCGACTATTTGGCATCACAGATTACTCTCACTCATACCACTCATCTAATTTATTTTTCCCCACACCATGCACAGTCTTTCCCACACCACCATTAAAAGGAAAAAGGAAAAACCAAACCTAATTCATCTTCTCCCCTCTCAAATTCAAACCTGCGAAAACTCCCTCTCCCCTCCCAACTTCCTCTTTTTCACTCCACACTCGACTCCCTCTTCTTCCCCTCCCAACATCCTTTTCATTCCCTCAAATCAAAAATTTGAGGACAAAGTTGAAAAAGAATAAGAGCTATAGCCTTTACAGTATCTCGACCTCGATTCTGTTGTCACCCTTCTCCTTCCCCTCGCACTTTTTTTCTCGCCCTCGCGGCGGATAGTGCGAGGATGGGTTCCCCACTCGCACAGGCCGCTGTGAGGGCAAAACATTTTGACCCGCGTAGAGAAAAAAAAGTGCGAGGAGAAGGAGAGGAAGAGGGACGACGGTCTGTGCGAGAAGAAGAGAGAGAGAGAGTAGGGGAAGAATAGAGAGGAACTGAGAGAGAGTGGGAGAAGATGAGATAGTGGAAGAGGGGAAAGAGAAGAAAAGTATGTAGGAGCGACAGTGGATGTGGCTCCATCTCCTCTATCTCTCGCCATTACTGGTCGTCTCTCACAGTCCCTCGCAATCGATCTTCCCCCTTCCATGTTATTTCCATTGTTCTTGTTCTTGAGAAGAGAAGGTGAGAGAAGAAGAAGATGAACATTAGTTTAAATGAGTAGTGTGAGAGAGCAGTAAAAAAAAGGATGGGTGGAGTAGGTGAGAGTAAGTTGTGCCAAATAATCGCTGCCTTCTTTTAATTGCTATAAATGTAAATGGTTCCCATAAACATAACTAATTCAGCAAAGGACCTGATGTTCAAAAGAAATGTGACTACATATCAGCATCTAGGATATGCACGAGCAAGACGCGAAACCATGTAGGCAACTGTCAAACAGAATGTAGAAATACTGCATTCAATACTAAATTAGGAGTCATGACCGATGTTGGGAACGAACATTCCGATGTACTCCCACACTAAGAAAGCACATCAGATTCTCAAGTGAGCCAACTGGTTATAACTTCGTGATAACAAAATGGTTACTAAGTTTTCCTGATTAAAAAGATGGGAGATTCATACAAAAACTTTCTATCAGTAAACTAATTCATTAAGCTGGTAAATGACGATTTGAGGTACAGAGAATTGAAATGCCAATGGACAGTGACGTCCTTGTGTTTGAAAGCAAAGCAATGCGGAATCATAAAAATCTATATACATTAATCATTCTAGAAGTAAATCATTGATAAGCCAACCGCCCCTCTGCAATCTCAATTTCTAGACCGTAAATAGGATTAAGTGTGTTATGCAATGATAATCAAGGGGGTATCGACTGTGCCTTCCCTTTCTTTTTCTTCCACTACGAACCAAATCATAGTCTATTTAGGCGCCTGCACCATTCATCTGTTTAAGCGCTGCTGCTGACCTTCCTAGCAAAAGCCCAGTTATGCTTGGCAGGAGTGCGCTTCAATGACTTGATGCTCATTGGGTTGTCCTTGCTCTGTTGCATAAAGAAAGGTTAGATGGCAGAACGGTGAAATACCTAAGCACTTCATATCGAACAGAATGGCAAAATAACTAACACTTAATACTGAATAATTCAGTTGTGTTTTTCTTACCATCAAACAGGTTCCTTGGTCGAGGTTACAGATGGGATATTCATGGGGGCAGCAGCTGTTATGGTCATCACAGCAGGTAGCAGACTCGAGTGGGCAGCATCCCCATGCAAAGCAGGAGTTACCGAATTCAAACACACAGCAACAGGTACTGCTCTCTGGGCAGGAGTAGAAGTTATCACAAACGGAGGGAGGTGCAACTGGAGAGGGTGGTGAAGGGCCAGGGTTTGGGGGATTCTTGCCCTTCTTGGTGGGGTACGAGGCTTGCATCGCAATACCACATATTCCGGTTTTAAGGCCCTTTACATTACGCTCCATCCTGATGTAACCGCTCTCTCCCCAGTTGGCTCCCCATGAGTTCCTCACAATCCAATAATCTTTACCATTCTCAGTGCCATATCCAATAGCAGTCACACCATGGTTAAGTGCTGTGCCGCATCTACCAGTGTAAATACCCTGAACAACGTAGAAAGCAGAATTACATTACAAACCAATTTAAATCTCCCCACGTTACTGGTTTGAGAAGAGACTCTCTAACAGTCTTCTACAGTATGAATTACACAGATGACTTCTATCCTACATCAAAACATTACACATTGTTTGTACCCTTGCACAAGAATTTGTTTGAGATATGCCTCGTGCACTTGCATAAGAATTCGTTTGAGATCGTTTCTTATCCTTACTCTATTTTTAAATAAACATTACAAAGTGCTCAATCAGTAATCGCACAAGGTCAGACATGTTCTTGTAAAAGTGTAATTTTCTGAATGTTGAAAGGCTACTAGAAATAGGAAGCTGAAACCAATTCCAAGTTGACTGACAGCATCATCTGAATAGACAAATTACAACTGCAATAGAAGGGAGTATCTTACCGAATTATAGAGCTGGAATGCTCTGCCACCAGCTTCAATTGCAACACTAACGGGTTGGTTGGCAACTGCTTTTTGCAAAGCCTTCTCATCATTTACTGGAACATCCTCATACCCATCAATGGTAACAACTCTGGCGTTGTTTTTCTGCATCAATCACAGCAAAAAGGAATGTAAACAAACTGCAATGTAATAAACAACTACTAAGAAATCATACTAACCCTGAATGTATCACATCGTCCATCTTTGGCCTTGTAAGGATAATCTTCTTCTGTGTCAATGCCTCCATTTTTCATGATGAATTCAAAGGCATGATCCATGAGACCTCCATTGCATCCTTGGTCATAGGATCTGTCACAGTCCACTAGTTCCTGCTCTGATAGTGAGATAAGATCATCGGTCACAATCTTGTTTATACCCTCCACAGCAGCAATAGTTGAGAATGCCCAACAACTCCCTGCAAAATTTCATTTAATAACCAATTTAGGTACTCTTCAAATATCAAACAACTTCTACTAGCTTTTGACAAATGAATCACTTTAAGGGGATTAAAAAAAAAGGTCTCCAGCAAATGACAACTTAAAACTAGTTCAAGAAATTATTTGAACAATAAACTTTTAATCAAATTTCATTCAAAAAAATCCAAAAATTGTTTTGTGAATGCCATGTATAGTTGGTAAAACTGTGACGGAGGGTACCCCAAGTCTATGGATCCAACAAATTAAATCAATAAACAAATATTGTGCCCTGATAAAAGGGGTTTAGGTTGTGATTTGTGCCGGATTATACTCTTCTTTGGGTTGAGCATTGTCAGAGGAGGTAAGAGAAACTAGTGAAACTTGCATTAACTAGAGATGGGTTGTTGTTAATTTTGAATTTCATGTTAAGATTTGTTAAAAGTTCAGAACTTTTGTGTAGATTTTTGTTCTAAAAATAGGTGATTTTGATAAGAAGAACATAGTAGGAAGAGGGGGGAAATCTACTCTAATAATATATTACAAATCCCAATCTCCAAAGTGAGCCCTCCTATTTGGAGCCAATCCGTCACTAAATAAGATTCTTTTCCAACCAAAGAATCTAATTTTTTTTTTTTTTAAATCATAATTTCTCGGAGATAGTTTTCCGTTATAACTTCAAGTGTTAAAAATATCAGTCCCAATATCTACAGAACGACTTTAATTAGACTATCTTATTAACCAAAACACAACAAGGCGAAATCTAACCATTTAGACCATCATCTAAATTCGTTTTAAAACGATCCAATGGCTGGGAAAACAATCAATTAAAATAAAAAATAAAAAATAAAAAATAAAAAACTTACCACAGCTTGCTTGATCCTTGACAGGAGCAACAGCCCCTTTAGTCCTCCAATCAACGGATTCCGGCAGCTGCAACTCTTCACCGGATTTCACGACGTAACGGTCGCTCTTCGGCCTTGATAGCCGCTTCTTAGTATCGATCTTGGTGCCTAGGTACATACTGCGGTACTCCTCGTTGGTGAGATCAGCAAACTTGTTGAGCCCCAGGGTGTAGGAGTGGTCCTCCTTGTTATGCTCATCGATGAATTTCAAGTTGTCTTTGAAGATTTCAAACCTCTTATCCTTCTCACCGAGACCGTTGTACTGCTTCCGGTGCTGTACCAACCAGGCCTCGTATAGGCCCCGGACTTCTTCGTCCGAGCGGTCCGATACAGCGTGGTTCTTGTCGTAGGAGATGATCGACATGTCGAGAGCAGTCGACATGGCTAGGAGGGAGAGGAGAGACAGGGAGAACACTAAGGATTTAGAGAGCGCCATTGTGAATCAGAATGGAAGGAAAAGAGAGGCGAGGTACGTGATGAAGTGGTAGGGTGGTGGGGCTTATAAAGAATAAGGGTGGGGATAGGATGGGGATTTGCCAGGACTTGGGGGTTATTTTGGGAGGGAAGAGGATTTGGGTAATTGATTGATGAGGTGGAAGGGTCATTTTCGTGAGTTGGATGGGCATGTCTTCATTCATATGGAAGTTTGAGAAATTTGACTAAAAGGGATGGATGGATGGATGGATGGTTGAGTGTTGGAATTAGAGGAGTGAGTAGGACTCACTATTGTGCTTCTGGTTTTGGATATAGTTAAATTTTTTTAGCCAATAGGGTACTAGCCTCAGTGGTAGGTATGTGGTGTGATGAAATTACAGATCTTGTGTTCTAATCGTGTCGGTCACATTTGGAGTGGGGGGTTAAAGGAGAAATTTTTTTTTTACTTTTAACAAAAAATGGAATTTGTTAGAGCGCAAATGAGACCATCGTCTCAAATTGCAGCCAAACTCTAGGTCAGTATTTGTTCCCAAAAAATGTAACTTCAACAAAAATTCTGGGCAGTCTCGGCGAGCCTAGGCGGTCTGGGTGATTATATTTTTTTTAATAAGGCTGATTGTGATCTTATTTTTTTTTTTTAGACATAAATTATTTTATTATTTTTTATTTTTTATTCAGTATATGTCTAATTGTAGCAAATGATGAATACTTAATGAAATTCTCAAATGATCTATCGGTACCAATTTTACTAATGTAAATTTTATTATGCAATTTGAAGAAAAATAAAAGAGTAGGTTTGGATATTTGTCCATAAATTTAATTTTATATAAAGTATCCATCATGACTAACTTTAATCATTTGAGTTTTAATAAATTTTGTTCACGATTGTTAATTTTTCATGTTTTTAAATTTTGCATATGTATCTTGGCATTAAATTGGATGCAATTGATAATATATTATGCTTAAATTTTGTAAATTATTAAAGTTATAATACAAAATCTAAGATCGCCTAAGCGCTCGCTTAGCCCCCTGAGCGCTAGGCACCTGCTCGCTGCCTGTCCAGCGTCTAGCGCTTTTTAGAACACTGCTTTTCACTTGGGTAACAGTAAGTAAGGATTTTCGGATGGGGTTGGGTTTAATTTTTGTTATTGGATTGAGTCTATTCAAAATTTACTTGATGCTACCATTTCTGGTTTTGAAATTACCCGAATTTGAGTGTATTTACATAACCTACTCCTAGTAAAATAAGGACAGGAAGGAATTAGAATTGGAACCAACTTGTGATTTTGTTAGTGCAAGTATTAAAGAAGTCCTGATTAAAGCCCAACTCGAAATGTGTGGAGCTTTTTCTTGTAAAAAGTGGTAAAGCTCATAAATTCAAGGAGACCATCCAATAAAACAAGTTCTGACCCATCCACGAGGAGTTGATGGTTACATGGAGACACCGCGGACAATTATCCCAATCAACGCTGATACTTGGAGGTGTTTTTTTTTTTTTTTTTTCGTGCTCAGACTAACTTATAACTGGGATTAGAAGCTCTGAACGAGTTGAGAATGAATTATTTGTTTTACTTTTTAAATGAGTTATTAATTAGAAGTTATAAAATAATTCTAATTGGGATTAGAAGCTCTAAATGAGCTTCTGAATGAATTGTTTGTTTTACTTTTAAATGAATTGCTAATTAGAAGCTATAACATTAAAAGGTGTTTGTTTTTAGGTGTTGAATGATAATTGTTTGATAATTTTGCCTCACTGAACTGAAATTTTTTATGACATAAATATTATGCTTAAAGTTATACCCAAAAATTATTCAAATTCTAGAAAATGTTATAATACCTTTCACTACAAGAATATTGAAATATGACCAAAGATGAATAAGAGTTGAAAATATATATGAGAGAGATAATTGGAGGTGTGAAAAAAATTTAAAAATACAGAAAAAGAAAAGAAAGATGAAGGAAATAAATGAGATAAATTTCTTAATGAGTCATTGTGAAGGTAAGTAGAACCACAATGCTTGACAAAGAGAATGAATGTGTGTGATCAACATTTTGCCCTATTTATTTTTAAGAAGATGGGGACAATAATTGTCATTATAAAATTATATTAAAATTATTTATTTACTCAAATCAAACGTAGAATTTCATATCAGAATTAAAAATAAACTCTAAAAAAGTGATTCACTTTTTATTAATAAACAAACACGCTCTTATTCAACCACAGAAATTGGAGGTTCCAAGATCGAATTTCCAAACTGTTCTATGTGTTGGTTGGTCAATTTTTTAGCCCATCCAAAACCAACCACCTCTTACCGTGACTACAAGATTTGCTGACCCACGTGACTCAAGCAAGCAAAGTTAGCCCAAGGAACGTGATTTTCTCGAAATATGTGGAAATTTTATGAAATATTTATTTATTTATTTTGGAGTTATCAAAATGTATTTTGATATTTAAAATATTAATTTATTTTGAAGGAGAATACATTTTAACTCAATTTAATCTTATTAGTATAGAAGTTTGTTATATGATGGATTATTGTGAAATATGTTATTTGTACGACACTATAAGCAGTATTAGCTCAATAAAAGTTAGGATCAAAGTGATAATCGATTACAATGCTCTCATATGTCAAAGTTTTAAAAAATTAATAATTTCATATATATATTTTTAAATGTCATAATATATAATATTAAATAATCTTATGAAAATTCGTAGATTTTTTTCAATCTAGAAATACATAATATATATTGCTAAGTTAAAAATTATAATAAAAATTTTTACATTTTTTTTACACAAAACAAATATTTCACAAAATATTTCTTAAAATCAGAGACCGAATTCACAATCCTGGGTTAGCCCGGATTTGAGGAACTCTGCACTATTTGAGTTGAACACGTCTCTGACTTCAAGGGGTTGTCTTGCTTTTTGTAATGGGGCTCTCCTTTCCATGCGCTTGCATCAATAATGTCACCACTTTCACTATCACTCGTCAATTACACAACACATTTTTTTTAAAAGTGTTATTAATTATAGATAATTAATTTGGCCTTTTGTCTAAAGTCTAATCTACTGCTCTACTAGTGCATCTCAAACTGTTTTCCTAATTTTGGTTCATGAGTGTAGAGTTCCAATTTGGTGTAGATGATGTCCATTCAACATGTAATTTTCCCTTTATTTGAGGATGTAATTTTGATAATAAGTTCAAATATTCAGCCTCTATCCATGATGTTAGAGGATGAAGAAGACCAAATTAGAGGATAATGACGTTCATGTAAAACAAATACATAAAGGATTATCTAGGGATCAAATGAAGAAATAGCTAGGTGAACTTACATATGTTCATAATTTTAATGATTGACTAACTTGGCATTTGATGGGAGTTCTTACCAATTTCTTAGCACCCATTCCCTAAAACGTTTGTAGCATTTGATTATTTTTTTATCAAATTTTATATACAAACGCTTATATTTTTCAATTGTTTTCACATCATCTAAATATGGTATCAGGGAACAAAGTCTTTAATACCTTTGACTAAGAAAATTAGAATTAACCATAAAAAGATTTGATGTCACACATTGTTATTATTATTATTATTATTATTATTGTTTGACCAAACACGAAAAATTTTATTGAAAAATAAAAAAATTTGATGCGGCACATTATTTTACAACTGAATTGAGACTGAGTCTCTAAACCATGATGCAAACAATTTGGGCATTTTGAATTAGCACCCATGCATTGATAGTTTTAATAGTTGTCAACATTGTTTGTTCCCATTTCTTATCTTGATTTTAACATGTGATTCATCATGCTTATCATAATCTTTACTTTTGTTTAAAAACAAAGATAAAGTCAATAACGTATGGGATTTTTAAACATTTAAGCATTGGTTTTGGAAAATAAGTAATTAGATATCACCAAACAATAATAATAAACATTTCCACATGGTTCCTTCACAAAAGAATAATAACTTGTGACTCTTTATTTTTATTTTTAATTGACAACACCTATTACTACTAACTATTAATAATTACAGAAATTCTAAATGGTGAGGAAACCAGTGAGGGGAGGGTGTGATCGCTCACCCCCTTGAAATGCGCAGCAACGCGAATCTTAAGGGGAATGAGTAGTAAAACCCCTCCCCCTCAATAATTTCCTCGACAATAAAAAAGGTTCTAATAATTATCACGGTGGAGCCATCCATCCCACGGACTCCACACCATTCATATCCCTTTATTGAATTATTAATGGGGAAGGAACCAAGATGTCATTTTCATAATACCAACAAGAGTGATTTAATTAATGGTCACGTTTATATAATATATAGATAATTAAAATAATTGTATGATTGATAATTAATTATACACGAAGCACTAGAGATTATGGAATCTTGATGAGATGGTCTAGACGATTACGGTGCGCATCGCTAGAAAGATCCAACAGTTCAAGCATTGCAATGACATTGAAAGGGTATGAAGAGCACATCTACATTTCATTTTCAATCACTAAAGATACTTTCACGATAACAAAGCAACCAAAAACGTGTAAAGCTCTTTCAATAAGAAGATACTATATTAAGGAGTAACATGGACAAGTGAGTTGCACTCTAATTATGTAAAATTACAGTCCTTGATTTTTTAGATGACTTGCAATATCAGAAACTCTGTGTATGTAATTGCCCCAAAATTTCTTATAATTTCTATCCACCTTGCCCTATAGTCTTTAGCCAAGCTTCCTTCTCACACCAATCTCAAATAAATAATTACCATTTTTTTTCCTTCATTTGTCACACTATTCTCCAATTCTCCATCATTGTGTACACCTAATTTGAGATGAGGTGATTGATGTAGATGCTTGGACATGTTCCTCGCACTTTATTAAATAGTCATCAGATCCTAGTCATACATAACCATAATATGGAAAGACTTTGGTACGGTTTAAAACAGGTCTAAGCCAGATCTTGCTCAGGCTAAACCTAATTACTATTCATCTAGTAAGTCAGGTGCCTATGCAAGCCTATTATGGTGCAAATTTTGGAGCTTGGCCCAGGAAAATATAGCCCGAATACAAGTCTATGGGTTGTAATAAGTCCAAGATCTATTTGTGTAATTCTTGGTCCAATCAAGTATTGGGTCCCAAACATAACTAAGTCCCAAAGGAGACTTAGTCATAAACAAGTAAGATCTTGAGCGAAATCTCCATCACGACCTCGACGATAGAGTCAGTAAATGAGTGAAATACTCACTATATAAGGTGAACCAAAGGGATGAGAAAAGTACGCACATGCAACCCCAATTTTAAACAATCTACATCCATCTTTATTCAGCCACTTGACTTTATCATCGGAATGTCTTCGGCCACCACAATGTTGGTTCTTGGTTCACCGCTATTCATTTTGCAGGTCAGAAATTGACAGGGATGGATCTGAAAGCATCAAAAGCCAATTTTTTAATATTATTATTATTATTATTATTATTATTTTAATCCCTTAACCCCTCCCACCCTAGATGTCGCCGACTGGATTCAACCTTTCGTTGAGCTAAAACCCTCGAAGCCTCGACAGATGCTGAATGGGGTCTAGGGTTCCTTAGATAAGTTCGGGGTTTTCAAGTAAAGCTTGGGCACTATTTAATAACCCTCAATATACATTATATACTAGAAGAAATGTGCACTAGTAAAAATTTTGCCTTAAACAAATGGTAATTAATGGAGAATTTGTTAAAGAATAGAAGTCTTCATATGTTACAAAATAGAAAAGGGTTATAAAATAGTATATATTAGGAAAGTCGGAATAAAATAGAAGTCTTAGGTTTTCTATCTCCACAAGGTTAGGTCAGAGTTAGCTTTATAAGCTTGTATTCTATTCAATGAATTTACACAATATAATACTACAATTTAATATTACAATACAATTTATTTACATGGTATCAGAGCAAGGTTCTTAGCTAAACCTAAAAATTTGGGGAATCAAACTCTTCCCTGCCTATGACGACTACCTAGACACAAGAGGCGGGGAAGAGAAGATAGTAGTAATATCATATATCAATCAATTCAACAACATCATAACAGACCACATTGCGAGCCACAACCTCGTTCGCCACCACTTTCGCAAACAAACATAACATCCACTCAACTCATCATCATCATCGTTGACAAAGATCAATCACTGATCAATCAGTTCATCGACAATTGCAAACACTGCTCATCAACAATTGCAATCAGTTCCTCAACAATTGCAGCTACAACAATCATCAACAAGTTCAGCCATCACAATTTCTTTACATAGCCCCAACGACCTTTCCCACTTTTTTCGGTAACTCATCAAACCAGAGCAGTCTTACACTTCCTGAACCATCCGAGTGCTCATTCACTGTCGATTCCACTTCATTCGTCTCGTACTCACATGACGATGAACTGTTTTTCATGCAAGAAATCTTTGAAAATCCATGCAAGAATAGCCACTTTGACAATCCAGTTGCCTTTGGTTCTACTAGGGTATCTCAATTCAATGGTTTTTCCTCTTCAACTGATCCAATGTTAGCAACAAATAACGTTCAGAACCAAGAAAATGGGACATCCCGTCTGCATTCAGACCTTTAAGTCTCCAATCTTTTGAATGGAAACACTTATTTGCCTTCCCCGCTGAAGAAATATCTTCAGTGTTATAAAGCTCTGGGCTATTTGCACCCCGAGCTTTACTTAGTACCACAAAAAAGTTTTCAACTCAACAAATAACAACAACATCTCTTTCTGGCGCACAGGACAACAACACACAAATAGATGTAGACCACACAATCTTTCATTCGTCCTCTCTTTCTCCTTGTCACATGTTCGGTTGCACAACAGAGAAGAAGAAGAAGAAGAAACGGAGGGAAAAGAAAGAAATTTGAATATCTTTCACTCCGCTATTCACACCCACTATCTTTGTTCACTACCAAAATTTGTGTTGACTCGAATTGAACAATACCAAGACTCAAATTGAGTCATGATTTTTTCATACAGGAATCATCCAGAATTCGACAATCACTCGACAGTCATGATTTCATCACCAAGTTGGACTTCAAAGTTTCCTCCAAGCTGCACATTTCGTCTGCGTCTACATGTCCAGCTTGCGAGGGAGTGTTAAAGAATAGAAATCTGCCTATGTTACAAAATAGGAAAGTGTTACAAAATATGATATATTAGTAAAGTCAGAATAAAATAGAACTCTTAAGTTTCCTATCTCTACAAGGTTAGGTCAGAGTTAGCTTTATAAGCTTGTATTGTATTCAATGAATTTACACAATACAATACTACAATTTAATATTACAATACAATTTCTTTACAGAATTTACTTTGTTTACTCACTCCAAACACATTTACAAATTCTTACACCGATCAAATGCACACCAAAAAATCTACCTTGTGCTTGGTTAGTGTTTGGGGAGGGTGTTCAATACGTGAATGTCAACTCTATCATCCTCTATGGGCTGGGAGAAGATGAAGAGAGGGGTAAAATTGACACTCATCTGCTAGACACCCTCCCCATGCACTGATCATCGCTTTCTCCTAAGGCTACGTAGAAAAGTTCAATACACACATTTCAAGTAAATCTTCTTTCTAGAATCTAGAATCCAATTATAATGAGATCATCAGATAAGGGAATCTTCTGTGTGTGAACCCCACCAATATTGGATCTGAAACTCATGAAGCTGGTTTATTAGGTCATCCAGTGGTTCAACTACCCCTTCAGAGCACACAAACGTCCCAAAGCAGTTAAGCTCATATGTCATATTAGCTTCCAAGACCCTTTGAACCATCTTCACTCATGCATTTTGCTTTGGTTGCAAACGAGCATGTATTCATGGAGAAAACTTGGATCCAATCTTACCTGTCTGATTGATCTCTGACCCATAACTTTGCTTCTCTGTCTTGATATGGGAGCCAATAAAGCCCCCACCAACCAGTATAGAACTTGTAAAATCCACCGCAACTGAGGAACCAATCAGGGATAGTTTGAGAGCTCTGACATGTTATGTTCCAGTGAGAAGAGAGCAGCTTCTTCAATGGGTTCATGCAAAAGCTATGCGAGAGGTAGAATGTCAGAATCCCATGTTGTATCAAACTTTCTTGTTGGTGACAATGGTAGCACAGTTAAACTGATTACATATTTTCATAGTTTAGAGAGTTGTTTGTCTCCTCCATGTGCTAACTTGATGACTAATTGATCAATTGGGATATTCATTGTTTATAGAGATATTATTTAATTAGAAAAAAGGATACCATGTGTCCATGTTTATTGTGGATGATGCAAGAGAATACATCATCAGATCATAAAAGTGTACTAGCTTTTAGAAATTAATTGTTATATTTTCAATACTCCCTTAATTTGCTGAATTCCCATGAAAAATCACTAAACATTTAAGCCTAGAATCTAATGAAATTTGATTCATTCATTTCGAGGGCCCTAATCGAACTTCAGTGCAGCAAAGCGTAAGGATTGCAGATCCAAATTGCAACGATAAATTAAATTTTACGTACAATTTCAGCAAAATAGCTGTAAGGTTTAAACAAGATTTAGTTATGACGATAGCGAGCTCTGAAATTGCTGAGATGAAAGAATTTAGCATGTAAGGTTTGTTGGATGGCCAGTTGCCCTGGTTTACAGTTTGATGACACAAATTCTACATACAAATTCAGTCTACAATATCAGCTCACAAAGAGCCAACAAATGAATCATGGCTGATGATTTGTTTGTTATGGACATTTTGGTAGCTTTTTACCTGTAATCGATGGATATACGGTTATGGGATCATTTTGACAGGAATGAGTGACTATCCTCAATCATCAATACATATCTGGTCATGTTCATGGGATTTTGTTCACACTTGACACTAGACCATTTTTCTGAATTTAGTTTTCTAACCTGCCATACTCGTGTTAATTAATTAGAAACTACTAATTGTATGTACATTTTTATAACTTATAACAACCTATTCCTCCTTTAAACTCTTAATAAGATCATAGATATAATTTGGTCTATACTGAGATTAAAGCCTATTGTTGTTGTTGTCCATGGTCTGTACTACTCGATAAATGATATATAGATCTGCCTTTTTAACTTGTTATATGCATGCTCAAACCAAGCCACATTATTAGAAGTTACCTAAAATTAGTAGGATACTTCTTGTATAAATACCATTGCTTGTATAATGAAAAACTTATCCTGGCATATTATCATGCTCTGATACCATGATAAATTGCCAACTCTCTAAAAGAAAAAACTTGTAGAGAAGGCGAATCCGATCATATATCAAGCGGAAAATTCTCATAGCGATTGCGCTAGACAAGACTCGAACCCACAACTTTCAAGGACCAATGCTCTGATAATGATAAATTGCCAACTCTCTAAAAGCTTGAATTTGTAGAGAAGGCGAATCCAATCATATATCAAGCGGAAGCAAGAGCGGAGTCGTGGGACTACAACTATATCGGTGGGTACCAATCGTACAACTACACCGTAAATTCACACAGTACTATCGTGGATAAGCACATGGACAATTTTAGGCCCATGAATAATTAGAGTGAGTTTAATATTCCAACATTTAGTGAATGGAAAAAGGGGTAGGGTAGCATATATAGTGGACCGGATAACATATCTATCCTTGCAATGCCTTCCCATCACGACATATGGATTTTCCCTAATATTTCTTAAGCTTGGGGTTTTCCTAGTGAAGCTTAGTTAAATTTAACAATCTACTATCGTCATCATCATCATCAAAGCCCATTTCCGATATTTTCGGGGTCGGCTATATGGATTTTGGTTCTCCAAGCAATGCGGTCTTCCCACATATCCTCGCCTAATCCAAGCTCAATGATATCTTCATTTAACAATCTACTATACAAAATAAAAATGTGTGCAATGATTTCTTCATTTAACAATCCAAGCTCAATGATATCTTCATTTAACAAAATAAAAACAAAAATGTATGCAAATTAATATCAAAATAACACACAGTTTGCCTTAAACCAACAATTGAGGAGAATTATATGTAGTTTGTTAACTCACTCCAAGAAACAAGACACATACATATCAAGTGAATCTTCTTTCCAGAATCCAACTGTAATGAGAACATGAGATGAGGGAATCTCTTGTGTGAGTGAACCCCACAGATATGGGATCTGGAAACTCATGGGTCCAGTGGTCCGCTATTAGCTTCCAGAGCCCTTTTATACCTTCTGCACTCATGCATGCAGCTACTCTAGCAACCAGTCTGATTGATCTCTGGGCCATATTCTCTTGTTTCAGTTCTGTATAGATTATGGATGAAGCTGCAACAAAGACAACACCGACCAATTAATATTTTTGAACTTTTAAATCCACCGCAACTGAGGAACCAATCAAGATATGTATTTTGATCAGAGCAGTTGACATGTTATAATGTGGCAGAGAAAGAGAGAGGTGCTTCAAGAGATCCATATGAACAAAGTTAATTCGCAGGCCAATGGTTCATACAGTTGTGATTCATGCCAGAGCCCAGAATGAGCCCATGTTCGTATCAAATTTATTTTGAAATATCATAGCTAAATTCAAATTAATTACTTATACTTGCATAGCTAATTTCGAGAGGTGTTTGCATCCTCCATTTGCCAACTTGGTGACTAAATTAATCGAAAGGGATAATCTACATATTTACATATATTGACTGTTGTGGATGATGATGACTAAGATAAACCATAAGATCAGCAGAGAATAAAAAATGTACTAATTAACTTTGGAAGTTTATTGTTAAATTTTCTTTTGATTATTGATTCTAAACCATGTAGAGTCTAGGTCCATTTTTCACGTGATTATGAATCCTCTAGGTTGACAAAGTAAAGTATGAGGCAAACTATTGAGTTGTGAATGTTACAGATACCCTAAGAATTCGAGTTCAAAATAGTTTTGCATGTTTTCAGCCAAGTTTAGCCCCAATTGGGCTTAAACAAACGTAGTGAGGTGTAGAACGCAGATCCAAATTGAAATAATAAAGTTCAGTTACATTGTAGGCAAAAAAAAAAGATTCTAGACAACAGCCAAGATTGGAGGTTGGATGGCTAGTTGCTCTGGTTTCTGAACATATTACAACGGTTGGTGATGCAAGTCCACAAGTCCAGTCTAAAACATCAGCTCAGAATGTGCCAACAAATGAATCACTACTGATGATCTCTCAATTCCTTGTGGAACCTGCCTTCGTAGTTTTTGACTTCTCATTTATACGGTTATGGGATTATTTTGAGTGACCCATTCAAATACGTATATTGTCATGTTCATGTCACTATTAATTGGAGTTCTATTTTCAAAATTCAGTTTTTAATGCCCGTAGCTCCTTGTTTCGGTAACTACCGTAGCGAATATGTTTTAGATATCATAGAGAAACAGGAGAAACTGTGAAGACCGTGACTAATACGTTGTTATGACAATAAGTGTGCTAAAGGGTCAACGACTTTTCTCTAATCACCTTAATCCTGCAAGGCTGTATTAACCATTTAGTGACTATTTCACACCTCCAGTTGCAACATAACCCATATGCTGAAGAGAATTAAGGACGAGTAATTTAACAAATTGTTGCTGATCTTATCCTGTAACGCCGAAAACTATAATGATACATCACATCAAGAAATGAAACAGATCCCAAACTATAAAAAGCACTCGTGTTAATTAATATGATTCGCTTGGTGATAGAATAGATACAATAGATGTAAAATAATCTGTCAGAATGTTAGTTAGCAATAGTTGTTAGAAAGTTAGCAACTGATTGTATTGTTAGCTGTCATGAGTTGTATCTGTTATGAATTCTGTTAGTGACAAATGTAATAACACTCTTTGTATCATTTGTTCAATATAAATAGAGAAGAGGATGCTCTGTCATTGTTTAACAATACAGAGATCCATTTCAGTTTATCAGGTTCTATCATGGTATCAGAGCTTTGAGTCTCTTCTATCAATGGCAACACAGTCCTCGTCTTCCTCTGGTTCTCTCAATAATGTTCAGACATCAAATGTGTCTTCTTCTCCTTCCTTTCAAGTCCTAAACCATTCTCTACCAGTAAAATTAGATAGATCCAACTATATACTTTGGAAGTCTCAGATTGAGAATGTCATTTTTGCTAATGGTTTTGAAGAGTTCATTGAAGGAATTTCAATTTGTCCAACAAAGGAACTCAGTCCAGGAATTATCAATCCTGCTTTTGTTGCTTGGAGAAGACAAGATCGTACCATACTCAGTTGGATTTATGCTTCACTTACACCAGCAATTATGGCTCAAATCATTGGCCATACTACCTCCTTCTCAGCCTGGAAAGCTTTAGAACAGATTTTTTCTTCTTCCTCAAGAGCAAGAATCATGCAGTTACGTTTGGATTTGCAGTCTACCAAGAAGGGTTCACTGTCCATGATTGATTATATCATGAAGATCAAGAATGCTGCGGACAGTTTAGCAGCTATTGGTGAGGTCATTTCAGATCAAGATCATATAATGAACCTCTTAAATGGACTAGGTTCTGAATATAATTCAGTCGTCACAGCCATCAATGTTCGAGATGATCAGATCTCGATTGAGTCTATTCACAGTATGCTACTATCGTTTGAAAACAGATTGGAGCAACAAAGCTCTATAGATAGCATACCAACAGTATCAGCAAATGTGGCCAATTCTAGTAGTAAACAATCATTTGGTCGAGGCAGAGGAAGGAATTATAGCAGCCATTTTCACAGAGGACGTGGCCAAGAAGAGATTTGAGGTAGGTGAACCTTGCACTTGGAAGATGTTTGGTGAGAAGATCCGCAGGTTGCTCAGAAGTAGGCACATATTTGAGAATCAAAGAACTTTGAAGAACATGATCACGAATAAAATGAAAATCAATCTCAATATGTTTAGTACGAGCATGAAAGACTGGATTCTTGGCAAGATGATAGGCACTGACATTGTCATACCACAGAATAGGTGTACCAGAAAGGGGAAGACAAAGTTCCTTTAATAAAGCTTGGATCCAAATCACTTCAGAAGTAGCAATAGCAAGGCCGCGATACTCAGATTCAGCACTGCTTCTGGATACAACACGTTGCTTGGAGGCTGACCAAGAAACAAGAGAACCACCTAGGTATACCAAGTAACCACTAGAACTACGTCTGTCATCAGGATTGGCTCCCCAATCAGCATCAGAGAAGGCTTCAAGAGCAAGATCACTTGTAGGACGAATGAGTAAACCATCAGTAGAAGAACCTTTTAGGTAGCGGAGAATACGTTTAACAGCTAACCAGTGAGCAGTAGTGGGTGCTTGCATAAACTGGCAGGCCTTATTGACAGCAAAAGCTATGTCAGGCCGTGTCATAGTTACATATTGTAGAGCTCCAACAATACTACGATAGGTGGTATCAGCCATAGATTTTCTTGTCCATACTCTTCTTTCCAGAATGGTCGAGTGGAACGTAGACATCGACATGTAGTTGAGTCTGGTCTGGCTCTGTTAGCTCATGCACATATGCCCTTTCAATTCTGGCAATATGCTTTTCAAGCTGCTGTGTTTCTCATTAATCGAATGCCAACTAAGGTTCTTGGTAATAAATCCCCTTATCAAGTTCTTCTTCACCGTCTACCTGATTATAGGGCGCTTCATGTTTTTGGATGTCTTTGCTATCCTTTCATTCGTCCATATAACAAACATAAACTTCAGTTTCGGTCTGTTGCTTGTGTGTTCCTTGGGTATAGTTTAGAACATAAGGGGTACTTGTGTCTAGATCATACTTCTGGCCGAGTTTATGTTTCTCCTAATGTAGTTTTTGATGAGTCTTGTCTACCTATGCAATGCTCATCAGTTTCCTCTTCTACTTCTCCTATACAATGCTCATCTTCTTCTCCTATAGTCTCTTCTTTTATTCCATCTCCTACTATAGTCCCTCATGTAGTCCCTTCTGTGGTGCCTGATGACATTTTGGTAGTGCCTAACATTCCTTCCCCTGCTCCTATTTCATCTCCTATTCTTCCTGCTACTACACTCATTCCTGCTCCTACTCTCGTTCCATCATCTGATCCTCCTCGCATGACTACTAGGTCCATGACTGGCATATCTAAAAAGAAACAGATGCTAGACTTATCTGTGGTCAAGACTGCTGAACCCACCACTCTTCGCCAAGCTCTTAAGGATCCTAACTGGGTTCATGCTATGGAACAAGAGATAGCTGCTTTACATCATAATGCCACTTGGACTTTGGTTGATCCTCCTACTCATGGCAACATAATTGGTTGCAAATGGGTTTTTAGGCTCAAATTCAAACCTGATGGCAGTATTGACAGGTATAAAGCCCGCCTTGTTGCTAAAGGGTTTAATCAAACACATGGATTAGATTACTTTGAAACGTTTAGTCCAGTGGTTAAGCCTGCTACCATTCGCATTATCCTCACTCTTGCGGTCAGTTTTCATTGGGACATACGGCAACTTGATGTTCATAATGCTTTCTTAAATGGGGATCTTGAAGAACAGGTTTTTATGACTCAGCCTCCAGGATTTACTGATGTCAAGTTTCCATCCAAAGTCTGCCAGTTACGCAAATCTTTGTATGGATTAAAACAATCTCCGCGTGCTTGGTTTTCTAAGCTGAGTTGTGCACTTCTGCAATGGGGATTTTTTGCTTCTAGGACTGACAGCTCTATGTTTCTCAAGATAGATCAGCATTCCATACTTATTCTATTGGTTTATGTGGACGATATTATTGTTACTGGCAGCTCTTCCAGTCTCATTACTTCTCTTATCACTCGGCTTAATTCGGTTTTTGCTCTTCGTGATTTGGGGCCCTTGTCCTACTTCTTGGGTATTGAAGTTCATAGGTGTCATGATTCTCTTCATCTTAGCCAAGCTAAGTACATCTCTGATCTTCTTCAGCGTGCTGCTATGATAGACTGCAAGTCATCTCCTACTCCTGGTGCTGTTGGTCAGTCCTTATCTCAGCTTGATGGCACTCCTCTCATGACTGCTACCACCTATCGTAGTATTGTTGGAGCTCTACAATATGTAACTATGACACGGCCTGACATAGCTTTTGCTGTCAATAAGGCCTGCCAGTTTATGCAAGCACCCACTACTGCTCACTGGTTAGCTGTTAAACGTATTCTCCGCTACCTAAAAGGTTCTTCTACTGATGGTTTACTCATTCGTCCTACAAGTGATCTTGCTCTTGAAGCCTTCTCTGATGCTGATTGGGGAGCCAATCCTGATGACAGACGTAGTTCTAGTGGTTACTTGGTATACCTAGGTGGTTCTCTTGTTTCTTGGTCAGCCTCCAAGCAACGTGTTGTATCCAGAAGCAGTGCTGAATCTGAGTATCGCGGCCTTGCTATTGCTACTTCTGAAGTGATTTGGATCCAAGCTTTATTAAAGGAACTTTGTCTTCCCCTTTCTGGTACACCTATTCTGTGGTATGACAATGTCAGTGCCTATCATCTTGCCAAGAATCCAGTCTTTCATGCTCGTACTAAACATATTGAGATTGATCTTCATTTTATTCGTGATCATGTTCTTCAAAGTTCTTTGATTCTCAAATATGTGCCTACTTCTGAGCAACCTGCGGATCTTCTCACCAAACATCTTCCAAGTGCAAGGTTCACCTACCTCAAATCTCTTCTTGGTCTTGCTCCCTTGCACTTGAGGGGGGATGATAGAATAGATACAATAGATGTAAAATAATCTGTCAGAATGTTAGTTAGCAATAGTTGTTAGAAAGTTAGCAACTGATTGTATTGTTACCTGTCATGAGTTGTATCTGTTATGAATTCTGTTAGTGACAAATGTAATAACACTCTTTGTATCATTTGTTCAATATAAATAGAGAAGAGGATGCTCTGTCATTGTTTAACAATACAGAGATCCATTTCAGTTTATCAGGTTCTATCACTTGGTACAGTTCCATACTTCTCCCCGTTTAAGAGAAGCTTTCATTGAAGAAGAGTACTATACAATACAAGAATACATAATAATGGTATGCATCAAAGTCTTAACATGAATTTATTCCATAAATGGTTGGGAAGATACATGATCTCATCCCTGATATCGTCTTAATATACCATTTTTTGGAAAACATGTTTTTGTTACTCCAAAAGATTCATTGAAAATTCAAGTATTGGGTTTAGGTTCCGTCCCTTCTTAGTGAGGTATGACGCTTCCATTGCTATACCACACATTCCGGTTTCAATGCCCACATTACGCTCCATCCTGAGGTATCCGTTCTCTCCCCAGTTGGCTCCCCATGAGTTCCTCACAATCCAATAGTCTTTGCCATTCTCGCTGCCGTATCCAACAACAGCCACACCATGGTAAAGGTCTGTCCCACATTCCCCACTGATAATACCCTGAAAGACAGTAGAAACCAGAATTTGATTAATAATCATTTCAGCAATCAGGGTGAAATATTAGGATGGATACAGTAGTCCCCTGATCCAAACAGGTCTGTACTTTTTAAAATGTTGAGACTATATAAGAATAGAAAAGGGAAGCTAAAGCAAAGTCCAAGTTTACTGACAAAATTCTCTTGGTATAAGAATTTCAAAAGGAATTGAAGGGAGGGTCTTACTGATTTGTAGAGCTGGAATGCTCTGCCGCCAGCATCTATTGCGACACTAACTGGTTGGTTAGCAACTGCCTTTTGCAAAGCATTCTCATCGTTCACTGGAACATCCTCATACCCATCTATGGTAACAACTCTGTGATTTCTCTGCATCAATGACAATGAATGGGAACATAAACAGGCTGCGTTTTTTTTTTTTATCAAGAATCATACTAACCAGGAGCTGATCACACCCAATTGGATAATCGCCAGCTCCTGGTTAGTATGATTCTTGATAAAAAACGTAAACATCAGCTCCCTACCACCCATATTGGATCTGAACAGGATCAACTGGTCTATTGGGTCCACAAGTAAACATCAGCTCACCTGTCCTAATAGCTTTGTAAACCTATTGAACCATCTCTATGCATTCATGCAGTTGCTTTTGGTTTAGGATATAAATGAACATGGAGGAAGCTTTGATATCTACTCTAGAAGGGACCCATACTCTTGTAATTGTTTATATATAGGGAGCCAACAAACTCCATCAACCAATATTCAACCAGAACAATCCACCCCAACTGAGGAACTCGTCAGGATAGGGTGATCAGAGCTGACTAGTCATGTGGCAGAGAAGAGTTGGCTAGTTTTTTCATGATGAGCAAGTAGTTCATCCATTGAACAAGTTTCATGGATAATTTTATCATTTATATCTTAATTGTGAAGTATATATCAAGCTTTAGTGATTAGACCAATTTCCTAGCTAGTCAGTGGCCATCTGAGGAGCTAGAATAACCAAAGCAAAGTTAAGCACCCTTTGCAAGGGCACATATATATTACTCGTGAAGTTTCATGATCTCTTAGGATGTGTTTGATTTTTAGCTTATCAGGGAAAACTTAAACTAGTGAAGATATCATGGAAGAGAAGGGAGAAGGGAGGGGAGTGAGCATGAAATTTATGATCTCCTACCACCTATTTTCTCTCGAAACCATGGAAAAACACACTCTACGGTCCTAAGAAAAATTTTCCATGGAAAACTCGAGAAACATGACTGTCGTCATCATCATGGATGAAAGATTTTCTCACTCGCTCTCTCATTTCAACTATTTTCAATTTTTCATAGTTTTCCATGAAAAAAAAATCGAACACACCCATAATTTGGACTAACTCATAAGGTTATGGGATTATTTTGACAGGACCCATTCAAACACACCTCTCGTTCCTAGATTAGGTATATTATACCATCACGTTCAGGCACTATTCATTATGTATTACCTTTTTTCGCTAACAGTATTCATTATGTATTGCCATCTTGCAAGTTTTTTCCTGGTTTTAGCCACAAAAAAAAGTTTCAGACTTGTTATGCTGTTCCAAATCAGTTCTCATAACTAATGAAATGAAACATTGTTGTGCCACCATTCATTTTATTTTATTTCTCATTAGCGTATTTTTTCCTACTTTTGTTCCTAGCGTGTTTCTCAACATTGTAATTATGCTACTATTAGTTTTATTTTACCAACCATTAATTTTTTATGCAATATACATCTATAATTTATATCATATGCTACCTTCATTTGTGCATGAAACTTTTGTCCATTAACAAGAGGAACCACAATAAGAATGAAGAATTGATACATGAAAGCTTTTAATGCTAAGCTATATATGAAGGCTATAACGAAATAAACAAAGGTGTAAGAGGCATCAGTTGCTACACCACACATATTACAGCCTTTGGCGAACTTAATGTAGCCCCCTCTCCCCATGTATTCTTAACAACCCAATATTCTTGGCCACCTTCAGTACCCATTCCAACAAGAGTCGCGGCATGGTTAAGAGCTGTTGATGAGCATGTGGGGTCACTGTAAATGCCCTGAAACAGATAGAAACCAGAATTCATTACAAGCCAATTCAAAGTTGAAGTAAAATCCAAGCTAAGTGACAACGTCTGCTGAGTGTATAATACAAAAGTTAATGTTCTTATCCACCGTAGAATTGAATCGATCTAGTATTGGCATCGACAGCAACGGCAATGAACCTACTTGAGCAAGAGCATTTGCCAAAGCCTTCTCATTGTTCACTGGTACGTCCTCATTCCCATTTATAGCAACTTTGGCATTTATCTACATCAATTGATAGTGAGGAAAACATTAACAAACCGTGGTTGGCATGGTATGATCTTATATGAAATTATAGTGATGATACAGGAAATCGTCACCCGATCATGTCCATACATGTGGCTTAAGTCACCATAAATGCTGGAGAGCCGTTACAAAGGCTTAAGTCATCATAAATATTGATGGACCGTTACGAAAGAGATTGAGGGAATCACTCCCATCTCAATGAAGGAGGAGACCGTTACAATAAACGTCCCCCTTCATTGCACCAACCGAGCTTAAGTCATGCACACAACTTAATGCAGTCATCAATTCACTCATTATATAAGGTAAAGAAAAAAGGTATGAACAGGGGACTCAATTGGCTCTCAATTCGGGTCTCAGCTCGATTCGAAGGGAGGTTAATTCTACTATCCTATCCACACTATGCAATTTTAACTGAGTTTTGTTCAAATTTACATCATTCTTCCAACAGAGTTACTGACTTAAGCATCAGAGTGCCCTCAGCCATAAAAAAAGTGGTCATTGACAGTCTAACAATTGTTTTGCAAGTCAAACTCACAAGATGACGATTTTTTGACACATCAATAAGGGTGTTGTGCTGATTAGTACATTTGAATCAAAGGATATGTCTTATGGCTGTTAATCGGTTTCTGAAAACTGACTGAACCGGTCGAATCGAATTGAATGTAACCGTAATAACCAAAACGAAAAATAATCGTAATCGAATAGTAAAAACCGAATCGAATGCAGTTTGGTTTGGTTTGGTTTTGGTTTTTGGAAATTTTGAAAACAGAAATAATCAAACCGAATCATATAAAAATAAATTTCCCCAATTACCCTTGCAACCCTAATTTGACTAACCATTCTCAAAGCCATATTTAAGTTTCATTCACTCTCAAAGGCCAAAGCCACCGCCTCCCTCATATCTTCATTTCCTTCCAACTTTTCTCTCAAATCTCTACTCTTTTCCCTTCGATCTCAGATCTTCTTCATTTTCTTCAACTTGGAGGTCTGTGAGTTTGAGTTCTTTTGATCTCAGAGCTCGTGAGACATTTTCTTCAGGTTCGTTGATCATCTCCTCCTAATTTCTTCTTAGTTTACTTCTCTTTATCTCAATAGCTAAGATCTATTACTTTTATTTTGTTTTCAGAGATCACAGAGGTCTTACAGCTCTAGATCAGTTGAAGAGTGCCATAAAATAAGGATTTGTTTCTTCTCATGACCATGTAAGTAATTCAACCCTCAGTCTCTCATTTCTAGCTTCAATGGGGTTTACTAAAAACTCCAGCTTTTTCTTTTTCTTCTTCTTCTTCTTCTTCTTCTTCTTCTTCTTCTTCTTCTTCTTCTTCTTCGTTTTTTGAGTTATTTCTTCCTGGTCCTATGATCTGTGGATCTGTAGGTGGGTTTTTTTTTGACACATTACAGGTTGTTGGTGCTGCGATTTGAATAAGATGAAGGTGGAAGGGTGGGTTGAGAGGCCGGCGGTGATTGGAACCTCTCCACCTTCAAATATGAATTCTTGAAGATGATGATAGGGTGGTGTTTTGAAGGGCCCGGAGGAAGGGATTTGAGTGTGTTCCTCTTCATCTCTCTTCATCTGGGAGAGGAGGAAGGTTGATTTCCCCCCTCTTCTTTTGTTTTTGTTGAATTAGAAGGTGGAAGGGTGGGGATTGAAGATGAAGGCGGGGAATAAGGTACTAACGACTAAGCCTCTTCATCTGTTTTTTTTTTAGTCGTCCCTCTGTTTTTTTTTTTTTTGTGAGGTTGTGTCCCTTCTCATCTGTTTAATTGAACCTTAATTGTTCCATATTGGTTGTAATGTGTTTTTGTTGTTCTTTGTTGACTATTTTTAAATGATGCTGATTGCAGTGACCCACAGTTTACATAATGGTGATTACCAAGAAATCATAAAGTTCATCAAAGAAGAGAACACTGTTAGAAGTAAACATAAGTGAATTGATTTTTTTTGTATGTTTATGGTAAACTTAATATCAACTGATCTTTATTATATGAATTTATGTAGATGGAAATTGTAAGTCATTCATCGTCACCTACACTTCAACCTGACTCAACATCAATCCAAGAAACTCCAAAGGTGAGTGAATGCGAAAGTGGGTCGAATGAGGCATCAAATTTTCTCACTGAAATGGAACTACGACAACGGTCTCATGGTTGGGATCATTATGAGAGGTACATATCACCTACTACTGGATTATGTAGGGCTAGGTGCAAGTATTGTGGGACTACTTATGCTGCTCATTCACTGAGAAATGGTACATCATCATTACTTACTCATAATGATAAATGTGTCAAATATCCTCCTAATAAGGAAAAAATGTCAAGGAAACAAAAGGTCTTATCCATTGATAACCCTATGAAAGTTGTTGTTGTGTTTAATAAAAAATAAATTACCAAAGCATGTGTTGAGATGGTAATATTGTAAATGAGCTTCCTTTTAGTTTTGTCGAGGGGAAAGGGTTTAAGAAATTTTATTTGAAAGCATGTCCAAAATGGAGAGTTCCATGTCGTCAAACTATTGCTATGTTGAAAGGCAATCATTGAAGGAGTTGATATGTGGATATAGGATGTGCATAACAACTGATACATGGACATCTCTTCAAAACATTAATTATATGGTTGTGACTGCACATGTTATTGATGATGATTGGATGTTGCATAAACAAATTCCGAATTTTTGTTTGATTCCAAACCATAAGGGTGATTCTATTGGGAGGCTTTTGGAGGAACGTTTGAATGAGTGGGGCATTGAGAAACTTCTCACTATTACAATGGATAATGTTTCTTCCAATGACTCGGGGTTGAGTTATTTGATTAAGGGAATAGGGAATTGGCCAAAACCAAATGCACTTTTGTTAGGTGGGGAAAATTTGCATGTTAGGTATATTGCTTATATTCTAAATTTGATTGTCGATGATGGGTTGAATGAGTTGAATAGTTGCATTCAAGGCATCCGTAATGCTTTTAGATATGTTAGGTCATCTCTTTCTAGGTTTGAAGTATTTAAAAGTTGTGTGGAGAAGGTTGATGTGCCAACAAGGTGGAATTCTACGTATTTGATGTTGCAATTTGCAATTAAATTTCGTAGGGCATTTGATAGGTTAATTACTAGATGATGATATATCAAAGCTATCAAAGCGTCTTTGCTAGTGAGAAGAGGATAGGGCCACCAGATGATGATGATTGGGATTTGGGGGAGGCGTTTGCTTCTTTCTTGAGACCTTTTTATGACATCACATTAAGATCTTGTTGTTCAAATACACCAACTATTCACCATGCTTTTATGAATGTGCATGGTCTCTTGCATGAAAATAACTATGATAAATTGTCATCTATTACTCTTACCATGAAAGCTAAATATGACAAGTATTGGGGTTCAATGGATAGTGTAAATAAATATTATTTCATAGCCATTGTCCTTGATCCGTGTCATAAGATGGATAAGGTGATTGATTATTTTGAGATCATATTTGGTGATGAAAATGGCAAGTTTGAAGCTCTTACAAGATATGTTGAGAAGGAGGAGACTTCCATGCATTCTTACCTTGTGGTTACTCCAAGTAGTAGTGTTCAAGCATCAAGTAATGGTGATACTCCAAGTATGGCCTCAACCGATATAGAATGTAAAGTTGGAAGAAAAGAAGAGGTTGAGGAAAGCTAAAAAATGTGGGATTATAGCTAATGATGTGGATAGATATCTTGAGGATCTTATTGAAGAGTTAAACAATTCAAAAGTTGATATTTTAAATTGGTGGAGAGTGTATAGATCATCAAAATATCCCATTTTGGCAAGGATTGCATGTGAGGTCTTAGCCATTCCGGAATCGACAATAGTTTCGGAATCATTTTAGCACAAGTGGAAGAATAATTAATTCATTATGTAGCTTGTTGAGTCCCAAGGTGGTTGAGGCTTTGATTTGTACTCAAAATTGGTCTTTTGAGTAACCATGTTGCCTTACATCACGAGTCTTCTATTGAGGAGATGGAGTTCTATGAAACTATTTAAAAAGGTAATTGATTTTAAAATTTTACACTTACTATTTAAATTGTTTCTATTGTTTATTTAACAAAGATTAATAGCTCTTCTTTATCTATTATGTATAAATTAAAAAGGCTCCAATGTTGCCTCCAAAGTCCAAGCCTTAGAGAGTTCGAGTTTCAAGTAAAATGTAAATCCAAGCCTTGATTTTTAATTGATATCTCTCAAATGTTCTAGTTTATGAGGGAATATGCATATGAATACAAACAAAAAATGATAACAATTGCTTTTATTCCTCCTAGCAGGGGGTTCTTGATGTTTTTGTTGTTGATGGAAAGGTGCTCCCAAAGGTTGCTTCTTTTTTGTGTAGATGACTGGATATAGTAAAAATGGTGGTTGTTGCTTCTATTCCTTAACATAGCAGAGGGTTCAAGTTTGTATTTTGATGTAGGTGACTAGATGTAGTAAACTAAAGTTTGTATTTTGAAATCACAGGGCTGAAGTTTGTATTTTGAAATCACAGGCTCTGTAAACTGAAGTTTGAAATCACATTGTTGCAGCCTGCAAGCTAAATTTTGTATATTGTATTTAGAAATGACAGAGCTGCAATTACAAGGATGCAATTTTACAACAATTATAGGACTGCAATTATAGGGCTGCAATTTTCTATACTGAAGTCACAGGGTGCAGTTTCTATGTTGAAATCACAGGTTCTGTATCACAGTTCACAGAGTCTGTAAACTGATTTTTGTAAGCTCCGTAAACTAATTTTTGTAAGATGAATGTTGTATTTTGAAGTTAATTATAAAAAGCCCAAAACAAATTATACCTTTTTGTACAGAAAAAAAATAAAAGAAGGGATTCAAAGTGAACCGTTTTGTGATGAAAAATAATTGAATCGAATCGCACAGTTTGGTTCGATTTCGGTTTTTTTAAATTTAAAATTGGATAACCGAAAATGTTAAAGAAAGGAAGTCTACCTATGTTACAGAATAGGAAAGTATTACAAAATAGGATATGTTAGGAATGTCAGAATAGAATAGAAGTCTAAGGTTTCCTATCTTCACAAGGTTAGGTCAGAATTAGCTTTATAAGCTTGTATTCAGTCAATGAATAAATGCAATAATATTACAATAGAATTATTTACATGGTATCAGAGCAAAGTTATTTGGTGACCTAAAACAACTATGGGGACTCAAGCTTTTTCCCTCCTCCGATGACTACGCACTTTGACCGTAGACACAAGAGGTGGGGAAGGGAAATCACAAGCCATTGCTTACTCTCTTGAACAAATTCGACATCGCAGCTTCCGCTGACTAAAAAAAAAACAGCTGCTATCTTGAATCGGGTCCACCATGGAATTGGCGGAGTGCCCCCTCTCTTGAAAAGCCTATCATCCAAGCTATCATTGTCCATGTACTCATAGACCAGACAACCAGATTTTGGACACGCCCCAAGCAAGATAACCATGTTCGGGTGTCTAATGCTGCTCAATACTTCCACTTCTTGTTGGAATTGCTTCATCCCTTGTGCTGCACCTGATCTTAACAACTTGATGGAAACCTGTGTATGATCAAGATTGGCTCTGTAAACTGGTCCATATCCACCTTTACCAATCTTAAGGGCCTCTGACAAGTTTTCTGTGGCAGCGTTGATATCCTCCATGGAGTACTTTCTATATCGAAGATTACTGTTTGCCAAAGCATTCATCACTACTTAATTGATTTAGTTTCTCTCTATTTCGTTGTTTTTGTTCTTGCTGTATCAACGTTGTTGCTGGGACCGGTGGTGCTGCGGTTGTTGATTACCGTTACTGCTACTGCTACCGCTAACAACAACACCGCTGCATCATCCATCCCCGGCCGTTCCCTTCCCTCGGACAACCAATGCAACAATTCATTTCCTCAAACGAAGCAGCAACAAGGGAGGTATTCGCTTCACTCTGTCTCAATCACGCAGAGCAGACACAGTCATATAGGACAATTCAACAGTCACATTCATCTTTTTAAAAAAAAATTCTCTCATCTCTGTCACACAGCCACCAGAGCTCAATCTCAGCAGCACACAGTTTCAGACTCATTCTGCTTCACAGTCACGAAACAACACAACAACAATACCTTCTTCCTCTCCTCTCGGTGTCTGTTGCAAAGCAAAACAAAACACAAAGGAGTAGCACACAGATAAGCTCACAAGCACCTTCTCTCCCTGCGATCACCATCGCACCTCCAAAGTAGTTGCAGACGAAGGAGAAAACATAGATTTTGGGAGGGAAGAAACAAATTTTTGAATCTGTTACTATTTGCACCCCCAGATTTACTCAGTACCACCAAACAAATCTCAACTCAACAAAGAACAATAGAATAGCAGCAACGTCTCTCTCTGGCACACACGACATCAACACCTAGACAAATGTAGACCACGGGATCTTTCTCTCGTCCTCCCTCTATCCCTGTCACAAGTTCGATCGCACAATAGGAAAGAAACGAAGAAGAAAAAAAAATGGAGGGAAAAGAAAGAAATTTGAATCTGTTTCACTCCGCTATTCACATCCACCATCTTTGGTCACTACCAAAATCTGTGTTGACTCGAATTGAGCAATACCAAGACTCGAATTGAGTCATGATTTCTTCATACAGGAATCATCCAAAATCTGTGTTGACTCGAATTGAGTCATGATTTCTTCATACATGAATCATCTAGAATTCGACAATCATGATGTCTCGAGTCGAACCATTAGCAGCTTCACTCGACAGTCATGATTTCTTCACCAAACTGGACTTCAAATTTTCCTCCAAGCTGAACATTTCGTCTGAGTCTACATGTTCAGCTTGCGGGGGAGTCTTAAAGAAAGGAAGTCTACCTATGTTACATGATAGGAAAGTATTACAAAATAGGATATGTTAGGAAAGTCAGAATAAAATAGAAGTCTAAGGTTTCCTATCTTCACAAGGTTAGGTCAGAATTAGCTTTATAAACTTGTATTCAGTCAATAAATAAATACAATAATATTACAATACAATTCTTTACAGAAAAACCGAACTTGAGCTTGGTTCGTTTTCAGTTTTGGTACAAAATCGAACCATTTGAACCGATTAATAGCTTTAACATGTCTCTTAACCCGGAGATGATCACACGCTTCTGTGTGAATACCTCCATTATTGATTCTGAACTAAAAAGTGGAGTCCATGTACCTCTATAGTGTCTTTTATAATGCAATCTTTCATAGTCTACTAGTTCTTGCTATGACAGTGAGATCAGATTGTTTGTCGCAATCTTGTTCATCCTCTCCATAGCAACAATAGTCGAGAACACCCAACTACACCCTACAATATTTAATTTAACAAATAATTCTGTTAGAATGCACAAACCACTGTTGGTTAATTTATAATTGGGCGAGACCACAAAAACCAAAGAGTTCTTTGAGCTAATTTGTTTGGAGAAATTTTAATCCTACCCAAAATTTTGTTTTTGGTTGGAAGTTGTTAAAGGATGCCATATAGAAAAACATCCCCAAAGTGTTGGTTTTGGCTTGCTTTCAAGTATATGATTGCACATATTAACTTGAGAGTTTTCCCCATTTGTCTATCGATAGTTAATTTTCCAAGGAGGCGTGGTTAGATTAGCAGTTTTGTGATGTTAATATAACTCAATACTTTTTTTATTGGTAAAGAGCTTGCCTGAGCTGAAATGTTGCTTAGGGTGTGTTTGGTTGCATGGAATCCTATGCCATGGGAATCCGTAAGGGGACTCCTACATTTTAGGCTAAATTGATGTATCACTCCACATCCACCATTTGATTTTGTGATCAATGGTGAAAATGGAAGTCCCATAAACATGAGAATCATATGCATTGGGGGACCAAAGAGTGGGATTCCCATGTTCATGAGACTTCCATTCCCACCATTGATCACAAAATCAAATGGTAAATGTGGAGTAATATATCAATTTAACCTAAAATGTAGGGGTCCCTTCATGGATTCCCATGACATAGGATTCCATGTAACCAAACACACCCTTAAAGTCATTCATATAAAAGTATGAGAACAAAGCTAGGTTTGCTAATTTTGTGGTTTTAAAAACAAATAACTGGATAGATAAATAGATAGTGTTTTAGTTCCAAAGAAGATGAACAAGCTTTGGTCTCAGTTCATAAACAACAACCGTGATCTGGAATATAAATTTGTTCCTAGACTCCCCTTTTGCTGACCTCTTGGTGTAAGCCTGAACAAGGTAATGTTGACGGAGCATTAAGAGATGGTATGGCCTCAGGTTTGGGGTTATTTGAGATGATGCATGCGTTCTCTTGGCAGGCTTCTATTCATTTCTTGGAGCCGGTTCTAATAAATTGGCGGAGTTGAACCTCCTTGTTGGCTTTGATCTTTGCAAGAATTGAGCGTAGATAATATTCAAGTTAGGAGCAACTCTTGAGTAGTACGGAAATGGATTTACAGGGGGAGTTAGAATTCATTGGTTTTTCGCCCCATGGCATACCCAATGGCAAGTGTCCAGGTGAAGCATTTTTATGGGGTAGTTAGCTTCTACAACTTTTTTCTAACTTTCCATCATTCAACTTTCAAAATAGTTTGAGTTTATATTTAGCATTTTCAAATAACTTTATATATAACACAAAATTTTAGGTCATTAAAAATATTTATAAATTTTTTACCATGTATGCCTCGTTGGCCCAGTGGTCTATGTTCAGTTTTCTTGGTGCGATAGATATTTTGGTACATTTCTCTGCCTCTCAGTAACACCATTGATATTACTATTCTCTCTTATTGTTACTTGTCCATGCTTTTTTTTTTTTCACGATATTTTTTTTTATACATTTTCATTGCTAATTAATTGAAAACATTTAAAAAAAATGTGTTTGTTCGCAAGTGGTATAAAACCCACAACAAAAAAAAAATTTATAAACCCACAACAAAAATAGATATTTGAATTAAATATCTAAAATAATAACTATAGAACTCAATAAAATATATACATTAGTCATCTCATACAAAATTTGAGGTTAGTTGGCTCGTAAAACCCATTTTTTCCTATAAAATTTTATTAGGAACTTATTACGTTCGCATATTTCATATTTTTTTAAGATTAAACTTACATTCTTATCTTAATTATATTATATTTTAATTATGTATTCTAGTTATTACTCTCATTTGTCGTTGCTATGATTATCGACGAAGTGATCTTAGGACTCAAAATAGGACTATAGGGTTCAATTGGATTTATACAATGCACTTGTACATTTTTTTTTATCGTTGTACTTCTTCGATAAATGCACAGTACTAAATTACAATTTATATTTTCTAATTTTTATGTCTAGGGTAGAAAAATTCTTGGCTCCACCTTGGATAAAGATAATAGTTACTATTACCGATCAATAACCTTTTGTCATTTCGCCCCCTTTTGACTACATTCCTGGGTCGGCTACTGATCGTCTGGTTTTAAAATTGTTTTGGTTGAAAAGATAGAAGTCTTAATTAAGGTACAAAATCTTAACTCATACACTCCGCATAAATGCTCTAATTCCAAAATTTCTTTTATTAAGTATGTATAATCAACAATAATTAAGGTTTGGGTGGCAACCCTCCATATAAATTGTGCCTTATTCCGCCAAGTGAAGTGAAGTGAAGTTAATAAAGGATTAGATGTGTGTCAAATAGCGGCGAGGTCTTTTGGGAACAGTTGAATAGTTGGGCTCCGTTTGTAAAAATCCCACACCCGAAAGGAGATGGTTGTCTAAGTTGGGAATAATATTGTTGCTTGAGACACATCGTGGTGGTAGTGGTGTCAGAAGGCTTTACAACCTTCAACCCCAATCATAACAAGTGGTATTAGAGCCGATGGTTCAGCCTTGGGCTTGGCAAAAGTTGGAAGTGTGGGCTTGGCAAGTTGAAAGTGCAGTGTGGCACGTTGAGGTGGAGCTTATCTTGGGCTAGGATAGGCTCAAGTCTTGCCAAGGTGGAGATTGTTAGAATGTTGGCTAGAATTGAAAAGTTAGTCCAATATCGAGTAGTGAGCCAAGTGAAGTGAAGTTAATAAGTGATTGTACGTGTGTCAATAAGCAATGAGGCATTTTGGGAGCAGGTGAATAGTTGAGCCCCGTTCGTAGTAAAAACCCAACACCCGGGCACGACGGGTGTGCTGGTGCCGGGAGTCTTCGTAGTCTTCACCCCCGAGCACAACACCATCATCACCACTAACGACCAATTCAAGGAAACTAGATTTAGATTTTCGGGCTTTTTCTCTCACCGCTCGTTCAAGTGTTGTCCTCATTTCCTTCTTTTGCTTTGGAGATATTTTTGCTGAATTTGCGGCTCAAATTCATCTATCCGAACCCTCTCTCTATACGTACGTTGTATCTCTCTCTCAACGAAAATTCTAGCCGACCTGGTATTCGTGCCTGGTTTGCATGCCTAGTCGGCTAGAATGACTTTTTTGTCCCTCTTATTTAAAGTGTTGGTGGTTGTGTTTAAAAGAAGGGGGACAAAAAGTGTAAATCTGTCGACCAGGCTTGCAAACCAGGCCAGCTAGAAGTACTCCACTCCCAAAGTCTTTAATCCAACCTAATAAGGTGGTTTGGCATCCACTTGAACAGGCAAGGTACCAGCCACGGATAGAAGAACAACGTACTAGTATCTTTGTATCTTTTGGTTTGGGTTTTTACTTGTATCACAAGCTAAGCTAAGCTAAGCGATTCTTCTTCAATCAATTGATCAACCAAACTACTACCTTCTTTTATATCAATCATTTAGAGGAGGATAGTGTAAGATTTTGATAAATTCTAATGACTAGTGAAGAAAAGCATTGTGTAGAAGAACAAGATATGGTGTTGCAGCAATAGGATGACGACTACGAGCACATCACAAGTAGTTTGCCGGTGAAAATGGCGAAGAAGCTCAACCAAAAACAATTAGAGAGTTTGTTGTTTTCAAGAGTATTGTTGGTGGAAAACGATGATTCCTCCAGGATCATCATCTCCCATATTCTCAGAAAATGTAGTTACACAGGTTTATTCTCTTTTCTTCTCTTCATCAACTCTCTACCATACAATTATGGATTTTAATTTAATCATCATCTACCAAAAACCTGTAATGCTCCATCAACTCTCTGAATCAGCTCTAATGTATTGAGTTGCACTGAAGCAGTTGAATAATCATTTGGAGTTGTTATCTTTTGGCTTATTTGATTTGATAAATTTTGATTTTGTTTATGTTAATTTGATTTGATATGGCAGTGTTAATGCAATGAGAAAGTGAAATCTGAGAGAAATGGAGATGCATACAGAACTATTCATAAATGAATGTCCTACAACACTGAATCAAAACTTTCATTTCTTTTCTTTGTTGCAAGTAATTAGAGTTAGGGAGAACTACAATTTTTGGGTAAGTTGTAGCTAGTGAAAGCTTTTTTGTTTAGTGAATGTCCCTAATCTCTCTATCTCCATCTCCATCTCCATCTCATACATATTCCTTGCTTCCAATTAACTATAGCTTAACAATGGTTTAACCCAAAGTAAAGGGCAATATGGTCTGAAATTAGTCTTGACCAGTCAATGAGTGTCAATCTCAGAAAACGAGTGCTATACTAAATTAGTTTTCAAAACGATGGTCGAACACTAATAGTATAAACTAATGAGTGTCAAACTCAAAAAAACCCTACAAGCAACAACACTTTTTTTAAGTGAACTACTTATTCCACGAGTTATACACACTTCATCTACTTATGAATTATTCACAAAGATTGTGGAAATCAAATCTTTCCTTAATAATTTATTTAAGATATTTCCATAAATTATTGTCTTTGATTATTCAAATGACTTGTAGTGGTGGGCGAGGGTGTGTTTAATTACATGAAATTCAAAATTCCATGAAATCCGTGGGCGACCACTTGTATCTAAGCCAAATTTGACAAAAATGGATGAACCATTTATCATAAATTCTATGTAACTAAGTCCCAACTATCTACCTCCCTAATAAATTAAATTCTCATATTTTATGGAAAATTCAACTCACCACCTTTGATCACAACCTAAAATTTATAATAAGTGGTTCACTATATTTTAATCAAATTTGCCTAAAACACAAGTGGTCTCTCATCAATTCAAGTCCCCCCCCCCCCCCCCCCCCCCCCCCCCCCCCTTCCCCCAAGGATTTCGAAGATTTCAATTCCATGCAACCAAAGTAAAGGTGTCCAAAATGTATGGACTAAGGCCTTGAGGGTGGATTGAAAAAAATATATATTGCACAAGTCTCTTGGCTTTTTTGGATTAATTAGTCATAGCCTATTATAAATCAATTTTTGCGATGACCCCCAGACCTATCTTCTCTCAAAATCATTGGAAAAAACACTCAAAGAGCATCTCCAAGGGTAAAAGTTAAAATGGGAGATCAACCATCCCCCATTTTAACCAAAAGCCAAAATTTAGGGATCTCCTATTTTCCATCACTCCAACCACATTCCCTATTTTAACTGTTTCATCATTATCTAAATATATCTTTCACTTTTTCGTCATTGTTTTGATTTTTGTTTTTATTTGAGAAATTAAAAGAGTTGGAATATTTTAAGACTCTTTATAATTTGGGGATAGATGGATGCCTCCAAATATAGGGGAAGGTAGAAGTCAAGTTAAAATATGGAAAGCTTTAGAGGTTCCCTTGGGGCATGGATTTTCCCACATGAGCCCCCCAAAATAGCTTTTTGGCTATTTTAGGGGATCCCTTGGAGATGCTCTAAAGGGAGCCTAAGAAAATTTATCCAAGAAGAACTTCATCATCACTAAATGAAAACTTTTCTCATTTGCTTTTTAATCTCAACTATTTCGTGATTTTCATGGAAACAAACACATTCTAATGGTCTATTTGGTCAGTCATTTTCTTTGGAAAATGAAATCCATTTCCCTTGTTATGCAAAATTTTGTTGTTTGGTTGTCTATTTACTGATTTAAAATCGATTCTTCATAACACTTTTTTTCCACTACTCATGGGGAACCAAGTCTGAGGGGGAGGCCTCAGAATCAGATTCATTGAAACGGTTTCAATTTTCATGTCTATTTTCCGTGCAACCAAGCAGACCCTAGGATTAAAAAATCATATTCTTCTATGATCTTCCCCATCTTCACTTTCCCCATCTCCTGCAACTAAACCAAAACCACCAGTTCTCCTTCTTCTCAAATCCACATAACAATTGCCCCTCTCTTCTTAACTGACCACCTCTTGGAGAAAGGGTTGTCAGAGTTGATAGTGTCTTGCTCTTATCCTAAGGAAGGAAGAATCGGTGAAAATTCAATACTTTGTCGCGATCAGATTTTTGAGAAAGATGGACATATAGATGGAGGGTTTGTATGATTGGGTGTAATACACGCCTCTTTCAATAGATCGATTGTTCGTGATTATAGTTGGTGATTCGTAGGGATGGCAGTCGCGGATATATGCCCCATCCAAATCGTGGATCAGATTTGGGTTTACATTAACGAATTTCGGGGCAGATTCGGGGATCCAAACTGTATCCGTCCTAAATTCGGGGCGAATACAAATTTAACCAAATCCTCCCTGCGGATATCCGCACCACCTAATTAATTCCTCCAAACCTTAATCCTAAATTCATTCCTCATCTCCAATTCTCCAATTCAGACACAACAAAGAGAAGACTCATCGCCTCCACCAGCCATCGCCTCCCACTCCCTCTTTCCACCTCTGTTTCGAAACCCCTTTGTTTTGTTCATTCATCTCATTTTGGCAAAAAAAACCATAATTTCTGTTTTCAAAATTGATGGATTCAAGAAATAAAAAAAACAATAATTGGTTCAACCTTGCCTTCATCATTTGCAATTGAAGCTCCCCCATTCAATTAGGCTTTCATGATGTGAAACCATTAGCATCTTTACCCATTTCTTGTTCATTCATTCGAGATCTGATGGAGCTTTTATTAACCTAAATTAATAACCTAATAAACCCTACTTCTAATACTGCAAGTGCACGGTAGACAGTTGCAAGTACGGGTCGATCCCACGAGGATTGACAAGACAGTCAAATTCTAGGACTTATTTGAACTAATTTAAAGTTGGGGGTTGCAGCAGATGAAAATTACTAAGTTAAGAAAACTAAATTGACAACTAAAATTAAACTAATGAGATGATATGAGAGTGAACCGAGACATCGAATCCACCACAGATTTTTCGAGATTTGTGTAATCCAAATTATTGTTTTCAAGAATTAACATGACCAATCTAAAGATTAATCTAAGTTCGCAATTGATTTCAGCAAAGGTATAAACCCCTAGCATTGCGTGTCTTCTTACGGCACACACAATCACAGGTTTATTTTAACTAATTTTAAACCCCTAGCATTGCATGTCTTCTTACGACACACACAATCACAGATTCAGATTAATTGATTAAAGCAAACTTTGAATATCAATAAAGGGTACTTCTAACTATCGACTAGTCTAGATAATTAATCCGGATATAATCGGTGAAAGCAAATTATTGAAACTCAGAAATCAACCGTGTTTAACATTCAAACATATAGAAAACAATAAATTTAGGTATGACAAACTCTAGGAAACCCTGTGGTTTCATCTTCGCCTCGGCGCTGGGTCTAGAAGATCATAGTGGAGGAGATCACAACATCAGTGGAGGTGGAATTCATCTCAGCATGAACACACATCCTGAGAAATAGCTGCAAATGCGTTGTGGTGGCTCTAACAGGATCTGGGGTGCAAACAGCCTGATTTGGAATAGTGACTGTGCGGTGGTACAGAGCAAAGACACTGGGTGCAAATAACAAAACTGATTTGAAAAACAGTTTTATCCCGCCAGAACAGTCTCGCCTTCGTCTCCAGCGAGCAGCCTTGCGTTGCTTGTTGTTTCTTTACTCCTCGCGAGCGACTTCTTCTCCCGAACGACTCCGATACCTGCAAGAAACAGAGAGTGCGAGAAGTACGAGAGAGAGAAACACGAGAAGAAGGAAGATAGCAAGGATTGCTCTGCTCTATTATTGCTCATGTTCTTCCGTTTCAGTGTGAAAGAGATGGTGGTGATGTGTGGTCTGGTTATGATGAAGGAGCAGAAAGAGAGAAGTGGGGGAGGAAGAGACCGTGGAAGATAGAGGAACAGGGGACAGTGTGGGCGGTGGTGTTATGGTGGTTTGCTACAGGGATGGTGATGAGCGAGAGGTGTTGTGATGGTGTTGTTTGGTTGAGACAAAGGAACAAAAAGAGGGAGATGACGGGAAACAGAGGGAGATGAAAGAAACAGGGACATGGCGTCCTCCCTGGTGCATCTTTTGTCGGTGACGGGACCGTGGAGTGAGATGGCGGCGATGGCGGTTGGTTAGTGGTGAGAGACGAAGGTTTCTATGTCTCTACCGAGGAGGAGAGGAGAGGAGAGGTGGAGGGGAAAGAAAGGAGGAAGAAAAGAACGTACCAGCCGAACGGTTTTCTCCGAAAAGGGGAGAACCTAAATAGGGTTCTCCTATTTTCTTGGGCTTGGGTTTTTAAGTTAGCTTTTTGGGCTTGGGCTTAGGTTAAATTAGGTGGACCTATGTTTGTTTGGGTTAGGTTTAAGTATGTGACCCTCTACTTTGTAGCACCGCTAGAATCGATCAATTAATATATTATTTCCTCAAATTGTCGCATTTATGAGATTTCATCGTTCACGCTCAAATTCCTACAAAAACATGAAAATGAAATAATTAGAATAAAATATACTAATTGAAACACTAACATATATAAATTAAGGGATATATTATGTAATAATTACGTGAATATCAAGATCTACTTTTATTATTTGGAAAGTAAGATCTATTGTTTCGGGAAGGAAGAAGACAACATTTTTTTTTGTAAATGGGTATTCGGGCGGGCGGATATCCGACAATCCGTCTGGATCAGGGATGGTTAAAATTTGTTCAAACGGATTTGAGGATCCGCGATCTTCAACAGGGCAGGACAGATTTGCCCAAATCCACCCCATTGCCATCCCTAGTGATTTGGTGGGAGTCATCTCCCCTCCCTTCTTCTTCCCTGCTCATTCATTCCTTTCCCTTTCCTCACTTTCATTTAAATGGAGGATTTCTTAAAAGCAATCTTCGTTAATGGAGTGGTAGTGAATCAGTTAATAAGAGAGGATCTCTTAAACATCAAAATTTATCAATTCAATAACCATATATAATTAAATTCAATACCAGACAGAGTCATCCACCCACATACAAATTACAATACTATAATAATTTTCCTAGTAAACCTAATTTTGAGTATCTCCAAGAGTAAAAGTTAAATTGGGTACCAACCACATCTCATTTTAACCAAAAAGCTAATTTTAGGGATCTCATATTTCTTCATCACTCCAACCACATTCCCTACTTCAATTTTTCATCATTACTGAAATATATCTTCCCCTAATTTTATTAATCACCTATTTAAATTTTAATGATTGGAGAAGAGAAAATGAAGAAATTTTTTTTTTAAAAAAAATAAATTATTTTTTAGTATTTAGGGATGATATGGATGCCCCCAAATATAGGGGAAGGGAGAGACCAAGATAAAATAAGGGTATGTATAGGGTGTTCCATTGGAACATAATTTTTTTTCCATATAAGACCCCAAATTGATATTTTGACCAATTTAGGGTCTCCTTAAATTAAACAAACAGCAGTTGCCAATGGCATGACAACTCAACGGTTATAGCTTGGCGGATGGTACCACTAGGTCATGGGTTCAAACCCAGCTTAAGACATCTTTATGGGTTCTGGAATTCTATAAAAACCTTGCTTGCCTTTCAACAAAAAAAAACCGCAACACATCACCATTTGGAGTCAGGATCACAACAAAATTTTTACTGGTGGTGTGCGGTTTGGAAGGAGAAGCGTTTGTGTTGGGAGGTGTTTGGTCTATAGGGTCGTGTTTTCTAAAGCTGCAATCACGTTTGTTAATGGTTCTGTGGGTTCTATTGCAGTAAATAATGATAGAGGAAAAAGAGAAAGGGAGAGTGAGCTTTGTCTTTAGTTTGATTGGTCGAATGAGGAGTGGATTTTGGAAAGTGTTTGTTTTGGGATCTTTAGGCCATGTTTGATTTCTCAATGGAATGTGAATGGGTATGGGAACAGAAATGTGAATATTACTATGTTTGGTTACTCGGTGGAATGTGAATGGAAATGAGACTATTACTATGTTTGGTTACTCGATGGAATGAGAATGATTTATGTCTTTACCATTATTTCATCGATAATCAACCATGAGATTGGATCTATGGTGGGTAAGGAGGCATCCATGTTAGGTAAGGAGGGAAAATAAGACTAATGGAGTGTTGACCATTACAATGGGCATTGTAATAGGTATTCATAGGGTGTTGAGAAGAAATGCCCATTACAATGAAATTTGTAATGGTCATTCCTGTTACGCGATTTTTATACCCAACCAAACAAAGGAATGACTTAAACCATTATAATGGTCATTACTATTACAATGGTCAAACCCATTCCCTTGAGTAACCAAACATGCCCTTAGATTTTTGAACAATCTAAAGTTTCATAATTAGATATTTTGATTCTGGACCCTTTAGTTGATCAGGGTAATTGTCAGACCAACAAAAAGTTTCAGACATTCAACTGAAAAAGTTTGTCTATTTGGGGGTGCTGCTAATTCTAAATATTTAAGGGGGGAGGTTAGATTTATAATAGGAGGTATCGCTAATTAACCTTTTTTGAAAAGAATTTATGGGGTAAGGTATCCAATGTATGGACTAGGGATTCAGCTTATACTTTCTCCACCACACCTTTTAATCCAATATGTTTTCATCTTACCCTATAATGAAATAACTTTGTGCTCCCTGATTGGATTAGAACTCTAGCTTGTGTTTCGAAAGGGATCCTTTGCTACAATCACATGCATACAGTCCAAAAGAAGAGGGGAATAAAAGGGTAACAAAGTTACCAATACACAACTCTTTGTTGGAGAAACTAATCAAGTTCCATTTCAGAGTACATCTCCAAAAATGCTCCCAAGATAAAGAATGTTGGCTCTAATCTCCAACCCACCAAATTCAAAACAAAATTTTGAAACCATAAGAGTTTTGATTGGCTTAAATCGAGAAAACTAAGAGACTAAGGCTTTGCTTGGTATACGGTAAAATAATGCATAAACAAAAGTTTATGGCGGTTAAATAAACTTGGGTGTTTGGTTGACTTTACGGAAAACGGTTATTGGAATTTGAATTTAGGACTTCCATATCTCTTAGTTATAAAATTAAGCAAAACTTTTTGGGACAAAATCCCCCGCATTACCTTGCAAAACTCTCATCATCTCTTCTTACTTGAATTCTACTCCTAACTCCTTCATAAACTCCCCAACCACTACCATTGCAACCACCATAGCCACCGACACCACCACTACTATCACTGCTGCCACACCTCAACCACCATCGCCACCTCCAGGATCACCACTACCATACCATACTCACCACAACCAACACCAACTTCACTAGTACCACCATAACCATCATTGCCACCACCACCACCATTATAGCATAATCACCACAACCACCACCATCACTACTATCACCGATGCGACCACCATAGTCACTGATACGTCCAAATCCTGTCCTCTTGTGAGTTTGACCTGCAAAACAGATTTTAAGCTGCCAAAGACCACATTTTTGGTGGTCGAAGGCACTCCGATGCTTAAGTCAACAACTTTGTTTGAATAAGGAAGTACATTTGGACAAAACTAAGTTAAAGTTGCATACCTGTGTCGAATGTTCCCTTTACCTTTTATAATGGTCGCAGTTAATTCTCTGCGTGACTTATGCATGTGAGGTGCAATGGAAGGAGTTGTTTCTCATAACAATCTCATCCTTAATGGAGATGCGTCTGTGGAGGCGTAACTCCTTCCACGACTCTTTTTGGTGGAACATTCATGTTCTTTATGAGAGAACTCGTGTCGGACCTGGATTTAGGTTTATGAGAGAACTCGTGTCGGACCTGGATTTAGGTTTTAATTATATCTTCTCATTAGTGGGCCTTGTCTGGGCCTCTGTGATTGGCTTCGTTCTTCTTGAATTTTACAAGCTGGCTCAATAGATGGGATGTCATATCCTCGTGATGGACGTTCTTTGCCACGTGTATGACCGTGATGATCGGTATATTTTGATGTATTATCAGCTACTCCCTCCTTAGTTAGTGGGTACGAAGATGTGGCCACTAACTCCGTGATAGTTTACCTTTCAATTCCATCATTGCCTTGTATTTAATGTTGTCAGCAACTTTTTGCAGGTTGGTGTCTCGATTCTTTGCTTGTCGGTTCATTTTTTCACACATTTTTGGGGTTTCGCAAAGCCATCATATCTCGCACGCTATCCCATGAGCCGTCCCTTCATTGCTCGGCTCTATAAAAAGATATGTGACGAATCTGTTTCCCCTTCTTTACGCTATCTTTGAAATAAGGGTTCGTTCACTCATTCGCCTTCTTTATTTTCTTTGCTCTTCTATTCCTTAACGACGTCTGTTGGTGATAAACTAAGCATTAAGTCGCTAGCTATGTGTGAGGCTCATTTTTCTTCCAAGAGAATTTCTCAGGCGACGCTGGACAATCTTCGTTCTGATTATAATCTACCGCCCGACCTTGAGATTATCCTGCCTGAACTTCTTGAGCATTCCTCCTGCCCATATGGGTCCTAATGGTTGGAAAGTAATGGTTTCTTCTTACGCGAGGGCTATTATGTTTGACATTCCTTTGACTGTGAGGGTTTTGCATTCGGTAGTTAGTCTGTTGGCGAACGGGGATATCTGCTTCCTCTGTTCTCATGTTTGCTTCGAGAAACTTAATGATGACATCCATGATTGGTCAAGGTCTTGGTTCTATGCTTCTGTGAACTCTGGCTACTTCCAACTGCGAGGTCGTTTGATTTTTCGATCATTCCAAGTTCCTAATAGACAGAAGAATCTTCAGTTAATTGTTGAGGAACAGAGGATCAATGAATGATTCTTGAAGCTTCACTAGTTTCCTGTGGAGGCATTTCTTTCCAAGGGCATCCTATAGCGTAGTGGTTTGTACACTATGAATGAAGCAGAGTGTGTCTTGTTTATTGAGTCTCGTGCTGAGGCCATTACTGTTCCCGTTGCTCGTGTTGGCGTTAGTGATGCTAGCATTGATTGGAAAGTAAGTTCGGACAGACGTTTTACGGATCTTGATGCTCTTGTTAATGTCACAGCTCCGGCTTCCAAAAAATGAAAGCTTGCGAGGTCTACTAGTCCATTGAGGCGACTGTTGATAGATCTTGGTCTAGTTCCTAGGAAGAAATGACTTTCTACTAGTGGTTCTGCATGGATTGCATCCCGTCTGAATTCCGTTCAGGATGTTATGGGGGCTACCTCTCACCCAAGTCCTTTCTGCAAAGATGTTGTAAAAGAGGATCGTGAATCTCTTGAGGAACTGAGGCTGGCATTGGAGAGGAGTGAAAAAGAGATTACTCATTCGTTAAACAATAATAAAAAGATGCTACTTTCTATCTATGGTATTTCGGACGTTGTTGAGTTGTCTAATGATGATCCTTGAGCTATCAATGATAAAATGCTTCAGTTAGTAGTGGAACAGTCTAAAGATGTTGGTGGTGGGTAGAGTTTCAAGGTTCACTCTCCTCCTTCTCCTTCTATTGACGTCAGCAAAGCGGTTGGGTTCTTAGTTTCTTCTCATGTCCGTCTAAGTCTCCTGCCCCTGCCATCACCTCTAGTCACACTCCTGCCACTGTTGCTTTTTGGCGAGAGGGTAAAAGCGATTTTTCCATTGTTACTGTTATTCCTTTCGCCCTTCCGGCTATCAAGGGTGGTTCTTCAGTGCTTCCAAATCTTTGTGTTTTTCATCCATGGGTTGGTTGGACTGAGCCTGGCCCAAAAGATATCCGTATCAAGTCGGATGGCATTTTTTGTTGATTTACTCAGCTTGATGTGCAGGACGGTGCATGCAGGTTGATAAATGAGTGGCACAGGTGATTAGTGGAAAGGCCTTCAATGCACGTACTGGATCCATTTGATCACCTCGATCATGGTCTTGCCCAGATGATGGATGGGATGAATATCTTGCTTATGCAGGGGTGATGGGCTCGGTCTATCGAGCTGGTCGTGATCATGTTGCTTCTTTGGAGAGGAGGTTGGCGGCACTGTTGCTGGTTTTTTCTCACGTTCTTTCCCAATTCGACGTGTTGAAAGCGCAATGCGCAGAATCGGAGAAAATTGCAAAGGTTGCTCGAAAGTCATTCATTGAGGCGAAAAGTATGCGGGATAAATCTGCTGCCGAGCTTGAGTCTTTGAAAGCCAAGTTGGATGGGGTTTGTGCCCATCTACGTGATGTGGAAAAGAGTTATCTGCTGAGAAGGAAGCTTTTGATGGAGCTTCTTGTGCTGAAGTTGAGCAATCCATTATTTGTGATATTGTTGAGAGACGGGTGGAATAGATGATTGTTGCGCTTGACGAGGTTAAGGTAGATACTTCCGTTATGCTTACCCCGCTGAGGGGCACCTTGCTGCGGCCAAAACTGAACTTGTTACCACCAACAATAGGCTCCGCATTGTCGAAGCCGAAGATTGGAATCGAGTTGTTGATGGACGGATTGAACTTCTTGACTATATCGAGGGGCTCGGTGAGGATTAATCCAGATACCGTTACTTGATTGAACAAGCTTTCAAAGACGATGATGGTGAAGAAGTTGTTCCAGTAGTTAAGGAGCCTTTGCTTCTTCTACCTTCGGACGCCTTAGAGTCATTGCTTCCCCTCCCTCCTGCGAAGATAGTGCTTCGCATATCTCCTTCTCCAGATGTAATAGAGTAGTATTATCAATGAAATGAACTTTGTTATTACTTTCCTTTTAGTTCAGTTGTAGTTGTCTTGGATTTTTCTTTGAATTCCTTTATAATTGCTTTCACGCTTTTGCTCATCATTCGTCTAGAGATGGGTCAACATTATCCTTCTTGATGCGCTGCAAAAATAAACAAGTTTATTTTCCCTTGTTGGCTCGGTCAATCCGCAGTTCCTCAAATCATGTTGATTCGTTCTTTTAATTCTGACTATGTTGATTCGACGTATCAGTCGACTTGAAGTTTTTGTATTAAGTTAACTTGTTCATACAACTTTTACTTCATTAACTCGACGTCTCAGTCGACTCGAAGTTTTTGTGTTAAGTTGACTCGTGTGTCCAACTTTTACTTCGTTAACTCGTCGTCTCAGTCAACTCAAAGTTTTTGTGTTAAGTTGACTTGTTCGTTCAACTTTTACTTCGTTAACTCAACGTCTCACTCGACTCAAAGTTTTTGTGTTAAGTTGACTCATGTGTCCAATTTTTACTTAGTTAATTCGATGTCTCAGCCGACTCGAAGTTTTTGTGTTAAGTGGACTTGTGTGTCCAATTTTTACTTCGTTAACTCGACATCTCACTCGACTCAAAGTTTTTGTGTTAAGTTGACTCGTGTGTCGAACTTTTACTTCGTGGTTAATCAGACCAAAAGTTTATACATATCCGACTTTTGTCGTGGTTTCTTTATATGACTAATTTTTGACGTATTTATTATGTCGTCCATGCATAAAATGGGGATTCCAAATTTGTAATCTTATTGATATTTCCTTTCGGATGCTCTCACCAGCCCTAACTCGTTACAACGTATATGTTGGTTCGAAAAGCGATTTGTTTTGCCTTTTTTTGCTTGAAGTCGGTCCTCGTATTAGAGATTGATGTTTTTGCTACTTTGTATTTTTTGCTTGATGTCGGTCCTCGTATTAAAGATTGATGTTTTTGTTGCTTTGTTTTTCTTAGTTTGATGTTGATCCTTGTTTTTCGTATATGTTGTCGTGGCTAACAGACTCAAGGTGCCTTTTTATTCGGTAGCTGAGTAGTGTCGGTTTGTCCGATCATGTTCGCGTCATCACGAAACTGTCCGATCATGCTTATGTCAACACCAAACTGTCCAGTCATGCTCATATCAGCACCGAATTGTCTAATAATGCTCACATCAACACCATATTGTCCAATCATGCTTATGTTAGCTTCATGTTTTGTGTCAACCGCCGAGGTTCGGTCGAGTCAGTTGTTGTCAATTTTTTCCATTGGTGATTCGGGTCGACCTTGCATCAGTCGGTAGGGTCTTTGAATCGCATTAGTTGGCCGATGAAAACTTTTTCATGTTCTATGTATTTGTAAAATGGCTCGTATGGTTTTGTTAGTACTCTTGTTATGTTATAAATCAGTTTGAGTAGGAAATTTTCCTAGTTGCTTCTTCTGTTAGGTTGACCATTTTGCTTCCTTCGGTTATGCAGTGTAAGGCATATATTAGTTCTCTGGGCTATTTTCGATCTCGCGGTGCTATCTGCTTTCTCCTTCCATTTAAGTTGTTTATCTGGCATTCCGATGAACTCGTTGAGTCGTCCTTTCTGAACCCAATGCTTGATTTCGCCTTTTAGATTGTAGCAGCCTTCACTATCGTGCCCATGATCCTTAGGGAAGGAACAATATTTGCTTTTGTCTCTTCCTTTCGGGTCTTCTCTCATCCTAAGCAGCCAGTTGTTGTTATCCCATTTTGCTATGTGCTTCAGTATATTGGCTCGACTTGTTTTCAGGGTTGTATATGGTTTGTATGTCTTCTTTATCACATTTGTTACTCACTCAAGTCGAGTCGCGCTGATTGTAGCTTTTAAGATTCTTGTTGGTTCGAATCAATCCTTCTGCCATTCCGATGTTTCTTCAATTGAATATTATCCTCCCGTTGTCCGTCATCATGTCTCCTTTCTTCGTTTCTCTCTCGTTTCCTTGAAAGACTATCTTTTTCTTGGTCATTTTTTCTCCTGGCCGCCTTCATCTCCTCGAGAGAGATGTGTTTTGAGTCATTTTAAATAAAATTGTCATGCTTTTTGGAGGTTTCAGGTTAATGGCATCAAAAAAGGGGCTTCTCTTCAGTCCGGCGATGAAGCTCATAGCGGCTGTGTCGTGGCTACATCCGCCGATCACGAGTGATGTATCCTCATATTGTTTCCTTGGGCTTTTGTTTGACATGAAAGATGTAGTGTATTCCTTTCCTCATCCGCTGGCTCGCGATGAATCTGGTGATAAAAGCGGTGGCTAACGCTTGGAAAGAGTCTATCGATTTCGGTAGTAGGCTGTTGAACCAATTCATCGTTGTGGATGTGAGGCTGGTTGGAAATGTTCTGCATAAAATCGACTTTGTGGTTTCCTTCAGGGCCATCATGTAGTGGAAGTGTCTCAGATGATTGGTTGGGTTGGTAGTACCATCATATACTTCGAACGCGATGGAGTGAACTTTTTGGCATTGTCGTTTTCATGAGGGCATCGGAGAATGGCGGCTTGGCTAACTCGTATAGTATGTTGGGATCCGTGACTCCTATTCTGAACGAAATTTCAGCAAGTGTTCTGTCACACTTTGGAGTCTTGCCTTGGGGGAGCTCATTGTTTTCAAAGTTTCCCTGTTGGGGTTCTATTGGGACTTCGTCACTCCCTTGAGTTTTGTTGGCGGAGTTTTGTTTGGGCGATGCCCGAACGTGGTCGGCTGGCTGGATGTGCTCTTGGGTGATTTTTTCTGCATTTTTGTCATGTAGTTCATTTGGGCCATAAGCAGGTCTACCCGAGTATCTGTGATAGCATCACCGCGTATCTGGGTTGTCTGAGTTGTCAGGGCTATTGAATGTTGTCCGATGATTCGGGCTGCTTCTTGTTCATGAGTTGTTTGTGATGCTTCGTTGTCAGTATGAGAGTTGTTGCAATCATCGCTGGGTTGAAGATCTGTAGAGTGTGTCATTCGTTCTGACGGCTCGTTGATCTTCTATCAGATTGTGGTGAGCTTTGTCGCTATGGATCTTATTTCTTAAAAAGGAAACTCGACATTCCCCACGGACGACGCCAAACTAATACGTCCAAATCTTGTCTTCCTGTGAGTTTGACCTGTAAAACAGATGTTAGACTGCCAATGACCACCTTTTTGGTGGTCGAAGGCACTCCGAAGCTTAAGTCAGTAACTCTGTTGGAAGAAGGATGTAAATCTAGACAAAACTCTGTTAAAGTTGCATACCTTTGTTTAATGTTTCATTTACCTTTTGTAATGGTCGTGGTTAACTTTCTGCGTGACTTAAGCATGTGAAACGCAACTTAAAATTGCATACCTTTGTCGAATGTTCCCTTTACCTTTTATAATGGTCATGGTTAACTCTCTGCGTGACTTAAGCACGTGAGGCGCAACGGAAGGAGATGTTTCTCGTAACAGTCTCCTCCTTAATGGAGATGCGTCTGTGAGGCGTAACTCCCTCCACAACTCTTTTTGGTGCAACGTTTCTCTTCTTTGTGAGAGAACTCGTGTTGGGCCTGAATTCGGGCTTTGATTATATCTTTTCATTAGTGGGCCTTATTCAGGCCTCTGTGATTTACTTTGTTCTTCTTGAGTTTTACGAGCTGGTCCAATAGATGGATGTTCTCTGCCACATATATGGTCGTGATGATCGGTCTATTTTTATGTATCATCAGTTACCATAACCACCACCACCATGATTGCCGCCACTACCACCCCTACCATTATATTCACCGAACCACTATAGCTGAACCACCACAACTAATATCATTTCAACAACCATTGTCATTGCCACCACCACCACTATCGCCTACATTTGCAATCAACATCACCACAATCACTTTTCTGAATTGCTTTGATTTTCTTTAATTACTAACAAGCGCCTGTAAAGTAAAGTGTTGCAAACTAATGCAATGCAAATTAATACATTTCCATCAATTTGCAAAATGCATTATTTTACAATGTACCAAGCAAAGCCTAAAATCTTACCAAAATTATGAGTTTTGCAGTTTGGTTTGGGTTCGTACAAAGTAACTAATACTAAAGGTTTGTTGGAGATTTTGTGAGAAATCAAGCATCCAACCGTGTATAATCCTAGTAGAATCTGTAGGAGTTTCACTCGAGATATCTCAATTGTTAAACCAGATAAATGGACCAATCGTTTAAAGGGGGAAGGAGTGGAAAAGAGATGGAATGGGGTAGGGACGGGGTTTCGGTGAAGTAGAAGGTCTGCAGGGTTGACAAAACAAAATAAACAGATGTAAGGTTTCAATAGTAAGTGTGAAGAACAAGCTGAAGGTAGAGAAGAAGAATACCAGACCAGACCTTGGGGCATCATTTACCGCAATTGGAGCAACAAATGAACTTGACGTGGCCGCGTCCGTGCTAGTAGCGCCCTCCATTTCTGGGCTTGAACGTCTTCAAACACAGAGAAGATTGACGAATCAGTGATGATCGATTGAGATGAAAGATATTTAAGGTTTAGTGTTGGTATACCATGGTTGCATGGGCACTCTCTCTGTGGCTACTTCTGCTCTGTAGGGTTTCTTTATAGGGACGGAGAGTGAGATATTTATGGAGATGGAATTAGGAACCCTAATTCTTTTTCTTCTAGGGGGGGGGGGGGGGGGGGGGGGGGGGTTGTATTCAATTAAGGCCTGTGAAGGATTTTGAAGAATTTTAAAATTCAGGGGTATTTAATATAGATTTAAAATGACTGTTTTAAAATCCATCAAAATCAGGGGTATTCAATTCATGTTTTTAAAAAATACACCAAAATCAGGGGTATTTAAAAGATAATGGATTTTGAAGGATTTGTGAGTAAAAAGTATAAATAACAAGAGTCATTTCAAATAAAACCTCTCCCCCCCAAATATTTCAACTGATTTGTATTCTCTTTCTTTCTTTTCTTCATTTATTTTTCTCCATCTTCTTCTAGAGTTCTAATTATTTATGACGAAGATCAACAAACTCTCTCATCTCAATCTCAATTGAACCCATCATCCTCTATTTACGAATATACCCCTCCTACCAAATCTAATGTCAGTGCTTAATAGCTTTGAATTGATTGCAATCAAAAGGTACACAAGCAAGGAAGAAGACTAGGAAAATGAGTAAAAGTTTATTTTTGCATACATGTACTCTTTTGATTAAAGGCGAAAAGAGGAACAAATACTAAAGTTGAATGTATAAACAACTAGTGCACCCACTATTTCCACCATGATTCCCATCATAGTCGAACTCATTAACATCCATACAGGCATACAACTACTACAACATAACACATAGCATTCAATGAGGCTTTCAGATTTGTGATTTTTAATGCCCTTTTCATCTCTTGTCCATGTTCTTTTGTTATGTAGTTAAAGCACGTCATTTGTTTTTTTGTTATGATATAAATATTACTATGAATAATATTGTCATTTAGATTCATTGCCATATTGTTAAATTGAGAGATAGATCAACACTTGTCATTTACAACACTTTAGTTGATTCTTAATGTAAATATCACTATCTTCAATTAGCTTATCAGGTTTTTGATTTCGATAATAAGGAATTCTCATACTCTAGCATCCTAAGCATTACTGCATTAATAATGAAGTATGAGAAGAATATTAAAGCTTTTTGAGAAAATTTTGTATCGTTTTTTGCTCCAAATCCATCAGATTGCTAACATTCCTATTAGAAAGGAAAATAAAATAAAATAAAGCTTGGGTGTCGTTGGGTAGAGGTTGATGTAAAAGTCTATGTTTTTCTCTCTAGAGATGGATCTCATCCAAAAGCCGTAAAAATCTATTGAAAATTGGATGAATTGGGCGAGGAACTGATTTCAGCAGGGTATGTCCCAAGCAATGATTTCAGTAGGAGGTGTTGTTTCATAACTTCCTATGACTAATAACAAAATCATAATAATCCATAGAAATCCGTAAGAATTCTTTAAAATTCATCAAAATTCCAACCTTTAAAATCCATCTAGATATGTAAAATCCATCAAAATCCTTTAAAATCCATGAGTTTTAAAATCCTTCACAATCCATTAAAATCCTTAATTGAATACATTTCCTAAGATTATAAGTGGGTTTGGCTTGAAAATGGTGGTGGTTTGCTGATTGATGATGAATGACGAGTGTTCAATGATTGAAAAATCCATTGAAATTCGGCCTGGCCTGATCTTGGGCTATTCAAAAAGCCATTGAAATTGGGTCTGGCATGGCTGATTAACCGAAGGTCTTCAAATTGGAATAGATGACCAAACCGAGAATTTTTGTCCGGTCCTATTTTTAGGACTTAACACTAAAAAAAATATTAAAAATACCGGACCAATTGATCAGTCGGTCTGATTTTTCGATATGCCCAGAAAGATGTTATTTATCTGCCAGAGGTGCCCATAGGTCCTTCAGTGCCTCGCAGTGAATATCTCATTGCTTTTTTGGTGGATTTTCATGAGAGATTACCTAGACTTGAAGGGACTACACCAGCAAATGAGGCTGCAGAGAGCTTTAGATACCTTAATTTAGTGAAGGAACCGAAGAACTCGGGGATGTTTTTACTTTGGAAATCATTGTAACTGAGGTCTAGATACTCCAAATGTTCCAAGTCAACTAGAGAAGGACTGACTCCCCTAATTCTTTTGTAGAAACGTTAAGCACCAGAACATGGCCAATCTTGTTGCTACACTCAATACCTTTCCAGTGACACCAATCTTCATGCTCCATCCAAGACGAGAAACCGTTTGAAACCATAGGAACCAGACCATTCCAAACGGTTCGAGTTAGGTTCGATTTCGATGTTCAAAATGAGGGGATCCGAACCGAACTGGATCCGTTAATTTTAAACGGTTCAAGTTAAATTCCTCCAAATTTGAAACCGATCCGGACCGTGCCCACCCCTAGTCTGATGAACCACCTTTAATCAGAACAACGGTCTATTCCACAAACCAAATCAAACCCTATTGCCGTAACACCCTTCAAAGTAATGAAGGTGGGGCAATAATGTGTATACTATAGTTAACAATATAGTTAACAATGATTGGTTCTAGAGAGTGGTGACTTAAATCAGAACAACACCGATCCAATTTCATTATGTTTCAGAAGATCCCTTAATATGCAAAGTCTTAAAAGGAATAGTGATTCTACACAGCGAGGAAATGGGCGAAGGGAGTGAGGTGGCGAGTGTGGGAGCCGTTCACCCTGCTCGGGATGCTCACACGAAAAGTCAACGCACGCATCTCGAGTGGGGTGAATGGCTTCCACCCCCGCCACCTCACTTCCCTCGCTCGTTTCCTCGCTCATTTCCTCGACACTTAGAATTTCTGTAAAAGGAAATATCAAAAAACAGGATACATCACAAACGTACCCTCTAGAGACGAGCATCTCATCTGATATTAACTTTTAACCTAGAAAACAGGTAAAATAATAATGATAAAACTAGTTATTGTAATAAATAAATAAAAAGCATCCAACTAAATTAAACAACAAAATTCTTTACCATGCACGCAAGTGATAAGACTAGAGATGCTAAATAAACAAACGACAATTGACTAGTTACTTTCTACTGCAAATGTTAAGTAGTGAAACAAAAACAAGACACAAGGAAAACATCTAGCGAACATAACAAGTCTGCAACCCCCAAAATCCAAAAGACATCTTCCTCAACGATTAGCCTTGGCAACACGTTCAATTTCGTCCTTCTTCTTAATAGCGTAGCTGCAGACGAAATTTGAAATTACATAAATTATCAATTGAAAATATAAACAAACGAAAAAAAGACCTTGACAACCTCCTCGTTACCTGTTGGAAGATCCTTTGGCAGCATTAATGAGCTCATCGGCCAGGCATTCAGCAATTGTCTTGATGTTCCTGAAAGCACTTTCACGAGCACCGGTTGTAAGAAGGTAGAGTGCCTGGTTGACACGTCTGAGTGGAGAGATATCAACAGCCTGACGCCTCACAACTCCAGCTGAACCAATTCGAGTAGCATCTTCTCTTGGTCCACTGTTGATCACAGCGTCAACAATAACCTGAATGGGGTTGAGATCAGTGAGAAGATGGATGATTTCCATGGCATGCTTGACAATTCGCACCGCCATGAGCTTCTTTCCATTGTTGCGCCCATGCATCATAAGGGAATTGGTCAACCTCTCGACAATGGGGCATTGGGCCTTCCTGAACCTCTTGGCCGAATACCTCCCAGCTGTGTGTGGCACATATGTAGCATGCTTGGATGGTTGAACACTGATGTAATCAACCAGTGACATGTCACCAACCTTAAGACAAACCAACCAGTTAAATAAGTGAAAACCTTAGAAAACATTTGCATGTTCTTGACATTGATTATCGGGATACTCCATCACCCCAAAACCTAAGTAATTAAACTGATTTTGAATGGTAAAGTCTGATGTCCTCTGTTTCAGTTTGGAATTTTACAATTCATTTTTGTTGTCAGAAACATCAAAGTCTAGTCTGTATCCTCCATCATCAAGACAATGTTGCAAATTTTCCATTTCCATTTGAACCAACAATTCCTTAGGATTTTAGGAGTAAACAACAATACACACAGTAATCCTATAATCTTATGGCAATCAATACCCTCATCCGGAATTTACACATATCGCATCTTTACTATGTCTAAATTTCACGAAAAATTTTGGGTTACCTAAATATTTCATATTTTGTTTTACCGAAGTATTTTCGAAATACAAAAACGAAGTATTTTTGAAATCCAAAATATTTAATTTTTTATGGGTAATTTTTTTTTTCAACCTTTGTTTGTTATACGAGTGATTCTTATACAATATGTAGTTTGTATGCCACAAGACCAAATATTTGAGGAAAATCAGAGAAACCAAAATTAACTCTGAAAATGAAATCAGAGTCCTTTGACCTAATCTATAAACTATTGACTGATGATAGATCATTAATTGTTGGATTTGTAATTTTTTAAGCGTTGCTCGGTGAAATAGCTACTCCGTGTGTTGTAGATAAAGTGAGTTGCATGAATCAAACGAATCGAAGATATAGATACCTCAACGTCGACGAAAGACCATCTGTTGAACATTTTCACCTCGGACTGATTGGAATCCAACACTGCAGCAGCCGATGCTGCTGCTATCGCTTCCGTAGCCACAGCCATGATTGCTCTCTTCTTCTCTCCTCCTCTTCTTTCTCTCCAATCCAACACCTAAAAGGATCGCCTCTTCTCTTCCCGTCTGCGTTGCCTCTCCAAAACCCTAAATACACAATTTAAAGCAAGCTGCCCATTGACACTGAAAATCACCACATTACCCCTCACATGAATAGTGATATTGCACGAGCCTTGCGCGTGAGGTTGTTGTTTTCACCCACAGTATTAATTTTGTACACCCACTTAAAGCAAAGCTCCTCCTTGCCCCTTCTTTTCACTTTACCATACCAGTGGTCTTGCACGAGCATTTTGCGTGCGTGCGTGCGTTCGTTCACGAATAATTAGTTAGTACGAAAAAATTAAACAAATGCGCAACATTGAATGCGGTAAAAGAATGCACATGCAAAACTTTACAGTGGTTACAAAAATTGAGGTGTTTTGTTTGATTTTATGAAAAATGATTGTTGGTGATGATACATCAAAATAGACTGATCATCATGATTGTACACGTGGCATAGAGACTCATCACGAGGATATAATGCCTTATCTATTGGGCTAGCTCATAAAGCCCAAGAAGAATGACGCCAATTACAGAGGCCCAGACTAGGCCCACCACTAAGGAGACGTAAACAGGACCCGAATCAAGACCCAGACAAATCAGAGTCTGAGTCCAGGCCCGATACGCATTCTCTAAAAAAGAAGAAGAACGTTGCACCAAGAAAGAGCCGTGAAGGGACTAACGCCCCCACGAACGCATCTCCATTAAAGATGAGACTGTTACAAGAAACATTTCATTCTGTTGCGCCTCACATGCTTAAGTCACGCAGAGAGTTAACCACAATCATTATAAAAGGTAAAGGAAACGTTCAACAAATGTATGCAACTTTAACTGAGTTTTGTCCAGATTTACATCATTCTTCCAACAGAGTTACTGACTTAAGCATCGGAGTGTCTTCGGCCACCAAAAAGGTGGTCCTTGGCAGTCTAAAGGATGACGATTTTTGGACGCATTAGTTTGGCGCCGTTCGTGGGGAATGACGAGTTTTTTTTTCCCTGAAAACAGAACATGCAGTGACAAAGCCCACCACAACCTGACAAAAGATCAACTAGCTATAAGAAAAAACAATGCAGCCCGCGGATCATGAAAACTCTGATGCTGATGCATCGCTAACGGCTAGAAAAGGAGAAATAACCTGGATCACTGAACCAACAACATCCGAGAATGCGAATCTACAGCACGCAGTAGTCCAGACAACCCAAGTATCCGATGACGCTACCACAGACCCTTGGGTAGATTTGCTCATAACCCAGATGGAACACGTAACAAAAATGTTGGAGAAGATCACACAGGAACACACTCAACTAACTAATCCAGTTCAGGCAAAACCACAACAAAACTCTGCCAATCGAACTCAAGGGAGTGATGACTTTCTAGCAGAGCCCCAACAAGGAAACTTCGAAAGCAGCGAGCTCCCTCGAGACAAGAATCCACTATATGAATGGACGCTTACCGAAATCTTGTTCAGAATAGGAGTCACGGATCCTAATGTACTATACGAGTTGGCAAAACCGCCATTTTCCAACGCCCTCATGAAAACAGCAATACCGAAAAAGTTTACTCCGCCAAAGTTTGAGGTATATGATGGAACTTCCGACCCAACCGATCATTTGATGCACTTCCACCACATGATGGCCCTGAAGGAGACCACAAAATCAATATTATGCAAAACATTCCCAATCAGCCTCACTTCTACAGTGATGAACTGGTTCAATAGTCTACCACCGAGGTCAATAGATTCCTTTCAAGCTCTGGCCACCGCTTTCATCACCGGATTTATTGGAAGCCAGCGGATGAGGAAAGGGCCACACTACTTCCTGCACATCAGACAGAAGCCCGATGAAACAATATGGGAATATGTCACCCACTATACTAATGAATTGACAATGATTGACGGATGTAGCGATAACACAGCCGTTGCAACCTTCATGGCCGGATTGAAGAGATGCCCCTTCTTTGATGCTCTTAACCTAGAGTCTCCAAAGGGTATGGCGATCCTGCTAAAAATAACTCAAAATCATATCTCCCTAGAGGAAATGAAGGCAGCCAAAAAGAAAAATGACCAAGAAAGAGAAATTTTTTTCAAGAAAAGGGGAAAGAAATGAAAAAATAAGGCAGGACGACGGATAACAGAAAGGCGACGATTGGTAAAAAAAAGCATCAAAATTGCAACCAACGCGAACTCGACACGAACGGGTAACGAGCGTAATGAAGACCACATACAAGTCATACACAACCCTGAAGACAAGTCGAGCAAATATACTGAAACACATAGCAAAATGGGATAACGTCAACTGATCGCTTCGGATGAGAGGGAATCCGGAAGGGAGAGATAAAAACAAATATTGTTCATTCCATAAAGATCATGGGCATTATACCGAAGAATGCTACAACTTAAAAAATGAAATCAAGCACTGGGCTCAGAAAGGACTACTCAACGAGTTCGTCGGAATGCCAGACAAACACATCGCGTGGAAGGAGAAAGTAGACAATGTTGCAGGATCAAAAGAACAGTTCAGAGAGTTGATATACACTACATGCTTCATGGCTGGAGGAAGCAGAGCACGCGAACAAACTCCTCACTCAAACCGATCTATATCGAAACAAGGGTACTGACGAAACACTTCACGAACGAACAAGACATGAAAAAACTTGCATCAGCCAATTCGTACAAGTCAAAGAGCCTCATCAGCAGTTGTAAGTTTGACCCAAACCACTAACAACACACGAGGATGAAGCAAAGAAAAACAAAGCGACAAAAATACCAGCCCACAATACAAAGGCTGACGATGAGCAAAGACAGACGAAACAAATCATACTCTGAACCATCATAAATGCCTTAATGGCCAAAGTTGATGAAAAACTCAAAGAAACACCAATAAAGATTACGAATCAGGAACTCCAAATATTCGCGCGGACAACAAGATAGACACGTCAATAAATTAGCCGTACAAAGCAATCAAACAATAAAAGTCGGACACACTCAACTTCTAGTCTGATCAACCAATAAGTAAAGGTTGGACACTCGAGTCGCCTAAACACAAAAACTTCGAATCGACCGAGATGTCGAACAAACGAAGTAAATGTTTGACACCCGAGTCACCTAAACACAAAAAACTTTGAATCGTCTGAGATGTCGAACTAACAAAGTAAAGGTTAGACACCCGAGTTACCTAAATACAAAAACTTTGAATCAACCGAGATGTTGAATTAACGAAGTAAAGGTTGGACACCTAAGTCACCTAAAATACAAAAAACTTCGAATCGACCGAGATGTCGAACTAACGAAGTAAAGGTTGGACATTCAAATCACCTAAACACAAAAAACTTCAAATCAACCGAGATGTCGAATTAACGAAGTAAGTGTTGGACACCCGAGTCACCTAAAACACAAAAAAAACTTCAAATTGATGGATATGTCAAACTAACGAAGTAAAGGTTGGACACCTGAGTCACCTAAACACAAAAAAACTTCAAATCGACCAAGGTGTCAAGTTGACAAAGTAAATGCTCAACAAATATATTCCCAAAAGGACATCGATCTGATAGACAAAAAGTCAGAGTTAAGAGAACAAGTCAATGTATTACGAAAAAGTACAAGCGAAAAGCAACTCTTTACAGCAAATCAGGAAGGACAACAACCTAAGCATGGAAGTAGTTATAACTACAACCTCCTCTCCAAAAGAGCCACTTGATCACGACCAACTTGATAAACTGAGCCTATTACCCCTGCATAACCGAGATGATTCATCCCGTCCATTATATGCTCAAGTCTACAGTCAATATGGTCAAACAGGTCAAGCATGGACATCGAAGGCCTTTCCATCAATCGTCTGTACCATTCATTTACCAATCTACGTGCATCGTCCTGCACGTCGAGTTGAGTAAACGAACAGAACTTGTCGTCAGACTTGATACAGATATCCTTCGACCTAGGCTCAATCCAACTAATCCGTGGATGAAGAACACGAAGATCCGGAAGCACCGAAGAACCACATCCGACAGTAGGGAAAACAAAAGGAATAGCAGTAACAACGAAAAAGCTGTGTTTACCCTCCCGTCGAGAAGCATTCGTGGAAAAAGAAGGGTTGACGGTAACAACAGGGGCAAGAGAAACCTGGCGAACAAGAGAAGAAACTAGGAACTCGGCTGCTTCGCAGATATCAATAAAAGGAGAAAGAAAATGATCCATGAAACTTTGACCGCCAACAATGTCTTTAGACTGCTCCACCACCAACTGGAGTATTTTCTCATTAATAACTTGAGGATCATCATTGGACAACTTAGCAGTGTCTGAAACACCATAAGCGGAAAGAAGTTTCATCTTATCGTCATCCAGTGGACGGATAGTCTCATTCTCGCTCATTTCCAACGTGAGCCTTAGCTCTTCAGCCTCCTCAAGAGATTCACAATCTCCTTTTGCAGCGTCATCATGGGAAGGACTTGGGCGAGAAGCGATATCCCTAGCAGAACTCTGACGAGTCACAAACCGAGCAGAACTACGATTCGAAAGTCATTTCTCCTTCGAAACTCGAATAGGATCTACTGGCCATCTCCTTGATGGACTCGTAGACCTCGCAAGTTTCCTTTTTTGCGAAGCAGGAGCATAAGCAATAGCAAGAGCATCGAGATTCGTAACATCTCGGACCGAGCTCACTTCCCAATCAATGCTAGCATCACGAATGCCACCACGAGCAACATAAACCTTAGCACAAGACTCGGTAAATAAAGTTCGTTCCGCTTCACTCATAATGTATAAACCACTACGTTCCATGATGCCCTCGAAAAGGAAACGCCTCCACAGGAAAATGGCAAAGCTTAGAGAATCGTTCACTGATCTTTTGCTCCTCAGCTGATAAGAGAAGATTCTTCCGACTGTTGGAAATTCGAAATGATAGAAAAATCTAACAATCTCGCAATCGAAAGTAGCCAAAATTCACAGAAGCAAAGAATCAAGACCGCGACCAATCGCGAATGTCATCACTGAGTTTCTCGAAACAATCAGGAGAACGAAGGAATCAAATCTCTTTATACACCAACAGACCGACCACCAAGTGCAAAATCCTAACATTTAAGAAAATACCAGAAATAGTAGCCCTTGCCTAAGAAGAGACCATCACCTTCCAACCATTAGGGCCCATTTGGGCAAAAGGAATGCCCAAGATATTCATATATTCCCATAACAGCTCCGGAACAAAGAATAAAAAACCAAAAGAAAACATGCACAAATACAGTGCAATGTATCCAGCGTTTGGGTTACAAGAGCTATCGTCTTGTCCAGGTAGAACAAGCTCAAGGTCGGGCCGAAGATTATAATCAGAACGAAGAGTCTCTAGAGTCAACTGAGAAGCTCTATTAGGAGAGTAGTGAACCTCGCAAAGAGTTAGAGACTTACCACTTAACTTGTCACCAACAGACATTGTTGAAGAGTGAAGAAGCAATGAAAATGAAGAAGATGAAAAAACAAACAAACCCTAAATTCAAAGATTGCATGAAGAGGGAAAACGAATTTGTCACATTTCCTTTTATAGAGCCGAACAATGAAGAGACGACTCATGGGACAACGTACAAGATATGATGGCTATGCAAAATCCCAAGAATGTGCGAAAAAAATGAACGGGCAACCAAAAAAGGGAGTAGCTGATGATACATCTTAATAAACTGATCATCACGGCCGTACACATGGCATAGAGACCCATCACGAGGATACAACGCCCGATCTATTGGGCCAGCTCATAAAGCCCAGAAAGAATGAGGCAAATTATAGAGGCCCAAACTAGGCCCACCACTAAGAAGACGTAAACATGACCCTAATCCAGGCCCAAACAAATCAGAGTCTAAGTCCAGGCTTGATACGCGTTCTCTCATAAAGAAGAAGAAAGTTGCACCAAAAAAGAGTCGTGGATGGACTTACGCCCCACGAACGCATTTCCATTAAGGATGAGATTGTTGCAAGAAACATCTCATTCTGTTGCGCCTCACATGCTTAAGTCACGCAAAGAGTTAACTATGACCATTATAAAAGGTAAAGGGAACATTCGACAAAGGTATGCAACTTTAACTGAGTTCTGTCCAAATTTACATCCTTCTTCCAACAGAGTTACTGACTTAAGCATCGGAGTGCCTTCGGCCACCAAAAAGGTGGTCCTTGGCAGTGTAACAATTGTTTTGCCGGTCAAACTCACAGGAGGACGATTTTTTGATGCATCAGTTGAAATTTGGAATTTGAGACCTCTACATTATAAAATCAAAGTTTTTACAAAATAAAATCTTCCGCATTACTTTGCAAAACTTTCGTCATTTTCTTTTTCTATAATCCTCCCCCCCCCCCCCCCCCCCCCCCCCCCCCAAAAATCCTTAATTAATCCCTCGACACTTTAGATGAATTGTAACTTTTAAAGCAAATTGGTTAAGAGGACAATTATATTTAAATAAAAAAAATTAGTTATGTGAATTTAATAAAAACTTCATGTCAAGTATTACTAATACATTTTTTTTCGAGATAAGATACTTTAAGCCCTCTAATATTGTGGTTTCGCCCTTGTTAAGGAGGGCTAAGGAATCAAACCCCTTTTTTCTTAACATTCACTACAATTTTCGAGGTCATACCAAACATCATTAGCTATTGAGTCATGCAAAAGTCACCAATTCGTATAAGGATAAACTTAAAGTCTAGCTCTATATGAGCCTTATGCCCGACTCTTTAGCTTGTTTCTTCTTCTTATTCTTCTCATTAAAAATTTCTTATATATACTGTATATTAAAATTAGCTATGGTGAATGTGATAAATTCTATTAGAGGTATAGAGCCCACTTTGTCTTTGCAAGAAAAATAGATTAAACCCTCATTACATAGTTTTACTTCTCACACGATGTTAATTACGTCCACATTTTAGTTTTAACACATCAAACAAGCTAATATTCAATATATAAAAACTCATTACAAAAGAAATGTAATATATTATTCTATTTTTTTACCAGAAAAAAAAATAATTCTAATTGAATTCAAAATCATTAGACTTTAAATTCAAGCTACATTGAGCAAGTTTAAACCACCTAATCACTATCATTTGCATTTACTCTTTTTCTCCTTCTATAAGTCAACTAACAATGTGTTCTCACAAATTTGAAACCACCTATCTCTCATGGAAACTAAAACATATATGGAGACCTTACAAATTTACTAAGAGAATGGCAAAAAAAATTACAACTCATACATTTTACATACCATCACTCGAGAAAAATCTTTTAACCTTTTTTTATATCTACCACTTATTAATTTTACTACTCGTTCATATTACTTACTCTTTACTATCCATCTCCAACAACTAGCACTCAAAGTTACAATTTAGGTCAAAGTTAATAGGTCAAGTAAGATTCCTTGAAAACCTTGAACATTGTAATACTTGGCCAAGATTTCGACAAATGTCACCATAACCATGGCACAATTTTTTTTTTGTTTTTTTGATAAAGCATTATGAATATATATATATATATATATACACTATCCTGAATAAAGATTACATAATTCATGTCCTGCTATCGAAGCCAAATCATGAGCTTCGTAGTTCAAGTCTCGGGGAATAAAGTTACAGAACCAATTATTATGTAAAGAAAGTAAATGCTTAATATTACTAAGGAGAGGTTGCCACAGCCAACACTCTGTGGTCTGACTTGTCTAATCTCTAGAAAGTAGCAAAGAGGTCAGGGAGCCTGAGTCACCCAGTAGGAAACATGTATCCCATCGTCGTGTCTGGATAAGCAAAATGGCAGCCTCTGCAGAAAAACATTTTGCCATTGTACTGTTAGCTACTCGTCCGGAGATAGGAGATGCAATCCTCACAATGACATTGCCTCTAACATCAACGCCCAAGACTCCAACTGCACCTATATGGGAGGAAGGAAAAAAACAAGCATCATAAGTAACCATGACCATATCCGGGGTAAGCTCCAAGGGGATGTGTCGAGTCTGGTGTAGCCGGCCATTGATGGGATGATTGTTAACAGCTAGAAGTTGTTTCTGAAAGGTGGCTAGTCGAAGGGAGATTGTGTTAGAAATGGGTGGTTCCAGGGATTGGTTCGAGTTGTTGATGGTGAATGGGTTAGGGGGTGTAGAATGGATAGGTTCGACAGCTAGAATCGCAGTAGCTAGGGTTTGATGTACGGTTATCAAAGCAGAAGAGGAGGTACTGGGGTCAGGGGTGGCGAACCATTGTTTGAACCATGCTTTTCAAGTGCGTTTAAAAGCACTGTGGAGAAACTGGTTACTGAATTTTGAATGGTTGAAGATGATGTGGTTGTGACAGTTCCAAATAGTGACTAGAATTGTCGTGAACTGGGATAACATTTCCTCTTTGGATGTAGCATGAAGTTTAGTTGTGTCTCACATAAAAGATAAGGCTTTATGAGCTGATGGAGGGTTCAACACAACAATCCAATTAATGGGGAGAGGGGCAAGGTGCCAGAAGCGAGAGATGATCGGGCACATAAAAAAGAGATGAGTAACATCTTCTTGATGATTGTGGCAAAAGACACACAGGTTTTCAACATGTACATGAACCCTATTCAAGTTTGACATAGTAGGGAGGAGGTTTTGAGCAATTTTCCAGGTAAGAAAGATAGCGGTAGCCGGGGCTTTGATACGCCATAAATCACAGAGAAGTTTAGCCAGAATGTGGCTGTCAGTGGCCCGGGAAGGTGAAGATTCCCAGGAGTCTACTAAAAATGCCCTGGTGGCACTCTTAACTGAGAATACACCACGTTTATCAGAGGTCCAAATGAACCTATCGTGGTCAAAAGATGAGCGGATTGGGATATCAAGGATATCAGCTACCATTGGAGATGGAAAACAAGCTAAAAAAATAGTGGAGTTCCAAAATCTAAGGGATCCATTGGGGGATCCCAGAAATCCGAGATACGGGTAGGGGGGTCAATAGAGTCCGGGGTAAAGGATGGACATTCGGCGAGTGTAAAACCTAGTTTGACCCAACAATCGCACCAAAGATCTATAGTATCTCCTGACCTAACTTGCAATGAGTGTACCCAAAGCGGTGAGTGTACCCCTCCAGGCAAAGGAAGGGAGGGACGGGGGTTTGAGGAGTTGTAAGAAAAATTTGGTAGGGAAGTATATTTATTTGAGTTGAATGGTTCGAGGATTATTTGGCATCGAGATAGCTTGCCAGATATTCTTTGCCATGATAGCTAAATTTCTTACGATCGCCCAAATTACGAGGCAGCGAGATACGATCCCAAGAGCAAATGTGTCTAGATTTGCCGTCATCAGATCCGTTCCATCAGAAATTCCTAACAATCTTGTCCAATTTGGTAGTAACTGAACAAGGGAGAAAGAAAGTTTGCATAGAATATATTGGAATGGAGTTGATCACTGCTTTTATCATCATTGTACGCCCTGCTTGGGATAAGACTTTGGATTTCTAATAGGAGTCGATTTTATCAATAAGAAATTGGAAATTCGAAGCTTTCCGCTTAGAAAGGATAAGAGGAGACCCAAGATATTTCTCATTGGGATTGAATGATTTAGAGCCAAGGACTCTGTTAATCATCTTGGCATGTCTCAAGTGGATGTTAGCGCTGTACAAGATCGAGGATTTGTGATAGTTAACAGCTTGTCCTGAGGACGCACAGTATGAGGCAAAAAATTCTTCACCTGATGGGCTTCAGACAGGGAGGCTCGAGAAGTGGTTTGAGCCTGTTAACTAGGATTTTCGAAATTGTTTTGTAGATAACATTGCACAGTCCTATAAGCCTAAAATTATCTAAGGAGGTGGGGTTCGAGACTTTCGAAATGAGGGCCAAGAAAGATTCATTTAGCTTAGGATCCATTTTCTGAGTGACAAAGAAATTGACAATAGCATCGACGATGTCTTTCTTTACAAGTCCCAATAGAGCTAAAAAAAGGCATGGAAGTCGTTCAGTCCTTAGGCTTTATGGCTGCTAAAAGCAAAGATTGTACGTCGAATTTCATCCTCTACGGGGATAGCAATGAGAGCATAATTGTCGAGTTCTGAAATCACAGGCGAAAAGAGAGCCTCAATCTCATCATTAGGAATCGGGTGGCAGGTAGAGAAGATGGTGGAAAAATAATCATTGAGGATGTGCTCGATCGCATCATGAGAAGTGTGCCAGTGAGTATCTCTATCACAAAGTCTCATAATCAGGTTCCACTTTTTCCTAAGAAGAGAGGTAATATGGAAAAATTTGGTATTACGGTTACCCTCTTTGAGCCAAGATTATCCCAATTTTTTTGCCAAAAAATTTCTTCTCAATGGTAGAGATCCGCTAACCTATCTTCTAGTCGTTCAATAGAGTTTGCATTGACAATGGTCGGCGAAACAGATCGAGCTTTGTCCAAGGAAACAAGAGTATCTCTGATGTTATGATGAATATTCTTGAAGTCTCTTTTGTTTCATCTGGAAAGGGAGTGACTAAGCTTTTTCGTCTTACGATGGAAATTAACACTCGGTTCAGGGTGTTGCCGCCCAGTCCAAGCGGAAGTAACCAATTTGCCACAGTGAGGGTCACAGGTCCGCATCTGAAAAAAAAAAAAAAAGGAACGGTTTTGGACCAGGATGAGTGGTAGATGTCAATTGGAGGGATAAGACTCGGGTGGTCAGAGCCAAATGTATGGATGAAGTGGGCAATAGCTGAGGGGAAGAGAGTCAACCAGTATGTACATACAAGAATGCGGTCAAGCTTAACTTTGGTGCCATTATGATCATTTCTTTTATTGTTCCAAGTGAATTTTGACCCATTAAGAGGAAAGTCAATAAGGCAATGCATCTCAATGAATTCTCTCAGAATCTTAGTCTGAGCTGGGGTAGATCTACGATCTCCAATTTTATCCTCGAGATTTGCAGTGACATTGAGATCTCCCATAATAATAGTAGGTTTAGATTGTAGAACAAGATGTTGAGAGAATGCAGTCCAAAAAGAGGCCCTTAAAGCGGGTTCGGGTTCGCCATACGTAAAAATGATAGACCAAGCCGTAGTAGAATAATAATTTTGTAAAGTGCAGGCAATAAAAATTTTGCAAACTGAATCAATGACTATAGAAATACATTCTCTACAGAATAAAGCTAGTCTTCCTGAACGTCCCTGTGCTAGAATCGAAGTGCCATGTTTGAAGCCAAGCCGACGGCGCAGCCGATCCATTCGGGAAGAAGAAGCTTTAGTCTATAAATAAAAAAGAGCTTTGGTTTGGATTTGCGGGAGAGGGCCTGCAAATTCTGGATTGCGCCGGGATTACACCTCGAGCGTTTCAGGCAAGAATCATGGCTGATGTGGCGACCTTTATCGGCGGTCACCTCTTCCACATCAGGAGCACTAGGAGCTATGAAAGATTGAACTGATGAAGTTGAAGAATCTGAATTTCTTCTCAAAACTAAAGTTTGTTCGATGAAGGCATGAGCTCCACTGGAGCTGTGAGGATGAGCAAAATTAGTAGCTTGTGAGACAGGTGTAACGACTACTGTTTGTGTCTCTGTTTCATTTAAGCCACTGCCATAAAAGAGTTTTTTGGCCTCCTGGGACAAAACCAATGTGTCATCCTCTTCTATTTTCCTTTTGCCTTTGTTCATGTGAGCCACAAACTAATCCAAATCCGGCATGATTGGTCTGTTGCTGAGGTTTTTCTGCGGCGAGATTGTCAATTTTCCCTTGTGCGCATAGCCCATTTGCTCTTAGTTTTCTCCCTAGTGATTTTCATTTATTCATCATTCAGTTTAGCCTGAGAAGAAGTGTGATGCAGCACAGGAGGCCCAACCGTGAGACAAGGATTTGTCATAAGCTTATACGACCTTGAAAATGGGATCGATTGCAAGGTGCATGTTAGATAATCATCTAAGATGTTGCTCATGTTGAGAGAAAGTGGCTCACTGGTGAAAGTTTCCAGCAAATCTGGGAGCGTCGGAGATAGGGGTGTTTGTGTGTGATCTACTCCGGTGAGAAAGTTTCCATCAGTTGCATTGATTCGGCCATTGATCTCGGGTTCCAGTGATTGATTTAGATCTGTATTCATCATAGTGGGAGGTGTTTTTGATGTATGAATCTCGGTGGGAGGAGTGGTGGCTTGATCGATCAGTAAAGGGAGATGGAGAGTAAAAGTGGTGATAGGCAACAGATCTGCCTGATGAGAGTCACTGAGTTGGGTTTCGTTGTCGGATTTAGTCGGGTCAGAAATCGAGCAAGAAAGAGGTGGGTGCTGGGTGTCCATACTGCCATAGGTGTTAACAGTTGAATTCGGGTTTTGGTTAGCTCGGGTAGGCCCATCAGGACTTGATTGTAGTTGTAGGGCGTCACTGATGTGTAGTTGTTGGAAAGTGCAATGAAGTGGGATTTAGGATCCAGAAGAGTAAGTGGCAGGTGGAATGTTGGTGTATGGTTAAGAGATGCAAAAGAGTATTTGGGAGTTGTGGGGGTTAATGATTGGGAGGGGGATTGAATGTAAAAGTGCAATTGTGGGTCCAATTGTAAGAGGTTGGGTAGTTGTGATTAGTGCAGGAAATAAATGTTGGATGGTTGAATTGAATTGTGGTTGACTGAGTTGACTGAGTGGAATGAGTGGACCAGGAGACCGAGTTGTGTATGAGTTCATTTGTTGGGTGGGTTCAATCGGTGTGAGGAAACTATGGGTATTGGACATGTAGAGGCCATTGTCCGAGTCCGGTTCAAGTTGGCCCGGGTTCTGCTCAAGAGTTGACTCAGGCCTGTGTAGATGGATCGGTACACCCGAGTTGACTCAGTGAGTGACACCGAGTAGCATTCAATGCAGCCTGCATCTGACTGTTAGGTCGTTGAGAATGTGAAGCAACACGTCGTTGGTCAATAGCATCCGGCCGAGTATCGCTACTACCAATAGTAAGCCCTTGAACACCGGCCTCGGATCGAACCATGAGACAGGAACTCCGTTTGAATGGGAGAGTTCTATTGAGTAACATTTCTCGATAAGGAGTCAGAGGCATAGAGTTCCAAAACTACACATACTTTGGACATGATTGGCCTGAAGAGTGGCCTACTAGACCATAGCAAAAATAGAAGACTGACATGTTTTTGTAGGCGAATTGGATTGCATATTGGCGACCGTTGACATTGCCAAAGTCTATGTTCATCATACTTGGGAGTGGCTTGGTGATATCGATCCATAGCTTAAACCGGATGTATGGAAGTGTGGGATCAGCCAAAGAGATCAAATTTGCTTCAATGAACTCCCCTAAGTTGTCGGCCAGTAGTTTCACATCGGCTAGGGAGATTTTACAAGTGGGAAACTCATGGAATTTTACCCAAAGGGATGATATCAAAGTTGATCTCCATATAGTTCATGTCTTAGTTCTTGACCGAGATGAGTTTCCCAAACAAGGACCATGGTCCATTATCCACCATAGTAGCCTTTGCTTCCGTCGATCTAAATTGTATGAGATCGAAGGTATTCTTACACTACTACAAATATTAGCTTAGGTAACGCCACTTAGATAGCGCTTTTTTAAAGAGCTATCCAAGTGGGCACTAGGATAGCGCTTACTTGTCTTAAAAAAAAAAAATCAAAAAAAAAAAAAAAAAAACACTACAATAGCGCTTTTAATTTTTTTTTCCAGTTAAGCGCTATCTTAGTTATGTCTTAGATAGAGCTTTAAAAAACGCTATGAGAAAAAACGTTACCAAAGCTACCATAGCGCTTTTAAAGTGCTTGCATAGCGCTTCCGAAGCGCTATGCTACTTACATTTAGGATAGCGCTTCCGAATAAAAGCGGGAGATCAAATACATAAAACCGCTTATTATTTCACCCAAATTTTTAACAGCCCGCTCGATCTAACCTAGAAGGGGAGAACAACGCCTCCTTCTCTCTCTCGTCCCCCCTCTGTGCGTAGCTCTGCCTCCCTCTCTCTCACCCTGCTCCCTATCTCCATTGCTCTCACTCTCTCCATTGCTCTCCCTGCCTCCCTCACTCCACCGCTCTCACTCTCTCTCGCTTTCGAGCTTTGGGGGTTATGCAGGCCTCTAACTGAACCTTCCCTCCCACTCGCAACCCTCTTCTTCTGTGGAGGTAACTTGTCTTCTCTTCGAACCAAACTCCAACTCATTAGCTCTGATGCACTCAGATTCTTCAATCCTTCTCTTCCCGTCCATCTCCCCTTTCACTCCTTCATCTTCTCCACCACCCCAAACTCTAATTCCTTGTTGGGGATTAGGGTTTTACTTGATGAATATTTGGTGGTGATTGCAGGTTAAGAGTGAGTTGTTGCAGAGATTTGAGATGTTTTGTTTGCAGATTGAAGTGTCCTAAAAGGGTTTGATTTGTGGATGATTTGGATTCAATTTGGACTGAATTTGCTTCATACGAGTGGTAAAGTTGCACTCTTTTCATTTTTTTGGGGGTTATGTTGAAGAGTTTGTTTGTAGAGGGTTTGAGATGAATCCGTATGTGTAGATGTGCAAGAGTCTGAATAAAGAAGGAATTTTGTGAAATTTCAAGACTCCTTTTCATCAACCATATTTTTTTTAATCTGGTTGATGGGGAGTGTCCCATTGAGCACCAATGGTGCTTGGGAATTTCATAATCGAAGAACGCAGGATGAAGATGAGGGAGGGTGTGAAGTTAATTGTCCGAGGCAGGAGGAGATGAAGAGTGGAGTAGTCAGGGAGGGGAAGGATGGTGTGGGGGAAAAGGATTTGAGAAATAACAAGAGTAATCAAAATGTAAATAATGGACACGTTGGTGAAGATGTACAGGCGCAAGTTTGTGTGCAGATACCGCTGAAGCTACCGCATGTTTCAGTTGTTTGTTGGGAAAGATTCCTCCCTCGCACCACCTTAAGGGTTCTCTTGGTGGAAAATGATGATTCAACCCGCCATCTGGTGTTTGCTCTACTTCGTAATTGTGGTTATGAAGGTTAGTTCTTCGTAATTGTGTTTACTATGTGAATTGTTTGAATTTGATGTTAACAATTTTCACTTGTGCAAAGAAAAAAAGATGTCATGTTCTTCGCCAGCGTAAGGATGCTTGAGTTGATGTGGAGACTTGCATTAACTTGTCTTATCTCTTTCGAAAGTTACTTGTTTTGTTTTACATGTTTTGTTTTTGCCAATGCAAGTCCAAAACAAAAGAGGGTAGTGTGACATCTCTATGGAGTTATTTGCATTGGAAGAAATTATAGGAGAGGACCCGCTATCCCAAAACCAACCTAGATATGTTCATGATTCTCTCTTCAAGACATAAAAACTATAAGTGTTCATCTTAGTACATCAATTAGAAAACGACCATTGAGTTGCCACCTGCTTAAAACATCTCTGATATAATCTCAGCTTTCCGGTATTTGTAATTATCTTCTTGCTCGAAATGAAAATGTAATTTGAAGCTGGCCAACACCATCATGCCTTTTGCTTTTGTGCAATCTTGTTGGACTTAATAACTCATTTTTGTTATTTTAGTTGATACAGACATAAAACTTTAGAATCTTGCTAACAAGACCCATGGCCCCTATCTAGAGGACCGCTTAAATGTCATCCTTTAATAATGCACGGAAATCTGTGAGTCAACAAATCTTCGTGCATCATTATTTCATGTATTCATTAATCAAGTGCTCTTGTGAGCAACTGCCTGGTGAGAGAGGTGATACCAACTTGTGCAATGTGTTTCACAAGCTAATACGGTAAAGCATGCAGTACATGATTCTCAGGGAATTAATTATATGGACAAGTTTCTTCTGATAATAAAATGTAAGTCCAAAATATATAATCAAGATACCTGTGTGTTTTTTTTTTTTTTTTTCATTGTTAAAATTGAAGGACAGTGCAGGATTTGATTCTGTGTATATCTCGATGGCTTACAAATGGCATTATGTTGAGGGTATAATATCGAAAAGTCCAAGTCTATAACTGCTAGTTGTCCCTAACATTGTTGATCTCCCTATTTTGCTTTGTAATGCGGCACGGATTTCTCATTTCAATGTTGCTCTGTTGTATTGCGCCTTGGCAGTTACTACTGCCACAAATGGACTACAAGCATGGAAAATCTTAATGGATAAGACCAATCACATTGATCTCGTCTTAACTGAGGTAGACATGCCTTATTTATCTGGCATCGGTCTTCTAAGCAAGATTATGAATACTGAGTGTTGCAAGAATATTCCTGTAATCAGTAAGTAAATTTCCTTGCACCCTTTCAGTACTCTCTGTGATGAAGTTCTACTTAGTTGATTCCTTGTACTTATATCTCTTTTCATACTTTGCAGTGATGTCCTGCACTGATCCTGAGGTTCTTGTGTTGAAGTGTTTGTCAAAGGGCGCTGTTAGCTTTCTAGTGAAGCCGGTTCGAAAGAACGAGCTCAAAATCCTATGGCAGCACGTTTGGAGGAGATGCCACAGTGTGAGCTCAAAATCCTATGTTATATCAAAACTTTTCTGATGCATCTCATTTTTTTGAATTAGGATGAAAGAGAACTTAAAAGGCAGAGAAGAAAACAGTCAAACCGACCTCTTAAGGTGATGCATTAATTCCTTTTCCTCTTTTTTTGGGGTTATCATGAGATACATCATCTCTAAGACCTTCGCCATATCATGTCTTCTTTATATTTATATTTTTTTATTTTTATGAATCCGAAATGTATCTTAGGCAGTCAAAGGAGATTTTGATATGTCTGGTAGCATATGCTGCTTGTGAGCAAGTTTGATTTTGTTGTGATTTAGCCATCAAGCTAACGACTATCTCTAAAAAAATAAATAGGATATGCATGTGTGCCTGTGAAAGCTTATACTGCTGCCATTGTGTCTGTTCCCTGCATTACTTGTACATTTTGTCTAAGAAGACGATTGACCACTTGTTAGTTTAAGTAGCCAGATTGGATAATAAAGAGTTTCTATGACATACAAATGTGGGCCTAATACTAACAAGCATTTACTCTTCTGTAGGAACTCAGTACTTGAGTGAGAAAGAATAGCAGAACGCATGAAAGCTTTGCAGGAACTGGTTCCTAGCTCCAATAAGGTAGTTTTCTCTTTTGTAGTCATTTTACCCCCTTTAACAAGCTTAGGTTGCAGCCTTGCAGGTGCCTTGTTTTTTTTAATCAAACAGTTTATATAGTTTTCATTTATTGTTCATAATTGAAACTGTGAGTACTAAATGGTAATAGACCAAAAGAGATGCAACTATTGGTTAGCTTCTGCGGGCACTTTACCAATCTCAACCTTTGGTAAGTATACCAAAAACAAAAAAGAAAAGGAGAGTATCTTATTGAGTTTTGAATCTTTCATTGCTCAAGATTTCATTCAAGCTTATCTCCATTCTTTATAATCTACAAACTCAACGTCATGAAGTATAATATTCTGAACCTAGATGGTCTATTACAGTGTTTCTGAGATGGTGAACCCAATTTGTCTTACAAAACATTTAACTTCAATGTGTTTCAAGGATTTGTGTTGTGTCACCAATTGAAGTTTTGTGCCATGAGTAAGCACCTATTTGGATAGTCCTAATGGCTGCTGTGCACTTTATTGGTCCACATTTAGTTGCAATGTCATGGGCATTTGTTAGGTACTTAACATTATTAGTAACGTAAAGTTGGGCATACACGTCCGTGCAATTACGTTCTTATTTTTATCGAGTATACACAAGAACAAGATGTGGTAGAAAAGCTTATAGGTGTCTTTTGATTATTGTTTTTGCTCAATTCCAGGGTCACTCTGAGAGACTAAAACATTGGATGATCAATGCTGCAGTGGTGTTCTCTTCTTTTATGTTCTGGTACGGCATTAATGTAGATTAGTTACTCCCTTTTTTTTTCTCTCCCTTGGTATCTATGTTTATGTACATGTCATATTACTTTGCAATGTCAAATATATTGCAAAAGCAATAGCCTCCCATGGAGTAGCTTCATTCTTTGTGAGAATGGACAGGGCATATGCTGAGTCAGTGCTAAAAATAGCCTTATTAATACAGTGTTTTTCCATCAGATTAAGGGCAGTTCGTGCATAATTACAGAGTGTCCAGGCGATGATCCTGCACATGCTGTTATGACTACATCATGTTCATCTCTTAAAACAGCTCCATGTGGGTATCAAGGATCCTCTTCGTCCGGGCGTCAAGGAATCCGTTGCAGTCTGTAGATCAGCTGGAATTACCGTATGGAGTCCGTATGGAGAATTTCGTAATCAATTGGTCAGGATACTTGTACAACTGATTTCTCAAGGAGAAAATGGAAAGCTGAAGCAAAACATTTTAATTATGCCTGTAGTTTAAGATATTTATTAGTATTGTGCTACGAACAAATATATATGATAGCATATTAACAATTTTGTATGAATGCTTAAATTATATTTTGAATGAATGAGAAACAGTTAGTTATCATGTTGTGTCTTTATTGATTGATTGAACGTTGTCATTATTATATTAAATATTATATTTAGCCCAGAAAATCGGTATTGGTATTTACGCGCTATCTTAGCAGATAAACAAATCTAATTTAAAAAATTCATTTAAATTAAATAGCGCATAAAAAAGTGCTATGGTAGTTAATAAAAAAAAATCACCGAAATGAAGCTAATTGAAAAAAAATCAACAAAATTAAATAGCGCTCATCAAAGCGCTATTCAAGCTAATTTAAAAAAAAAATTAGCGCTTTCTAAAGCGCTATTGAAGTTAATTAAAAAAAAAATCAACGCTTAGATAGCGCTTAATAAAGCGCTATCTAAGCGAAGCGCTATTCAAGTACGCGCATTGCATAGCGCTAAAAAGCGCTATCTAAGGCTATTTTTAAGCGCTATGCAAGCCTATATTTGTAGTAGTGTTAGTAGCTCGATAATGGTCCAACTTTTGGAAATGAAAGTCTTGGTGAAGGTTCCACAAATGAGATACCTTGGAACAAAAAGTTCAGATCGAAAGCCTGGAAAGTAATAGTACTTGGCTATAGCTTGGAGGTCACGACTATCATTGTCCGACTTATAGCGAATTGCAAAGACAATGGGAAGGGATAGATTGGTGCAGGGATAGTTGTTGTTGAAGCTGTTTGATGAGTTGATGGTCGGGGAGTGAGGATGAAGTATCATGAACTTGGGTTTGGGTGGTGATTGATGGAATATCTTGCATGGTTGTTGTGATACCCTTGGGTGGGCGGACCTGAGGGGGAGGGTGCGGGAGAGGCCAGTGATGGCAAAGCCCAATAGGTCTGTGGATCCCAATAGGAGTTGGGTGAGCTACCAAAGGGAAATTATAGTCCCACATCGCCTAGGTAAGGGAAGGAGATGTGCTATATATGTACGACTTTGGATCTACAAAGTACTACGCGTTTTAAAGCCGTGCGGACCTTGGGCCCAAAGCGGACAATATAGTACTATGTGGATCGGATCGTGACAGAATGGTATCAGAGCCTGACCTAGCTGAAAGTGTGCCAACGAGGATGTTTGGCTCCCTTAGAGGGTGGACTGTGATACCCTTGTGTGGGCGGACCTGAGGGGGAGGGTGCGGGAGAGGCCCGTGACGGCAAAGCCCAATAGGCCTGTGGATCCCAATCGGTGTTGGGTGAGCTACCAAGGGAAAATTATAGTCCCACATCGCTCAGGTGAGGGAAGGAGATGTGTTATATATGTACAACTTTGGATCTACAAAGTACTACACATTTTAAAGCCGTGCGGACCTCGGACCCAAAGCGGACAATATAGTACTCTGTGGATCGGATCGTGACAACTGTGGTTTGGGTGGTGGTATATTGAGTATCTTGCATGTTTGAAAAAGCAGAATGTGAGTGGTGTAAGAGAGGTGTGAAGAAATTTGAAGAGTCAGAGTTGTTGGTATCATTTTGTAGGCGTATGTGCATGAAGGAGTAGTGTAGAATTTGGGTGTTGTTGGTGGGAGGGATATTATGAAAAACTTGAAGGGGATTAAATGAGATGTGACGAGGTATATTAGAAGAAGAGTGATCGAGTGAGGGTTGGTCTAAGGGAGTTGGTGATAATCTAAGATTTGATGAGAGAGGTGGTGATAGATTTAGATATATGTCAGATGGTGTGATAAGTCGTGAAGGTTGCAAACTATGAGAGGAATCCATAGTTAAAGCGTGGTAACAAGGATGAATTGAAAGAGAAAAGTTGTAATTACTCGGTTTGGTGGAGAAGTGGCGATATGTAGCAAGTTATCTGCATATCTAAGTGATGAGTGGGATGGATAGGGTGTGATATCATGAATAGGTATGGGGGACGGGTTAGTGTGATTCCTCGTACTAAAATTACTCGAGAAAAGCTAGTAGGCGTTAGAGACACTTGTTGAATGGATCGCACTGACACCGAAGACCTGCAAAAACAAACACAAACAAAACATAAACCAGCACAAGGATAGAACAAGAAGATCCAACCACTGGATTGAAGTGGAGGAAAGAAACAGTTGATAGTATGAGCTAATGGGGAAAAAACAATGACTGGCTAAGAGATAAAGAAGGAATAGAGGAGGGATGAGCAAAGGGCTAAACTTCCCTGCTCTTTTTTTACTGAGATATGAATTATAACGCGTGAAAGCTGATGAGTTGAGATGGTCTACTGGATTCAACACTATTAGCATGGCACGAAGTTACATGCTATTATTTGATTTGGTTGGTATTATCCTTGGTAGCTACTAATCTATGTGCATGTCATTTCCACTCTATAACACCACCACCACGCAACTGTTAAGTAACACGACCATATAAGTATCTTAAATGCACCATTTTTTTACTCATTTTCAAGCAATACACACAACAAGAAGCTCGATTGGTAGCAACTCTTTATGCCTCGCTCGAACTAGCTCTCTGTTTGTTCAAAACCCTTCCCCCCTCTCGACATATCTCACTCATCTTTCGGCCGAACATTTTTTTTCTCCACTTTCAACTCTTTGGGGTTAGGGCTTTGCGTTCTGAGGATAATAATGGAGGTATTGAAGAAGGACGGATTATTAAGAGGAAACACAATACATTCAAGTGTGGTGCCTTTACTAATGATAGAGCAATATAATCTGAATATATCATCACAACGGGTTACTGGCTATCAAATTTATAATACTAACGTTATTTGGGACCTTGAGGAAAATGGAAATATTTTGCCAAGTATAAAAGTAAATTATGGATGAAACAGTGAATCACGTTTGACCAACTACATACTAGCAAAGGTTTGTGCAAGAAGCTCAAATGGAATGAGTTTTGCACCATTGGGACCTGGATTTTCCCTTTTGTTTATGGTAATATGCCAACTTCTAAATAAAAACACCTTACTAGAAATACAGATACTGCCACTATACTTATATATTTTAGTGTAATGGATTTCAACATGGTCTTCTCTCAGGTGGTTTTCATTAGGATTATGCTGCAGCATTAAGTGTACCATGCTGAAGAACTTCCAGAGCTGTTACAAGTTCAACAGCTACCCTGTCAATTTGTTGCAAATCAATAGAGATTAGATGCTGAAAATGTAGTTCTTGGTTATCATCAATGATAGACTGATAGCCCTTTTAGCAATAGCAAGGAACCAAAATGAATACAATATTTGTATCCATTTCTATGCAGATCCAAGCGTCTGGTATGAGTTGTTGGTTTTGGGAGGAATTTGATATCATTCTATGTTACCGTATTATTTTCATTTCAATTTATTTTTTTAAGCATTCAGGTGCTGTTGAAGATATCCGTCTCAGTGAATCAGGTTGGTTTGTTCATTGACCTTCCTGACTGTTGGAGCTCCTTCACAGGATTTGCTTGAAGTTGTTGCTTCCCAGATTTGGCTTAGTGGCAGGAATCAAGTCGTTTGAAATTGTTTAATTGTTGGTAATGTTCCATATGGATGAGTTGATCTATATGGCATGTTCTATTTCGAACCTTTCAGAATCTTAATTGTCAGAACTTGAACCTGCTAACTGTAATATGAATATGAACATAGAGCATTTTGTTGATTCGCTTCCTTTGCAATCTTTAGGTTATGCTTTGCATCATTATCTTGTTATCATGCTGCTTTCGTTGCTTTACCCTACTACGCTAGGATATGGTTCTGGCAAGGCTATCTGGCTTCCCATCCTGGTGAGTTTTAAGTTTCAAACAAATTCGCCGTACAATCCAACATGATAAACATTAGATTTCTCACAACTTCAAAGATTTCCAACGTTTCAATTTCCAGCAGCCAAACTGTAAAATCTAACATCACTTTGGTTGAGTTCAGATTTTAGTCCCATGCAGCACCCTGTTTTAGTATTTTCTCTGTAGTAATAACTTATAAAGTTGAACAAAAAACCGATCAAAACCGAATTGATTGGTTTAGTTTAAATTCGGTTCAATTCAGTTTCGGTTTTAAAAATTCAAAACCGAAATGGTCGGTTCGATTTTCAATTTTTATGTGATTTTAACTACCAAACCGAACCGACCGAATATATATAATAAATAATATATATTTTATATAAAAATAATATAATATATTTAAAATAGTCAGTCGGTTCGATTTTATTTCGATTTTGGTTTGATTTTAGTCGGGTCGGTTTGATTACTGTTTGCATAATTAAAATTGGTCCGGTTTCGGATTGGTTTTGTTAATGGTCGGTTCGATTTGAAATTTTTGAAACCGACAACATCGGTTAGGTTCACGGTTTAATTGAAAAACCGAACCATCAGCTCTCGGTTTTCAACCCTAATAACTTATAAGCAATAGAGACAATAGCGGGAAGGGGAAAAGTATTTCACAGCATATTGTGACGTTCCAACGGATTTGAGTAACAGTCGTAAAGTAGATTTGCTATATGAGGTTTACTCTGATTAACATTGTGTACAAGTGCCCATGCAGTGGACATAGATGACCCTCTCACAGAGACTATAACATCAACTCACCCAACTGAAAATTTTCGAAAACATTCTTAAACTAAATTGGAAGGGAAGGGCAAAACATACACATTGCTGACAACAACAAATGCTTCCCTGTATAACCCAATGAGACCAGCTTCATATGTGACTGACAGGTCTCAACAGCCCCCATATGTATGGGTCTCAACTTGAGAAACTTCACAACATCTGAGCTACTTGATAAAGGGTTTACATTTATTTATCTTGGCCATGCCTCCTAGAACCCGCTGCGTCTACTAATCTTGATTCATGCTTCCTCTTTCTCGATGTGTGTTTTGGCTTGGATGCCCGACCAGTTCTGGATGGGCGTTTCTCTGTATGTTCTTGGATGCTGCCAACCTTTTCATCAGAGGGGAGCTCTGGAGGTGCATCTGGCCATGGTGTGCGCTTTGCAGGGACAGTAATCTCCAAAGGAGGGTCAATTACCCATCTGCATGCATGAAAAACAGCTCGTATTAACAGCTTGCAGTACCAATTTTCTGTAGTTAAGAAACGTCAATGTTGCTCAATGGGTGGGTAGCTATGTTAAGTCACCATTATTTTACATAAGCATAACGAAAAACTGATTCAAAAATATAAACAAAAATGAACTGGAGCTATATTTCTGAGTCGATGAAATTCCTAAAGGCCACTTATACCTGGAACTCTGTGAATTCAACTAAATCATGGAACTCTATGAATTCAACTAAATCATGTACAAAGAAATGCACTGGTAGATGAGCAATAAAGGGTGCACTCGCTGTTGTATCTCAAGTTCACCAGACAATTGGACTTCAGATACATAAGCCTGTTATGCCCCTTTGACCAATTTTTCAAGGTGATTAGATTAATAACTTATTAGTCTGACTTAGTATGATAGTATTATTCCAGTAGTAATAATTCCTATGCAAGAGCACTTTGAAGAAAAAAATCATTATGGCTAAGAATTCGGAAGCCCGTAGGAATTTGAGTGATCCAACCCAAGTTGCCAAACTTCTGAAGGCTAGCTGGACTATGATCACTGATGTGGTGGATCCTCCTTTTAAGGGGTGTGCTTACGAGCATGGATAAATCCATCTGTAATGGATCTTCCAATTACAATGGATCGGGAGTAGCTAGACTGCTCATCCGCAAGGATAATAACACAGGTTGTTGCCTGGAATTAGTAAACTCAAATGACAAAGTTTGTACCAGAGTAAACAACCCAAAGATAGTTTTGACCTTAGTTAGACAATCTGATTTGAATATCTACAGACACCGACATTTGATTTGGAAACAAAATCTATAATAGGATGATGGATCACTTAAAATACAAGTTTGGTAGTTCGAGAAGATATTTTCTTACAATTAACAAGGTCTTGAAATTGGGTAAAATGTCGTTACAGACAAGAGAATGACAATGAAAGAGATGATTAAAGCCTCACATAAATTTAATGGTAAATTAAGTGCCACAAAATCATTTTTTACCCAAATTGATAACAAGATTTCCAACAACCAACTAGTACCAAGGAGATGTTGATCTCCTATAGCTCTTTCTCCATGTAACCAATGCTTCTGCTATGGTTAATGCTCACAGGACACGGACTTACCATGGTTTTATAGATCAACTAAATCAGAGAGAAACTAAGAAAAGAGAGAAGACTTGTATGGGAGTAACCACTTAAAAGAAAACTTGGGGGGGGGGGGGGGGGGTGGTTTGTTTTCAGATGAATATTAAAAAATATGGTTGTTAATCCCTGAATGATATGTTTGGTCAAACTTAGGGGTTCTAACTTCCATCACATATAAATAAATCTATAAACAGCCTCTATGCAATGATTTTCATGAGTTAGAGGTTTGAACTAGAACCTAAGTAAAAGCATCTCATACCCTCTTATTAAGACATTTAGCTCTAACTAGAGATTCCCTCTTATTTGACGTCTAAAATAAACACTGCTTCAGATTTTGCCCCCTTAAATTCAATTATTGGAATTTGAAATCTTAGAAAGATTCTAGGTCCTTTTTTTTTGGTTTTTTTAAGGGCAGGCAGGGTTTTTAATGGATCCAAAACCATGCAAATGCTTTTGGCAGGGTTCGAACCCAAACGCCACAAGTCTTACCAGCTCTGAGTTAGCACTCAATGGCAAATTTTAGGCATTTTCCTTTGGCGAAAACCCATTGTTAGTTACTTTCTAAGTAACTCACGGTTATGCCTCCCAAATCTCCTCTAATTTTGTTTCTTATATGATGATTGTGGTTATGGTTCAAAATCATGGAAGAGAAAAAAAAAAAAAAAAAAAAAAAAAGAGTTCAAAAAGAAGAAAAGAAGGAAGACATGTCCAGGTGAAAAGGAGGGGAAGATGCATTAGTTTTGAGGAGTTATTGGGGAACAAGAAAGGAAAAACAACGACATTGGCATACCTAGTTTTTTTGTCAAAAAAAAGAAAATTATTTTTATTTTCTTGCTGGTGTAAGGGAAAATGTAAACATGTATGTATATCTTGATTTTCTTTTTTAGAAGTTTAGATTGCCAATTATTAGGTGCTATAGGTGCTTGTATCTTCGCATTTGGCATGATCATGTCCGTATTCGAATATCATAAGCAGAACAAAACCAATCATGGAATAAAATTGGACCAAATAAAGATGACATGCAATCCGATAACAAGAGATTTACCAGGAAAAAAAAAACCAAACCGGAGTAACACTGGCCAAAACACATGTTGGTTATTTGACTATTTTGGACTTGCCTATTGAGGGGCCACCTGTTTTTTTCATTCTTCGAGGGACGTGATAGATTAACTGCTAATTAATGAAGCCACTATAATGAATTTTATCTACATTGCAAATGGCATATTAGTGTTGTTTTTTGGCTCATATTGCAATGCGTCAAAACGGAAAGTCCTCTTGTGTGGTTTTCTTCTTGAGCAAGGAATTGATTTTTCAGCAACAAACCAATTAGGAGTTTACTTGTAAACAAACCAATTAAGAAAACTGGAAACCTCAAAGGGGTGCTTGGCTGGAAAAGAAAACCTCAAAGGAGGTGTTTAGCTGGGAATTGGAAACCTTGTTTGGCTGTGGGAGAAACTCTCCTATTTTGGATTTTTTTGTTAATGTTATGGACCCATCTTGAGTGAGTTTTTGAGACAGACTCTGTATTGCACAAAATAGAGTTTTTTTAGAGAGATTCTTTTGTGTATTTATTGTTTCTTTATTTTAAATTATTAAGAAGAGAAGGTCATCATCACACATGGATGTAGGCATATTGCCGAACCACGTCATGCCCTTGTGTGTTTTGTGTTGATTGTCGTTGTTAGATTTTTGTTCTATTTGTTTGTGTTCTTCTTCTCCAAAAGATCAAGATAGATCTTGGGTTTGGGGATTATTCATATCAAATATTTGAAACATTTCAGTTTCTACAATAATAATGTTGTTAATTTACCTACATGTCGGATAAAGAACTTGTCGGACTAGGTGCAGCCTTTCACATTGAAGGTGCAGATAATGGCACAATCTTTTTTATTTTTAATATTTTTAAAATGAATGTGGGATTTCATCCCAATGGCATAATCTCATTGAGTTATTGGTTTACTATGTTCGTTCACAAATATGACACACACATTGGACTACAATCACGTGATATACCCAAAAATGAAATCGGTAAACGCATATTTAGGCATTATAAGGAGCATAACATATGTGCAATTAGAGTATAATATGCAGTAAGAGAAAAAACAAAAAGGAAACAAATCTTGAAAATGGCAAGCTACCATACATTTTAAGATAAAAGTAAAAGTTCGGTCTAGCAACAGTATATAAATCAAACAAGGCATAACAATAAAGCAGGAAATGATCATTAACGAATGGCATTAAAGTTAGAACTAACCCAGGAGGGAACTTGCTATCTGCACGGGCCTCGACACGTAGCCACCACAGCATAACCTTGCGGCCGCATTTACCAAGAGGCTCAACAACAGAAGCATCCTTCAAAAGCGACAATGGACTCTCGAGAACATCTCCATTTTCAGCAATCGTATCCAAATCCCGAACCCATTCTGGCTTATCCTCCGCGTCCTTCCAAACCAACCTGGAATTCAACACAAATCCAGCCCACTCCAGCTTTCTCGGCAACACTACTGCCTTATCACCAACATAAGTAGCACTCTTCTCTGTATATGGCAACGAGTTAAACGTGTGCCAACCAACCAATTGTCCAGATGAATTACAAGCTGGACCTTGTATTGGCATCAACAAATTCTCCTCCTCCTCTTGCTTCTTTGGCAAAGCTGACAAATCCTCAGACTTCCCAGAATGTACAAGAATTCCAACTGAAACTGCTCCGATCCATTTCAGTGAATGTACCTCATCGAATAATTCCATACTATGCATGTTACTATCATCACAAAACATCACAACTCCATCCAATCTCTTCTCCCTCACAACTCTGCCCATGCGAAATAAACATTATCAAATTCAATTCTCTAACGAACAATTAAAAAAAATGCAACGACTTCATTTCATTCAGACTCACCTTAAAGCTCGAAGGCGCATTCGAGCTTCCATCAAATGGCGTTCATCCCAAGTAATCCGCATCCGGTCATCAAAACCAATGTGAATAGTCTTGAGCCTAGATTTCTCAAGAATTGCTGCAGTCTCATTGGAAACACCTCCAGCTTCGACCACAATCCATACCAGATCATACGGCACGAGCATCAACGAATGCATCAGACCAGTCAAATGAAGAGTTTGAAAAGTTCTGACATAAGTGGGAGTGACAACAATTAGGGTTTTCTTCTCGTTCTTGATCCCGTACTGATCCCTCTGCTCTCTCTGAACCCGCTCAATTATCCTGTGCGCCTTCATCACCTCGATCGGGTTCGGATGCGGCCATGGACGGATCAAGATCCCGTGCCTCCCTACCACAACTCTGCTGCTGCTCGATCGATTCAATTGCAAACTTGCATCGAGATGCGTAGCGGGAGGCGAGGGCGATTGAATTGCTAGGGTTTCGGAGGCTTCGGAAAGAGTGCTGGAGATGGAATTGATGAGTGGAGTAGCGACCGCGTAGTGATCGGTTGTAGTGGTGGTGGAGGAGGAAGAGGAGAACAGGAGGAAGAGGATAATGCGGGAGAATCGGAAACCTAGAACGAGACTGATTAGACAGCAAATTGCGTGGACGACTAGCCAGAACAGCGAAGCCGGAGACTTAGCAGCTGATGCTCCTCCATCTTCTAGGCCTCTGAAGCTATTGCTTCTCTGCTGCTGCTGTTTCTGCTGCAACACTGAGTGCTTCATCTCTTCTCCTCTCTCTCTGCGCTCTCTTTGTGTTTGATCTGTGTCGCAAGAGAGAGAGATTAAGAGAGAAGGTTTGGTTTAGTTTGGTTTGGTTGAGAGGTCTCTTTGATTTCACGACTGGGAGAGATGAAAGAAGAGTGAGAGAGGGAGAAGTATCGGGTCGGTGTTTTCGGGCCCAGGTTGGTGGTTCGGACAGCGAATTCGAGTCTTCGGCTCAAAGCATCATCGTTTTAAGTTGAGATATTCCATTTTACTATTTTATCCCTTTGGATTAGTGAAGGAGTTTACTATACAAGTTAGGGTAGAATGGGGAAATGGAGTGATTAGTGGTTGTTAAGTGGCTATTAGGGGAGCTGGACTGCTGTGCTTGACCTTGTTTGACAGCGATTTTAAGGTAAACTCTGCTCCTGATGTCGAGCTAATATGGACACGTGGCGGATTTGTTGTGAGATTAGTTGGGTGGGCCCAGGGATTAGGAACTTTGGTTTGTTGAGAGACAAAAAGCAAGGAGTGCGCAAGACGCTGCTGCACTATATCATTGCTTTGTCGAGTGTTAAGTAGCTAGTTGACTAATGTCTATTATTTTTCTTTTATGATTAAGTTTTTTATTTATTTATTTAGTAGTCTGTGCCTGAAGGCTACATAACTGATGACCTTATAGGGTTTACCAAATCAGGCCCAATATCATTGTCACTTAATATTTTCATCGCCTCCATCTCGTATGGAGACTTGCTTTCGCTCCGGTCCATCGCCTCCCTCTCGCATAGAGAATTGCTTTCACTCCGGCCTATCGCCTCCACCTTGCATGAAGACTTGCTTTCACTTCACTCCGATCTATTCCATCTAAGCAGTTACATTCACTCCTAATAATCAGGTGAAAACTCACAAAATCCTAACTGGTGAGTTTTTAACCCGCGACCTCTCACAAGGAGAGTGAATGTCCAACCAACTGAGCTACAATTGGTAGAACTAGGATGTCCACGCACTCTATTTGCGTGAATATTCAGTACTTTTTTATTTTATTATTTATAATTTTAAGGGCCTATGTATAAATTAAGGGTCTATATATAATTATTTATAATTTTAAAGGCCTATGTATAATTTACAAATAATTAAGAGCTTCGAATAAATGATGAGGGCCTTAGGTATATTTAAGATGGGCGAATTTTTATCGTAAATAATCTGAATTTGGAAGGACATTCCAAAAATCAAGACAAAATCCAAATGGATATTGTTCCTAAGCATACATTATATGATACAGATAATGATTTATGGCTAGGGTGGGGAGGATCTAACCGAGGAAACAATATTTAGACACCCATTCATTAAAGATTTTTTTATTAATTACTTAATATTTATAAGAATGGTATATTTGTAAAATAAAATTAATAATTTAACTCATTGGAAGATTTATATGAGAAAATGTTCTAGATTCAATGTGAAATATTGTATAACTTTGTCCATTCCGAGAAAGTGAAAATGTTTTTTTTTGTACCCCTTAACCCCTCCCACCTCAGATGTCGCCGGCTAGGTTCGACCTGTGACCTAGTGATACCATCCACCACTGCTCAACCACTAAGACATCACACCTTTGGCAGAAAGTGAAAAGGTAATATTCAAGTATGAACGAGTAATGTTTCAAGAGGTTTTACATATTTATTATTCATTAATGCAGTCAAAATTCAAATCACCTTTTTGAATAGTTGGTTGGTTCAAAATTGTGCGCATGAATGCAAAAAAAAACTTCATTTTTTCGTACTGAAATTTTCTCCATCAAAGTTTTATACATATGAGATGATCGAAATGAAATTGGTTTAAAGTTTTGGCGGCAATGTAGTTTCATTTCTTTATTGTTTGATACAACCTACTTAACAAAATTCATAAATAATTACTTAAATATAAATGAAAAAGTCTTTTTGTATTTGATGTATCCAAATATCGCCATCCTGTGAGTTTGACCTGCAAATGACTACCTTTTTGAATAGTTGGTTGGTTCAAAATTGTGCGCATGAATGCAAAAAAAAACTTCATTTTTTCGTACTGAAATTTTCTCCATCAAAGTTTTATACATATGAGATGATCGAAATGAAATTGGTTTAAAGTTTTGGCGGCAATGTAGTTTCATTTCTTTATTGCTTGATACAACCTACTTAAGAAATTCATAAATAATTACTTAAATATAAATGAAAAAGTCTTTTTGTATTTGATGTATCCAAATATCGCCATCCTGTGAGTTTGACCTGCAAATGACTACCTTTTTAGTGGCCAAAGGCACTCCGATGCTAAAGTCGGCAACTTTGTTTGAAGAATGAAGTAAATCTAGACAAACTTCAGTTAAAATTGCATACCGGTGTCAAATGTTCTTTTTACCTTTTATAATGGTCGAGGTTAATTCTCTGCGTGACTTAAGCATGTGAGGCGCAACAGAAAGAGATGTTTCTCATAACAGTCTTCTCCTTGATGGAGATGCGTCCATGGAGGCGTAACTTTTTCCATGACTCTTTTTTGTGCAACGTTCCTCTTTTTTATGAGATAACTCGTGTCGAGCCTGGATTTGGGTTTTGATTCCTTCGGGACTAGATTCGGGCTTTAATTATATATTCTTATAGTGGTTCTTGTTTGGGCCTCTATGGTTGGATTTATTCTTCTTGGGTTTTACGAGTTGGCCCAGTAGATGGGACATCATATCCTCGTGATGGATGTTCTTTGCCACGTGTATGGTCGTGATGATCGGTCTATTTTGATGTATCATCAGCTACTCCCCTTTTTAATTAGTGGGTATACTGATACTGCCACTAACTTCATGAAGGTTTACCTTTCAATTCCAAAATTGCCTTGTATTTAATGTTGTCAATAACTTTTCACGGGTTGGTCCTCGATTCTTTACTTGCCTGTTCATTTTTGCACACATTTTTTTGATTTTGTGTGGCCATCACATCTCGTATGCTGTCCCATGAGCAGTCCCTTCATTGTTCGACTCTATAAAAGGGGACACATGTCGAATTCGTTTTCCCTCTTTACGCTATCTTTGAAATTAGGGTTTGTTCCTCCCTTCGTCTTCTTCATTTTTTTTGCTCATTTGTTCCTTAATGATGTTTGTTGGTGATAAACTAAGCGGTAAGTTGCTTGTTATGTGTGAGACTCATTTTTCTCCCAATAAGGCTTCTCAGGCGACGCTGGGCAGTCTTCATTTTGATTATAATCTGCCGCCGGACCGAGATTATTCTGTCTAGACATGATGGCAGTCCTTGTAATCCAAGGCTTGAATACATTGCACTATATCCGTTCATGTTTTCTTCTGGCTTTCGGTTCCCAGTTCCTGAGCTGTTTTAAGAGTATCTGAACTTCTTGGGCATTCCTTCTGCCCAAATGGGTCCTAATGGTTGGAGAGTAATGGTTTCTTCTTACGCGAGGGCTATTCTGTCCTGCATTCCTTTGAATGCGAGGGTTTTGCATTCGGTGGTTGGTCTGCTAGTGAGAAGGGATATTTGCTTCCTTCGTTCTCCTATTTATTTCGAGAAACTTAACGATGACATCCGTGATTGGTCAAGGTCTTGGTTTTATGCTTCTGTGAACTCTGGCAACTTCCAACTACGAGGTCGTCTGATTTTTCGATCATTTCGAGTTCCCAATAGACAGAAGAATTTTTAGTTAACTGTTGAGGAATAGAGGATCAACGACCGATTCTTGGAGCTTCACTGGTTTCATGTGGAGGCGTTTCTTTCCTAGGACATCCTGGAGCATAGTGGTTTGTACACTATGAATGAGGCGAAGCGAGTCTTGTTTACTGAGTCTTGTGTAAAGGATATTGCTGCTTGCGCTACTCGGGCTGGCATTAGTAATGCTAGCATTGACTGGGAAGTGAGTTTTGACAGATGTGTTATGGATCTCGATGCTCGTGTTAATGTCATAGTTTCGACTTCTATAAAAATGAAGCTTGCGAGGTCCACGAGTCCATCGAGGCGACTGCTGATAGATCCTGGTCGAGTTCCAAGGAATAAACGACTTTCTACTCGTGGTTCTGCTAGGATTGCATCCCATCTAAATCTCGTTCAAGATGTTACGGAGGTTGCCTCTCACCCAAGTCCTTCATGCGAAGATGTTGTAAAAGGGGATCGTGAATATTTCAAAGAGGCTGAAGAGCTGAGGCTGGAGTTGGAGAGGAGCGAGAAAGAGACTACTCGTCGGTTGGACGATAATGAAAAGAGGCTTCTTTCTGCCTATGGTGTCTTAGATGTTGCTGAGTTGTCTAATGATGATCCCTGGGTTATCAACAATAAAATGCTTCAGTTAGCGGTGGAGCAGTCTAAAGATGTTGTCGGTGGTGGTCAGAGTTTCGAGGCTCACTCTCTTCATTCTCCTTATATTGATGTCAACGAAGCCATTGGGTTCTTAGTTTCTTTTCATGTTCGTCTGGATTCTCTTGCCCCTGCCGGTATTGCTAGTCCTGCTCTTGCCACAGTTGCTTCCCAGCGGGAGGGTAATAGCGATTTTTCGTTGTCACTGTTATTCCTTACGCTCTTCCGGTTGTTGGGGGTGGTTCTTCAATGCTTTCGGATCCTCGTGTTCTTCATCCACGGGTGGGTTGGACTGAGTCTAGCCCAAAAGATATTCGTATCAAGTCGGATGGCAAGTTTTGTTGGTTCTCTCGGCTTGATGTGCAAGATGGTGCACGCAGGTTGATAAATGAGTGGCACAGGCGATTAATGGAAAGATCTTCGATGCTCGTACTGGATCCATGTGATCACCTTGATCATGGTCTTGAGCAGATAATGGACGGGATGAATCATCTCGCCTATGCAGAGGTGATGGGCTCGGTCTATCGAGATGGTCATGATCAAGTGGCTTCTTTAGAGAAGAGGTTGGCGGCACTGTTGCTGGTGTTTTCTCACGTTCTTTCCCAATTCGACGTGTTGAGAGCTCAATGCGCAGAGTCGGAGAAAACTTCAAAGGCTACTTGAACTTTGTTGATTGAGGTGGAAAGTATACGGGATGAGTCTTTGAAAGCCAAGTTGGACGGGGTTCGTGCCCGTCTACGTAATGTGGAAAAAGAGTTATCCATTGAGAAGGCAACTTGTGATGAAGCTTCTTGTGCTGAAGTTGAGCAATTTGTTATTTGTGATATAACTGATAGGCGGGTGGAATAGTTGACTACTATGCTCGACGAGGTAAAGGCAGATACTTCCATTATGCTTACCATCGCTGAGGGACGGCTTGCCACGGCAAAAAATGAACTCGCTATCCAAGTACCGTCACTTGGTTGATCAAGCTTTCAAAGACGATGATGGTGAAAAAGTTGCTCCAGTAATTGAGGAGCCATTGCTTCCTCTACCCTCGAACGCCCTAGTGGTGGTTGAAGAGTCATTGCTTCCTCCTCTTTTGAAGAAAGGCATTTGCATGCCCCCGTAGGTGACAACCCTGTAGTTGCCTCCATTTTTCTCCTACTCCTTCATTTCCTCATCCGGATGTAATAGAGTAGCATTGTTAATAAAATAAACTTTGTTATTACTTTCCTTTTCGGTTCAGTTGTAGTTGTCTTGGATTTTACTTTGAATTTATTTATAGCTTTTTTATCGTTTTGGCTCATCGTTCATCTAGGGATGGGTCAACGTTATCCTTCTTGATGCGCTGCAAAAAAAAGTTTACTTTTGCCTTGTTGGTTCGGTCGATCCGTAGTTCCTCGAATCATGTTGATTCATTCTTTTAATTATGGCTTCATTGATTTGACGTATCATCTGATTCGAAGTTTTTTTTATTAAGTTGACGCGTTTGTTCAACTTTTACTTCGTTAATTCGACGTTTCAATCGACTCGAAGTTTTGTGTTAAGTTAACTCGTTCGTTCAACTTTTACTTCGTTAACTCGACGTCTCAATCGACTCAAAGTTTTTGTGTTAAGTTGACTCGTTTGTCCAACTTTTAGTTCGTTAACTCGACGTCTCAGTCGGCTCAAAGTTTTTGTGTTAACTCGTCCGTTCAACTTTTGGTTCGTTAACTCGACGTTTCAGTCGACTAGAAGTTTTTGTGTTAAGTTGACTCGTTTGTCCAACTTTTACTTCGTTAACTCGGCGTCTCAGTCGACTCAAAGTTTTTGTGTTAAGTTAACTCGTTCATTCAGCTTTTATTTTGTTAACTCAACGTCTCAGTTGACTTGAAGTTTTTGTGTTAAGTTGACTCATTTGTCCAACTTTTACTTCGTGGTTGATCAAACCAAAAGTTTACACATGTTCGACTTTTGTCCAGATTTCTTACTGCAAGGTACGTCGATTGCTTTATATGGCTAATTTTTGACATGTTTATTTTGTCGTCCACGCAATAAATGGGGATTCTGAATTTGTAATCTTATTGATATCCCCTTTCGGATGCTCTCACCAGCCCTAACTGTTAAAGCATTTACGCTGGTTCGAAGAGCGATTTGTTTTGTCTTCATTTGCTTGATGTCGATCCTCATATTAAAGATTGATGTTTTTGTTGCTTTGTCTTTTTTTGCTTGATGTCGATCCTCGTTCGTCGTATATGTTGTCGTGGTTAACAGACTCAGGGTGCCTTTTTATTTGCTGGATGAGTAGTGTAGATTTGTCCGATCATGTTCACGTCATCACCAAACTATCCGATCATGCTTATGTCAACACCAAACTGTCCAATCATGCTCACATCAGCACCGACTTGTCCAATCATGCTTACATCAACACCAAATTGTCCAATCATGCTTATACTAGCTCTGTGTTTGGTGTCAGCCACCGAGTTTCGATCGAGTCTGTTGCTATCAACTTTGTCGTTGGTTATTTGGGTCGAGTTTGCATCCGACGGTAGGGTCTTTGAATCGTGTTAGTTGATTGATGCAAACTTCTCCATGTTCTATGCATTTGTAAAATGGCTTGTCTAGCTTCGCTAATACTCTTGTTCTAATATAAATCAGCTTGAGTGGGGGGTTTCCCTGACTGCTTCTTCTGTTAGGTTGACTGTTTTGGTTCCTCGGGTTATGAAATATAGGGCGTATATTAGCTCCATGGGCCGTTCTTTTGATCTCGCAATGCTATCTGCTTTTTCCTTTCATTTGAGCTGTTTATCTGGCATTACGCTGAACTCGTCAAGTCATCTTTTCTGAACCCAATGCTCGATTTCGTTTTTTAGATTGTAGCAGTCTTCAGTATCGTGCCAATGATTCTTATGGAAGGAACAATATTTGCTCGTCTCCTATTTTCGAGTTTCCTCTCATCCTAAGCGACCAGTTAATGTTATCCCATTTTGCTATGTGATTCAGTATATTAGCTCAACTTGATTTCAAGGTTGTATATGATCTATATGTTTTCTTCATTGCGTTTGTTACTTGCTCGTGTCGGGGTCGCGCTGATTGTAGCTTTTTGGATTCTTGTTGGTTTGAATTAATCCTTCTGCCATTTCGATGTTTCTTCAATTGGATGTTATCCTTCCGTTGTCCGTCATCCCGTCTCATTTATTCATTTCTCTCCCGTTTCCTTGAATGACTCTCTTTTTCTTGGTAATTTTTCCTCTTGGATGCCTTCATATCCTCGAGAGAAATGTATTTTTGAGCCATTTTCAGTAAGACTGCAATACCTTTTGGAGGCTCCAGCTTAAGGGCATCAAAGAAGGGGCTTCTCTTCAGTCCAGCAATAAAGGTCACAACGGCTGTGTCGTCGCTACATCCATCGATCATCGTCAGTTTGTTGGTAAACGAGTGATGTATTCCCGTATTGTTTCCTCGGGCTTTTGCTTGATATGAAGGAGGTAGTGTGGTCCCATCCTCATCCGCTAGGTGAGGCTGGTAGGAAATGTCCTGCATAAGATCGACTATGTGGTTTCCTTCAGGGCCATCATGTGGTGGAAGCGTCTTAGGTGATTAGTTAAGTCGGTAGTACCATCATATACTTCGAACTTTGGCGGAGTGAACTTTTTTGGCATTGTCGTTTTCATGAGGGGGTCGGAGAATGGTTGCTTGGCTAACTCGTATAGTACGTTGGGATTCGTGACTCCGATTCTGAACGGGATTTCAGTAAGCGTTCTGTCACACTATGGAGTCTTGCCTTGGGGGAAGCTCATTGCTTTCAAAGTTTCTCTGTTGGGGTTCTGCTGGGACTTCGTCATTCCTTTGAGTTCGGTTGGCGAAGTTTTGTTGGGGGTGGTGCCTGGACAGGGTCAGCTGGCTGGATGCTCTTCTGGTAATTTTTTCTAGTATCTTTATCACGTAGTTCATTTGGGCCATAAGTAGGTCTACCCGAGAATCCATGGCAGCGCTACCAGCTGTTGGATTGTCTGGGCTATTGCATGTTGTAGATCTAGATTCTCGGGTGCTATTGGTCCAATGATTTGGGTTGCTTCTTGTTCGTGAGCAATTTGTGATGCATCGTTGCCGGTAAGAGAGTTGTTGTTATCGTCACTATGTTGGAGATCTGTAGGGTGTGTCATTTTACTTGTTGATCTTCTATCAGATTATGGTGAGCTTCATCACTTTGGATCTTATTTTTAGAAAGGAAACTCGTCGTTCCCCATGGACAACGCCAAACTGATGCCTCAAATAATCGTCCTTCTGTGAATTTGACCTACAAAACAGATGTTAGACTGCCAATGACCACCTTTTTGGTTGCCGAAGGCACTTCTATGCTTAAGTCAACAACTCTGTTTGAAGAAGGAAGTAAATCTGGCAAAACCCAGTTAAAGTTGCATACTTGTGTCGAATGTTCTCTTTACCTTTTATAATGATCGCGGTTAATTCTCATAACGGAATGAGTTGTTTCTCATAACAGTCTCCTCCTTGATGGAGATGCGTCCGTTGAGGCATAACTCCATCCACGACTCTTTTTGGTGCGGTGTTCCTCTTATTTATGAGAGAACTCGTGTTAGGCCTGGATTTGGGCTTTGATTCGCTCGGGCCTGGATTCAGGCTTTGATTATATCTTTTTATAGTGGGTGTGAGACCTGCGTGTTTAAAAAAAAAAAAAAAAAAAAAAAGTTTTTTAAGGCGGGGTGTACTCAGCAAAGGTGGTGGGGGCACATAGCCACCCACCCCTTTAAAACAGAACGACCCCTCCTCCCCCCTTTTCTTCTTCTCTCTTTTCTTCTTTTTTTTTTTTTTCTGTTCGTTCCAGCGAGCGACGCAGCGAGTTCCTCGCCTTTCCTCCAGCTGATTTTCGGCGGTTTTTGGGTGATTTCTTCCCCAATCTCACCTCCTCCTCCTCGGTTCGTCCTCTCCTCTTTCCCCTCTGTATTTCTTAGTTGTTTTTTTTTCAAAAAAAAAAAAAAAAATCAGTTTTCATTTGGGTTTGGGGTTTGATCGGGTTTTTAGCTCCGATCAGCCGTGTTGGGGCCTTGGTGGCGTCCTTGGGAGCCCTTAGAACCGACATGCAAGACTGTTTTGGGGTTGGCCAAAAATTTTTCAAAAAAATCAGGGTGCATGTTTGTTTGGAGGGTTCCTCGGCGTGAATCCGGGCTTTGGGTGCGTGGGTGAGCCTCATTTTCGTGACTCTGAGTGTCCTTAGACTCTTTTACGGGCTGTTGTGCAGTTTGGTAGCGATCAGACCGGTGTAGGGAGGGTTTCGGCACGTTTTCGCCCCACTTTGGGTTGCGGCGGGGTGGTTGCCGAATTTTTAGTGCCTGTAAGTTTTTCTTTCCGTCGCGCGCCGATTGTATTTATTTATTTATTTCAGTTTTTGGCTAGTTTTCTCATTTTCAAGTCCGCCTTGCAGTTTTAGAATTTTTGTGGCCCCGCATTCGTGGTTTTGCGTGTTTGGAGCTTCGACCGGTAGGAATTGGGTTTTGAAAATCCATTCCGCCAGGTGAGTGGAACTATAATTTTTATTTTAAGAAATAAGTATTTGAAATCCTGAATTGAATTTTTGCATTATACCGTCAATTGTGTAGAATTGAATCCAAATCCGAAATTCGGAGTTTTCAGATATTTCGAGGATTGTGTTAGTTATGTGTGAATGAATTATGCATTGGATTTTCAGAAAGCATGATACTTGAATGAAATCGAATAGTAATTTTGGTGTGATTAGGCTTTGGTGTAATGACATGAGACTTGTATGCTTTGTTGTCGAGTTTGCATAGCATGTCATGTTTTACCGTGGATTTTCGAGTCTTGAGCATGTATGATAATCGACTCGAATAAATTTATTGTGGTGAATTGGGTCATGTTGGGACCCTGGCATAGTCGTGGTTCTATAAAAATTGCCGAATTGTTTATGATTGCACGTTTGTACATTTGGTTATGTACAGACTTGTCATTTGTGCATGTGGATAGTAGTATAAGTGTCTTTACCCCGCTATAATGCCTGTTGTGCCGATGCTTAGGAGCTTGCTCGCATCGTGAGTTGGATGGTGCTTGAGATGACTCGCACCTGACATTGTGGACGCTACTGCATGTGGCAAGCTTGCTGAAGTGCGGTGAGCTCCCGCACGCACTTGCCACTATAGAGTGCAGTAGGACGGGTCCCGGAGGACGTGCTTTGGAGATTACTCGCTTTCCCTCCCAGCGCGCTTGACTTTGATTATGTTAGGTTGGCCGTGTTAGGCCAGTCGTTCGGGATGTTTGAGTTTGTATCCTGGCAAATGGCACCCCATTAGGATACAAACAAGCCCGAAGTGGTACTGGTGCACGTTGTGGGATGTGTCTGGGTGAGACACATTCGTAGGGTATGCGGATACCTACGATATGAGACACTTATACGGAATTTTACAGGATTTTTGATTTCAACTTGATTGCTATACCTAGGAGGCTAGGAAGAATTATGAGATTGTTTTATTTCCATTGCTTGATATTTACCATGTTTGAATCGTGTGTAATGATGGACATATATCGTAAACTGGTAGTTATTGTTGAATCTGAAAGGTTTGTGTTGTTGCTTGAACTTAGAAACATTATCCTTAGAGACACGGTGTGATTTAGACTTTAGAACGTGTTGTTTATTCATTGTTGTGTGACATGAATTTTCCTTGTTTATTAGCCCGTTATTTGTATTTAGTACGCTCGCACCAGCTAGCTTTGTGCTTTGCTGACCCCGCAAGGGGTGTGCTTCTATTGGAGTGCAGGCAGTGTTGGAGTTCCTGCTGATCGTGGCGCGTAGGCCCTGGTTTTTGTTGTAGGAGCGTTTTGTGCTTTTTGGGTTGTGTCCACCCTGTACGGGTATGTTTTGTTTTCTCTGTGTTTCAGATGTACTATATTGTTAAACTAAATGTTTGTATACTGGTTTTGTCGCTATGACTCTGGCGGGGCGAATCAAATATATATCTATTTTGTTCAAACTTTAGCGTAGTTTTATTTCCGTTTGTTTATCGTATCAAGAATGTGTTATATTATGATGTTGTGGCCGGTTACGATCCGCCTGTGTACGTGTTAGTTCACGCATCGGCACGCTGCGATTCCCGTGGCGGGTCGGGGCGTGACAGTGGGCCTTGTCTAGGCCTCTATTGTTGGATTTATTCTTTTTAGGTTTTACGAGTTGACCCAGTAGATGGGACGCCATATCGTCGTGATGAATGTTCTCTACCACGTGTATGGTCGTGATGATCGGTCTATTTTGATGTATCATCAGTATTAATAAAAATTTTGAACTTATTATTATCTATTAATGCAAATGCAAAATATTATTTGAACACTTAGTTATAAATTAATTGCATGCACACGCCATAATCTCTAAGTTGGTAGTGTTATAAAGGGCATTTATTTTGTTTCACTTCAATAAGTAGAACTAGCTACAGTGGGTGATAAAGGCACGTGTCTTTGACAAAATAAAAATCAGGTTCGATGAAGACTTTCGATATCTCATGATTAACGTGAGCAATGAGGAATAAGAATCTAGCATGAAAAGTGATGATACATCAAATAAGACCGACATCATAACCGTACACGTGGCAGAAATTATCCATCACGATGATCAAATATCCCAAGACCCGGCAAATGTATAAAGCCCAAAAAGGGCAAATCCAATCAAAGAAAGCCCAAGCAGAGTCTGTTAGAATAAATCATAATCAAAGGGCCATATCCAGGCCCGATAAAGTTTTCCCTCAAAGGGGTTACATAGAAAAAGAGTCGTGGATGGAGTTATGCCTCCACGGACATATCTTCATAAAGGAGGAAAATGTTATAGAGAACGTCTCCTCTTGTTGTGCCTCTTATGCTTAAGTCACGCAGTGAATTAACTATGATTATTATAAAAGGTAAATGGAAAATTAGACAAAGGTATGCAATTTTAACTGAGTTCTGTCCAATTTTATCTCCATCTCCAACTGAGTTACTGACTTAAGTATCGAAGTGCCTTCGGCCACAAAAAAGGTGGTCTTTGTTAATCTAACATTTGTTTTGCAGGTTTTACTTATTGGAGATTTTGGACGCATCATTTTGGCGCCGTCCGTGGGGAACGACAAAGTTTTCCTTTCAAGAAGAAAATTCATAGCAACAAAATTCCCTCAGTTTTGATCGACGATTGAAAGAGCCCTCAGAACAAAATGACACATTTTACAGACCATCAACCCGACAACAAACAAAACAATCCTCCCACCGGAGAAACTACACCACCAATAGCACACACCTCGGACCCAGCGATGAACATCGGGCCAGTCATGCCCGATCACAGAAAGCTGCAACACAAAAAGGCTCAAACATCCCAGATGCCTCGAGGAGCCACCACGGACCCTCGTGTAGACTTACTTATAGGGGTGTTAATCGGTTTGGTCGGTTTAAAGTTGGACCAAAACCAAACCGAACCAAACCAAAAATTCGGTTCTCAATTCGGTTCGGTTAGGTTTTCACACTTATCAAATAAATAACCAAATCGATCGGTTCGGTTATTTTCAATTTTTTCCCTTTTATTCTTTTTCTTTTATTTATTTTCTGCTGCTATATACAACTGAGTTGGCTCTAGCACAAAAGGAATAAGTCAAAGCTACAAAGAATGGAAATAAAGAAATGAAGCTTGGTTTGCAAAAGAGGAAAACCCAAAGACAGAGAGAGTACAAATAAAATAAAAGAGATAGAGAAGGGGAAAGCAAATGTCAGATGAACACAAATAGTTTCAAGGCTCCGACTATTCATTTATAGATAATTCTTTCAATTTTTTCTTGCCTATTTTTCTTGATAATTCTATAAGATTATTTTTTTTTGCCATGTCTCTCATATACACAATACTATAACATCATACAAAAAACTATAATCATAACTACATTGTTTGCATCTTAATCTATCTCCACCACACCCATGTGATTATCTGAACAAGACCGAAATCTTCTATGACGATTCCACAAGTCTCGTAATTTCATCGTGCAAGAAGTTTTTTTATCAAATCAGAAGTGTCGAAGTTGTCGCCATCACCATTGCTCATCTTTGCTGCAAGCAAACAAGTGAAAAGTTTGGTTTTCTTCAACAAGATTGAGTCAAATTCTGTCTCTTTACCTCAACTTGCAAGTGGTTAGATAGAGAAAGAGAATGAGTTAAAAAAGAAAAAGAAAAAGACATTGAGGGTGGGGACGTGGGTGCATTGGAATGGGGTGATAATTTAAATAAGAGTGTGTTGGTGGAGGATTAAATAAGAAAGAGAGGGTTAGGGGATTAAAAACAACATAAGGGAAAGGGTTCGGTTCAGTTCGGGTGTTTCGGATGTGTGAAAAACAAACACCGAAACCAAACCAACTCGGTTCGGTTCAGTTTTCTAATGTTCGGTTTCGGTTTTTCTCGGTTCAGGCTTTTTCGGTTATATTTCGATTTGGTTCGGCCGGTTCGATCGGTTTTCAGTAACCAATTAACACCCCTACTTACTTATAGTCCAGATGGAGCGTATGATCAAAGCGGTGGAAAAGTTCACCCAGGAGCAAGGAATGTGATTTCGCAAAATCTCGTGAAAGTTCAACAAAATTTTTGTTTTTTTGAAATTGCGAAAAGAACAAGGGCGAAATTAAAAGTTACATTTTTTCGAGGTTTTTTTTTAAAAATTTTGAGATTTTTTCGTAAATTTCATTTTTTTTTCGTGAAAATACAAAACCCAACTACCAAAAATTACATTTTTTCGAAGGTTTTTTTGGAAAATTTTCCTAAATTTTCTGGTTTTTTTCGTATTATCAATTCTTCTAATTATTCATTGATTTTTAAAACCACTCCCGTGATTTTCTAATTATCATTTATTCTACTTATATATTGATTTTTGAAACTATCCCCTAATTTTTTTAATTATATATTGATTTCATGTTTGTTTCATTTCTTGGTATTTAGGTTTCATTTAATATGTTTATTAGATTTATGTACTTGCATCAATTTTTTCACTTTTTTCATATACCCTCGAAATTCATTATATATTTTTTATGTATCCTTGAAATTTTTATGTTTTTCATTACACATCAAAATATTTCTTAAAATCATGATACCGAAATGAACTTGAAAAACAAAATCACAATCCTTGCCTAAGAGCATGCTTAGTCCGCCAATATAACGAAGTTCCTGTAGGACCTTAACAGGAAAATCTCGAGAGCAGCGAACCACTTAAAGAGGGGATCCCCCAGAGCGGCGAGACCCATGTTGAAATCCCATTTAGGATCGGAGTCATGGATCCTAATATAATGGACGAACTAGCCATACCACCATTCTCCAACACACTCATGTTGACACCTATCCCAAAAACGTTCACCCCATCAAAGTTTGAAGCTTACGATGGTACCACCGATCCAACTGACCACTTACGATACTTTCACCACATGATGTTGTTGAAATGAGAGCACAAAATCCATCCTATGCAAAACATTTCCGAAAAGTCTCACCTCCACATCAATGAACTAGTTCAACAACCTACCACCAAGATTGATAGACTCATTCCAAGCGTTGGCTACCACCTTCATTATAAGGTTCATCGACAGTCAATGAATGAGGAAGGGGCCACACTACTTGCTCCACATCAAACAAAAACCCGAGGAGACGATAAAAAAGTACATTAATCATTTCACTAACGAATTAACAATGATCTACGGCTGCAGCGACGGTACATCCACTGCTACTTTCACCGTCGGACTGAAAATATGACTCTTTTTTATGCTCTGAACCTGGAACACCTAAAGAACATGGTGATTCTATTGAAGACCACTTAAAACACATCACTCTAGAAGAAATTATAGCCGCCAGGAAGAAGAACGAATCTGAAAGGGAAGCCCATTCAACGAGGCAAGAAAATGAGAGGAATGAAGGAGAGACGACAGACCTCGGGACGAAAACGTTAAGTCAAAAAATCACCGAACTAATGAGAGGCTCGAACTCAACCAGCAAGAACCCGAAAAGCCACATTCGTCGAGGTCCAGACATGAGCGAATGACAAGCGTGACAAGAATACATACAAACCTGATTTATTAGATTTTTTGTGCAATTTTCAAAAATCTTTGAGCTTAAAACATATTTTACAATTAAACCGAGTCATTTTTGTGTTCTACTCAATCTCCATTGAATACTTAGATGATTATGGTAATTGTGTAAAATCTTTATGAAAATGCATTTGAAATCTGAACTCCTGGTGAATTTAAAAAAAAAAAAGGGGGGGGGGGGGGGGGGTGTTTGAGTCTTTTTAATTTTAGAAAATATTTTTGTTGCCTTTAATTTTGAAAAAATACATACTAACACGTGTCACATAGTTATATTAGTAGAAAACATGATATTTGATATTATCCTTATGTTAGATGTATTTCGTGAGATTTTTCAACTCGACTATTCGTGCACTATAAGCCAAGTCAACATGATTTGAAGTTGACTAGTGAGATATTGAACTAGAAAACCTTAGAATAATAGTGGAGACTTAACCCTTGTGAGTTTTGAGCCATTCTTTATTTCTTGAGGGTTATTAATTACACTTTGATTTTTCTTGAGTCCGCATTATTTCGTTGATGATCTCATTATTCTTGACTTTCTTATTGATTGCTTTAAGAATGACATAAAAATTGAATTTTTACACTAGAACTTCTTGCTTTATTTAGTTGAGATGTCCTAGTACTAACTAGAACTTATGAAGTGATATAAGCATTTTTTTTTCTTTAAACCATTTTTTTTTTTTTTTGCCTTTTAGCCTACCCAATACTAAATATCCATTTGCAGCCATTGAGCATTTAAATAGTCTTTTCTTTGTTATCCCCATTCCCAATACCTACTCCAATCAATGAGTAATACCTCTATTATTTTATCCTTACCCAATTTTCTGAGAATGTATACGGTGAGATATATTTATGGAATGGGCAAATAGAAATAGTTGAAAATAGATATTTTATGCGCCCTCGAAGTAAAAGTGTTGGATTGTATCACCGAGGAAAAGCATACAAAAAGAAAAGTTGAAAAAGAAAATAATGAAGAAAAAGTTAATGGTGTACAACATTGATTTGTTATTCAATGCCCTATGTGTTTATTCAAGAGTGTAGATATTCTCAGGAAATTTTTGTATCCTTTTTGTCCATTATTGTTTGCCATAATCCAAGCCCCATTACAACCTAGTAAATACCTAATTGATTTTAAGTGAAAGTTGGTTTAATAGATGTCGAGACTGAATAGGCAAGAACTATGGTGTTTGATTCAACATTCTCAAAAGTAATCAATATTCATGTCCATGAGATCATATTCATTTCATTCTTTGAAAAATTTTGTTTTTCATGATAATTATATGTGAGACGTTTGCATTTTCCTTAGTTTATATTATTTTCCTCGCATATAAATTGAATGCCTAATCTCTGAGTGTTTTATTTCTAAGTGACATGAGATAATTGTAGTCGAAGCGTACTTTCTAAAGATTATCTCGTCACATCTTTACTATGAGATGAAGAGTTATGTTGATAAGACTCCTCACACACACACTTCGAGTTGAGAATGATTATGAAATTTATTTAACCTTTAGATACTATTAAATTATTGTACTCTATCGATATACTATTGTGACATTTTTAGTTTGTTGTTTTTCTTGAATTTTAAGTAATTAGAAAATTACTCTAAGGAAAATAAAGGAGAATGCTCATGTTTTTGCATTATGTTTTTAAGAAATAGATTTTGTTTTATTGAGTCAGTAACGTTTGGGGGTAACATTTCTGGAAACTCTTACGAGACTATAACTCGTCCTCTAGAGGTAATCTAGAGGTTTAAAGCCTTGTTGCAAATTAAGGTAAGTGCAACCGTGATTCCTACAAAAGGGTTGCTGCATTCTTGCTGTGTGCTGCCCTATTTGATTATGACCAAACAGTACACGCGATCAATTGCAGTAAAGATTGGGGTGTCGATCCCACGAGGAAAAACGATCTACAAAACAAGGTCAAGGAAGAAGAACTACGCGAAACTAAATTTAGAAATTCTAGTAGTTTTAAAATATGAAATTAAATTTAGTTGAATGAAAATCAAGTTTAGAAAAGTCACAAGGTTCCAAGAATCCCTCCTAGATTTCACGCGCCAACTAGTATTGATTCGCTATGATGACTCGATTACGTGTTTCACATCCCAAACAACATAATCGAAAAAATAGTCTTTAATGCATCAATATATTCTAATGTAAATGGATTTTAGATTTCACTTTTTCTAGAAAGCACAAAGGTTGGTCATATGTGATATCCTAAATTTACAATATATCCAGAGACAATAACGTAATAAAAGACGATCACATATAACTAACCTACCAGAATCAATTGATCCTTAAAAATTCCACACATAAGAAAAGCGTGACTAAGCTTATATGGAGAAGAAAAAGATAACCACCGAAATAATAATCTACGAAGAAGTTGATGAAATCTTTATCACTAAGATAACATAAATTCCTATATTAAATAACAGTGAGAATCATAAACACCATTATTCATCGTGAAAGCATAAAACGAATCAAATACCAATTAAGTGCGTTACATCTAGGAGTTCACCTTGTCGCCTTGCGTGGAGTTTAGTGACACATGGCGAAGGTGATGACATCAAAAGCGGTGTGGAGCTTCATCAGCATGGCAGCGTGTGGTGGATTAGCGACGCACTCCCTGCTCCTGCTGAACAACGTCACTGCTGCTGTGTTCCCTGCTGCGCTGCTGCTGCTCTGGACAACGTCCTCCTTTCTGCCCCTTTGCTGTCTTGCGACTTTTTTTTTCCTGTTGTCCTCTTGCTGGTTGTATTTAAGGTAAAGAGAAACACTCTCCTCTTTCAAACCCAATTGGAAATCCAATTTCAATTGTAAACAAAAGGGTTGCTGCCTTCTTGTTGTGTGCTGCCCTATTTGTGTTAAATAGAAACTAAACTCTTTTGGAAGCCCAATTGGAAACCAAATAGAATTTGGAACCCAATGGAATTTGGGAGCCCAATAGAATTTGGAAGCCCAATTTGCAAACAAATGAGTCCCACCCCTTGAAATGTGGGTTTTGCTATGTTCATCCATATTACTTGTTTGCTCCACCAAAATTCAAAACTAATTTTCTTTATTTTTTTTCTTTGGTTATCTTAATCTTTGGCTTGAGTGTCTCCCGCTCCACTTAGTCAATTTGTCTAACGCACAAATTCGCCACGCTAACGCACTTTTGTCATTCAAACTCCAAATCCTACAAAAATACAAAAATAAAATAATCAAACTAAAATACACTATTTGAAACACTAACAAATATATATATTAGGAGCTATATTATGTTATAATTATGTGAACATCAAATACCCTCAAACCTACGTTTTGCTAGTTCTCGAGCAAAACAAAATTAAGAATAAAATCCTAACTCACTTTCGTAGGAATCACGGTTGCACTTACCTTAACGCGCAACAAGGCTTTAAACCTCTAGATTACCTCTAGAGGACGAGTTATAGTCTCATGAGGGTTTTCAGAAATGTTACCCCCAAACATTACTGACTCAATAAAATAAAATCTATTTCTTAAAAACATAATGCAAAAACATGAGCATTCTCCTTTATTTTCCTTAGAATAATTTTCTAATTGCTTAAAATTCAAGAAAAACAACAAACTAAAAATGTCACAATAGTATATCAATATAATACAATAATTTAATAGTATCTAAAGGTTAAATAAATTTCATAATCATTCTCAACTCGAAGTGTGTGTGTGAGGAGCCTTATCAACATAACTCTTCATCTCATAGTAAAGATATGACGAGATAACCTTTAGAAAGTACGCTTCGACTACAATTATCTCATGTCACTTAGAAATAAAACACTCAGAGATTGGGCACTCAATTTATATGTGAGGAAAATAATATAAACTATGGAAAATGCAAACGTCTCACATATAATTATCATGAAAAACGGAATTTTTCAAAGAGTGAAATGAATATGATCTCATGGACAGGAATATTGATTACTTTTGAGAATGTTGAATCAAACACCATAGTTCTTGCTTATTCAATCTCCACATCTATTAAACCAACTTTCACTTAAGATAAATTAGGTCTTTACTAGGTTGTAATGGAGCTTAGATTATGACAAACAATAATGGACAAAAAGGATACAAAAATTTCCTGAGAATAGTTACACCCTTGAATAAACACATAAGGCATTAATGAACAAATCAATGTTGTACACCATTAACTTTTTCTTCATTATTTTCTTCTTCAACTTTTTTTTTTCAACCTTTTTTTTCAAATTTTTTTTGTATGTTTTTCCCCGGTGATACAATCCAACACTTATACTTTGAGAGCGCATAAAATATCTATTTTCAACTTTTTCTATTTGCCCATTCCATAAATATATCTCACCGTATACATTTTCAGAAAATTGGGTAACGATAAAATAATAGAGGTATTACTCCTTGATTGGAGTAGGTATTGGGAATGAGGATAACAAAGAGAAGGCTATTTAAATGCTCAAGGGCTGCAAATGGATATTTAGTATTGGGTAGGCTAAAAGGCAAAAAAAAAAAAATGGTTTAAAGAAAAAAAATGCCTATATCACTTCATAAGTTCTCGTTAGTACTAGGACATCTCAACTAAATAAAGCAAGAAGTTCTAGTGTAAAAATTCAATTTTTATGTCATTCTTAAAGCAATTAATAAGAAAGTCAAGAATAATGAAATCGTCAACGAAATAATGCAGACTCAAGAAAAATCAGAGTGTAATTAATAACCCTCAAGAAATAAAGAATGACTCAAAACTCACAAGGGTTAAGTCTCCACTATTATTCTAAGGTTTTCTAGTTAAATATCTCACTAGTCAACTTCAAATCATGTTGGCTTGGCTTATAGTGCACGAATAGTCGAGTTGAAAAGTCTCACGAAATATATCTAACATAAGGATAATGTCAAATATCATGTTTTCTACTAATATAACTATGTGACACGTGTTAGTATGTGTTTTTTCAAAATTAAAGGCAACAAAAATATTCTCTAAAATTAAAAAGACTCTTACTTTTTTTTTTTTTAAATTCACCAATAGTTCAGATTTCGAATTCATTTTCATAAAGATTTTACACAATTACCTTAATCATCTAAGTATTCAATGGAGATTGAGTAGAACACAAAAATGACTTGATTTAATTGTAAAATACATTTTAAGCTCAAAGATTTTTGAAAATTGCACAAAAAATCTAATAAATCACACCCCCAAACTTAAACCAAACATTGTCCTCAATGTATAAGATAGACTCGTTGATTGGGCTCGAAATGTTTCCTCAGAATTTGCTTATCATGAGCCGTTTTCATCTTCGCCTTGTATATTCGGGAATTGTCATAGGCATCATTCCGCAACTCTTCAGTTTCAGCTAACTGAATGTTTCGATGAATACCTGCATCATTGAGATCAAAGTTAGTGCTTTTTACGGGCCAATAAGCGCGATGTTCTAACTCAACAGGTAAATGACAAACTTTTCCATATATAAGTCGATACGGAAACATTCCGAGAATTGTCTTATAAGCGGTACGGTAAGCCCAAAGTGCATCAGGAAGGCGCATGGACCAATCCTTCCTATCAGGATTCACCATCTTCTCCAAGATTTGTTTCACTTCTCGGTTAGCCAGCTCGGCTTGGCCATTTGTCCGCGGATGATAGGCATTGGCGACCTTGTGATGAACTCCATACCTGCGCATCAAAGCCTCAAAAGAGCGATTACCGAAATGAGTCCCCTAATAATGGCACGTGGTGTATCGAAACGGGATAAAATGTGTTCTTTGATAAACTTGACAACAATGTTGTTGTCATTGTTCCGGCATGCGATAGCCTCTACCCATTTGGACACATAGTCCACTGCAAGCAAAATATACAAATATCCAAAAGAAGGTGGAAAAAGTTTCATAAAATCAATCCCCCAACAATCAAATATCTCAATGACTAGGATGGGGTTAAGGGGCATCATGTGTCTCCGGGACAGTGCACCTAACTTCTGGCATCTATCACAAGAATGGCAATAATGGTTAGTGTCCTTAAATAATGTAGGCCAATATAATCCTGACTGTAAAATTTTTGCAGCGGTCTTTTTCATAGAAAAATGGCCAACACAAGCTGCACTATGACAAAAATGTAAGAAGACACTTTAAATCTCACCTTCAGGGATACAATGCCTCATGATTTGGTCGGGGCAATACTTATATAGATAAGGATCATCCCAATAAAAATTTCTTGCCTCGACCAAAAATTTGTGCTTATCTTGAGCACTCCATGATGATGGAACTTCGCTGGAAACCAAGTAATTAACAATGTGCACATACCATGGTACTTGAGTGACGACGAATAGGTGTTCATCAAGGAAGTCATCACGGATGGGTGGGCCATTGGCAGAGTCATTGAACTCCAGACGAGACAAGTGATCCGCCACAACATTCTCGACCCCCTTCTTATCCTTTATAGTTAGATCAAATTCCTGCAGAAGTAAAATCCACATAATCAATCTTGCATTAGCATCCTTTTTAGAAAGAAGGAACTTAAGAGCCGCATGGTCAGTAAAAATAGTGATAGGTGTACCAATCAAATAAGCACGAAATTTATCTAAAGCAAAAACTACAGCTAGCAACTCTTTTTCAATAGTCGAATAATTCTTTTGAGCATCATTAAGTGTTCGACTAGCATAGTAAACAACAAAGGGCTTCCCTTCCCTTCGTTGTCCCAAGACTGCCCCACAGCATAGTTGTTTGCATCACACATTATCTCAAATGGTAAATTTCAATCCGGTGGCTGCATGATGAGGGCAGAGGTGAGTCTATCAATGAATGTTCGAAAGGCGTCCTCACACTCTTGTGTCCATTGAAACACGACGTCTTTGACCAGGAGGCTACTTAATGGTCTAGAGGTGGCATAAAATTTTTGTATGAACCTCCTATAAAAACCCGCGTGCCCTAGAAATTATCTCACATCCTTGACACTTTTAGGTGTAGGTAATTTAGAAATCAATTCAATTTTTGCTTTATCAACCTCGATTCCTTTATCAGAAACTATGTGTCCCAGAACTATTCCATAGGGAACCATGAAATGAAAATTTTCCCAATTAAGCACCAGACCCTTATTTTCACACCCACTTAAAACAACCTTCAAGTTAAGTAAACATGAATCAAAGGAATCACCAAAAACAGTCAAATCATCCATGAATACTTCCATATATTTTTCAACCGTGTCACTAAAAATACTCATCATGCATTTCTGAAAAGTAACCGGTGTATTACACAAACCAAATGGCATACGCTGAAAAGCATAAGTACCAAAAGGACATGTGAAAGTAGTCTTATCCTGATCCTCTAATGCAATCTCAATATGGTAATATCCTGAATACCCATCTAGAAAGCAATAGAAAGAATGACCAGCCACTCGCTCTAAGATTTGGTCTATGAATGGAAGTGGGAAGTGATCCTTGCGAGTGGCAGAATTAAGTTTCCTATAATCAATGCACATGCACCACCTTGTCACTACCTTAGTAGAAACAGGCACCCCCTCATCATTAGTCATTACTGTTATTCCAGATTTCTTAGGAACTACTTGAGTTGGACTAACCCACTTGCTACCAGAGATGGGATAAATGATGCCTGCATCTAACAATTTTAAGACTTCCTTTTTCACCACCTCTTTCATAGTATGGTTTGGTCGTCTTTGAGGGTCTCTACGGGGGTTAGCTCCTTATTCTAAGTGAATCCTATGGGAACATATTAAAGGGCTAATACCTGTGATGTCAACTATAGTCCAACCTAATGCAGATTTGTGCTCACGTAACATATTAATCAATTCTTCTTCTTGTGAGCTATCAAGCACAGAAGAAATAATAACATGAAAGGTATCACCTGGTCCGAGGAATGCATGTTTAAGTCCCTCAGGCAGTGGAACAACGTCAACTTTCAGAGTTTCCACAGTGGATGGTTGTGGTTTCTGTCTTTCCTTTGGCAACTCCTCAAAGCATGAGTGTCATTGTCATCCTCCTTTATCTTTTAACCCTAAAACAACATAAATACCAAAAGCATTGTTAGGATAAAGTGAACTCTCAAAATCAGAAATAGAAAGAAGGTACTCTAAGGTTTCAGAATCTGCGCTCAGGAGTGCCTCCTCTGATATCAGCGTGTCTATCATGTAGGTATGACGACACTCATCATCATCACGTGGTTGCTTGCTAATATTGAATATGTTGACCTCCAGAGTCATGTTCCCAAAAGACAGCTTCATTAGACCTCTCCTGCAATTGATAAAAGAGTTAGCTGTGGCAAGAAAAGGTTTACCTAAAATAATCGAAACTGTAGACTCCATATTAACCGCAGAATGAGTATCTAAAATAAGAAAGTCGACGGGATAGTAAAACTTATCAATCTACAGCAAGACATCCTCGACTATTCCTCTTGGCTTCTTAACCAATCTATCGGTCAATTGTAGTACCACGGATGTGGGTTTAATCTCTCCTAGACCCAGTCGCAAGTAAATAGAATATGCCATTAGATTTACACTTGCTCCTAAATCCAACAAGGCTTGGACGAACTCATGAGTCCCAATCTGGCAGGTAACTGTAGGACACCCTGGATCTTTGTACTTGGGTGGTGTTCTCTGCTCAATCACCGCACTTACCTGTTCTGTCAAGAAGGCATCTTCTTGACATGATGCTTCCTCTTGATAGTGCATAGATCCTTGATGACCCTCACATAAGTTGGTACCTGTTTAATCACATGCAGCAAAGGTAAGTTAATTTTAACCTATTTCAAGTGTTATGGAATCTCACCATGCATTTCCGATTTCTTTCCAGTAGGTCGTAGTGCTTGAGGAAAAGGAACTATAACTGGAATGTTCTTGTTGGGCTCATCCTCAGGGATGCTCTCCTTTGCACTTGGGGAGGTGCCTATAGTCATGGACGAGCTTGATCCCTCTAAAATCTTACCACTTCGAGTAGTGATGGCATTAACCTCTTTGATATTCTGAGAGCCTGAGGTAGAGGTTTGTGCCAACTCTCATACCCACACTTGGGGAGTTGAGTACTGTTGCTAGACTCTACCTTCGGATTTGCTTGAGGCTGTGACGAAAATTGGCCCAGCTCTTGTACTGTTAATGAACTTGTCAGCTTGGTTATCTGGCTTTTGATCTGTTTGTTCTCTTCTGCCAACTGTGTCAATGCAACCTCAATTTTTTTTATTAGTTTTACCTTGTGCCTCTATAAATGCATGTAATGTGTCTGATAAGGAACTTCTGTTAGATTGCACATTGTATGGAGGTGCAGGGTATGACCTAGGTGGTTGTGCCTGTGAGTGTGTAGGTTGGTCTGCTTCGGACTTCCAGCCTAAGTTAGGGTGATCTCTTCAGCCAGAATTGTAAGTGTTAGAGAATGGTGAGTAAGGCTTCTTGTACATTCCTAAGGCGTTACATTGTTCCTCATAAACCCCTCTCATCTCAGTTAAGGTCGGGCAATCCTGTGCTAAGTGTTCAACTCCCCACATATAAAACAGGCGATCTGTAGCTCAACTTTGGCAACGGTATGTGTGGGCCTACCATCCTTGGTCTTAAGTGCCTCTAACTGCCTAGTCACTCTATCCAGTTGGGCTCTAAGGTTGTCTTCTTCCCTAAGTTGGAAGACTCCAGCTGGGCGTGTTCTATCCGTGCTCTTAGTAGCACTTGGATGAGTCCAAGTATGAGCTTTTTCAGCCAAGTCATTCAAGTACTCAATGGCCTCGTCAGGGTCCTTATGCAAAAACTCTCCATTACACATCATCTCAACGAACTGACGCTCTCTACTAGTGAGCCCCTCATAAAAATAACTGACTAAGCGCCAACTTTCATACCCATGGTGTGGCATGTATTCAAGAGATCCTTGAACCTCTCCCATGCTTGATATAATGTCTCGCTATTCTTTTGGGTGAAGGTAAAAATCTGTCTCTTTAGACCGTTGGTTTTGTGGTGAGGAAAGTATTTATTAAAAAATGTTTGGGTCATCTCCTCCCACGAACCTATAGACCTTGGTCGCAAAGAGTATAGCCAACTCTTCGCTTTTTCCTTAAGGGAAAAAAAAAAAACCTTAGTCTAACTGAGTCTACAGCCTCAACTTTGTTGTGGAAAGTAGCCACAACTTCCTCGAATTCCCTAATGTGAACATAAGGATTCTCACTCTCTAGGCCATGAAAAGTGGGTAATAATTGTATCATACCCGGCTTAAAATCTAGCTTTGGTGTATTTGGTGCAAACATGATACATGATGGAGTAGCAGTGCGCGTGGGGTGGAGATAGTCCTTTAGCGACCGAACATGGTCATCTTCATGATTACTCATAGTGTTAGAATTAGAAGTAGGATTTAATTTGGTCTCAATGTGAATTTGTGGGACCCTAATTAGTCTCCCTAAGTGGTCTCTATTCCAACTCACACTCCCCCAATGTCTTCTTTGTTTTTTGCAATTTTATTAAGAAATAAAATAATAATAATAATAAAACAAAAAATAAAATGGACCTAAAACCTAAAAATAAAATAAAATAAAAAAATGACCAAGAAAGATAAAACCCGATGAAGACAAGCCGAGCGAACATACTGAAAGACACAACAAAATGGTAAGATGCCTGCTAGCCACTCAAGATGAGAGGAGACCCCGAGGGGCGAGACAAAAGTAAATACTGCTCATTCCACAAGGATCATGGGCACAACATTGAAGACTGCTACAACCTGAAAGATGAAATCGAGCACTGGGTTTAAAGAGGACGACTTGACGAATTCATCGGGTTACCGGATAAACAACCCAAAGGGAATGAGAAGACGGAAACCACTATGGGATCAAAGGAACAACCCAGAGAACTGATATATGCCTTACACTGCGTAGCCGAAAAAAAGATCAGTCAAGCCCACTAATAAAATTTCCCAACCGAACTGATCTATATAAAACTAGGAGTGCCAACATTGTCAAACGAGACCAGATAAATCCATACGACAACTCAAACAAGAAGCGCGGAGAAATTGGCAATTCAAATGGGGACCAAACAATAAACAAAATCCAAAAAAGCTTACTAGCTTGACCATTATCAACAGCAAGGCCAACAATGTCTCCTACACTACTGACAACGAAGATAACACAAACAAATTTTACAAAATCGTCGTACGAAGCCTTGGTAGCAGGTACTGATGTGAGCATGATTGGATAATTCGAGACTACATTCTATTCTGCCCACCTGAACCAACCTGTCAATGGCACACACCCAATGATTCAATCAATGAGCATTTCGAGTTTATTAACTACCTCACAACAACAATACACGAACAACAAAACTACAGAGAACCATGGAGGAAGAAATTACAGCGAAAATGCTAAGACCACTCAAGGCAGAACAAATCAAACAACAATACAATGCAGACTCCACACAACATAACTTTGTGAGAAAATAGTGACTACTACTACTATAGATTGTTAAACACCCGAAACCGGATTATCAATAAAATTCAAAATTTTAAACTTTCCATCTTACGCCTAAAATTGTGGCATCAAAGTCAGACAATGAGAAACAATTGGCATACCAAGCCACAAACAAAGTGTCAGGACGTATAAGTCAGACACAAAACTTCTGGTCTGATCAACCACGAAATAAAAGTTATGACGAACTGGTCAACTTATTCAGATAAATTTCGAGTCGACTAACACGTCAGACAAACGAAGTAAAAGTTGGGACGAACAAGTCAACTTATTCAAATAAACTTCAAGTCTACTAACACGTCAGACGAACAAAGTAAAAGTTAGGACGAACAAGTCAACTTATTCAAATAAACTTCGAGTCAACTAGTATGTCGAGCCAACGATGTAAAAATTAAGACTAACAAGTCAACTTATTCAAATAAACTTCAAGTCGACTAACATGTCAAACGAACGAAGTAAAAGTTGGGACGAACAAGTCAACTTATTCAAATAAACTTCGGGTCGACTAGTATGTCGAACCAACGAAGTAAAAGTTAGGACGAACAAGTCAACTTATTCAAATAAACTTTGAGTCGACTAACACGTCAGATGATCGACGTAAAACTTGGGACGAACCAGTCAACTTATTCAAATAAACTTCGTGTTGACTGATACGTCAGATCGAAACTTCAGGCCTGATCAACCAACGAAGTAAAACTTGGGACGAAAAAGTCAACTTACTCAATAAAACTTCCAGTCGACTGACACGTCAATTCGACGAAGAAAGAACAAACGAGTAAACTTACTCGGAAAAACTTAAGGCAACCAACGTGTCAGAACAATGAGGCAACGACAAGCAAGTAAACTTATTCATCGGATCAAGAAATTCAAACACATAAGTCAAAACGTAACCGTAAAGGTCCTCTGGCCGATCAAAATATTGAACCAGGAAGCAAAAGCTGGAAATACGCAATACAACTTACTTCAACAACTATGACAGACCTAAATGTAAAAAGGGACGAGTTAATTCACTCACAACACCATCCAAAAACAGCCAATGTTTTGGAACAAGGAACACCTTGGTGTGCGGATACTTGAGGATATAATGAGGAAAATGCCTCGATTGACAAAATCAAAGAAAAAAAAACTTCGGATGGTCAACGAGCAAGCGCAAAAACAGAACTACGGATAAACCTCAATCGCCAATACTTACCGCTATAGTACAAATGACTTGATGAAGGGAACAATACGATGAGTCAACACACACAACACAAGACAAATCATGACTTCAAAGAGAAAGCATGCTAAGCGGAAATTAACTAAAATGCAATACAACATTGTTGAAAAGAAAAGTTTCTCATTCATAAAATCACTTTGTTACATCCGAAGAAGAAGGCAAAACATTTGAAGAAGCAGCAAGGGCTTCCAATGGAAGAGATACTGCAGCGACAGTAGCAGGAGGAGACAAGGTTTTCCCTTCAACGAAAAAAGCAGGTAATGAAGCTTGATCGAAAGGAGGAGGGGATGATGGTTCTTTCTCTACAGGATCGCTCGGGAAATCCGAAGTACCTTATTCAGCATCTTCATCCTCGAAGACTTTATCAACCAAATGACTATACTCAGATAAATCGACGCCAAACCCCTCAATATAGTCAAAAAGCTCGACTCGTCCATCAACAACTCTCTTCCAATCCTCCACCTCCGCAATCCTTAGCCTGTCTTTTGTCGCAACAAGCTCACTCCTAGTTGAAATCAGATGCCCTTCAGCAGTGGCCAGCATGGCGGAAATATCCGACTTGACTTCATCGAGTGCAACTATAGTTGGTCCACCCACTCTTCAGCAATCCTACTACTGATCGACTTCTCAACAACGGATGGCCTCATCATGGCCAGCTTTCTCGACAGACAACTCTTTTTCAACTCGTCCAATCGTCACAAGCCCCGTCCAAATTGGTCATCGAAGTCTCAAGCTTCGCAACAGACTTATCTCGCGCAACTTCCACTTCCTTTAAAGTGACCAGAGCAACCCCACCCGCCATCTTCTGCTTCGTGCATTGCGCTTTCAACACGTCAAACTGACGAAGGACGTGAGAGAACACTAGCAACAATGCTACCAACTTCCTCTAAAAAACAACCACCTGGCCACGACCACTCGACCAATCCTGTACACCGACCCATCACTCTAGCATAAGTAAGATGATTCATTTCATCCATTATCTGCTTTAGACCATAGTCGAGATGAGAGCTAGGTTCCAACACATGCATTGAAGGCCCTTCCACCGCCCATCTATGCCATTCATTGACCAACCTACCTACACCATCTTGCAAGTCAAACTGAGTAAACCAACAAAACTTCCCATCTGATTTGATACAGATGTCCTCCGGGTTGGGCTCCTTCCAACTAATCCATGGGTGAAGGACGCGAGGATCCGCAAGCATAGAGGAACCACCTCCAACAATGGGAAGAGTGGGTGGAACAACAGTAATAATATAAAAACCACTTTTGCCTTCTCACTGCGAAGTGGTCACACCAGGAACAAAATGAGTAGTATCGGCGACAGGAGTAGAAGGATCCAGATGAGTGGGAGAAGAAGCTAAAAACCTCGCCGCATCATCGACAAGAACGGAAGGAGATCAAAGGGGAAGAATCTCGAAATTCTGACCACGGTCACCAACCTTCTTTGACTGTTCTACCGCCAGTTGAAGCATTTTATCATCGATAACTTGAGGATCATCATCGGAGTATTCAGCCACATCGGGCACACCATAGGCAAAGAAAAACATTTTTTAATTATCATCCAACGGACGAGTAGTTTATTTCTTACTGCTATCCACTGCCAAAGTCATCTCATCGGCCACCTCGAGGGATAAGCAATCCTCCTTCACAACTTCCCTATCAGAATAACCAGGGCGAGAAGCAACCCGAATAGTACCACGAGTGGAAAACTGTTTCTTTTTTTGGAACACGGTTAGGATTTATCATCAATTACTTTGACGGGCTAGAAGGCCTTGGAAGTTTCCTCTTCCTTGAAGTCTGGCCAGCGACGCCAGTGCTAGCAGGAACATCGAGATCCATAACATGTTTGCCCAAGCTCACTTCCCCATCAATGCTAGCATTATTAACACCAGCAGGAACAACACGAGCAACAATCTCCTCAGCATGGGATTCAGTAAGCAAAGCACGTTCCGCCTCATTCATAATATATAAGCCATTGCACCTCACAATATCCCCAGAGAGAAACGCCTCCAAGGGGATCACAGGAAGATCCAAGAGACGGTCGATGATCATCTGCTTTTACATAATTAGTTGTAGATCCTTACATTTGTCAGGGACTCGAAACAACCGCGCAATCTGATGACCCCGCAATTTGAAGAAGCTAGAGTTGACAGAAGCATAAAACCATAATTTCGACTAGCATCTGATGTCATAATTGAGATTCCCAAAACGGGCGGAAGAACGAAGGAAACAAATATTCTTGGTCACCAACAGACTAACCACCGAATGCAAGAATCTAACGGTTAAGGGAATGTCGGAGAGAATGACTATCGAATAAGTAGAAACCATAATCCTCCAACCATTAGGACCCATCTGAGTAGGAGGAATTCCCCAAAAGTCCAGATATTCCCAAAACAGCTTTGGAACTGAAAAATCGAATGCAATATACCAAGTCATTGGATGACAAGGACTATCGTTTTGCCTAGGCAGAACAATTTCAAGGTCAGATGTAGGCTATAATCGGAACGGATATTGTCCAACGTCGCCTGAGAACCCTTCTTGGGCGAGAAGTAAGTTTCACAAGCAGTAAGTGCCTTGCCATCTAGTATATCACCAGCAGACATCGTGAAGGTTAAAGGAAAACGAAGAAGATGGAAGGAGAATAAGCCCTAGTTTCAAAGATAGCGTAAAAAAGAAATAAATCAATCACGCCCCATTTATAGAGCCAAGCAATGAAGAGACTGTTCATAGGACGACGTGCGAGATATGATAACTGCATGAAATCCCAAAGTACGCGCGAAAACGAACAAATGTGCAAGAGATCAGGATACCAACCCACGAAAAGCTGTCAGCGGCATTAAATGCGAAACAATGACTAAGTCAAAAGTCCAACCGTCGTCGAGTTAGTAGCCACGTCAGCATACCCACTAACTAAAGGGGGAGTAGCTGGTGATATATCAAATAAGACTGACATCACAACTATACAAGTGGCAAAAATTATCCATCATGAGGATCAAATATCCCAAGATCGGGCTGATGTATAAAGCCCAAAAAGGGCAAATCCAGTCAAAGAAATCTCAACAGAGTTTGTTAGAATAAATCATAATCAAATTCCCATATTCAGGCCCGATAAAGTTCACCTTTAATGACAAATAAGAATATGGCATCGAAGAGTATCCCGAAAATACTAGAATTTAAAATTTTCAATAACCATCTCCCAAGAGTTATAGAAGGGAAGACGTGTAAAGTTAAATGGGAGGTGTGCAAGTCATCTCTTGATTCTTTTGCTAGTTTATCCTATTGGGTGATGCGTTTGGTCTAATTTGAGAGGTTAGCGTTTTTTTTTTCTCGATGTGGAAGTCATTGTTTCCTAATAAAGAGTATGTCTAGGTCTACTTGAAAAAAGGGACAGGGATATCATGTGTGGGCCATATTCTTCTCTCAGCTTGAACAATCGGGTAATCCCACTCACCCATTTCGCTCACCGCTACTTTGCGAATAGTTTTTGCTTTCTTTTTCATTTGGATACTAAGATGTTTTAGTTCACTAGATTGTCTTTTGACTGCCTATGGATTCAATAACGACTCTAAATATTCAGAGTGAGTGGGTGGTTATTCAGTTTCAGTGTTTCAGTGTTGTATCCAGTTTGAGTGCATGGGTGGTTATTCAGTGTATAGGAGCACAATGTGGGTGGTTTTGGTGGTTTTCTTTCTGTTCATGTATTTGTAAATATAACTACAATGCAATGTAGAAAACAGTAAGGAAAATAGACAGAACAAATTGTTGTTTTATGCTCTGAATTTACATGGTATCAAAGCCTTGACATGGTTGGAGGATCAGGCAGTAACAAGAACAAAGATGCTTTCTCTCCGTACACACTGACCTCGGCGGACCATCCAGGGAGCCTCGTGACGCATGTTCAGTTAAAGGGAACAAACTTTGAAGAATGGGCAAAAGCCATGAGAGTCGCGTTGCGGGTGAAGAAGAAATTGGGTTTTGTTGATGGAACTATAACAAAACCTTCCGAAAATAATTCGGAACTCGAAGATTGGTGGATGATTAATTCCATGCTTGTCGCGTGGACTTTCAATACCATTGAACCAACCCTGCGTTCGACCATAACGTACCGGGAAATGGCGAAGGAACTTTGGGCTGATCTTCAACTGCGATTTGCGATTGCCAATGGACCACGGTTGCAGCAAATGAAGGTTGAATTGGCTGACTATAAACAAAAAGGGCAGGCTGTTGCAGTCTACTTCGGGAGAATGAAGATGTTGTGGGATGAGATTAACAACTACGAACCCATTCTCACGTGTGACTGCAGTGGGTGTCAATGCAAGATCACTAAGAATCTGATCAGGCGATGGGAGGAGGAGCAGGTTCATCAGTTTTTAATGGGTCTAGAAGACTCGGTTTTTGGCACAGTTCGCTCTAACATTCTAAATTTGGATCCTTTACCCAACCTGAACCGGGTTTACGCAATGATCGTAACCGAAGAGAGACATCGTGATGTGGCACGAAACAGAGATGACAAAAGTGATAACGCTGTGGCGTTTTTCACTCAAACAAAACCACGTGCGACAGAAGGCAGAGATACGTGCAGAAATTGTGGACGTACAGTGCGTTCAGAGGGACAGGCCGCGGTCGCAGTGCTCTACGGGCCAACGCAGCACACACATTCTCTGCAAACTCAACGTCTGCTGGACTGTCTGGCGGACTGACTGGTGGCACGTCTGCTGGACTAACTGACGCAGATAAGCGAGGATTGAGTAATCTGACCGAGGAACAATGGGAGGCGCTGCGGGGATTGTTAAACGACCAGAAATCAAACACCGAAAAACTGTCTGGTAAGAAATGGACTGACTGGATTCTTGATTCAGGGGCCTCGCATCACATGACAGGAAGCTTTGAATTTCTGTCTGACATCGAAGATGTATAAACAGCCTTGCCCTGTGGGGCTGTCGAATGGATCACATGTAGCCGCAACTAAACAGGGGACAGTGATCCTAGGGAACAATATTGAATTACGAAATGTTTTGTTTGTTCCGCAATTGACTTGTAACTTATTATCTATTGGAAAATTACTTGATGACACGAGATATATTGTGACACTTACTAATAAGTTATGCGTGATACAGGATTGCACTTCGAGGATCCTGATTGGTGCGGGTGAGTATTGCGACGGGATCTACATAATACATGATGTGACAAAGGTCCGAGCCTGCAAGGTTGAAGTCAACAACAAATCTGAATTGTGGCATCGAAGACTTGGCCATCCCTCGTATCAAGTTGTGGGATCTGTTCCAAAGTTTCATTTTAATGTTAGTGGAACTTCTTATTTGCCTTGTGACATTTGTCTTAGAGCTAAACAAACTAGAGATGTTTTTCCTATTAGTGATAAGAAAGCAACTGCGTCATTTTCTTTGATTCATTGTGATGTATGGGGTTCATATCGCACTCCCTCATCTTGCGGAGCTGTTTACTTCTTGACAATTGTGGATGACTATTCTCGGGCGGTTTGGGTTTATTTGTTACTTGAGAAAACTGAAGTGAGTAGTGTGTTGAAGAATTTTTGTGTTATGGTGTGTCGACAATTTGGGACTAATGTTCAAACTGTGCGGAGTGACAATGGAACTGAGTTTACATGTTTAAAATCCTACTTTGAGAGTTGTGGTATTCTTCACCAAACTTCATGTGTAGGCACGCCACAGCAAAATGGTCGGGTGGAGAGAAAGCATCGACATATCCTTAATGTTGCTCAAGCTTTAAGATTTCAAGCTAATCTACCCATTCAGTTTTGGGGAGAATGCATTTTGACGGCTGGTTATTTGATTAATCGTACTCCGTCATCGGTCTTAGAGGGCAAGACCCCTTATGAGCTCCTATTTGGTCGTATCCCGTCCTACGACATGTTTCGGGTTTTTGGCTGTTTGTGTTATGCTAGAGTTCGAAATTCAGATAAATTTGCACCTCAGAGTCGACGGTGTATCTTTATGGGTTATCCCTTCGGAAAGAAGGGTTGGCGGTTGTATGACTTAGAAATCGAGGAATTTTTTGTCTCGCGGGATGTGGTTTTTAGTGAGAATACATTTCCATTTGTTGATTCACCTGCTATGAGAGATGATGACTTGTTAGAGTCAGGTCCCGTCCTGGTGGATGACGAGATACCATTAGTTACAGATGCCTCGTCTGAGTTGGGAACCACGGATTTAGATGCCAGGGGGAGTCTTAATGTTGATACACCGATTGTGGAGCGAGACCCATTAACGACAACTACTTCTACTTCCGGTTTTGATCAACGTCCTTCAAGGGATTGACGAGCTCCAAGACATTTGCAGGATTATATTTGTCACACCACTCGCCTCCTTGGACGAGTCCTGTCGCCATCGCCCTCCTCAGGATCCTCAGGTACTCCATATCCTATAACTAATTATGTACATTGTGACAATTTTACTATGAAACACAGACGTTTTCTCGCAGCTATGACTGCAGGTTGTGAACCTACTAAGTATTCTGAAGCGGTAAAGGATGTCCACTGGCGTAATGCCATGAAGGAGGAAATACAGGCATTGGAGGATAATGGTACATGGTCGATTGTCATCTAGTTCGCGATGTTGTTCAGGATGGTCTTATTAGCACACATTATGTTCGAAGTGGGGAACAATTGGCAGACATTTTTACTAAAGCCATTGGCAGGCGACAGTTTGATGATTTTCTTCGCAAGTTGGGCATTCGAGATCTTCATGCTCCAACTTGAGGGGGAGTATTCAGAGTGAGAGGGTGGTTATTCAGTTTCAGTGCATAGGTGGTTATTCAGTGTATAGGAGCACAATGTGGGTGGTTTTGGTGGTTTTCTTTCGGTTCATGTATTTGTAAATATAACTACAATGCAATGTAGAAAACAGTAAGGAAAATAGACAAAACAAATTGTTGTTTTATGCTCTGAATTTACACTAAAGGTTGGCCATTTCGAGAATACTCAATCATATATGATAGAATCATTGAATATTTGATCTTTTTGAATTCTATAACTTAGTAGACACTTGGAAAACAAATAAATGTGTATGAACAAGATATGTAACAACCAGAATAAAGATAATGATTCAATAAAATAACTTCCAAGAATTTGGTGATCCCTAATGTATCCATATCAACGGAAGGGTGACTCATTACTAATGTGTGTTATGCGAGAGAGGCACCTCTTTCTCCCAGCTTTATGTTTTCTTCTACTATTTTCTTCTTCCTTCTCTAAATTTCACCTTTCTACCCCTTTTCTATTTTGATTTTATCTTCTTTGCATGTCTTTTTCATTAATGTACTTCAACCAGTGTATACCCATGTCGTTGGCACGATCATACATTTTTTCTTGATAGCGTGTACCCATGCCTTCGACACGACTACCGTGACATGCCTTTAGCACGCCACTTGGGTTGTTGGGTCGTGCCTTTAACACTCCCTAGCTAGCAAATGCCTTTTGCATATATGATCATCTAGTTCATGTTTTCCCTATTGTGACATGCCTTTGTAAATTAAATTAAGACTTGTAATCCTTTCTGATCTGGTCCATCAAATACAGAACTATAGTGAATAAATGAGTAACCATTACACTTCTATAAATTCATAGGAAGTAACCTACAAACAAAAGATCAAATGAACAAAACCAACAACATAGCAAATTCACACTGACAACCAAAGTTGATAAAATATGAAAAAAAAAATGCTTCGAGACAAATTACAACACCATCACATATCCCATTTTGCATTGAGTTGCATCCATTTGTCTAACATATAAGCTACATATTTACAACCAATAACCATAATTCTTGATAAATTTGGTACTTTTATAGTTAAAATACCAATAAGGTCGTCTATATATGGTGCCAATTTGCAAAGTTTAAACTTCAATGAACTTTAGAGAAAATCGCTAACTGACTTTTTTAAAGTAGTTGTTTTTGTCCATTCACATACAACCACAAAGAAGTATTGGTTCAAGATTTACCAATCATAACTGATAATTGGACAAAGTAGTACTCAATCAAGATTTACCAAATTTATTATACAAATTCAGGAAAAACTTTTGAAGCTTCAGTCAGGCTTTGTTACTTCGTTAACACACAATGTGATTAACCCATCCTACAATGTCATAGAAATTTCAACCAAAAACTTGACTTAACTCTAAATAAAAATCATTAAAAGACAATAAGGGGAAAACACAGAACCCAAATCTCATCTCTAGTTTAGGGAGAGCAAGAAGGATGATTTATATTCATTTTAATCACAACGATAAAAAGAAATCAACATGAAGATGAGCCAAAGGGGATAGATTAGGTATGTCCCAATGCTCATTACAATGTCTGTCATTTTTTTTAAAAAATATTTTAAAAATACACAAGGCATGATAATTTACAAAAAAAACTTACACATTTTTAATAATAAAATACATATTTAAAAATGTTTAAAGTGTTTGTATTGATTATAAGTTTTGTTGAAAAAATCTTAAAAAATGTATTTCATTGATATCGAATTTGTCAAAAATTCGACGACTATGTAGATAGTTATAATATTTTCATTTTGAGAAAAAAAATATATAATATAATATTTTATCACTCTACCACATGTACATTCTACCAACTATTTTCACAATTTTTCATTTTCTTTACCTTTCTAGATGTTTTATATTTATAAATATGCCATTAAATAAAATGAATCTCAACTCTCAACATTTTTCCCAAATTTCAAGATTTGCCATCTTTTATCATCAATTCCTTACAATTTGAAGTTTGTCCCATTCAGTAATGAACAATAAAACATTACTCTGAATTGTAATATAGACTAGAGTATTTCTCATGCCGTTAAAACTCTACAGACGCATTTTTTTGTATCGTGCAATTTTTGGAAATTTAAAACCTGATTTTTGCTAAATATCGTGTCCTGAACACTCTCGCTACCATCCATACTTTCGCTCTCAATCAGTTTTTAAGTGTACGTCTGTTTTACGCTAAAAATATATACTATAAACTTTAGAGTTAAACTCAGTCAAATTTTGAATAAATTGGGAAAAATTCAAACACTGCGAGTGAGTTCTCTTACAAACATTGAATTCACCAAAACATGAAGTTCATGATTTTTGTTTGAATGTGAATTAGGATTGTCATCTCATTTCCTCACCTTTTTTTTCTTGTTATGATCGGTCTTTCTCATTTCTTTAAAAATATTGAACATATTAAGGAAGTGAAATGCATTAGACGTTTTAAATAATAAAATATATATTTAAAAATTTTTACATTTGTATTGATCATTGGTTCAATTGGATAAATTTTCAAAAATGCATTCCAACAATACCAAGTTTATCAAAATTCGACAACCAAGTAAATAGTTATAACAATTTTAATTTTGAAAAAAAAACACAAAATTTTCTCTCGCTACATGTATATTCCACAAAATTTTGAAAAACGTTATACTTAAGCATTTCAATGACACTAAGTTTATCAAATTCCAACAACTACATAGATAATTATGATAGTTTCATTTTGGAAAAAAAATGACTACAATATTTTTTCTCTCCGACACATTCTACTAACTTTTTTCACAATTTTTTCATTTTCTTTACCCTTCTACATGTTTTATATTTATAAACATATCATCGAAAATAAATCTCAACCCTTAACATATTTCTCAACTTTCAATCCTAACCATCTTTTATTTCTAATCCTTATGATTTGACTTTGTGTCAGTCAACAATGAATAGTAAAACACCAGTGGTAATAAAGATAAGTTTTTTGTTTGGCAACGACTACTCCACACCACAAAAAATGTTTTCTCACACCATTTAACTGTCCCACACTACCTACTTTCTTTTTTTCCCACACCACCTATATAAACAAAGAATAACATTTTTTACTCCCCATTCAAATCGAAACTCAAGTCTCCCCTCCCCCATTCAAATCTTCACTCTCCCTTGAATCTCTTGCAAAATCGAAACTAATCTCTTCATTCTCCATCAAAATCTCTTTCATCTCTCTCAAAATTGAAACCCTTAAAAATCGAATCCCAAATCACAACCTCCCCAAATATTTTCAGAGAAACAAAGTAATCTCATGGAAACTTTAGAAAATTTTTCAAAAATATTTTCAATCACAAAAAAAGTAAACTTCAGAAAATTTTTCAGAAATCACAAAAATAATATTGTTCGCTTTAGACAATGCGAACCTCGCATTGATATAGGCGAACAGTAAAAAAATTTGCTGAAATTTCCTGTTCACCCAAAACAATGTGAGGTTTTGAACAGGAAATTTCAACAAATTTTTCGGACAGATTTTTTGACTTCAGTAAAATGACCATAACTTGCTCATTTCAAAAAATTTTAGTTGATTCAAGTTGTGTTTATTAGATAACTCAGAGTATTACAACTTTTATGTTTTAATCAAATTGAGAATCGGTATCGATCGAGCACATAAGTTGGCTGAAAGTCAAGGACACTACCCCGTTTTCATTGCGAGACAGATTTGTGCGTCTTTAGTAACATGATCATAATTTGCTCATTTCAAAATATTTTTAAGTGATTCAAGATGTGTTTATTAGATAACTTAGATTACTACAATGTTTGTGTTTTGATCAGCTTGAGAATCGGTCTCGATCAAGCACATAAGTTTTCAAAAGTCAGGAACACTATCTCGTTTTCATTGCGAGACGGATTTGCGCGACTTTAGTAAAATGACTATAACTTGCTCATTTCAAAATATTTTCAAGTGATTTAAGTTGTGTTTATTAGATAACTTAGAGTACTACAATTTTCATGTTTTAATTAGCTTGAGAATCGATCTCGATCAAACATATAAGTTGGCCGAAAGTCAGGGACGCTATCTCATTTTCACTATGAGATAGATTTGTGCGACTTTAGTAAAATGACCATAACTTGCTCATTTCAAAACATTTTCAAATTATTCAAGTTGTGATTATTAGATAAATCAGAGTACTACAATTTTTGTGTATTAGCTTGAGAATTGGTCTCAATTGAGAGTTTAAATTGGTCGAAAATTACCCTATTTTTAAGTTATTGTTTTTTGGGTGGTGTGAAGTAATCTTTTTTGTTTACAGTTGTTAACATCCTCTATCTTTACAAGTGTCACTTTTTGTCATCTCACATTCACATGTTTACTTTGTTCACATTTCATGTTCACCTTCTTTCACCCATTTTTAGGCCATTGGATCTGTTATTAGGCCTCGAGCCTAAAACTAAAGCCAATGGGCCTTTGAGACATGATCCAGCCTCTGAACAAGAGCTAATATCGTTGAATAATTTCTTTCTACATAAGAAGACTATGTAGACAGTTACTCATCTAATTTATCTGAATCTGATTGTTATATATATATATATATATATATATATGAAGGTGAGCAGGGTACCGTCACCATTAAATGCTTGCCGCAAGGTTTGAAACCTGAACTTGCCATAACAACATTCACAAGTCTTACCACTAGCTGACACCCATTAGCTTTATATTATTATATTTTATCACCCAATCCGCTTGGACTCCTTCAATAATCACATGGAAAACCTATTGGAATGACTAAAGAGTCACTTTATTCTTAGGTTTCAGTTGTTGGGCTTTGTCACAAGTGTCCAATGGGAGACTGCAATTCCCAAATGTCAGTATCTATGATATAACTGTGATGGTTTTAGGCTGAACTAAATCAGGTCCAATGTTGGCTTATCGGATAGGCCATTTCCAAAGCCCAATAGGCGCCAGCCGCATTGATTACTTGGAATGGGCTTGAATTTGGACTTGATCACCATAAAATGGGTTTTTCCAAAAATAAAATCCAACCAACTAGATTACATTTGCACGCTCAATGTAGAAATTTATAATTTGTCAAAATGATTGCATTCTTATAAAATAAACCACCACCTTAAAATTGTTACATTTTACAGGGTTTTTTTAATTTAAAAAAAAAAAAAAAAAAACTCTCTTTCAGTTTGAGTAGCAAGGTTTACCATAATTACTAGACCAACGATGCTAACAGAAGAAACCGTCAAGTCAACTATGTTGATTGATCAAGATACTCTTGTATACCAAAATACGTAGAACAATTTAAAATACTAGGGTCATATTTAAAATAAAAAAATTGATTAACCCGATCACCTAACCATGGGCAGATCTACCTTGTAGCTAAGGGGGGCAATTGCCCCCTCCTTAGCTTTTTAAGAAACTTCACCAAATTAACAATATTTGTAATTTTGCCCCCCTTTAAAATTTTAGATTGCCCCCTCTCATAGATAATAAAATACAAATATACACAAAATCGCAAACCCTTCGCAAGTTCACCTCTCCGCCGTCTCAATTGCCCAAAATGATTTTAACAAAGATCGATTTTCTTCAATCTCCTCCAATTGCACAAGACGATTTCAACGGAGATTGATTTCTCCAATCACACAATAAGATTTCGATTAGACATAGATTGATTTATGGAGGTGGTCTTACTTTCTCTCTTGCTTGTTTGCTCATCATCGACACTCTTCAGCTAAGCAATTGGACGGTAACATTCTTAATATTAATAGTTGTCCACCAATTGAAGCTCAGTTGATTGGACATCAACTCTCATTTTAAGAGGTCGCAGGTTCGAGACTCATCAGTTAAGATTTTGTGAGTTTTCACCTGATTATTAGAAGCACATGTGCTTCGCCGTGGATAAGTCGTCTTCATGCAAGGTGGAGACAACGGACCGGAGCAAAAGCAAGTCTCCCTGCGAAATAGAGGCGACGAGGATATTAAGTGGCAACAATATTGTAGCCTTCGGACCTGGTTTGGTAAACCCTATAGGGTCAGTTATATAGCCTTCGGGCATGAATTACAACGCAGAAGATATTAAGTGGCAACAATATTATAGCATCGGGTCTAATTTGGTAAACCCTATAAACATGAGAACTCGCAGAGAGTATTTACTAAAATCCAATGTGCAACAACATTGACACATAAAATATGTTTCTCTTGTACTACTTTTGAAACTTTGTTTTAATCATATTTATTTATTTATTTATTTATTTATTTTAAGAATTAAATTATCTGTAATTTATTTTTTTGCCCCATTTATTTGCAATCCTGACTCCGCCCCTGCACTTAACGGTACAAGTTGGGAATAACTTAATGATCCATTTGATCAAAACCCAAATCCAATAACCTCTAGCTGTATCCAATCAAAGACTAAAGATGGTCTTGATGTAATTTAGCAATATTCAAAGAAAGAGTAAACGGGGTAGAGAAGGTTAGTGGATCAAGTGCTCATTGGTGCAGTGATGACTTAAAATCCTAGGTAATCAGATGGAACACCAAATAGTTAGGTCCAACGATCCCTCCATAGTCCATGTTTGCCAATTTTTTCAGATCTACATTGTGTTCTAGAATGCAAATCTAATCCATTGACCCTCTAAAAGTTCAAACTTTAGAATATATAAGATGATGATGATGAAGAAAACCTGCCTTCCATGTTCAATGTTTTAGCTAAGCTAATGACGATGATCACTGTTTTGAGTATTTAATTATGATGACTTTTTGTTTGTTTAATTTGGTCAACAATTGACACGTCGTTTCTTAACCAAACACCATGATGAAAATGTGTATTTTGATGTTCACACAAGTAATTTGATCATCACATATGTGAACGTCGAGACTTTTAGGTTTATGAACGTCATTTTCATATATAAACGTTAAGATTTGATAGTAGTTCAGGTGTGAGTTTGGACCGGTAAATATATCTCATTGGATGCAACTCAAGATCATCAACTATAGCCTTGTTTAAGACAAAAAATTGATAATTTCATCAAATAGTGTAGGACAAAAGGTGTAGTTGCTAGGAAATCTCCAATCCCTATTTTGTGAAAGAAAGTCAAGATTTTTATTCAAAAAACGACTTCTTTTAATGAACATATATAAGAACATGCCATGGATGTTGATTTCTAAGTTCAGATACAAATTGAAGCAATACTACAAATGTGTAAACAGAGAAAATGTGTTTAGAATTTGGATTACTATGCGTAGGATTAGTTTGCACTGGTTCACACCTACACAATTATGTAGAAGAAGATTCACTATGTGGCACAAGAAAAATAAAAATAATAGAGCCAAACCTCTTAAACCCTAATTTACTCAAACACAAACGTCAATAATGTTGCTTGATGGAGTCAATTCAATTGTATGTGAAACTAGAAACATGATTTTCAAAGAAAATATAGTTATGATCGACTCTGAATCCAAAAATCCTATATTGAGAGAGCTGTTCTACACAGCGAGGAAGCGGGCGAGGAAATCAGCGAGGGAGGGAGAGAGGGGACCGCCCATCCCCTCAGGATACACGTCATCAATTTTCATGCACAAATCCTGAGGGAATGGACTCTCTCCCTCTCTCCCTCCCTCGCTGATTTCCTCGCCATTTAGAATTTCTCATATTGAGAAGTTGGGATCCTGTATATGTTTGCTCCACGACACGCACATCATTTGTGTTTGTAGTCTACATTTAAGAATCTTACCAACTAAGTACGAACCGGATTAAAACCAGTATTGGAATTTGGATACCAAATAAGTATACATCCATCCGATCCACCCCTATCACCAGCCAAAAGTCTTCCCAAAACAGATATCTTCTAATGACAAATCAACGGTCTGGTCCTTCTCTTCACCGTGTCCAGCTATTCCGATTTTACCGACTCATCATCACAAATCCAATCGATGACCTGTTATTCTCTCTCATCACCACCGGCTGACAACACTTGTACTGATCTGGTCAACGCCCTTGACTTTTTCCATATCCACATTTTAAAAATCGTAATGTACTACTCCATGCCATAAGTACAAACAAAGGCATCAACACGTGGCGATTTCAGATTCGTCATAGCGTTGACAGACAGATGGTAGATGCTGACAGCTCAGTGCACCAATGCCTTGCCTTGGATAGGGGAGGGCATCAGTTTGACCCGAATCTCTTCCCTTTTCACTTTTGCCTATTTGCATGTCCTCGTCCTTGGAATTATGTTTATTTGTAGATGCCACCCTTTCTGTTTTTGGTGAATTGGTTTTGACATCCTCAAGTTTCGTTCGAGTCAACACATTAATCCTCTTTTTCCTCTCTCAATAGTCAAAATGAGAAACTTGGATGTTGGAAATCGAACCAAATTCAGATATTCTTCCTCAAGTCATCTCCATTATTGTATTGTGTTTCTTTAGTCAAATATGTTAAGGGTCATTTTAGCCTTGTGGACTGTGGACTATTTCATGTTCTTTAGTCTTGTCGAAGAAAAGAATTTGGATGGTCGTGTAGATGAATGAGATTTCAAAAAAAAGAGAATGGCATATTCAATGCTTTTGCTTTTGTGGGTTAAGTTCTATAAGATTTAAATATAACAGTAGATTTGTAAAGAAAAAGGGTTTTATTTCTTTAAATTCAACCTACATCAAAAGATGTACAAGCTTTAATTAATTTGCACATCCGCAGTTAGGTAAACTTTCACACAGGTTATTCTACACTTAATACTTCACTTCATTCTGGAGTCAAATTTCAAAATTTATAAACATTTTGATTATGTTACACGACTTGGAGAAGGAAGTAGGAATTTTGGCATTGGGAAAGAAAAATAAGATGACCATATGCCATGGCGGCCAATACAGAATTAGACCATGCACCAGTTAATCAAAACGCAATGCAATGGCAAATTTGAAATGTTAAAGTCAACACAACCCATTTAACACGGAGTGTTGCTAGCTAAGAATCAACACAACACAGACCATGTCAAGGTGTTTCAATCACTTGGTAATGTCAGCAAAGACAATTAGAATCAAACCAAAACCCGCTAATTCCATGTCGTGTACACAAGTCAATATAAGAGATTAACTCCTCCACACACCAAGTATATTAGACCATAAATTGCGGAAAAATAAAGTGCCTAGCTAGATCCGTTCGGTTGAAAAGTACTACTAGTGTTTGACAAAATGTCAGGGTCTCATTTCCAATTCCAAAAAAGCAAACAGGATTATCCCCAAACAAACTTCCACCTCAAGGACCATTAAACAATTTCACATATTCTTTCCTTTTCTTCACTATTAACCTTAGTCAGTCCTTATAAAACCAACATCTTCAGCTCTTCTTCCTCCATCCATTCTTCATTTCTTCCACTCTCTCACTAATGGCGGTAGAGCTGATGATGAGTTACAGAGGCGATGCTTTTGCGACAAAGATGGAAGAGAATTCAGTCGAAGAAGCAGCATCAGCTGGACTAGAAAGCGTCGAGAAACTTATGAGATTGCTATCTCAAAGACAACACCAACCACAGACGATGGAAATCGACAACATGGATTATAAATCGGTGACTGATTTAGCTGTTAACAAGTTCAAGAAGGTTATTTCTTTATTGGGTCGAACCCGAACAGGGCACGCTCGATTCCGCCGCGGCCCTTGTCCTTCCCCTGTTTCAGCCTCTTCCCCTATTTTTCCTCAATCGACCCCAGAGTTGATTAAGCCATTAAAGGAAGAAATTCGACCTTCTGAACGAAGGGTGTATTGTCCAACACCAATCCAACGCCTCCCACCACTTCCTCACCACCATCAAAGCCACCCCTTTGAATCTTCTTCAAAGACGATAACTTTCACTTCATCTCCACCGATCTCAGCCACCAACTCCTTCATCTCCTCTCTTACAGGAGAAACTGACACTAAACAACCTTCATCCGGCCGACCTCCTCTGTCTTCTTCATCTTTGAAGAGGAAGTGCAGCTCCATGGACGATGGGGCCGTTAAATGTGGTGGATCCTCGGGGAGATGCCATTGTTCAAAGCGAAAGTGAGTTCTCGAATCATTTTTTTTTTTTTTTTTTTTTATAAAGTTTGTTCATTTATTCAATAGGTCTATGTTGTATTGAATGATTTACTAAGTTTACTTGTTGGATTTGCAGGAAATCGAAAGTAAAGAGAGAGGTCAGAGTTCCAGCTATAAGCTTGAAGATGGCTGACATCCCACCAGATGATTTTTCATGGAGAAAATATGGCCAGAAACCCATCAAAGGCTCCCCACATCCAAGGTATTGGATCTTCCTATGTTTCACTCTGTTTAACTCAGTAACTCGATTACCAACTCAGTCCGATCCCATCCGTTGACCTTCATATATTGTTTCCATTAGTCCCACTATTTTGGTTTTGACACATTAGATATCCTCCTCTGACTCCATGCTAACTCACTGAGTCATAGTAAGTCAAGTGAGTTAACTCAGCTATTAATGTTTGGTTATTGTTATTGCAGAGGGTACTACAAGTGCAGTAGCACGAGAGGATGTCCAGCAAGAAAACACGTTGAGAGAGCTCGAGATGATCCTGCAATGTTGATTGTAACATACGAAGGCGAGCACAATCACTCCCACTCGGTCACCGACACTGCGAGTTTAATCCTTGAATCGTCGTAGTGTAACTCAACTCAATGTTGTGGTATCAAAGGTGAAAGCAAAACATGAAGAAGAAGAATCATCCCAAAGAAGAACAAAAGGGGTCAAAGCCTCCTTCTAGAAAAAAAGAGTTCGTACAAGAAAAGAAACAACTTGCTTGTGTTCAATTCATTTAGTCTCCTTAGAGAATCAAATGTGTATTCAACTTAAAGGAAGAATTGAAGGATGATGAAAGTGGGGTTCTCTCATTGCTTTTGCTTTATTGTGAAGGAGAATACTTTAGTTTTTCAATTATTTATTTATAAATTATATTCCCGGGGAGAGTAGGGGTTGGCACAGGCCGGGATGGGAAGAGATAGATTCATTCCTATTTCATTCCGTTCTTATGGGATTGGAATGGGACGGGATGAGATAAACTTCATCTCGATTTCGTCCCATCCCAAACGGGTTCGGGACGGGACGAGATCAGTGTGTTTTAAATTGACCATGCAATTTCAATAACTAAAACAGATTTTCAGCAAATTGCATGTTCACACATAATCATGCTGAAAATGAAATAATAAATCAAAATGCAATCAACTAAACATAATGTAATTTATGTCATAATAAGCACATGAAGCTGTCTTTGGAATCTCTCACGTTTAATTTTCATGCATATTTATCTTTGCAAATGAGATGATACTAGGAATTCATTAAATTGTATTATAGGTTGAGTATTCAAAGTTTTCAATGAAATTGAATGTACTTTAGTTAAATACAATTAAACAAATTGGTTTTCAAATATGAGTTAATAGCCTAACGACATTGAGAATTTTAGATGCAAAAATGTTATGCATCAGAAAATTTGTATTGGCATCCAAATATTGCATTCTTAAAATAAATAATAAATATTAATAATAAATATTGAAAAATTAGTTCGGGATGGGACGAGATTGGCGGGATTGAAAATTTTCATCCCATCCCATTCTAGTTCGGGACGGAACGAAATCGGAATGAAATTATTCAATCCCATTAAAATCCAAAAAAATCGGAACGGGATCAGGATGAGAACGGGATCGCTGGTTGGGATGCCCACCCCTAGTGGAGAGGAGAACATCTTTCATTTCTTAAGTGTTTTTTTTTTTGTATAATTTGGTTTTATAAATTATAAATAGTCAATGGTGGCGGGGGTGCGGGGAGTGTGTGAGAAGGTTGACTGTTGCGGTGCAAATAACGCGACGGCTAATTTAACACGAACATGAAAGGGACCCACAAAATTACTTGATTGATGAAGTTGGACTTTAGTATTGAGTGCGATGAGGTCAGCAAAATTTAGTGTTGCATACTGGAGTATGGGAACCGTTATTATTATTAAGGGGACTTTTGATGGATAGTCAAACTATGCGGAGGAGATAATGATGTGGTTGAGTTGAGGGGCCCTGCCCTGCCCTTGGGATATATTTTATTATTTAGAGTTTGGTGCTTTGGGATGAAAGGTCAACGTGACGGAGAATTTTGGACAACGTTACTACCTAACATTTTTTATTGGAATTAAATACGTGGTTTTGGTTTGAGGGAACTGTAATTGTGGACTTGGATGTCAATGTGGGCCAGATTATGGGCCGTTGTTTGGTCAAGCACGGAAGGTTGAGATGATTATCATTGATTTGTTTGGCCATGTTGGGGGCCATGTTTCTTTTATGATCATTGTTGAATTGTGCAAGGGACTTTTAGGATTGGTAAGTCAAATGTAAATGTGGTTGGATCATAGCGTTGGATATTGATAGGCTTGTCTTTGCAATTATGTTGTTCCCTCCTGATATTGATATGTAAAACTATACAATATTTCCATTAGGGAATGAGAAAAAGGTCTCCATAATATACCACTATTCTGATAATTCGTCCAACCCAGGATGCTTACCTAGTCAACACTTAGAAGGTGTTTGTTTTTGCTTCTGAATGGAGTCAGAAATCTTAATAAAAAGTGGACCACCTTATTTAGAGCGTTTGTTTTTAGTTATGATCAGAAGTTCTACTTCTGATTGGAGTAAGCAACAGATAGGTGCTGATCACTTAGCACTGAGTGCTGAGTCAACAATTATTCTAATAAAAACCTTAATATAATTTTGTAATGACAATTGCTGCCCCATCTGCTTAAAAATAATTAGGCCTAAATTTTGACGGTACATCTTCATTCTCTTCACCAAACATTGTGGTTCTACCTACTTTCATAGGGACTTGGTAAAAAATTTATCCCTTTTTTCTCCTTCATCTTTGTATTTCTTTTTCTGTATTTTCAAGTTTTTCTTCGTCTTTCCAACTCTCCCTTTCATGTATATTTTTAAGTTTTATGCACGAGGAAAACTAATAGTGAACAACCACAACTATCTCAAGTATTATCACGTGAACAAACCAATATGATTAATTTACTAGATCGTATTGCAAACGAAATATTAGTACAAAATTTGGTTTGATAATTTTTTTTTAAAAATATACTTTGTCATATTTCGATATTCTTGTAATAAAATGTATTGTAACATTCTCTAGGATTATAATTATTATTGGCTATGATTTTAAGCACAATATTTATATCATAAATTTTTTCAGCTCAGTGGGGCAAAATTGTCAAACAGTTCTACATTCAGCATCTAAAAACAAACACATTTTAGTTTTAGAGCTTCTAATCAACAACTCATTTAGAAACAAAACAAACAGTTCGTTCAAAAACTAGTTCAGAACTTCTGACTCCAGTTAAAAGTTAGCTTTTAAGCACTTAAAAAAAAATCGCCGTCTTAAAAGTTAGATTCGGCTCAATCAATAATAGGTGGTATGACCGAGGGACCTCAACTTATACCACCTTTTAGATGGTATAAATTTTGTGTCTTGCAATTATATTCTCAGTCATTTGGTAATTATATAAGGATTTATGTTTGAAGGTCGAAATATAGATGAAATAGCAATGTGTCTAAAATACTGTATGAGCTCCCAAGCCAAACAAGATAGCATAGTCCTTTTTCAAGGCATCACTTGTGTGCACTTAAGCTTAACAGCTTCTATATAGTAGAAACGATAGTAAAAATATGACAACGATGAGAATGTGGGATCACATCATCCATTGACAACAACTCACAACTACATATATTCACTTCTCATTCTCTCATGTTATAGTAATTGGCACAATTATTTTCTCTCTTGTATCGCTATAAACTTAGGGTTTAGGAAGAGTTAAAGGGTCATGCATATATGATTATCCCCATTTTGTTGGATTGTATTCTTCATAATCTTTCTAGTGATCGTTATCGTCCTTTCTCTTCAAGTATTTTTTTTTTCCTCTTCGCACACCTACTAAAAGGTTCATCCCTATTCACTTTATCATGAGATCCACATGTACAACCGAATAAAACGACCTTAATGCCTATACAACCCGATGTGGAAAGAATGACTTTGTGGGAGGTTGTGGATCTAGGTTTTAGTTTCATCCTCGTTTGGGCCATGTCTTAATTTAATTACTTTTATGTAAAATTGAAAATGAGATGTGTATATTTCGCCAACCATATGCATGTTCAATTTAAATTATCCAATTTACCAACCTCTGCAACATTGTTGTCTACAACTATTATGTGGATGAGATCTTTGATGCAAATTTTACTAATCTAAATTAATAGGCTAATAAACATAATTGTTATACTGTAAGTGCATGGTTGTCTAACTAGTAAACAATGACAAATACATGTTGATCCTACAAGGATTGAAGACACAATCAAAAACTAAAATTTATTCAATCTAATTTAAAATAGCGGTTATTGCGATTGAAAAGTTCTAAACTAACAGAATAAAATTATAAAACTAAAAATCGATTTAACAAAGACAATTGGGAAGTGAACCAAGACATCGAATCCATTATAGGTTCTTCGAGATTTATTTAAACCTAATTTATTGTTTTTATAAAGCGATAAACACTAGGGATGAACGATCCCTTGCTTGCATGGATGATGTGATCATTAATAACCTTATGGTTAGTCTAAATTCACAATCAATTTTAGCAAAAGTTTAAACTCCTTGCATTGAGTATCTTGCAACGACACACAATCAAAAGTTTAACATAATAAAATAAAACATGTTTTGAATATTAACTGGTGGCTGCAAGATGGTTGTGTGTTGAGATGTTTGCTGCAAGATGGAGGCAATGAGAGATGGCAATGCAGGGAAAAGAGAGAGGGATGTCTAGTGGCTGTGACATTGTGACGAGATGGAGAGTAGAGGGCGCTAGCATGATCTGTTGGTGTGAACAATGGCTAGATCGAGATGGTGACTGGTCTCTGAGTCTTGTGAGAAGGAAAAGGATAGTTGGCTGGCGATCATCAATGGAGGAGGAAGAGATCAAGATGGCGGTTGGTTTTGTTTGGTTTGTGGCGATGAGGTATTTGCAAGCAGGAGAAAAAGATAACGACGAGATGGTGGTTCTTGGTGGTTGATGGCGTGGATGGGGAAGAAGAGCGATGATATGTGTTTTATGTTAGTTGTGGCTGTTAGGGAAAGATGATGAATAAGAAGGAAGAGATGAACGGGGCACGTTTGGTTGTGGCTACCAAGGGAAAGAAAAACAAGGGGGAGAATAGGGGAATAAGTAATTTAGGATTTAGATCGACTGTGGGCTTGGGCTTCCCCACCCGCACCTCTTCGTGAATGTCCAATACTTGTTCTTACAAATTTGCCACGCTAATACGATTTAATATTTAAGCACTAAATCCTTTAAATACATGAAAACGAAAAAATTAGAATAAAATACATTACTCGAAACACTAACAAATATAAGTTATAAGGTTATCTATGTATAAATTACGTGAATATCAATCTTCTAACTTTATAATATGGCTGACCCATTAAGGATTTCAAATGTTCACTATAATAACACATACAATCACTTCTTCCACAAATGTTCCTTTTTTTTTCTAATAGATATTTCATCCGATGAAACAATCTATGAAAATGATCAATATTCTCCAATTAAAATTTAACTTCGTATTAGTTTCACCCTTACCAAGGAGACTCCACCAACAAAACAAGGTCAATCCTAAGTTTAAAAAAAAAAAAAAAAAAAAAAAAAAAAAGAGAGAAAAGAGAAATGGTAAGGTAGAATGATAAGAGGAGAATGATGATGGATGGAGGAGGTGGTGATGGTTAAAGAATATGAAGGAGAAAGAAAAGGAAGAAGATGAAGAAAAAGGAAATTAAGGAAGAAGAATGAGGGGTTGAAGAGAAAGAAATTCAAGGGATGAAAATATTGAAGTAAGATGAAGATGACGAGCTTTGGTAACGATGAAAGGAAGGTGGTGGCACGAGAATGACTTTTAACTAAACATATTTAACAAACGCCATGACATTTGGGGTGTGTTTGGTTGCATTCATTCCATGGGAATTGGAATCCTATTTCCATTTGGAATAAGATTTGGAGTGTTTGTTTGAGATTTTACTCCCAGGCATGGGATGCCTGCACGTGCCATAGATTCCCACCATTGGTGGGAATCGGACGCCTTGCTCAAACTGGGAAAACAATTCATGTCTCTCCTCCCTGTCCTCTCTCCACCTCTCCTCCTTACATCCCTGCGATTTCACCTCTCTCTGCAATCTCCTCCCCTCTCTCCAATTTTCATTCGCACGCTCGATTCAAAGGTCTCGTCTGCGACTTCCCCTCTCCAGGTTTGTCAACTCCTCTTCCTCTCTCTCCTCTTCCATTCTTCCCATCTCTCTACACATTGTGCTTGGTCTCGATTGGCACTAGTTAGTAACTAAAGGCCAACAAGGAGAGACTTACAAATTGATGGTTTTTTTTTGTCTCTCAAATGGATTCCAAGCTAACCTAGAGATTAGAAATCGCAATCATCCTAAGATCTACAACAAGGGTTTTTTTTCAACCCCCTCTTCCTCATCTCAAGTGCTTCTTCATCTTTTTCCCATTTCATGTTCTTTCACTACTCATTGCTATTTCATGATGTTTGACATTCAATACTTCTCTTTTGCAGATTCTGTTCGGTCTCTTTGGATAACAAAATTTTTACTTAACTAATCTTCTGCAACGTCATCAATGTCCAACTATGGGTAAGTCTTGGGATCTCATTTTCTAGCTTGATTTTGATATTACTTGTTTCCTTATTTCATATCTTACTTATTTGTTTATTATAATTTTAGGTGTTAGGCTAGCAAAGAGAATGATGAGGTCTACACATAAGTGACATTGTTGCCTCAACCAGAGCCCAGAGGTATGTTGTTCAAATGCTCCTTTGGGTGTTTCCCTTTATTATTTTGTTAAGTATTTTAGTATTAATGTGCTAAAAAATCATGGTGAATTCATACTGCTCCCTTGATGTATATAATATGTTTTGGTTTCTTTGGGATTAAATGTATTTGTTAGACTAAATTCAGGCTTTTGCATGGTAGCATAATGTGTTGTTGGTGATTATCTGTGTGGGTTTTGTATAGTTAAGAGAGTATAACTTTAAAAAATGTTGTAATGATTTATGTATTTTGGTTGTAAGTTTTTTGGGTTAATTGGTTGTTTGCTTTCTGTCGAGTAACCAAAATGTTGTTAGGGGCTAATGTTACAACTGTACAAATTCATAATCGATATCATCAAACTGTACAAACTATTTCTGATTTATTTCAGGGGCATGACTAATGAGTTACGGAGTTGGTTGAATGGGACCAACGTAAATGTTTTGAGTCTTCACTTTGGGTGTTGTGCTTTGCAGTGACTGGTATTACAGTTGCTTAGTCTTTTAATTGCTTAGTATCACTTTGGGTTGATTTGTTTCACATGAAATTTAATGGTTGTTTGCCCAAATAGAGATATTCAGTCTAGCCTAACATGTACGATTGGTAACAAGTGATTACATGTAAAAAAATGTGTTGCTTTGCTACTTGTAAGTGCTTATAAGAGGCAAGTTGATTCATTTATTTTAAGACCATAGGAGGGAGGAGAGAACTTCGCCCGTTGCAACGGCCGGTCCCAAGCCCGGATAAAGGAGGAGGGTTGGTGTTAGGCTTGTGATAGCCAACCGTAAAAAACCCATCACATCCTTTTTCATGGATATTGGTTCAAAGCTAAGAAGTTGAGTAGTAGAGCAGTAGGAGAAGCTAAGAAGAGAGCGTATGATGCTCTTTATAATAGGCTAGGTACGAAGGAAGGGGAGAAGGATATTTTCAAGATAGCTAAAGCTAGAGAACGAAAAACTAGGGACTTGAGTCATGTTAAGTGTGTTAAGCATGAGGATGGAAGAGTTTTAATGCAGGATAAAGCGATTTTAGATAGATGGAAGGATTACTTTTGGAACCTACTCAATGGAACACATGTAGGGGAGTTAAACTTGGAGGGGTATGCTTCACAGGAAGGGAGAGATCGCGTGTTCCATCGCAGAGTTAGTGCCACAGAGGTGAGAGAAGCTTTAAAAAGAATGAAGACAGGGAAGGTCGTTGGACCGGATGATATACCAATTGAAGCATGGAAATGTCTGGGAGACGTTGGGATTCAATGGCTAACTAAGCTCTTTAATAGGATTTTGGAAACTAGAAAAATGCCAGATTCATGGAGGCATAGCATTGTGGTACCAATTTATAAGAACAAAGGGGATATCCAGAATTGCTCGAACTATAAAGGGATAAAGCTTATGAGTCATACGTTGAAACTTTGGGAGAGGGTTATAGAACAAAGACTTAAGAGTTTAACTACGGTTTCAGAAAATCAATTTGGCTTTATGCCGGGTAGGTCTACTACGGAGGCCATCTTCCTGCTTAGGCAAACTATAGAAAAATATCGAGAGGCACGTAAGAGTTTGCATATGGTTTTTATTGATCTGGAGAAAGCATATGATAGGGTCCCCAGGGAGTTAATTTGGTGGGTGCTTGAAAGGAAGAAAGTGTCTCAATGTTATGTCGATATCATTAAGGATATGTATGAAGGGGTTGTAACAAGTGTCCGCTCAGTAGGTGGGATGTCTAGTGAATTTCCAGTGTAAGTAGGACTACATCAAGGGTCGGCGTTAAGTCCATATCTCTTTGCTTTGGTCATGAATGAGTTGACGAGACATCTGCAAGAAGATGTACCTTGGTGCATGTTATTTGCAGATGATATTGTCTTAATGGATGAGACTAGTGCAGGTTTAGATCAGAAATTAGTTAAGTGGCGGGAGACTTTAGAGAGTAAAGGTTTTAGAATTAGCCGTTCGAAGACGGAGTATCTAGTGTGCAACTTTGGGTGTGAACCAAGAGGGAGAAGTAATGCAATTGATATCGAAGGTGTCGAGGTCCCAGAGTGTGAGGCTTTTCGATATCTAGGATCTATAATTCAAAAGAATGGGGCTATTGGAGAAGATGTAGACCATAGGATTAAAGCTGGGTGGTTGAAATGGAGAATGGCGTCAGGAGTATTATGCGATAGAAGGATGCCTGCAAGGCTAAAAGGGAAATGCTATAAGACAATTGTTCGACCAGCCATGCTATACGGTTCAGAATGTTGGGCTACTATGGGACAACATACGCATAGGATGGCAGTGGCAGAAATGCGTATGTTAAGGTGGATGTGTGGTAAAACTCGTAAGGATAAAATTAGAAATGAAAGAATTAGGAGATACTTAGGTGTAGCGCCCATAGAGGACAAAATTAGAGAAAGACGTTTAACTTGGTTTGGTCATGTGCGGAGGAGACCAAGCATGGCGCCAATTAGAAAATGTTTAGATTGGCACGTTAATGGAGGGTGTAGACGGAGGGGACGACCGTTGAAAACTTGGATGAAGACGGTGAATGAAGATATCATTGAGCTTGGATTAGACGAGGAAATGTGGGAAGATCGCATTGCTTGGAGAACCAAAATCCATGTAGCCGACCCCGAAAATCTCGGGAATGGGCTTTGATGATGATGATGATGAGGAGGAGGAGGGAGGAGAGAAAGAAGGGATGATTGTCATTTAAGTTTATCTTCTAAATAGGTGGCTTATGATGCGCTATTTTAGTAGCACACAACTTAATACCATGCTTTGTGATTGTAGTATAGAATAAGTAGGGATCGTTCTATACCGCGGATTAGAGGGCTTGTCAATTAACACTAATAATAACTAAAAGACAACTAACAACCTAATTAATTAAATAAAAGGGGATTGAATTTTCTAAATTAAACTATGAAAATAACTACGAAAATTACTATAAAGATAATAAAACTAAAGGGATGGCAAAGATGAAAAATTAGCTAAGGGTTTATCTCCACACACCAAACATATGCTTATAAATCAATCTTCAATAATCACTTGCTAACTCGTGAGAGACAATGCTCAAGACTAACCGTGACCACACTACATTAATCTTATTATTTTCCCAAATTCGTTGAATTAAACTAAGCGTCGCTTTCAAACTATTCTTATCATGCTATCTAAACAGGAATCACAAGTTAAATAACAATCTAAGATCATTAAGTTTTGTGAAAAATATGAACACTGGCTAGGCAATTACAAGTATGATCAGCATGTTGTTCTTGCCTAGGTTTTTACTTAACCTTACCAACGTTCCTTGGTATTTACTACTTGTAATACAAGATTATAACAATTAGGTGAAACTCTCGTATACTCTAGCCCCAGATCCTAGCATGCTTACTAAGTTGGCCACCTTAACAAACATACAAAGAAAAGTTCTCTATAAAGCAGTTAAGCAAAACACAATCACTAATAGCAAGGAAGATTAAATTCAATTAATTTATAAAGCACATGTTCGGGGCTTCGAATCCACCCCTAACTAAAAGGAATTCAGCTAGACATATTAATCATGTTCGAATAACAATACATAATCAAATATCAAACTAAAATAAGTAAAAGAGAGGTTTAGAGATGAAAACGATGTCGCCTGTGCGTGGTGGTACTGAGTGGACTGATGGGATGCAAATAGTGGTAAAACTCTCTTCCTTTCCTCTTCACGATCTGCTCCTTCCTCACTTCTCAATCTTCTTGTGAATCAGAGTGTGAGAGAGAAGGGGATGACGAGGGACAGCGAGAGAGAGGGAAATCAAATGGGTGTTGTCGAGGAGGTTGTGATTAGGGGGCTATGGATTCAGGACGACGACGGCTAGGGTTTTGGCGAGGTGACGATGGGTAGCGATAATCAGGGACAGCGAAAGAGAGAGGGAGTGAGAGTCTGAGACGAGGGTTTTATCTGGCTGGTGGAGGCGATCGGCTGAGAGAGAGATCAAGTGAGAAGGAGATGAAGACGGTGTCTATGTGGCTGTGATGGGAGCGAAACAGGGAGAGGGTTGTTGTTGCGAGGATGATTGATGATGGGTTCAGGACGATGGGTGTGATGGAGACGAGGTGAAGAAGGTTGTGGATGGATGCTATTGCTGGATGGATCTCTTCAAAGCAAAGTATCATCCCTTTTATAATTGTTTTGTTTCCTTCTTTGCTTGGTTTCCTTGTTTGTGTGGTTTCCTTGTGCAATTAGTTGCCAATTTGCTTCACTTAGCTTCTATTTTATAATCTTGTAATTGAAAACCTACACAAACATGAAAATAACAATTAGTATCATAATTAACAAGTAATAGCTAAAAATATATATAGAAATATGGTACTAAAAATAGCCTAATTATGCCCCTATCAAATTCCCCCATATTTATCTTTTGCTAGTCCTCGAGCAAATCCAAGAAACAAAAATAAAAGACTCAAATGACTCAATCTATATTTTCCAACATTTGTCTCAGAGATTTTCAACGGATCATGACATGTTAAGATTCTTTGTAAACACAAGATTAAATCTACATCATTCAAAAATTAATACACGTTCATAGCAATGATATAAAAATTTACAATTAAATCAATCCAAGTGACTGTGAAACTCAAGCGCGTGCCAAAAATAATTAACCCAAAAATCTCACTGGATGCACTCTTTTCTTTTTCACTGATTGTTTGGTAAAATCACTCGTGAGAGGATTGATGTAAAAGAGAAACAAATAGCTCACATATGATATAACAAGAAAGAATGGCATTTTCTGGCCCCTTTTTTTTTTTTAGATATATGATCTCATTGAAGGAATGTTATTACTTGAATGCAAGAACTAGGGACATCATATGCTCATACCTCATTCGAATCTCCACATCGTGACATTGCAAGACACACTCAATCAAAAAGTCTTAATTCAGGTTGTAATGGGGCCAGGGGTCATGGGAAGAGAAAGAACGGATATGAAATTTTCAAAGGGCTTGAAGAAATGGTGAAAGCATGCAATAAGATTAGAGACATTAGCAAAGAATCATATGGTTCAAGACATAAGTGGGAAAATGACGAGGTGACCCATTGATAATGAAGAGCTTCAACAATTATTTTGTATCTACTGAAAAGAATTGAACTATCTGTATGGTACTGTAATACTGAATGGATATAGATAAGGACTTGTATCCCTTTTATAATTTTTTTGTACCATTTATTTATTATTATTATTATTTTTTTTGCAACTCTTTCTTCTTGAACTGTCTACCACAAGGGTCTCCCCCCACACTTGTTTTTCAACATACATTGAACCGCAATAAAGTATCTGCAAATCAAATTATGCTTCACTCTTTTTATTAGGTTAGGGATAGAAAATGAGGGTAATGAAACAAAAGGCTTAATAACATGCTCAATGGGGTTAACCTAAGGGAAATATATGATAGATCAGACTTATTTGGCAATGGTGGAAACTAGGTGCCTTTATCATGTCAAGCATGTTATGCAATTCAATATGATGCTTTGAACGAAGTCAATGCAAGTTCTAGTGTTTAATTCTTAATTTTGAAAGCAATCCAAGTAGCAACCAAATCAAACAAAATTGAGATCATGCAACGAATTATTATTGACAAAAGAAATAAAAGATGACATAACTAAAACTCTCAAAATCAAAGGAACGTACACTACAAAAAAAAGCCCTTTAATAGCGTTTTAGTAAACGCTATGTCTGTCGGCGCTATAATAGACCCTGGGTCTATTATAGCGTTTTTAAAACGCTATAGAAAGTTAGCTTTTATAGCGTTTTAAAAACGCTATGGTAGAGTCTACCATAGCGTTTTAGAAACGCTATTGTAGACTCTACCATAGCTTTTCAAAAACGCTATGGTAGGTATACATAGCAAATTTTTTTTTTTTTTTTTTTAATTTCATTTGCTATCAATTTGAAATTTCATAAACGCTATTATAACACTGATTTCTTTAACTATAGAAGCTAAACAATTTGAAACTACGTTTGGAAGAAAACTGAACAGAGAGGTGAATGATATATTTATCAGATTTCCCTGAAGATGGTAAATTCCATCAAATAAAGACATCAACGGTAAAAGTGGAATGGCTATTCTAATATAATTTGAAGCTCAACAAATCAGTTTGTTTTTCACTTTCAAGCACTGTAAGACGAGCTATCATTTACATTCAAGCATAAAGAAATAGAATTACAAGTAGGAGATTTAGTATTGGGACTAATTACTATCGACATTGCCATTTGATTCGTCTTTCTTTTTCTCAACATTCTGTTCCAAGAAAAGCTTAATTGTTCTCCAGCAGTGGTCTCCACCAGCCAGCCAAGTGTCCATATGCATGCCAGTTGGAAAATCAACAAATAAGCATCGCTTGTTATCAGTGGTTGCTCTTGTTATCAGTGGCTGCTCTATCATACAGCATTTGCATGTGGGATGGTGGGACCATCTCATCTTGCAACCCCAAAAGGAATAGGATCAGCTGTCTGATCTGCAAAACACACAAGTTACATAAATGAATAAATGCCAGAGCAATTGGACACCATTTTACGAACCAAGTTGTGAAACCTCCATCTTCACTATATGATTATGAATGAATAAATGCCAGAGCAATGTAGGTGTGCCCTACCGCAAAATTTAGAAATATAGATGCTAACCATCAAAACGCATATGCTTTTTCTTCACAAAAAAGGAAAAAAAAACAACTTGACAAGTTAACAAGGCAAAAGCACTTTCAATTAATCTGATGGCTCAATCAAAGTGTCAAAACAACATACTTTGAATTGTCTAAGGTGTCTTTCAACTTAAAAAGTTCTAACATCTAAAAGTTCTAACATGAAGTAAAGTAATGATGATGAAGATTAAAGCAAAAATTATCTAATCAGAAGCAATTGATATAAGCAAATGCCAAACAAGAATTGAAATCTTCAATCCAGCATAAACAAGACAACTTGAAGAAAGTTTCCAGTAAAAACAGTCAATATGCATAATATAAATGAGTGTTGAGACACACCTAATACTAGCATTTGTAGGGGGCTCAAGAGTAGCAGAAATATCTAAAAGCAAGTTGTTCTGGAAATCCCTGCAAAACAGAAGTTCATAGCAAAAATTCATTATGCATATTCACATACAACCATGCTAGATAAAAGCATAATAAAATCCCTCCTCAACAATGATAGTTAATATTCATCCCAAAAGAATGTGAGAGAACATGGCATAGGAGCTTTGATAAGCCGCTTAATACAAGTACACGTGGAAATTTAGATCTATGGTTTTAGGTCATACACAAAAATAGTTTCACTCCCATTTAGAATCCTATTTCGCCAAACGTCGGATGGAACATCACCACTTAATGAATTGACCTGCAATGGAAACACGTGGGAATGTTGAACCAGCCTAAAAAAACAATAAAGTTCGTGGGAGGAGGTGATAGAACTTACAATCTCTGCAGCAGAGGAAAACCTGAAAAGTTGTCCATTAAGTTGGTTGTAAGATAGATCACTGCATAGGTATTCAACAGGATCAGTGTCTTCGTTATATCTAAGCCAAGAAAATGAATACATAATTAACTCCACAGTACATACATAGTAGTAATATTATTAGAAAGCCTGTTTGATGGTATGGATCCATTTAGCTGGTTCCAGTTGAGATCTCTGCAATGTGAATGTCATCAGAACAATACCTCCTATCGGTAACCATTAAAAGTTCAAGTGGTGTCAATAATAGCCAAATGAATAAATAAATTTTCCCAACAAGCAAGACTCATGAACTTACAAATAACCAAGCTTTGGTATTGTGCTTAGGTCAGGAACTAGACCTTTCAAGCTGCAGTTCCTTAAACTCCTGTAAAAACCAAACAAGACAGAAATAAAACCACATTCTACATGCACTATTCGAGATTTTGCACCACTTACAAGTGGCATAGTGGTTGTAAAATTTAAATAGACATAATTATCAGTTATAAATTATAAGAGGCTGTAAACACAGGCAAAACCAGATATTTGCACCCCTAGGAAACTATGATCACTAAAGTACTCCATTAGAGGGAGCAATATATAACGGCTTTCGATGGAGTATTTAGACAATTTAAACATAAAACATTCATGAGTTATGTATTTCTTATTATTTTTTTATAAATACATGGGAAATAAGAAATACATGGGAATGCAGACATGAGCAATTACGTAACAACACTTTCTCCTATTATATAAAAAAGCACTTTTTCATAGTGTTTATGCCATATAAACTATAAAAAAATAACAACAATTCTCCATAGTACTGTTTATGCCATATAAACTATTAAAAATTCTTTATTGTTTACCAGCTGCCTTAATGCATACATAACAAAGGCCTTCTTATATTTTTCAGCTGACAGAATAAAGACTTGACTGCGTAAGAAACTTACAGTTTCAACAGATGCGACATGTTGCCATAGGAAGCTGGAATTGTCCCATCGAAATGGTTGTTATCAAGTTGACTGCAAAACCAACATGAGAAGGGGTCTAAAAACATAAGCCAAAGACGATATGCATAGAATAGATTCTCAAAATACCAAAAGAATCCTTCGTGGTGCCGAGAGAACCTTGAGAGCCAAACAGAAAGGAACTTCTAAAGAGAGATTAGGCCATTATCCAGGTCTCATGGGCAACTCATATAAACTGGCCGCACGTAAATTTAGTAATACATATCTTCTCTATTGCTATACTTACCAATGCATCAAAAGCTCCATATACTGCCATTGAACCACCGACACCTGATACGCCAAGTGCTGGTTGTACAATATACTTGGTGAATTCAGCCCTGATGTAGACAGATGCAACATTAAGTTAAGAAGAACAAAAGAAAAAAGAAGGGGAAATCACGGTGAAATGACTAAGTGATTGATAGTATCAAGAATGACATCAATCATGCAGTACTGTTTGAGGTATTTACTACACAAATGCCTGTTGCAAGCCTGAATAGATGATAAGAGGAATGATCAACAGCAACCGTTTGTCGGACAGAGGAGCAATAACCAACTTTGAAAGATACACTAAAGAAGAATAGAAATTGCCAGAAGGTTTTTCTTGTTCTTCTTCTTTACCATCCCTTTTACTTAAGAAGCACACTAGAATGGTACCTAAAGTCATGCTCCAAGGAAAACCACAAATAATAAGGTTGTGCCACTGGTAGTCCCTCCCTGCAGTGAGGTCCAAGAATATTGAACATCAGCAGGAATTTCAAAACTAAGGCATGAAAGTTCAATAGCATTCAGTTTGGATATTATTAGCATTGCACACATAATGCTCAATCCTAAGTGTTAAGCAGGCTCTTTAATAATCATTTATCACATTAATCTGAAAGCCTGCTTGATCTCAAATGTCATTAACAAGGTCGTTGGGAGGACCGATTGGCAACATGTTGCCTATAAACTTCAGACATTAGATGGATAGCTCGTGTTTATAGAGCTAGGCTCTTTGTTGTTCTTGTTATCATTGGTCGCATTTCAATTGAGACTCCCTGACTTTTTACCTATGGTCATAGTCACCATAATGCCCATTAAATCTACGTCTATGAATATCCTTCGTGTGATAATCTGGCCCTAGTAATACAAACTTAACTGCCACAAGGGAAAATATATTATTTCTAGCAATAGATGGCAACACACGAGAAACGCTAAGGTCCCATTGGGAAAGATTAAACATAAGCTCCTATCAATTGAGTGCCTTACATACAACACAAGTCTTAGTAGCTTCTTCAAATTGAATAAAACTCACTCATACTAAGTGAATTGTCTTTCGCCTACTTTCTATAATCACCATTTAAGGTTAAGATTTCCAGATGTCTACTCTAAATTCATATGCCTTTCATTCATATTATAGTTTAAGCTCTTCCAAATGCCAAAAATAAGTCATTCAAATTCAACACAAAAATAAAAAATAAAAATAGTGCACAAGCATTACCATGAAGGTACCAAATTAGCAGCTATGAACAACCAATACCCACTAGTACCAAGTATCAAAGCATTCTTTGATCCTAGCCACCGAACCACGGACGACGCCACCAAAGAGAACACTGTAAATGAAACATACAATATCCCCAGCGACGTCGTACCTAGATTTCCCTCCTGCAAACAAAAAATTCAATCCAAGTTCAAAACTTTCAAATTACACAAAAAACACCCAATTCACATTCCAACTAAAATTAAAGAAAATCTCACTGTATTGACTGTACTCTGCAGATTCTGAGCAGCTCCATAAGCAAGAAAGACCAACAAAAACGCGCAACTCAAAATGTGAACATCTCTACTGTGATTCTTAGGAACTTCTACTGGCGAATCCTCGCGAACCAGAGGCACTTGATCATCATCCATGGCTTCCAATTTTATGCAAAGAGCAACTAAACCAATTCTTTTCATTTAGCTTAAGACATTGGTTTTAGTCTAAGATTAGAAGTAAAATAACATCTTAAAAAGCCTTTTTGAATCAGCTATCATTGTAGAAAGATATTATGCTTTGATGATGTTATCTTTCTTGCTTTCAAGGCATTGAAATATACATGCAATCATAGAGAGATAGGGCAGTCGAAAACACGATCGTAGTCAATCTTTTCATGAAAGGGCAGTCGAGAATATGCATCTGCAAGTACTTGCCTTTTCTTGAGGAAGTGCCAACTGATCAACCGAAGGGACACATCCCTACCCACCAATCTCATCCAAACCGCTACTAGGGACATGCCCAAGTGACGTTGAGTTCACCAATGCCAGGCCTTTCATTGTAGCACTGGTTTTCAAAAGGTGGGCTCCTAGAACCACCACGATATGGATCAATTTTTCTGCTTTCATAAGTATCCTCTTTGTCGGTCTGTACATCACAAACACGTAACTCCATTAATTTTCAAACAATGACCATCAGGAAAAATTACAGCAGAAAAGGGAAGGGTGAGATATACCATCGTTATCCTTGGAGGCTTGTCAACAGGCCTCTCACTAGTGTATCTTCTATCCACGTAGACATTTTTAATGAAGTCCCAGAGTCTCACAACATTACTGTGAGTGAACATTTGATCAGAAAGAACCCAATCACTAAGAATCAATACTAGATAATAAGGGCCATGAAATAACCTGCTATCAAGAATAGAATGGCGTTGTGGATCGAATTCTTTAAAATAAATCTCCCTTGCACGCTGTGTAAGACAATGTGTAAGACAAGAAACACAGAGTTCATACTTCAAAACCTGACACTGAGGGGTTTATTGGCAGGCAAGGTACCAGAAAATAAGTGATAGAATATGCATCTATACCTCATTTCCACCAGCTTGAAGTGCACTAACTTCTGATGTAATAAAGTTTGCCATGGACACTGATTTTACTCGACGTGTGAACTCGCGACTGGGAATCGATTCTGAAAGAGAAAGTCAGCGAATTAAAATTAAGTAGTGTATGACCTAGATTAATAATATTTTCCCTATCCAATGCAATCACATCTAAAAGGATCGTGACTCTTGTAAACAATGACACTTAAAACTACAACTTAGAGCATGTTGCAGGTACACAAGCAGAATTCAAGACAAAGTTGTTGCTCATCGTGGCGCCTAAAACTACAACTTAGCATGTGGAAAGCACACAAAAACAAAATTCATGATACACCACTAAATGCATCATGAAACAAATATTAAGAACCATGTGTACATTCAGCTGCAACCATTAGTGGCATTCATTTTCAGCTTTCACTGCATACCATTTGACCAACTGATCCATGATTTGAGCACAACAAAGCAGTGCATCGAAGATAATACTAACGGTGAAAAATACCACAATAAATCCATTTTTTTTAAATGAGTACAAATGACTTGAAAACAAGGAGAGACAGATACAGAGGAAACCTCGCACAACTCGTTAAATCGAGCTTCCAAGGCGATCAGGTGGACAGATTGAGAACTAACAGCAGCCGAAACAGATGGCTTTGCGGTGGCTTCCATCTTCATAACACCTGAAACCCTAGCTAATCACTGCCATTGCTAATCTACAGCGAAAAAATCAGTAAAAGAGATACCTGAGCTACTGAGCAAGAGTTACTAAAGCTCATATTGCGAACCGATTCAAGCAAAAAATTGCAAAAACGAACGCACACTCACCTGCGTCTTTTAATGAAACAGAGATCAAATCTGTGAAGTCGCGAATCGGTGACATTCGATGTGTTCTCAATGAAATTGAAGTTGCTCCGGGAGTTGACGAAGCTAAAGAAGATCAGATCTCGGAGAAGGAGTGTGTTGAGAATGAGAGACCTGAAACGGAGAAGGAGATCACGACGAGAAGTAGAGCACGTTGGAGAGGGAGAACACGGCGAAACAGGTTGGGCATTGACAGCATAGGGTGATAATCGGAGAGGGGGAGCGATCGAAGAGGGAGAGCAGAACGGTGAGGGAGATGAGAGCAGTCGGAGAGGGAGAGGGAGATACGGCTTCTCCTTCGTTCCTTCCTTCCTTCTTTCTCTCTTCTGTTTTATTTCTCTTTTTTTTTTTTTTTTGGTTTGGATCGAGCGGGCACTTTGGCGCTCCCAGCTTTCATAGCGCTTTTTAAAAATCCCATTCATCAATTGACCAAAATCACTTTGGCGCCTCCAGCGAAAATACCTTTCATAGCATTCTTAAAAAAAACGCTATTATCATGTGCTATCTATAACCATTTGTGTTGTAGTGAACAATAGGCTCAAAACTCACATATGGGTTATAATGAGTTAAATTCAACTAAGCATGCTATGAGTACCAATTACTAAGTTGATTACATGTGAATTTGCATATGATAACCATTAACTAAAGAATAATATTAGATCTTAAATCATGTTTATATATCACCTTAAAGTCATGCAATTAAAAACCAAAACTCATCATTGTGTTGGAAAGTATCCTAATACTCAAAACAACTATAAATTCTTTTTCTTATGATACTAATACCAACAAAGAAAATAAAAACCAACATTTTTTTATATATATTTTTTAAGGGACTAACACTTTTTTTTTTAAATAAAACAACGTTTTGTTCCCCCAACACTTAAACCTAACATTGTCCTCAATGTTAATAGATTATAACACATGTAATGAAAGATTTAAAAGCGGAAAAACAAACTACTAACAAACAAAAGCAAAAATAACGAAAAGAAAATAAAGGGATAAAGAAAGCAAATCTGATTGGGTTACCTCCCAAGAAGCGCTTGTTTTAACGCCGTGCAGCCTGACGGTATCTCCAATTAATCCTCAGAATAAGTGGGAACATGGAGTGATACGTCCTCCACGTCATGCTCCACAAATGACTCATAATAGGGCTTAAGTCGATGATGTTTCACTTTAAACTCCTTCCCGACTGTGACACTCTTAATCTGTATAGCACCATGGGGAAAAACATTAGTAACAATAAAATGACCAACCCATTCAGAACGTAATGTACCAGTTCTAAGACATGATTGGAAAAGCAAGACTTTCATTCCAATGACAAAAGTATTTCCATGGATCATCTGATCATTAAAAACTATGGTGTTCTCCTTATAATTGCTTTTACTATCATAAGCCTCATCCTGAATCTTTTCAAGCTCATTCAACTGAAATTTCCTCCGCTTCTTTGTGTTATAGGGAACTCCATTGCTCTCATATCCAACGACAGTAGTGATGTTGGTCTCAAGTTCATCCTCGTTTATGAGGTCTGACAATTTTTTGGCCAAATTGTCATTCACATTAATAGAAAAACAAGAATGATTTTTAATAGGATATCTCATGGCTTCAAAGATGTTGAAGCCAATCACATCACCATCAAATTCCATGGTCAGTTTCCCCGCATGCACATCAATATTTCTCTTCGCAGTGTTCATGAAGGGGCGCCCTAAAAGAAGAGGCAAATGTGCTGAAAATTTTGAATCTTCAATCTCAAGCACATAGAAATCTGTTGGAAAAATCAAATGGTTAACCTGCACCAACACATCTTCCAACAAACCTCGAGGATATGCATTAGAACGGTCAGCCAATTGAATAATAACACCATCATTTTTTAGCTTCCCAAGATTCATAGAGCGATAAATAGAATACGGCATAACATTAATTGAAACACCTAAGTCTAACATTGCATTTTCAATTTTAGTATTACCGATAACACAAGGGATAGTGAAACTACCTGGATCCTTGCATTTCGGTGGCAATTTCCTTTGAAGAACTGCGGAAACATTCTCACTTACCTTAACTACCTCTCCGTCTCGAAGTCGTCTATTTGTTGTGCAAAGCTCCTTCAAAAATTTTGCATACTTAGGCACTTGCTTAATAGCATCAAGAAGCGGAATATTGACTTGGACTTTTCGGAAAGTTTTCAAAATTTCCTTATCCTGTTCATCTTTTCTAGATTTGGCAAACCTACCTGGAAAATGCACAAAAGGTGGAACAAGATTAGCAAAAACTGAATTTGGAATGCTCACCTTCTTACCTTGGAGCTTTAGTGTTTCAAGGATGGCTGGATCATCCTTCTGTAACTCAGCTTTCTTATTTCGACTCTGTTCAGGGATTATTGGCTCATTCTCAATTTGCCTACCACTCCTCAATCTAATTGCTTTTGCGGTTTCAAACCCACCTTTCGGATTTGGAATGGTAGAACTAGGAAGTTTTCTTTGCTCGCGAATTTGTCCAATAAACTCAGCTATCTGTCCCATTTGTAGTTTCAAATCTGCTATATCCTTTGACTGGTTCTGCTAAGAAATAGTCAACGATTTCAAAATCTCATCATAATTAAGGGGCATTCCTGAATTGTGCTGAGGTGGCTCTGGTTGCCTTTGGGCGAAACCAGGGGGTGGCCGATTCGAAGTCTGTTGTTGAGGTTGTTCTGAATTTCTCCATCCAAAACTGGGGTGATTTCTCCAACCTTCATTGTAGGTGTTCGAATAAGGATTATTCCTATAGTGATTTTGCCCTTGAAAACCTATTGCATTGACATTCTCCCAACCACCATTCTCAATCAGTTGAGGACATTGATTAGATGGATGTCCTGACTTAGTACACACGCCGCAAACTTGTGCCACTCCTAGCACATTCGGATTCCCTAGGGCATGAGTCACAAGTGAGGTAAGATTAGCCATTTGAGCTTCCAAACTAGAATTAGTACTTACCTCATTGACTTGGCGTGAAGGCTCTCCAACTTCTTCATACTGTTGGGCATTTAAAGCTCGGTTTGCAATAAAAGTCTTTGCTGCTGCTGGAGTTTTATCAACCAAAGCTCCTCCTGCCGCTGCATCTAACATCTGTCACTCAAGAGGAAGCAATCCCTTATAAAAGTATTGAATCAGGAGCTCCTCCTTCATCTGACGTTGCGGGCATGATGCTATGAGAGTTTTGAAGCGCTCATAGTAAGCTGGATATGATTCTCCTGGACCTTGCTGTATGCCACTGATTTTCTTCCTCAACAAGATAATTTTGGAAGTTGGGAAGAATTTATCTAGAAACACCTTCTTCATGCTCTCCCAAGAATATACTGTTTCAGAAGGTAGTTCATAGAGCCAATCCTTAGCCCTATCAGCCAAAGAAAAGGGGAATGCTCTCAACTTTAGGATGTTTTCATCCACATTTATTGGCGTCATACTGGAGTATACAACTTCAAATTCCTTTAAATGTTTATTTGGATCCTCCATAGAAAGACCATGATACTTCGAAATATGATGAAGTAGGCGGGATTTCAGCTCGAATGACTCAGTCTTTCCCTGCGCGGCTATTGGATACTGAATGCACAAGGGTGCGACACTGTCCAAGGTGGATGCCGAAAGTTCTTTAATAGATCTATTGTCTCCCATGTCGAATTCTTCAAATTCAAATTCAGAGCTAGATGTTTGTTGTTCTTTTGTTTTTCTTCTTCGTCTTCTAAATGTTTTCTCAGGCTCTGAATCGTATTCTACTAAGTTTTCGATGGATCTCCTATTGCGCATGAACTAGTACTTGAGATAGAAAGAAAAAAAATCAATAAAAAGAAAAATAAATAAATAAAAACTAATTAAGTAATCAACAACTTTTCTAATCCCCGTCAACGACGCCAAAAATTGATGCGCTATTTTAGTAGCACACAACTTAATGCTCTGCTTTGTGATTGTAGTATAGAATAAGTAGGGATCGTTCTAGACCGCGGATTAGAGGGCTCGTCAATTAACACTAATAATAACTAAAAGACAACTAACAACCTAATTAATTAAATAAAAGGGGATTGGATTTTCTAAATTAAACTATGAAAATAACTACGAAAATTACTATAAAGATAATAAAACTAAAGGGATGGCAAAGATGAAAAATTAGCTAAGGGTCTATCTCCACACACCAAACATATGCTTATAAATCAATCTTCAATAATCACTTGCTAACTCGTGAGAGACAATGCTCAAGACTAACCGTGACCACACTTCATTAATCTTATTATTTTCCCAAGTTCGTTGAATTAAATTAAGCGTCGCTTTCAAACTATTCTTATCATGCTATCTAAATAAGAATCGCAACTTAAATAACAATCTAAGATCATTAAGTTTTGTGAAAAATATGAACATTGAATAAGCAATTACAAATATGATCAGCATGTTGTTCTTTCCTAGGTTTTTACTTAACCTTACCAACGTTCCTTGGTATTTACTACTTGTGAATACAAGATTATAACAATTAGGTGAAACTCTCTTATACTCTAGCCTCAGATCCTCGCATGCTTACTAAGTTGGTCAACTTAACAAACATACAAAGAAAAGTTCTCTATAAAGCAGTTAAGCAAAACACAATCACTAATAGCAAGGAAGATTAAATTCAATTAATTTATAAAGCACATGTTCGGGGCTTCGAATCCACCCCTAACTAAGAGAAATTTAGCTAGACATATTAATCATGTTCGAATAACAATACATAATCAAATATCAAACTAAAATAAGTAAAAGAGGGGTTTAGAGATTAAAACGTTGTCGTCTGTGCATGGTGGTACTGAGTGTACTGATGGGCTGCAAATAGCAGTAAAAAAATTTCTTCCTTTCCTCTTCACGATCTGCTCCTTCCTCACTTCTCAATCTGCTTGTGAATCAGAGTGTGAGAGAGAAGGGGATGACGAGGGACAACGAGAGAGAGGGAAATCAGATGGGTGTTGTCGAGGAGGTTGTGATTAGGGGGCTATGGATTCAGGACGACGGCGGCTAGGGTTTGGCGAGGTGACGATGGGTGGCGATAATCAGGGACAGCGAAATAGAGAGGGACTGAGAGTCTAAGACGAGGGTTTTATCTGGCTGGTGGAGGCGATCGACTGAGAGAGAGATCAGGTGAGAAGGAGATGAAGACGGTGTCTGTATGGTTGTGATGGGAGCGAAACAGGGAGAGGGTTGTTGATGATGGGTGTGATGGAGACAAGGTGAAGGAGGCTGTGGATGGATGCTATTGCTGGATGGATCTCTTCAAAGCAAGGTATCATCCATTTTGAATTTGTTTTGTTTCCTTTTTTGCTTGATTTCTTTGTTTCACTACACCAAAAATGGCCATTAGCAACGGTTTTAAACCGTGGGGGTAACCCATTGGCACGGCTTAGAACCGTGGGCTGTAGAGGCGTCGCTAAATCCCTAGTAACGGCTAAAAACCGTGGCTAAAATATTAACAACAGTTTTATCTCGAGAACGGTTGATGATTTAGCCACGGTTATAAACCGTTGCCAAAATCTTAGCCACGGTTCTAAGCCGTGGGCAGGTGTAGCCACGGCTTAAAACCGTTGCTATAGCTTTAGCAATGGTTTTAAGCCGTGGCCAATACTAGCCACGGTTTTTAGCCGTTGCAATAATTAGCCACGGTTTAAAACCGTGGCAAAATTTTTTATTTTTTATTTTTTTAATTTTTTTTAATTTTTTTTTTTTTTTTTAATTTTTTTTTTTTTTTGCTGTCAAATGACTTTTTATTACATCTTATAAGTTTGATTTCTAGAAAATAAAAATTTTAATGTGCCAAACTTAAACATTTCCATGAATGAAGGCAAAGTAATGTAATTAATAAGATAATGTATTACATTGAGTCACAAAATCTATCAAATAATATCTCAAATACAATGACACACACACAAACTTAAATATCTCAACTACAAAGAAAGTGGAACAATGTTGCTGCTGCTGCGAGAGACGCAATGCTGCTGCTGCAAGGGACGATCTGCTGATGATGCAAGGTACGCACTGCCGTTGCTGATGCGAGGTACGCATTGAGCTTCTTTTCTTGTTCTACCAATCCCTTCACCCACTATTTCACCACTAAACTAAACCTGCAACAACAAAAAAGGACAATACATAAACTGAGTTACTGTGCGACTTCAAAAAATTTCAAAAACAAACTTCCTATGATGCTTTTGTTCCTTTAAAGCTATTTTGATTAGATTGGTAAAAACTTTAACCAGAGCCTATTCTAAATGGAAAAAAAAAAAATTAATAAAAACTTTAAACTTACATAGTAATTATATGTATATCCTTCTGAACCCTTGGTGTAGTCCGCTACTGCAATCATAGGAGCATTTACACAAGACCCCTGTAGAAGAAACACACAAGTTAACTTTTGGTGAGTATATAGAAATTCCATGTATCTATTCTTTGATGCAACACTGCCATTTATAATTGTTGCTATGTGCCTATAAATATGGAAGGAAATAATAGCAGCAAAGCTTAGTCATCTTCATGAACAGGATGAAAGGGTCCATGGTTGGTTTGTACGAAGAGGTGGTTTTTGACTAACAAGAGAAGTGACGATGGATAAAAGAGATAAGCCTGCCAATGCAGCAAAGACAAACTTCACTCAAGTGCAGGTACGTAACGTCTAAATTCTAAACAAGTAGTGTCACTGGCAGTCTCATTTAAGTTATTTACTCTCAGGTATATTGAAGAAAAAAAAAATAAAAAAAAACTAGCATTTTCCCTGTCTTCCAAGATTCACTCTTAGCAGATACAAAGGTAGCAGAGCCCGTTGATTCATGACCTATTCATTAGAGGAAAAAAAAAAGTTATACAATAGAAGAATAAATTGAATTGTTCAACAAGTATGAAGTATGGCATATACATAAATTTCTAACTGATACCTTCATACGGTTGAACATTGAATAACATTGAATGAACTTCAGCTCATAATGTCAAATTCCATCAGTTCCTCTAAATAATAGCTCAAAAAGACCTATAAAACTACTATCTCAGCCTCATCAGATCTAATTTCACTCGCAAAACCTATTTAGTGATCCCATACAAAGGAATGCAACACAAAAACACTACAAATCAACTGTTCAAAACAGTTTTCAGTAAAAAAAATATCCAAATAATTTATGCCAAATAATCAACACTAGAAGAATAAAACTCAGGAAATGTAGTATGCCAAATAAGTATGAAAAGATATCGTGAAGAGGAACCTCACCAGCACCCTTCTTAGCATCTCATGCTGCAACTATATCAAAACACTTGTCAATGTCAGGGATCTTTGCCTGGCAATCACAAGAAAGCCGAAGGCATTTCAGCTGTAAAGAGAAAAAAGAATGCATTGTACACCTATTCCACATCCCAAGTAAAGACTTGGTAATGCAACACAGAAACTCCATTTTGCAATGATATTGTGTATACCGTGTCAGTTTTTTTTTTTTTTTTGTATCCTAAGTGTCAGAGACGTGCTGGTCATTTTAGACAGGCATCTGTAACAGTCTTAATTATTTTTCATATTTGTATAGGGCACCAGGTGAGGCACCAAGGATGCCTGCCAGCACTCAGAGAGTGAAGGCGCATGTACGCTCAAGTGCACACACGGAGACCAAACAAAAGCTGATTATCATAGTTGTGATTTTTTCATATTTGATTCATTCTGGTAGTCCCTTCAATCCAACACATGATTAGAAATCCTCAGTTAGCAATAATATTTACTATTACACAACAAAGAGGATTAAGAAGAAAATAACCCTCTAATTATCAACTAACGCTGGCACCCCAAGGGGGTAAAGTTGCCTTGCAGAGGAGGCGAGGCACTTTTTCTGAAAATTGGTGCTTCAGTGACCCACCGACAACACAGCTCTTGTACAAGAGTGACTAGATGAGACTGTTTGCTTGTATTGCATTCCGAAAGAAGTTTAAATATTGCATCATAGAACATAATCTAACAAAATCTGCTTATCACTACATAAAAAGTTAACATCTTGAATTTCAATACCTGCAATACCGTATGATAAGGATGGTCAACAGCCATTTTCTTCACAAGAGAGACCAAAGCATACTGCATGAAACGATAGGCGCCATATAAACTATCCACATTGCTTTTTCCGCCAAGAGACGTTTGCACGCCATGGAATAATGATGACACAGTTAGCAAAATAGACAAGGTGAAACTTTCACCTGCAAAAACCCACACAAAACTTGTCAAAATAAAAAAATAGAAGAACACAAGTTTGTGATTGGAAAAGTGAGAACTCAGTCATAAAAAAAACCACAGGAAAGGTAGAGATGGAACACCACTCCTCCAAGAAAATTTTGAACTGGCTAAACCCTCAAATCATTTAGAGGGCTAAATTGATGAGATGAGGTGGAGTGTTTACCTGAACAGAAAATCAGGTTTTGAACAGACAGGAATATAGACTTTGAACTACTTTTGAGTTTTGATGCAAGAACTGATAATTTTATCCTACAAGCTTTGAAATCATCGTTGATAATTTAATTAGTTTGTCTCGATCCCCACTTGACAATATCAAAGTAAACATATTTAAATGGTATTTCTAACAAAAACACAAGTCAAGTAATCAAAGTACCTAATTACGAACCATTTTATCATTAGCACTCCTATACAAAAGTCTAGACGAGAACATTTTTAATAATCCCGAAGACGTGTTCTATATTGTTTTGTTTCTCTAAGAACACACCAAACCAGCCACTAAAAAAATTTAATGAGATTCCATACATTTGAAAACAAATAGATGGGTCGGTCGACAGGAGAATCAACCCCAATTTAAGAGAGACAACAACAAGGGGAAAGGAATTGAGCCTCCAGCAATATTGCCAACCAATAGACAAGTTATAAGCAAAGGAAATAAAGTAAGAAACTCACGGGGCACAATAAGAAGTACAACTAAGGAAACTTTACCACAAGTGAATATAGTTGAAGATAAATTTGGGCTTTTTACAGCTCTCCAGAACAGAATCCAGTACCACAACGTGATCTTAATCTCTCCAAGGAGGAGTTGAGGTTCTAAGGGTGGTAAAACCAATCAATAGTCATAAACAGTACCTTAGGGGTGGAAGACCTTCATTCTAAATGCAATAGGGGTATAACATATCAAACCAAATGATTCGAAAGTAAATATAATGACTTCTTGGAAAGAATCCATATACTTAAGTTACGCCATATTATTAATAACTGAACAAGAAAATTTGAATATTATGTTTATATTATTGCTTTCTTGTTGGCCTTCTAGATATGTTTCTAGAATACTTAAGCTGGGAGTAATCAAGCCAATTCTGCATCTTTTTCTTTTCCTCAACCAAATCAGAAAGTGTGTTTGCATTGTAAACAACCTAAGTGTGTTTGACAACATATGTTCAAAAACTTGATCAGATCAGAGATCTATAATCTATAGACATATTAACTGATACAAAGATAATGGGAAGTTCTAAATATACTGCAATGCATGAACATGTATAGCTTCTTACTTTCAAAGCAACAAAATAGTTGAAGCAAGGTTGGCAAGTGAAGTGAACTGACCTGAAATTTCAGCTTTCGGAGTCACTGTGTACAACTTCTCTGCACCATTAATCCTTCACAATTTTCGGACTCCATGAAGCTATTTTGATGAGTCTGCAATCATGTCTGATAGTAATGTTATCAAACCTGCATAAAAACACAAGACAACATAAACTTTAAATCAGTTCTAATGGCTGGTTTGAAACAAATATTTGAATAATTTATGTTATCAAAACAATACCCTGTATTAGGAGTATATGCACCCCTTTCACGTGCAAAATCAAGCCTCACTGATCTGTAAACAGAATGTAACGATCGGGAAGATGAAATGATCTGTAAAGTAAATATGTGTGCTAATAACTGGACTGTGGCTGCCCTGAATCTTAATATAAAAACCATCAGGGTTTACAATCCTAGACACTATTCTCAAGTCAAGTTTTCAAATAAGAACTCGTACATCCACTGAGAAAAGTAATGCAAATATTAAAAATCACCTCTGCCTCCAGTTTCTTGCGCTGATTATCATCACCATCCATTGCATAGGCATCTCCCATACCATAAAGGACATGTGGACGACGCAATCTACTCATGCCCCAGTCGAACAATTGCTTGTCAGGACATGCACACGTTTCACGTAGCCAGTACTCTGTGCTCACCTCAGACCGAACCTTGTTTTGCAGCTCTTTAAGCTGTTAGCCAAAAAAAATCACCTCAGAAAATCCCCTTTGTCATGTGTAACTTAAAAGAAAAACATATTCATGGAGAAACGAGTGTCTAAATTGAAGATAATCATGCTAGTGTTTGCATGCTTACTAAATTAGTAAAACTTCAATTTTCTAGAAGCAGTATGATAAACACCACCATGTCTATTGCTAATGAGATAGATTTCTTGTACATCATCAATTTTAGTGAAATATTTTGTTAGTATTCTTATATATGAGCCAAAAAAATTTTGCCCAAGACATGACAGGAGAGAGATCTCTCCTGTCACTTTGCCTCCACTTGTCTTGAATATATGTAGATATCAAGACTTCCACATTTTCAGTTCACCAAGTATACCTCAAGGACAAGACTAAACCATGATTTTGTCAAAAGTTGCTAAACCAGAACGAAATACATTTGTATTCATAGTTTTTCAATAATCGAAATGGCCAGTTTGAAACAAAATTAATCTAATGTGTGAAGGAAAATAAATAACTGTGCTAGAAGAATAGTCTCAGTTATAGAATTACCTTTAGCCCATAAAGCTCAAGCAAGCATTTCGTCTGCAGATCTTCACCTCTACTTGAACATAACTCTGTTTCAATGTTATTAAAGTAATCCATGAGAAAGAATCAACAGATCACTGGCTATATAATTACTAAATTTGGAGGCAAACCATGTTGCTGACTTTGACTACCATCACGTTTAGAAACTATTTTTTTTTCTCCTAGGATAACACAGTTTAATTAAGGAAACTAGTTTACTGAAAAAGAAACAAGGAAAGATATTTTCTCAACTAGATAGAAATAACAAGAAATTCCAATCATGGAATACAAATTGTTGGATAATACTCTCAACTTATTTATCATTAAGTATGTGCTCCTTCCAAATGCTCCAACAGATTAATATAAACCAGAAACAGAAGGCATCCACCATTTCAGCAAGAAACATTGACAGGGCCTAATTTTGAGGACAAATGAACCTAAAAACTTATGATATATCATATATATTTTGGACATCCATGATGCTGGAATATGCAGACGAGTATGGACTTGATATGGAAAAAGATATGAAAGTTGACATAATTTTATATTATTTAAAAAAAGATACAGGTAAATTACAAAATGACATTCCTTTCGTAAAGGGTTTTTGTCATTATCATAATGGAAACATTCGATCTTGAATCAAATATTTTAGTCCCACATTAGCAAGGAACTAGCGAAAAAATTGATAATGGTGACAAGCAAAACGAGGTGGTTCTACAAACTGTTGAAACAGGACATAATTTGGACAAATCATTATACCATTCAATTTTTGTTGAAGTATTGTACCTCATACATAGGTAAAAACAAACACAAGTTTTGTGTGCATCAGCGTGTGCACGTGTATATAACAACCATTGTGCTGACATATAAACCAAAATCACAATTAGTGTTTGGATCAATCAAAGAAATGTGCCAGCAATATATAACAACCATCACTTATATATTGTATATAATATTCTTACATAAATGGTGACTGATCAGAATATGCTCCCCCTATCATAAAGTGCTTATTTTTTGCCAAGGGATTCTCATTTTCTCCCTCAAGTCCATTAATTCTCTTTTAAATGATTCTCTCAAGTCCATTATTTCTCTATATACTTTAGTTATTACATGATTCCCTCAGCTTGTTGTTAATAATGCCTGCAATGATACCTATATCTGAATAACTGGACTCTTATTGTGAGATAAAGAAGTACTAATATCCGAATATCATAATAAAGATGCAGTTCAACTCGCCTTCTTTCTTTCTTTTTATTGGCTGAGTAATTTAAAAAAAACAGTGGTAAAAAAACATTTGGAAGATGTATCTCACCAATGTCAGACAGTGCCTTCTCTAACATAAATAGGTAGTCTCTATTGTTCCCACATGGACCAGAAGCAGTGGCAATTTGTCTGAAAAGATCACGGCGAATCAGATGCTGAAAACCCGAGATCAGAATAAACAATCTAAGACATATACTAATTCCTAACTTACCTAGCCATTTCGTCCAATGGAGCAGGCCCTAAATAGTACTTGTTTGATACCTTGTCCGGAGTGGATGTGAATACCATCACTCTTGTTACATCCGGTTCTAGGGCATCTTCATCCTGAATTTAGGAAAATCAGCTCCGAACAAGTACTTCATAAATCAATCAAAGAGTGAATTTGCAACTACATACAAACTAAAGACATTGCTCACCTTGTAAAAGTTCACAACAGTCTTTTGGTCATACTCACATTCCCTTCTCTCCAATAACTACAAAAGCAGAAACCAAAAATATAAGTTCGACTTCTAACAAAAATTAATCTAAATGGATGCTGCTAAGGTGTATATGAAGATAAATACCTCCATAGCTAATCTTTCTTTTTCAGGCCCTCCAGTGACACTGAATGCAGCACCCCACTGAAATAATAAAGATTATAGGCAAAGTCAATAGCAGTAAACAAGTAGATGCCTTCAATCTGCAGTTATTTAGTCATACTGTGATAGTGCTTAATACTTTGACATCAAATGAGATCATTTTAGGGGAAACTAGTTCTTTCCAAAACTTCCCAACAAATAGGTTGAAAAAAATCAACAGGTTAGGTCATTGGTTTCTCTCAAATAATGTCAGCATTTCAAATTAAGGAGATGTCAAGACTCATGAACACATTCAAAAGTTCAAATTCACTTACGCAAATTGACCCTTTGCTGGCCTCCAAAGTACAAGTTCTGGCTGGATGTTCAGGGGTACCTCTATGATCAATGCAAGCTGAAACATGTATAAATTGGAAAAAAATGTAACCAATAACTCTCTTCAAAAAAATCCCCAAGAGTATATCTGATCTTATGATATGAAATGAAAAACATTAATTGACAACTTGAAATCATATATCAACTTACCACGATCAAAAACACGTTTGTAATCCTTAATGTAGCCTATGATTTTCTCATCGAAATCAAATCCTGGGTTCCACACCAATGAACCATAGCCAAAAACCCACAAAACCATAATGTTTATCTGCCTGCTGAGATGTAAAAGCTCCAGTTAACATTGTATCCAACAATCGATCTCTCCTCAATCGATCTCTCCTCTGCGCTGCCTCGATCTCTCCTCTGCGCTGCCGCCTCAATCGATCTCTCCTCTGCTCCTCGATCTTTCCTCTGCAATATGTCGAAAAATTTTGTCCCAATGACCGCCCAAACACTTTTCTAATCCCCAATTTTTTTCGCCAAAGCGGGAAACCAGGGAAGCCTCTTTTCGCCAAAGCGGGAAAGTCCTCCCTCTACACATGCGGCCCACGTGCAAAACGCTATTATTTAGCAACGGTTTTTAGCCGTTGCCTCTTATAGCCACGGTTTTGAGCCGTTGCTCATTATAGCCACAGTTTTGAGCCGTGGCCATTTTTGTTTTAGCCACGGTTTTAAGCCGTTGGTCATTATAACTACGGTTTTTAGCCGTGGCAAAGACACCAATGGTTTTAAGCCGTGGCCATTTTTTTAGCCACGATTTTAAACCGTTGGTAATTATAGCCACGGTTTTTTCCCGTGTCAAATAAACCAACGGTTTTCAGCCGTGGCCAGTTTTTTTTTTGCCACGGTTTTAGGCCGTTGGTAATTATAGCCACGATTTTAGGCCGTGGCAACTTAACCAACGGTTTAGAACCGTGGCCATCTCGGCGTGGCTAAACTGGCCTTTTGGTGTAGTGTTTTTTGTGTGGTTTCCTTGTGCAATTAGTTGCCAATTTGCTTCACTTAGCTTCTATTTTATAATCTTGTAATTGAAAACCTACACAAACATGAAAATAGCAATTAGTATCATAATTAACAAGTAATAGCTAAAAATATATATAGAAATATGGTACTAAAAATTGCCTAATTATGACTCTATCAGCTTAACTGCATAATATGTAGTGTACTGTGTGTTGCATATAATCACTGTATGTTGTTGTTGTGTAGAATTTGCCTACTGTGAAATAAACGATGCAAGACAAGTCAATATCATGGATTATGGAGTGACTAGTGAATGAGATCCCTTACCCTCTTGATTGAACTAGTTTGTTGACTCAACATAGCTCTTACGTGAACTGATGCTCCACCAATTTGATTCCATAATCCCCGCATGTTTTTCAACCAAATCAATTCGACTTGTGTATTAATCAAAGTGTGTTGCAATGCTGAAAATAAGACGAACACCACCTTGCATCCCTTATCCACTTCATACTTTCTAATCTTATAGAGAGTTTTTTATCAGCATCTTTGGCTCTACTATATCTTTGGGGTTTTAGGTGATCGGTATGTTGATTTCTATTGTTTGGTGTTGATTTGGTTAGGTTTTATGAAGCTTCAATTTCCATTAGCAATGCAAGTGATCAGGAGATGGAGTGGGTTGAGCAAGATGAACCTGGAGTATACATTACCATTAGACAATTGCCTGATGGGGCTAGGGAGCTTCGTCATGTTAGATTCAGGTATGGAGATCCACTTGCCTGCTTTTTTCTTTGTTACTTGCAAAAAAATTCAAAAATACACTCATGCACCTCAGCTGCCCATTTGCTGTGATAAAATCTATAGTTGTGTTTGAACAATAAACTAATTTGATGCTTAAGGATGCATGTAACACTTACACTGGTCAATAGGTGTAACTGTGTGACTTGCAACCGCGAAAGGTTTGGAGAAGTGCATGCAAGGCTTTGGTGGGAAGAAATAGGGAAATAATACAAGCACAATATCTCTAGGTGGTACAAACATTTACTAATTACTTTGTGTTGCTTGAGTAAAAATTGCTCCCATCTCTTCCATTATGGTGGTATTTGTTTGTTCTCCATTCTCTGGCTAGCTGCTCATTCTCTGTATTGGTTACAACTATTGGTGTTTCATCTTCTCTTAAATTGTTGAATGGAAGATCTTACCATTAGCATACAGGAGTCATTAATAAATGAGATTTCTTAGCAACCTCGGATGTTGGTAAAACTAGTTAAGTTAGTTGGATTGGCTGGAGCAATGAAGAGTAGATTGAGTTTAGTTGCTTGAAGAAATTGGTGATGCAAACTGTATTTTGTATTGACAAATATTTTTTTTTGAAAATGTTGTTGTTTCCTTCCCTAAAAAAAATGAATGCTACAAGTTGGAATGTTTGTTCAAACATAGAATTGGCAGCAGTAAGCAACTTCTATTTACATATCTATATTTATATTTTATTGCTGGTAAGAAGTCAAATTTTTATTTTTATTTTACTGTATTCATAGAAAGTGTGATCCCTAGGCTGTCCTTAATGAAACTGAGCCTAAATTGTCAATACGCGACCAGTTAAATTGTGCTATCTTTAGTCGCCAATTTAACAATGCACAACCTCTTATGTATCAATTTTTATAATTTATTGTTGACAAGGTTCTGCTTTACAGATTTTTCTTTCTCAGAAGTGAGTTGCATTGAATTCCATTCAATTGGGGGCTTCTGCCTCAGTTGATGCCCACCCACCCTAGGGTGAGATAGGTAGGTAACCTTGTCAAGTAGATTTGAATGTCATATCCTACCTTGTCAAGCAGATTTTGAGACTCCATTGGAAAATTGCATTAGGTTACAAACAGACTCATTTAATTTCAGTTGCCCAACTATGTTTTTGAACCCTACACAGGTTAAGTTTTAGACCATCTAGAAATATGAATGTGCTATGCATAATGCTGCATTTTGTGTTTTTCTTTGTTCCGTTGGTTGTGAACATTGTCGACTTAAGTGTATGGAAAATCATACTCCGGCTTTTCTGCGGGATATCAAATGTTGTGATACAAAGGTTGCTATTTGAATGATGTGTGTTTATTGAATCAATGAATTCAGGGCATACTGCAGTGATATTGACTTTAGATATTGTTTCGATTCAGGTTGCAGAACTTGTGATAAACCATTCTGTGTGCTTTCACCCTAGTTATATATTCACATAAAATACTAATTCAGCTTAAAAGATACTAAAACTACAAAGCAAATTAACTAAACGTGAAGGAGCATGTGTGTAAATTTTGAGACACAATGGACATGAAATACTTAGAACGGTTGAGTTGAGAGTTTTCCTTGAATTCGGTAACGAAATTGCTAAAAGGGGAGTTTTCAAAGTGGTTCAATCAAAACTTCAAATTCTACAAAGTAGAATTGGTTGGAGGAATTATGGGATCTCCATTAAAAAAAAATAATTCCCATGATTAGTTTTTGGCAACCAAACACTAACAATAGGAATTGGAATCCAATTCCCAAACCAAATAACAAAGTTGGCGAAGTCCATGGCATGAGATGCCATGAAATGAGATTCAAATTCTCATCTTAGGATTTCATGCAACCAAACACACCCTGGTAGTACTCTAATCTAAGTCGTGGATGCTATGTACTAACAGGGGCGGACCCAGGATTTTAGTTGGGGGGGCGGGGGGGATGGGAAATACTTATTAGTTGTTAATAGTAGTTATCAATGGTAAAGCTAATTTTTTTTTTCTACCTAAGCTAGTAACTAATAAAAAAAATACAGCCATAAAAAACGCATTGCATATACCAAATTAAATTCAGTGTGGTTCAATTTTATGCCAAAATAAGATCACTATCGATAACCTTAGCAAGGAACAAACGAGCATAATAATTAGAATATATAACTAATATCACAAAATAATTAGGATAAGTATTTAGGTGTAGCTAAAAAAATTTGAAATTTGCGAACCTAATATGATCATAATACAATTTTATAGAAAAATTTGTTTATATGAGACTCAAATTTAGTACGAGTTGGCTAATGGTATATATTTTCATTGAATTCTATAGTTATTATTTTAAATATTAATTTTAAATATTTTTTGTTGGAGGTTTTATACCATTTGTGAAAAACAATTCATTTCTTTAATGTTAATTAAACTAAACATTTTTTTAATGTTTACAATTACTAAAAAAATTGCATTGAAAATAAAATAAAAATGCACTCAAAGAGTATCGAACTCGGGTCTTTTAAAATGATAAACCTCAAACCACTACAACAACAAAGATAAATTTAGACATTTGTATAAACAATTATCATATTGTATTCTACATTATATAATCGATTTTTTTTAAGACTAAAATATATAAACTAAAAATATTTTAAAAATTGAGGGGGGGGGGCAACTGCCCCCCTCGTCCCTTAGTAGGTCCGCCCATGCGTACTAACGATACCTATTATTGTTAGTGTGATTGATAAGACCTAGAGATACAAATCAATTTTGAAAACTAAGCTTCTTTGACAAGCTGGTAGGATGATTCTCATCAAATGAGACCAGTCCCAAACTCCCTGCCGATATATCCCATGCAAGCTTGGATGTTGCCTAATTGAATCCCCATCAAAATTGACTCATTGACCAATCAAGTATGATGGAGCGATTCAAATGAGAGCAAATCACATTTCTTGCTAAATGAAAGCAAAACACATAAGGTTGAGATGATTATTATTGTTTGGCCATGTTGGGGGCCATGTTTCTTTATGATCGTTCTTGAATTGTATAAAGGACTTTTACGAATGGTGAGTCGATGTAAATGTGGTTGGATCATAACATTGGATATTTATAGACATGTCTTTGCAATTATGTTGTTCCCTCATGACATTGATATGTAAAACCTTACAATATCTATATTAGGGAATGAGAGGAGGCCTCCTTAATATATCTCAACCAATAAGAGGTGGTCTGATCGAGGGACCTCAACTTATACCACCTTTTAGATGGTATAGTTTTTTTGTCTTGCAATTATATTCTCATTCATCTAGGAAATATATAAGGATTTATGTTTGAAGGGGGCGACAAAGAGATGAAATAGCAAGGTGTCTATTTGAGCTCCCAAGCCAAACAACATAGCATCATAGTCCTTTTCAAGGCATCACTTGTGTGCACTAACCTTAACAACCTTTAGAGACGATGGTTAAAATATGAGGACAACGAGAATGTGGGATCAATACATCATCCATTGACAACAACTCACAGCTACATACAGTACTCCACGTTCTCGATCTCTTGTGTTCACTATAATCTTAGGGGTTCGGGAAGAGTTAAAGGATCATGATTCTCCCCATTTTATCCAATTGTATTCTTTGCAATCTTTCTAGTCCTTCAAGCATTTTCTTCTCTTCGCACACCTACTAAAAGGAGGTCGTTCATCATAAACTCTCAAAATGACTATAGGTCAATCCTAAGATGACGATTAGGAGGAGGTCTGGAGAAGACGAAAAGAGGGTGGTGGCTAATAATGGGAGAGTGAGTGACTTTTAACTAAACATATACTTAACCAATGTTATGACAATTGGTGGCGATTGTAATCTAAGTTATGGGCGCTGCTGCTAACATTGCCTTTATTGTTAGTTAGTGTGATTGCGGTGATTCTAAATGGCGAGGAAACGAGCGAGGGAGGAGGGTGTGACCCTCCACCCCTCTCGAGATGCGCGCCCATGTGAATCTCGAGGGGGATGGGGGGTTAAATCCCCTCCCTCGCCGCCTAGCATCACTCGTGTGATTGATAAGACGATGTAGAGATAAATACCAGAAATTCTAAATGGCGAGGAAACCAGTGAGTAAGGATGCACGGACTCGGACACGGATACGACACGGCGACTCGGTAATTTTCAAAAAAATAGGACTCGGCGACACGGTCAAACTTAATTTTTTAATATATATTTTTTATAACTCATCAAATTCAAACATATCAATAATACATTCAAATTCATTCATTCAAATTTACAAATGCATCATAAAGTCAAGCTCAAGTCATACTCATAAAGCATAAGCAATATAATTTCATTAACTTGATAATGTAAATAAAATGTAAATTGATAATTTTAAAAACTCACCAGTCACCAGCGAGGCGGCTACATTTCTTCTTCTTCATTAACTAGCGGATCCACTGTCACATTTTCTACATCCAACAGTCCAGCCTCTAGCTCAGGTTCATCAAGCGAAAGACTGGCAATCTCAAGCACTCCAGTAGCATCCAAATCCAACGAATCAATTTTATCTCCTGTGACATCCCACATCCCTGTCTCGCCTTCTTGGTACTCTTGTTTTCTTCTTGACAAAAGACGAAGGTTGGAATGCACATACACTAAATCTTCACCTCGTTTTAGGGTCAATTTGTTCCTTTTTAATGAGTGGATGTTGTTATATGTGCTCCAATTTCTCTCACAACATGAGGAAGAACAAGGTTGGCCAAGTAACTTCAAAGCAATATTCAAGAGTAATGGTGCATAGGTACCATGAGCAACCCACCACACATCAGGTTCTAGGTATGCTCTATTCTGTAGAGCATCACTTTCTGCAAACTGTCCACTACCCGTTGAAAACCTTACATACTCTGTAATAACCACTCTTCTGTCTTCAATTAGAGGAAAGTATCTCTTGAAACATATATCTCTCTCATTTGTAATCTCAGGATCTTTGTGTGGCGCAATACGATTAGGATCCTCTTGCAGCCATTCTCTGCTATAATACCTATATATAAGCAATGTCAATCACAAATTAATATATAAACATTAAGTGCATAACTCATGAATTCTAGTCTTCTAGTCAAGACTCAAGAATAAGTAGAATAAAAAGTTAAAAACAATGTAATTATTTACCTTGGATTCAAGAAATGTGCTAAGCAATGCAGTGGTGTGTTGTTTTTCTCCCATCGATCTACGAATATCTGATGCACCACTGAAAAAAACTCTGACTCCTCACAAGTATTTTCCTTTCCTTCACGACGGTAAATAACTTGTTTCACTTTCTCAATCATAACATCCCACATCTCATACACCAAGTGAAGACAAGACTTATCTGTATCAGCCCTCCGCAACATTGAATAAATAGGCTCTGTGAAACGAAGCACATAATCCACTTTGTCCCACCACAAGTCATCCAATAGTATTCATTTCACAATCCGTGCTTTGTCAACATCATCTTCCTTATAGGAATCCCATTTATCTCCAATCACCATACTTTGGATGCTACTTTTAATGTCTTTCAACCTCTTCAGCATAATTATGCTTGAAGCAAAGCGTGTCTCTGCTATGGAAAACAACTTCAATCTCGAATGCGCATTAAACATATGCAACCTCATGGAATGGTTCAGGATAAAGTTCTTGATCATCACCCCATCCCCAACAACATCAATAATCCAACTACACAAACTGTAGGCCTTTTCATTTGCAGGCGTGTTCTTTGGAGCGCATATATTCTTCAAGGCAAGGTTGAGAGTGTGGACTATACAAGGTGTCCAAAAAACCTCAGGATACTCGCTCTCAACAAGTAAACCTGCAGCCTTACAAACTGAAGCATTGTCGGTTATAACTTGAACGACATTCCTTGGCCCAACCTCACGTACAACTTCCTTTATCAAATTAGCAATGAAGAACTTGTCTTTGTATTCCCCTTCACAGTTCACAGTCTTCAAGAACATTGGACCACCCTCATTAATCACTATGAAATTAATGAGAGGCCTCCTTTGAGAATCAGTCCACCCATCACAAACAATTGTTGCCCCTTTAGTAACCCATGTGAACTTTGTTGCCTCCAACAACCTCTCAATGTTGCCACTTTCATTTTGAAGCAATGTCGTCCTCAATGCATTATACCCAGGGATCTTGTAACCACTAATGGACTTTGCTTTATTCGTTGCAAAGGTGAAAGCCTCCTGAAAATACAGATTCCTTGCAAGGTTGAATGGCAATGCAGCTGAGTAGAACGCCCTTGCAATCAAAGCATCCAACTCTTGTCGCTCACTCATATTGAAAGCATTTGCAATGGGATTAGTAGTGGCTCTCCTCTTCCTTTGTTCATTGTATGGAACTGAAGGGCCAACCCCCCGACTACTTGAACCCGGGTGCGGGTGACTACTTGATCCCACTGAAGGAGGTAAAGGAACACTTCGCACCCTTGAACTTTCTACTCTCAATGCAGCTTCATCAACAAATTGTTGCACCTCTCTAAGTTGTATGGGGGAGATTTTGGCACAAATAACTATCCCACGGCCACTTATCTTCAACAAGTGGTGCTTCAATCTAGTAAGAGAGCATGTATAGTCTTTCTGACAATAGTTACACCTCCATCTAAGGTTTCCCCCACCTTCACTTGGTCTTTCTAATATTGTCACATGCTTCCAAAGATCATCTCCAGTTACTTGGCCTAAAACCAGTTTTAATTTCTTATTTAGTTTTCAGCCAATAGGTGCAAGTTCAATATGGGGTATTTGAAGTATTTCATGCATGTTTTCATATATATGCAGAGAAAGAAAAGAAAAAACACAGCAAAAAAGGAATCGCAGGAAAAAAAAAAAACAGGAATACAATTCTACTTGCAAGACTATATTTTAATTGGAATTCTACTTGCAAAACAATTCTACTTGCAAAACAAAAAAGGAATCGCAGGAAAACAACTCTACTTGCGGGAAAAAATAATCGCAGGAAAAAAAAAGGAACGAAACAAAATCGCAAGATCAGGAAATCGCAGGAAAAAAAAAAACCAAATCGAATCGATCGATGAAATCACAGAAATGAGGAAGGAACCAAAACAGTGTTAACCACTTAACCCTTAACAGAGAATAGCAGGAAAAAAAAAACAACAAAAATCAAATCGATCAATCGATGAAATCAATCTCAGGAAGATCGATCGAGGGTCGATGAAATCACAGGAAACTAACAGAGAAATATAGAGTACTTAGATAAGCAGGAAAAAAAATGAAATCGATCGATCCTGTCGATCAATTGAAAGTACCTGGTGTCGATGAGGACGCCATGATTCTTTGCTCCGACTTCTCTTCTCCTCCGTCTGTCGATCTCTCTACCGTCCTCCGTCGATCGATTTAGGGTTAGGGTTTGGTTTTTTCGAATTTTCGGTTGTCTGTGGGAGAGGAAGAATCAAATCGATTTATATGCATTTTCAAAGTCAACGAATTTTGACTACTTTGGCCGAGTCTGGACCTTGTCCAGCCGTGTCCAACCCAGTCAACAAATTTTGACCGTTGACCCCGAGTCCAATACGTGTCCAGCGCGTGTCGTACGCGAATCCGTGTCCGACACGCACTTGACGCGTGATACAAAGGTTTTCCGGAGAGTCGGTGCATCTTAGCCAGCGAGGGGGAGGGTGTGATCGCTCACCCCTCCTCGAGATACGCGCCTATACTTTTGGGATGCGTAGCAGGACGAATCTCAAGAAAGATGAGTGATAAAACCCTTCCCCCCTCGCTGGTTTCCTCGACAGTAAGAAAAGTTAGATAAATACATATCAATTTTGAAAACTAGGCTTCTTTGACCAGCTGGTAGGATAATTCTCATCAAAATAGACACTCCCCAACTCCCTGTCCATATATCCCGTCATGCAAGCTTGGATGTTGCCATAATTGAACCAACCAATTATGGTGGAGGAGGGATTCAATTGGAGCAAATCACATTTTTCTTGCTAAATAAAATACTTTGAGGGATAGAATTCAATTTACGATTGATTGATTTTGTAGTTGTACACCCCTAAAATAATTTTGAGCTACCCTATGGCTGATGGCCCATGTAAAATGTACGCGACGATAAACCTCAATCTCGCATAACCCCTATCCCTTGTTCTCGTTTAGTTCTTCAACTAAAAGAACAGAACCAGAGGCGGCAATGGGTCTTCTTCTTCCTCTTCTCCCCATCGTCAATTCCAGCCTATGAAGCTCCCCCATCTCCCTCTCACCCTTCTCTCGAAAACCCGACAACCCACCCTCTCTCTCTTCTCCACCCCCAAATCATCATTCATGGCAACCCCGAACAATCTTCCCTCCACCACAATCGAAGAAGAACTCGACGAACGCCTCTGTGCCGACCTCAACCAATGCTCTCTTGAGAAACCAGAGCAACCCCACTCTCCCAATCCCTCTGATTCGCCACCCCATTTCTTAGGTTCTTCCCCAAACGGGTTCTTGAACGGAGTTGGGCAAGACCTGAGGATGAACGAGCCTGGGCCCATTGGAGGAAACTAGGGGAGCCCAAGTTGATTGTTGCACCCATGGTTGATAACTCCGAGCTCCCATTTCGAATGCTATGTAGGAAGTATGGGGCACAGGCTGCTTATACGCCAATGTTGCATTCTCGGATTTTCACTGAGACCCCCAAGTATCGGGCTTCCGATTTTACTACTTGCAAGGTAATTTGCTTACCATCTTTGTGTTCATGTTTGAAATTTATTCTCCAAATGAATAGTGAATTGTTTGAAATTTCTAAACTTCTCGTGAATTTGTATGTCTTGGACTCTAACTTTACTTTCCCATTTTGCTCATTCCTATTTTTAATAATTACGTATACAACCAATGTACAAATGAATAGTGCTCTGGGGTATTTGTGTCTTTTAAATAAAAATACTATTACATTTTAAAACGATTTTGCCCTCCTAAATTCAAATTATTTATAATCAAAAGTAGTCCGTCTGAATATTCATAAATTATATCTAATTCTCTAACATAATTTATTTGAAGCCTTCCAATTATCTATAAATTATAAAAAAATCCCTTACATCCAACTTTTACCATTTTGCTTTCCACATTTCATAATTTTTACATCCAAACTAGAGCCCTTAATATAATTTATTTCGAGCCCTCAATTATCTATAAATTATAAAAAGACTATTACAAATAACTTTTTATTTTCCAATTAGCCATTCTTATTTCATATTTTTATAATCAAAACCAGTTCCTCTAAAACATTGATTAAGTATTCTTAAGCCGCTAATATAATAATTTATTTGAAGTCACTTAATTATTCATAAACTATACATAAACCTCTAAAAAAAAAAACAAGTACTGAATATCCGCGCACATAAAGCGCGTCCACCCCTAGTTACTTATAACATGTTTTTCTTGTTTAGCCTATGTGAGTTTGGTAAAGATCCAAAACAAAAATATACATCACTCTACCTTCACTAGACGTTTCTAGGAAATTTTGATGTTGCTCAGGGCCTCAGGCTTGCAGCTTGAGTAGGTTGACTTAGAGATTAAGGTTTGGCCATGCCAATTCTTAAGTCATTCGACACATTGTCATGTTTAAGTATGCTTAATCCAACTTCAACCCTTAAGGTCAAGTCTTCACACATCTAAATATTTGATTGAAATCCTTTAATATTCGTGAACTATATGATAAAAAAACATTTTACATATAAGAAAAGCGTGTGACCAGGAGGAAAAAAAAGGGTTTGATCACAAGCTGCAAAAGGATGCATCATATCTGATAATATAAGATCTATTTAAGTATGAACAATGTCGCCCAAGTCATACATGCAAGAGGAGAAAGTAGTGTCCCCAAACACCCCCAAATGACACCCCAAAGCAGCAAAGTGATTTTAATATCTGTCCACAGGCTGTCCATAGATTTGTGGGTGTCTCTGAAAACTCTGTTGTTAATTTTCCAAACAATCCAAGAGAATGCATGCAAAAGTCTTTCCCAAATCCTGTGACTGAGGTGCAAATTAACTGCCTTAGAAGATGCACACGTCTCAGCCCAAATGAAGGTCAGAAAGGGAATTGAGAGAATCCAAAGTTCTCAACCTGAATTTAGAGAAACATTTTATCCAAATTTGCGGAGCTGAATGGCAAGAGAGAAGGTGATGGTCATCATGGTCTAGTGATGAAGCTTGGTCACACATGACTTGGGAATGTTGAGCCCCTTCTTGTTAACATTTTCAACACTTAGGATTCTGCCATTCATGATTGTCCAAAGTAAGAAAGAGGCTCTAGGAGGAACTTGGCTGATCCATATGAAGTTGTGAGTTGTTCATCCTTTGATCAGTAGTAAACATGTTGATGTGGGGACCAACCTTCAAGTAGCACTCTTTAGCAAGGAATTTGTTCTTTTTCCACCCAACCCCCAATCCCAGTTCCAAGTGTCATGACTGTCATCTAGGTGTTCAAATTGAATGGAGGCGGAGGGTAGGAGGTTTGCCAGATTGGGGTCTCCCAATCATAAGATTCCATCTCAAGTGGAGGTTCCAGCCCTGATTACTGTCTTTATGGTTCATTGGATTCGTGCCACATTGTCATGAAGATATAATTGTTAGCAGAAAGAGATAGTTTATGTTGTTTGAGACAAGGTAAAATCTGTTGAAAAGAAAAGAGGGAGCTATAGAAGAGACTGAAAGCCTCTAAAGAGACTCCATTGTGAAATATTTTTTAGGGAAAAATTGAGACAACCCAATGCCACACTGAAACAAAAAAGGGAAAATTACATTTCTCGCCACATTACAATTTGCAACAGACAACATCCCATAGCATTGAGGCACAAAATTGAATTCTGGTTCGCTTCTCTCACTAGATTAAGCATCCATATCCTCAAGAGGGTCTAAGCTGTAAGCTGTGATCCTCTTTAGCTAACACCTTCAGTTTGAATCTCTCATTGATTGGAAACGGGTCTAAGCTGTGATCCTCTTTGGCTTACGCCTTCAATTTGAATCTCTCATTGATTGGAAAAGGGTCTAAGCTGTGATCCTCTTCAGCTAACACCTTCAATTTGAATCTCTCATTGATTGGATGTAAGAGAGAACTCTTCATGCTTTCGCCTATATTATTAAAAAATAGAGGAAATATCAAAATTCTCAGGAATATTTACAAAGATGTAGATACTCTGTGGATAAAATTAAAGTAAGTTTGTGGGTTTGGGGTATACTTGCGGGATCCTAAAAGATCCTCGCTACTCCTCAAGGTGTTGGGGAGCTAACAGTAACATATGATGTATTTTTGGCCTAGGTCTAATGATCTTCTCACTATTGCTGATGAAAAAAAGTAATCATAAAAAAACTGAAACTTGCTGATTTTAATTTTGGTGAGGTTGATTGATCTCTTCACCTTTTATATCATTGGCACCAAATATCAAAGGCCTTAATATGAAGCATGAGCTTTGCTAACTATTTAACTCCTGTAGATATCAAACTTAGATTTCGTGGCTATCCAACTTCCTTCTTACGTGGGGAGTAACTCTACCTTAATTATCACGTATTTAATGAGTTTCCAATTACATTAGTAGGAAATTCTAAGCTTAATACAAAAAACTTGGTCATGCCTCTATGGATCCCTTCCCTCTATACAATACTATTTTAATGGTAAATCTAGAATAATTTAATGAAGATGAATCATATTGCAACTGCTTAGAAAATTTGAAATACATTTATTTTTTTAGAATTTGATTTTCACAAAAACCAATTCCACAAAAATTCAACTCATCCTGATATGTAGCATAATGAAAAATGCTGATATGTAGTATGATGAAAATGCTTAAAGAATTCCTGGCTTGTCAATCTCACCATTATGATATGTGTAATACTATGTAACAACGATACAAATACGGGTATCCATATACAAGGGCGGAGCCAGAATAGCAGACAAAGGGGGGCAAAAAAATAAATCAAAGATAATTTAATTCTTAAAATAAATAAATAAATATGATTAAAATAAAGTTTCAAAAGTAGTACAAGATAAACATATTTTATGTGTCAATGTTGTTGCACATTGGATTTTAGTAAAAATTCTCTGCAAGTTCTCATGTTCATAGGGTTTACCAAACCAGACCCGATTGCTACAATATTGTTGCCATTTAATATCCTCTGCGTTGTAATACATGCCTGAAGGCTATATAACTGATCCTATAGGGTTTACCAAATCAGGTCCGAAGGCTACAATATTGTTGCCACTTAATATCCTCGTCGCCTCTATCTCCCTGGGAGACTTGCTTTCTCTCCGATCCGTTGTCTCCACCTTGCATGAAGACGGCTTATTCACGGCGAAGCACATGTGCTTCTAATAATCAGATGAAAACTCACAAAATCTTAACTTATGAGTCACGAACCTGCGACCTCTTTAAAGGAGAGTTGATGTCCGATCAACTGAGCTTCAATTGGTGGACAACTGTTAATATTAATAATGTTACCGTCCAATTGCTTAGCTGAAGCAGGCTACTGTGAAGACTGAAGAGTATATCGATGATGAGCAAACAAACAAGAGAGAAAGTAAGACCACCTCCATAAATCAATCTATGTCTAATCAAAATCTTATTGTGTGATTGGAGAAATCAATCTCCGTTGAAATCGTCTTGTGCGAAGAGGTGAACTTGCGAAGGGTTTGCGATTTGTGTATATTTGTATTTTATTATCTATGAGAGGGGGCAATCTAAAATTTTAAATGAGGACAAAATTACAAATATTGTTAATTTGGTTAAGTTTCTTAAAAAGCTAAGGGAGGCAATTGCCCCCCTTAGCTACAAGGTAGATCCGCCCATGTCCATATAGCACAATTATGAAGCACAGTCACATACTCTAAAAATTGACACGACACGGCATCACGAACAATCTTAAAAAAAAGTAGGACACAAACACGATATAATTTTATTATGTATAAAAAATTATTAAATGCATGTAAGACCCGAAGAAAATTAACAATGATCCAAAATCATATTAAGAAAACGTTAGATCCAAAACATTGAAAAACTTCGCAGTTCGCAGTACTCAAACTAATAACTTTGTCGCAAGTTGAATATTATATTGGCATTGATGCTCAAATCTTCATCCTTCATAATGATTCGTTGTTTAGTTACATAGTCTACTTGTCATGTGTTTAACATGCCAAACTTTGTTATTTCCCTGAATAACCTTTCTAGTCAAACTCCAAACGGTTCACCTTTATCTATTATGCCATCATCGGCTCATCGCCATCTGTGAGCAACACTGCTTCCATAATCAGTTAATCAAATTTTTTTTTCAATTATCCCTATTACTAAGCTTTCAAATACATCACCTCCCCACATCTTAGTCTTACTTTGAAAGTATTCGGGTTTTCATTGATAAAAAGCGAATGTTGGACCCGCTTTTAAATGTATAAAAAGCTTTTAGGGTGTGTTTGGTTGATGGAAAAGAGAGTTTAAAATGTTTGGTTGTTTGGAAAGAATTTTTTTCTCGAAGGAAAAACATTTCTAGGTGTTTGGTTGAAATTTTGAACCAGGAATAATATTTTCAGTATGTGCCTAATTTCCCACTTATTGTGATGAAAATTTTCTTAGCTCACACCCCTATAAGCAAAATTTTCCAGGGAAAATTTTTCAGACTCGGCAAAAATTTGTCGCAAGAAATATTTGCTAGACAATTTTCTTTTCCAACCAAAATTTTCTTCGCAACCAAACGCATCCCTAAACAAACATTGTCCAAATAGTGTCTAATTATGTCCAACCTGGTCAAACATTAGAGTTGAACTCGGTTCGGATGGATTTTGGGGTAAAATTGAAACCAAATCGAACTTCGTCAGTTCCTAAATTTACAAACCGAAATCGAGCCAATTGAGGAATTAACCAATCCAAAACCGACAGACTTGGTTGCTTCGAATCCATCGATTTTGTCAGTTTATGTAAGTTCAAAAGAAGAAGAAATCGTTAAGTGGAACTTTATTGGAACCTCTTTGACAATCCATGAATCTATTGAGAAAAAATAATAGTCTCTTTTTAGAAAATTTCTTCTGCTTGATAGATGAGACATATATTTCATTAAACCTGAAGAAACCAAGCTATTTTCTCATAATTTCATAACCCTAACCGTTGACAAAAGTCTTCAAATCATATAATATCCATAAATTAAACAATAATCTTCTTACCCACCTTTGTACCCTTAGACCATCTCCAATGGTAGGCAATGGATATGGATTAGATTCATCCATCTCTATTCTTATCTATGCAAAATGGCTCAACACTATTGTGCAAAAAATAGATAGATTTCAGGTCGGATGGCTTGTCAAAAGTCGCATGAAAATATAACCATAAATTTCATTTGGCTTGATGGTGAAATAATTGCACTTACACAAAGTGGCCATGAGTACAAACCTCATTTTTTGAATTCTTTTAACCATTTTTTTTTACACCATACTTTTACATTTGTTTAATTTTGTGTTATACAATGTTAATTGATGTTTTACTTTTATTACTTGAGATTAATTAATCATCATTATCATCATCATCAAAGCTCATTTTCGAGATTTTCGGGGTCGATTACATGGATTTTGGTTCTCCAACCAATGCGATCTTTTCACATATCCTCGCCTAATTCAAGCTCAATGATATCTTCATTCACCGTCTTCATCCAAGTTTTCAATTGTTGTCCCCTCCGTCTACACCCTCCATTAACTTGCCAATCTAGACATTTTATAATTGGCGTCGTGCTTGGTCTCCTCCGTACATGACCAAACCAAGTTAAACGTCTTTCTCTAATTTTGTCCTCCATGGGCGCTACACCTAAGTATCTCCTAATTCTTTCATTTCTAATTTTATCCTTACGAGTTTTACCACACATCCACCTTAACATACGCATTTCTGCTACTGTCATCCTATGCGTATGTTGTCCCGTAGTAGCCCAACATTTTGAACCGTATAGCATGGTTGGTCGAACAATTGTCTTATAGCATTTCTCTTTTAGCCCTGCAGGCATCGTTCTATCGCATAATACTCCTGACGCCATTATCCATTTCAACCAACCAGCTTTAATCCTATGGTCTACATCTTCTCCAATAGCCTCATTCTTTTGAATTATAGATCCTAGATATCGAAAAGCCTCACACTCTGGGACCTCTACATCTTCAATCTCAATTGCATTACTTCTCCCTCTTGGTTCACAACCAAAGTTGCACACTAGATACTCCGTCTTTGAACGGCTAATTCTAAAACATTTACTCTCTAAAGCCTCCCGCCACTTAACTAATTTCTGACCTAAACCTGCACTAGTCTCATCCATTAAGACAATATCATCTGCAAATAAACAATACTAAAGTAAAAAGAGAAGCTAAGCCTACCTCTAGCAAGGATGCATAGACTCTCTCTGGAAACGTGTCGTTTCAAGAATTGAATACGTGTCGGACATGGTATGCGCTCAATACGTATTCGACACACAGTCAATGGTAAGGACATGTTGACTGGATCAGACATGGTCCAGACACGACCCAGATATGGTCTGGACACGCAACACGTTTTTGAGTGTGGGTGCAAATAGCCCATTAGGGCTTCTTCTCATCTCATTCTTTTTCTTCTCCAAGTGAAACTAAACAGAGACTGATAGAGTGGAGGCGCAACAGGCGATCGAGATTCCCAGCAAGAGAAAGACAAAGTGAGAGAGATCGAGGGAGACACTTGGTTCTTCTTATCTTTTGCTTTTTCGGAGAGAGAGATCGAGAACTTGAGATCGATGGAGGGAGATCTGTTTATGTCAACATCAATATGATAGGATCCGATACCGGAAGCTAATATAATCGATCTTTTGATTGGAGATCGAACCACCTATTGATCTTTTGATTGGAGATCAGCCACCAAAGTTTAGAAAAGTTATTTGATTGATGAAACTTCTGATTACAATTGATAGACTTTATAGAGAATTCTACGTCCTAGATTCCTAACCAGACTCATCTTAATATCGAAGTTCAACTAAATTAGGACTCACCTACTGACTTACCTAGTTCAACTAAATTAGGACTCTCGCCTACTGACTTACCTAAACATGACTTCTTACTAAAATAGGACTTGTTACTAACATGGTAACCTATTGGAGCTAGCGAAATTTTTTTTTAGTTTTTTTTTGGGGTGGGGGATGACCTAATGTTGAGTAGTTCATCCTCTCGAAATAATCAACTACTTTTGGAATTTCTGGGCAAATTTTCGCATCCCTTGATCAGAACCCCCATTTATAAATTGTTTAATCCTTTTCCATTCTCATTTTTGTACTTCCTCTTTAGATAGAATTCTCAGTTTCAACATTGTGCTTTTAATGTCGATGCTAAATAAACTTTTTGTAGTTTTCATATATCATCTTCATTTTTTATCTCTTGTTTTATTGCAACATAAGCATGATACAAATGACTTTACTTGCATCATAGCCCATGCCTAGTGTTCTGAGTTTCACTTGCAGTCTTGGGTTTGTTTTTATGTAATGATAGATATGTCAAAAATGAAAAAAAATGAATAAAGATTTAAAAAGTGAAAATAACATGGAATTACACGAGGATTGTCCTTAAAAACATTGAGGCCCCAATACGAGAACATTCCAATTAGCAAACAACTTCTCAAAAGAAAATCTCTTTAAAGACTCCCCACACTACACCAAATTGACACTTTTGTAACAACTCTCAAAACAGTATTACTTTTGAGATGTTACAATCCACCAAACAATTTCAAGTCAAAACTAAATTTAGTCAAAAAAATGAAAAACAGTAACAAAAAAAAAATGATACAATAAGTTGGATCACCATGAATAATATCACTTTTATAACCATACTCTTCATGGTGATACAATTATTGTATCATTTTGTTTTGTATAAATGTGTAAAATTGTTAGGTGGATTGTTACACTTCAAAAGTGATATTGTTTTTGGGGTTGTTACAAAAATGCAAATTTGGTATAGTGCCACACCACAAACTAACTAAGACCTCCATGGTCATCGAGCCAATCTTTGATATCTTCCACACGTCCAAGACACCACAAAATGAATTAGCTTACATGATGCTTTCCCTCTTGGAGAAAGATGATTTAGTGTCTTCCAACTTCTTAGCAATGTCTCTATGAAACTAGGCATTACCCAGCTCACACCAATCACTGGTAAGAAATGAATCCACACCATCTTGACCCAACCACAATGGAGGAAAATGTGAACCGAACTTTCTGGAAAGAGTTCGAAAAAGCTACATCCCATCTCAACATTCATATACTACTAATGAAGAAGGAATGAATCATATCTTCATACACACATATGTTATTTTCATAAGTGAACACAACTATATGAATAATTGTATATGTATATGTTTATGAGTAATTCTTGTGAAGTGTGTTGGAATTTTTTTTTTGTTGATTCATATATTAGGGAAAAACATCACATGCAGTATTTGGTTCATGTTGCATCTGGTAAATTTTGTAGGAGGATCGTCCATTATTTGCTCAATTTTGTGCAAATGATCCTGATACTTTACTGGAAGCAGCACAGCTGGTGGCATCACACTGCGATTATGTAGACATCAACTTGGGGTAATTCCTTTGGCATTCCAAACAGACTCCTACGGTTGGGAGTCCCTGTGAAACATATTTGTATGATTAGTAGCAGAATGTTGAGAGAAGGTATGCTATGTTTTGGAAACATATGAATTAAGAATAAAGTATAGACTCAATTGCATTAAGAAAAAATCGCATATTAGACAGCAAAAAGGTGTTATCAGTGCACACAATTTCTAGATGTCACGGAAATAGGTATCCTTCCTATGCTTCAAAACAGAAAATTTTTATTCTGGCATATTTCAAAATTTTCACATTCTATAGTTTTGGAAACGCGGAAAAACCTTGGCTAGTGTAAATTTTTTTCATGGCTAATGCCCATACCTATCCAGCCATACTTGTAGCCTTCAAAAAATAAATGGTTTTTTCATCGTTTTCTCAAGTTCGTTGCATGATTACGAGCTTTTTGTGTACTTTAAAAACTTAAAAAGCTTGAAAATGGAGGTGATTAGTTGAAAATGATTGTGGGTGCATTAAGCTTGAAGATGCATGGTATAAGAGAAAATGAAAGGGGTGGAGTTGCGCTTGGTTGAAGATTGATGATGTTGCTTGAAGTTGGAGGAGGTTGGTTGAAGATGGAGTTGAGGTGGGAGATGATTTTGTCTCCGACTACCAAAAAAAATAGATTTGGGCGAGTGTCTTGGAGATGATTTTGTCTCGGGTTGCTAAAGAAATAGATTTGGGCGAGTGTCCAAAAAGACACTCGCGAAACTTGAGGCAAGTTTTCTATTTTTTCAAAAAAAAGAACTAAAATTAAAATGATACTCGCAAACCCTTAGTCGAGTTTCTATAATGATACTTGCAACTTTTCATATGTGGTGGTACAAAGTCATTTTTGTTCAGTGTTTTTTGAAGAAAAAAATTAGATCCAACGAGTTTTTGTTCAAAAACTATGTCAGAGGTACGTGAGTGTCCAAGGTACACCAAACGACAATTGCACAATTTACTAGGGGTGGGCTCGGGACGGGTGGGATGAACTTCATTCCGATCCCATCCCGTTACTTTATCTTCGGGATGGGATCGAGACAAGATAGACCTTGTCCCATCCCAAACGGGTTCGGGTCGGAATATGATGAATATGATATAGAACAAGTATAATTAATTCGGATTCGCATTATTGCCTAATGTCAATCACTTCATTTTTAATGATTACTGAGATGTATTACTTGTTTCATGGGGTTTTTTCATTTTTACCTTTAGCATTTCATAGAATTATGAGTGTTTGTGTATAAATAGTATATATATATATATATACATTTGAAGAGTTAATTGTACGACTTCTTCAGGCTGAATGGAACAAGTGCGGGCCTAGCCCAATGGTTAGCCATAGAAAACACTAATAAGAAAGGAGTAATTCTAGGGAGCCCGCCTGGTTGTCCGGACCCTCCCAGGCACGTGCCTGGGAGGGTGTTTGGCACGTGCCGCGTTGTTTTTGTGTTTTATAGTTCCATTAGTTGAAGCAGCAACAACAGAGGTGCACCTCTGTTTGGGGAAAACAAGGGATGGTAGTACCGGTCCCATCACCAGCTTCCCAAGTACACACTCAACCTCGCTCTGCTTCTTACGGAACCACCAGATGCAGCGGTGGTGCTCGGCCTCTTGGTCTGCCTGTCTCAGCTTGGCCTCCTCTTCAACCTCACCAACACCAACACCAAAACCAAAATGGGTCAGGCATGAGAGCTGTTTTTCTTGGTGGATCCGGCACAAGACGAGAGTCCAGTGGAACTGGTGTCTTCTTGCCTCGCCGATCTGTTTTACTGATGTTCTCTCTAGTCTCAGTGTATTCCCTTGAAAATATTCTCAGATTTAACTGATTTCCCTATCTGTTCACATTATGTACAAAACAAAACCCATCAAAAAATTGTCAAGCAAGATAAGGTTTTTAACAAACCCCAGCAAACCTGTCACTCTGATGCACAGTAGGGCTGAAAACCGAACCATCGGTTCGGTTTTTCACCTAAACCATGAACCGAACCGACCTAGGTCGGTTTTAAAATTTTCAAACCGAAACCGAACCGACCATTAACAAAACCAATCCGAAACCGAACCGATTCTAATTTATGCAAACCGTAACCGAACCGAACCGACAAAAATCGAACCAAAACCGAAATAAAACCGAACCGACCGACTATTTTAAACATATTATATTATTTATATATAAAATATATATTATTTATTATATATATTCGGTCGGTTCGGTTTGGTCGGTTAAAATCACATAGAAACCGAAAACCGAACCGACCACTTCGGTTTTGAATTTTTTAAAACCGAAACCGATCCGAACCGAACCAATCGGTTCGGTTTTGATCGGTTCGGTCGGTTTAGTCGGTTTGATCGGTTTTTTGTTCAGCCCTAATGCACAGTTAATGAAGACTCCAAACTTCAACATGGGCTACTATCAGTTGTTTACTTTATCAGCCTGTGCAAAGAAGAAGATGAGAATAAGAACAAAACAAGAAGAGGTGTAATCAATAGAGAAAGAGCTGCAGAATGGAAGACATGTGCTTTAGTTTGTTATATTTTATACTCTCAGAGGAGCGGAGCAGAGGAGCAGGGAGGGTGTTTGTTGCCAGAGGAGGCGCAGGAGAGGAGGAGGCTCTTAAGCAGTTGAGGGAGGAGGCGCTTAAGCAGTTGAGAGAGGAGGCTTGTGTGGGTTCATGTGACAAATACCCTCCTTCTGACACGTGCCTGAGAGGATCCGAACAGCCAGATGGGCTACATGAGCGGGCTCCTAAAATTATTCATAAGAAAGTGTAACACGTAAGAAAGTGTAACACGTGTAGACAAGCATTGCAAAACAAGCATACGCCATTGCTCATAACTTGCTCAAAATTTATCAAACCAACAAATGGTTAGCCAGAGAAAGCACTAATAAAATAATAGAAATTGGTATCTAAGAGCCCAATTTTGTTGTGGGTTGTGGGTTGTTGGGCGGGACCCAACGGGTTTTCTGTGGACACTGCACGTGATTACCTCATCCTTCGACTTCAACTCCTTCAATGTTCCTTGCGTTCTCAGATGTGGACATTGATGTTTTAATCGCCTCGCCTCTCTCTCTCTCTCTCTCTCTCTCTCTCTCTCTCTCTCAGATCTTTTCCTTCGTCAACACATGATCTCGCTCTATAAATCATCATCTTTCTCTCCCTCCTCCTTCTCTCTATACATAGATTTTTTTTTTATTTTTTTAAAATTGTTTGGGGGTAACAAACAAGTGTTTTTAAGTGTTTAATGTACATATACTTTTTATTTTATTTTATTTTATTTATTTATGGCGAGCAGGATTTTTAAAGGATTTCAAAATTTATTGATTGGAAGACCTACAGGTCAACACCCTAAAAAAGTAATCGTGTCGCAGGCAGGACTCAAAGTTAGGACGTAGGGAATAAATTCACATAGTCCTAACCACTAGACCATAACACCATTAGCAATGTACATATACTTTATTGGTGATGGCAAACAAAGTGTATTTCAAATTTGCCCACTATAGGGACAGGTTTTAAAAACTTGAAATTTGGAAATTGATGGTATGCACTGATTATTTATGCATTTCAAGATGCATATCTATCTATTACAAATGCATTATGTAAGTGACTACCATGATTTAGAGTGCATTCAGTATGGTAAGCACTTGTTTGAAGCATTGTCTATCATCCAAATTAATGATAGACATGACTTTAAAACCATTTCAAATTAGTGTTATATCCTACAAATATTTTTTAACTAGTGTCTATCATTCCATAGTGTATAAACTCATGGCCTACCATTAAGATAGTACGGCAGACACAAGTTTAAAGCTCACATGGAAAACAAAGAGAAAGGGAAAAAAAAGAGGTTTCCTGATGCCTCCCAATTGGAAAAGTAGAGAGAGATCTAAGGGAGAGAGGAGAGTTGTTGTGCAGATCTTGACGAGGAATAATCTGCGAAGGAGGAGGAGATTTGTGAGAGTTAGTGAAGAAGAGTTGTTGGAGGAGGATAATTCGTCGAGGAAGATGAAGACCATTTGAATTTTGAAGGACTCACATACGCAACGTCCTTTTTGTACGACAAAATGCTTGTGGGTCCTCCAATGTTATTAAAACACCTTTTTTTGAACCTAAACTCCCCATAAAATAATTATAATAACATTTTGCAATCTTAAAGCAGAGCCTCTGACAGGTCAAGGTGTATTCACAGACTTTAACTTTAATTCTAAGCAATCAAAGTGTCGGTGGAAACCCGTTACTATCGAAGGCCAGTCTCGAGATTTTAGAATTCAGGGGGCTCCTGCGCAGGAAGCATAGGAGGAGGTCCTGCGCACAAAGTACAGTTGTCAGATTTGATCCGACGATTCAGATAGATGGATTTAAAAAAAAAAAAAAAAAAAAATTAAATTCATTTTTTTGAAATTCATCAATCTGATTCGACGGCTCAGAAATGTGCATAGGACCTCCTCCTGTGCTTCCTGCGCAGAAGCCCTCCAGATCCGAGATTTTAAGGGCTCAATGTGAACTCGGAGACCCCTCCTATATTACCATAATAGAATCTATTATTTAGTAGACAATTAGTTTTTTCTTTTAAAGCAATAGATTTACGGCGTAGAGCGGCAGCAAGAGAGGCGGGAGAAGGGGCGAGAGCTCTCTGTCTGTTTAGGCTTTCTTTCGTCTTTTCTGTTTGAGAATCATGTTTTAGTAATATTCTTTGAAGGGGCCCAAACAGGTTAGTTAATATTTAGAATTCGCCCAGTTGAAAATAACAAATTGGGTTTTAGTAATATTCCTTGAAGGAGTCCAACAGTTAATGAAGAATAGTAATTAGGGGCCTGAGTTGTCGATTTCGCGCAGGGGCCCGAATGCACTGAATTGCCCAGTGGCTGGCCCTGCTAGTACCAATGGCAAACTGAAAATTGCTACACGAAAATCAACTCCAAGCTGCTGTCACGGAAGCACAATCAATGACAACCTTATATTACATGTAACTGTAAGCGCTAGAAACCAAATGCACTTGCAAAAGGTAAATAACTTTCAATTGGAAAATCCATTTCATTTTTCTATCCCCTATTTAAGTTAATTTTAAAGGTTCCCACATATTATGATTCTGATCTTTTTTTATGATCTAGATTCATATAATGATCCGTAAAAAAAAAAAAAAAAAACTATTTTCAATTGATTTGATACGATTTTACAATAGAATTACTATTTGATACGATTTTACAATAGAATTACTAGCAAGCTGTGTCGCTCCATATTCGCGTGGAATAAATGATCAGTATGATGGTTATTCACAACAGAAAATCTTGAAAAATAAAACCGAGAAAAGCTTAATGTGATTCCACTTTTTAATTTCTTTGAGATCTAAACTCTTATATGTTAAAAAGTTGATCATGCAAACTCCGAGCCATCACTGTCAACCTAATAATTTGACTTTGTAGGCAACAAATATGTTGATTCTCATTTATGAGTATGTTGAGGAAGCCCATGAACAAAGACTTTTACACCATAATTTGATCAAATCTAGTATCTTATGCAAAAAAGAAGAAGCTGGGACTGAGTAAGAGAATAGTTTTGTAGTGGAATTATGCTACCTTTATTTCTTGATATACATTGGATGGCGCATGCAAACTTTCATGATCTCTTGTGCATGTATAAATCTAGTTGATCGTTGAAGTAGGAAACTTGATGTGGTTGATTTTGTATTATGGACTGACTTTAAGGTGTGCATTTCACACCCGCTGGGCTCAACCTGCTATTGGTTATTTTGTCGCAGGTGCCCACAGCGTATAGCCCGACGAGGCAACTATGGAGCGTTCCTGATGGACAACCTTCCCCTCATCAAGTCATTGGTTGAAAAGCTGGCAACTAATCTTAGTGTCCCCGTGTCATGCAAAATTAGGATATTCCCTAAATTGGAAGATACACTTGCATATGCTAAAATGTTGGAGGGTCCCGGTTGTTCTCTCTTAGCAGTTCATGGTCGAACTAGAGATGAAAAAGATGGGAAGAAAATTCGAGCTGATTGGGATGCCATTAAGGCTGTAAAAAATGCACTCAGGATTCCTGTCCTGGCGAATGGCAACATACGCCACATGAATGATGTTTCTAGTTGTTTGAAAGAAACTGGTGTTGATGGTTTAATGTCAGCGGAAACTCTGCTTGAGAATCCAGCTCTATTTGCAGGTTATCGGACTGCTGAATGGGTAGAAGGTGACAAAAACTGTTATGAAGATTGTAAATTAGACCAAGCAGACCTACTTGTGGAGTATCTGAAGCTCTGTGAGAAATACCCCGTGCCTTGGAGGATGATTTCGTGCTCATGTGCACAGGCTGTTGGGAGAATGGTTTAGGAAAGATCCTCATATCAGGGAGGATCTTAATAAACAATCCAAGCTCACGTTTGAGTTTCTTTATGATATGGTGAACAGACTCAAGGAGTTAGGCGGGAGTACTCCACTCTACGTGAAAGGTAGTACTCATACAGGAGTATCGGTCAGTGGAGTTGCCAGTCATGTCATGCATGATAATTATAATACCAAATGTATTGGCCATTGATTGTAACACTATAGGCATCGGCATTAATAGGGTGGTCACAGATGAATTATTTGTGCCACAATTTTTCAATGAGATAATTATAATACCATTGATGCTATGAGAACTTCCAATATCTTTTTGACCCATTGATGATTAGTTTTTAAATCAATTTAGAGACGACCATATTTGTTTTCTTGATCCATACATTGATTTAAGACAGGTTTGAAGCTGAGCATTTCATGAGATGTGTATACTAGCCGGAACCTGTATTCTATTCACTTAGTGGAGTCACAAGTGACCAGATACACATCATCTAGGAGTATTGATGATGTCCTAAATAAAACAATTTAAGCTAGAACCAAACTGAATAAATAAAATAATTAAACAAGTAAATAGATAATCATATGCCCGAGTTTCGAACAAAATTTTGGCATCTCAGCATTGGGGACAAATTGGCTATTGAAAAGCTGTAGGATTGGAGGCGCCTTTTCCCATATTGATCAAGATATTATTAGTGGGATGTTAAGTAATCAAAGTAGATTCTGAATAAGATACAAGTTAACCAACCAGTATTAGGAGCATAAGACTTAAATCCCATCATAATATGGAAATCTCGTTGGCGCACTTAGCATTCTTTAATAACTGATGATTGCTTTGTTGAAAACATAAACCCCTAATGGAAACCCTAACATGTACAGCATTCACAATCACACCTTTTTCAAAAGATTTGGATGATAGGCACCTAACTCTGTCAACTATGTATATATAACATATGGATTTTGTACACATAGAGAAGTGTGAAGAAGAAGAAGAACCCTAATATGGAGGACAGACATACAAGTTGGCTCCTTCACCTAAACTATTCAATCCCTGACAAACAAAAGTAGTTCAGACTTTGCTGTTTTCAATTATCAAAGATTAAGTGTTACCATGTTCTGGCCAGCTTAGCCATGAAATTGTGCTTTGTTTCAGAAGATACACTTCCAAGATTAATATTTTATGTGATTTTTTTTAATAGTAGTATTTTGTGTGATCCGTCTTTGCAATTTCTTGTTATCATGGAAGTTCCTCTTTTGTTACCATGTGAAACGAAAATGTTAATGTTATTATGGTAGCGCATATTTGAGACGATAAAAACTTTTAGATCATATGGTTGTTCCATCTCTTTCATGGGCATCTTAGCAAGTGTGCTTGACACTGGCAAAAGTAGTACAATCCTAATAGATATTTTAAGGCCCAACTAGTTCTTGTTGTAGGATTGAATAGTATTAGACTCTGTAATTGCCGCCGTTGCTTGAGCTGTGTCCTGGAGGGAATTTGAACATAAACCTAGTAATCCTATTATATAGGAGGTATTACCACTTTATTCAGATATGGCGTCGAGGAGATATTGTTTACTTATACATGAGATTGGACGCGAATGATATCAGTAGAGTTTCTGCCATGGAATGATTGTGAATATCATTTGTTGTACATGAGATTAAATACAATTGGCATCGGTAGAGATGGGAGACAACTGGTATAGGTAAAATATCGACCCTGAATCGAGGAAATAACCCAATTTTTTCATCCGAAGATCATCATATTCTCACAGTCAATCCCAAGTCAAGTTTAAAGTATAGAAAAGGAAAGAACGTCCCCTCTCCACTGAAAATGAAAGCACACCCCAACTAAAAAGACCCACCCAAATACAAACACAAACACAAACACTCGTTACTTTTCTCACTTTTTTTGCTATTTAGCACTCCCATTATATCTTCTCCTTCCAGTAGTATACTCTCCCACCCAGACTCATCAAATGGCATTCTCCATTTTACTCGCCATTCTCTCATCTCTACTTCTCTTCAACACCAACCCCATCACCTCTCTTGATATCTCAATTGGTGGTGGTAATGACAATAATAATGGTGTGCCATCCCAGCCCAATTTAGTACCATCCTCACCTCCCCCAATGGTGTTCCCAAGCTTGCGCGTCAAGCAAGTCTTCCCAGTGATCCAAAGATTCAAGAACACACTCACATGTGATCCAATGGGTATTTCTAATTCATGGACTGGTGCAGATATCTGCAACCAGTACAAAGGCTTTTTCTGTGAAGCCCCGCCGGATGACAATTCCACAATAGCTGTTGCTTCCGTTGACTTCAATGGCTACCAGTTATGTGCCCCAAGTCTCGATGGGTTCATTGATCAACTCCCGGATATCGCCCTCTTCCATGCTAATTCTAACAATTTCACCGGTACAATCTCCCCACAAATTGCAAAACTTCGGTATCTCTATGAGCTTGATTTGAGTAATAACCGTTTTACGGGTCCCTTCCCTTCCTCTCTTCTTGCTGCTACCAACATTACTTTTCTTGATCTTCGTTACAATGCTTTTTCCGGATCTGTCCCTCCCCAGGTCTTCTCGCTCAATCTTGAGGTTCTCTTCATCAACAACAATAAATTCGTCACAAAATTGCCACATAATTTTGGACTGACACCAGTCCTCTACCTCACTCTCGCAAACAACATGTTTACTGGTCAAATTCCTAGCAGCCTAGGGAAGGCTCCGAGGCTGAGAGAGGTGTTGTTTCTTGGTAACCATTTGCGTGGTTGCCTTCCATATGAAATCGGGTTTCTGAAAAGTTTGACACTCTTTGATGTGGGGAATAACAAGTTGACGGGTCCAATTCCTTGCTCGTTTGGGTGCTTGGATAATGTTCAGCAGATTAACTTAGCCGGGAATTTGTTTTACGGAATGGTTCCTGAAGAGGTTTGTGCTTTGGGGAATCTGGGGAATTTGTCCTTGTCGAATAATTATTTTACGTATGTGGGACCGATTTGTAGAAATTTGATACAAACCGGGGTCCTTGATGTCAGGAAGAATTGCATCCATCATCTTCCGGAACAAAGATCATCTGCTGAATGTGCCATGTTCTTTTCGCAGCCTAGGTATTGTACTTACATGGAGTCCCTCAGTTTCATTCCTTGTAAGCTTCCAAAGTCACTCATTACTGCTGCTGTTACTCCCACGTGGATGATGTCAAGGAAGCAGCCTTTTTATTCTCCAATAGCACCTTCGCCCTCGTACGCTGCACTTAATAAACATCGTGTTTGAGCTTTTTCATTTATGGTGAGACTTGTTCAATTCATCAAGCAAGAAAAATATGTAATGTATCTCTCAACTACTTCGATGCATCAGGAGGTGTGTGTCTGTATTAAAATAAGACTTAAGTAGTTACTAGTACCTGTCCCATTCGCTTTTAATTTTTATGTCTGTATTGAAGTTCACCTGTTTGATAGTATTGGATGATAAATGTAATCATGCTTCAATGATGTCTCGGTGTTCCAATATATTTGTTTTTTTTGTTTGTTTATTTGTTTGTCTGTTGTTATTATACATTCATAGAATTTAGATAGTCTAAACCGAACTATTGCTTGAGTTGAGGCAACTAGGGTTGGCAATAGATCCGATCAGACCCGAGACCCGAGACCCGATGATAAAGGCAGCTTCGAGATAAAATTTTATATACGGGATCCGAATCCGGTTCATTAACTTTGAATCAATATTGAAAACCTTTTGAAAATTGAAATTAGTTTTGAAAATATTTATTTATGCAAAATGAATTTGTCCTAGCAAGACCGGATCAAATGTTGATAAGAACTTTGTTGGAGATTCTTTGGTAACTAATTGTTCTTCTAAAATTGTAAAATCACTGGATGTTTGTTGTAAAATGAAAGAAAATAAGACTTTTTCTCCTAAAATCTATGCAAATATTCCTTTATCACTTGTTTGGAATGGGTTTTAAATCTATCAATGATTTCTTAAAAATTGTAGTAAGTAGAAATATGCAAATATAAGAAATATCACAATTAAAACCATAAACAAAAAATCATTAACCTTACAAGATCTCCAACATGAAATTAATAATCTCAAAATAGAAATATCATAATTAAAACAAGAAAATATGCAAATAAAAGAATTAATATTTTATAATCTTAAAAAACAAGAGAAACCTGAAACATCTAACAAAGGAAAAGAAATTCCTCAAGAAGAGGCCAAAAAAGAAAAAAAACTACAAATATTTACACAATCAAATTTTGCAAATGGTATATCAATATCACCTAAATTATTCACAAAGAATTCAAGGCCAACACCATTGCATTAGTTGATTCTGGTGCAGATTTAAATTGTATTTTTTTAAGATTAATTTTCTCAAAAAAATTTTAACAAACAAATTACAAACTTTACACAGCAAAGAATCAACAATTAAAAATCAATTACAAATTCACAAATGTTCAAATTTACCATCAACCATTCTATATTAATCAAGAATTCACTGTCATAAAAAATCTAAGACAAAATTATCCTAGGAACTCATTTTTTGTCAACAATCTACCAATTTCAAACAAGTGATAAATGAATATCTACAAAGATTTTAGGAGAAGAAATCTTCTTCCCTTTTCTTTTACAACAAACATCCAGTGATTTTACAATTTTATAAGAACAATTAGTCACCAAATAATCTTCAACAAAGTCCTTATCAAACTATGATCCGGTCTTGCTAGGACAAATTCATTTTGCATAAATCAATATTTTCAAAACTAATTTCAATTTTCAAAATTGCATCATTTAAAATTTTCAAATTGATAGTATTGTAGGTCAATGGAACGCCCTCAGTCGTTCAGGACAAATTATACTTCAACAAATTGGAAAAAAGATCTTGTTGATGATGTAAGGGCAGCCTTCAAATCCAACAATGAAACCTAAATGAAAGCCTCATTAAAAAAAACTTTGCAAAACATTATCCAAGGCCAAAGAAAAAATGTTTGTCAAATATGACAAATTCAAGGGTCGGTCCATTATGATCAATAATGCATTAGTCAGCTCATCTCAGAGCAAAGTTCTTGTTCAGACAATCTTGCTTAGTCCAATAGCAATGACAATTCAAAAGGCAAAAGGAGAAATTCAGTCTGATCAGTCAAATGATCAACTCACCAACTTGTCTCTAAGTAATGTAGATTATAGCTTAGTTGATTTTGTTGAATCAACCAAGATGATGTCTCATGAATGGACCAAGAATAATTGATTACATTTTAATGAGCTCATTTTAATGAGCTCATCAATGTCAAAGTATTAGAGGAATCCAATGTAACAAATTTTACTAACTTTTATGGCAAAAATGTTTTATCTTTCAATGTCAATGCAGATCCAAGGGCAAAAACATATTTCTATAAAATGGGGTTTGTTGGTAGAATCCAATCAAAATCTCAAGAGGGCCTTCATTGGTGTCCTCCAATCCTCAAAAATACTGTCAGAAATCTTGCGGACATGGTGTACCAAGATACTGATGAAATTGAAATTGGGATGATTGCTACTCCGCTCGAATGGATCAAAGAAAATAATAAAATATTGTTTTCTCCAGGATACAAGATTCTAACTCTCAAGAATTTCAAAACACAAATTTCAAAATTTTCTCATCAATATGAAGCTCTTTATGGATTAGAAGAACAAAGAGCCAAATCAATCATGGATCCAATCAAGACAAATGTATTCAAGGTTTTGCTGACAGATACATGACTTTAATCTACAGTACCCGAAGCAATACTTATGTGATAAAAAATACGTTTTTCTATCAACATCTTATAAAACACAAGAATTGAGACTTGACTCTTAAAACTATCGAGTATCTCAAGAAACTGAAACAACAACGATCTATTCAAGATCACCATCAATATCTTAAATAAATAAATCCCCGATATGGATAAATTAACCAAGCTTACCAATAATAGACAAATATCATCTTCAAGTCAATTTCCACCAAAGAGTTATTATCACAAACATGATCATAAATCTCACAAACCCATATCTTTCAATACCATTATTTGCCACGTGTCCCCAATCCTGACCCACATATCAACATCCAACCATCAATAATGTAATAACCATCCAACTGCACTGAAAGTGCATTTTACTCAACCTCAAATGTAATCATGCTTCAATGATGTCTCGATGTACCATTATATTTGTCTATTTTTTGTTGTTATTATGCATTCATAGCATTTAGATAGTCTAAACCGAACTATTGCTTGAGTTGAGGCAACTAGGATTGGCAATAGATCCGATCAGACCCGAGACCCGATGATAAAAGCAGCTCCGAGATAAAAATTTATATATGGGATCCGAATCAGACCCGAGACCCAATGATAAAAGCAACTTTGAGATAAAATTTTATATACGGGGTCCGAATCCGGTTCGTTAACTTTGAATCGATATGGACTCGAAATTTATACTATATAAGGTAGAAATATGTTTTGTCTACATTCTCATTGTTAATCTTTGAATTGAAATCCTAACAAATATAAGCTCATATAAGGTTTCAAACCTATTATTTGAATCGTATTTTAATTTTTTTTGAAAAATGTTAAATCACAAACTTAAATTAGTTAGATTATTGGACTATAATGGAAGTTCTATTGAGATTTAGATAATTTAATTACAAAACTTTATTGGTTACATTTGTATATTGCATGATTTTATTTGTTATCTTAATGTATCATATCTTTATTATTCAAAAAAATTAATTATTTTAATTAGTAGAATTTTAAAACTTTAATATGCTAGCAACATATCCGATTAGAACCCACATCTAATCCAAAACCTGCCAAAATGGTTCTGGGATTGAGTTTTGAAATCCAGTTCGCTAAATTTGGATTAGATAGATAATGGTTCAGTTCCAAATCTATACATATTCGAACCGATATGGCATCGTTGCCAGCCCTAGAAGCAACTTATGTTTTAGGAATTGCAAGTGTTAGGTTCAAGTTTTCATTTCCACTATATTCAATCGGATTTTATGTAAATTTTGCAAATTTCTGAACTCATACCTGCCATCATCGTCATCTCTTATCAAATCTTATGCTATATCAAGAAGGGAACTTTGCTACGGACTGGTTGGCTAAATAGGGGGCGCTTAATATTGACATCAATATTTCTATGAATCCTTACATCAACATTTCATTAATATCCTTGTAGAGGTATACCCAGCCTTAGGTGCATATAATAACCATTGTATTGCAGTTTATTTATTTTTCGTAAAATGCCTTTTAAGGTTTTCTTTTTCAGAAAAATAGACAATTTAGATACCATAGTTGATATAATGACTAATTTGTGCCTAATTTTTTACTTTTATGACCAATAATGACTCTTTCATTAACCCAGATTAATTCATAAAATTATATGACATATTTACCATTCCTAAACAAATAGAAAAATCTAATTTTATACTTTTATGACTAACAATGACTCTTTTATTAATGATTCTATCTTTATTTTTATTTTCCCTTAACCCTCATATTATTTGTACAAATAATTACTTTAACTGCAGTTTGAGCAATTATTTATGTCCTGCATTAATATTTCCATGTTATCATTTTTTTATTCATGAATGTTTTGTCACTTTTAATGTTCTTGTATTTGACCAATCGTGAAGGTATATTTGAATTTAAAGAAAAATTTGTTTGTTTTAATTAATGGTTGTTTCAATTCTCTGTCACTATTTAGTTTATATGAAATTATCTTATTCATTATTGGTTCTCATTTTACCTATGAAGCTATGATCATGCTCTGTGGTAGATAGCTTGTGACTAAATAGTAACAGAGAATAAAATTTATTACTTTACACGTACCCATGCATAAAAGAATAGGAAATCAAATTTCGATAGTGAGAAAATTGATTTATTAACTACATCATGGACTAAGAAGCAATAATAACTAAAACCAAATTTCTAATCATCATCAAGAAAGGTAATGCACGGGTACCTGAAACTTTTCGAATCAAATTTATGAAAAGTTAATCAAATTGATTTTATTAACTAATTAAAATTAAATTTGTAATCATCATTAACTACATCTTGAAAATTTTATCAAACATTAGCATAATAATTTGATTAATTTGTCGGTCAATGAAAACTTATAAAAATATATAATTGGTTGGTCATAATTAAAATCATTAATATCGATACCTACAAGTGGCATGGGGTGCATGGGAGGGGTTAAGGGTAAAAAAAATGTAAAAATAACAAAAATAAATAAAAATTAGAATAATTAATAAAACTGTCCTTGTTGGTTAGAAAAATATAAAATTAAGTTCTCTATTTGTTTAAGAAGGGTTAAGATGTTATATAACTTTAGAGTTAACATGAGTTAATAAAAGAGTCATTATTGGTCATAAAAGTATAAACTTGGAAACAAATTAGCCATTACATCAACTATGATATCTAAATGGTCAATTTTCTGAAAGTAAGCCTTAAAAGTCATTTTTTGATTTGTTTTTGGCTTAACGATTTGTAGCTTAAATCTCTGTTTAACAACTACTCAAAATAAAAAAATAATCGAAAACAACTATCTAAAAACAAAACATGATTGGTAGATCTAATTACCAATGATTTAAGGCTGCGACTATTTGGCACCACAGGTTACTCTCATCCACACCACCCATCAAATTTTTATTTTTATTTTTTATATTCTCTCCCACACCACCCATTAAAACCACTATTCATCTTCTTATTATTTTCTCGTCATCTCTTCCCAAGAACAAGAACAACAACCTGGAAGGGGGTAGCGAGGAAGGGGGCGATTGATTGCGAGGGATGATGGGAGATGAACGACAATGGCGAGAGATGGAGCGACAACCACTGTTGCCCCCTTTCCATCTTCTTCTTCTCCCCTTCCTCCTCTTTCCCCTCTCCCAATTCTCTCACTCTCTCTTCTTTTCCCAGTTCCCTTCTTTTCTTCTCGCACAGGCCGTTGCCCATTTCCCTCTCATTATTCTCTTTCCTCTCGCACTCTGTTTTTTTCTCCCTCGCGACAGACCGTGCGAGGATGGGTTCCCCACTCGCACAGGCCGCTGTGAGGGCCAAAAAAATTGACCCTCGCAAAGGTTCATGCGAATGGAACACTCTCAGTCGTGGAGCAGTGACCTGTGCGAGGGGAATCCGTCCTCACACGGTCCACCGCGAGGGTGAAAATAAAAAAATAGAGTGCGAGGGGAAGGAGAAGGAGAAGAAGAAGAGGAAGAGGAAGAGGAAGAGAAAGAGGCAATGACAGAATGAGGTGGAGATCCTGTAAAGGCTCCAGATCTTGTGTTTTTTCGACTTCGTCTTCAATTTTGATTTGATAGAATGAAAAGTATATATGAGGGGTGCCTCCGAATGGGGCGGAAAGATAAGAAGAGAAATGAGAAAAGAAGAAGAAGAAGATATTGGAATAAGAAGGGTAGCGGTAAGAACAGAGAAAGTTGAGAGGGAAGAGAGAATTTTTCATCGTTTTGAATTTGGGAGGAGAGAATGATTTATATTTTTTTTATAAGTGGTGTGGAAGAGAACATTGATGTAGGATAAAAAGTGCATGACATGGAAAAGAAAAAATTAGATAAGTAGTGTGGGTGAGAGTAAGTTGTGATGCCAAATAATCGCTGCCTAGTATAACTTCAGGTTGATTGTTGTCATGCAAAAGCTTATTTTTCAGTGACGAAAGTTTTTACCTCTTCAAAAGCGATGGTTTATTGCATCATGGATTCAATCCAACTCCACGCTGGGTGCCTTTGGAAGAAAAAGAGAGGACGATAAGATATGTAAAGTTTTGTGTTACTTACGTTTTGATCACTTCGTTTGCCACTAAACAATGTTGGCCAAACTTCAGAATTTTGAATAAGACTGATTGAAAATTTTGAAAGTTTGAAAAAAAAAAAAAAAAAAACAGTTTCAATGTACTAAAACCAATGACTATAATTTGAGTTTTTGTGCACTTCAGATATCAATTTGCCACCTTCGTTGGTTTTACGGCCATGACAATGACCATTGTGTAGGGCCGGCCACTCGACCTTTAAAACATTTCATTTCAAAGGTAGCTATTTTAGTCTAGCAAATATAACTATACTGGAAGACACTTTTTAAGATGCATCTCGAGGAACATTTATTGAATTGAGCTAAAACTTTTTAACGCAATATTCTTGACATTCATACGCACCCTCCTTGAAAAGTTCAAGCAGAGCAACGGAAAAAAAATACATTTTGTATACAACACAACCAAATCACATGTTTATGCATGGCCCAAGGAATGCTTGTCGAATCAAGCTTAAACTTGAAGGCATTATTCTAGTGTTGAATCGCACAATTCCTAAAAACTTCCAACTCAAATTCTGCAATTTAACATTAAATTATATTTGTTTTCTTGAAATTTCAGCTCAAACTGATTGAGATAGGGCGATTAACTCAACATGTTAAATGTTACATCTTTTACTCACTCGTGTTTCACTGGATTAGAGGCAGCTCTCGATGCTCCAAATCCATGTCCTCCAATACAAGTGCACAACTACATCTGCCTTAAGGCTGCCCAGAGGCAACATGATGTCCTTGAAGTGCACAGAAAATCAAACTCTAAGTGTCTACTGTCTGGTCTATTTAATTAAAATAAATAACTGGTTTTAGGACCTGAAACCAAATACTCTAAAAAGGATCAAAAAATAAATAATTAAGTGCTTTAAAATACAAGGTTAGACCTCTTGATCAAAACAAACTCCCCGGTTGTTCCTAGTATCTGTCTTGACAGTGACGGAGCCAGGATTTTTGTTGAGGGGGGGGCGGAGTGATGTCATAATTAAATATAATAAATATAATACAAAAATTAGTTACTTTAACATATATATATATATGTTTTTTTTTTTTATAACTTGAACAAGAGGGTCCTCAATTCCTTCCCTCTTGTTGCTTTTAAGCTTTATTCATTCCTCTCCTCCAATGGGTTTTTTTTTTAAGCTTTTCTTTTCTCTGTTTCACTTTTGCTTAATTACATTCATTTTTTGAAAGAGTGAAACAAGAAATCACCATTAAGTTAATAAGACAATCAAACAAATAAACAACAATGGAAGATATCAAAATAACAATTTCATTCACAGACAATCAAACAAATAAACAACAATGGAAGATATCAAAATAACAACAAAAAATCACTTTTCGACTTCTCCTCCTGGACTGGAATCAAAATAATCAATGCTCATTATGCTCTCACAGAATGTAAAAATTATTGTATGACTAATGACTTGCTACATTTCATTCAACTCCTAATCTATCTATAAAATTATACAACCACAATCAAAGTGAGGTGCTGATGTCTCAGTACAAATCACTAGTTGAGGTGCTGATGTCTCACTGAGATTGAAGATTGAAGAAACAAATCACTAATGAATGTGCAAATCAGTACTATCTATAAATCATTGCTGATGTACAAATCACTAATGAATGTACAAATCACTAATGAATGTACAAATCAGTACTATCTATAAATCATTTGCTGATGTACAAATCCTTGCTGATGTACAAATCACTAATCTATCTATAAAATTATAACGAGACAGTCTCAGTACGTAAACAAATCAGTTCATCAAAAGCTAAAACCCCAGACATAAAAAAAATCAACAAAACAATCAGATTGAAGTACCCTTGAAAGAGCAATCAGAGAGAGAGTGATAACAATGAATGGGGTTGAAACTTACCAAGGTTACAGATTGACATTGTGCTCTGATAGTCTGATGGATTGATGAAACCCTCAATCTGAAATCGTCAGACAAGGGAAGGAGAATCAAAGGGTGTGGGGGTTTTGAAACATTGTATTTGTATCATTGTTTGTATGGACGGACCTCACTCACTCTCACAGTCAGGCTGTAACTTGTAAGTGCAACCTGCAACTTGGGTTTTAGTCTTCCATTTCTAGACTCTTGGATACGAAAGACTCTTGGATACGAATGAAGAAGGTGAAAAGGTGAAGAAAAAAAGGGAGCTTTTCAGCATATAACAAGGTGAAGTGAAGAAAAGGTTAAAGACTTTTCAGCATAAAAACAGGAGGAGAACCTGCAACTTAGATTTGGGGATAGGTATAAAAAAAAAAATTTCTCTCAAAAGTCAGTGGGGGCAGGTGCCCCCACTCGCCCCCACGTGGCTCCGTCCCTGTGTCTTGAGGCAAGTCCATAGCATACTATTCCAACCCAATGCAAGGGGCATCTAAGAGCGTCTCCTGCGAAAGGAGAATCCTAAATGGAATGCTAAAATTTAGCATTAAAAACTCACTCAGACTAACAAAAAATGGTTGCACGTGGGATTGACGGATTGGGTTTTTGGCTTGAGTGAGATTAGGGAATCAAGTTATGTAACCAGGATAATTTGGCATCATGAAAGAAGGTTTTCTACAATCTCAAGATGCATATAAACACTTTATGAATTTCATCATTTTTTCAATATCACGTCACGTCACCATGATTGCATAACATGATTGCAAAAACCTGATTTCCTAGCATTTTTGTTTTGACTTAGATGAAGATTTGTTGTCATGTAAAGCCTACGTAGAACAGATATTTACAAAGGGGACCAGCTCGGACAAGGACTGACTGTTATGCAGTCAGATAACACACAAAATTCAGATAAGCTAGCATACATACGAAGCAAATAACAGTCTGACACCTCCGTATTATGTACTTCTCACTGAGATACGGGCACATGAGAGAAATTTTCGTCGATGATATCGATTATGGATCATCGTCGAACAATACTAAAACCATATAAAGTGGTCCATGCAGATAGCCATCTGAAGGACCTGTAGGTTCATAGAGTGTCAAATACATGCAGTATGTATTCATGGAAATTTCTTTCAGGAAAATATGTGAAAACACATTGAGAACTAATAATTCAGTGCTAAAACTGATTTTAAGAAGACAACTTTTCACAGACCAATTTGCTATAGATGACCTTAAATGATCTTTTAGGAAAGCTATTTGCTTCTACAACATTTTTAACATGCCAAGCCGAGTGAAAATGTCAGACATACAGAATAGATTTTGGTGATAACCAACTGAATCTTTACAGATATACATATTTTTTTACAGGCAAGCGGACTGTCGGTTGGTATAAAACACAATACTTGAAAATTAAACCAGCACAGCCTTAACAATCCAACCACAGCGTTAAAGATGTTGGCAAAGGGAAGTGACATCAAACCCATATGGAAAAAAGAAAAAAGAAAAAAGAAAAGAGAAAAGAAAAGGAAGGTTATTACTAGACAGGTCAATTTCAATGGACTGTCAAGATATATACTTTTTGTTATAAAGAAGAAAAGAAGTTTGCACAGAGTGCTGAATTAATTTCTTGGATCAAATCCTCAGTGCTTAAAGAGATCCATTAAAGAAGAAAGCCAATATCTTAGTCACAATCATCCACTTGGGTACTAGCGCACTAATATATACAAATGGACCCTTTTGTTTATAATTTTATTTATTTTTTCGCTTTTAAATACATAAATCCACCACTGAATCCAACAATGTTTGATAACTGCACACTCAAAATCAGCAATCGGATTCTATAGCCCCCATGGGGTGGTGGAACCTCAACACAAAGTATATATTCCACCAATTACGCACATATAAAGGTGGCGTGCTGGCCATCTCGGCAGTAATACCACCCGATACACCATATTCCTGGTGGTCCTAGAAACGTGAACCTCATGATATCAAGCTTATCCTTACCGACTTCGAAGATTGCCAATGAAAAGAAGAGAAAGTCTTTTGACTGAGAAGCTAGCAACAATGACGAGACCCATAATAAAGTTTTATACAGCGGATGATTTAAATAGAGATTGGATTTTTGCCTCTTTTTTTGCTGGACCGACGCACGTTCAATTAATGCAGTGTGTGGCTCAAGCAATGATTTAGACTCAATTATTATGAGGGACACATCTCTTCAAGAGATGACTTATCGAATCGATGTGAATGCCCACTAACTCGGGAGAAGTAGTTGATGATACATAAAAACGGTCACACCTCTAAGTCATACACGTGTAATGATGATCTCGAGGAATTACGGACCCCAACATCAGCCCAACACTGATCCGGCCTGAGCGGTTCTAAGCTCGCTTGATCTCGGACCCGAACTCTTACAGTGTGCTAGGACCACACGTCTCACAGCTATCCTCAATACTCGTAAGTCCTACTAAGACAAGTATCTCGAAAATCTGCTTCGGATGGGCAACTAAAACAACTATCTGCTTCCAACTAAGAAACAAATACCAGATGTCACGGGCTTTCTTTTTATCAAGTATTTCTCGTGCGGCACTAGCAAACTTTGCCCCGACTTATCAAAGAAAGCTAGTCAGCCTTGCCCACGAAAGACTTACTTAGGTTATGGAAAGCTAAGCAAACTAAGAACACACAAGAGAACTTAAAAAAACTAGAACTTGTATTACTTGAATTATCTGAGGTGATTACAACAAATGAGGCCTTAGCCTATTTATACAACTCCACCTCCTCAATGGACGGTGGTGATCAATTTGATCTAACGGTCTACAATGAACTTCTACACACTTCCTTAGAAATATCTAAGGACTAGAATCCTATGGAACTCTATGAAATTTTATGGAAGGTTCTAGAGAACTCTCTAGAACAATGTGGAATATTCTACATTATTTACATTTGTCAACCTCACTTGGCTAGGCAAGAGGATAGTTGTGACATTCTCCCCCACTTAATCAGGCGACGTCCTCGTTGCCTTCAAATCCCCGTACGCTTGGATTTGCTCATTGAATTGCCACAAATGTTGGATTGGCTCCCAGCTAGCCTCACTTTCTGGCAATCCTTTCCACTTGACGAGTAGCTCATGTGTGGGAGGTTGGTTGGAATGACGCACCACACAATCTGACAAGATAGTCTCTGCTTCCTTGTCATGTTGGATCCTCATGCCCATTGGTGCTCTTTGTGAAACTCCTATGTTTGGATTATCCTGATCTTCCTTATACGTTTTCAGTAGGCTTACATGGAAGACTGGATGAAACTTGATCCTTGGCGGCAACTCGACCTTGTATGTTTGCTTTTCCACTTTCTTGACTAAGGGGAAAGGACCCTCATATGTCCTGATAAGGCCTAGATGCAATCCTGAAAGCCTGGCATGAGCATGCATCTTGACAAGCACAAGGTCTCCAACCTGGACTTTTTGAGGCCGTCTCTTCTTGTCGGTCCACTTCTTCATCCTCTTGAATGCCTTCTCCAGGTAAGCTCGAGCTTCATTAGCTTGATCATTCCATCATTTGTTAAACTTATAGGCTGATGGACTCACTCCAGTGTAGTCAGTGGTGATAGAGCTCGGGGTCATAGGTTGTTGTCCCATGACAATCTCCAATGGGCTACGACCCGTCGCTTCACTCTTCTACAAGTTGAACGAGAATTGGGCAACATCCAACAACTTAGCCCAATCTCGCTGGTTGGCACTCACATAGTGCCTAAGATATAACTCCAGCAAGGCATTCATCCTTTTCGTCTAACCATCCGTTTGAGGATGAAAGCTAGTAGAGAAATTAAGGTCGGTACCCAACAACTTGAACAACTCAGTCCAAAATTTCCCCGTGAACCGAGTATCCCGATCACTGATGATAGATTTGGGCACACCCTAATACTTCACCACGTGTTTGAGGAATAAATGTGCGGCTTGCTCGGCTGTGCACTCTTTGGGTGTGGGAATGAAGGTGGCATACTTCGAAAATCTGTCTACGACCACAAATATCCAATTGCAACCTTCCGATGCGGGCAACCCAACTATGAAATCTAAGGAAACACTCTCCCAAGGTCTCTCTGGGATGGGGAGGGGTTCAAGTAAGCCGGCAGGTGATTGTTGCTCCACCATACAAGACAAGTCTTCACATATGCTTCGATATCATCTCTCATATGTAGCCAATAATAGGAATCTTCCACAACGGCAAGAGTCCGATGTATACCTGGATGTCCCGCCCACTTGCTATCATGGCATTCTTTCAAGACTTCCTCCCTTAGGTTGTCATGAGGTGGAACACAGATTCGCCCTCCCTTAGAGTATATCAAGCCGTTCTCCACCCAAAATCGTCTTGTCTTCCCATCTTTGACAAGAGCTATGATGGTTTGAGCCATGGAATCATGTGTCAATCATTCCTTTATGCGTCCCTTCAAGTTGCTTTGAGGTTGACTTATGTCAGCAAGTTCTCATTTTCTATTCAAAGCATCCGCAACAAGATTAACCTTGTCAGGCTTGTACTCCAAAGTGTAATCGAGCTCTGCCAAGAAATATTGTCATCTAGCTTGTTTTGGTGTGAGCTTCTTTTGTGTCTGGAAGTAGTTAGTGGCAATATTGTCGGTCTTGACCACAAATTTGCTCCCAAGCAAGTAATGTCGCCATGTTCGCAAACAATGCACAACCGCAGTCATTTCCTTCTCTTGCACTGTGTACCGCCTCTCAGTATCATTGAGCTTCCTACTTTCAAAGGCAGTAAGATGCCCTTCTTGCATCAATACTCCACCAATAGTAAAGTCGAAAGCATCCGTATGTACCTCAAAAACATAGAATGGTTGGGAAGTGCCAACACCGGTTCTTCCACAATTGCCTTCTTCAATCATTCGAAAGCTTGTTGGCATTTTGAACTCCAATCCAATCCCAACTTCGTCCCTTTTTCAGCAAGTTCGTCAATGGAGCGTCTATGGAAAAGTAGCCTTTGATGAACCTTCTATAATAGTTCACCAAGCCAAGGAAAGATCTTAACTCGGTGACTTTGGTCAGTGGTTCCCATTCTTGGATGGCTTGTACCTTGGATTTATCCATACGAAGCTTGCCATTTCCAATGATATGACCCAAGAATGTCACCTCCTATTGGGCGAATGAGCACTTATCCTTTTTGACATAGAACTCGTTCTCCTTCAAAGTTTGGAACACTTGCCTCAAGTGATCTACATGTTCCCCCAATGTCTTACTATAGATCACAATGTCATCAAGGTACACAACTACGAACTGATCAAGGTAAGGAGCTAGTACCTTATTCATTAGAGTGCAAAATGTGGCCGACGCATTAGTTAAACCAAATGGCATGACTAAGAACTCGTAAGACCCGTACCTTGTAACACATGCCGTCTTTGGTTCATCTCCTTCGGCTATGTGGACTTGATAATATCCCGAGCGCAAGTCAAGCTTGGTAAAGTACCTTGCATCACCAAGTTGATCAAATAGATCCGCAATAAGTGGAATCAGGTACTTGTTCTTGATAGTGACCTTGTTGAGTGCCCAATAGTCAATACAAAATCGTAGGGATCCATCATATTTCTTTTGAAATAAGACCAGCGCACCATATGGAGCTTTGGAGGGTCGGATATAACCAGCATCTAGTAAATCCTTCAATTGTCTTCTTAACTCTTCGAGCTCAGGAGGTGCCATACGATAATGAGCAAATGCGGGTGGCTTTGCTCCAACTTCTAACTCAATAGCATGATCCACCTCTCTCCTTGGTGGAAACTTCTTAGGCAACTCGGCAGGCATAACATCTTTGTACTCTTTGAGAACATTTTGGACGACCTTAGGTACATTCACCTCTCCATCCATGGGACCTTCGTCTTCCTTGAGGGTAGCCAAGTAAGTAGGCTCATTCCTCTTTACTCCTTTAGAAAGTTGGAGAGCAAACATCATTCTCTCCTTACTTATCTCTCGTACCACAGGCACAACACAAGGTTGTCCCTTCTCCATGATGCACATGGTGTTGGCATATGGGACCAGGAACGCCTTCACCATGTCCAAGAAATCTATACCCAAATAGAACTTGTGATCATCAATTGGAGCAATAGTTATGTCGACTTTACCTCGCCATTGTCCAAGCCGAATATCGGTGCCACAAGCTATTCCTTCAATTGGGAGACTTTTAGCATTGACTCCCTTAATATATCCTTTCTCCTTAGTATATGATAGGCCAATTTCTTCAGCAAGGTCTTTGGCCATGTAGACTGTGTCGGCTCCGGTATCCACCATGGCTTTTAAAGTCTTGTCCCCGATCTCGGTCTCCACGTACATCCTTCCACGTGGTTGTTCTTCGACCTTAGCTTGAATGACACTTAGGAGATTCATTGAGACAAACCTCCTTTCAGCCTTTGCTTCTTCCTCCATGACAAGCGCGACAAGTTTCCCCCAGTTGGGACACTCGAATGCCCGATGGGGTCCACTACATAAGAAACAAGATATCTTCTTGGGTGATCCATCTCTTTTCTCCTTCCCCTTGTCTTTGGAGTACTTGTGTTCCTTGGAAGACTTCTCTTTGTCTCCCCCACCTTTGCCATTATTACTCAGCCTTTTCCCTTGCCCCTTGGATGAGTCATTTCTCTTGAACTTAATCAAGGATTCGGCCGCAGCCATAGCCGTTGCAAGGTTTTGCACACCTCACCTCTTCAATTCCAACTTGGCCCAACCCGTTAGGCCATCAAGGAAGCTAAACAAAGCATCATTTTCTCCCGTGTCGGGAATCTCCAAGAGCAACTCCGAGAACTCCTTCACATACTCCCTTATGTGACCTTCCTTATGTTCAAGGCGACGAAGCTTGGCTCTAGCTTCGTTTTTCGGCATCCTCTGGGTAGAATTGTTTCTTGAGTTCCTTCGTGAATTCTTCCCAAGTGTCGATGGTGCACAATCCCTTCTTGACATCATCAGACCTTCTACGCCACCAAACTGTAGCAACATCATTTAAATATAAGGAGACACTACGTACCTTCATGCTTCATCTATTATGTCAACCACATCAAAGTAGCGCTCTATGTTCCAAAAGAAGTTGTCGATCTCCCTTGCACTCTTTGCCCCACCATAGGCCTTAGGTTTGGGAGCTGCGACTCTGTGGGTGATTGTCCCTGGTGTTGTCCCACCATTGGCTACCGCAGCCATACACACACTGAGTTGAGTTTCTAGCTTCTCAACTCTTTCCCTGTAAGCATGCATCTTTTCATCTTTGGCAACAATTTTGGCTTCAAGGGACTCGATCTTTCTGGACACCATGTCCACTACTGCGTTCAAGGCTCCTTGCATCTCTTTTCGGAGCTCTTGGTCCTCCCCATTGGACACTTGCCCCCTCGATGCGTTGGTCCATGTCTTCGACTTTCTCCCTCAAGTCGGACATGGTGGCACACAACTTAGCCAACCTTTCATCCATCGCAGCGATCATGTCCTTCGACTTGTCCTTGCGGACTTTCCCACCTTTGTCGTTGTTGCCAATTGATAGGTTGTTGACCTCTGACGACATTCTCTTGTGTATAATGATTTCACCAACCTTGGCAAACTTGGCTCTGATACCAACTGTCACGGGCTTTCTTTTCACAAGTACTTTCCGTGCGGCACTAGCAAACTTTGCCTCGACTTATCAAAGAAAGCTAGTCAGCCTTGCCCACGAAAGACTTACTTAGACTATGGAAAGCTAAGCAAGCTAAGAACACACAAGAGAGCTTAAGAGAACTAGAACTTGTATTACTTGAATTCTCTGAGGTGATTACAACAAATGAGGCCTTAGCCTATTTATACAACTCCAACTCCTCAATGGACGGTGGTGATCAATTTGATCTAACGGTCTACAATGAAATTTTACACACTTCCTTAGAAATATCTAAGGACTAGAATCCTATGAAACTCTATGAAATTTTATGGAAGGTTCTAGAGAACTCTCTAGAACAATGTGGAATATTCTACATTATTTACACTTGTCAACCTCACTTGGCTAGGCAAGAAAATTGTTGTGACACAGAGTATATTCCACACAGAGAATCTTCCTTCTATTGATCGCTCTCACATTGGGAAATATCTCCCGCGTATCTAGGAGCACAAGGCTAACATAAAACTTTTCTCATACTGCATGACTCCTAATTAGAGAATGATCTCTACGAAGATCTCATTCCTAAACTATACCTTCGATAGCCTGGTAGAACCACGACTCCTTGCACTATAAATAAGACATAAGATTGGTAAATTAAGGTTCGCTACAAATTTCATGTTACAACATTACACATTCCTCAAATCCTTTTCTGACTTTAGTATTGGGGTATCATCGACTGCCATAGTGATGATCCATAGCTCACGTGCGTTTATTGAGCACCAAAACAAGCATTGCAAAGTTACCATCCAATGTCATTTTCTGGCATGCCCGAGGACTTGGAATCAGAGACACCTGGATTGCCTATTAGACGCATTACCCAAAGTGGATCACCTGCTCTTTCAACCTTCAAATTCGTATGGCTATCCACCCAGTGCAAAAGCGATTCCTCGCATAATTTTTCTTGAGAGATCTGTCAGTAATATGAATATTAAATTTTAACCAGCAACAAATTTGAATCCAGCAATCTGTGTAGCAAAGAAATAAATAAAGTAAATAATCTTGCCTGTGAGAAGGCTGATATATTCTTCCATCATCAAGTTGAAGTTTGGTGGGTTTTCAGGTCTGCGGAATAAGATTGTCAAATGCTAGTGAATCATGTTAATATTGTTATCAAGTGGCTTTATTTTATAATATAAATTGCTATATAAGGTTTGCACAATGCATCCTTCATCAGGAACAAAAACCGAATAATGCATGAACACAAATAATCTCATTGGTAGCAAGTATCACGCAGGATATTCTGGTCCTCCTCTTCACGGGTGTCCCTGGGCATGGGCGATTTGGGCGGTAGCCCAGGGCCCCATATTTAAAAAAAAAATATATATATATATATATATATATATATATATATATATATAAACACACGCTACTTTACGTAAACGATTGAACGCCATAGAAAACACACACATTAATAATTGTGAATCTCTTTTTCTTCTCCACGCAATCTGCCTCTCATCTTTCCTATCTAATTAATTCTTTCTTTTTTTATTCTCTCTAATTCTAAACGACTAAATCTTGTTTTGATTTGATAAATCAACCTTCATCGTCTGTTCTGTGATTTGTAAAGAAAGTCATTTATCTTTATGAATTTGAATAGAGTTGACGTTAGAAGAAAAAAAAGGTCACTGACGAAAGAAAGAAAAATGGTAAGTTACAGATACTATATAGTAAATTTTTTATATTTTTGAACAAAGATTAGTTAGTACTAGTGATTTTTAATAGATTTTAATAATATTCATATATATTGTTTTGTCTGGATGTTTCCAGAGGACAAAATTTGTGGAATCAAGTATAGTGAGTCCAAAATTGATTTGTGAAATTAGGATATCTTATCAGTTGATTTTATACTAATTCATAAACCCTTTGTTGCTGTAATTTGTGTTTTTTTCTTGCTGTAATTTGTGTTTGTTTGATTTGTTTCTTGCTTTTGGTCACAATGATGCCTAGAAAATATAAGTCAAGTTTTGAAAAAAGAAAAAAAAATATAAAAAGAAGAAGTTGTTAGGTCATTAGCATGATCTCTTGATAAATTTATATCTAGTAAAATAGGGGGTTCAACATCAAATGTTGAAGAAGAAATAAATCCACTACCGGTGATTAGTTATATAATTGAAAATGAACAAGAAAATGTAGAAACAAATAAACCAATAAGAGATAACGAATCTGGGCCAATAAACATTTATGACCCCAAAAATTTGGGATAAATTAATCAAAATTGAAGTTGATAAAATCATATCTTTGGTCAATCATGTCATAAAAAATATTAAATGAGTTAGCTATGATGTCTATTGAGAGTGACTTGACGGAAAAAATGATTACAACAATATAATTAGTGATTTTGCATCTCAAAATGCTAGAAGAGTCATATTTAATTAAAATAAGGCATTAAATTTTTTTTTCTAAAGAGGGCCCCATTTTAAGAGTTCGCCCAGGGCCCCCGTAGACTCAGGATTGCCACTGCTCCTCTTAAAACTTTTATACCATCACCATCCAGCTTCAACTTAATGACACGCAGTTCGAGGCTCTGAATAATCGTCTGGTGCGGGTTGCAATGGCGACTTCTACTGGCGCTAATTCATGTGGGGTCGTTTCGATAGAAGGCCCTTTTAAAGATTCGCCCGAGGTAGTGGAATCTGATCGCCCTACTGATGGTTTGCCTGAGAGTGGCCGTGGTATCGATCGTGTTTCCTGTAGTCCGCGTGGTTCATTGTCTCGTCGAGGGCCACAGTTAGAAGTGTTGGAGGGCCCTTTGGATACTTCGCTTCCTCCTCTGCCTCCGGATCCTGTTGAACTGTCTAGCAGTAAAGGGCCGGCTGTTCTTGATAAAGGAAAAGCCACGGAGGAGAGTCTGAGGACGGTGGTGACCGTGAAGGGTGTTGTTAGCATAATTCCAGATCAGGGGACGCTTCATCCTGATGCGCGGATAAGCCTTTTTGCTCTGGACTTGGTGAAGAATATGCTTCCATGAAGCATATAAGCAGGCATCACAACTACCTGATGGACCACGCTCTGAAACACGAGGAGGATTCATTTGAAGGGTGTATGGATAAGGGTTTGAAGTACCTTATGTTGGGTATGTCTCATATGAGCCACGCGGTTGTTGTTGGAACGAAAGTCGAGGCAACTCGTGAGAAAGTGTACATCTTGGAGCGTGTCTTCTCACATGTGTAGACGATGTATTCTAATGCGTTCCATGAAATTGAGAGGCTTAAGAAGCAGGCCAAAAAAGATGCAGTTGGATCAATCAACTGTGGCTGCTGAGGCTCAGAGGGCTAGTATGGAAGACCTTGAGCACAAATTGGCAGAGGCAATGTTCGAGAGGGGCGAACTCAGGCAGGAGCTAAGTCGGATAAGTCGAGAAGTCGTGGTTGCGTAGGAGGCTACAAATAAAGCGCATTCTGAGCTGCAATCCTTTGCTGAAAATAGTGCTTCAAGGGAAGCTGGTTGGGCCGCTGAGAAGAAATAGTTAGAATCTGATGTGGGTTTCTATGCTCGAGAAGCTAGGAAGGCCGAAGACCAGCTGAAGTTGGGGTGTCATGAACTCAGTGTTGTGAAGAGCAGTCTGCCCATAGAGCAGTCTCAGGTTGATGCGCTGACTGGTAAGTTGGAGCTGCTGGAATGCGAACTTATTGATGCAAAGGTGCGAGAGGAAAAAATTCTCCAGAAATAAGGCAAATGTGAGTTTCATTGGGTCGTACATGGCCGGCTGGAGCTGTTGTCGCTAATGAATGAGGAACATCTGGAGTGGGACCTTGATCGTTATAAGAAGATGTCATATGTAGACTCGTCTGTTTCTTCTGCGTCGTCAGACGAGGAGGATGATTCGGTCCTTGACGTCCATGTTGAAGCGCATATGGATGCAACTTTCGCCCATGTTTCTACTAGGCTTAACTTTTCCGTTTCCGCGCCTTCTCCTGATTAGGAGCGATTTTGTGTGTTTGTACTCTTTTTGTTTTGACCATTAATGAAAACAGTGTTATCCGTTTTACACTATTTGTCTCTATTGCATGTTTTTCCATTTTGCCTTATCGTCTTCCTTTGGCATAGGCTAATAGAATCAATAAGACGTTGACTGGTCTATCTGCGGTAGAGGGCTTGATCGCTATGTATTGTGAATGACCTGTGTCATTGCTTGTTTGTCTGACTAGTCGGCTACAGCTGTTGCCTTGGGCTAGCTGTGATGGCTTAGTGTTCGTGCTGAGTCAAGCGTCGTAAGCTCGGGTCGCCATCCTAATAAGCTTTTTTGTGGGCACCGACTATACTATCTTTGTATTGGCACGAGTGGCCTTTTCCAATGTTAGGATGTCAATCCGTTTGAGCGTGAAGGTGCTGACTTGGCTAGATTCATATTTGCGGCCGCTGGTTGAGAACGACAGCGAAGGTCGAGTGGCGAGATGTTTGAGACTTTTACCATCTGAATCATTTATGATCGACCAAGGCGGACGACAGATTCAGGGAGCAAGGGTTTGGCGACCACGTTAAAGAGCAATGGTCTCGTGACAAGCCGTCGAATCAGTTCGGGACTGACTAGGCTTCACCATCCGAATCATTTATGACCGATCAAAGCGGAGGACAGATTCGGGGAGTAAGGGTTTGGCGATCAGGCTGAAGAGCAGTGATCTCATGGCAAGCCATCGAAATCAGTTCGAGACTGACTAGGCTCCCACATTCCGAACCTTCGACGCCCTCCCTGTGCGATGGGGGCTACAAATTCGAAAGGGTTTGACGATCACGCTGAAAAGCAATGGTTTTGTGGCAAGCTGTCGGAATAAGTTCTGGACTGACTAGGCTCCCACATCCAAATTATCTACACCTAAGTGCACCAGGCTACAAATTTGGGAGCGTTTTGGCAACCGCGCTGAAAAGCAGCGGTCCCGAGGCAAATCGTCCAGATCAGTTCGGGACTGACTAGGCTGCCACCTTCTAGACTATCTACACCCTTGCACTGCTACAAGTCTAGGGTTGGTGATTCGACGGCCACGTTGAATAGCGATGGTCCCGTGGCAAGCCGTCAGAATCAGTTCGGGACTGAATGGGCTCCCACCTTCTGGACTATCTACACCCTTGCATTGGGGGCACAAGTCCAGGGTTTGATTAGAAACTTTCGTTGCTAGTCGTCATAAGCTAGGCTTACCTGATTAGGTTTGGCGACCACTATTCGCGAAGGGGGCAATGATCCCTGGTAAGTCGTCGTCATCAAGAGTGATAGCACTAATTAGACTCCCAATTCCATGGCTGACTAAGCTTGCCTGGTTTGAAAGGAGGTTATGTTTGCTAAGGGTCGTGTGAACCCGATCCATCCGCATGGCACATGGTGTAGATCAAGTTACCTTAAACCGACTAGTGATCTGTAGGTACGATCCGTATGTCAGGGTTGACTAGGATCTTTCGGTGCTCGTGCCATGCATGCGACGGGGTGTTGTTCGATTATCAGACTGGGCCCATGGGCCCGCAGAGGAAGGGCTAGGGTTTCCTGCACGGTGCGTTTGTGTGTACAGTGTAGATCGTGCGGTGACACGTGTACGATGCAGGTTGCGTGATGGTTGAGTATCAATTACTCTCCCTCAATTGATGGGGTTGCGTGCAACGCCATTAATTGATTGATGTGTTTTGCGTAGTTTCCTTGGGAACCGTCGTCTTCTTGTTTTTCAGACGCTATTGAATGTTGGCCATTTAATGCTTGAGTGCCGTTTGGTGAACCATTACGTCTATATAATGGTGTTTCCAAATCGTTGTAGGTAGTATCTTTCGCAAAGTTTATCTCCTGTAATGTTTTTGTTTGAAGAAGACGCTTTGGATTTTCCAAAGGCTGAAGAAGATGTTTTGGATTTTCCAAAGGCTGAAGTTGTATCTCTGTGTTTGGAGTCTCCAAGTGTTCTGATGTTTATGCCATTCAGGAATGATGAAAGTTATCGTTATGCGTGGTCACCTGATATGGTTGGGCACGCAGTTGATCCGCCGAGGTCTCATAATTCCTTCTCATATCGCGGAGAAGCAGTACAAATTACTTTCCAAAGGAAGAGTTCGTCTTTTATGAGCAGATGCCTTATCATTGTTCCTAAATGTTTGATATCAGAGATAGCATCTGCGTCCAACTCCGTGGTGGTCGCCTCTACCGCTTCTCGATTAGCCTTGTCTCCTTGCCTCGTGCTGGCGTTCTGGATCTTTAGACGAAAAGGAGTTGGACATGGACCATGGAATGAGCCATTGATTTCTGGATGCCCTCTTACCTTCACGAGCGGAAGGTGCTCTCTATCTGTGGTGACTTGATACTTGTCCTAGGTTTGCCATTACATCGAATTGAGGGTGTGAACTGACAGTGTCTAGTAATGGCTCGCTGCGGGACTTCCGGTTGTCGATTTTGTACCCCCACATACCATATTGATGGTGTTCGTATCTTCACGTCGTTTGTGAGGTTGGGTAGTACGAGAAAGTCCTCACTCCATGTTGACCCAATGCATGCGGTGCATAGTTTTCGGTATCTGCCTTAGGGCGCTCGCAGTATGTAGTTTTTTGTATCTTTCTCAGGGCGTTCGCAATATGTAGTTTTTTGTATCAGCGCCTCAAGGTGCTTGTTGTTACATCTTTCCAATAATCAATAGAGTTTGTTTCTAAAATTCTTGTTTTATTTCTTAAATGATTGTGAATCACATAAGTTTCTTAAGAACTCTAAACTCAATATTGACTATGGAAAGGGAAGCAAACAACTTAAAGCAAACTAATTGTTGATGGAGATAAACTGATCTTGGCCTCGAAGCGAATTTGGATAGCTTTCACGGATCATTTAGCGAACTGTCGAGGTGTTGCATAGGTCACTGAAGAGTAAACCTTGCAGAGAGGCGGATCATCGCATCAACAGAATATCGGGGGTATGTGTTCTCGCTTGCCATTGTCTTTACGCCTTGCTGGGCGGGAGAGTTGACTACTCTTGTACCGCTCAAAAATGGTGCCCTTTCTGTTTTTAGGCCTTGCATTGGGTCAGGCCGCTCTGCATGATGTAGCTGGATCTTGGACCATTCTATCTGTTTCAGTGCGGCGTAGTGACAGCCTCGTGGCGTAGGTTGGTCTCCATGTATTATCCCTTATGTGTTGTTAGCAGTATACTTAACACATTGGTGAAGGGTGGATACCACTGCTTCCATTTGGTGTAGCCACGGTCTTCCCAGGATGAGGTTGTAGGACGATGGTGCGTCTACCACCATGAAGTCCAGAAATATAATCTTCCTTAGTTGTGGCTCTCCGGCTACTGTGGTTTGATAATCACATAATTATAACATTATTATCTCTTATTATATTTTTGTTAATCCTTATTTTTATCTTATTTTAGATTAATTATTAAATTTTTGTGTTTTTGTAGAATGTGGAGCTGTAATGAAGAAATCAGAGAAAAATGCAATGAACAAATCTCAGACGGTGACTTCAGAGGAAGTGGAGGTGAAAATAGCCTAAGCCCATAACCTAAACTCAAAACCAAGCCCATAAACTCAAACCCAAAGAATATTCTCCCAATTATCCCATATTCAGTTTTGATTTTACCTTGATTCACTTCATGAATCATCCATTTATCTCATCTCTATTCATTTTGTTCATTATCTATAAATACAATATAGAAAATGAATGTGAAAGGGGAGGAGGAGAAGGGAATCAAGCCTCAATAGCAAACAACAAATCCTCATTCCTTCACAAAGTGATTTTCATCACACCCATCTCATCACCATCCATCTCTCACTCCTTCTCTCTCCAGACCATATCTCCCTGTTTTCTCGTCATGCTCCTCTCCCTCTCCCTGTTCCATCACGCCACACAGCCACCACCACCACCGGAGCACGACCCCCTGTCCCCTCTTCTCCACCTCGCCTTCCTTCCTCTGATCAACCTCGGACCAGCTCGCACACCACCACCAAGACAGGAGCGGCAAACAGGGAGCACCACCCTTGTTTCTCTCGCCCGTTCTCGTCCTCCTTCTCGTCTCTCTATCTCGCGGGGCAGTCACAACGCCACAAACCAGAACCGGAGGATCTCCTCCATCCTCCAATCTCGGTCGGGTGCCCTGAGCATCACTAGATCCTACAGTCTCTCTCTCGACAGCGCTCCTGCTTCGGTGGAGTTTCCCGCCTCTCTCTATTCAAATCGAAGAAGAAGCTCGCGAGGAGCGAAGAACAACCCTGCCAGAGCCGTTCGGAGGGAGAAAGAGCTCGCAATGAGTAAAGACGAAGCTCGCAAAGAGCGCGGCTCGCTGGAGACGAAGGCGCAGAGGAGCGCGATTTTTTCTGGCGGGAACCAACTGTTTTTCAAAATAGCTGGTTGTTTGCAACCTGCTGATCTGCTGAGTACCACCGCACCGAGGCTGCGACAAACCAAAAGGGTTGTATAATTTATTTTACTGACTTAAAATGCTTAATTGATAATTACAATTTTATTTTAGAAATTTGATAAATTGCTTTCACCTTTCATGTTCGATTAAAACTTGATATGTTTGGTAGTTAGATTCACATTTTTATCAATATTCAAAGCATGTGCTAACAAATATTGAGCTTGAACTTTGATTAAGTGTGCCTTAAAAAGACACTTAATGCTTGGTAAGAGTTTATTTGCTTGAGATAAATTGTTCATGTTTGACAGAAACTTGATATGATTGGAATTGGATTTTAATGATCACATCTTCGGTGTAAGCAAAGGATCCTCATCCCTAAAGCTTCTCGTTTATAAATTTCAGTAATTTAGATTTAAATATATTTGCTAACTCATCGGTGAGTCCAAACCCCACAAAATCTATCTCATCCATCTTTTCCTTTTATTTTATTTTTCTTATTTTTAATTTATTTTTAGTTTAGTTTTAAAAACACTGTAACCCCATTTTTCTGTAAATTAGTTTAGATAAATTTTAAAATTCAATTTCATCCACTTTCCTCGTGGGATCGACCCGTACTTGCCGTTGTCTACCTGTTAGACACCGTGCACTTGCGATTATTACAAGTGGGTCAAATTTACCTATTTATTTAGGCCGGTTAAACTCGCAATATGGCTAGCCATATCCTTTCGACAAGGAAACACTTCTCCCCGCTGAACCCGATTAGCGGGTGTTCTGATGGCGTTAAGTTTTCCTCCTTGAGGTCCATGTTTCAGAAAACATTGAACAGAACGTTGAGCGAGCTTCCTATGTTAACGAGGGCTCTCTTCACTTTGCAATGGACACAGAGATGACCAAGGCGTCATTATGTAGCGCTCAGACTCTGTCTAAGTCCCTGTCCGTGAAGGTCAAAGTGGGAATGGGGTTCTGAAATCTTGAATAGCAAACGCATCTGTCCTCATCCGCGGTTGTGTCCGCATATCCAATAGACTCCGCTTATGGGACCTGTGTGACTGGTCTTTATTCGGTCCGACTCCATGAATGACATATATTATCCTAGGAGTCTCTTTGATTGACTCCCCTTGTCCTTGGTCTGTTTTGGCTGCTTCTCCGACTTCAGGAAGTCTTTCAATTTTCCCTTGCGGATCCAGTGCTCTACTTCATATCTCAGACTTTTGCAGTCATTGGTGTTGTGGACGCCTTCTTTGTGATACACACAATACTTTCCATTGTCCCTTCTAGCAGGGTCTCCGCGTGTCTTCGGGGGCCATTTTAATTCCTCCAAATTTTTCATAGAGTTGAGTACATCCGACAGACTAGCATTCAGGGGTGTCACGGCTCTGGACCCAATGTAGTTGGATGACTTCTCTGGCCTAGGATGATCAGGATCCAGTCTGTTGTAAGTGTGCTTCCTCTGCTGTGCTCCTCTTCATCTTGTCTCTTTCCTTCCTTCTTATCCCTCGAAGCAGAGGGCTTTCTGTCGCCTTCGGTTTCCTTCTTGGTTGTCCTTGATTCCTCCAGGGTGATGTGTCTCTGAACGCACTTGAGGAGCTCCCCTGTGTCCAGAGGTAGCTCTAAAGAGTTTTCCTTTTCAGAGGCTCGTAGTGAAGGTTGTCATGACTGTATCGTCGTTGCACCCGTTGATGAGAGTCAGCTCGTTGTTGAAGCACGTGACATACTCTTGGAGTGTCTCGCCAGACTTCTACCGTAGAGAGAGTATGTAGTATGGGCCTTTTCTAAAACGTTGGCTTTCGATGAAACGAGTCAGGAATTCTTTCGCTAGTGTTTTGAAAGAATCAATTGACTTCGATGGAAGGCTATGGAACCACGTCAATGCAGGGCCTTTGAGACTGGTAGAAAATGTTTTGCACATGACGGATTCAGATCCTTCATTGAGAGCCATCACGTACTGGCAGTGGCATAGATGATCGAAGGGATCGGTGGTCCCATCGTAGGAATCTAGCTTCAAAAGAGTGAACTTCCTTGGGAGAGCCTCGTTCACTACCCGTCTACGAATGGCAGGACGGAGAGGCGATACATGACGTCAAGATCATGCGCTCCTCTGCAGAGGGGATTCCCAGGGTCGAGCCTCTCTATCCTTGCGGTTGGATCAGCGTTAGCCGCACAACCTCCCTTAGTCCAATAGGATTTGGCAGGGGTCTGGCTCTCCTGCGCTTGCTCCATGTCTTCCACTGGAGGTAGAGGTTTGTGTTGTTTCTGGTCTCCATCAACAGCGGATGGATTCTGTCTTGTGAGTGTCTTCATTGCCTTGATAACCTGTTGTATTTAGGATGCCAGTACATCGATTTTGGGGTTTGTCGTTGCTGTCGTTGGTGCAGGGGTGTGAGTATGTTGCCCGTGCATGGCAGGAACTGGTATAGGGATAGTTGGAGCATTGCATGTGTCCCCTGGTTCGTTGTTGCGTGACCTAGTGACCACCATTTCTCTGGGATTTGGTAGGAGACGACGCTTAGTGTAAAGTTAAAAACCATGTCGTCCCCATGGATGGCACCAAAATGATGCAGTCATTTTTCACTCCCTGTTCTGACATAGTCCCGTTGACCCGTTTGACCTGCACAAGTAGTACACGTGAGCCACAAACCACAGTGGGGTGGCCAATGACACTTTGATGTTAAAGTCAGACAAGGATCTGAGGAAGGTGTAATGCTGTAACAGGGAATTTGTAACATACCTTAGCTTACCAACCTCATGTCTTATTTATAATGCAAGGAGTCCTGGTTTAACCAGGTCATCGTAGGCGTAGATTAGGGAGGAGATCTTCGTGGAGATCCCTCTCTAATTAGGAGTCGTGCTGTAGGAGGGAAGTTCCTTGTTAGCTCCGTGCTCCTAGATACGCGAATCTGAGAGCATTATTCCGTGGAAGGGAGTTTCCCTGTGTGGAAAATACTCTAGTGTTTGCTTCCTAGTTGGAAGGAAAAAATATTTGTGGTTGCCCCTTTCGAAGCAGATCCTCGAGATACTTACCTGAAAATGGCTTATGGGTATCGAGGATAGTTGTGAAACGTGTGGGCCTAGCATGCTGTGAGAGTCCGAGCCCGCCTGGCGGGTTGAAGTTGAGCAGGCTAAGATCCACTTGGGCTGGATCCATATTGGGTTGTTGCTTGAACCCGTAATTTCTCGAGATCATCATGACACGTGTACGGCTCAGGGATGTGACCGTTTTTATGTATCATCACTAAGTATGAACTACCACTAAGACACGGGCATACATTTTAAAGTATCTGTAAGCTAAGTAACTAGGATAACAAAAAAATTCTAAGAACTTGTGTTGGACTTTAGTGAGGTATCTATAGATCACGCCCAGAAAACAAAATTTCTCATTTTACAGCCTCATAGAGTTGAACGATTATGTCCTATGTTCCAGATTTGTTCAAAGTTAAGGCAGGTCTAACTAGGCATGCTACATAAATGATGAGAGATCATAAAACTTTGTCTATTCAGTACTTAGGATCAACCTTGGCCATAACAGAGGAAGCAGAGTCCGAATAATGCAGCCATATGACATTCATCAACACATGTGGAATTCCACATACAAATCACCCCCCAAAAAATGTCAAAGGAAATTGAAATAACATACATTAATAGCTCCATGCATATCAGGTGTCCCTTTGGTCACATTCTCCCCGATTCTCTGGTATCCTCTGCAGTCAAAAGCCCAAATACAGGAGCTGTTACTAGAACTGATGATGCATCACACAGTGCTGTAAATATAAAATGTATCAAACCTGTATGGAGTTTTTGCAGTCATTTTTATCTTGATTTTTTCCTCATAAGGAAGATGAAAAAAATCTGTGTCACATCTTTAACCTCCTTCAGAAGGGAATCAGAAATACCATGGCCTTTCTGTTAACATCACAAGTGTCAACAATTACAAAAGAGAAAAAGGATATACTCATACATTAGCAACATTCATTCTGATAAAAGACTCAACTTCAATAGAATGATCATGGAATCATCACTTGCATTAGTGATGATTCTATTTAGAATTAAAAAGAATAGGTCAGACTTCCATCTTACTAATGTTTACATGTCCACTGTCTGCCCTACAAGAGATTACTCTTAGAATTCACCAACAATTTGGCAATTCCGCCAACTATGCATTCTCCTACTCTAGAAAAGAATACTTCACCATGTCACGAGCACAACTGAAATAACTGGGGGAAGACGAGAAGTTAGTTGCAGAAGATTAGGCCGGATATTCAAATTTAAAGAGAAGGGTATTTTTGTAATAGACATAAAAATGTTAGTTAAAGGTACTGTTGATAGACAATTGTTTTAATCTCATTCGGCAATTCCAATTTCTGTTAATAGAAATTTAATCTCTTTAAAGAAGGGAAGTGTGTAAAACTTGGAAGGAAAGCAATGAATAGAAATCAAGGCTCCAATCCGAGAGATTGAGAGAGTTTGTTTGTTAATTCTTCAAGTCAAGTGATTTTAGTTGTCTGATTATCATTTTCTTCTTCAATTTGTTGTCCAATCGTGACAATTGATATCAGAGCATTCGATCCAAACCCTAGAATGGAAACGAGAACAAGGGAGATGAAAACTTCATGAAAGAGACGAAGAAGCACCAATCAGAAACAACCAGTCAAATCGAACTGATCAAAATAGAACTAAGACGGATTGCACAAACCAGTGAATCACAGGAAAAACGATTAGACGCAAAGATGGATCAACTTATCCAGCTATTTCAGAGCAATTGAACGATGAACTTGGAAGGGGAATCCAGCCAATCTCAGGTGACCGGAGCAACTGCAAATCAAACGAGAACATCCTCCCACCCGCCCAATGATTACGGAGGTAACTTGTTTCAATTCCAAAAGTTGATTTTCCACGTTTCGATGGATCAAACCCTAGATCATGAGTAAAAAAATGTGAGCGTTTCTTTGCATTACATAATGTCTTAGATGATTTTAAAGTTGTGCTTGCATCCATTCACTTAGATCAAAAAGCAGACATTTGGTTCCTTGATTACCAAATCAATAACTCTTCCATTCAATGGTCTGAGGTTGTTCATGACATTTGTCTGAGATTTGAATCTCTAATAATTACGTGGATTCATTCAATAAATTGTCCCAAACCCAATCAGTTGAGGATACTTCAACAAATTTGAATAGCTTAAATCTCTAATGCTCATCCATAATCCCTCCCCTACTGAGTCATACTTCATTTTCAGCTTCTTGAGTGGGTTAAAACCTGAAATTAAAATTGCAGCCCAAATGTTTAAACCTACCACCATTGCCCATGTTTTTTCATTAGCTAGAATGCAAAAAAACTGTAACACTACTTCGTCTTCTAATACTACCACCCACAGACCTTACAACACTACACCTTACAATGCATGTTGGTCCAAACCTAATTCACTTCCTAATCACTCCACTATTCAGAATCAGACAACCAACCATTCTTTTTCTCAGGGTAAACCTACCTTCTCTACCCCTCTCATTAAAAGGTTGACTCCCATGCAAATAAAACTTAGACGAGATAAGGGCCTTTGCTATAATTGTGATGAGTTTTATAAACCCGGTCATGTGTGTAAGAAGCAACACTTATACTTATTTATAATTGAAGAAGAAATCCAAGATGACCCTGGGCCTTCCTTAGAGGAGACTAAAGACCTCTTTACTGAACAACCTTCTAACATGGAACCCCCTTCTATTCATGCCCTCCAAGGTAGTCAATCCTCTAATACCATTCTAATCAAGGGAATGATCAAGAAAAAACCCATTTCCATCCTCATTGACACTGGAAGCACTCATTCCTTTATTAATGCAAAAATAGTCAAGGAAACCCATTGGCCAACATCCTAACACCCCAAATGATTGTCAATGTGGCTAATGGGGAATATTTGGTGAGCAATGTTGTTTGTCAACCTTTGAAATGGAGTAAGCAAAACAATCAATTTGAGGGTTCTGTTAGAGTTCTTCTTTTAGGTGGGTATGACATGTTCCTAGGTGGGATATAGCTCAAACCACTAGGGAACATAGTCATTAACCTACAAACACTTCAGCTCTCATTCCAATACCAGGGACAACAAGTAACTTTACAGGGTATAGCTAATTCAACATCACTTTGCCTATACAACCTTCTAAATTATCCAAATTTCTCAAGAAACATTCCCAATCCTTCTTTGGCCAATTCTTCTTTCTCACATAGGTCCCTATCCTTGAGAATATCCCTACATCTATTACCACATTACTTGACTCATTTCAAGATGTTTTTCCACCACCTACTACTTCACCTCCCACTAGGGCCCTTGACCATACCATTCCATTAAAACACAATGCTACACCACCATCTCAAGCACCATATAGAGTTCCTCACATGCATAAAAGGGATTGTTGAACAATTGGTCTAGGACATGTTAGAAGCTGGTTTTATACAAACATCCCACAATCCTTATGCAACACCTATCTTATTAGTTAAAAAGAAAGATAACTCTTGGAGGTTTTATGTTGACTATAGGAGATTGAATGCCCTCACCATAAAAGAAAATTTTCCCATGCCCCTCATTGATGAGCTTCTTGATGAATTGCATGGTGCCCAAGGATTTGTTTTTTCCCAACCGAAACCGAAAACCGAACCGAAAACCGAACCGACTAGTATCGGTTTTGTTTTTTCCCAACCGAAACCGAACCGACTATATGTAAAACCGAACCAAACCGAACCGCCTATTAATTTATGTAAACCGAAACCGAAACCGAACCGAACCGAACCGAAACAGCTAACATATTAATAAAACTGACATAAAAACCGAACCGACCGCGTGATGGGATGCATTATTCTCCTCCTTGGTATGTGTAAATGTTTCAAAGTGTAATTAAATGCTTTAGAAGTATGCAAAGCCCATTGGAAGAGGAGGGGAAGCCTAAATGGTGCTGATAATGCAAACACTCCAAATCTTCCTTGATAAGAAGTTGAAGAACTTACTTGTCATAACTTTATTAGTGAAACAAAACTTGTCATAATGCAAACTCTCCAAAGAGCCATGAATATCTTCACCAATCCAAAAGATTACAAATCTGTTGATACAAAAGTTTCATCATCTGAATGATGACTGTTTGATACACTCGGACCAGGTGAATCTTAACATTCTCCCATACTTTTCGTCATGTTTGATCACTGCCAATTGCCAGAAAGGCAAGTGCAATTTGACCATATGCTGCTGCTTGAGGTTAGAACCTTGGACTTGGGCGGCTCTTGTTGTATCTGGACGGGTTTGTTTTGGCAACGTCAACAACTATCATCCAGCCATTGATGATCTGCAAACATCGGTTAGCAATGATGAGAGTTAAGCTTATTTTCAAGTAAATGGTATTGACTATTAAAACTGAAAATGTAACAGAAGCGGGCCAAAGCTTTTACACTTAACCTTGCCATCCATCTCCTTGAGAGCTGCAGCAACAGCTTCTTCTGTCGTATACTCAATGAACTCATAGCCCTTCGACCTTTTAGATATCTTGTCCATTATTATCTTAACTGTTAAACAACAGCTTCCAATTAGCACATCAAGTTTTCAGATTGAAAGAAAAGCATATAACAAGATAATGAAGAACACTTCTCATAAAGTAATATGGCTTTGCTGGAAAAAAAAAAAAAAGTAAAGTAAAAGAGAAAACTCACCATTTAGCAATTTGGCATTTGCTACTTCTTGAAAGGTTGAAATGTTGATAGAAAGAGAGCTTGAGAGGATGAAGATGAAGGGTTTAAATCTTTTGTTGTTTAGACTTCATATATCTACACTACCTAAAAGAGAGAAGGCAAATAAAGTTTGGCTTTTCATTTTCACTTTCTAGATGAAATCATATTGGAACCCGAGAAAGAGTAAAGTGAGAGAGAGAGGGTAAAGTGAGAGAGAGAAAATAAAGGAAGAGAGAGATTTGAATAATATAAATAAAATTTACTCTATATACATATGTATCGGTTCGGTTCGGTTTTTTCGGTTAAAATCACTTACAAACCGAAAACCGAACCGACCCTATCGGTTTCAAAATGTATCAAACCAAACCGATCCGAAACCGATTTTAAAACCGAACCGATCGGTTCGGTTTTGATCGGTTCGGTCGGTTTAATCGGTTTTTCGGTTTTTTTGTTCAGCCCTACATTAAGCAAGAGAAAGATAACATATTGTTGCTTGGATTCCCAATAAAAGTGGCTCCAATTATTTAACTTCCAAATATTGATAATACTCAGGTGAAGATAAAAAATAACAATTAACTGAGTAATACATATTCAGAAGGGAACATTTAGGGGCGGAGCCAAGAATTTGAGATGCCCCGGGTAATATTTTTTTTAATTACAATATATGTATTGATGGTAAACCATTATGAATAAGTTAGAGCATCACCAATATGTCTATATTTCTTCCATAACAAAATATGAAATGTCATTTTGTCAAGGAACCATGAATTTTGTTTCACACAGTAATGAAATTGTAAAATCAGTTGGGAGACCATCACAGCGACATAATACTCTTAGTGGGTCCAATTTATCATGTCATTTTCTAAAAGTCAGCCCACTCCACTTCATTGTTAGGGGATTTAGTGGCTACCCTTATATTTGCATGTCACATCTATATCTAATTATAAGAAAGTTATTTTTCACTCTCTTATATGATGATGACCTTCGCAGCAGTCACAGGCAGCACGCTGATCTCATCTCGTCCCGTCCCGAATCCGTTTGGGATGGGACGAGGACGGGATGAGATTTTTTCCATCCCGTCCCGTCCCAATTCCGTATGAACGGAATGGGATAGAGATGAGTATATCTCATCCCATCCCGCCTCGTGCCCACCCCTAGTGTTCACGATGAAACTTCAAAGTTCAAACATTAGACTTGTGATAGATAAGATACAAATGTTATCAAGTAATACCTTCATATATGGGAGGAACATTTTCAACAATCACAATGGATATGAAAATCCACATAGATGAATGATTATTCGATTGGAGCCTTTGTGTTGTGGAAAGTGTCTAAACTTGTAAAGTTCCGGCGACTTATTCCTGTTGTAATGGGCATATGCAGAAATGCCAATTTTTGTGTGTGAATATGATCCAAGTATTTAGGACTTCATTGATTAACTTCTTGCATTCATTTGAAAGGTAAGGCCGAACGTTACAAATGGAGGATCATTTCCATCAACCTCCATGAAATGCTCATTAGAGAACAGGTGGCAAATTTAAGCAACGAATAACCTTTTTTTTTTGTTTTTTCACAACTAACTTATTAAGCTAAAAGTGAATCCACCAAGATCAATGAGTTTTCTCTCATCGCCAGAATAGGGGAGCATATTTGCCTAGTTCAACGACTACTTAGCAATTTGAAATTGATTCAACTTAAGTTTGACATACAATTCAATTAACAGGGAATAAAAAGGGAAGCAAAGTACACTTTGGAAAATAAATATTAGGGAGAAAATTTTTAATGAACGGTTGTTTGCAATAGATTGAAGAGAAAATTATTCAAAAACACATTCCCATAAAAATCATTGGAGATCTTTTATTCTATTAATTGATGTTCTTCACTATGATTCTTAACTCGTCCCTAAAACCAGGTGATTAGAGCATCCACAATAAACAAGGGTATTTTCACATTTTAAAGAAAATTTTACACGCCCAAATGGGTGTGTAATTTTTTTTTCATGCACAATGGTTATTGTTGTCGTGCCATCTCACATAGCGTGGCACTAACTAAGACGATGCAACAAAATAAGTGTTACTTTATGTGTGAACAAATCACTTCTTCTCTTTTCTCCATTTGAAACGGAGCTACAACTAATCTCAAAACCCAAACCAACCAACCCTCCAAAACCCAAACGTCAAAAGATGAGAGAAACCACCATCTCCACCCTTGCCTCCTCCCCGGTCCCCTCATCCTCTTTTGCCTTTGAGCACCGCCACCATCATAGGCAGCTCAACCCTCCATTGTAGTCTCCCCTAACAACTTTTAGTGTTGCCCTGCCACCACCACCACTGCTACTTAACACCTCTATTGTCTTCCTTCTACAACCCCACCCACAAAAAGTTACAATCTTGCACCCCAAGAACCCAACCCTCCCATCCACATATCTCATTATTCATTCAAGCTCGAATTTTCACTTGGATGAGTGTCCCCAATCATGGATTCCCTAGGTGTAGTAGTTGGCTATTACACTTCATCTTGCCCCATCAAGCTACACCAAATTCTACAAAAAAAAAAAAGTATCCCCTTCTAATTCGTATTTCTGAACCTCCCATTTCAATAGTTGCGTTGAAGAGCTCCCCCATCTAGTTTGTGTTTCTAAACCTCCTCTCCTAGTCGTTGCGTTGAAGATATAAAAGAAGGAAGAAATGGATAAAAACAGACAACTAGATTTGAGAGAGAGGAGATGACAAAGGAAGGCAGTTAGAGTTTTGGGTGGGGGGGTCAACTTTGCAGTTGTGCTATCTGGGATGGCGGGTCTGCCATCTCAGATATCACGGTCACAATACACACTATGTTAGTGTAGTATCAAATTTAACACTCCACCATGGAATGGGATTTCTCGAAAAATACTAAAATTTCACGAAATTTTTTTTATTTTTTAAGTTATCAAAATTTGTTTTGAAATCTGAAATATTTATTTATTTCATTAGGTCAGTCTCAATTTTCGTACATTTTTACCGTTATAACATTAATTTAGTATTAAAATTATGTTATATATGTGATTCTTATGCAATATGTAATTTGTACGGCATTATAAGTCTCGTAGAGCTCTTTTAAGTAGTATGTAATTGTCTAAAATGCTTAAAATATACTGATAGCTTCAAAATTACAACTGAATTTCGCACATTTTTCTATACGCAACGAAATATTTCTTAAAATCAATTTACCGAAATTTCCTCGAAAACCGAATTCACAATCCTTGCACTGCACTAACAAGAATATACACATTCAGAAATTCTAAGTGTGGAGGAAATGAGCAAGGAAACGTGCGAGTGAAGTGAGGTGGCGGGGTTGGGAGCTGTTCACTTCACTCAAAATGCGTGCATTGACTTTTTGTGCACGCATCCCAAACGAGATGAACGGCTCCCACCCCCGCCACCTCACTCCCCTCGCCCATTTCCTTTCGCTGTGTAGCCTCTCCCGTACACATTTGATACATTTTTTGGTATACTTGAGTGTGCAAATTTGCACACCCACCCCTAAAATGCTTATTACTGTGCAAGCTCTTACATATCTCACAAATGGATTTTTCACCTGACTGCTAAACTCATCGCAAAAACCAGGCCATTACATAACTTAAAATCTATCAATGGGTGCTCTTCAACCTATGCCAGACTTGTTACAAAATAAAATAAAAAATGTTTAAGCAGTGTTGTTGCCTTCAATAGGTTAATGAGAGGTTGAAGGCAACAACACTGCTTTAACATTTTTTTTTTGCTTGGTTGAAGGCAACCAGACTTGTTGCAAAATAAAAAATTGTTTAAGCAGTGTTGTTGCGTATCACAAACCTTGTTTGGTTGGTTGGTTTTGACCAAACCTTGGCAGGAAGATTTCATATCCATAAATTTCTTCATTGTGCCTTATTGGATTTGGTTCCACGAGTACCCAACTACGAAGTTTTCCCTCAAGGAATTCATGGAAGCAGACCTTCAATCGTTGCAAAATCCCTCGATTCCATAAATCCGGTTCAAAGTTTGGTTGATACCTCAAAGCCTTTTCCGTGTTCGATGGATACTGATTTTAGGTTTGTTGCTGGCCGGAAGTATCACATCCAATTTTGTTATGAAGGCGCCTCTAACTTTTGTTTTGGGTGTGGGATGGTTGGACACATATTCAGCTCAGTTTGCCCTTTATTTGCCAATGCATCCACCTTCTTTTGCGCCGACCATGGAGCGACGAAACTCTCTCTGCCATTCAATCGCGAATCAGAAACCAAACGGAAGGCCGGTTGGAATCGCCGCCTATTTTGGGCCACCATAATAGTTGGAGATACACCCAACTCCTCATCAGGGCTACAGACTGGTATCACTCTGAAGTAATCTCCATCTAAGTATTGATCGATCCTCACCTAAGAATCGGTTACATGCGCGCTAGATCTACTCACCGGTGACAACCTCCACCACTGAACTCACCGTGACTCAGCCCTTCGGCCATCCTACCAACTCACTGCTTTCACATCTTCATCACTCGGTACATCTTAACTCAGCGAATCCCTCTCCCATGGATTCTCTACTCTCTCAATCAATGAAAGTTAATAATGTCAACTTACTACAAGCTGTCCAATTTCAACCACCAGCAGAAACAATCAATTCTCATCAAGCACTAATGATATCCCAATGACGGATCCCAGGGTGGTAATTACACCCGATTCATCTTTAAATCCTCCATATTTTTCTCTGGATCAAAATCTCCACTTTATGCCAATCGGGTTACAAACGGGCAACCCGTTTTTTAACGAAGATATACACCACCACCCACTTTGTTCACCCAACACCTGCTCCACCAACTCGACCCGTCTTTCTGTCATATCCAAACAGAGAACAATCACCCACCTTTCTCTTTTAACCCAGCTCATCTCGAAGTTCTCCCCCTTCCACCCGTCATTTCACACCCAGTTTCAAATTACTCTCCTATCAATCTGCTCACATCGCCCCACTCTTTCGATTACCCTCACGCCCTGAACACCTTACTTCTTGAGGTGATAAACCCAACCCTTGACCATCTTTTCCCTTATCTTCAACCAAGTATTCACAGTCACCGTCATGTTTCCCTAACCCATACCACCGCTCTTTCAAATCAAAGCTCTATATCCGGCTTCCAAAGGGCTCTTCCACAATCACAACTTGAAACTCATGAAGTTGTCAGTGAACAACAGGGATACCAACTTCTCCTTATGATCGACCAAGACTCACAGGGGCTTCTCAAGTCGACTCCAATCAAGCTACAGTGGTGAGTCCAAGAGATGTTGCTCTTATTATTCCTAGAGATGTTTCTCTTAACACTCCTGAGAATCGACAAGATCATCAATCGAGCAAGATACCCACCACCATGGCTCATGCAACATCTGACTCTGGTATCATTAGTAAGTCATCCTTAGCCATGTTCAATATGAGCCCTCCAAACTTGGTGTTGTCTCCTGGTAGAAGGAAAAGAAATATGAGTAAGTCAAAACGAAAGGCTATCATCAGCAGTGATGAACCCATCAATGTAGGTAAAAGAAAACTCAAGTTTCTAGAGTTTGATCACTTGAAGGAAGTTTCAATGCAAAGTAATGCCCGGACTCAAGGACTCAAGCTATGTTCAGAAAAAGAAAAAAAAAAACATTGAACTGTTTAATTGGGGTGATCACTCTGAAGTTGCTACTACTTTGGCTGGTACACAAGATTCATCTTACTCTCCTACCACAACTCACATCCCACCTACAAAGCGACCGCCGATGAAGGGTCGTCGAAAGTTTCATGATTATTGCCTGAAACTCTAGGGGCATAAGGTCTCCCCATGCGTTTCACAATCTAAAGACTATCTCCAACCAGTCCAATCCCGATATCATGTTCTTATCTAAAACCAAAGCTTCTTCCGTCAGGATGGAGCGTGTCCACCGGAGATTGGGATATAAACAATGAGCCACAGTACAAGCGAGTGGACTTTCAGGTGGACTTGCACTCTTTTGAAAAAAAGGTACTCATCTCTAGGGTCTATTATTTTTGTTTATGGTGAACCAAACTCATCTCTTAGGTTTCAATTCTAGGAAGACATGTCCAATATTTATGATCTTCAAACTCTTCTTGGCCTAATCATTGGGGACTTGAATGCAATCCTTAAACCTGAAGAGATAATGGATAGTAACAGCCCAACTCTGACAATCTCAATTATCTCCAGAACTTTATCGACAAACATGATCTTTTAGAATTCTCTCTCAATGGGTCCGAGTTCACTTGGAATAACAAGCGGTGAGATAAGAATGGGATCAAAGCTAAGCTTGATCGCATCCCGGTCTCTACTAAATGGATGGACTTGTTTCCCTCTGCTTTAGCCCATACTATTCATACATCTGCCTCGAATCATAGAGCTCTCACTTTAAAACTTGTCTCCAAGCCTAATAGAGGATCCAAACCCTTTTGGTTTTTTCACATGTGGGCTAGGAACCCCCTATGTCGTCAACTCATTAACTCTTCTTGGGGACTCGACATCACCTCCTCCCTTCTCACAATTTCCACCTTAAGACCAAAAAACTGAGCTATTGTCTTACGAGATGGAATAAAACAGAGTTCTGCAATATCCACCAATGCATCGCTCACACTCAAGTGGCCCTTGATAAACTCCAAAACAATCCTCTCTTTATGGAAAATGCTAATGCCATCTCAATTTTGGAAGCCCGTCTCTCTGAATCATTTGTTAGGGAAGAAATGTTTTGGCGGAATAATCCGTTTACTCCTGGCTCAAGGACGGTGATAAAAATACCAAATTCTTTCATCTTTCTGCTCTGTTGCGTAGAAAAAAAAAAATCTTATCCTTCGCCTTTAAGGACAATTCAAACAACTGGCACTCAAACTCGGAGTCTTTAGGACTTGTCATCAATGATTATTTTTATAATATCTTCCAATCTTCAAATCCAAACTCTTGCCTTGACATCCTCTCCCTGTTTGACCCGGTTATCACGAAGGGAGACAATGACTCTCTTATCGTAATCCCTAGTGAAGAGGAAATTTGTGTCACTCTTTTTGGTATAGGCAACCATAAGGCTCCTGGACCTGACGACTTCCACGCATTCTTCTTTCAAAATTATTGGGATATTGTTAAATATGATGTGGTCGAAGATGTAATCAATTTTTTCACCACTAAGGAGCTGGACCCTAATCTTAATAAGACATTCTTGCCCTAATTCCCAAGGTCGCAAATCCCATCACTCTTGATAAATTTTGACCTATAGGGCTTTGCAATGTTATTTATAAGGTGATATACAAAATTCTGGTAAATCGTGTGAAACCTCTTCTGAATAATAACATTTATCATTTGATGTGTCCAAATCTGGTCTCATAGAAATTTGACTTGCAAAACAAAGGTTATATTGGCAAAGATCACATTTTTGGTGGTCGAAGGCACTCCGATGCTTAAGTCAATAAATCTGTAGGAGATAGAGCTTAATTTGGACAGAATTCAGTTAAAATTGCATACCTTAGTCGAATGTTCCCTTTACCTTATATACTGGTCGTTATTAATTCTCTGCATGACTTAAGAATATGAGGCTTGGTGAGAGGAAATGTTCTCTGTAACAGTCTCCTCTTGTATGAAGATACGTAATTGGGAAAGTAACTCCCGCCACGACTCTTTTTCTTTGTAACGTTTCTTTTCTTTAAGGGAGAGATTTGTTGGGCTTGGATTTGGACCTCTGACTATGATTTGTTCCGAAGGGCCCTTTTGGGTTTTAACGACTGGACTTGCCTTTTTGGGCTTTGCAAGTCGGCTCTGACTTGAAATACATGGTATTGATGATATATTTTTGCCACGTGTACGATTGTGATGATAGTCTTTGATGTATCATCAGTTGCTCCCTTTTTGTTAGTGGGTACGCTGACATGGCCACTAACTCTACGACAATAGGACTTTCAATTTTGTTATTGTAGTGCACTTAATGCCATTGGTAGTTGTTTATGCGATTGCTATTCTGATCTCTCACCTGTCTGTTCGTTTCTTCGCCTTTTTTGGGAATTCGTACAACCATCATGTCTCACACGTCGTCCTAGTAGTAGTCATTGCTATTCTGAGTACTCATTGTCATTCGACCTTGAGATTGTTCTGCCTAGGCATAATGATAGTCCTTGTTGTCTAAGGCCTTGTTACACTGCGCTTTATTTGTGCATGTGTTCAGTCAGGTTTTAGGTTTTTGATTTTCGATTTCGGAGATCTTTTGGGTTATCTTTATTTTTTGGGCATTGCTTCTGCTCAAATGGGTCCCAACGGATGGAGGGTGATGGTTTCTACTTGTGCGATAGCCATTCTATCTGGCATGTTCTTAACTGTTAGGGTCTTGCATTCCGTGGTGTGGTTTGTTGTGAGCAATAATAATATTTGCTTTCTTCACTTCCCCGCCTGTTTTGGGAAACTCAATGATGATTATAGGGACTGGTCAAATTTTTAGAAATTTATGTTTCTATCAACTCTGGCTACTTTAAGTTGCGGGATTGACAGATTATGAGGTCATTCCGAGTCCCCAAGAAGTAGAAGGATTTGCACTTGTCTGTAGAGGAATAGGAGATCAATGATCATTTTTTGAAGCTTCCTCAAGTTGCTACGGAGTCGTTCCTCGCTACGGAGGTTGTGGAGTGTAATGGCTTGTACACTATGAATGAGTGGTGCTTACTGAAACTCGAGCTGCTGAGATCACTGCTCATGCTGATCCTTTGGTGGTAGTGATGCTAGCATTGATGGGAAAGTGAGTTCTGATGGGGTGGTTATGGATTTCAATGCTCTTGTTAGCATTGGTGGTGCTAGTTCGACCACTAGAAAAAGGAAGCTTCTTAGGCCTGCTAGTCCGTCGAAGCACATGGCGATAACCCTGGCCGTGTTCCCAAGAACAAGCGGCTTGCTAGTTCCACTCATGGTACTACTCATACTGCTCCTTGTTCGAGGTTATCGGGTAAGGAGGATAGGGAAGAGGGTCACCTATCTTTTGAAAATGTTGAGGAGATGAATTAAGCTTTGGAGAGCAGCAAAAAAAAGGTGATCCATCCATTAGATGAAAGTGATAAAAGGCTCATCTCTACTCATGGTGTGCCCGACTTTGTCGAGTGGTTCGATGATGACCCTCGTGTCATCAACAATAAGATGTTTCAGCTTGCTAAGGAGCAGTCGAAGGATTCGAATACGATGAAGACCATAGCTGACTTTGACTTTAACCCGTTGTGCAAAGAAGAGGTTGTCGATTGTGGTCAGAGTTCTAAGGATCCTCCTCCTCCTTCTTCTCCTACTCGTGCTGATGACAATGTTGAGTTTCCTGCTTCTCCGTTTGCTCGTTACACTTCTGCTGCCACTATTGCTTCTCCCACTTTTGCCACTACCATTTTGCAAAGAAAATGCAAGAGTGGTTTTTTTGTTATCACTGCGACTTCGACCGTTTTTTGGGCTGTTGAGGTGGAGCTTCAGTACTCCATGATCCCTGAGTTCTTCATCCACTAATTGGTTGGTAGGAGCCCAACCCAAGAGACATATGTATTTAATCGAATGGAAAGTTTAGTTGGTTTAATGAGATTGACGTGCATGATAGTGCACACAATTTGATCAATGAATTGCAAAGGCGGTTGGTGGAGAGGGCTCTAATGCATGCGCAAGAGCCTATTAGTCATCTCGACCACAACCTTAAGCAGATAATGGAAGAGATGAACCACCTCACAATGTTGGAGTAATGGGGTCGGATTATCAAGCTGTGCGTGGTCAGGTAGCCGCTCTTGAGAGGAAAATGGCAGGGGCAGTTACTGGTGTTTTCTCACGCTCTTCATCAATTGGATGCATTGAAAGTGCAGTGCACGGAGCAAGAGAAGGCAGCTGGGATTGCTCGGGCTTATTTGAAGGAAGTGGAGGTTGTGCGGGACAAATTCAATTTTGAGCTAGAGGCTTCAAGGACCGACTTGGACAAAGTTCGAGAACGGCCAGACGTTGTAAAGAGGGAATTGTCTATTAGGAAGGCTGGTCATGATAAGGCTGTGTGTTTTGTTATTGAGCAATCCATCAACCGTAAGGTTGCTTAGGAGCGGGTGGTGCAGTTGACGACTAAGCTTGTTGATGCTAAATCAGATGTTTCTGCAATGATAACCACTTTGAAGGAGAACTCATTTCAACCAAGAACAAGCTTTCAACAATCAAGGACAGATTGAAGATTGCAAAACATTGGATTGGAAAAGAGTCGTTGATGGTCGAATTGACCTTCTTGATTTCATGGAGGGAAAGGGCCTTGATTTGTCTAGATATCGTGGCCTGGTTGATCAGGTTTTCAAGGACGATGATGACAAATAATGTGCTCCAGATCCACTAAGTGATCTCGTTGATGAAGAACAATCGTTTCCTCCTCCTACTGCTGATGTCATTGTCCATCCTCCATTGAATGTTCCTTTTATTGATGCTCTGATCATTTCAACTGTTCCCTCCCCAACTATTGTATATTCTTCTCCAGATGTAACTGAATAGAGCTATAAATGACAAGTTCTTTTTTGTTGATGTTCTTATGTTTTGCATTTCTCGCATTTATTGCTTTCTGATCCGCATGTCTTTCCTGCTAGATTGTGTTGTAAGTTGTCGTTATCGTAGTTTTATTGTCTAGATCAATCACGATATCTAGTCGTACACAATAAATGTGCACAAATGTCGCTCCTTGTACTTTACGTATCTTAGTAGTTTAGTTTTGACTAGATTTTTGCCTTTGCACTTATTTCTTGGCCATCTTAAACTTTCATTTGTTCTGACTTCTCTTGAGCGTATTATGTGGTTCAACTTGTTAGTTGGACCAGGATGTTTTACGCGTAGGTCTGATTTGTGCGTTCAGACATTTGTAAGTATACTTCGCAACCCAACATATTGGTTAGACATGCCATAAAGTTTCACAAGTAAGTATGACTTATACGTATGGACTTCTGTAGATTTACTTCATGGTCCGACATATTGGCCAAGCCAGAAAGTTTTACGAGTAATTCTGACTTATACGTCCAAACCTTTATAGATTTCCTTCATGGTCTAACATATTGGTCGGGCCAGAAAGTTTTACGAGTTAGGCTAACTTATACGTCCATACTTTTGTAGATTTACTTCATGGTTGCTAGAAAGTTTTACGAATAAGTCTGACGTCCACACCTTTGTAGATTTACTTCATGGTCTGACATATTGGTTTGGCCAGAAAGTTTTATGAGTAAGTCTGACTTATATGTCCAGACTTTTTGTGAGACCCTAAGTGGGCGGACCTGAGGTGAGGGTGAGGGTTGGAGGCCCAATAGGCCGAGAGAGGTTGGACGAGCTACAAGGGGAATCATAGTCCCATATCGCCTGGGTAGGGGAGGAGGATGATCCTTATATGTGCGGGGTCAGCTCCCCATTGTATCGAGGCCTTTTAAAGCCGTGAGGGCCGGATGAGAGGTTGGACGAGCTACAAGGGGAATCATAGTCCCATATCGCCTGGGTAGGGGAGGAGGATGATCCTTATATGTGCGGGGTCAGCTCCCCATTGTATCGAGGCCTTTTAAAGCCGTGAGGGCCGGATGGTAGCCCAAAGCGGACAGTATCGATACAGTGCGGGAGGGGGGTCGTCACAGTTTGGTATCACAGCCTGACCCAGCCGGAAGTATGCCACGTGGAGGTGGGCCCTCGGGCAACGTGGACGTTGTGCCTGTGTGGCCAACGAGGACGTTGGGCCTTAAGGGGGGTGGATTGTGAGACCCTAAGTGGGCGGACCTGAGGTGAGGGTGAGGGTTGGAGGCCCAACAGGCCCAATAGGCCGAGAGAGGTTGGACGAGCTACAAGGGGAATCATAGTCTCATATCGCCTGGGTAGGGGAGGAGGATGATCCTTATATGTGCGGGGTCAGCTCCCCATTGTATCGTGGTCTTTTAAAGCCGTGAGGGCCGGATGGTAGCCCAAAACGGACAGTATCGATACAGTGCGGGAGGGGGGTCGTCACACTTTTGTAGGTTTACTTCATGGTTAATCAGGCCAGAAATTTTATATTTACGTCTAACTTTGACATCTTGACTGAACTTGATTGTTTGGAAGTAAGATGGAGGGTTTGAATTTGGAATTTTTATTGATAATCCTGGTTCAAGTGCTCGTCATTTCATGGTCGTAGTAGTTGTTCTCCCTTTATGTCTTTCAACCAGTATATTCTTGATCTGTTGATTTTTACCAGCATTACTAATTTGTCTAGTTGCCAACACTGATTGTGTGATGGGATCTAATCTAACTCTTAGTGCTTTGTTGTTATCTTTTGTCGATAACTATTTGGTTCAGAATGTTGTCATCTCGGCTTGTTTGCTTGCTCGTTGGTGGGTGGTTGTTGAGAAGTGTTGTTTGATACTTAAGTTTTCTTGCACTTGGTTTCCTAGTATTAAGTTGTCCTGAGCTTGAAATTTGTCGTTCAACTAGTGGATCCGCAATTTGGAATTGGTGAAGATGTTGATTTCTGTCACTTCTAAGTGTTTGGCCAACTGCAATCCTGTTGTCGCTGTTTCATACTTGACTTTGTTGTTTAAGGCTCTCAAGCTGAATTTACTTGTCTTTTTCAATATTACGCCTTCCGAGTTGCGTAGGATTATTCTTGCTCCACTTCCCTTCTTGTTGGATGATCTGCTACAATGTAGGATTCATTCGTGAACAATTGTTTTGGTGTGCTCGTTCACTTGATTGATGCTTAGTTGATGTCATCGGTATTGCCCACCTCACCAATTTTACGGTCAATTCTGGTTTGTGGAGCGACAATCAGAGCGGTTGTTCGATCGTGACTGTGATGGGATGATCTTGGAAGTACAATCGTAGCTTTTTGAAGATACCATCAAGGCTAATGCTAGTTTTTCAAGAGCCGAGTAATTCACTTCTGCATTCACAAATGTTTTGTTGGTGTTGTAAGCTGGCTTTATTGGGTGACCATATGTTGTGGAGTACTTATATCTGTTCTGGATCAACTTTGATTTTGGATTGTCTTTGAAGTATGCTTTAGTGTTATTCCTCTTTCCGGCTGTCTAGTGTTTGGTTGATCTCCTGGATTGAGTGCATTCAACTATGTATATGACTTGAGCTTGAATCATAGCGTTATTTTCCTTCATTGATGTATTCAGAATGTTTCTTAATCAAATCCTTTATTCTGCATTCTTCAAGGAACTCCAACTGATGACTTTTTCAACAACAAAGTAAGCTGAGAAGAACTAAGCACCGAATTGTCCAATCATGCTCGCATCAGCTTTAATTGCAAGGCTTCCATGAATTTCTTGGCTCCAGACTTTGCAGTGGTACCAATATTGTTCACCAAATCAGATTTGGTCATGCCAAATCCATTATCAATGATGGATAAGGTGTTGTTGGCCATGTCAAGACAATGTGGATAAAAAGCTCGTGGTTGGGAATCGAGCTTTCTTTTGTCAATGAAGCCCTCGAACCTTACCAGCTAATTGATCTCTGCCTGAAATGCAAACATTTTTGTGTCCCCCGTTGCTGAATGATTATACGTGCGGGGCCTTCATGGCTGTGTGGTTGCATCCATGCGTTGCTGGCCGATCTCCTTTGGAGATACTAGTTTTCCTGCTTCGATTTAGATCAGCTCGAGTGGGCAGTACTACTGCTCATTTCTTTGATCGGTCAGATCATTTTTTTCCTCCAGCTACGTTGTGTATGGCATATATTAGTTCTTTGGGTTATTCTTTTAACCCTGCAACAATATCTTCCTTCTCTTTTCCTTTAAACTGCTTGTCTGGCAACCCGACGAATTCTCTGAGTCACTCTCTCTAGATCCAGTACTCAATTTTGTCCTTCAAATTGTAACAGTCTTTTGTGTCATGTTAGTGATCCTTGTGGGAAGAGCAATACTTGCTCTTATCTCGAACGTCTTGGACTCTTCTCATCTTGAGTGGCCATTTGATATCCTCCCACTTCATCGTAGACATTAGGATGTTCGCTCGACTTGTCTTAAAACCCGTGTATGGTTTATACGTCTTTTTACCACACTTGTTACCCGTTCATGTCTGAGTCTTTCAGATTGTAGCTATTCGGGTTCTTGTTGGTTAAATTTAAACTTGCCATTGGTTCGATGCCTTTTTGATTGGTCATTTTCTTCTCGAGGCCCGTTGTCTCTTCGTCTTCTTTTTTTCTCTCCCAATTTGTTGGGAAAGGTTTCATTTCGGATTCATTCTTCTTCTTGGCGGCCAACGTCTCCTGAAGGGTGATGTACTTTTGGGCGGACTTTAGTAAGGTTGATTGCCATGTTTTTTGAAGGGTCCAGGTTAAGAGAATTGTAAAACAGTCCTCTCTTCAATTCGGAAGTGAAGGTGGCAATGACCGTGTCGTCATTGCAATTGTCAATCATGGTTAACTCGTCAGTAAAACCAGTAATGTACTCTCTAATGGTTTCATCAAGCTTCTACTTGATGTGTAGCAAGTAGTGTGGACACTTTCTCATCCGCTGGCTACCAATGAATCTCGTGATGAAGGTAGTGGCTAACGCCAGGAAGGAGTCCATCGACCTGAGTGGTAGACTATTGAACCAGTTCATCGTCGTGGATGTGAGGTTGGTTGGAAAGGTTCGGCATATAATAGATTATGTGATTTCTTTCAGGGCCATCATGTGGTCGAAGTGTCGCAGATGGTTCGTCGAATTGGTAGTGCCATCATTGGCTTTGAACTTTGGGGGAGTGAATTTATTTGGTAGAGGAGTCCTCATGAGTGCATAAAAAAGGCGGTCTGGCCAATTCGTAAAACACGTTAGGATCTGTGACTTCGATCCTGAATGGAACATGTGTAGGAATTTCGTCGCTTTGAAGACCATCTCCTTGTGGTTCATTGCCTTAAAAGTTTACTCATTAAAGTTCTGCAGGGGTCTTTTGGTTATTTCGAACATGATTGGCCGAGTTCTATTGCAGTGGTGCTTGGACTTGGTCGGCAGATTGAGCACGCTCCTAGGTGAGTTTGTCCACTACTTTAGTCAGATGATCCATCTGGGCTAGGAGTTGATCCACGCAGGGATCTGTTACTACACCGCCTGATGTCTAAGATGATTGAGCCACCATTTCGTGTTGTAATGTTGCGCTGGGTGACATAGTTAACTCTGTTGTTGTTGGATTTGAGGCATTCTTTATTAGTAAGTCAGCTTCACCAGTGGAATGATTGCCTTGATTGTCGCTGAGTTAAAAGTTCATGGAATGTTTAGTTTGTTCTAACTTTTTGTTACTGATTAGAGCTGAGGAAATTTCTAACTACAAACTCTTTTTCAGAAAAGGAAACTATCGTTCCCCACGGACGACACCAAACTGATGCGTTAAAATTTGGTCTCCTAGAAATCCGACCTGCAAAACAAAGGTTAGATTGCCAAATACCACCTTTTTGGTGGTCGGAGGCACTCTGATGCTTAAGTTGGTAATTTTGTAGGAGACAGAGCTTAATCTAGAAAGAATTCAATTAAAATTGCATACTTTAGTTGAATGTTCTCTTTACCTTATATAGCGGTTGTTATTAATTCTCTGCGTGAATTAAGCATGTAAGGCTTGGCGAGGAGAAACGTTCTCTGTAGCAGTCTCCTATTTTATGAAGATACGTCCTTAGGGGAGTAACTCTTGCCACGATTCTTTTTCTCTGTAACGTTTCTCTTCTTAAGAAGAGATTTGTTTGGCCTGGATTTAGACATCTGATTGTGATTTATTCTGGATGGCTTTTTTAGGCTTTGGGAGTCGACCCTAACTTGAAATACATGGTCCTCATGATAAGTGATATTTGCCACGTGTACGGTCATGATGATAGTCTTATTTGATGTATCATCACCCTTAATCAAGGCACCTTTCTCCAAAATCGTTCAATTGCTGACAATTTAGTCTTGCTCATGAGACGTTCTTTCAAATGAAACATTGTCATAACAAGAAACAAGGGTGGATGACCATCAAAATTGATATGGCTAAGGCCGATGATAGGGTTGAATGGTCATTTTTGTAGGGATGGCAATGGGGCGGATTTTCACGGATATCCGCCCCACCCAATCCGTTTGGGGCGGTTTTGGGTATGCTTAAACGGATTTTGGGACGGATACGAATTTGGAAAAATCTGCCCCACGGATATCCGTTTAATCATAATTACTGAAATATCCTTGGCCTTTAAAAAGGAAAAAAAACCCTAACGCTGAGCTATCACTTTTCACTCCGCCTCAATTCTCTTCGTCTCTCTTCAAAGAAATCCTTGCCATCTCTTCAACTGAAGATCTTCTTTTCTTCTCACTGAAGATCTTCTTCTTCGAAAACCTTCTCTTCAATAGTTCAACTTCATCCTCTTCGTCGAAGTCGAGTAAGATCTCTCTTCAAAGAAAAGAAGAAGATATTCAGTTCTTCTTCGAAAACCTTTTCTTCAACTTCATCCTCTTCATCGAAGTCGAGGGCAAGAAAACCTGAAGATCCACTGATCCACAGATCCAAAATCGATCTTGAAGAGGAAGATGAAGATCCACAGATCCAAAATCGATCTTGAAGAGGAATATCCCCATCAAAAATTGATATTGAAGAGGAAGATCCCCCATCTTCCGCCTTCCCCAAATTGAGCTTGAAGATGAAAATCCACAGATCCAAAATATCTTGAAGATGATGATCCACTCCGCCATAATCCAAAATCGATCTTCCCACAAAACCCTAGATCCACTCCGCCATGATCGTAGCTTCGGAGATGAAGCACAAAACTTCACCATATACCAATTCTCTCCCTTATTCACCTTCGTAAAATGGCTACGAAGCCCGTTCTGAAACCTCCACAACAGTCGATCTCTCTGATTACAATCATCAAACCCATCTCCCAATTCTTCACCTTTTTTCAATTTGTTGTCTTCCAATGGTGAATGGGAGTGGTTGTTGTTGTTGTTGTTAAATGGTGATTAAGTGTGGTTTACTAGGTTCAGGATTGGTGTGTCTCTTTGTTGTGCTTCTTCTTCGACGTTAAAATCAATTTGTATGAATATATGTATGCGATTGTGTACCTTGCCCTGATCTAATTCATTCAACATTTTTTTATAATAAATTAAATGGTTAATTGGGGCGGGGCGGATATCCACCAATCCGTTCGGGGTGGGGATGGTTTTTAACAAAATATATAAACGGATATTCGGGGCGGATTCGGGGATCCGCAATCCCTGACGGGGCAAGGATGGATTTGTCCAAATCCTCCCAGTTGCCATCCCTACATTTTTGCTCCAAATTCTCGAACAACTAGGTTTCACCAGAGGATTGATTCAAATAATTGAACAATGTATCTCCACATCCTCTCTCCAAGTTCTATTTAATGGCTCTCTCCTCTCCGCCATCAAACCATATCGGGGGTTCAGACAGGGTGATCCTCTTTCCCTTATTTTTTCATCATTTTGAAGGAAGTCCTTTCTAGGTTGCTGACTCGGGCAGAAAATGAAGGCCTTATCAATGGCATTAGTATCCGAAGTCGATCCCCCACGATTAGTCACCCACTTTACGCTAATGATCTCATGCTCTTTTGTAGAACTTCTACTGCGGAAACACACTCAATAAAAGACATTCTTCAATAATATTGCTCAGCCTCGGGTCAAGTACTAAACTATGACAAATCGTCTAATTTCTACAGCTCTAGCGTTCACCCCAGACACATCAAGATGATCAATAGAATTCTAGGATCAAAACTTTACAATCCCAAAGATAAATATCTGGGTTCCTTATTTCTGTTTTCTGATGAAGATTTTATTAACCTAAATTAATAAGCTAACAAACCCTACTTGTAATACCGCAAGTCTACGGCTGTCCAACTAGTAGACAGTGGCAAATACGAGTCGATCCCATGAGGATTGACGAGACAGTCGAATTCTAGGAATTATCTGAACTAATTTAAAGTTGGGGGTTGCAGCAGGTGAAAATCACTAAATTAAGATAACTAAATTGACAACTAAAATTAATTGATTAGATGATAAGAGAATGGACCGAGACATCGAATCCACCACAGGTTCTTCGATATTCATTTACTCTAAATTATTGTTTTCAATAATCAACACGACTAATCTAAAGATTAATCTACAATTGCAATTGATTTCAGCAAAGTCATAAACCCCTAGTATTGCATGTCTTCTTACGGCACATACAATCACAGATTTATTTTAACTAATTCTAAATCCTTAGCATTGCATGTCTTCTTACGGCACACACAATCACAGATTCAGATTAATTGATTAAAGCAGGCTTTGAATATCAATAAAGGGTATTTCTAACTACCGATTAGTCTAGATAATTATTCCAGATATATCGATGAAAGCAAATTATTGAAATTCAGAAATCAACTGTATTTAACATTCAAGCATATGGAAAACAATAATTTAGATACGACAAACTCTAGGAAACCCTATGGTTTCATCTTCGCCTCGGCGTGGGGTCTAGAAGATCATGGTTGATGATGTCACGGCACTGGTGTAGGTGGAATCCATCTCAGCATGAACACGCATCCCGAGAAATAGATGCAAATGCACTGTAGTGGTACAGAGCAGAAACCACGGTGCAAATAACCAAACTATTTTGAAAAAAAGTTATCTCCCGCCAAAAAGCTCGTGCTTTCATTGCGCCTTCTTCCCCACGAGCTCCGCTCTACGTCGCCGCCGCTGCTTCGTTCCGGTTCTCCTGCGAGAGAGAGGGATGGAAAAATAGATAGACGAAGTGACGAGAGGGAGGAAGAGGACGAAGGAGGACAAAGAGGCACTCCCTGTATGTGCGCTCTTTGTTCTGTCGCGAGGTGGTGTGCGACGGTGGTCGAGAGAGAAGGAAATAGGAAGGAAGATAGAGGGAACGGAGAGATGGTGATGGGGCTCTATCGTGAGGTGGAACAGGGCGGTGACGTGAGTCTGTGACTCGGGTGCGAGACAGAGTGGGGGAGAGGGAGGTGATGAACCGTCGTGGTGGTCGGTGGTGTTGTGTTGGCTACGAGCTCTGTCTTGTGATGGTGAACACTGATAGGTAGAAAAATAGGGACGGTGGTGACGTGCAAAACAGGGAGGTGCTCCCTGTTTTGTTCACGAGGACGTAAGAAATAGGATGAGATGTTGGTGATGGCGAGGTGAGGTACGCTGCCACAGAGACGTCAAGGAAGTTGAGGAGGTGGCGGCTGATGGTGGAACAGTTTGTGCAATTGAGGGGGACGAAAACAGGGGATGAACAGAACAGGACTGCGGCTATGGTGGTGTTGGCGAGGTGATGGTAGCTGCGACAGGGACGTGGAGTGAAATGGCGGCGATGGCGGTTGGTTAGTGGCGAGAGAAGAAAAGAAAAACGTGGAAGAAGCTCATAGTTTTTTCTCCCAAAAAGGGGAAGACCTAAATAGGGTTCTCCTATTTTATTGTTAGGTTGGGTTTGGGTTTCTAGGCTAGCTTTTTGGGCTTGGGCTTAGGTTAAATTAGGTACACTTAGGTTTGTTTGGGTTAGGTTTAGATATGTGACCCTCTACTTTGTACCACTACTAGAATCAACCAATTGATCATTCCTTAAATTGTCGCCTTAATGCGATTTCATTGTTCACGCTCAAATTCCTACAAAGACACGAAAACGAAATAATTAGAATAAAATATAATAATCAAAACACTAACATATATAAATTAAGGGATATATTATGTAATAATTACGTGAATATCATTTTCTAAGAAAAAAACAGCAAATTTCCAATTTCTTATTGATAAAGTCAATACAAAACTATCTAGCTGGAAGTCTACAGTTCATTCTCAGGTGGAACGTACTGTCATGATAAAGGTTGTCCTCAACTCGATATCTGTCTACAGTATGTAAGCCTTCATCCGTCCCTGTTCTGTCACGTCTCGCTTGGACAGAATGGCACACGACTTCTGTTGGAACAGTGCCTTGGAGAGCAAGGCTAGAGATATGTGTATTTGGGACCATGTCACCCTGCCGTACCATCTGGGAGGTCTCAATATCCCTTTTAATGGGAACAAAAATCTTGCTTTAAAAGCAAAAAACCCGTGGCAAGTGATTTCCTCGCCCCGCAGTCTTTGTACGCGCCAACTCAAAGATTTTTATTTCCATAATAAAAATATATTTCAGCTCGCTAAGCCCCTCTCAATTGCCTCCTTTGCTTGGATAGGCAACCCGATCGCTCTAGCTAAAAGGAAACATCACATTATTTGGCAGGTTATGTTTGGAGATACTGTCAATCTCTGAAAAGACCATTGGGTTAAGCCAAGATTATTGCTGACTGATTGCATCCCCACTCCCGTCACTTCAAATCTTCCTACTAATTTCCAAGACTTGTGGCTCACTCACTCTCGTCAAAATCTTAAGTGGAATAAGGAATTAATCAATTCCCTATTCCCCGCTGCTGTAGCCAGAAATATTCAGGAAATTCTGATAAGACCCCCTGACTCCTCTGACAAACTAATTTGCCTATCTGACAAGAAAGACAATTTCTAAGTAAAAAATGCTACTAAGACTTTTACCATAGACCAAATTGAGTGTTTCACTTCAAACTCTTTCCCGCCCCTCATGGAGGCCAAACTTCTCAAGAAGTTGTGGAAAATAAGTCCCACCCATTGCCTTGTTCTTACTCTGGAAGATTGGTCAAAACATCCCACTATGTCGATTCTGGCTAGGCTTCACACGTCTATAAAAGATTGTTGTATTTTTTGCAACAACCACCCTGAAGGTGTTACCCATCTTTTCTTCCTTTGCTCTGTTATCAATCATCTGTGAAAGCCTCTCATACTCCTATTAACTAGCTGAATGAAAACTTTGGCTCACCCACTGCTCCTCTCTTTCTCAATTTCATGTGGGTTACTGCTCAAGTGCACCCAGAAGACAGAGAGGCAATTCTTTCTCAATTCACTAACATGCTCCAAACCATCTAGCACACATACAACAATTGTGTGTTCCGCAAAATCAAATTCAACACTCACAATTTCTTCTTCTCTTTACACCTTACTTGAGCAGCCTGGCAGAACCAATGGTTTAACACAAGCCATAACTACTCAGGCCATGTTGGCGCACATATCACTAGTGATACAGAAAAAACTAGTATCCATCCACCACATTCTTCCTACAACTACTACTGCTTCCCAACCGGACTCGTCCTCTAGTAGAGATGTTCACTTAGTAACATTTGGCCCTCACACAAAGATAGCTACCTGTAGAACTGAACTGATGCATGTTCAAGTACAGACAACCAGACAACACAGACTTAACTCCATATCCATACAATGTCGACTCGTTCCCTAGACTCTAGACCCGGACACGATAATTGTCACTTATGATGAAAGTTTCTATGTTTCATCTCTTCAGGGAGCTATCGGGATCTTCGTGGTCAATCTTACGGGAGGCATGCTAGCACGAGTGGCAAGCCATATTACAGGGAAGGTTTTGGACAACACTATGGCAGAATGCCACGTGGCCGAGGCAATCTTATTACTCGCGAGACATTGGCAGACATGGCTGCTGCTGGGAGACTCAGGGTCTCTTATCTCTATTATGCATGATGATCAATGGGTCCTCAGACGGACTTTTGTTGGACATGGTGTCCTCTCCTCACCAGCATTAAGCCATTACTTTCCATTCATAACTTTTGCTATTGTAATTATACTTGATGATACATCAAATAAGACTATCATCACGGCCATACATGTTGCAAAAATCACTTATCATGAGGATCAAGTATCTCAAGTACGGAAGGACTTACAAAGCCCAAAAGAGCGGATCCAGTCATTAAAAGCCCAAAAAGGGCCCGTCAAAATAAATCACTGTCAGAAGCCCAAATCCAGGCCCAACAAGCTTTCCCTTAAAGATAAGGAATGTTATAGAAAAAAGAGTCGTGGAGGTAGTTACTTCCCTAATGACGCATCTTTATAAAGGAGGAGACTGTTACATAGATAGAACGTCTCCCCTTGTTGAGCCTCACACGCTTAAGTCATGCGGAGAATTAATAACGACCACTATATAAGGTAAAGGGAACATTCGACAAAAGTATGCAATTTTAATTGAGTTCTGTTCAAATTAATCTCCATCTCCAACAAAGTTACTGACTTAAGTATCGGAGTGCCTTCGACCACCAAATAGGTGGTCGTTGGCAATCTAACCTTTATTTTGCAGGTTGGAATTACAAGAGACAAGATTTGGACGCATCAGTTTGGCGTCATTCGTGGGGAACGACAGTTTCCTTTCAAGAAGAGAGTTTGTAGTTGGAAAATTCCTCAGTTCTAATTAGTAATAAAAAAAAATTAGAGCAAATGGAGCATTCTACAAACCTTCACAACAACAATCATGACAACCCTTCAACTGGCGAAGTGGATACCAATAGTGCATGCTCCAAACCCCCGGGTTAACTGTGCCAGGTAATGTAGTACTGCAATAAGGAATGGTAGCCTAATCATTTCAGACATCTGGTGACATTGCCACGGATCCTCGCATGGATCAACTCTTGGCCCAGATGAATCATCTGACCAAAGTGATAGACAAACTCATGCAGGACCGCGCTCAATCTGCCGATCATGTCCAAACACCACTACAATTGAACTCTACCAACCACGTCCGAGAAAAAAATGGAGTTCCTGCAAAACTTCAATAAGTGAAAATCGAAGGCAATGAACCACAAAAAGATGGCCTCCAGAGCGATGAAATCCCTGCATAGGTTCCATTTAGGATCGGGGTCAAGGATCCTAACGTGCTGTAAGAATTGGACAGACCTTCATTCTCTGGCGCACTCATGGTGACTCCTTTACCAAAAAAGTTCACTCCCCCAAAGTTTGAAGCATATGATGGCACCATTGATCCGACAAAATATCTGCGACACTTCCACCACATGATAGCATTAAAAGAGAGCACATAGTCTATTCTATACCAAATATTTCCGACCAGTCTCACCTCCACAATGATGAGTTGGTTCAACAGTCTACTACCTATGTCGGTAGACTCCTTCCAAGCATTAGCCACTGCCTTCATCACGACGTTAATTGGTAGCCAGTTGATGAGAAAGAGGTCATATTACTTACTCCACATCAGATGAAAGTCCGAAGAAACTATAAGGGAGTACATCACTCGTTTTACTGATGAGTTGACCATGATTGACGGTTGCAGCGATGACACGGCCATTGCCACATTCACCTTTGGATTGAAGAGAGGATCATTTTACAATTTTCTGAATCTAGACCCTCCAAAGACTATGGCAACCTTGTTAAAGACCGCTCAGAAATACATCACCCTTGAGGAAATGTTTGTTGTCAAAAAGAAAAACGAATTCGAATGTAGGGCCAATCGAAGAGACGAGAGAAAATAGAAGAAATGAAAGACCCCGAGAGGAGAATGCTCAGCCGAAGAGGCATCAGACCTACAAAAGATCCGAATTCAACCAGCGAGAACCCAAAAAGTTGCAATATGCAAGGCCTCGGGTGACAAGTATGGTAAAGAAGATGTATAAACCATACACGGCCTTGAAAACAAGTCGAGCGAGCATCCTGAAGTCCATGGCGAAGTGGGAGGTTATCAACTGGGCGCTCAAGATGAGAGGAGACCCAGATGGACGAGATAAAAGTAAGTGTTGCTCTTTCCACAAGGATCACGGGCACGACATTGAAGATTGCTACAATTTAAAGGATGAAATTGAGCACTGGATTCAAATAGGGCAACTCGAGGAATTCGTCGGGCTGCTAGACAAGTAGACTAAAGGAAAGGAGAAGGCAGACACCGCTGTGGGATCAAAAGAACAACCCAGAGAACTGATATATGCCCTTCACTGCATAGTTGGATAAAATGAACGATCTGACCAATTAAAGAAGCGATCAGCGGCACCGCCTACTCGGAGCTGATCTAAATCGAAGCAAGATAACCAGTGTCCTTAAAGGAAACAAAAAGAGCCACTACGACAACTCACAACGGAAGACACAAAGACATATCCATTCCAAGCGGAGATCAACAGCTGATCAAATTTGAGGGTCTCACTGACGAACACAAGCTTGATTCCCAATCGAGAGCTCTTTATCCACATTATTCCTAACAAGGCCAGCGACACCTTCTCCATTATTAAAAATGGAACTGACATGAACGAATCTGATTCGGTGAATAAACTCGATACCATTGTGAGGTCCGGAACCCAAAAATTCGTGGAAGCCTTGGCTGGTGACGCTGATGTGAGCATGATTGAACAATTCGGTGCTGAATTTTACTCAGCTTAACTTGTCACCGAGGAAATCACCAATCGAAATACCTTAAAAAGAGCACACTCAAGGATTTAATCAAAAAGCATTTTGAGTTCATTAGCTACCTTGTTGTGACCGCACACGAGACGCAAGCCACCAAAATTATGGGAGAACCGTGAATAAAGATAAGTCGTGGAGGGAGACACTCCCCCAAAGACACACTTCAATGAAGAAAAAGGCAATTGTAACGAACGTCACCCTTCATTACACCATTCGAGATAAAATCGGACACAGTCAAATGAATTCGGTACAGGCGAAACAATACCAAAACACACTTCAGGACAACACAAATTCAACGTCAACAAACATCAACTAAGCAACAATCAAATAGATAGACACAACGTACACACTATTCACAAATGGATCCTACGTTGTAACGGAACACCCACAAGCAAGCAGACAAGCCAAAATGACCAACGCTCTGAACCAAGAAAGGATGACAATGAAGCACTAAGAGTGAGATTAGATCCCATCACGTATTTAGTATCGGCAACTAGAAGAAATATTGGTAAAAAAATCAACAAACCAAGAATATACCGGTTGAAAGGCACAAAGGAAGAACAACTACTTCAATCACAAAATGTTAAGCATTTGAAACAAGATTATCAATAAAACTCCAAGTTCAAACTATCCATCTTATGTTCAAACAGTAAAAGGGCATCAAAGTCAGACTATGCAAAGCAAACTAGCATGACTAGCATATCGAGCCATGAGTAAAAGGTCATAACGTATAAGTCATACATAAACATAAAACTTCTGGTCTGATCAACCATGAAGTAAACTTACAAAAGTTCAGACGAATAAGTCAACTAAACCTTATGTTCGATCAATATGTTGGACCACAAAGTAAATCTACAAAAGTCTGGACGTATAAGTCAAGACCTACTCATAAAACCTTCTGATTGACCAATATGTCGGACCAAAAAAGTAAACGTTTGGACGTATAAGTCAAGAGTTACTCGTAAAACCTTATGGTCAACTAATACGTCAGACCACGAAGTAAATCTACAAAAAGTCTGGACGTGTAAGTCAAGACCTACTCGTAAAACCTTATGGTCGCCCAATATGACGAACCAAGAAGTAAACGTCTGGACGTATAAGTCAATACTTACACATAAAACCTTTTGGTCGACTAATACGTCGAACTACGAAATAAATTTACAAAATGTTTGGACCTATAAGTCAAGACTTACACGTAAAACCTTCTTGTCGGCTAATATGTTGGACCACGAAGTAAATCTACAAAAAGTCTGGACATATAAGTCAAGACCTACTCGTAAAACCTTCTGGTCGACTAATACGTCGAACCATGAAGTAAATCTACAAAAAGTCTGGACGTATAAGTCAAGACCTACTCGTAAATCCTTCTAGTCAACCAATATGACAACCAAGATGTAAATTTTTGGACGTATAACTCAAGACTTACACGTAAAACCTTCTAGTCGACTAATACGCTGACCACGAAGTAAATCTACAAAAAGTTTGGACGTATAAATCAAGACCTACTCGTAAAACCTTATGGTCGACCAATATGTCGAACCAAGAAGTAAACATCTGAACGCATAAATCAATTACTCGTAAGACCTTATGGCCTGACCCACAAGTCAGACCGCGAAGTAGATACGCAGAAGTATGAATGTATAAATCAAGACGTACTCGTAAAGCTTTCCTGCCTGATTGACAAGACCAAAGAAATGAAAGCTTCAAATGTCTAAGAAACGGGTGCAAAGGCAGAAATACAGACAAGTCTAAACTACCGAGATATAAAAAGTACGACTAACGAGATCAACACACATTTATTGTGTACAATCAGATATTGTGATTGATCCAAGACAATAAACAAATTATGACAATGAATGAATAGCATGCATATCAGTGAGCAATAAATACAAGAGAGACAAATCATAAGAATCAACAAAGAAGGAACTTGTCATTCATAATCCTATTCAGTTAAATCTGGAGAAAAAAGATACAACAATTGGAGAAGAAACAATAGAAGTGATCAAAGCGCCACTGGCAGGAGCACTCAAAGGAAGATGGACAAGAGCAGGAAGGGACAAAGCTTTCTATTCAGCAAGGACAAATGATGGGGCGGGGTCGAAAGAAAGAGGAGACGATGGTTCTTTCATCAACCGGATCACTTGGTGGATCCGAAACACATTCTTCGTCATCATCGTCCTTGAAAACCTGGTCAACTAGACCACGATATCTAGAAAAATTAAGACCCTCCCCCTCCATGTATTCAAGGAGGTCAATTCGACCGTCAACGACTCTCCTCCAATCTGTTGTTTCCGCAATCTTCAATTTGTCCTTGGTTGCAGTGAGCTCATTCTTGGTCGAAAAAAAGTTGTCCTTCAATAGTGGTTAACATTGTGAAAACATCCGACTGAACATCAGCAATTGCAGCTGTTAACTGCGCCACCCGCTCCTCAACAACTTTACAACTGACGGGTTGCTCAATAACTGAATGCATGGCCTTATCATGACCAGCCTTCTCCCTCTATACTTCATCCAGCCAATCACGGACTCCGTTCAATTCGGTCCTTAAAGCCTCAAGCTTGGTAGCAAACTTGTCTCACGCAACTTCCACCTCCCCCAGAGAAGCTCGTGCAGTCCCAGCTGCCTTCTCCTCCTCCGCGCACTACGCTTTCAACGCATCCAACTGATGGAGAACATGAGAAAACACCAATAAATGCATGCTATCTTCCTCTCAAGAGCATCCACTTGGCCACGAGCATCCTGATAGTCTGACCACATCACCCAACATAAGTGACATGTTCATCCCCTCCATTATTTACTTCAGGTCGTGGTCGAGATGACTATTGGGCTCCCGTGCAGGCATTGGAGCTTTCTCCACCAATGCCATTCATTGATCAAATTACGTGCACTGTCCTACACGTCAATCTCATTATACCAACTAAAATTTTCATCCGACTTAATACAAATGTCTTCCAAGTTGGGTTCCTTTCAACCAATCAGTGGATGAAGAACTCGGGGGTCAGGGAGTACTGAAGCCCCAACCGTAGTAGCTAGAAGAACGGTTGAAGTAGTAGTGATAACGGAAAAGCTACTCTTGCCTTTTTTTTTGTGAAGCAATAATGACAGGAGTGGGATAAGTAGTAGTGATAGCAGCAACAACAAAAGTGAGACGGGTAGACGAAAAAATAAGAAGCTCCATAGTATCATCAACACGAGTGGGAGAAGAAGGATAAGGAGCCTCAGAACCCTAACCATGGTCGATGACTTTTATTCGCACAGTGGATTGAATTCGAAGTCAGCTATGGTTTTTGTCGTACTCGGATCCTTCGACCACTCCAAAGCAAGCTGAAGCATTTTATTGTTGATGACATAAGGGTCATCATCAGACCAATTGACAAAATCGGACACACCATGAGTAGCAAAAAAATCTTCTTCTCACTCTCGTCCAATGGACGGATAACCTATTTTTTGCTCCTCTCCAACGCATGACTCATCTCCTCAACCACCTCAAGAGATATGTGATCCTCTTTCCCGCCATCCTTACCAGATAACTTCGGACAAGTAGTCCGACTAGAACTATGAGTAGAACCAACGAGTCGTTTCTTCTTGGAAACACGGCTAGGACTTATTGACAACTACTTCAAAGGATTAGCAGGCCTAGGAATTTTCCATTTTCTAGTGGCCGAACTAACACCACCAATGCTAACAGGAGCATTGAGATCCGTAATCGCCTTGTCGGAGCTCATTTTCCCATCAATGCTAGCATCACTAACACCAACAAGATCAACATGAGAAGCAATCTCAGCAGCTCGAGATTTAGTAAGCAAAACCCGTTCCGCCTCATTCATAGTGTACAAGCCACTAGATGAAGCTTTGAAAAATGGCCACTGATTTCCTGTTCCTCCACAGACAAATGCAAGTCCTTCCACTTGTTGGGGACTTAGAACGGCTGCATAATCTGTCGACTCCACAAGTTAAAGTGGTCAAATTTGAAGAAAAATAAACCCAAAACCTCGACTAGTCCTTATAATCATCATTAAGTTTCCCAAAACAAGCAGGAAAGTGGAGAAAACAAATATTCTTGTTCACAACAAGTCCCACCACGGAATGTAAAACCCTAACAGTCAAAGGAATGCTAGAAAGAATGGCTCTCGCACAAGTAGAAACCATCACCCTCCAGCTGTTGGGACCCATTTGTGTAGGAGCAATGCCCCAAAAATCCAGATAATCTCAAAAGATCTTAGGAACTGAAAACCTAAGACCTGATTGGAACATACACGGATAAAACGCAATGTAGCCAAGCTGTGGACGACAAGAACTATCGTTCTGCCTATGCAGAACTATCTCAAGGTCAGATGGAAAAGAGTACTCAGAACAAACACTCTCCAACGTCGCCTGCGATATTTACTTGGGCAAGAAGAACGATTCATAGACGCTAAGCTCCTCACCATCTAGTATTTTGTTAGTAGACATGAGAAAAGAATTGAACAACGAATAGAGTGAAGAAAAAGGGAAAAAATAAACTCTGATCTCAAAGATAACGTAAAGTGAAAATCAAACCCATCACACCCTCTTTTATAGAGCCAAGCAATGAAGATACCACTAATAGAACGACGTGCAAGATATTGTGATTGCACGAAATCCCAAAAAAATGCGGAAACGAACGGACAAGATGAGATATTGAAATATCAACCGCATCAAAAGTTGCTAACAACATTAAATGAATGCAATGATAAAATCGAAAGTCCAACCGTCGTAGAGTTAGTAGTCATGTCAGCATACCCACTAAGGGGGGAGTAATTGATGTTTGATGATACATCAAATAATACTATTACCATGACCATACACGTGGAAAAAAATCACTAATCACGAGGACCAAGTATCTCAACTGACTCACAAGCCCAAAAAGGGCGAATCTAATCATTAAAATCCCAAAAATGACTGATCTAGTCATTAAAAGTCTAAAAAGGGTCTGTCAGAACAAATCACAGTCAGATGCCCAAATTCAGGCTCAACAAAACTCTCCCTTAAAGAGGATGAACGTTACAGAGAAAAATAGTCGTGGAGGAAGTTACTCCCCCAATGACGCATCTTCATAAAGAAGGAGACTATTACATATAACGTTTCCTCTTGTTGAGCCTCACATGCTTAAGTCACGCAATGAATTAATAATGACCACTATATAAGATAAAGGGAATATTCGACAACTGAGTTCTATCCAGATTAATCTCCGTTTGCAATAGAGCTACTGACTTAAGCATCGGAGTGTCTTTCAAAGCCACCATTGGCAATCTAACATTTGTTTTAGAGGATACGAAATTTGGACGAATCAATATTAATAGATATAGCTTCAACAGGATACTGGCTATAGTAAACCTTATTATTAATATGAATGTTATAAGCTTAAATAATAAAAAAATAAAATAATAATAATAAAATTAAAAAAAAAAAAACAACAACCAACCAGTTTGACTTAGGGGTGGGCACGGGACGGGATGGGAAAAACTCCATCCCGACCTCGTCCCCATCCCAAACGGGTTCGGGACGGGACGGGATCAATATGCTAATCTGGACATATCAATATATATGAAACATACCTTCTTTATACGCTCACGGAGGAAATCATCAATGATTACATCCTTGACAAGCTCATAATCACCATCCCCCTGAATGATACATTGTTGTTAATAGATAGTCTTTAATGCATTTGAAAATATTGATTTTACATGTAAATCTCCACACATAACTTACTTTAGATCTGCATGGCATACTGAAAACAATGTCCTCTGCTATACCATAGGGATTTCCACTGGTGTAAATCTGGAATTGCAGTGTGAAGAGCACTGCTTCAGTCAAAACAAATTCAAGGTACAAATAATTGGAGCTAGTGGGAAAAGACTGAATCACGCTTCTGCAAAATTTTATTTTTATGAAGTTTTACTTGGCTGAAAGTTGAACAGAACCTCTTAAGAGGTGTAGGGTCTTAATTTGTTTGCTAATTGAAATTAAAACATAAATATCTTTCTTATAACAAAGCTAGGAAAAGGAACAACATGAAAAATATCACCCTAATTGAACTCACCCCTGTAGAAAATCAATCTCCCTTGGGAGTAGGAGTGACAAAGGATCTTATGGCATCAACAATTGAGACAGCTGTTGATGCAGCTGACGATCTGCCCAATTTCTTAATCAATACCCCTCCTCTCTGCAAATAAAAATATTATTAATATTTAAAATTAGTTTGGGACGGGATTGGCGGAATTGAAAATCTTCATCTCATCTCATCCCATTCTAGATCAGGACGGGACGAGATCATAATGAAATTATTCAGTCCCATTAAGATCCAAAAAAATCGGAACGAAACGAGACGGGATCGAAATCGCGAAATAGGATGCCCACCCCTAATTTGACTAGTGTCTCTCATTGGAGAAGCTTGTTGACCACCCGTAATTTTACCGGGGGACCATTGAAAATGAAGATGCTCCCCTCTTCACAAGACACCACTGTACATGTCTAGTTGGCTGGTACCACTTAAACAACAGAGTGACTTCTAACCTACCCCACTTCATCCACGTGTCTACTCCTCCAATCCTCTACGTACCATCAGCTGATTCAGCTCATCATTCTCGATATTCCAAATTCAACGCCCCCATCATTCCCACCGTTTCACCTCTTCCGTTCTCTCTGCCTCTCCACGTGACTCTGTGTTCCATATTTACAACTCCGCCACTCCCTCTCTTCATCTTCTTCTTCTTCTTCTCTCCTCTTCAGAGAACAGAGGGACCACTCACTTCACTTCACTTCACTTCACTCAACTCAACACAACACAACACAACACAGCAATGCTGAACATTCTCGCATCACTTGTCTTCCTCCTCATTTCGCTATCCCACCTCCCGTCGATCCCAGCTTCACCCGCTCTCCCTCTACCGTCCGACGCACTAGCTCTTCTAACCTTCAAGACCTCCGCTGACCCCCACAACCATCTCCGCTTCTACCCCCGACACGTCAACCACTGCCAATGGCAAGGCGTGAAATGCGCCAAGGGCAAAGTCGTCCGTTTCGTCCTCCAAGGCCTCCGACTCGGTGGCACATTTCCGTCCAACTCACTGAGTCAGCTCGACCAGCTCCGCATTCTGAGTCTACAAAACGACTCGCTCACAGGACCGATCCCGGATCTCTCCGCTCTCTTCAACCTCAACTCTCTGTTTCTCGATCATAACTCCTTCACCGGTTCTTTCCCGCCTTCACTCCTCGCTCTTCATCGGTTACGTCTTCTTGATCTCTCGTTCAACAATCTCTCCGGTTTAATCCCTACAGAGTTGACCCGGTTGGACCGGATTTACTCACTAAGTCTGCAATGGAACCGATTCAATGGCTCTGTTCCGCCATTAAATCAGACCTCCTTGATGGTCTTTAACGTGTCAAAGAACCAGCTTACAGGGGCAGTGCCAGTGACTGATGTTTTGTCTCGCTTCGACGTTTCTGCATTCGCTTCGAATCCGGGGCTATGCGGAGAGATTGTCCATGAAGAATGCCATTCTCAGGTCCCCTTCTTTGGATCTTCACCAATGGCGCCGCCACCTTCGACGGTGGAGGAGAGCCAGAGCCAGCAATTACATGGTGTTCTTCTTCCTCCACCAAGAACAACAACGGCAGCAGTGACACACAAGAAACCCCATTTGGTGATTGGGGTCTCTATAGTAGGATTTCTTGTGGTTGGATCAGTTTTGATTGCTCTACTAGTGATGAAGAAGAAGAAAAGAAAGCAAAATGACACAACCCCACTGGCAATGGCGTCGGATACAGGCGGTTCTGCGGCCGCAGCGGCAGCTGTGATGAGGATTGAAGAAGACAATGAGTTGGAAGCAAAGGTGAAGAAGATGCAAGGAATGCAGCTGGCGAAGAGTGGGAGCTTGGTGTTTTGTGCAGGGGAGGCACAGGTTTATAGCTTGGATCAATTGATGAGAGCTTCGGCAGAAATGCTCGGAAGGGGTTCGATTGGGACGACTTATAAGGCAGTTTTGGACAACCATTTGATTGTGAGTGTCAAGAGAGTTGATGCAGTGAAGACTGCAAAGACTAGTAGGGATACTTTTGAGAGGCATTTGCAATTCGTGGGCAGTCTTCGACACCCGAATTTAGTTCCACTTCGAGCTTATTTTCAGGCTAAAGAAGAACGACTCATCATTTACGATTATCAGCCCAATGGAAGTCTCTTCTCCCTCATTCATGGTAAGTTCTTTCTTCCTTGCTATGTTTACTCTGCTTTTTGACACAGTGAGTTTGATTGGAATGAGTTGACTCGCTATGGTTATTGCTCTATTGATTGTTTATTGTTGGTTGAATGAGTGAGTGATCACGGGAAGGAAACATAGACACAGTAGACTCGTGGTTGACGCCATTGACGGTGTCGGGGCGGGGCACGGCACGAGAAGCCATTTATTTAAAGTTGTTTATTGATTGAATAATATAATTAAATGTAGATTGTAAGCTGTACAATCTGGGGTCATAAAAGTTGGGACTCATGAAAGCTGGCAAATAAAGAATGTTGAGGAATACCATGCAGTCCGTCCTGGTAATCCTTTTTTAAAAATAAGACTCAAAACTTCATGTTTGTAGACGGACTGCATGGTATTCCTAAGTAAAACTTCATTAGTGTGATTATCGCAACAGTCAGAATGTGATGCCAATTTTGAAAATCGCAACAGTCAGAATGTGTCCAAGCGGCACGACAAAACTTATGGGAAGATTAGTTTTCTAAGTAAAACTGTAATACCAATTTTGAATCTTTATATACGATTTTTAGTAATTGATTATTTATCATAGTATAGTGTGATGCCAATTTTGAATGTTTGTAGACGATATTCGGTAAAGTGATCCGAGAACATTATTGAACATAATAGGGAAGAATCTAGACAACATTATGAAAATGTCATCACAATTATATTATCCCATTTGTAAGTGAAAATGGACTAATGTTAAAATCTTCAAAAAACTTTGCTCATTTCTATTAGGCTCGAGTCTTAATCTTCACCATGAATTTGTAAGTGCTCTTTTGTAGCAAAACCTTCTAGTACATTCTCTTTAGTTTTTTCGGGACTAGACATTTTGGAATAACTTGAGTTTTTTTTTGTGAGGATTATCTCTTCACTGCTTAGATCGCTTTCACAAAAATTCAGTTTATTCTGTTTTTTGTAGCCTATGGCGAGGTCTTAATAAATTCTCTTGAAAAAACTGAAGTTTTTCCTTGCTTAATGTTGATTTGGTAGCCTTCACTCCCCCAACCCACCAAACTACTTGGTAGTTGGCTGTATATCTCATGTGTCAATGGTGTGAAAAGGCAGTTTATCGAACAACATCAATCAAAGGGTGTGTTTGATTGAAGGAACCAAGTTCATGGGAAACCATGAAAATGTTTAGCAGAGGGTAAAAAAAAAAGTTGAGCAGAAAACTGTTTTTTGGGTTTTCCACAATGAAATGTTCTTTGCTCTCCTAAAAAAAAAATTTCCCCCATGATTTTGAGAGAAACCATTTGGTTGAATGTCATCGTCAACCTTGAGTTCTCTTCATTTTTTTTTAGCTAAACACAACATAAGTTTAGAGGATTCAGATTCTTAATGCACTTAAAGCAATACAGTTATTTGGTCTCCAAATTTAGACTTCTTGCACATTTTCTGCAGATTGAGACTTCTCCTCACTCATGTTTCATAGAAGTCCTCTAGTTGTTAAGACTATACATCTAAGCATCTTTATCATAAATTTTTACCCATGTTAACAACTGTCATTGTACTCAGGTTCACGATCAACAAGAGCGAAACCTCTTCACTGGACATCGTGTTTAAAGATAGCAGAGGATGTAGCACAAGGCCTTGCTTATATCCATCAGGCCTCTAGACTTGTCCATGGCAACCTCAAGTCATCCAACATTCTCCTTGGTACCGAATTTGAAGCTTGTTTAACAGACTACTGCCTTGCAGTCCTTTCTGATTCTTCCCACGATGACACTGACTCTGCGGGGTACTGGGCTCCTGAGACACGCCGTTCCAGTACGCGAGTCACAGCTAAATCTGATGTCTACTCATTTGGTATCCTCTTGATGGAGCTTCTCACAGGCAAACCCCCGTCACAACATCCCTTCCTTGCGCCAGCAGATCTTTCGAGTTGGGTAAGGTCAGTGAGAGAAGCAGAAACTGGTGAAGAGAACAGGTTAGCAATGCTTCTTGAGGTAGCCATTACATGTAGCTTGGTATCACCAGAGCAGCGACCGACAATGTGGCAGGTTCTGAAGATGATTCAGGAGATCAAGGAGACAGTAATTTTGGAGGATAACGAACACATGTCATCCATGGGATTTCCTTAGTCACCTTATTACTGCTTATGGAGATAGCTTCCCACATGATTCACGACATAAACGAAGGTAATCAAGGATATACTGTGCCTTTTCTTCAAGGCTTTCTTGCAAGTTCAAAGTCCTAGAGAAAAGCATATCACACGCTAAAAATTGTCATGCTTGCTGTGTGTGTAAGCAATGAGCAATGTTTAGCTAACTGCTAAGCCAGAGTACGTTTTACTAATATAGAATATCTGGATTTCACTCCTCGACTTGGAGTATCGCGATATGGACAACTGTTGATGATTTTTGTCATTCTAGGGCCTCTGCTTCACTGATACTCTGAGGTACGATCTTCCTTGAACAAATTTAGTTGGTTCATGGACTTGTTGAATCAACTCGAAAAACAATACACAAATTTACTTGGTTCCCACTTTGAGATTGGTGAACCTCTGAGAGACATGTATTAGTATGAATTTATATTTGTCTTTCCTCTGCATTTGATTAGCACCTAGGTTCCCACAAATTCTCCAATATGACTCGTTAGTGTGAGAAGCTTCACTCAAGTTTTCTTGAAGATGAAATGTAGTACTCATTTTTATTTTTCTTTTTCTTTTCATTTTGGAGGATTGAGTATTACAGTGAGCTTGCTTATTGAGGCATCGTCCATCAAATTCTGAACAGGGTGCCCCATTGGAGGCACTCCAAGGCTCTACCTTACTTTGAATCTTGCTAGAAGAAGAGGATGAAACTGTTAACAATTTACAGCCCAAGGTTCACAACGGCCTACAAACATCATCCATGGATTTGGTACTGAATTGGCATTAGACTACAGGGACTTGTAGGTCTCCCAATGGCAATTCAGCTCCCACCCTTAAATAGATTAAGTTGCCCGTGGACGGCGACAATATATATTCTATTTCAATGAATATCGTGAATGGAGTACACATACGAAAGAATTAAGAAATAAACACACCGCAATTTACATAAATAGGAATTAACAACTACTCACTGAGTGAGAATGAGAGAAGAGGTAGATCAGGTGAGAAGCATAAGGTGAAAAGTGGAGTCGGAGATGGCGTTGGTTGAGTGGTTCTGCCTCAGGCGAGCAGAGCTAGGGAGCACATCCTGACAAAACAGGCGGAAGGCTCTCTCCCACCGGGCGGTCCTTTGTAGTGGTGGCGCCTCTTGGTTATCTGGCGGTGGCTGTTCGAGCAGAATCCTTCGCAACCGATAGCCGAAGAGGGAGGAAGCAGTGGATATGGTGTGGCAAGTTCTCTGAACCTGCCTAGTGAATGGAATATAGAGATGGAAAGGCCATAACAGGGGCGTCAAATGGAAAAAGTATAAGAATCTAAACTTCAATACCATCAAATGGATTGCTAAATGGATTGCCATCTATCTCACTCAAACTATCCTCTCTGAAAGTGAAAAATATTTGTCAAACTCCAGGAGAAAGAAAGATAAAAGAAGCAGGGAAGCGTGTTTGGTAGGGACCATCTATATCCATCATTTTGTCTTTCTTATAATTAGTTGGATGAGTCCAGATTTGAAACTTTTGGTGGGGTTTTCCTTTTTATAATACCATTTGAGGATGATGAAGAGCCACTTTTGAATTTGATTGCTCTAGGCCCCAAACCCCACCACCCACAACTAATCCAACATTTAAAAATGGAAGTTATATCCTGCATCAGTATTGTTCCCTCCCTTGTAATCTTGAATGATGGATGGCCAATATGAGATATGCGGTGTGTAGTATGGAATCCATACATTACTTCTTACATGGATGGTTTCTTGTTAATTTACTTGTGTTGTTTACGTGGACGGTTGACTTTGACTGTTCACCAACAGTGATTCATGGATCAAAACACTAGTTAAATTATCAAAGATGTCATAGAGAAAATGTTAATCCAAATTGATCTCTCCATCCATTGTCTTTATTTTGATCTGCCAAGAGTTGTCTCTCAAAAGAATGCCTTCACTGTCCTTTTAACACGAAAATGCAGCAGAGAAAACCCTAATGGCTCAAGTCCAGGAGGTGTCATCTGGGAGGAAAACTAGTGCCAAGCAAGATAACACCTGCTGGACTAGTGCCATGAAAGTTCACAGTTGGGAATGTGATCTCGGCAAGTAGGACTTAACAGGAAAAATAAACCATCACCGCCTCTGAAATTAATTAAACACGACTGGTTTTCAATATCCTGAAGCTCTAGTTCAAGTAGAAAAGGAGTAGCAGGAAAGACGGAGATAACAAATGAGACGAAGTTGGAATGACAAGGAACATCCTAAAATCATATGTTGTTCAGCAACATTTAGGAATACAATTATTCAGAAAAGAATTTCATTTTTTTTTTTTTTTTGGTAAAAAAAATGATACAGGTCTCAATTCTTTGACAAAGTCAACAATTTAATCTACACAACAACATAAACAAATTTTGCCACACAAAGGGATATGTATATGTTCAACTATTACAAAAGGAACATTCCTGCACAAAGGCTTTGACAAGCTAGAGGAATCTTTTCACTTTCATTATAATTTTGTCAAAAGATGGTGAAAAAATATATATAAACTCTAAAAAGAAAAATGTACTACCCTGCCAGCCGCCTTCCACTGATGCAACCCATCTAATCTTTCTGGCCTTTGTCCAACGACTACCATTGGCGATCACACCCGCAACATCGAAATAGCTTTACAAAGATGCTCCAGATGCAGAACCCACAGCAAAAATCAAGATTACAAGGAAAACTAACCTAACTACACTTTGACCAATCCAAGCCAAGACCGAGAAAAAACACTGATCTCTGACCACCACTTTATAGCAGATACCTGCAATTTATCGACTTCACAAGTTATTCAAGTATGCCAAATGGAAGTGAAAGTTGCCAAATTTAGCAACCATGACCCGAAGAGCTGAGGCAAACAAGAGAACAACATGATGAATGTTACAAGTTCATAAGAATTACATGCAATGGATTCTTCTCCGCCTCAGTGCCATACTTGGGGTAAACCATGTCGTTCAAAGCTGAATGTGCAGGAAACCTGGTAATCATGACACTTCACATCGTGCCTGCCAAAGCCTATGACCAGGACCTTGCCTCACCATGGTCTCATCACTATGTCTGATCCATTCAGATAGTCTCCATGGCTTTTGCCACTTCCACTTGAATTGTAAGAGCCACTGATGATGACTCCTTTTCCACCTCCATAGTTTCCCAGCTTGTCCTACAACTGCTAGCTTCTTTCCCATCGATAACTGCCCAATCGGCACCATCTGTAGCCAGAAGGAAATTCATTATATTCACTTAATAATAGAGTAGGCAGTTCAGAAGCAGCAAAAAGTAGAAAACTAACCTTCCGCGACTGATCCATAAATGCTGCTGATTCTTTGACTGACCCATTAACAACACCAGCTGTATATTTGAGCTGTTTTTGTGCAGGCACTGATATTGGAGACAAAGGCCCACTCGTATCGTCAGCAAAGTGTTTCAGCGAACTGTGTGAATTTCCCTGTTCAATTGTTTCTGAAGTATTAGGACTATAGCTGAAGAATCCCAAAAATTACTTGGTTGCTAAGCACTTTTTTTTGAAAAGCAAATTCTTTCAATCTACGGCATCAATAGCTAAAAATTGTAACTTTACAAGACTTTGTTGAAGGTTATGCAGTTAAATCGGAAAGCAGTTGCAGCGCGGTCCAGGTCCGAATTACAATTAAGCGGGATTAATCGGATTTAATCGGTCAATCTTTTCAAAGCATATATTTTTAAAATTTAATCAGTCATAGATTACAAAAATAAATAAATAATCAAAATGGTGTAAATTTGTAATTATATAACTTTACTAATTAATCATAGTCATATATTACTTTACTAATTAATCAAATAAATTTAATTTTTCACGTTGCAACACTTATATCACTACGAACAACGTAACATTCCAACATAGCGATGAATCAGCAAGTCGGCTGGGCCGATTAATCGGTGACCGCTAAACCCCAACCGATTTCACCTAGTTCAGTTCGGTCAAATCCCGAATTGCGATTAATCGGTGATTTTTTGTCACATTAATAACTTAGGTTGAAGGTTCATACATAATCACATAATATAACAAAAATATATTTTTGTTTAAATAGGAATGTACACTGATATTGATATCTATTCTTCTTTATATATATATATATTTGGGGTGGGGGGGGGGGGGGGGGGGGGGGGGGGGGGGAGGGATGGGGGATTAAATCAATCTACTTTCCAGCTTAGTCAAGCCTTCAAGCACATTGTTTGCAGTTGCGTGATTCAAGAGAAATGCCAATTGAAATAGACGAAGATATTCTTACCGAAGCTGATGAAGCCAAGGCCATGACAACTGCTTGCTCCCTCAATTTTTGCTGCTTTTCAATCTCTTTTCGCCGTGCTTCATTCTGTCGCAGTAGACCAACAAGCTCATTGATCTGCTCTTGCATCTCCTTCATCTCAACCTCCTTCTCCCATACCTGACATCTATGAAAACAAACAAACTAATTAGGTGATTAGGTATATGACTCCTGTTGATGGATTAGTCATCCTCTTCCTTCTCCTCCAAATTATAATTATTTTTTAAATGAACAAAAAAGGAGATTGATTGATTGATTTCATTACAAGTTGAGTAAAACTTAAGACTCGAGGCAAGGAAATGAAGTTCTAAACTTTTGGTGCTTATTCCTTTTGGGCAGAAGCAAGGAAAAGAAACACTGCTTACAAGCACATGTTCAGTATTTCTTTTATGAGTTTATCTCTACTTCAGAAGTCATTCATCAAGCAAAATGTTCTTAATCTATTACAAAATAGGTTTTCCGTTTTCCCAACGAGACTAAGTAATGGCTATAAGTTTTTATTGATTTATGAAGTTCGTTCCTCAACCCTACAACGCCACTTTTCTCATTTCCCCCTTAGCTTTTACCAGGTTCTTATTAAATTTGACATGAACAATTTTGCTTATTGTAGGCTGAGTGAAATAAATGAGAACCCAAAGGACGTGATTTTGACGGTTAGAATGGTCAAGAGTTACGGAACTTATGAAACTAGAATAGTATTGTAATAAAATTGTTTCAGCTGCTGCTACATTCAAGTCAGAAAGTAGTACCTTGCCTCGCCAGCAGCATTTAACATGTACTGAAGCAAGTTTTTTGCATCAGCCATTGTTCGCAACTGGTTCCAACGGCCACGGCCAGTAAAGGCACGTTCCCTCTCTTCTGCCTCAGAAAGTTGTGATGCCATTGCTACTAGTGAATTCGAAGAAATGCTCAGCATGTTTTCAAGTGATGCTATTCTAGCCATTCTTGCATTTGGTGACATGGATGCTACCCTGAACACATAAGAACAAAAGGAAATCAATTAACGTAAAGATGAAGTGTAATATTCTCTTTAAGGAACCAGGCATGTCTCTGTCCTAGAATTTATACCTAGAGTATCCATTTTTGCCTCTATTGGGACTAGTACCATTTGGACCATGCACATCCACCTGTCTTAGTATGGCTAACTCTTCAGCAAGTGCAGCTCGCCTGGACAAACAAAATATGATTACAAACTCGAAACACATAAAAAGCATTCACATTGATGGACAAGGACAATAATGACAAAGTCTCAGATCATACACTTGGCTTTGTTTTTCGTATTCAAAACGAACTTCATGCACATGCACCATGACTTCAAGCTCGTGATCAAGCCATCGTTGCAAGGATTTCTCATTACTCTAAAGACAGAGCTTAATCAGAAAAAAAAAAATCTAGGAAAAATGAGTAGCAGACAAGACAACCTGAAAATTTCTGAGTTGTATGCATTAGCAGAAATTCTAAATGGCGAGGAAACCAGCGAGGGAGGGGGGGTGCAGCCCTCCATCCCCCTCGGGATGTGTGCCTTCCATCCCCCTTCGCGCATCCCGAGCGGGATGGAGGGTTGCACCCCCCTCCCTCGCTGGTTTCCTCGCCATTTAGACAGACTCATGCATTAGGTACCTGCCCACTTGGTACGTTTCCATTTCCATTGCCATAAGCAGTTACTGAAAACATGGAGCGAATTTTTTTGGATATAAGAATATAAGAAGTAACAGAAACCAAATGCAAAAAAATAAAATAAAATAATAATAACAAAAAAAAAAAAAAAGCGGAAAAGGAAGGAAGGGTTATAACAAAAAAAGTAAAAGAAGTCACTTGCCTGAGTTATCTCGCGCTGAAGATTTGCGAGCTTCAAGCAACTCTTTTAGTCTCTTGGTGGCCATGGCAGCCTCCTCTGTCTTCCTCTGGAGAACCTGCAAGAGGAAAGCATCCTCACAAGATAAGCTGCCAGCTATCCACTGCATAAACTATGACAGGCATATAGAATATAGATGACCTAACACGGAGGCAAACACTGCTTTAGCAGGATATATTTAGTTTGATGTATAACTCTAAAAAAGGAGAGAGTTTATATTGATATACATGGACCAGATCCAACCATAAAGATCCTCACCATTTTCTGCCGCTGAGTTAGAGCTTGCAATTTGTGGCGTTCATACTCATTTCTCCTACCTTCTTTCCGTAACTGTTTCAAGACATGCATAATCAGAAAATAATCAAGATATAGAAATCTAAGAATGTTGCAACACAACATACAAATTGAACAAATCAGAATTATGCGATTTGAATATTCAAGGATACGGTTAGAGTATAAAGTATACATTCACAGTAAAGCAAAGATAGTTATGGTAGCAAGAACGTATTCAATGAGACATGTTCTTAAAGAGTGAATCAAATAAGGATTGGAACCAGATGGTTATGATCTGTACTGGTATCTTGCACATGATCTTTTATTTACTTACATGCTTCATATCATTTCGTTTGTTTACTGAACGATTTCTTTTGAAATCAAATTAATCAAAAGCTAAACAAATAGAACCTTCCTAGTATCATTGTAACTAGTGCTAAGAGAATTGTAACTCATCGTGGAATTGCAATGAATCTGAATGTTGAATAAAGATAAATGTCAACAGAATTGGTTTGGCCTTTTATTGAAATATAGGAAAATAGTTTGTATTTTGGAAATATCAGCTGAGTGTGCCATAAATGTCTTCTTATTTGATTAGAACACACACACACTCGTGCTGTTTCACAGAAAGATATACATCTACACTTTAGGCCTGGAAATTCCATGTACATAATGACAAAAAAGATGAGCACATTTGCAAGCGCAAGACTTCAAATGTCTAGCACAATCTTCTGTGGAAGACCAATCTGGGAAGATCTTGGGCTTACAATTAAACAATCTTAAAGCATATGACTGATATATTTTCTATGAGTAATAATGTTATTATCTGCAACAATTCTCTTCAAATGTCTAGCACAATCTTCTGTGGAAGACCAATCTGGGAAGATCTTGGGCTTACAATAAAACAATCTTAAAGCATATGACTGATATATTTTCTATGAGTAATAATGTTATTACCTGCAACAATTCTTTTTCACGAGTAGCCTTCCAGTGTCGAAATTGTTCCGCCTCTTGTTTTATCCTATGTAGGAGTTGGACCTGCAATATCATAACCATCATCAGCAAATAACCTTCAACTAGACAGAATGGTACTTCATTAAAGTGTAAAGATAGTTGAAGACTGAATTCATGGTCAACCTTTTGCGCTTTAATAGCTTGTATCTCATCTTGCAAGCGCTTTGTCGCTTCATCACTTCTTTGTTTTTGCTTTAAAATCTGAACCTGACTTTCTTGTTTCTTCTTCAGATCCAATATCTGAAATACATAAATTTTCACAGATGAAAATATGAAGCAGATTAAGATACCATCATAAAGATCTCAGCATAACTAAATGGTCACCTGTGCCTCAAGGGCCTTCAATTTTTGAGTGTGACTATCTTGCATTTTCTGTGTTTGTCCATCAGAACTAGCAGCAAGGCTTTCAACTTCAGCCAACAGGCGGTCCCTGTCTTGCTGTTGTCACATTCAAATGTAAAGGTCGACTTAGAATTTTAAAACAAGACAAAACATAGAGAATGTGGTATGCACTAAAACATTCAAATAAAAACCTGCACAGTTCTCTTTTCATCCTCGAGTTCCATAATTTTCTTTCCAAAATGCTGCTTAAGGGTCATCGTGTCACAACCTTCAAACAGTTTCATCTCTGTCTGCATAGATAAAGAAGCATAACTTAAGTACAGATTGAAACAAATTTAGAAAGATAGATACAATAATTTTACCTAACTCATCTCGCAATATAGTTCTAGTCAAATCTCCACTAAGAACGAATTACTAAAATATGATAATAGTGAAATCAAAATTAGTTTACAGCAAAGAGATCCTTTTTTTGGTAATAGTACAAAGTCATGCTCATCAGTAACCAAGCTTTGTACAAACATTCATTACTATCAAAAATCAAGGCACCCACAGTGTCAAATGCATTACATGAAATTTATGCCCCATACCTCTTTTTGCTCTAAACGCTTGTTTAACTCATTCAATTCTTTGTCCATTGTATTTTGCAGAAGTGTGTGTTCCCACTCTTTTGCAACTTCTTCATCAATTTCCTTGGTATTGTCACCTGCTTAGGTTTTCAAAGAATTATTTCATGAAACAGAAATGAAATAATAGAAAATAAGACTTGCTATTTGAATAAAAATTTAGTGTAACTGAACCTACAACTTGACAAGGGTAAACTGACAGAAACATTAGTGGTCACTGAGCCATCCAGAATCAAAACAGAGGCATACCTGCAGTGATTTCATTCATCTGATAATCAGGTGAGTCCATATTCTGCAAGCCCCTCTTTAGCCCATCACTTTTCGAAAAACAACTGACATCTTCCTGAGATATGAAGCCAAATTTGCTTAAAATCTACCATATATTAGAGAATATGTAATGAGGAAGATAATGAAAGAGTGGTCATACTTGAGAATCTGTCTCACTTTGCTCTATTACTGCACATCTGCTACGGAACTCATGAAGTTCCCTACAAAGATTTGCATTTGTAGCTTCAAGCCAAGCGATCCTTTCCTTGAGAACCTACAAAAGAGGTTCACTTCTCAGTACCTCAAGAGTCAAGACACATATATAATAGACATTTTTCTTAAACAAAAATCTTCACTTCACAGTATAGAAATTAGAAAATGAAGAAATGATAAGTTGAAATTGACAGAGAGAGATCATGTACAACTCAGATACCTGCACTTCATCAGAAGAAGCAACTCCACCACGGGCACAAAGTAATTCTGCTTGCAAGTATTCTAGTTGTTGACGCATCCTTTGCATCTCATTGGACATTGGGTCTCTATTAACCTGTAAAAGGTAGTAAGTTCATTGTTCAGTCATCCTCATGCATGAGACTTGTAATCATATGACTTTTTTTCCTTCTATGTAAAGCAGTATACATTTAAAAAAAAAAAAAAGACCTTCAGATACTTACAATAGGCTTATTCTGAATGTTACGAGCACGATTGGCATATTTAAGAGTGTTTAAAGTCTCCTCGGCGTTAATATCAGCGGGACTGATGCAGGCTGGAAAAAAGGAATGAGTGTGGAAGACATAAAAAAACAATATAAAATTCAAACTTCAAACTTCAATAGGAAAAAGAAAAAACAAAAATAGAGTATGCAGCAGATGCATCAATTTTAAAATTTTCAAATCAACCTGAGGACTGCAGAAAACATGGTCTCAGCCAAACAGATTAAGGAATTTAGGATTTTTTTCTTTCAATTTTGAGTCTAGTGTATCTTGTGCTCAACTTAGAAACATGCATTCCATGTACATCTTGCTTGATAAAGTGCAAAAGATCACATATGATCTCCAAAAAGAGAGGAAGAGAGTGTAGTTATGAACTAAAATTTTCTAATGTCAACAGTCCTTGAATAGAACTCCTTTCACACTTTTTACAGGTACAACCTCTAGTTTCATATTAAGCAAGATGTAATCATTATAAGCAACTGAAACATTATGAAAATTGGAAGAAAAGAGGTATAAAGCATTATGCTCAAGAAAATCAGTGCACAAGCATGAAACATAATCACTATTGCTAGTTACACAAACCAATGATTTGGCATCTACCCCATATTATGATCTGATGATCATAATTACATAAGGAAGTAATTATAAGAAATTATGTGACCAAACCAAATTCAAATTATCTGGGGCATTCATGAAAAAAAGCACAATATGGTGTCTTATTATATTACTCTTGCAGTCCAGTTCTTAACACCCAAAAATTCATAAGAAAAAAAAAATGAAATGGAAAAGTAAAAACAGGTGCATGGGATTACCAATCATGGTAGTTCTGCTGTTTCCACCAAGTGAATCCTGCCAAATGAGACAGAAATTACAAGAAGTAGGAAAACATACTTGGCAATTGAAACACTTCTAATAGTTATAAACTCCATACTTTCTTGGTAAGCAAGACAATCATATTGGTCTTTGAGGCACAATGTTCAAGCATTCAGACAAAGAATTGCAGTTGAATTTTAAAACAATGGATCAAAGCCATGATTATGTTCTGCTCTTCAACCCCATCTGAAGTACTATTTAGTCAGTCTTACACTAAAACAACACTCCAGATCGTACTCAAACGTTAAATACGCTTCTATAACAAGAAAATTAGGATGTTTTAATCAAACTTTGTTTCAAAATCTAATGGCACTCAAGTATCAACTAGTAATTGTGTAGATTTCCCAAACATTATTAAGTTTCTAGACAGACTGCATTAGTTGTTTTGAATTTTATAATATCAATACTTAAATGTTTACATGTAAAACTATACAACTTGATCAAGACAAGTACCAATTGATGTTTTTCATTGCCTATAAAATGAGACCAGTCATCATTACTAGGAAAGCAAAAAAATGAAACCTCAAGAGTTCCTTTTGTACTACTATTTGATAAGAAAGTTACATAAAGTATCTATCTGAGTACTCAAGTAATCGAACCTGCAAAAGTCGAGTAAGTTTACTGTCTCGATAAGGAACATGTACACCTTCCTTCCTCTTTTTCTCATCCCCTAGCGCACTTATAACATTACCAAGAGCAAGCAGACCCTTGTTAATATGAACTCCTGGTTAGAAAAGGAATGAGTCTCTATGAGATTGTTTTTATACTTAAATCTCACCTATGCATGCGTTTAGAAATATAAATTTAATTACCTTCCTTGAAGCGAAGCCCGTCCGATCCCGTTCTCTTAGCTCGTTCTGATCCAGCGAGATCTACCAGATGGAGTTTTGCACATAGATATTCTTCATTCGTGTCCAAATTTATACCATTAGCTCCAGGGACAGCTGGACCAAGTCTCCGCATCTGCTCTAAGGTAATTGTGAATATGGCATGGGAACGACTATTGAAAGAAGTAGAAAACAGGGAAAATGCAATTGAAGTCAGAAGTAATTTTTTAGTATTTTGCAGTTTGAACAATAAGCTTTAATTAGAAGAGATGGAAAAGGAAATACTGTTTGCTGTTTATGGTCACAGTAATATATTTTAACACTTGAATAACAAAATTTTGTACTTGTGTTTTAAATCCACGTAAAATTTTAACTCGCTACTTCTAGCAATGAACGATCTCTTTTTTAATATCATAATTTGTGCATAGGGGTTATCTCAGATTTGCTGATTCAATTACTCATTAGAATTAGGAGACAAGGTTAAAGGGTTTAGGATGTTAACCTGGACTGGTTGTTCATGTTTGTGCTCCCTGTTGCCCTGCTCAACGATCCTTGCTCCAGACATGCAGCCATTTCTTTTAATGTGCTAACACCAACTTCAGTAGATCCTGTCAGTGTAATAACTCCATTTGATGTTTCCCGAATTTGTATGGGCGGCTTCCCAGTTACACTTACTTTTCCAGTGTGTCCATTTGCAGTCTCTGACTTGCCCATAGATGAAGGATCTAGCAAGTCGTGTACTTCTTCTTTGAGAATCTTCACAGTGTAAACTCAAGTTAAATACTAACAAAGAAAGCAGCACATGAATATAATGTGCTAGGTCATTCCTAGCTATTAGTGTGAGAAGCTTTCTAAGGTAGCCTGAATCTGAATGTACTATTATTTTATCAGATACGAAAGGCTAGAAATCATCAATAAAACTGTTTTTACGTGAAGATCTGACAACGGATAGGTAAAGCATATTGGCACAGTGTACTGAAATGATGTTCGACATGGAGACCAATAAACGAGTCAGGAAGAACCTCATCTTATCCACCCTTTAACATCTTTGATTATTTTTTCTATTGTCTTATCAAAACTTGAAATGACAACTCAAGTACAGCAAGAATGTCTGTCTAAAGACTCGGCTGCAAATACATTTTACTTTGTCTTCTATAGCCCAATTAAAATCTATATTCAAAAGAGTATGAAGGCAACAGACACTTTACTAATATGACTAAATGAACCGAACAACTAATAAATGAAATATAGATTACATTATGAAATTTGACATTGATAGAATGTTCTCCCATTTATTTATAATTTAGGATCTTAAACATGCATGAGTTGCTTTGAGATTAAAAAAAATATATATATTTCTAGTAATTATGATACTTTAAAAGTGAAAACAGGAAATTGAAAGATTCCGACTTTTCCACCAACCTCAATGAAGGAAACATGTAACTGGAATTCAGCTTCATGTCTCTGAGTTTCAATCTTGCTGAATATTGCATCCATGACTTGGGGGATAATTCCTTTTTGGTAACCATCTCTATAACCAGTTCCCATTGTATATGTCTTCCCAGAACCAGTCTGAAAAACAGCACATGTTAATAAACAGCATCGGTGGTGGGATCAAGTATGAAAACTGTCTGATTAGAACTCAACCAGAGATTTGTAAAAATTTTACCTGACCATAAGCAAGAACAGTGGCATTATATCCGTGGAACAAACCATCAACAAGTGGAGCAACACATTCTTCAAACATCGAAGTTGATGGAGAACCGCTGCTTCCGTATACATGGTCAAAAGTGAAAGAATGTGCACCAATTTGTACCTGCATAATGTCCACAACATAACCATTTAAGTATGTAAAAAGACATAGAAGAGCAATTTGTATTTGCTCAAAAACATTTCTAACATAAATAATCAAACTGAATGTAAGGAAATTTCTTGATAGATTTGAATGGAGGATGAGGAATCATTCAACCATTTAACATATTGACGATAGTATTTGTCATTGTGATGTGACCATTTCTTTTCAAAATGCAATGCTTCTAGTGTTTTGATTTTCAAAAGTTTCTTAATTTCCAAAGTTACAAGGTGTATATCAAAACTCCCAATTTCAACTTATTATTCACATTAGATCATAACCATGACTTCATAAAAATGAAAATTCAAGAAATTCTTGATTCACAGCAACTGAGATGACAAAACTTTCTCTATGAGTGATGCATGTAACCTTTCGGTCTCCTTGATAATCAAACCATTCTTTCAATGGTGAAAAAAAAAATTTGTTTTCTCAACCAAATGACTGGATCAACAAGTTATTGACTCATATCAATCTCACCAAAAATATTTAAAATAGGGAAAATAGAATTCATGTTGCAGACCAGCAAACCATTAACAATACCCACTCCAAAAATAACCAAATTATTTTTATCATTTCAATAACTATGACAATTTATCAAATAATTCCCATAATTCAATACCAATAAGAGTATCAGAGACTATTGGATTTACTGAAGAAGAGACCAAAAAGCAATTTCTGACCATTCAGCTAAAAAAATTCAATTTTGACCTCAAAACAAACATTTTTGCAAAAATTCTTAAAACCCATTTCTTGTCTAGTCCTAAAAACCAAGAAAAGAAATTTTCTAAAACAAATTAACCCCATTAAGCCCTTCGATCAAGAAAATCAATTCAATCACAAGAGCTAGAAAAAATGAGATTTTTCTTCAAATCAAGACCCTTTTCAGATTTGGGTTAAAAAAAAGTAATGAAACCCATCAATGGAAAGTTCAAGTATTGGAAAGCACCCATTCTCTCATCAGATCCAGATCTCTGATCAATTCACACACAAACCCATTGTAAACTAAAGCAATGTGGGATCAGAAACACAGTACCTGTGGCTTCCCAGAAACTACAGTGACACAATCTTTACACCCTTGTAGTCGTTCATCGCCTATGAGTGGTCTTATATGCACAGCCACTTTTACACAACAATCCTCTGCTGCCTCCATTGCTGGCATTTGAACAGTTTGCAGAACAGAGCACAAAAAAAACAGAGTGAGACAGAGAACACCAAAGAGTGGGTTTGGAGAGGAGAAAAGAAGGAGATGGTAGTTGGGGAGCGACTTTTGGAGTTTAAGAGCTCAATATGTTAAACTATGAGCAGCAGCAACAACAACCACCACTATCATTTTCCCCTTTATCTTCACTACTACACATAAAACAGAGAGTGTTTATGGTATGGTGAAATGGTGTGCGGTGATGTGGTGGTGAATGGGTGATGGTGTTGGTGTGGCAGAAGAGATGGTGGTGGTACAAACTTTTGTAACACTCTTTCCTGTATTGCCCCTTCCCATTCCTTTCTGAGGTTTTTTTTTTTTTTTTTTTTAAATTCATTTTTGAGGTTGTTGTGTAAGTAAATTGTTGCAAGGAAAAAAACAATTTTCTTTTTTGGAAAAATAACATTTTTTTTTTCAATATCATGGGTCAATTACTCAATTATTTTCATCAATATCATGTTCATGATACTAATGCAAATTTATTAAGATACGTAACGTAACGGCATTGACATATCGATATATTAAATGTCGATTTGTGAGAGGAATACAAACCTAAATATTAGCAATATATGTAATCAATATAATTCTAATTGAGTATTTAGGAGAACTTAAAAAGATATATTGTCTTTTTGTGTTAAAGAAACTCTAATTATATATCACATTTTACTTTGGCCGAAGATGTAAATTGTTTCTTTCTAGAGTTATGGGGGAATAAAAGATGGAGAAAAATAGAAGATACAAAGAAATAGTAGTATAGAGAACTAAGCACGTGATTTGGAATGAATAGGACATGGCTTCTAAAATGGAGGGAGACAATTTCTTGGCCACCAGAACAGAGTGCATGATGAGGATTGCTAGCTACTAGCTAGTGCTGGGTACTGTGCCTTGAAGCTACTCTTTTATCTATTCTTTCCCAATTTTTTATTACTTAGAAAATAAAATATAACAAAAAATAGTGCATGAACACACTTGTCTAGTTGGGTACCAAAATGGTTGTTTTTGTACAATAACCAAAGATCATTGGAGATCTTCGTGTTTCAAGATCAATAAAGGAGTTGAAGAGATCCAAATATTTAGAGAGATTAACCAGTTATATAAGTATTTTATAAAAAGTGGATAAAACTAGTGGATGTGCACGAGTTTTAAGTAGCATTTATTAGAGCGATAACCATGATTAGTTTTATGTTGAATAACTCTATTTATTAGAACTAAGCTAGATAGTTAAATACTTAAACCTTAACCTTGATTCTAGATCGAATGCTTATTGTGTATAGGTTTGGTCCCTTCATAAAATAAAATAAAAAATGAAGTGTCGGTGTAACTTTTTATGGTTAATTGTTATTGTTTGAAAAAATGGGAATGCCCGAAAGATATGATTAGCTAGGTAGGGATTTGCACTCTTCGCAAGAGTAGATGATTTGAGTTCTTTAAACGTATCTAACATTTTCGTAAAAGTTTTTATTGTCCAGATCATTTGGGCGAATAAATTAACTAAAAAAACAGATACAATTTAGTAAATAGATTGTATAATTAAGGTTGAATTTGTGGAAGTGAAGGAGGGAGAGGATGGAAGGGTGGGGGGAACCAAAGGCTCCAACATTTTGGAGAGTGATAGGAGATTAGAGAGAAAGAAAAGGGAGGGAACCCAAAACCCACAAGGGGAGGGAAAGGGGGGGGCCTATCCAAATAAACCACACCAATAAGCAGATGGTGGCCCCTTACCTCACATGCACTATTGTTTTTCAGCCCCTTCCCTCTTGTGCTTTGGACCCTTGTCATTCACACACTGTTCCTCCTCAGGCTCAAAGGGCCAAATCAAGGCATTGTTTTCTTCCATAATTTTGGCTGGTATTTTATCCGACTTGGATTTTCTTTATTTGGGTGGTTGGGTGTATATGAGCATCACAATACTTGGATGTCATTTTTGTATTTCTTGGAAAAGAAAGTTTGATGCATGCAACAAGTTTTGGGTGAATGGTAATTACACTTGTATTCGCATTCATCTCAGTTAAATGGGGCCTGTTTGGGTTTACCTCTCCAACTTGACTCAAAAGCGTAATTATGTTAAGCGTGTCAATGTTATGTCTTTTTTATAACGGGTGAAACATGTCACTTTTTTCGGGTTTGTTCACATTGGGTTATGTTCGAAAATAGGTCATGTCTTATCAGGTTAGCCAGACCCGTTTATTGAGTTTTGATTTTTCACACGATAAATAAACAGGTCGTCTTCATGGTTCATGTTTGTCATATTTGTTTGTCAATCCTTAGTGACTAAAATTCAAGAAATTTTTTTTTCTCAATTTAATGTTCATCGAACCTTTAAATGAAGGGTCTATAGTTAGGTGGGGGTACCCCTAAGGTAGGCTAAACATCAAGACACATACCTTAACTTGCCATTCCCAGCAAGATCTTGGTAAGGTATCAATTAGGAAGTAGTGGTTAAATGTCAATTTAAGTTACTATCTAGGACTAAAGTCAAGCAAAACTTAAAAGAAGTACACAAGGCCAGGGGTAGAAAAATGTCCATTATGGTTGATTGTTCTATTTGTCTAATCTTGCAAATTTAAAAAATTCTATTGCATCAATCGATTTTATTTGTTTGAAAGTTTTTTTTTTTTTTTTTTCTGAAAATGGAAATAAGTGCCCTTTTAAGTAGAGTAGAAGATAGTGGGTCTACATTGAAAATTTAATGATCTCATTTATGAAAGGAATTAGTAGTTAACTTTTGGGAATGTGATGTTGTTTTACAGCCTTTAAGATTGGTGAACAACTTTAACACGTCATTTATGAACCCTTCCTTACATTTGAAAAATGTGCAAGATATGGGTTATTTATCATAATTATTTTTGTTTCTTAAGCATTATTTTTAAGCCCATTTTTGTGAATCTAGAGTCGATATATGTTATAACAGGGTTTAACCTTGTAATAGTACCATCTGATACACATCTTACAAAGAGCTAACAAAAGAAAAAAACTAAACTAAACTAGCTCACAAGGCGTATTTCTTTTGCCTCTTAATCGAGTTAGAGATCTTAATCATGCAAAATTTTGGTATTATTATTTTTTTTTTCAAAACTTTAAATTTTAAATTAAGAGGCAAAACAAACAACCCGAGTAATTTAACCAGGACATTCTGATAATCATCTCTGTAAAAATCAAGTGATATACAGACAATTCCAATTAATGAAACCTATATTGTGATTTCTAAATGTTTTACTCTAAATAGTGATCCAAAATTCAGCCTTTTGAGTGGTCCAATTTTTGCGACGACAAAACAGACATCCTAAATTATTAAAACTCTCGGTATAGTACTATGGTCCCTGCATACATCTAAGTCACCCATACATGATTTTAATGATGATGACGATGATCACAATGACAACCATAAATCAATGGTTGGAATAAATTTGTAAGATTAAATGGATGTACAAAATGATCAAGCATGGTGTTTAGTACAAATAAGAGAGAAAAATACCAAAAACTTTGTCACAAACTTTAGAACATCCGACAAATACAATGATCCGCGATGTGGTGGAATGCGACCCAAAGCACAGTTGAGACTTGTACTACTAATATAGCTCAAATGGTCAGCTTCTTGTTCCAAAACTCACTCAACTTTAGTAGAGTAAGTCTAGGGAGCGAGGGAGAGTCCAACACCGCACATCCTTCTCGAGTTACGAGGTGATGCGCATTTCGAGAAGGATGGACGGTATTGGGTAGGGGTGAGTATCTCATCCCGTAATTCCGAACCTGTCTCGTCCCATCCCGTCCTGATTTTTTTGGATCCTTTTGAAATTGATCAAACTCATCCCGATCTCGTCCCGTCCCGATCTAGAGTGGGATGAAGATTTTCAATCCCCCCTATCCCGTCCCGTTCCGAATTTATTTATTTAATATTTATTATTATTAATTTAATCAAAATACTCTTCTAAATTAAAATTTAGGATCTGTTGAAATTAAATCAATGTAAGATGAAATTCTATATGAAATCTAAGAGTGTGTTTGATTGCATGAAATCTTATTTTCATGGGAATCCATGAGGGGATCCCTACATTTTATGCTAAATTGATATATCACTCCACATTTACCATTTGTTATACCTCTAATCAAATACATTTGTTATACCATTTTATACATTTTATGAGACTTTCATTCCTACCATTGTTAGCAAAATCAAATAGTGCATGTAGAGTTATACTTCTAATCAGCCTAAAATATAGGGGTCTCCTCATGAATTTCCATGACATAGGATTCCATGCAACCAAACACACCCTAAATGAATTGAATCATTAATTGTAAATGAAATTTAATATTTATTTGTATTCAAAAAAAAATTAATATTTATTTATGTAATATCTATTATTATTTATGATATAAGTTATATGTATATAAATTTGACATTATTGGTGTGTGAGTAATGTGAGATAAATTTCTTTTTGTTATTTTATATTTGAGGACTATTTAGTATGTGTTCATCATGTCCCGTCCTGATCCTGTTTGAGATGGGACGAGATCGAGATGACGTCTATCCTGACCCCTTTTATCCCGATTCCAAATGAACGAGATGAGATAGGAATAAGTCCATCTCATCCCATCCTGTCTCGTACCCACCCCTAATATTGGGCCCTCCCTCACTCCCTAGAATGGGCGGCTTTAGTGAGAAAGAAGGAAAAGATGGAATGGAACATGAGATCTGATGTCTACAAATTTCTTTTTCACAACACCTAACACTCTCTTTCCCATTTCTTTTTTCTCCTTGGATTCTTTGTGGGAAAATCGACCGTTAGAGCTTTGGATGTAATCCAAGTAACCTAACAAGTAGTCCCCACTTTTGTTTATTTAACTGTCAGCAGACCATCTATCAATTTTTAGTGTGATCATATAAGTTGTTGGTGTCACAGATGATTCTTGATTAATCTTTGTGAAAACTTGTTTGTGTTTGTGTAAAGATTGTACTAGGATACCCTAGGAATGTAGGTTTATGCATTTTTAAAATACCATTGTTGTTGCAAGTCATAGTCGTCTAAAGTTTGGAAGGATTTTAAGGCGTTGAAAAAAAAAAAAAAAAAAAATTATGCCAAATTTTCGGGTTAGAGCTATCCCTAGACCAGGGAATAGAATTTCCCATTTGATGTGATCTTAGGAGCAGAGAAAATGATTAAACACAAGAAAATTGTATCAATTGATGTTAACCTTTAGAATTATGCTTGAGCGTTAAAATTTAATTGTCTAATAAGTAAACCCGAATTAGAAGATACTTAACCTAAAAATAAGGGCCTCTTACTTGAAATAAAATCATATGTTTGTAAAACTACAATCTTAAAGTTTCCCATGCTAATAGTAGAGAATTTTCTTTGGATGACTTGAAGAGGCTATAGACTAGTGTTTAGCGATGACAATGGGGCGAGTATGGGTCTGTCTTTGGTAGGGGTGGGCATTCCATTTCGCGATTCTGATTTCGATCCCATCCTGATTTTTTTCCGATTTTATTGGGTTGATCAATCACATTCCAATCCCGTCTCGTCCCGATTTAGAATGGGATGGGATCGGGATGAAGATTTTCAATCCCGCCCATCCCATCCCGTCCCAAACTGATTTTTTAAATATTTATTATTAATAATTTTAATATTTTTTAGAAAGGAAAAGTTTGATGCAAGTATTATAAGATACATATTGATCATTTGAGATACATATTCACTCTATGGCTATGAGATGATCATAAGTTATACAAAGACTATCAAATTGAAATGCGTATAAAATTTTCAGCAAACTCAGGAATTCAAAAAAAAATTAGCAAAAATTTCAGCAAATTGGTCTTCGCAATTTGTACGAATGAACAAATGTTTGGCACATTTTAGCAAATTTTTTATTGCCTGCTGATCCCGTTCTGAAACCACTTGAGATAGAACAAGGTCAAGATGAGGTATATCCCGTCCAGATCTCGAATGAACGTGATGGGATGCAAATGAGGTTCGTCCCATTTCATGCCTACCTCTAGTCATTGGTGAAATTTGAAGAGACCCGATCATAGGGTTGGATTCCTGAGATACCAAATATAACATGAAATTCAATTTCATATCATCTATCCTATGCAGATGAAACTTCAACGATTTTCGGCCCTCTTGGCGAATACATGTGTGAAGCTTAAATTTCTTACGCAAAAAGAGCTACACGCATGTGGACCTCTCTCTCTTCCTATTATATTGAGTTTAAAAGTCCACCCCGACTAGATGTGTGCTAGATTTGCTTTCATTTCACTAAAAGTTTGAGACTAGATGATAATTTGACATACCACCAAATAAATCATCAAAAGACATGCGTCCAGTTAATAAACAAAAATCAAAATTAACGTCGTTGAAGAAAGAAACCATGAACTATTTAATTAGTGTTAATAAAGTATCAACTCAGCCGTATATTTGTAGCGGATGAAATCACAAGTACAAAGATTAATTAATTAATTATTATCTTTACCGACGGTTTTTTTAAATATATAATGATAAATATTAGGGATGGCAATGTATTGGAACTATTATTGTTTTTGCCAAATTATAGGTAAGTAAAAAGTCCTATCAAATCTGAATTGGTTAATTAAAAGCTTATTAAACAGTTAGACATGAAAGGAAGATGGGATTTCTCATCATCTATATGTTTGAATATAGCAAAGTATACAATCATTTTACTTCAGGCATGATGAAGCCAGTGCCTCCAGAGACTATCTTTTAGTTTTAGTGGATGATAAACTTGTGATTTATTTGGATTCATGTACACCTTCAACAATGACTTATCACTGGTATGGTCCATTTCAATTAAATATACACAGCCGCATGGAAAAGGGCAGTCTACTTTATTTTTAATTTTCATCAAAAATAGGAAAAGATGAAGAAAAAAAAATGAAAATGCTACCTTATATATGGGGTTTTAAAAATGGCTTAGTAATGAGATCCACAAAAAGTTAAAGAGTGGTGATTCAATGAGGTTAACTTCACTCCCACTTGATGAAAGCGAGCGTACATTTTGATTGTTGGATTAAATAAGTCTAGATGAAGTTGTTAAATATAAAAATGGAAAGATTTATTAGTTTTCCAATCCAACACAACTCCATAATTTTATAAACTCCATTTTCTCTTCTTCTTCATCCTTTAATCACAAAATTTTATTCTCTAGAATCAATTAAATGAAAGAAGAAATTTTTTTTGGTAATTTATTGTTCATAAGCAATGACGTCTATTCTCTTATTTCTCATCATCTTATCTTTGAACAAGAGTGCAATAGTATGAACAGATTCTAAAAGATAACTCATGTTCATGCCCTCTTGGACCTCCTCAACATCTTTATTAAAATGTATATATACATATATATATATATATATATATATATATATATATATATATATATATATTCAATTCTCAAAATGACACCACCTTAAACATTCAAGTCAAGGTGAAAATAAACGGTTTAATAATTTATCAAATAATATGCCAAGGTACAAATATCAAAATAAGTGCGCTTTTGGAGATTAAAATTACTCAATTCCGATCGAAGTGATAAATGAATACAAGGAAAATGCAACGATTAGTCAGTGTCTTGATTGTGCCATGTCTCATCATTCAATTGCACAATGACACAAGAAGGAGCGGAAAAATACACGAGAAGCAAATATTCCTCGGAATGACAAATGTATTGGGCATTACAACATTTTCGACATTGTCATAACAATCATAAGTTTTTACTATTCCCAAAGATAATTCACTAGATGCAAATTCTTTCACTATCAAGTCTACATAAGGTACGTATATTCCCCATTTAGGTTGGCCTTTTTAGTACAAATGAAAAGTATTTGCTCTTCAGAGGTAGGTTAGATCTATGAGCATTTTAAGTATTTAAAACAGTCCAACTAGCTGTTACATTCAGAGATATTAACGTATGTTTTCTGATCATCCATCCGAGATTTTGTACAGTTAGACTGATCTTTCCATTCTTCGTACATTCGCCCCTTTTTATTTATTTTTTGAGTTTGTCTTATTAGCGAGGAAACGGGCGAGGGAGGGGGGGTGCAACCCTCCATCTCCCTCGAGATGCGCAAAGGCACACATCTCGAGGGGGATTGAGGGTTGCACTCCCCTCCCTCGCCCGTTTCCTCGTCAACAAGAATTAGCGTTATTTTTTTGTTTGTGACAAATAACAGTGAGAATGATGCTCTGATCTTTTCATTGATACACCCTCGTTTCGAGGTACAAGTCTGCTAACAGGTACAAGATAGCAAGAGATTTTCGTCTCCCAATGTTTCACGGACAACACCTACACCCTCGTTCACAAAATCGAAAAGGTCTCTTTCAGCTGAGAGGAAATGCCCCTTTACACCACCTTCTCTCCCAAGCCCTTCAACGCATGCTCAAGACGTATCTGAGTAGAAACCATGAGTAAGCTTCAGAGTGATGTGTTGAGAGAAGCCATCACCCAGATTACTGGGGACTCCAAGGAGAAATCAACAACGCAAATTCGTGGAGACAGTTGAGCTCCAGATTGGTCTGAAGAACTATGATCCTCAGAAGGACAAGCGTTTCAGTGGTTCTGTCAAGCTTCCACACATTCCTCGCCCTAAGATGAAGGTCTGCATGCTTGGGGATCGTTCCTCTTCAGATCTGAATCAGGCCAGAGACACAGAGATCACGGTAGGGGATCCCTCCTCCTTGTCTTCTTCTTCAGATCTGAATCAGGCCAGAGGTTCGATCGTTTCTTCGTCTCTCTGAATCAGGCCAGATGTTCGATCCTTCCTTCTTCTAGTTCTGAAATCAGCTCTGACGATCCTTCTTCTTCTTCGTTCCTTCTTATTCAAAGAGATCCCTGATGCTCATGCTGTGGCTGGTTTAGGGTATGATTCGAGGTTGATTCAAGGTTGTTTTAGGGTCTGAGTTAGGGTTGTTTCAGGGTTTGATTTGGGGTTGATTCAGGATCTGTTTGAGGGTTGTTCCAGAGGGTTATCAAGGGTATTGAAGGGTTTCAAGAGTTTTCGAGCAACCTGGGGGCAAGGTCAATCAATCTTTGGTCGATTCAGGGGTGGCGGTCGAGCAAGGGGCGATTGTGGTTGGTGTTGCTTCAGATCGATTGAAGCTTAGAAGAAATCTAAGCTTAGTGCTACTTCAGACGAAGAAGACGAAGACGCCTTTCCTCTTTTTCAGATCGATTGACGTGTTGCCTCAAGGTATGTTTGAAATACCTTCTCACCTAGCTCTGATACCATGACAAATAACAGTGAGAATGATGCTCTGATCTTTTCATTGATCTATGCTGTTTATATACAAGTTATTCTGCCATTATAGGCAACTCCTAATCACCCTAACAATCTGCTAACTTCTTTATACAAAGCAATCATCCTAAAGTACTATATTACATAATCAAGACTATATTCAATAGCATAATCATAGCATAATTGAGAGCATGATCATGAAAATATTTTCAATGCCATATTTAATAGCATAATCATGAGAATATTCTCAATAATTTGTTTTATTTTTCCCGGGTTTAAGGAAGAAGAAGAAAGAAATTCTACAGGCGCAATCATTTTTTCGGGTTTAAGGAATAAAAAAACATTCTATAGGCGCAACCTACCATTGATTAAAGCAAGAAGTTTAGATAATCAATCTTTGTACTCAATGCACGATATAATCACAATTGCCAATGATGGATTCCAAAACTAAGATTCTTATAAAATCTACGGTAGTCAACAATACCAATTGATGATTTTCAGCTCCATATCCTTATTCCTTTAATCATGAAAATGTGCCCTCTTATATATATATATATATTTTTTCGGTAGGTATCGATAGCACTAAAAAAAAAAAACCTTATACTATTTAACAAATGAAGCAAGCAAAAGTTGAAATATATCCATAGACAATTATTATAGGTGATCAACAAAACATTTCTCGTCAAATCACAAAGTACACAAGTCACATGTTTAGGAGAAAAAATCAAATCAAACAACATGCTTGGCTTCTTTTATTCCCCTTTAGGGTTTGATGGATATAGTGTTTACTTTGTACTTTGTTTATTCCCACCACCAACTTTTCTCCTCCTTGTGCTTTCTTTCTTTCTGTCTACCCCCCATGTGGCCTATCCTCTCTTACCTCCTTTGCTTGCTTCATCACATGAGCAGCCCGACCTCCTTTACATTCTCTATCAATTATTCCCAACCAATGTACCACTCCACCACCAATCCTTCTGTCCTTGCACACTCCATCATCCCCATTAATCATTGTTTTAGTGGTTAAATTCAATCTTATTGGTGGTTTAGTAAGACCCCTCTGTGTGATTAATGTTAATTAGTGAAGAAATCATGCAAGGGAGGGTTTGATAGAGGTAGTGATATATGATTTCCATGGTGGTATTATTGGGGTTGTGGTCCTCTCTGCCATTTCCATTTGCTATTCATCTCTCCCTTACTTTTGAAGTCCACCATAGATTGTCTTGGATAAGAATTGCAATGCAATGGTTCAAAGCTTTTTATTGATATATCATATATAGAACATCAAGTCACCAGTTTTTTTAAGACAAAAAAAAAACATGTGCATCCCTTGTGACTGAGTAGGGTATACTATAAATTAGTTGAACACACCCACCCTCCCATCCAATAGCTGGATCTAAATTTCTCACTTCTTTTTTGGGCAATCTATATAATTCATGTTAAATTCACATCTGAACTAAATTTCAATTCTTATTGATTTAGTAAATTTTGCCCGATAATTGAATAATTTTGGTTCAGTAGCTTCCTAAGTGTGAAGAACATTGTTGGTAAACCATGGCCTCTTCTTGAGTAGACTTCTCTTCCGCCTTGTTGGGAACGTCACGTCAGGGTGTCAAATATTCACGCATCTTAAATGTGTGGTTATCCATTGAATCAAAGCAAATAGGGTTTTAATCCATCGAAATTTGGCAAAATCCTAACACACTAATCCAATCGAAACCAAAGATAGATTAAAGTATGATCATTTCTTGGGCAAGCCATATATCCAATAAAACCATTTTAATTATGTCCCACTAGTTGACTATGAATTAGCATTGCTTCCTCATAACCATGCATAAACTCTAAACTCTACACTAAACAACCACGACACAAATCGTATTATTATACAGGACCTTTGACACGATTGGATGTTTGAATTCCAAAATAATAATTTGTTAAAAGAAATGCTAATATGTGGGCTAATGTAGGACCTAAGTGTAGTTTATGTTGGTTAGTGAATCAGGGACAACCCAGCGGTCTCTGCTTTACATTTCTTTAATTTGTCATTAAACATCATTTCAATCCGTTTAGTCATTGATTAAGAGGCACTAACAACACACTTGAGAAGGAAATTAAAGTGGTATTGGTTCAAAAGTTTACCTCCCTTTGTTCGCCAAATCAACAACATCTGGACACCCTACCAATGTCCTCTAATTCAAACATCTATCTCTAGTGTTTTGTTGTTAATATTTGTTTCTTTCTAAATTTTTTTGATTAATTTGGTAAACGATCGGTTTAGTGGGGGAGATTTTGTTTAGAATGCTCTAATCAGTGCCAAACTGATTTAACTTTATTATGAGTTAGCATTTGATTAGCTGACTTGAAACTAGTTGGATTGGGAATATTTTTTTAAAATCAAGGTACCAAAATTATCTCGGTTTTTATTAGGTTAAAACATAGGAGATTGAGAGCTGCCTGCTGACAAAAATATATATATACATATATACAAAATATTTCACGAATTACGTTAGTTAGCTCTACAGGTCTTGGCCAGCTCGCTTACTGTGGGCCTCATTACAGCATTTACTCAGCCCAACAGTGTAGTGAAAACTAAGTCCATGAACAGCCCAGCCTTGGCCCAACTCACACTTCTGGATTTCGATGACTACAAGATCCGGGCCGTAAAATTCGATTGGGCCTCTTCTTTCTCAATTTTTGAATTGTCCAGCCCATAGTTGGAAGATATTGTGCCCCATATCACGTCCCAATGTTTAGAGTGACAATCTAAATTAATAAGGCCGACAGTAACAACTTAAATGTTAAGGACATTAATCAAATAATAAATAAATAAAAAACTAATTTTCCAAAATCTTTCTTTCATAATGGAGATTGACATGATCCATCAAAATAAATTATATGTCAAACTAGACTAAACTTATTACATCAACCAACCCACAGCTCAAATGTACCCACAATCAAGGAACGTGTTTTCTCGATAAAAACCAAGGAATGTGATTTCTTGAAAAATGTCGAAATTTCACAATTTTTTTTAGTTACTGAAATTCTTACGAAATCCTAAATATTCTTTATTTTTTGTAAGACATAGAACAGTCACCCGATCATAGCCGTACCCGTGGCATGGGTCAACCCTAACACGAGAAAGTCTCCAACGCGGTCCCAAGCATCTTAAACTATTGTTCAACTAGTAAGTGAGGCGCCCAAGCTCAAGTCACACCAGCCCAAGCGGCACGAGTCTTAGGGCTTAGCTCAAGACAATAAGGCCCGAATACAAATCTTTGAGTTGTCATAGGCGCCAGTGGGATCAACTCTTAACCCAATCAAGCATTGGGTCCTAAACAGAGTCAAGTGCCGAAAAGACTCAGTCATACACATGTAAGATTCTGGGCGAGATCTTCTCCTTCTTTCGTGCTCTCGATAGCAGGGACAGTAGTGGAGGGAACACTCGCTACTTAAGGTGAGAAAATGGAAGACGGAATGTATGCATACACATTGCTAATCACATCTAGTCTTTATTTTTTCTTGCATCGTCACCTGACTTAAGCATCAGAGTGCCTTCTGCCACCATAACGGTGGTCATTGCCTTACCGCTGTTCGATTTGCAGGTTTGAGATCTGTAAGGACGGATTTAGACACATCAATTTGACGCCGTTTGTGGGAAAACATCAAGTTTCTCTTGAAACGAACATATAAAGTTCTTTCTAGATAAGCAGAGCATCGAGACATGGTCACCAGCACCAGATTCAAGCACTCAACAACAATGCTTTGACTGGGAAAACCCAACCACAGGGCCAAATCAATTCGATCGAGGAAGCCGAACAACCGCATGGCCCAATCACTGAGGCGGCCATGGCTGACCCTGCACAAGTCAGATCCTGCTTCACATGGATCACTTAGTACGGATGGTGAAAATGATCACTCGGGATCGACAACAACAACCTGAGACCGACCAAAACTTGAGGAAGTCCTAGACCTGAGAGGACACACGAGAGCGCGCCCAGGAAGTCGAAAGCCTGCCCGTAGGTGAGCAAAGAGCTCGCCGAGAGGGGAGCTTAGGAGAAGAATAAGATCATAGGGACCATGCCCCGAAAATAGATAGGAGCACGGTAAAAAACCTGCTCTGACTGGGGGCGGCCGATCCTAATGTCCTATATGATCTCATTGTCCCTCCATTCCCGGAAGAAAACATGAGTGCCCCTCTTCCAAAGAAGTTCGTCATCCATAGCTCGAGTTCTATGACGAAACATCAGATCCATCATATCATTTGCGTCATTACCAAGTTCCAAAGTCTCCAACCGAGATCTATCGATTCATTCCAGGTCCTGCGCGAAGGCATTCATCACCGGGTTTGTCGGGAGCCAATGGATAAGGAAATGGCCCCACTATCTGATGAGCCTCAAACAGAAGCATGGTGAAACCTAAGGGAGTGTTTTACTCAATGTAGCGACAAGCTAACTTTGATCTACGGTTGCAGCGAGGACACATCGGTCACTTCTTTCACTTTCGGTCTCCGAGGATGTCAGTTTTATAACTTTCTTACCTTGGAACCCCCAATGGATATGGCGGGTCTATTAAAAAACACTCATAAATACATCACTCTGGAGGAAATGTTGGCATCCAGGAAGGGGAAAGCAAGGCAAAACACTCATCCAGAGTCAAGGACAAGGACGAACGGAGAGATAGTTTCAAGCGAAAACGGAACAATAATCAGGGTAGGTTCGGCCAAGCAAAGTCATACAAGGCCAGTGGCTCTAGGTACCCCTATTACATTCAGCTCAACTCCAGCCTGTCCGATTTTTTATCCACCATGAAAAAATGGGAAGACATCAAGTGACCGTTGAAACTCAAGGGGGATCCTTCAAAACGTAATAAAGACAAGTGTTGTTCTTATGACAAGGAGATAAACCATGGTACCAAAGATTGCAGGAGCCTTAGAGATGAGATACAATACTGGATCTAAAGAGGACGACTAAAGAAGTTCATCGACTTTGAGGGCTTGCAGCCCCAAGGCGAAGAAACAATACAGGAAATTAGAAACGTGATTCATGATGTCGTACGTGTCCTTTATGAGGCAAACGAGAAGGGGAAACACTCAAATCATTCACTAAAGATATTGGTACGAGAGTTGCGAGTTAGATTGCACTACTGAGATCATCTCGTCCAGCATATACGAAAACAAAGAAAAGTCCCGAGCCTAACATTCACGGAATGGGACATGAAGGGAGTCCACTTCCCCCACAACTACGCCCCAATCATCTCAGTAGGGATAACAAACTGGGAAGTGAGAAGATTAATGGTGGACATAGCAATTCTGTCAATGTCCTGTACTTAGACGCATTCCTAAAAATATAACTGAAAGAAGAAGATTTGAACATGAAAATCAAGCCATGGTCGGCTTAAATGGGGAAAGCTGCAAACAGGTTGGAACAATTATGTTGCCGGTAGTTGCAAGACAACCAAACCTACAGAGGATCTTGATGATAGAGTTCTCGGTTGTAGATGCCCGCCCGAATATAACGTAATGTTGGAACGACCTTGGTTACACCACATCTCCACCCAGCACCAGTGCCTCAAATACCCTTTCGACGGTGAAGTAGGGACGATCAGAGGGGACTAGACCATCACTTTAGAATGTCACTACATCGCGATCGGACAACGGGAAAATGGAGCACACCGACCCGAGCAAAAATATCTGGATGAGAAAACTCTGAATCCAAATAAAGAGGACCCACCTTCACTTTCGCACATCGAACCTCCATCCAGCACAAGAAGGAGGCCGAATGCTGGGCAATCGGAATAAGAGACCATCACTATATACTTGGATAGGCCAGCTAACACGAAAATAGTCCAAATAGGCTCCAACCTTAACAGAGTCCTAGCAGATCAACTAACTGCACTCTTAAAGAAGAATCAGGATGTATTTGCCTAGACAATGAAAGAAATGGTGGGAATTGACCCCTCAATAATGGCAGTCAACCCTAATTTGAAGCCCGTCAGGCAGGAAAAGAGGTCGATAGTGCTCGCGGGCAACCAGTCCATTAATGAAGAAGTCAAAGACTTCTCAACGCCGACATGATAAGGGAGGTTCAATATCCGGATTGGTTTCCAAACACGGTCTTAGTAATAAAAGAAAAACAAAAAGTGGAGGGTCTGCATGGACTACATGGACCTTAACAAAGCCTGTTCAAAAGATAGTTTTCCACTGCCCAGGATAGACCAGATCATATATGCTATGTCCGGACACATCCTACTCAGCTTCATGAACGAGTATTCTAGCTCCACCCAGATCAGTATGCACCCACCGAATCAGGAGAAAACTTCTTTCGTAACGGACAGGGGCACATACTGCTATCGGGTAATGTTGTTCGGACCAAAAAATGCGGTGGCAACATACCAACGTCTGGTAAACCAGATGTTCAAAGGACAAATCGGAAAGACCATGAAAGTCTACATCGATGACCTGCTGGTAAAAAACCTCCATAGTCTCGATCACCTGGCAGACCTCCAAAGAGCATTCTCCCGACTCCGAAAGTACCAAATGAAGTTCAACTCACAAAATGCACATTTGGGGTACAATCAGGGAAATTTATGGACGACATAGTCAACCGAAAATGGAATAGAGGCTGACTCGAAGCAAATTCAGACTCTTCTCGATACGAGAACACCCACAAACATTAAAGAGGTTCAAAGCCTGACTGAAAGGGTGCTAGCCTTGAACAGGTTCATCTTCAAATCATCAAACAGATGCCTCCCTTTATTTAAGATCTTGAAGGGGAACAAATAATTTCAATGGGAGAGTAGAGTGAACGGGTATTCCAAGATTTAAAGGCGTATATGGGAAGTATTGAGCTGATCTCGAAACCTACTCTGGGTGAGATGCTCTACCTATACTTCTCAGTCTCGGAGCACAGTGTCAGCTCAGCTCTGATTCGTTGGAGACCCTAACCTAGAAAAACTTGCCTTAGGGCTGGTAACTTCCTCCAGAAAATTGAGGTCTTACTTCCAAGCTCGCTCAATAACAGTACTAACCGAGTACCCACTCCGATCAGTATTGCACAAGCCAGAGCTATTACGAAGAATGGTCAAGTGGTCAGTGAAGCTACGATAGTTTGACATCCATTACGCTCCGAGAACGCCCGTCAAGGCACAACCACTAGAAGACTTCTTCGTCAAGTTCATTGGGACAGAAGAATCAGGATTGAAAAATCAGCAAGGAGACTGGAACCACGAGTCACTCTTATTGGATTGGATCCTGCGATGTGACGGATCAAGTGTGCAACCATGGCCTCTACTTGTGTAGATCCCTCTTCCACCTTGTTGGGATCAAGTCACGGTTTGAAATATTCACGCATATAAAATTTGTGGTTAAACATTAAATCAAAACATGTAGGGTTTTAAATGGATCGAAATTGGCTAAAGAAAAAACTCAAAATTTAAAATTATCAAATATGATCAGAATTCAAATTCAAATGCTACCTAATTTTTCCAACACTACCATTCGAATCCAATCCATTTGTAGACCTAAAAGCGAGTCATGTGTTGATTGTAACCAAGGCATCTACGTATGTCTAGAGAAAATAAAACTTTTGGGAACTTTGATCAAGCCTAGGATATAAGAGTCAGGAAACTTTCATTGGTGATTATAGAGTAAGTCTAGTCAGCCTTGTTTGTTGGTCTCTTTTGAGTATTTTCTTGGTTTTTTTACACTTTTACCCTCCCTCTTTAAAACACCACTTATAAAAGGAGTAGAATTGTAAAAAAAACCAAGAAAATGCTCAAAAGAGGCCATTAAACAAGACTTGACTAGAATTGTTGGTGATTGTAAACTTTCTCCATTGCATAATGAACTGTTGGTGTGTTCCATGTAATAGGCGGAAGTTCATAAGTTCTTGTAGTGGATCCACAGGACCACATCCGATTACATCAAAATCCTAACACACTGATCAACCAATCGAACCCAAAGATAGATTAAAGTATGATCATTACTTGGACAAAGCCATATATCTAATAAAACCATTTTAATTATGTCCTACTAGTTGACAATGAATTAGCATTGCTTCCTCATAACCATGCATAAACCCTAAACACCAACCGCACAAATTGTATTATTATACAAGACCTTCGACACAATTGGATGTTTGAATTCCAAAATAATAATTTGTTAAAAGAAATCCTAATATGTAGGACCTAAGTGTAGTTTATGATGGTTAGTGAAGCATGGACAACCCAACGGCCTTTGCTTTACATTTCTTTAATTTCTCATTAAACATCATTTCAATCTGATTAAGAGGCACTAACAACTCACTAGAGGGGAGATTAAAGTGGCCTTGGTTCAAAAGTCTACTAGTCACTTCAGTTCGGTGGATAAGCTTACCTCCATTTGTTGGCCAAATCAACATCAATGTCCTCTAATTCAAACATCTATCTCTAGTGTTTTTGTGTTAATTTTTGTTTGATTAATTTGGTAAACGATCGGTTTAGTGGGGGAGATTTGGTTTCGAGTCATCTAATCAGTGCCAAACTGATTTAACTTTATTATGAGTTAGCATTTGATTAGCTGACTAGAAACTAGTCGGATTGGGAATATTTCTTAAAATCAAGGTACCGAAATTATTTTCGTTTCAGAAAATCACAATCCTTGGTTTTATTAGGTTAAAACATATGAGATTGAGAGATGCCTGCTGACCAAAAAAGTACAAAATATTTCGCGAATTACGTTCGTTAGCTCTCCAGGTCTTGGCCACCTCGCTTACTGTGGGCCTCATTACAGCATGGACTTTACCCAGCCCAAGAGTGCAGTAAAAACCAAGTCCACGAACAGCCCAGCCTTGGCCCAACTCACACTTCTGGATTTAGATGGGCTGTAAAATTCTATTGGTCTCTTCTTTCTCAAATTTTGAATGGTCCAGCCCATAGTTGGAAGATATTGTGCTCCATATCACGTCCCTATGTTTAGACAATCTAAATTAATAGCCGCAACAACAACAATTTAAATGGTATAAACATTTATCAAATAATAAATAATAATAAATCAATTATTCAAAAATTGAATAGCCGAGATCAATCGATTCGTTCATGGTCCTAACGAAGGCATTCATCACCAGGTTCGTCGGGAGCCAATGGATCGGGAAATGACCCACTATCTGTTGAGCCTCAAGCAGAAGCATAGTGAAACCCTCAAGGAGTATTTCACTCATTTAAACGACAAGCTGACTTTGATCGATACTTGCAGCGATGACACATTGGTCACTTCTTTCACTTCAGCCTCCGAGGATGTCAGTTTTACAACTTCCTCACCTTGGAACCCCCAGCGGTTATGGATGGTCTGTTAAAAACACCAAAAAATACATCACCCTGAAGGAAATGTTGGCGTCCAGGAAAGGGAAAGTGAGGCAAATAACTCTTCCGGAGCCGAGGATACGGACAAAATGAGAGATAGTTTCAAGCGAAAACGGAACAAAAACCAGGGTAGGTTTGGCCAAGCAAAGCCATCCAAGGCCAGCGGCTCCATGTACCCCTATTATACTCCGCTCAACTCTAGACTGTCCGATATTTTATCCACCATGGAAAAATGGGAAGACATCAAGTGGTTGTTGAAACTCAAGGGGGATCCTTCAAACCGTGATAAAGACAAGCAGTGTTCTTATCACAAGGGGATAAGCCACGATACCAAAGACTGGAGCCTTAGATATTAGATCCACTACTAGATCTAGAGATGACGACTGAAGGAGTTCATCGACTTTGGAGACATGCAACCCCAAGGCAAAGGAACAATATAGGAAATCTAAGACATGATTCATGTTGCCGTATGTGTACTTCATGGGGCAAATGATGAGAGGAAACATCCGAATCGTGTTCACTAAAGAGATCGGTACGAGAGCTACGAGTTAGATCGCACTACCGGGGTCTTGTCGAGCACATACGAGAATAAAGAAAAGTCCCGAGCCTAACATTCACAAAATGAGACATGAAGGGAATCTGCTTCCCCGACAACTATGCCCTAGTCATCTTAGTAAGGATAACAAACTAGGAAGTGAGAAGATCGTTGGTGGACACAAGAGTTCTGTCAATGTCATGTTCCTAGACGCATTCCTAAAAATGCAACTGAAAGAAGAAGAGTTGAAACCTGCAAATCAAGCCATGGTCAGCTTCAATGGGGAAAGCTGCAGCCCGGTTAGAACAATTATGTTGCCGGTAGTCGCAGGGCAGCCAAACCTAAAGAGGATCCTGATGACAGAGTTCTCGGTCATAGACGCCCACTCGAATACAACGTAATCTTGGACCGACCTTGGTTACACCACATAGAGGCGGTAGTCTCCACCTAGCACCAATGCCTCAAATACCCTCTGACGACGAAGTGGGGATGATCAGAGGGGATCAGACCATCGCTCTAGAATGTCACTTAACCGTGACCAGGCAACAGAAAAATGAAGCACTACGACCCGAACAAAAATATATGGATGAGGAAACCCCAAATCCAGATAGAGAGGACCCACCTCTACCTTTGGACATCGAACCTCCATCCAACTCAAAAGGAAGGCCGAATGCTGGGCAATCAGAAGAAGAAACCATCACAATGTACTTGGATAGCCCAGCTAACACAAAAGCAGTCCAGATAGGCTCCAACTTTAACAGAATCCTAGCAGATCAGCTAGCTGCACTATTAAAGAAGAATCGGGATACATTTGCCTGGATAATGAAAGACATGGTGGGAACTGACCCCTTAATAATCATGCATCGACTGGCAGTCAACTCTGACTTGAAGCTTGTCAGGCAGAAACGGAGGCCGATGGCGCCCGAGGGCAACCGGTCCATTAATAAGAAGTACAAAGACTTCTTAGCGCCGACATGATAAGGGAGTCTCAATACCAGGATTGGTTGAAAAACACGGTCCTGGTAAATAATAAAAATATGAATTGAAGGGTCTGCATAGACTACATGGACCTTAACAAAGTTTGTCCAAAAAAACAACTTTTCACTGCCCTAGATAGGCCAAATCATAGATGCTATGTCCAGACATAGCTTACTCAGCTTCATGGATGCGTATTCTGACTACAACTAAATCAATATGCACCCACTGGATCAAGAAAAAACCTCTTTCATAACGGACATGGGCACATACTACTATTGAGTAATGTCGTTCGGACTGAAAAATGCGGGGGAAACATACAAACGTCTGGTGAACCGGATGTTCAAAGGACAAATAAAAAAGACCATGGAAGTCTACATCAATGACATGCTGGTAAAAAGCCTCAATAGTCTCGATCACCTGGCGAACCTCCAAGGACCGTTCTCCTAACTTCGAAGTACCAAATGAAGTCCAACCCACAAAAATGCACCTTTGGGGTACAGTCAAAGAAATTCTTGGGCTACATAGTCAATCGAAGGGGAATAGAGGCTGACTCGAAGCAGAGTCGGGCTCTTCTCGACACGAGAACACCCACAAACATCAAAGAGGTTCTGAGCTTGACTGAGAGAGTGGCAGCCCTGAACAGGTTCATCTCCAAATCATCAGACATATGCCTCCATTTCTTTAAGATCCTGAAGGAGAACAAAGAATTCTGATGGAAGAGCAGTGTGAACAGACCTTCCAAGATGAAGACGTATATGGGAAACACTGAGTTGCTCTCGAAACCTGCTCTAGATGAGATGTTCTACTTATACATCCCAGTTTCAGAGCACGGTCTCAGTTCAGCTCTGATTCAGGAGGAGAAAGGGAAACATAAGCTCATGAACTACATCAGCAAAACGCTCGATGGGGCGGAGGCTAACTACCCTAACCTAGAAAAACTGGCCTTAATGCTGGTAACTTCTTCCAGAAAATCGAGGCCTTACTTTCAAGCTCACTCAATAACAGTACTGACTGAGTACCCACTCTGATCGGTATTGCACAAGCCAGAACTATTAGGAAGAATTGTCAAATGATCAGTGGAGCTATGACAGTTTGACACCCATTACACTCTGAGAACGACCGTCAAGGCGCAAGTACTAGCAGACTTTTTCGTCGAGTTCACTAGAACATAAGAATCGGAATTGAATAACCAACAAGGATATGAGAACCACGAGCCGCCCTTATAGGATTGGATCCTGCGATGTAACTGGTCAAGTGTGCAACCATGTCCTCTTCTTGTGTAAATCCCTCTTCCACCTTGTTGGGATCAAGTCAGGGTGTCAAATAGTCGCGCATCTAAAATTTGTGGTTATACATTAAATCAAAGCAAGTAGGGTTTTAAATGGATAGAAATTGGGTTAAAAAAAAAAACTAAGTTAAGTTTAAAATTATCAAATATGACCAGAACTCAAATCCAAATGGTATCTAATTTTTGCAACTCTACCGTTGGAATCCAATCCATTTACAGACCTAAAAGCGAGTCTTCATTGTAACCAAGGCATCTACATATGTCTAGAGAAAATAAAACTTTAGGGAACTTTGATCAAACCTAGGATATAAGAGTCATGCTTCATTGGTGATGCGTAAGCTTTCTCGATTGCATAATAAATAATAATATATCAATTGTTCAAAATTTTCCTTTCATAATAAAGATCAACATAATCATGCCATAATTCATCAAAATAAACCATAGGTCAAACAAGCCTAAACTTGTTGCATCAACCAACCCGAAGTCTTTGACTTCAAATACAGCTCAACTATACTCACAACTAGGGGATTGATTAGATGTGTGAGATCATATTTATACTTAGTTATTTGTTTAATACAATCATGTCATGGTCGAAGGTTACATGTCCGTTCCATGGAAATACTACCACGATCTATTCAACAACTGAAAACTTGTACTCCTAAGCAACATGACATTCACTAAACACCGCGAATGCGTTTTGCACCCGCAACTTCCTAAGCTGAGGACCCTCACCATTCCAATCAAGCAAAATCCCTTCCAATATCTAATCAACTTCACCACACCTTCACTGCCCAAAGATGGCTGCAATTTAGCTTTTACTGCATCAACATTTGCATCTATTCTCTTCAACAACTCTTCACTGTAACACGTTATTAAACTCATTCATTAGAATATTTATAATTTGATGAATTACGATGAAGTTGCAAGTATTTGTGTTCATTCACATTGTACCTGGTACACAAAAGATTTTTCCCACTGAGGACCCAACGGTTTTGAATAGAAAGATCACCCTGCGCCAAGAGTTACAATCTTTTATATTACAAATCAGGATGGTTTTTGAAGTTGAAGATAAAAGACGGCTGAAATTTACCCAATTATAAGAATCTAACGAATCATATGAAACTCAAAGCACTAAGAGTGCATGAGTTCGATTCTTATACCCAATGGCTGAGAAGGTTAATAGATTTGCTAGTAGATCACATAGAGGGGGATGGAGGATATTTGTGAATATGAAACATGTAGAAAGGCAAAAGAAAATTGGAATATAAACTATGTTTAATATACATGTGGCGGAGAGAGAAAATATTGTATAGTCTTTTTTTTGTCTCAAAATGAAAATTGTCATAATGTTAGTTTTTATCGAATTTTTACAAACTTTGTATCGTTGAAATGCATTTTCGAAGATATTTCACGTCGTATGCATTTAAAAAAATGTCTTATGCATTTCATCCAAATACCCTCAACTTCATATTATGGAAAATGATTATGGAGAACCTACTATAGGTGTTTGTAAATAGTTTTATATAGTGCCAAAGGCACGGAGAATACCCTAGTCTATATTACAAATCATGATGATTTTTGGTGTGGAGATAAAAGACGATTCAAATTTACCCAAATATATGAATCTAAAAAATCATATAGAACTTAAAGAACTAAGAGTGCATAAGTTTGATTCCCATACCCAAAAATTTTATATTTATTTATTTTCTTCAATTGTTGATGGTAGTGATTAGGCATGTAAGTACGAAGGATGAAAACTTAAGGGTGGTCACATTTTAACAAGTTTTAAACTTTTATCGTGCCAACGGAACGGGGAATACCCTAGTCTATATTACAAATCAGAATGGTGTTTGAGGTTGGAGATAAAAGATGGCCGAGATTTACCCAATTATAAGAATCTAACGAATCACATAGAACTTAAAACACAAAAAATGCATGGGTTCGATTTTCATACCTAGTATTTTGTTATTTATTTATCTTGATATTTAAAGGAAAATAAACTCTATTTATCATGGTAAACTTTTATCGTGCCAACGGCGCCAGGAATACCCTAGTCTATATTACAATTCAGAATGACGTTTGGAGTTGGAAATAAAAGACGGTTAGGATTGAAAGCTACGGGATGAAGATTCATTATCAACAATGACATATTTGTAAATAAGTTGGAAGTGGAAGGACAAATGAAATGAACATAAAGGTGAAATTTTTTGTGGAATGCATATAGGGCGGAGAGAGAAAATTTGTGTTTTTTTAAATGAAAATCGTTATAAATATCTACTTAGTTGTTGAATTTTAATAAACTTTATATGGTTGAAATGCATTTTTCAAGATATTTCCAATGAAACCAATCACTAATGCAAATGCTTAAAGATTTAAATATGCATTTCAGACTATATGCATTTAAAAAAAAATTTAACTTATACACTTCACGTCATAAGTATTTTCAATATCAAGACACATTTAAGCAAAGACCATGAACTTGGCGTCGTTGAAATACATTTTTAAAGATCTTTCCAATGAAACTAATCATTAATACAAACGCTTAAAGTTTTAAAACCAATCATTAATACAAATGCTCAAGTATTTTCACGCCATATGCATTTTTCTCAAAAAAATAATTGTAATCTAATGCACTTCACGTCGTAAGTATTTTCAATATTAAGACACATCCAAGCAAAGACCATGAACTACATATTTTGGAAAATAAACTTTGGGGAGATTTAATTGTGACGATTTTAAATGTGTTTTTTTTTCTTTCTAATTTTACTGAGTTTGACCTATTGCCATGACCAACCTTACACTAGTCTATATTACAAATCAGAATGATGTTTTAGTGGGAGATAAAAGACGGTTGAAAATTATCTAAGCATAAAGATTTAACGACCCTAGACAATTACTCATATTTCATCATCTCTTACAATCTTTCAAGTTCTCATCTTTCAAATACAAATTTATAATTATAATTATTATTGTTATTAATGCGTCAAAAAATTGTCCTCTTGTGAGTTTGACCTGCAAAACATATGTTAAATTGCCAAGGACCATCTTTTGGTGGCCGAAGGCATTCCGATGCTTAAGTCAACAACTATGTTTGAATTTGGAATTAAATTTGGACAAAACTCAGTTAAAGTTGCACACTTGTGTCGAATGTTCCCTTTACTTTTTATAGTGGTTGCAGTTAATTCTCTGTGTGACTTAAGCATGTGAGGCGCAATGGATGCTATGATTCGTTCAGGCCTGAATTTGGGTTTTGATTACATCTTCTTATTGTGGGTCTCTGTGATTGGCTTTATTCTTCTTGGGTTTTACGAACTGTCCCAATAGATGGGACGCCATATCCTTGTGATGGATGTTCTCTAACACGTGTATGGCCATGATGATGGGTCTATTTTGATGTATCATTAGCTACTCCCCCCTTAGTTAGTGGGTGCGTTCATGTAACCACTAACTTCAAGGCGGTTGGTATCCCAATTGCATTTTTGTATTGAACTTAATGTTGTTAGCAACTTTAGGTCGGTCGATCATCTCGATTACTTCTTTATCTGTTCGATTTTGCACACACAGTTTTTTTGGAATTTCGCGCGTCATTATATCCCGTATGTCGCACCACGAGCAGTCACTTCATTTCTTGGTTGTATAAAGGAGATCGTGACGGTTTTATTTCCTTATTTACGCCATCTTTGATACTAGGGTTGTTTCTTCTCTTTATAGTCTTCTTCCATCATTTCTTTCCTGTTCGTGAGGTCTGTTGGATATTTACTGGACGGTGAGCAGCTTGCTATCTGCGAAGCTCATTTTTCCTCGAAGAAGGTTTCTCAAACAACCTTAGATAGCGTCCGCTCCAACTATTCTTTGCCTTCCGACCTTGAGATCATTTTTCCTCATGAAAATGACAGTCTTTGTCGTATGAGGAAGGGATATATTACACTGTACCTGCGTATGTTCCACGCTGGTTTTCGATTTTCAGTTCCAGAGTTATTCTGGTCTTATTTAGATCTTTTGGGTATTCTTCCTACTCATATGAGGATCACTGCTATCTGCAAGAGGCGGAATAGATGAAGTTGGCATTGGAGAATAGCGAAAGAAAGACCATACGTCTGCTGGATGATGGCGAGAAGAGACTCCTCTCTGCTTATGGTGGTCCTGATGCTGCTAAGTATTCTAATGAGGATCCTAGGGCCATTGATGACAAGATGTTACAACTAGCTGTTGTCCAGTCTAAGGAGCTTAGTAGTCGTGATCGAGTTCCCGAGACGCAGTCTCTTCGTTCTCTATTTTCTACTGTTGATGATGGGACGGAGGTCCCATCTTTTGTTCTCGTTGGGACTGCCACTCGTTTCGCTTATGCTATGGTTACTGCGCAACAAGAGGGTGAGGATGGATCTCCTGTCGTTCCTTCTTTTTTCTCGACTGTGGGTGGTGGTTTCTCCATGCTTCCGGATCCCTGTGTTCTTCATTCGCGGATCAGTTGGAAAGAACCTACGCCCGAAGAGATTCGAGTCAAATCGGACAAAAAGTTTCATTGGTTTTCTCGGCTTAATGTGCAAGATGGTGAACGTAAGCTGATTAATGAATGACACCGACGGTCGGTGAATATGCCTTTGCTAGATCCGAGCCTTCATCTTGATGATGGTCTTAGGCTTGTAATGGACGGAATGACTCATCTTGCCTACGCAGGGGTGATGGGTTTGGGTCATCAAGCTAGTCGTAATCTTGCGGTTTCTCTGGAGAGGAAGCCCGTTGTGTTGCTATTGGTGTTTTCCTGTGTTTGTTATCAATATGTCGCGTTAAAAGTGCGATGTTCGGAGCAGATCAAAGCAGTCGGGGTTGCTCAATCCTCGTTGGTCAAGGTGGAAGGTGCACGGGATCAATCTGTAACCGAGCTTGAATCTTTAGGAGTTGAATTAGACGGTATCTATGCACACTTGCATGATGTGGAAAAAGAGTTGTCCGCCAAGAAGGCACTTTATGATAAGGTTGCACTCTCCGTGATAGAGCACTCTAACAATCGCGACATTGCCAAGAAAAGGGTGGAACAATTAATGGCTTCACTTGACGAGGTCAAGGCTAATACCTCTGTGATGCTCACTACTGCTAAGGGCCGACTTATAGTGGCTAGAAGTGAGCTTGCTTTTGTTAAGGACAAGTTTCTTGTTATGGAGGTGGCGGATTGGTAGCGGGTTGTCGATGGTTGAAATTTGCTTCTAGATTATATTGAGGGTCTTGGTGTTAACTTTTCTCTATACCATCATTTGGTCTATCAGACTATCGAGGATGAAGACGGTGCTGAAGACCCTACAGGTGATCCAATGGCTGAAGAACCACTGCCTTCTCCTCTTGAAAAGAGAGCTCATGCCTGCCACTACACCACAAGTCATCTTTTATAGCATTTGACAATAGTGTTTTTTACACCAATGCAATGAAAAGTCAGTTTTAGTCAATACTGAAATCTAAAAACGCTATATAAAATTTGGCGGGATTTTAAAAGGAAGAGCGCTCACCCAAAAATATTTGACCAGCGCGATTCTTCTTCTCTCCCCCAAACCAAAAACTTAAAACCCAAAAAAATATAACTCAGTTGCGCCAATCCTTCTCCTCTCTCCCTCTGCTATGATTCTCCTCTTCCCTGTGGTGGGAAGTAGCGATCGCCACTGTCAACTGCAAATATTTTGTAAACTGTAAAGCCGCTAAAATCTCTGGTTTTTCGTACAAGAACGGAAGAGTTTAACCTAGGAAGATGTCAATTTTGAGAGAGTTTACATCGAAAAAGATCGATTTTGAAAGAGTTTCAGACCAAGTCGTTTACTTTTTTTCAATTTCAAGGGTTTGGGACGAGTTCTTTGATGATCAAAACTTTGATATTCAGTTTACCATTGTGGGCAGTAATTGGGGTTTGTGTGGGAGCGTTTATAGTGCTGGTTCTGTTCACACTCTTCTTCTGCATCACATCTCTATGCAAAAGGTCCTCTTTGAATGAATCGATAAGCTCGAAGAAGAAGAGGGTGTCGGTGAGAGACCCATCACCAAATGTGTCGAAAGAGATCCGAGAAATTTCTTCAGCTCATCATCAGCAGAGGCCAGCTCCAATTGCGGTGCCGGAGATCCAAATCGATATGGGGAAGGTGGAGCACAGGGTGGTGTTCTCTGATAGGCACTTCAGTGGGGAAAGTAGGTCGACAAATGCGACGGATTTGGCTTCCATGGCCGCATGTCCACAAGAAGTTTTGCATTTGGGGTGGAGGCATTGGTACACTTTGAAAGAGCTTGAAGCCGCTACTAATGGATTGGCGGATGAGAATGTGATTGGGGAAGGTGGGTATGGGATTGTTTATCGCGGAGTTTTGCAGATAATACGCTGGTGGCAGTGAAGAATTTGCTCAATAACAGGTACTCATTTCTCAAATTTTAGTTTGTTTTGTAAAGATTGAATTTATGTTTTCAAGGTCATAATTTGCAGGAGATTCATTCAAGATGAATTACAGACATAATTGTAAATAAATGTGGGATGAATTAATGAAACACATTCATTCAAGATGAATTACAGAAACCCAGTTGGAAACAAATGGGATAAATTAATGGATAGATATGCTCAGTATTAACTATTAGGAATAAAAGGAAGGTTTTTCAATTTTGTCTTTGTTGTTATGTTGGTAAGGCATGTTTGGAGTACTAAATCAACAAAATTAGATAATTTTCAAACCCAACTGGATGCTTTGATGTTAGACTACGGAACTTCTACTTTGGTGCCGGTTTTTTAGACAAGTTCGCAAAATTTTCCATTTCTGTTGCGTTGTTCAGGCATAATAGACTTAGTTAGCCATCAAGTTCAAAAATCTAACATTTTTCAAAGACAAACTTCAATTGGAGTGTTGATTGGTGGAATGGCAATTCTGCTGGAGTTACATGCTTGGTCTTGATTTTAGTAACTCTATTAGTTTCTATTGTATTCTTTATTTGATTTTCCAAATGGTCACAATAGAAAACATTGTCCTGTTCATTTACATTTTGAACTAGAACTCAATGTAGATTTTCTCCACTTTCTACTCCCTTGGTAATGAAATTAATGATTTTTCAGAGGGCAAGCTGAGAAGGAGTTCAAAGTAGAAGTTGAAGCAATTGGACGTGTTAGACATAAGAATTTGGTGAGGTTACTAGGGGACTGTGTCGAGTTAGCTTACAGGTATCACTTCAATTCATTTTTCTGTCAATAAGTTCTTTGTATAAGTTAGGAGGTTTACTCATCTTCATTTTATATATTCGAATGGAGGGTGGTTAAATTTCAGCATTTTTACTCCATCTGGTTTTATTGATCAGAATGCTCATGTATGAGTATGTAGACAACAGTAATGTTGACCAATGGCTCCATGGTAATGTAGGCCATGTCAGCCCTCTCACATGGTAAATTAGAATGAACATTATCCTTGGAACAACTAAAGGGTACAACGATAATTTTCCTAAATTTCGTATGTTATAGTTGTATACCGACACAAGTATTAGGAAAATATTTACAACTAACCATGTTTTTGTAGTTTGGCCTACCTTTACGATGGTTTGGAACCAAAGGTTGTCCATCGAGATATAAAGTCCAGCAACATGTTATTAGATCGACAATGGAATCCTAAGGTGTCTGATTTTGGGCTTGCAAAGCTATTATGTTTTATAAAACAGTTACGTGACCACTCGGGTGATGGGAACATACGGGTTAGTATTTTTCTTACACAAGTTCTCTATCCTTCATCTAATATCTACTCTGCATTTAGCAAAATAGTTATGATGGACATTTGGATTTTGTAGCTATGTAGCAGCTGAATATGCTTGCACGGGTATGTTGATTTCTCATCGCTTGGCTCAGCAGGTTTGTTCAAGTATTTTTTTTTCAAGGATGCTACGTCTTTAATGATTTTGAATGGAGGATGGTATACATATGACACAATGGGTAATTCATTGATGCAGGGAGCTATCACCAAGATAATGACGACAATAGAAGAAATGGCTGGAATGGATGTCCTATGTAGTGACAAGACTGGAACTTTGACGCTGAACAAACTCACAGTTGACAAGAATCTCATTGAGGTGATGACTGTACATGGTATATTTTCACAACCGAAAGACACAAAAAATTCCTGGCCTAACCCATTGCTTGAACTCGTCTATTTAGGTTTTCTCGAAAGGGGTAGCTCCAGACACTGTTGTTATGATGGCAGCTCGGGCCTCCCGAACTGAAAATCAAGATGCAATTGACAGGGCCATAGTCGGGATGCTAGCATATCCAAAGGAGGTAAGTGATGGTGATGATAATGAAGCATAATAGTTTTCCTCAGCAAATTGATTGATTATGGAGTCTGTCAATCCTATTTGCGTAACCTTTTTTCCCTGTATTAACACTACCAGCATGCAAGAGCTGGCATTCAAGAGGTCCATTTCCTCCCATTTAATCCTACCGACAAGCGTACAACTTTGACTTATATAGACAGTGAAGGCAAAATGCATCGAGTCAGCAAAGGTGCTCCTAAGCAGGTATTTTTCATAAACATTTATATATTTAAGTATTTTGTATGGTCTATGCATGCTTTGTTCTGACTATTATGTCTTGCAAATTCTGAATCTTGCTCACAACAAGTCAGATATAGAGCGAAGAGTTCATGCTGTGATCGATAAGTTTGCTGATCGAGGCCTACGTTCACTTGCAGTAGCTTACCAGGTAAATAAGTTTTATCCTTCAATAACTTCCATTGTTTACTGAATACTAATCTTCGGGGTGTTTTGTCTTGGTATGAAACAGGAAGTTCCAGTTGGAAGGAAAGAGAGTCCCGGAGGTCCATGGCAGTTCATGATTTCTTGGAACAGCTCGGTTTCATGTTGCTTGCTCTCATATGGCAGTTTGGCTTTCCACCCTTCATGGTGCTAATCATTGCTATCCTGAATGATGGTTGGTTTTCTTTATCCTTATTTTTTTCCTAGTTTAAAATTGTTTTATATTGTTTTCATCTTTTTCCAAACAGTTTGCTTAACAGGCTAACGGATGCTTCTAGTTGGTCTGTTAGCCAGTTTACTTTTTCCTACATATTCAAGTTCCATTTTCTTCAAACGTCCTTCATCATAGTGCAAAACTGATTCAGCTCAATATTTCAGGTACCATAATGACAATATCAAAAGATAGAGTAGAGCCTTCTCCTCTACCAGATAGCTGGAAGCTATCTGAGATATTTGCAACTAGTGTTATTCTTGGTAGTTACTTGGCAGTGATGACAGTCATATTCTTTTGGGTAGCATACAAGACAGATTTCTTTCCGGTACAAAGCTTCTTTTTGGGTTTTTATTTCCTCTGAGAACTGAGAATGCCTTGAACTGTGAATTTATATTTATCCCAACATTACTGTGCCTATTAGTGTCCAATTTGATCATCGAAAAATCTCAATCTATTGAAGAATATATGAGTACTCTGATGTATATTTGGAAGCCATGGTTAGTTTGTCTATGGTGAATATAATTTACCACACTCTCAGTTGTTCTGATTAGCTCTCTTCTCTTGCTTCATAAATTTTCAGCGTATATTCAAAGTTTCGAGTCTGCAAAAAACAGCTCGAGATGATTAGAAGGCTTGCATCAGCAGTATACCTGCAAGTAAGCACAATCAGCCAAGCCTTCATCTTTGTGACACGATCACGTAGTTGGTCTTTTCGTGAGCGTCCTGGTCTTTTGCTTGTGGTGGCTTTCTTGGTTGCACAGTTGGTGAGTAATTTGTATCAGGCAAATCTTGCTTCCTTTCTAATTTTTTCTTTTCTTGGGCTTATCGACTTTTTCATGTGCAGATTGCTACTCTTATTGTGGTCTATGCTGATTGGGATCAAAAGGTATGGTTCTATTTTCTTCTTTTCCTTTGGGTCATTATTTTTCCTAGATATTTTTTGTTTTGACATACATTATTTTGATTTTTATCGGTGTTACGTTTGAATGACATTGATTTTTACCAATCCAAAAGCACCTTGTATGGCCATCTCTCCAGCATTGATTTTTTCTGATGCAGTCAGTTCTTACTGGAGAGTCCCTTCCTGTCACAAAGAGGACATGATATGAAGTCTTTTTCTGGTTCAACCTGCAAGCAAAGAGAAATCGAAGCAGTTGTGATAGCAACAGGGGCGTACTCTTTCTTTGAGATTCAAGACATGGTAAATGTCAAATTTTATTCTAAAACACATAATTGGCAGACAAAGTTTTGATCATTTCAAATCACGGAGCAAGTGGAGTATATCCACCCTACAACAATCTTGCTTATCAGCAAGCAATCGATGATTGTGTTGACATCATAGACTGCACAGTACAAATGCTATGACTGCTTTCATGTCAAGGGCTAGAATGATCCCTGAAATCCAACCAGTAAATGGGATTTTTTCATTTGACTTGAAATGGAGCGAGATTCAAACCATAAACGTAAGTTTTCTTACCATTGGTCGTCTTAATTGTCTAGCATATTATACTTATATTCTTATGGAAACTCTTTTTATACTACTAAACGAATTGCATATAAATGCATCGATGTCATGTCTACTTTTTCTTTCAAGGAAGGATATTATAACCTACATAAACATTCATTTGACGAAACTTTTGATTGAAGAATGCATATGAGCAACTTAGTCACTAGTTCTGAAAATGATTGGAATTGGCGATAATACTGATCTTTGGGCTATCTCCTTTCAGCGCAATTATACAGCCCGCTTGATGATTCTTACTAAAATCACTTGCTTATATCCTACACTATCCTTCTTCTATTGACTCATTTCTTTCTTTTAATTGATGGTCATTCAAAATATGAAGCCATTTGAATCCCCTCTTACAGTGAAGAAATGTCTCTCATGTTCTGGCGCATCCCCTATTATAGTCTTGGATGATGATAACCATATAAAGTAAAGTTCATTGCTTGCTTTCTCATGAGATATAGTCTTGTTTTCTTTAAGTTCTAAATCTCTTTTGTTGTCTTCGGTCGGTTCTCTCGGCTGTAGTTGTGAATATTTTTATTAGTACTTGACTCTTTTATTTCTCAAAGTAAATGATAGAACACCTTCCTCTCCCGTGCCTCCCCTGGCACTGCAATGTCCAAGTTTCTCTGAGGTTATGTAGCCTCTTTCCAAGTTCTTGTGAATTATTTGATTAACAATCATAGAAACATGCGATAGATGTTAAGTTGCAAAGTCTACAAAATCAGAGGAAAGACCTGCCTCCATTTATTCGGTAAAATATATGAATTTTAACAATTGTTATTCATCATAGTAATGAAATTTAGAAGAGATGAAAGAACTTGATCCATTGACCACATTGGTATCACCTTTTCAAACATCTGGGTCTTCAATTCTATACCTTTGCCTTAAAAGAGATTTTTATCTCATGTAAACTTGCTTGTTTAAGATTTATCATGCAGTTGTATATAATGGCGCTACTTTGAATAACAACCAATACTTTCGAATCTGGTGTCTTTCATATCATGCATATTATGGTTTACAAATTTGCTTACACTTTTTTAATTTATCCACAGAATTGAGGCGGCTTGTGCTGCACATCCAACTGCTGATGTTTTCATTAACTTTGCTTCGTTCAGAAGGTTAGTGCCTATTTTCATACTAGTGCGCTGAACTGGACAAAATTTGTTAGACAGAGTAGTAATTGCATTTGATATATTTCCAGTGCGGCTGCTTCTTCCATGGCTGCTTTGAAACAACCAACCATTAGAGTCATAGCTATCATAGCCGAAGGTGTACCGGGATCAGACACAAAGCAGTTGATTGCTTTTGCAAAAGCAAATAATAAGGTAAGCGAAGTTATAAGTCAAGCTGGTCTAACAATAAATGCTTATTAGGATCATAAGTTCTGAAAATGTTGCTGCTAGGAACCATTGTTATTCAGAACTCATTTGCTGCGTTGATAGTTGCACTCTGCCTGACCTAGGTTCTCAATGGCATTTTCAGGTTGTTATTGGCCCTGCTACTGTTGGAGGCATTCAAGCCGGAGCTTTTAAGATTGGTGATACTGCAGGAACAATTGACAATATCATCCAATCCAAGCTTTACAGGCCTGGATCTGTTGGATTTGTGTCCAAGTCTGTAAGTCACTTATTCTTTGCGTTTTTTTAAAATAAGAAATTTGAGATGATTGGAGAAAAGTCCATCTGTAGGACCTCGGGAGAACCATTTTTATTTTTGTATTGACTCTTAGTTTTAAGTTACTCAAATATTTGATATTTCTTTGAGTTTATTAACTTAGTGCTAGTCACGCTATTTGCTAGTTATTTTGTTTGAGATTTGGAAAGCTGGTTACCAGATCTAAACTTTGTTTTACAACTTCAGGGTGGTATGTCTAATGAACTTTACAACGCCATTGCCCGGGTTACAGATGGAATCTATGAAGGTGTGCACATCATTATGCTTGTTATTCCCCCTCATTACTGTTTTCAACATAACATAATTAAGTTTAGCAAAATTGATGAGCTTTTGGTACTTTATATAGGCATAGCAATTGGTGGAGATGTTTTCCCTGGCTCAACTCTTTCTGATCATATCCTGCTCTTTAACAACATCCCTCAGGTAAATTCTCCTTTCACATAATCCTGGTTATATACTTACATATAGCTCACCGAGATATTTTGATCCTATCAGATAAACAACCGTAACCACGTCCACTTTTAGCTGATCAAAATCTGGTACAGTTGAAGATTGAAAGATTTATCTTATTTCATACGCAACCACATAATCTAACATCATTTTAGCGAATTGCTGAATTGAACCAATGTGACCATTATAAAATTGGTTATGATTTGGTCAAACAGAATGGGTTGCATGGCTTTAAAAGCACTCTGATTAGTAAGAGTTTCGATCCTGGAGTGGATCTTCCAGTATCCAACTTAATTTTTGGCTTGGTGGTACCGTATTGGATACATACATTGGTGTATCACTACAACTTTTGAGTATTATGGAAAAACATATTTGCACTGAACAAATAAACTTAGTACCTTTAACAATAATGCGGTGAGTTATTACCCTTATGTCTCGGAATGCTTTACTAGGATTTCAACGCTCTTCTAATTGCAAGTACCATTTCTTGAACCAGGGTGCCAAAAGTGGAGGTAAAATGGAGTCTACACAAACAAAGAACCAAGCTTTGAGGGAATCTGACATTTTAACTGACTATTCATAAACATTTTATGTGTTGCTCAGTGTGGAATCTGACATGTCCTGTAAATCTGACCAATATACTCGTTAATACAAGAACTATCGTGGTTTTAGGGCTCTAGGTGAGGCATCGCCGTGCATGAAGGCATTTGCAGCATTCGATATGTTTGAGACAATTAACAGGAGGCCAGCTATAAATTCCTTTGACTGAGATGGATGTAAATTATTTGATAGATTTTGTGACTCAATGTTTGGTATGGTGTGACCATGCTTCAACTGAAATAAATGTAGTCTGATCTTTATTATTTGATAGATTTTGTGACTTGATGTAATACATTATCTTATTAATTACATTACTTTGCCTCCTTTCATTGAAATGTTAAAGTTTGGCACATTTAGATTTTTATTTTCTAGAAATAAAACTTATAAGATGTTATAAAAAGTCATTTGATAGCAAAAAAAAATAGTTAACTTACAATAGCGTTTTTAAAACGCTATAATAGAGTTACTATAGCGTTTAAGAAACGCTATAAATACTATAAATAGTCAACTTACAATAGCATTTTTAAAATGCTATAATAGACTGTTTCAGAAACGCTATAAATAATATTACTATAGCGTTTCTGAAATGCTATAATAGTCAACTTACAATAGCGTTTTTAAAGCGCTATAATAGACTTACTATAGCGTTTCTGAAACGCTATAGTTGTCAACTTACAATAGCGTTTTTAAAATGCTATAATAGACCATGTATCTATTATAGCTCTGGCAGACACAGCGTTTGCTAAAACGCTATGGTAGCCTACCAAAGCGTTTTTGAAACGCTATTAATGACCATGTTTCTTGTAGTGTGCGGCTACTCCTCGTCCGTTAGATGATGTTGTTGACGATGCTAGGGATCCTTCTGCTTGACTTCCTGCTCCTTTTTTTTCTTCCTTGAATGTAATAGAATAGTTTTTATGAAAGAATGGGAGTTTTCTCCTTTGATTTTCTTCGTAGTTGTGGTTCATCTTGTTGACTTTGTTCGTGTTGCATGTGCCTTTTATAGGTCATTCATTGTTGTCAAAATGATTTGTACTCCAGCTTTGATTTTTACAGCTATATTTTGATTTGTCTAACTTTTGTTGATTTGAATTCTCATATGCTTCGGTGCGTCCATCGCAACCTCGTGTTGGTTGTTTTGGAGCTTTTGTGAGAAAACTGTTTTGGATCTTTTGTGAGAAAGTTGTTTTGTTTGCTTGTCTTCTATTTTGTCGACCTGGTGTGTTAGCTAATTCGAGGCTCTTTTGAGTTGTGTTAACTTGTTCCTTCATCGTTTGCTTTGCTGGTTTGATCAAAATGGAATTTGCTTCTATCGAGTTGGTTCGTTGATCTGATTGACCGGAAGTTGTTTCCTTCGAGTTTTGCTTCGTTGGTTTGGCGTATCCAGTCGACCCAAAGTTGTTTTTACTTAGTTGACTAGTGCGTTCAACTTTTACTTTGCTGGTTCGACGCTCTAGTCGATCTGAAGTTGCTTTTACTTAGTTGACTCGTGCGTTCAACTTTTACTTCACTGGTTAGATGCTCTAGTCGACCTGAAGTTGTTTTTAATTAGTTGACTCGTTTGTCCAACCTTTACTTTGTTGGTTCGACACTCTAGTCGCCCCGAAGTCATTTTTAGTTAGTTGACCCGTTCCTCCAACCTTTACTTCGTTGGTTCGACGCTCTAGTCGATCTGAAGTCATTTTTACTTAGTTGACTCGATCGTCCAAATTCTACTTCATTGTTCAATGCTCTAGTCAACCCGAAGTCATTTTTTACTTAGTTGACTCGTTCGTCCAACTTTTACTTTGTTGGTTTGACGCTCTAGTCGACCCGAAGTCGTTTTTACTTTGTTGAATCGTTCGTCCATCATTTACTTCGTTAGTTCGATGCTCTAGTCGACCCGAAGTTTACTTTGTTGGTTCGACGCTCTAGTCGACCCGAAGTCATTTTTACTTAGTTGACTCGTTCGTCCAACTTTTACTCGTTGGTTCGACGCTTTAGTAGACCCGAAGTTTTTTTTACTTAGTTGACTCTTTCGTCCAACTTTTACTTCGTTGGTTCGACGCTCCAGCCGACCCAAAGTCCTTTTTACTTAGTTGACTCGTTTGTCCAACCTTTACTTCGTTGGTTCGACACTCAAACCAACCTAAAGTCGGTTTTACTTAGTTGACTCGTTCGTCCAACTTTTACTTCGTTGGTTTGATGCTCTAGTCGACCCGTAGTCTTTTTTACTTAGTTGAATCCTTCATCCAACTTTTACTTTGTTGGTTCAATGCTCTAGTCGACCCGAAATCATTTTTACTTAGTTGTCTTGTTCGTCCAACTTTTACTTCATTGGTTTGACGCTCTAATTGACCCGAAGTCATTTTTACTTAGTTGACTTGTTCATCCAACCTTTACTTTGTTGGTTGATCAGACGAGAAGTTTATTATATGTATTCAATTGGTGTCCTAATTCCATTTGGCTTTATATTCTAATTGTTATGCATGGCTTCATTTCGAACCTTTTATCCTTTGTGGGATGATGATTCCGAATTTATAATGTTATTGATTTTCCCTTTTGGATGTCCTGACCATTCCTAACGACCCTTTTTCTGGAGCAGTTACGCTACATTGTGGAGCGATTTCTTCTTAACCATTGCATGGTTGATGTCTATCCTCGTGTTGGGGGTTCGCGTCTTTGCTGTTCTCGTTTAATTCATGATCTTTTTTGTTTGACCCATTACTACTGCTTGGCGTCACTTGCTGAGGCTTGATGGAGTTCGTCGTTGTTAATTCTTTCGTTGGTAATTCAGATTGAATTTGCATCCATTGGTAGAGTCCTCAAGTCGGTTAGTGCAACCGTCTTCAAGGCGTTACTCTTTACGCTTCGATATAGGTTTGCTCGAGTGGAAGGCGCTTCTTTGTTGGGGTAGATGTGTTGTAAAACGTATATCAGTTCCCTAGATTGTTCTTTCGATCCCGTGGCACTGGTATCTGCCTTTTCGTCGAGTCGTCTTCTTTGGATCCAATGCTTGATTTCCTCTTCAGCTTGTAGCAGTCTTCAGTATAATGCCCGTGATCCTTGTAAAAGGAACAATACCTGCTTTTGTCTCTTCCTCCTGGGTCTCCTCTGATCCTAGGTAGTTAGTTGACGTTCGCCCATTTCGCCATGTACTTCAGGTTGTTTGTCAGGATTGTCTTAGAGTTGTGTATGGTTTGCATTCCTTTTTCATTACGCTGGTTATCCGCTCGTGACTGGGCCGTGCCGATTGTGACTTCCTGGATTCCCGCTGATTAGACTCAATTCTCCCACCGTTCCGATGTTTCTTTGATTGACTACTATCTTCCCGTGGTCCATTGTCTCGCCTTCTCTCTTATTTCCTTTCCCGTTTCCTTGAATGATTTTCCCTTTCATGTTCATTTTTGGGTTTCTCTTTAGTCTGGCGATAAAGGTCGCAGCGGCTGTGTCGTCGCTACATCCATTGATCATTGTTAATTCATTAGTGAAACGAGTGACATATTCTCGTATCGTCTGTTCGAGCTTCTATTTGACATGTAGAAGGTAGTGTGGTATTTTCCTCATCCGTTGATTTTCGATGAATCTCGTGATAAATGTGGTGACTAACGCCTGGAAGGAGTCTACTGACCTCAGTGGTAGATTGTTAAATCAATTCATTGCTGTGGAGGCAAGGCAAGTCAGAAATGTTCTGCACATGATCGATTTTGTGGTTTCCTTCAATGCCATCATGTGGTGGAAGTGCCTCAAGTGATCCGTTGGGTTGGTGGTCCTGTCGTATACCTCAAACTTTGGCATAGTGAAATTTTTAGGCATGGCAGTCTTCATGAGGGTGTCAGATAATGGCGGTTTGGCTAATTCGTACAATACGTTGGGATATGTGACTCCGATTCTGAATGGAATCTCAACTTGCGTTCCGTCACATTGTGAAGTCTTGTCTTGGAGGGGTTCATTGTTCTCGAAGTTTCCCTGTTGGGGTTCTACTAGGACTTCGTCACTTCCTTGAGTTCATTTGGAGGAGTTTTGTTGAGGCGGTGCTTGAACAGAATCAGTTAGCTGGACGCACTCTTGGGTGATTTTTTCTAGCATCTTTGTCATATAGTTCATTTGGGCCATAAACAGGTCTACCCGAGGATCCGTGGCAGTGTCACCAGATGTCTGAGTTGTTGCGTGCTATGGATCTGGATTCTCGGGTGCCATCGGTCCGATGATTTGGGTTGTTCCTTGTTCGTGAGTTGTGCATCATTGCTAGTAGGAGAGTTGTTAATGTCATTGTGTTGGACATCTATAGGGTGTGTCATTTCTTATGACAGGTTGTTGATCTTCTATCAGATCGTGGTGAGCTTTGTCATTGTGGATCTTATTTTATAGAAAGGAGACTTGTCGTTCCCCATAGACGCGTCAAATTGATGCATCCAAAAATCGTCATCCTGTGAGTTTGACCTGCAAAACAGATGTTAGATTGCCAGGACCACCTTTTGGTGGCCGAAGGCACTCTGATGCTTAAGTCAGCAACTCTGTTTGAAGAAGGAAGTAAATCTGGATAAAACTCAGTTAAAGTTGCATACCTGTGTCGAATGTTCCCTTTACCTTTTATAATGGTCGCGGTTAATTCTCTGTGTGACTTAAGCATGTGAGGCGCAACGGAATGAGATGTTTCTCGTAACAGTCTCTTCCTGGATGGAGATGCGTTCGTGGAAGCGTAACTTCCCCCACGACTCTTTTTGGTGCAAAGTTCTTCTTCTGTATGAGGGAATTCGTGTCGGGTTTGAATTTGGGCTTTGATTCGTTCAAGCCTGGATTCAGGCTTTGATTCGTTTGAGCCTGATTCGGGCTTTGATTACATCTTCTTATTGTGGGCCTCTGTGATTGACTTTATTCTTCTTGGGTTTTACGAACTGGCCCAATAGATGGGGCGCCATATCTTCGTGATGTATGTTCTCTGCCACTTATATGGTCGTGATGATCGGTCTATTTTGATGTATCATCAATTATAATAATAATAATTATTATTATTATTATTATTATTATTATTATTATTATTATTATTATTATTATTATTATTATTATTATTATACAAGTAACGCACGTAAGCCACAGACCACCGTTGTGGTGGTCGATGACACTCCAATGCTAAAGTCAGACAGGGATCTGAGGAAGGTGTAATGTTGTAAACCAGAAATTTGTAGCGTACCTTAGCTTACCAACCTCATGTCTTATTTATAGTGCAGGAGTCTTGGTTCTACCAGGCCATCGTAGGCGTAGTTTAGGAAGGAGATTTCGTGGAGATCATTATCTAATTAGGAATCATGTTGTAGGAGGGAAGTTCCTTGTTAGCCTTGTGCTCTTAGATACACAGGAGATAGTTCATAATCCAAGAGCAATCTGTAGAAGGAAGTTTCCCTGCGTGGAATGTGCTCTGGTATTTGCTTCCAAGTTGGAAACATAGAGCTATTGTAATTGTTTGTCCGAAGCTGATCCTCGAAAAAAATGTGAGCCTAGCATACTGTAAGAGTTCGAGTCCACCGGGCGGGCTTGGAGCAGCTTGGGCCGAATCAGTTTTGGGTTGAAGCTGGGGCATGTAATTCCTTGAGATCATCGAGACACGTGTATGGCTAAGGGATGTGACCATTTTTTATGTGTCATCAGCTACTCCCCCGAGTTAGTGGGCTGTCACATCGGTTCTCTAAGTCATCTCTTGAAAAGATACGCCGCTCATGATGATTGAATCTGAATCATTCCTTGAGCCGAGCGAGGCATTAATTGGAACAACTAAAGAAAATATTATAATGGCATCAAAGCTAAGCTCGATCGCATTCTTACCCCCACAGACTGGTTTACCCTATTCCCTTTCGCCATTGCCCATTTTATCCACACTTCGTCTTCTGACCATCGAGTCATCCAGTTAGTTTCTAATCCCCACTTGGGACCAAACTGTTTCGCTTTTTCCACATGTGGACCCGTGACCCCCAATGCAAGCGTATTATCTCCTCGACCTGGTCTGACCACCAACATCCTGAGCCTAGTACCAATTTTCACAACAAAACCAAAATCTGAGTCACTCCCTAACTAGATGGAATAAAAACGACTTTCGCAATATTCACAACAACATTAGGGATGCTCTTTTCACTTTGGATAAAGCTCAATATGTTGCCCCTTCAGCCAGAAATGTTGAATCCATCCAACTGTTAGAAGACTGTCTAGCTGACCTTTACCACAAAGAGGAGCTTTTCTGGCGAAACAAATCTAGGGAATCCTGGCTTCAAGATGGTAATCGCAACACCAAATTTTTTCATCTGGCCTCTCTCATTTACCGTAAATGCAACTTGATTCTTCGTATCCGAGATAAATCCAACCGATGGCACTCTTCGCCCTCGGAGGTCGGTGAGGTTCTTATCGATTATTTCAAATCAATTTTCAAGACTTCCCACCCAACCATCAACGATGACATCAATGAGCTTTTCCCTCCCATTAATGACATTCTTACCGCCATCCCTAGTAAAAATGAAATCCATGATACACTCTTTTCCATGGGCAGCCATAAAGCCCCAAGACCGGATGGTTTTCATGTTTTTTTCTTTCAACATTATTGGACCACAGTCAAATAGGATGTCATCGAGGTGGTAGTCAACTTCTTCACTAACCGCAAGATGGATCCGAAATTGAATGAAACATTTCTGGCTCTTATCCCAAAAGTTTATACTCCCAACTCCCCGCACCAATTTCGACCTATAGGGCTTTGCAATGTTATCTACAAAATTATATCCAAAATCTTGGCCAATCGTCTTAAACCTCTCCTGGATAACATTGTGTCTCCCAACCAAGGGTTTTTTCTTAAAGGTCGATCCATCATCGATAACATTTCCCTTGCCCACAAGACATTTTTACAAATGAAACACTCTCGAAAGAAAAAACAAGGATGGATATGGCCATTAAGATTGACATGGCTAAGGCATATAACAAAGAAGAATGGTCTTTTCTTCTTCAGATTCTCAAACAGCTGGGGTTTGTCGACGAGTGGACCCAATTTATTGAACAATGTGTGTCAACTTCTACTCTTCGGGTTCTGCTCAACGACACCCCTTCTCTGAAATAAAATTCACCCGCAGACTTCGCCAAGGCGATCCTATTTTCCTCTACCTTTTTATTATAGTCGCAGAAGCCTTGTCCCGACTACTCTCGACGGTTGAAAGCAAAGCCCTTATCAAAGGTATAAACATCATATACCGATCCCCCTCCATCAGTCATCTGCTTTATGCAGACAACCTCGTGCTCTTTTGCCGCGCCTCTCTGACTGAAGCTCTTAGAGTGAAAAATATTCTCGCGACTTATTGTGCGGCCTCTGGACAAGCAGTCAACTACCACAAATCCTCGATCTATTACAGCTCAAATGTCCATCCTCAACATGCGAAGATGATTAATAGGATTCTTGGGTCCAAATTTCAATTCCAGAGAAAAATATCTCGGGTCACCTTTGCTGCTTTCCAAAAAGAAAGGTACGGATTTCCAATTTCTTGTTGATAAAATTGATGTCAAACTCTCGGCTTGGAAATTCAAAGTCCTATCCCAAGCTGGTCGCACAATTATGATTAAAGTAGTCATCAACTCAATCCCTATCTACACCATGCAAACCTTCCTGCTACCGAGTTCTATCACCACTAAATTGGATCAAAGGAACTTTTGGTGGAACGGAACGAAGAAGGGTAAAGCTAAGCATATTTGTTCTTGGGACCACATTACCCCTCCCAAAAGTCTAGGCGGCCTGAATCTACCTCCAGCCAAGATAAAAAACTATGCGTTAATGGCAAAAAACATTTGGCAAGTTCTCTCCATGCCACGCAATCCTCGCACCACCCAGCTCCGCCATATTTACCTACACAGCAGAAGTATCTTTCAGCTCAACAAAACCCATTCTGTTGCCTCCTTTGCTTTGAGAGGAAACCTTAAAACGCTTGCTAAAATGAAACATCTTATTCAGTGGCAAATCTGCTCGGGAGATAATATTGATCTTTGGAAAGATTGTTAGGTCAAGCCGGGATTCATCTTAGCTTAATGTCCTTCATTCACCAATAACAATGATTCATTGCCCTCCAAAATCTCGAATTTCTGGATTCCTCTCGATAACAATATTCCTTCTTGGAATCCAAACCTCCTCCATGATTGGTTCCCTTCACCAGTAGTCCATGACATCCTTGAATTAACTATTCGCTCGTCCATGGATCCAAATAGACTCATCTGGATTTATGACAAACGTGGAGCCTTCTCTGTTAAAAGTGCCACTAAAGCATTCCTCGCGGAACTTCAGGCATCTTCCACCTCTCGGGACTTGAATCCAACTCTCCCGACCAAACTTCTTCGCGAACTGTGGTTGATCAAGGCCCCAACCAGCACCTTCTTCCTTCTTTGGAAAATCTCGCAAGACATACTGCCTACATTGACAAATCTTAATAGGGTTCATGTTCCCATTGACAATCTGTATGTCTTCTGCCATAATCATCAGGAAGATATTCCTTACATTTTCTTCCTGTGTGGTTGTCTCCAAACTTTGGCATCTCACCCAAGTTCCAATAACTTGGGCCAATATCATGACTCTTCCAACCATCTCTACAACCTTATCCTTTTTGTGGAATACAACGTCCTCTCACACTCTTGCTAAAGAGAAAATGTTATCCCAGTTCACAGCCATTCTCCACAACTTATGGCTTTTGCGCAATGACATCATTTTCAATAAACTCAAATTTAGCATTTCGCACTTCAAGACTTCTTTCTTGAAAACTTGGCAAAAACAATGGTTCCACACACGTACAAACAATTCCACTTCCCCAAATCCAATGAACATTTCCCAGGTCCTGGAAATGGATGTCACCTACTATCCCACAGTTCTACAGCCTACAGGTGACATAGCTGAGCCCAAGACAAACCATGGCCGAACATCTAACCCACTCCCCGCCATCCCCCTCACAGACCAAAACCTGAATCCCCATAGCTCCCCCCGACTGGCCATTTTTCAGGCTCAATTACAAGCGGTTAGACACCATCACCTCAACAAATTGGGCACAAGTGTTAGACCTATTCCCCCAACCTTACTCCGGATATGATGCTTGTTTTTTTGCTTCTTCACAGAAAGGTGTAGTAGAGTCTTAGTGACAGATGCTATTGGTAGATTCATCGCAAGGATTTCATCTCCCATCTCTGGCAAAGTTGCAGATAACACTATGGCTGAGTGTTATACTGCAGAGGCAACCCTTTTGTTAATCCAGAGTACACGTTGGGACACAGGTTTTCTGCTCGGTGATTCAGGCTCTCAGATATCTCTTTTGCACTCTCAGGATCAGACAAGCCTTATCACGGGATGCTGGATGTGGCAACCGCTTATTAGCAACATTAAGCATTTACCTTCACTTCATAGCCAATGGTACTGTAACTATATTCCACGTGAGCTTAACGGCGAAGCTCACGAACTTGCTAATATTACCGGTAAACTTATTTGTAATTTTGTTTTAGTCTAATATATGCATAATGCTTCAACAACAACATAATAAAAAAAGGATCCAAAACCATTAACGATGCATTAACAAATCTGTCCGAAATACGTTACCACATTAATTAGAAAGCAATAAATGGTGAGCACATAGATTGTCAAGTAAGCGGTAGATGGAGTAAATTACAGGATAAACACTTAATTTGTCACTAACAGCAAAGCATCAGCACTCTGCTTAATCAGCTTCCATGCAGCAATGACATGGTGCTCCTTGGTTAGTGAGGTTCCCACGGCAAATCTAAGCACGTAGATTCCAGCGATAATGGTGTGAGTCATGTACGCTTGCCCAGTTGAGTTCACTCGATCCAGCAGCTTTCGGTTCATCAACTCGACTCTTCCATCCAAAGAACCATCCTTAGGGTTCAACCTAAAGCACACCAATGCAAACTTTCTCGGTGTAACGATCTCAAACCGCCCGTCCTCCTTAAGCATTTCTTCGAACATTTTTGCCATTCGAACATCAGACCGAATGTGCTCTTGAAGGTTTGCAACGCCATAGCTCCTGAGCACGAACCACAGTCGGAGTGCTCTAAACCGGCGTCCGAAACCAATTTGCCAGTCCTTGTAATCAATCACGGTGTTCGACTCACTAGGCTTGTTCTTCAAGTACTCCGGGTTCGTGCTCAATGCTTTGTTCATCAAATCAGGGTTTTTAACCCACAAGCAACAGCAATCCAAATAAGTGAGAAGCCACTTATGTGGACTCATACTAAGCGAGTCCACAAGTTCAATTCCTTCAAAGAAATGTCGAAACTCAGGGCAGATACAAGCGCTACCTCCATACGCAGCGTCTACGTGGATCCATACGTCGAAGCTATTTGTCACCTCAGCAAGTAGCCCCACTGGATCCACTGCTGTGGATGAAGTAGTCCCAACGGTGGCACAAAGATAAATTGGAATAAAACCAGCATACAAATCATTCTTCAAAGCAATTTCGTAGGAATTGCTCTTATGTTGCTAGGTAGTATCCCAGCTATCTTGCATGCTTTTGCGAACGTAGAATGGGTTTGATCAGAGCCATACACAACGAGCTTGCTGATATTTCCTTCATCTATTCGTTCAAGAGCACGATCTCTTGACGCAATAAGTGTGCACAAAATTGCTTCACTAGTAGTACCTTGTAGCACACCACCACCCGAACCTGAAAACATGAAAGTTTTGGGCAATCTAAGCATCCCAGCGAGCCAGTCCATGACGACTGTTTCCAACTCCGTAGAAGCTGGCGAAGCCAACCAGTTGAACCCGACCGAGTTGAAAGCTGTGCAAAGCATTTCTCCCATGACTGCTGCATTGCTCACTGTCGCAGGAAAGTAAGCGAAGAAATTGGGACTCAACCAATTGGTCATACCCGGGACAATGTGGGTATGGACGTCATTGAGTATGGCATCAAATGGTTCAGGAGTGAAGGGAGCAGCGTTGGGTAATTGGTTTCGAAGGTAACCAGGCTGGACTTGGCTGAGAACTGGGTGGGACTCGATTTTCTTGTAGTAGTCTACAATGAAATCAATGGTTTGATATGCTTGTTTTCGGAATTCATTGAGGTCTAGAGGCTTGAACTCCCCAAGGGATTCACCAAAGTTGGTTTGAGTGCTGCCCATTTCAATGATTTTTGGTGAGTTGAGAGGGATGGGAAGGGAAGGAATGTATGTAGGGGAATTCAGTGTATTAGGGTTAGAAATGTGATGTGGAGAACCGAAGAGTGTGGAGGGAGTTTAAATAGAGAATAGATTATTAACGGGTTAATTTTTTGGGAGTGATAATATGACAACGCGGCATTCAATTAATACAACAAATCAACCAAGCTTCATTTTGCACGTTACTAAATTTCCATCACTCATGAAATCAAATCTCATGTCAACAGTTGTTTGATTGTATATTTAACAACAGAAAACTATTTTACACGTTATTATTTTTCCATCACTCAAGGAAATCAAAAAATTTTACCCCTTAAAATCAAAATCCACAAGATCGATTTCAATACTCATATTTATTAAACACGTGAAAAATGACATGGCGATTGCAGCTCATTGATCAATCATTAGTAAGACTTTGGGACTTTTTTCCCACATTTATTTACATAGTTGGATATTTGGATATCCGTATCCGCCCCAACCTCTATATTCCCTTAATCAAATCCGCCCCAAACGAAGCGAGTGGGGCGGATATCCGTAAAAATCTGCCCCACTGCCATCCCTAACTGGGACTTTCAAACCATTCATGTCCTATGTCCTTTACCAACAACGATAAACACGTGAAGAAAGACTACACGGTATACTTATTACGAAATTAACCTTAGACTGTTTGGTTAAGGGGTTGGGGAAGTAAATGAGTTTCAATGAGTACCCTGATTTGGAGGAATTACAATTCATTGAGGCCAGCAAAGAATTTATTTCCTTGATTGGGGAGAAATACCCACTTTTTGATAGTACACTTTAGATTATTGCACCGGTTACCCTGTGATATGATTTCGAGCAATATACATGGGAGATTTTTATGTGATTAATGAAAAAAGGATTTACATCCCTCTATTCACTAATCTAAATTTAAGATACCTCTCGAATTTAATAAAATTAGACATACCCCATAAACGGTCCAAATTTGATGAGGTTATTTTAAATTGACAAATTTGCCCTCCTTTGATTTACACGTGTTAGCTCTGACTTTTGAAGATCTCGAGATCCCAATTTCGTTTTGTGAATATGGGGTATGTCTAAAAAGCTTCATTAAGCCTACTATAAAACATTTTCAAAATATTCACTACAAAAGAAAAGGCCTTTAGCGTCGTAGGCAAAATCGTTGCTATAAACAACATTCCGTCGCCATACATATTGGGCGACGAAATATTTATCGGGCAAAAGTTGTCGTCACAGCTCTGTCTCGCAAGCGTTTGAGCAACGAAAAAAATCTTTGTCGTTTCAGATTCCTCTTGAGCGATGACAGCAAAGTTCATCGCAAGAAGGGTTCGTTGCGAAATACTGTTTTGCGCAACATTATTTTCGACGCAGGAAATAGAATAGTTCGTCGTGCAACAAAATAGTACTATATCCATTACAAATTAATAATTTAAAACCGTATTGTATCCATTACAAATTAATAATTTAAACCATACTATGTCAATTAAAAAAAAACACACACACACACATTGGTACATTTTCTAGGGATGGGGTGGTTGATGGTTCATCGACGGTAGCAGGAGGCTCGACAAATTGATCCCCAATTGTTGGAAAGCCCCGAATAACATATTCTACCTAGTTTTCTCCCGGCCCTGCCGTCCCCCCTCACGCGCATTGGCAGCATTTAGCTCACTATGTAATTCCTTCACTCTAGACTGTAACGATGAAACGATTCCGACTAACCGCTGCAAACTTGAATATGAGGTGTCGACCTCACGAACTCTAGCTTTCCCCATCCCCCAAACAATCTTTCAGGGTCTCAGACCCAGAGATTCCAACGTCTCCGTCAAAATATGTAATCCTGGATCGTCAATTGTGAGTTGCCCCAATGGAGTTTCTAGGGGATGTTGCGAGGCCACTTGCTCCATGTAGGCATCCTGCCTCTCCACAATTGTTTCCTTCATTAAAAAATTATAAAAAAATTAATAATTTTTAAAACAATAGAAGCGACAACATGCAAAAAATGCAAAAGAATAAAACTTACATGCAACTTCACAACCACCTCATTGCTAGGTAGTGCATAAACATCCTTGAACATGTCGATTTCTGGAAATTTTGAACCCTCCTACAAAACATTGTGAAAATAGTAAACCAACTAATATAAATATTTAATTGAATGTATTGACTAAATAAAATAATGAAAATTAAACATATTAATTCACTTACTAGCTAGACATCGTTCCTCCAACCTATAAAAGAAGGATAACGAATCAGAGTGATGTAGAATTTTTTTTTACCTTGGTTCGCCTTGTTCGCCTCAAATGTTTTCTTTATAATTATTCAAAATATTCATCAAATACGTTATTACACACACACACACACACACACATATATATATATATATATATATAAATTTATCTTAATTAAATAAAAATATTAATGCTTACCAAAATTTTAGGAGTTCGAAAATGATCGCACAACCACACCCACTTATCAGACCTATGCTCCAATTCGATTGGGGGTTGGGCCTTAGCACTCTCCACATCAAGAAACATCTTGAAGTACAGGTGGAGTGTGTGCTTCCAATCCCTATACCGATCCACGAACGCATCGTTGATATATTGATGATTGTTGGGATCATTCATGTCAAACTCAAAGTTGACCTGAAATTTTAAAAAAATATTTATTAATTCATCTAAAGCCCTAAAAAGGTGGACTCCAGCACAATCCAAAGCTTCTTACATATAGTCATATAGATAACAAGTTGAAAACTTAAAACAATAGATAAATGACTAAAACTTACTATGAGCGCATCCAGCACCTCGGCCTGCCTCACCCTGTAGTGCAGAAAATAAAAATAAAGAGTTGTCCTCATTGACAAAATTGAAAGATGTAGCAAGACTCGAAACATCTAAATGTATAAGCTGACAGGGAAAACTCAAAGAGTTGCATAAGTTTTGAATGCTATGGAGAAATGACAGCAACAACAAGCCCATAGGTCATAGTGTAAGCAACCAAATTCTTAAAGTTGTACCCTTTAAACCTTGTGCCCCTTAAAACATCTAACAAATAAAAAATTTTGGGGTCTAATGTATACAATAAATATTGAATGTAAGGAACTTAGCCCCCAACTTCACTTGGTTCATATCTCAACTGCAACATATTTTCTACTTTGCATCAACAACAACCAATACCAACTACCCCAAACAAGAAATGTAAATTCCAACATCACCCAATAACAAAACAAGACAAAAGAATATCATTTTTCCATATTCAATAAAAAAAAAAAAAAAAAAAAAAGGAAACTTGAAGAGATCCATCAATAAATTAATTCTTCCCAAAACAAGCTCTATACAAAAATCTAAACCAAATCTCAGATACTCATTAATAGAAACACCCTCCTAATTGCACAAACTTAAAATTAAACACATTTGGAAGAAAATCAAAAGAATCAAATTTCCAATTTGCATCCAAATCAAGCAAGAACGGAACAAAATAGGAAAATAAAGGAATATACACAAACTTATTCAAACAGTATTGTGCAAAATAAACAGTGTTGAAACGATGATTTGATTTGAGAAGGGAAATGAAATCAAAATACAGTAGACGATGAGAGTGAAAATAACTTACAGTTGAGAGCACCTCTTGATATATAAACATTTTCCTCAGAGCAGTTGAGAGCACCTCTTGGTGTGTTTGTTAGGCTAGCAATGGAGAGACCTTGCGAACTAAAACCTAATTAAAAGGGTAGATTTTGCACGACAAACACATTCGTCGCCATAAATCAATAATTTCGTCGTGCTAACTTTCAAATTCAGGCCAAATTTTAGCCGCCAAGAACACGCACCAAATTTTTAGGTTAGCACGACAAAAAAACGAGTAAGCGTCGCGCAATGTGCTTTTGGGTGATGAAATAGTTCAACTAATCGCTAAAAGGGTGACACTGTTTGCACGACGAAATATTCTAACTTTGTCGTGCAAATATTAAATTTGTTTATTTTAGGGAGAAACTTTGATATCATTGTTTAATTAATTAGTTGAACTTCGACATCCATTTAACAAATTTACGGTAAAAAAATTTTATGGTATATTGAAAATTTTAATTAAGTGAACTAACAAATATAGAATATTATTAACGAAAAACAAATTATATTCCTACAAATGTATTTAATCTAAATGAGTACACTAATCACTTTCGACTTCTTCTTCAAGTTCATCCAACATGGTTGCCTTAGATTGTCTATCACAAACTCCATCTTTTGCAGATGATATCTCAACATCATAATCGTCATCAATCGGGGGAAGTTCGACAAATAACTCAAATGGTTGTTGGATAATGGGAATGCTTGAGAAGACAAATTCTCTTAATCAGAGGAGTAGTCATCAATGTGGTCATCAGAAGCCTTTTTAGGAATATCCTATATACTTCTGTGCTAGATTGTCTAGACTACTTTCCATCCACCACCGGCTTTAAATTCATGTAGATAAAAAATTGTTTTGCCATAGTTGCCAAAATAAAAGGATCATGCTCATACCAAAGTGTGATATGATTCGTCGTATTGGTGACATGTGTCCTTGCAAACTCAACGAAGCTCTCAATCCCATTAAATATTCATCACAACATTTGTCCTAATTTTGTATCTATTGTCTTTCCATTGCGCCTATTTTCAATTTATAAACAAAACATGAGAATTCGAGTGAATTAACGACACTAATGTGATTAGGTTCTTATGTGGAAATTTTCGACAACATCTCAATTACAATTCTTCAAGTGGACGTAGATATTATCAATTAATAAATATCTATGCACTCGAAAAACAGTGTGAGACACCCCCAAAAATCCCACGACCGCAACCTAATTTCATGAAATTAAAAAAAAATATTTGTAGCAATTTCCTCACCGTTCTCCAGTGATAAAGAGGGAGGATTGGAAGTGGTCGCCGGCAACGCAGAGAGAAAAGGACGGAGCCTATAGTGAAAAATAAAAGGATAAAAATAGTGAAAAATGCATATCTGATTGTTCTACTTCGTGAAGAAGATAAACAGGTAAGATCTTGCCCGACAAAACAATTCGACTTCTTAGGACGTTTAAGTTGGTCGCTCAAAGTAGCTGATTGAAAACATTAATGTCATTTTAGGGCGATGAAAGTGATCGTGTTAGGAGACAACACTTCGTCGCTCTTAATTTATGCAACGAAGGCTTCAATTTCGTCGCGTAAGATTTTTTTTAGTGACAAAACAGTGCGTCACTTTAGCTTGTTAACTATTCTTTGTAAATGCACGACGACAGTAAATTCATCATCGCGTTAAGTTAATTTTGAGTGGCGAAACATGCTTCATCGCGCTACGTGTTGTTGCTAAAGGGGTTTTTTGTAGTGATTGAAAGCCAAAAAACAAAACATATAGAAGTTGTCCATTTTTTATTTTTTATTTTGAGTTTGGCACTCACTAGTTTACGTCTAATAGAGTCTAACCTTCATATTTAAAATTAATTGAGTTTAACCCTCAAACTCACATTGACTGTCTCAGTCAATGCTAGAAATATATCTTGACTTCCCTTCACTGTTTAAAATCCGATAAAACCCACATATACCCTTGACTTAAATAACATGTGTAAGTCACATGCTAAGTCCAAAATCCATCTAATGGTTGGACAAATCAAAAGGAAATCCAACGGTGTCATCTCATCTCCTTCACCCTCATCAAAGCAAGGAGTGAATTGATGAAGAGGAAGGGAGTATGGCTTTAAACTCAAAACACACCAGCATAAACACTTATTTCAATTGGTTAGACACCTCCATGGCTGCGAACAACAACAAAATCCAATCAAACCCTGTAGATAATAATCTCTTATTGGGTTGTTGTTTTTCCTTGTTTGATCGTATACCTCTGAATTGTTGCAAAGACTTTCTAACACCGTTACTTAGGTAATTCAACATGACTGATCACTATATGTGATGAAAAGCTAGCTAGGGACAAAAGGTAAGAAGGAAGGATGACTTGGTGGGTGGTTTGATGAATTGTGTGGAAAAATCAAAGGGGGATTCTTATAGGTGGGTGGGAGTGATTGATGAGAAAGTGGAGAGAATGACGTGAGAGAAGATTAGGTGTTAAAAATGAAAGAGTACTACTTATTATGGTGGAATTGCATTTGAGGATTTACGTGTGTTATAAGTACTTTTGTCACTTGGCCATTATTTTATTATACAAAAAGGCCCACTGACTAGAACAACATGATAAGAGTTTGTCCTCGTCTACAAAACAATCACTTATTATAGAAAGAGGGAGAGGCGAAGAGGTCTCTTAAACTCTCTTGATGGATTAAATCAAAGACTTGTGTGTTTGTTTGGGTTTTTGTTGAAGGATTCATCTTGTCATGTGAGTTGCTTGTGCTCGAAACCTTGTAAATTTTTTCGACTTAGCTTTACTGATTAGTAAGGAGATGAGATGAGAAAATTGGGCTAAAAGAAATTGCCCTTGGATTTTTAAGAAATAACTTACATGTACGTAAATACCTAATTTAACTGTACATCTAGCATAACATGTCCTAGACTATTAATACTTTAAATGTTTATTATTGGAAAGGGTGAAGGAGATGAGAGGACACCGTTGGATCTTCTTTGATCTATCCAATAATCGTCAACAATTGGATGGATTTTGGATTTAGCGTATGAGTTGCACATGCCATTTAAATCAAGGGTATTTGTGGATTTTATGGAATTTTAAACGGTCAAGGGAAGTCAATGTATTTGACTAGTATTAACAGAGACACACAACGGGAATTTGAAGTTAGATTCCATTACTGTTTAAAATGAGGGTCAGACTCCATTAGACATAAACTAATGAGGGTCAAACTCAAAAAAACCCAAAAATATATACATATTCAAGTGTTTTTTTTATTTATTTTTTATCTAATGTGAAAATCATGTTTATCTAAGCATGTTAAAAAAATAATTAAATTTTTTTTCTTTCATTTTATGAGTAAGTCTAAAGAGCCTTGTTTGGGGGCATCTTTTGTCTCTTTTGGTTTTTTTCACTTTTTACCCCTTCTATTTAAAACACAACCACAAACATCATCCATAGAATGGGTAGAAGTGTCAAAACACCCCAAAGAGGCACATAAGAGACCCCCAAACTAGGGGTGGGTATCACATCCCGTGATCTCGATCTCGTCCCGTCCCAATTTTTTCAAGTCTCATTGGAATTGATCAATCCCATCCCGATCCCGCCCATTCCCAATTTTTTTCAGGTCCTATTGGAATTGATCAATCCCGTCCCGATCTAGAGTGGGATGTGATCGGGATGAAGATTTTCAATCACGTCCACCCCGTCCCGAATTGGTTTTTTTAATATTTAATATGAACTATGTATTATGAAACCATGAAACTATTTATTGATATAACTATTTATTTGTTGTTTATTTGTTGACATGGTTATTTAATTCTCACAAAGCTGCCTTGTGCTAGTCTAATGGTAATATATAGAAGGCTGTTGTGGAGGGGAATTCACTTTTAAAACATTATTAACTATATAACTTTAAGCAATGATTTTTAGCTTTAGAAGCAATGAATTGTAGCTAAGTTGTAGATCCTCTGAGAACAAACTGCATAGAGAAGTAAATAGTCTCTGATTGATTTTAATTTAGTTTGTGTTACAGATTTGCAAAGGATTTATCCCCACCCGAAACATTTTAAGTCCATCACCATGGAAACTTCAGTTGAGTTTTGTTTTTGGTAAATCCAAAATTTTCAATCTTGCATGTTAAAGTTTCAATTCCAAATTTTGTACATGTTCATCCCGTCTCGTCCCGAACCCGTTTGGGATGGGATGAAGTCGGGATGAGATTCATCACGTCCCAATCCCGAACAAATGGAATGGGATAGGGATGAAGTCCATCCCGTGCCCACCCCTACCCCAAACAAGGCTCAATAGAATTGTTACATTTTTATTACAACAATTCTAGGGAGCCACTTTTGAGCCAAGTTTTGATTTTTTTTAACACTTCTACCCCTTCTATAAATGGTGTTTGTGGTTGTGTTTTAAAGAGATGGGTAAAAAGTGTAAGAAACCAAAACTTGGTTCAAAAGTAGCTCCCTAGACTCTCTTTTTTGTAAGGCCTTAAGCATATATAGATTAGCAATAATTATACAAATCCTAGCCAACTAAGGATGCCAATTGATGAGCTTCAGTATTAAGATCCCTACTAATATATTTACATTGCAAAACCAAACGCAAAAAAAACAAGGCTCTTGATATTCCAAAAAAGAGGACGCCAAACTTAGTCAATAGCAAAAGGTGAGTGAGCGTCATCAGAATGAAGTGTCTCCAAGAAGTTGGCAAAATCACAAAAGATAAAACATGTCTGCCATTATTGAGCCTGAATCAACATAAGGACCACTTCCCCTACATAGAGTTCAATCATGGTGTTGTTCAAGACCTTCCCGTGAATCATACAAGAAACAAAAGCTAGAATGTTTCCATTCAGATCTTTAGCAATGAATCCAAGAGCTCCCTGCTTAGCATGGTAAAAAAAAAAACATCAAAGTTAACAAAATCCATATCAAAATCAAGAAGGAAATGAGAGTCAAGAAAAGGGGAAAGTCGAAGGTTAAGGACATGGTTTCTGGCAAACTCAATTTGTGATTGGATGAGATCCAAACAGGTAGCTACAGGTGCCGAGGGGGGATCTATGGGGTGATGAGAGTGTGATGAATGGGTGAGGTGGGAATGGGAATTCCTACAGGTCATGCCACAGATACTAGGCACGAAATGCAGGGAAATCTTAGAACTAGCCAAATCCGGATTTGCCCAAAGAAATGACCAATAAGACCAGGTATGAAAAAGGATAGTGGAGAAAGACTTGGGGTTGAATTTGACTTTGTTGAAAATCATGTCATTCTGCAGACGCTAGATAGACAAGAGGATGACCGTAAACTGGGAGAAAATCTCACCAAAGAAGTCAGAATGCGTCTTTGCTGACTTCCATAAAAATTGGAAGAACCTCGTGATAGTAGGCGAACTGAAAAGACACCATCCAAAGCCTACTATCCCGTGACAGAGGAAGAAAATGTGTAAACTCTCCTCTATGTAGTTGAGATAAGAAAAAACACGTGTTTTCAATAGGAACATGGACCCGAACAAGGTTGGACACTGTCGAGAGCAGGTCCTGACTAACTTTCCAAAGAAAAACTTTAGCATGCAGTGGAACTGGAATACGTCAGATGTAGACCTACTCGTTTTATTATTGTCTCCCATGTGAAAAACATAGACATGAATAGGGGTGGGAAAGAATCCCGAACCCGACCCGTCCAACCCGTTTCGGTATGGTCCCGAACCGGTTCAAATCAAGACAATTCGGGATTCACTGTTTTTATCCCGATAACTGTCCCGAACCGGTCTGAAACAGTTTTAACAAAAACAATCCGGGACCGTTCCGGTTCGTCCCGGTTACTGTAGCACTTAACATCTAAGTCCAAGTTCAATTATTAGTCCAAATCCACAGCCCAACCCAATGCCAAAAGGCCCAAAAGAAACACTCAAAACCCTAAGCAAATTAACAATACTCAATAGCCAACAGTTGAGCTCTAGGGTAGCCTCGCCTCCAAGGCTCCAACCCTTCTTCTTCTCGGCTCTCGCCTCTCGCCTCGCGCCTCCAACCGTTCTTCTTCTCGTCTCTTCTCTCGCCTCCAACCCTTCTTCTCTACTCATTAGGGGTGCTATCAAAGAGGGCTTTCAGCTCTGGCTGCAAGAACAGAGATTTCAGAGCATATGCAATGAAATCTACATCTTCAGGTGACCAAATCTTTCATCTCTTGGAACGTTCAAGGTTTATTTTTTTTTGGTTGTTTGACTGATTCAGGGTTTATTTTATGGTCGAACACATGATTTTATGGTTCAAATCATCGCCCCATCCATGCATCCAATCAATGAAGAATCAATTGGTGCATTTCTTAATCCCTAGTTTTCAATACAGTTTCAGTGAGCAATAATATCACGCACTAAATTGAAACCATTCCGTAAATATGGCGTGGTACATTTATCTAATGATAAGATTTGCATCTAAGTCATACCAAACAGATTAATAAATAGCCTTTGGTCTTTCCCTCTTCACCCTTATCATTTTCGGTAAATTTTCATGATATTTTTCTTCTTTTGAATCAAACACAGCTGGAGTGTTTGTTCTTTTTCTCCCTAGTAGTAACATAGATTATTGTTTGTACAACATTTCAACAAGCACAAATGTTAAAAGCTTTGGCATTAAAGATCATATCAACATGTCATATGCATGACTTAGAATCCCAGTGATATGAAATTACAAAGCCATTATCACTGATGTATGAATAGTGATGTTTATCACTGATCAGAGTGTTAAATGTAGAATCATTTTCGATTGTTAAAGATATGAAATTACAAAGCCATTATCACTGATTCAATGATCTTTATTGAGGAAAGTTGGTCAATAACTTCAATTGTTGTATGTGTATTTGATAGTGTGAGTAATCAACACAATTATGGATGCACAATTAAACTGTTTTTTGTTCAATTAACTTTTGAAGAATTGCCCCTTATTGTGGTTTTATTGTTAATCTTTCCAGGTCTTTGGTCGTATTCCTCCCTTCTTTGCATCTTCCTCTCTTAAGTCTCCTCTGTTCTGCTCTGCGGTGCATCCACCAAGTGTTTGAACAATTTCTAGGTAATATTTCAAGAACATAAAGCCTAACAAAAACTTACAAAAGGCTAAAATTAATCCAAGTCTTTCATGTGATTGTATTATTGGGTTTCTAAATCTTTTGTTACTAAATTGTTTGAATTTCGTATAACTTTTTTTTGTTTTTTTTTTATATTTGATATGTTTTGTGTAGGGAAATCATGGCGATAATCAAATCCAAAGGCACTAGTAGGCCTACTACATCTTCAACTGGAACCTCACCATTTCTGCCTAGGCATCCACAACCAGTTACAGTCACAACACCATCTCAATCACATACGACACCACCACCACCACCAGCGCCTACTAGTACAAATACTCTAGCGGTATCCAACAACATACCAACTGGTCCGAATATCTTAGTTGATCTTCCACCAGGTATGAAACCTAGGGTTTATAGATCTGACATTTTGGATCATTTTACTACTTACTGGGTTAGGAGTTTTAAGAAAGTGAAAAAATTAAGAAACTGGCTAATTTGAGGACGTGGTTGTATATAAAGAGAGAGCTAAATGCAAATATTGTCCTAAAGGACAAGGGGATTATGCTGGAGAAAGTGGTTTTAATGGGACTGGTGGGCTAAAAAAACATATCCCTAGACAGTGTAAGTGGTATCCTGCTAATGCTTATTTGCAAAAACAGAAAGTCTTGACTTGGGATACAGGTGATTATAATCAGCTGACTTCTAAGGGTTTTCATCTGAAGGAAATTATGGAGGCTTGTGTTGAGATGGTAGTGATTGATGAGTTGCCATTTAGTTTTGTTGAAAAGAAGGGGTTTAGAAAATTTTGCATGACAGGAATGCCTTTGTTTAAACTTTAAAGTCTCATCTAGGAGAACTCTAGTTCGGAATTTCCTAGACATGTACCAAGTGAGGAAGATGAAATTAAAAGAGTTGGCTTCTTATAGGGTTTGTCTCACCACTGATACGTGGACGAGTGTGCAGAATAGTAACTACATGATGTTAACTGCTCATTTTATTGATTTTGATTGGAAATTGCACAAAATGGTGCTGAACTTTTGTGTAATTACCAATCATCAAGGGGTGACAATAGCCAATCTTATAGACAGATGCTTGAATGATTGGGAGATAACTAAAGTGCATACTGTTACAGTAGACAATGCTTCTGCAAATAAGGTAGCATTAGAGGTGTTGGCTGAGAAGATGAATGATTGTGAGAATCCACAAACCATTTTAGGAGGAAAACACATGCATGTGAGATGTGTGGCTCACATTACTAACCTCATTGTTGGTAGTGGGTTAAAGAAGTTAAACCCTAGCATCTTAGCTATTAGAAATGCTGTGAAGTTTGTTAGGAGTTCTCCAAGCAGATTGGAGTTGTTCAAGAAAGTTGCGGCTAGTAAAAAGATTGGTTACAAGGGGCTGGTTTGCTTAGATCGATGTGCCCACAAGGTGGAACTCAACATTTATGATGTTAGAATCTGCCTTGAGATTCAAGGGGGCTTTCAAAAGAATGGAGCAAGAAGTAGATAGTCCATATGTAGCCTATTTTAATGAACCAGAAGAAGAGTTGGATGTGGATGGCAATGTTATTGTACAAATAAAGGATAAGAAGAAGGTTGGGCCACCTTGTGAAGTCGATTGGGATGCATGTCAGGCTTTCATTGATTTCCTCCAAGTTTTTTATGTGGTAACCCTTAGGGTTAGTGCTTCCTTACACCCAACTATCTACACCACATTCCATGATATTGTCCAGATGGAAGAAACAATGGACCAGTTGTTTAGTGTCACTGGTTTGCAATCTAGCACTGATAAGTTGATGGTTGACATTGGGGCAGTTATGAAAACCAAATACAATAGGTATTTTGGTTTTCTTGAGGACCTAAACCCCTTCATAATTTTCAGCCTTGTGTTGGATCCAAGGTTTAAAATTAAACATGTCAACCAATTATTGATTGAAGATTTACAATGGGCTGATTATGAAGTGGAAGAGAAGGAATCTGAGATAAAAAAAAACTTGTTGTTTGAGCTTTATGAAGAATATGAATTGGACAAGGTTGATAAGAATGTAAAGAGAAGCAGCAACTGTGTAAAAGCAATTAACAAAGGCACCAATCCGAAGAGACAAAGAGTGGATGGGGCCAGCAGGGCTAGTTCAAGTGTAGGGATGAAATATAAACATGTGGGACAAACTGATGAAGCGGTGGTCTTACATGAAATTGTTCGGTATCTTAAAGATCTCGTTGTGGCTATTATGAACAAAACTAAAGGGGTAGAAAGTGGCAATAAAGAGATAGACAATGAACCCACTGCAGAGGAATTGGCCTAGAAGTATAGGTCATTTGACATTTTGCAGTGGTGGAAGCAAGATGCTTTTCAATATCCAGTATTGGCCTTAATTGCCAAGGACATCTTTGCAATTCAAGTCTCCACCGTTGCTTCTGAAAGTGCTTTTAGCACGGGTGGTAGAGTTATAGATTCGTTTAGGAATTCATTAACTCCTACCTCAGTAGAGGCCTTGATATGTATGCAAAACTGACTGAGAGGAGATGACATTACAATGGACTTTGAAGATGAACCTACCATTGAAGAGCTAAAATTCTATGAAGACATTGAAATAGGTACTTGTACATTAATTTCTTATTGATGTTGATTGTTAACTTTTGCTACTAGTTCGTTGGTGTTGATAGTGGGTTATGTTGGTTAAATGTAGAATTGTTCAATGAAAAGGCGGTAACAGATTCAAGCATAAAAAACAACAACAATGCAGCTCAAGATGATCCAATGGCAAAGGGAAAGGCACAGATGCAAGAAGTACTAGGTAACACTAAACTATCAATCAGTGAATAGGTTATATTTCAATGATGACTATAGGATTATCCTGTTTTGATCCTGTGGCAGTAGCAGATTCATATAGGATTATCCTGCTTTGATCAGTGAATAGGTTATATTTCAATGATGACTATTAATTTCTATTATCCTTTAGTTCGATCACTGGAGTTTTTATAGCGAGAGAAAAAGTACCAGGTAACACTAAACTATTTTAGGTTCTCCATCTGTAAGTGTCTCCCATGCATGCAGTAACCTTCTCTAGAAATATGAATCAATGTGTACAATGCTGAATAAATACTGCATGTGTTTTTATCTCCCTTCTGTGCTTAATCCGTGTCTGGGTCTATCTGTATGTGTCTGGATCTGTCTGTGCTTTATCGCCAGTCAGTCCTTTAATAACTAAACAACTTGATCCTTCGCCAATTTCTGGTGAAGTTCTAATGGCTACTGTTTTAATAAGTGAAAATTGTTCTATTAGATAACAGATGTGAATTTTATCATGCCTGTTGCCTAAGAGCTTATGCATCCTGACAATGAGATCAATTTCATCTGATGTCAACTCTCCTATTTTGATATCTTATTTATGCTTGTAAAACCACTTATTTAGCTTCTATAACTTTTTCATTTATTGGTTTGTAAACATACCATTGAACCACTATGTGACATTTTACTTTATCTCTATTGTGTGAACAATTCCATTAGGTGACATTTCAAAGAGAACTTATGAGATCATCAAGGTGTTCTACTTTGGTGCAACACTGTTTTGGCCCTAAATTTGTTGGCAGGATGATGAAATGACTGTAATTTTGTAGGTTGTTTAATTTGTTGGCAACACTGTGTAATTTTGTAGGCTGTTTAATTTTTTGGCAGCACTGTGTAATTTGTTAATTAAACAACCAACAAAACATATCAACAATTTTGTTAGCTGTTTAATTTGTTGGCAGCAATTTTGTTGGCTGTTTAATTTGTTTCCAGCATTGATTTATTGGCAGCACTATTTGTTGGTTGTTTAATACTTAATAGCAAATATGTTTTAAAAAAAAGATGATATGTATGTACTATTTAGTTTGTTGGTTGTTTTATAGACCAATGAGATGACTAATGAGAATAATCAAGTCCAAAAAATGATGAAATGAATCATTTTGGGCCTCTGGCAAATCAAGCCCAAAAAAATTGGTTGTCTGTATTGGAAAATGAACAAACCGGGTAGGCATGGTCTTGACCCGGTTCCAAACAGTCCGAGTCCAACCGGGTCGCCCCAAAAAAATGACTTTCCCGATCCGAACTGTTCCCGGTTGACTAAACCGGGACTGGGACCGGGATAGGCCTCAACCCGGACCGTGCCCACCCCTAGACATGAAGGTGGTACATTTGGGAGGTTGTGTCATCCATGCACCAATACCTAACGTTCTCAGATATTGTGTCATGGAAATAATTTGAGATGTCAGTTTGAACATGGTAGAAAATAACTTAGATGTGTTTCACACGTGACAGTGAAATGGATTGAATTTTATTGCTGATTCAGAAATTCTAGCCAGCCTGGGATCCTGGCCTGGTTTTTACGCCTGGTCGGGCGTAATTACCCTTCCTTTGTTGTGATTGTATTTAAAAAGTGTTTAAAGAGAAAGAGGCAAAAGTGTAATTACGCTCGGCCAGGATCCCAGGCCGGCTAGAAGGACTCTTGCTGATTTGATCATAGAACTTTTAGACAATGCATCATCAATGCTTGAGTAATTAAAAATACTAGATAAACTTAACTGCACCCAAATCTGTTTGAAATGTGGCATTTACCTTTTCCTTTAATTGAAACAATGAAATAGTAGTGGTGTAGCAATCCACATTTTTTATTTGTTACTAAAAAATTTCATAGCTATAAAATTCAAGTCAGTATAAGATAAGATAATCCAACCAGAGATTATGGTAAATTTGAATAAAGAAGCTCGACTAAGTTATATTTTGGGGACATGATGATGATGATGATGATGGACGGGCGATAATTGGGAACTGGGAGGTGAACGCAAGGGTGAGGAGAAAAAAAAAAACAAAATATAAAGGAAGAGGAGCGACTGGGAGGTTACATCCACCATAGTTGCTATAAGTTGTAATTGACATTGATGTCGATTTAGCTTAATAGAGCACTTGAAGAAAAAGACTTTAATAAAAATAAAATAAAATAAACACAATAGATGATGATTTTAACTGCAACACTAAACCTTTCCCCTTCACATGCTATAGACCAAATCTCAAACCTCTGAATCCATTTTAACAAAACCCCTTCTTCTTTTCCATCTATTACTCCATTGTATTTAAATTCAAGCTTCCACCTTTATGTTTTTATAGTGGAGATAAAACTTGAAAGATAAGTGAGTAAGATGCGGCAGCTTGAGAGGTGATCGTGGGCGTCACCACAACTCCTATAGTGGCCACATTGACTAAATTTGAGCTGAAAGAGTAAGGGGAGATATAGTGTGGGAGGTGAGCGAGGGGGGTTGATGGTAGAGGTGATTTCCATTAGGGTGTTTGGGTTCTCTATTTCTAAAATGAGGAGGATTCCAATTGTTAGTGTAGAAGAGAGGTCTTGGCGCGAAACATTAGAAGATGTGACGGTAAAAAGTCACTGTCCATGGGAAAGGATGAAGCTTTCCCAATAAATACTACCCCACTATTTAGTTTATTGGGCAAAAACCTGTAGTTCACCCACTTTTCCTTATTTTTTAAAATCAAAATCTTGGGCCCGATATCTATAGGTTGTCTTGGGTCCGTGGCCCTAATTCTTTATTTTCAGGGCTGTAAATTTCATATTAGGTCCGAGATCTATACACCTAATCTCATATCCAAAAGCAATTTTTCTTGTAAATTTTATTTTTTATTTTTTGGCAATTATGCTATCAATTTAAAATAAAAAATTATTATTGATTTTTAGTAACTTATGTTAAGGAATTTTTTTTTGTTAAATTGAAAAAAGATTATATAATTATTTTCTCTTTCTCTATTCTTTTTATTCGTCAGCTCTTCTTCTTTTGTTTATATTTTTTTCACTCGTCTACTTTTTTGTTTTAAACCTAACACTGATTATGAATTTTTATTTTCTTTGTAATTTTGTTGAAGCAAATTTGCCAAGACGTCAGTGATGTCATTAAAAAAAACTTTTTTTGAGTTTAACACTCATTAGTTTATACCTATTAGAGTTTGTCACTCGTTTTGAAAACCATTTGAGTCTGATCTTTATTTTCTAACGGAATCGTTAAGTCCATGTCATTGATCGGACAAAATTAATTTTTGGATCCTTTTACCCTTACCTTAGGTTAAACCATAGTTATGTCCTAAAGAAGTGATGAGTATTAAACAATAATTATTTTAAAAATTGTAGGGATCAAATAATAATTAATTTGAGTTTTTTTTTTTTTTTGTCAATAAACATGACACCAACACTAAGCATAGAACAATATAAGCACCAAAAGTCCCTGTGTCTCTTCAAACCAAAAGCGTCTTCGTCGTAGGTTGCACCAGCTTCGTTTGCAAAAGGGTAAAGGCAAAGAGTTTCCTGAGCGTGTTCAAATATTGTAATCAATTTTAGTCTCATGAACATGACTAACAATGGAGTGCACAGAAAAGCCATAGTATTGGCGAGAGTCTTCACATGCCTGTTGCTTTAATCACAGAAGGCCAGATGGAAATATATGCTACCAATATGGTTTTCATAAAGGAATAGGAGGATCTGATATGGTGAAGTTTTGAATTGAGGATCGAAAGGCAAAGAGAGATCATCAGTTAAGTTTTGAATTGGGAATTCATGCTGGGAGTTCTATTGCCTTGAACATGGCATCCAACCTGATGGTATGATGCCTAGACAACCATAAACAAAACCAATCTCCTTTTTCTATTTATGCATTTGTTTCTGAATCACATCTCATGCGCATTCTTTGTTTCTTTCATTTTTATTTCTTGATCCATTCCTAATTTACAACATGATGAGAGATGATCTCTTTAATCTCTCTTTGGGCTAACCAACAGAGACGAGATGTGTGCTAGAATATGTAAATATGTTACATTAGAAAAACGAAAGAAAGAAAAAAAATAATCTAGATAAAATGATTATACGAATGACAATGAGAAAATAAATTATCAAAAAAAAAAAAAATTATAATGACAAAAGGAAATATTATAAATTTAAAATGTACTGTAAAGTCCTATATAAATCTTATAAAATATGGATATATATTATACATTGACGTGCGAATTATCCAAAAGGTGAGGTAGTACTTTAAGAAAGGGGTTTTGGCTTTTATACCGCAAAGATAAAAACATTATTTTTTTTTATAATGGAACTCTTGTATCTGGATATTACTGTTGTTAATGGAGGTTCTATGGGCTCATCGCCGGCCCATTAAGTTTTTGGGATGTTCGGGCCCAATTTAAGCCCAACACAATCCTACAAAGCCGAAAGGTCTTCACGTATTATTCCTAGGGGTGGGCAAGATTCCCGGTCCCGAATCGTCCGACTTGATCCGGTATGGTCCCGAATCGTTTAGATTAGGACCAACCGGTTTATGCTGATTTTATCCCGATTTCGGAACCGGGACGAAACTGATTTATACAAATATAGTCCCGAACTGTTCCGGTTCGTCCCGGTCACTGTAACGATTCCAAACAAATCTAAGCCCATATTTAGCAAACCCAAACAAAGCACTAGAACAGATATATAGGCCCATTTAAGTTTAGATATATAGGCCCATGGCAAAATATAGGCCAGATATGCTTGGGCTGGGCCTTAGTAAATTTTCTAAATTTGTGTTGGGTTTGAAGTTTGTCAGGCCTGATCCAAGACATTTGGTGTAAGAAATCATAAGCCCAACAATAATTCGGAATGGCATGGTCCCGACCCGGACCGTCCCATTTCAAACCGGTTCGGGACCAATTGGGTCTGTCCAAAAATTGTGCAATCCCAAACCGTTCCAGACCCGTTTCACTACACCGGGACCGGAATCGGGATAGGCTGAATCCCAGACCGACCCGGACCGTGCGCACCCCTAATTATTCCCCTACTAAAGATGATATTAGACCACCAATCAAAGCCCAATGAACTTGAAATGATTTTTCTTTTCTCCCATTTTCTTCCCCTCCAGAAAATTTTAAAGGGTAGGAATTCTGTTCAATGACACTGGGATTTTGCGAGGTAATCTCATGAATATGTACACCTCGACTGAAACTTCTCACTGCCACAAATTTAGACTCTATACTTGTCTCATCTTAATATAACCAAATTACAAATGCATCAAACCGCTTGGATTTGGCTGCAAAACAATTCCAAATCTGTGTGAATTAGTCCATTGTTATTGTGAAAGTCGTCGCCAACGCCAAGGATATGTATCGTAAATCAGGCCTACAAGTATTAAAGTAGGACTTGTATAATTATTTTGCTCTTAACTTAGCTGGCTAGCATCATTAGCAATGCAATGATCTTGGAAAGCTCTCTTGTTTGCAGGGATGTTAACAAGATAAGTTCAGAGGTTTCATTTTTCATTTACACTTTATTGACTCATAATATTGAGTTGGGTATTATATACTGAATTTACAAATCCACTTGTATCCTTTAGATGAATTTCCACACAAATTTACAAGTATTAGTCCAATTAAGTATTAGTCAAAATTGAGTTAGATGGTATTTGCGAAAAGACAATTAGTAAATAAACGATGACAAACAGCAAATTCATAGCTCCATTAAGACAGACCACATTCTAAAACTGACTGACCAAACCGATTACAACATCGGTCTCACTTTATTATTCAACAAGAAAATTTACCACCACCTAAAATATAGACCATTTGCTGAAGTCGTTGAGACGATCACTTCTTCCTGAATAGATAATGCGCGGTCATCCATTCTTCGCCATTGTCGTACCCAAACATTTCCATCCCAGACAAGCAAAATCCCCTCCAGTAGTTAATCAACTTCTCCACACCCTTCTCAGTGCCCAAAAATGACTTCAACACAGCCCTTATTTCATTAACCTGTCCATCTATTCTCTTCAACCACTCTTCGCTGCAAAACCAAATGTCAAACAGAACTCATCCAACTTGTAAGACTCAATTAGTTCAAAAAAAAAAATTTCTCAAATTATTCAATATGTAACAACAATATTGACATATTTTTTATGTTGTTTGGCGACTTACTTAGTGCGCGAAAAATGCTTCCCACTGATGGTCCAATGGTTTGCAATTGAAACATCATCCTGCCATGTAAGGAGTATGGCGTGGTTAGCAACATAATATCAAGTTAGCACTCACTATTCGCCTTATAAGCTACTTGCACCAAACAGTTTTGTAGGCGGTCCGAAAACAGAACTCACCTGGAAGTAGAGAAGGAAAGAAGCAGACGGCAAGATACTAGTACCAGGTGTGAAGAGCAAATTCGTGTACCAGTCATCTTCATCGATGGGCTGTAACATTTGGTTTAATTAGCTTAAATTTTAAACTAATTTTTCTTGTCTGTGTCAAAAGAGAAGATATAAGATCAGGTAAGTTTACATCAAAGTGATAAGGAAAAGTCTTCTGGCACAGAGTATCGACGAAAAGAAGCCCATCCGAGGACATCCATTTGGCCATCTTCTTGAGAAGTAGCGCATAGTTCTTCATGTGCTACAAAATTTTCATGAATTTATTAGTCTCTGCACCTTCCAATTTCTAACTCAATCAAAACTACTAAAACAAATCTCTAAAAACCATTCCTTAAATTCCAACACTACACACACCTCGAACAGTTCAATCACCATCACACGGTCGAAGGTTTCATCCATGTCAAAGTTAGCTATGTCAGCTAGTATCACCTTCACATTAGGCAAATTCTGGAGCCTGATGATCAAAACAACAAATATTAGTTCAATCAAACATTGTTCCTCGTTCAAAGACAGACATTAACATTAATGTTATGTACAAGGACATACTTGCACTGATCTTCAATGTTTCCTTTCTGTGAGGCCGAGTTGGTAAGGGCAGTAATCCGGCAATTTTTGTACTTATGAGCTATATGCAGAGTAAGGGACCCTTGACCACACCCCAGATCAAGAATACTCATACCATCCTGAATTCCGGCCCTCTTACAATACATGTCCATCGTATCTATCTCCGCTTGCTCCAACGTCGTGAATTCATTTTTGAAGTAGAGGCAACTATAACAAAAAAAAAAACATCAATTTGTAGTCCAGAGAAACTTGATAACAAATTTTGTTTCAAGAAGAGAATTTGGTTGTCACCTTAGTTTTAGAGTTGGACCAAGCATGAGTCTAAGAAAGGACATGGGCATCTCATACACTTCATCAACAAGCGTCTCCGCCTCATTTGCAATCTTCATTTTCCGGAGAGCTGCATTTGTTCATCATAAAAAAAAATCAATTAGTTTGTGAAGAAATTAAAACTATGTATAACGAGCGCTCTATTAACATACAATGAGCAAAGTTGATGGCTTGGGCTACTTGTTGTTCATGGGTAGGTTTGTAACCCCATTGAATGCGCTTCGCAAGTTCACCTCTCATGAGTCTCCTCAACTCATCGTCCGGAATCAAACCTTCTTCGATGTTTTTCAACAACTCGGCCTTGCTCAATTTCTGCCCACTCACTTCAATCAGTGCACCACCCATGACTCAAAAGAAAAGTTGAGTTGATGCTCACAAGGGAAAGAAGAAGAGAATGCCTTGTGGTTCTTCACTCACTCGTTGAGTGTACAATCAATATATAAAAGTTAAGAAAGTCTGGGTTTTTGTCGTTTCAGGGCATGGAGTGGTATCCACGTGTAAAAGAAGAAAAAAATTACAAGTCAGTAGTCACAATTCAAGCAGAGCAAGTCTAGCCGGCCTGGTTTGCTTGCTTGGTCGGCTTATTTACACATTTTGTCTTTTCACTTTAAAATACAATCACAAACACTTAAAAGAGAAGGAGCAAAAGAGTAATTCTAGCCAGCCAGACAAGCAAACCAGGCTGGCTAGAATTTATGATTAAAGCATGAGCTCTTCTAGAATTAAGCATTGAGGAGTTCAAAAGTCTTCAACTTCATAAACATAATGACCAACTTTTCTATAGAGCCAGGTCTGGCTCAATACCGGTCATTATCCTCGAGATGTGCATTTCTAAGATGATGGACGGTATTAGGCCAGGCCTGGCTCTCAAGAATTTTCACATAGTGACAAAGAGGTTTCAACCAGCATTTGGTGGGTTGGGCTGATTTGAGAGTCACGGAAGCCCAACCCGTAGTAGTTCAAGTCAAGCCCAACAGAGGTTGTTCGGTGATCTCAGGGTGTGTTTGGTTGTATGGACTCCTATATCATGATAATCTATTAGGGGACACCTAAATCTAAGCTAATTTGATGATACCGATCCACCACATTTTGTGATTAATAATGAGAATGGAAGTCCCATGAAGAATCTCATGCTTTGGGGACGAAGGAGTGTGATTCTTATGTTTGTGAGACTTACATTATCACCGTTGATCACAAAATCTAATAGTGGATTGGTGAGTGAACCTTAAATTAACTTACATTTAGGTGGTATTCTCATGGATTTCCATAACATATGATTCTTTGCAACCAAACACACCCTCATATTGCTAATTTTAGGGATCTCCTACTTCACACATATTGACATAGTTCCCCCTAACTCATAACTTATGGAAGTTAGGGACTTTGTTACTAATGCAAGTGCAATTAGAGTGGAATGGGACGGATCCACGGTCAAAACAGGCCAATACTTAAATGGCCCTACAAGTTATAATTTTATGATCAACATGTTGCTCAGAGTTTAAACCAAGCCCAACAGAGATTGTGATTTGAATTTCGGGCTGCCCAAATTCAATTTGCTTTGGGCCCAAAGTTTCTTAGCTCATGGACCCTGCTTGTTATATACACAGTAGCCGAGTGAATTTCAAATTTAGAGTAGTATAAAGAAGGTTATGATCATCAGTACCGGCCAACACAACCCTTCAAAAATTTTGGAAAATTATTACTGTGGTTGCTCTAAGTTGTACCGATGAAATGGATTGGATTTTCTGAAATCTGAATGGATTGCTAAGTGTACAGCAGTAAAACCTATCTAATTCTGTTCAGTTCTGTGTACAACACTGATTTCTGTGTACGATGGATTTCAAAAAAATGGATTTAAAAAATATATATTATATATATATATATATATATTTTTTTTATTTTTTTTGAAATCCATCGATCTGAACTGTCGGATCAGATTCGACGGCTGTGCTTTGTGCGCAGGACTCTGATTTCTGATTTCTGTGTACACCACTGATTACTGATTACTGATTACTGATTTCTGATTTCTGTGTGCAGCAGTAAAACCTATCCAATTTCTGATTTCTGTGTCCAATTCTGTTCAGTTTAGCCAAGGATGGTAGCCATGCATTTCATGCTTATGACACAGATCATCGTGGCCTATAACAATAATTGATGCTATACATGTGAGTTGATGGATAGAATAAGTTACCATGTGTATCACACGCACGAAATTATGATTTTGAGTTTGGATGCTGTGGGAAGGTTGGATGTCAGGCCAGGTTATATATAGATACGTGTTGTTGTGTTAGAGAATACTTGAATTAGTAAGTTTCTAAATCATTACCCACGTGCAGTAATGGAATTACTCCATGTGCAGTTACGGAAACGAGTTCAGCAAGGGGACCTATCCAATTTCTGATTTCTGTGTACAGCACTGATTTCTGATTTCTGATTTCTGTGATACAGCTGTGATTTCTGATTTCTGTGATACTGCTGTACAGCACTGATTTCTGTGTACAACACTGATTTCTGTGTACAGCATTGATTTCTGATTTCTGTGTACAGCAGTAAAACCTATCTAATTTCTGATTTCTGTGTCCAATTCTGTTCAGTTTAGCCAAGGATGGTAGCCATGCATTTCATGCTTATGACACAGATCATCGTGGCCTATAACAATAATTGATGCTATACATGTGAGTTGATGGATAGAATAAGTTACCATGTGTATCACACGCACGAAATTATGATTTTGAGTTTGGATGCTGTGGGAAGGTTGGATATCAGGCCAGGTTATATATAGATACGTGTTGTTGTGTTAGAGAATACTTGAATTAGTAAGTTTCTAGATCATTATAATCAAATACCGATAGTCTACAACATATAGAACAATTCTTAAGAGTGGTCCCTAGCGTAAGATTGACATCAAGGGAGCCTCAAGAACGTGATGAACATGAAAAAATTGATGAAAATGAAGAACAAAAGAAGAAGAATAAAAAAAAATAGACAAAAAAACAGAATAATAATAGATGAAGAAAATGGTATGATGGAGGGTCTTGAAGTTCCCCTGACGCCGATCTGGAGTAAGGGGCCTGGCTCTTAAGAATTTATATACATAATTACATGTTTGACTGAAATGTTTTGGCATTTAGGGTATGTTTTGATAGCCATTTTTCTTTTTCATAAGGTTGTTTTCCCGTTACTCATTGAAATCCAAGTATGAGAGAGTGGCCGCAGAATTTGATGGATCGGTTTTCGATCTCTTTAATTTTGACCATAGAGTATTGATGTCAGATTTTTGGGTTGTTGATGTTGTGGAATCGATCATTAGTCTCAACAAAGCTCAGATTTAAAATGAAATGAAGTCCAATTTGTTGGAATAATATTTGATTCACATCAAAACCTCGTGTCAGTAATTAATGAAGAACAATTTAATTAGTGCATACTCGAAATCATTGATGAAGAGTATGCACGCAGCAATCCTCGCGAACCAAGTAATACGCAATAGAAAAGTCTTCCGCCTTCAGAACCTTTCTCCTATGTCTCTCAAACTAGATGGGAAAGTAACAAGTAGAGAATTAAGTTTGGACTGAGGACTTCAACTGTATATATACTAGGGTATTTTTCGTGTCGTTGAAAGATGTCCATCAACAGTAAATCAGTTTTCATGTCTCTATCAACAGTAAATCAATTTTCATTCAAGATGTCTCCATCAACAGTAAAAATAGATTTCATTAAAGTGGTGATGACAAGATTTCATCAAAGGGGTGTTCTCCATGACGTGATGAAAGATAGTATGATGGCAATATTTATTTGACATGTAGATTTTATACTAAATTCAACAAACAATATATAAAAATGAAGATTAGAGTTTTTACTCACTGTTTTTGCAAAGATCTCAAAGTTTTTCCTTTATCGCCTCCCACTTTTTTTCTACGTAAGTTTTTCCTTTTCTTCTGTGTGTATCCAGAGAGAAAAAAGATGTTAGGGTTTAAATGAGTTTTTAATTAGGGTTTATTTGGCTAAACACAACCATCACTCATCTCTTACCCACCACCAACCTCAACCTAGGTCCTAAAATTCATATAATAAAGTACTTATATATTTGTAAATACTACCAATTAATAAATATTAACAATAAATAAATATTATTGATTATTAAAATAGTAATATTATATTGGCAAGTGATTTGGCGGGTATTACAATATACACACCTTAAAAGAATCTTGTCCCGATATTCGGAAGGTAAGAGAGTCACACGAATATTAAAAATGACATGGCAAACGAAATGAGATTTTAAAATATATTTTTCATATGAAAAATTTCTTGGATTTTATACTCATATAAAAATTTCACATCAAACAAAGCAAAACACCAGACATGCATACACACAAGGCTACTACATGCATATACCTATATTATTTTAACAAGAAATTAAAAATAATAAATTGAAACAATATGTACAAAAAATATTATTAAGGTCAATGAAAAGTACGGGTGTTACACGCAATCCCCAGCGTGGCGAGGACAGATTTGACGAAATCGCCCCATTGTCATCCCTACCATGTACCTGTCACTACCAAGGATTGTGATTTCATTTTTCGAGGTAATTTCGGTAAGTTTATTTTAACAAATATTTTGTGAAATATTTGTTGTATATTGAACATATCAATATAATTTAAGTATTTTTAACTCTAACATACAGCATAAAGAGTCCCACAAGACTCATGATGTCATCTAAATTACATATTGCATAAGGATCACCTATAAATATTAAACCAAGGTTACAATGGGTTAAAATGTACCAAAATTGAGATTGGCCTAATAGAAGAAATAAATATTTCGGATTTCAAAAGAAAATTCAATAACTCGAGAAAAAAGAAATATTTCGTGAAATTTTGGATTTTTTTGAGAAATCATGTTCCTGTCACTACTAATAAACAAAATCATTGCATCCACGATTGGTTTTCAAGCCAAAAAATTAACTTGCTCAGTGAAGATTCTCAAAGCTCATATAACCCTCGTTGCTACTCATAATCAAAGTCATTGCAACCCTTATACCATCTAACCCACTATGGGGAACCCACACCTTACGTACCCGTCCATCTTATCACGAAAGGCCCGGTACCGACGCCGACACTACTACATTTCTAGTGTGTGGGTATTGGTTTGGTTCGTTCTGACTACTTGTAAGGGGCTTAGTTGCTGGATAAAATAACTAGTCTATCTTATAGAGGTCGTAAAGCCCATATAACGCCATGATCACCCCATTCCTCATCTGAAGCGGTAAACTCGTTAGAAGAATAGCTTACAAGTTAAAGTCACACCCACAAGGAAAGCGACCCCCTCCCAAAAAACAAATAAATAAATAAATAAAGGGTTTTTTTAACTCATCCCTAAATAATAATAATAAATTAATTCAGGATTAGTCCCTAAAAGATATTGTATTTACGATGCCCCTAGACTAGCGGTCCACATCCATTGACTGTTTGTTTTCAAATGGGTCATATTTTGATGACTAAAATACCCCTAAATTGATCCAAGGGCTCAGGTTAAAATATTGGCATCGGACAACTCATAGTTGGATCTCGAGGCAAATCGGTGTTAATATTATATGAAAAAATGTGTATCTGAAAACACATCGTAAGGTTTAAAAAAAACCACCCTCAAACATTTTCTCCACCCTCCCTCATCTTCTTCTCCCATCTCCCTCATCCCTCATCTTTGTAACGCCCCTCCCTTCTCCATTATCTCCCTCTTTGCTTCTTTGCTTCGCTGGTGAATACCCTCTCTCATATTCTTCTCCCATATCTCATTCCTCATCTTTTTAATGCCAATGAGCACTGCCTCTCCCTTATCCATTCACTCCCTTTATGCTTCTTTGTTTCACCGAAACTAACCCTCGTATCCCTCTCTGTGCTCCTCCACCCATTCTCCTTCATCCCCCACATCGCATTGCGTAGTTCCACAATGACAGCTCCTTCACCACTCCTACACTGTTTTTAGCAAGCTTGCAATCAAATCGACAATGATGGGGTTGGAGTTCAGTTCGATTTGTTTCAGTGAGGAGGTACATGTGGTGGCCGGAGCAGATCTTATGTTGGTGGATTTGATGATGATGAAGGTGGTATGGGTTGGGGCTGGCTATGGTGGTGGTGAGCTTGATTGGGAGTGAGGTGGAACAGGTTGGTTCAAGGGTTGGCTGGTGAGGTCGAATGGGATGGTGGCGGTGGCAAAGTCGATAGGGAGTTGGGATGGTGGTGAGTTCAACTGTGTATGGCAGCTCAATCAGGATCATCACCCTTTGACACCACCACCTCACCTCAACACAACACAACCACCTACAACCTTCATTCATGTCCTTCAACTTCTTCAATCAACAACACTTCCACTTCACCTCACCAACACTAGCAACAATGTTTGAAGAAATAGAAGTTGTAAGGGAAATACATGCTAATACAAATAATTCCAACACAAGTCCTGGACCTAGGTGATGATAGTGACTGGCTAAGAACGCTATGCAAGTAATAGCAAACAACAAGCAATATGTAGAAAATAAAGATGACACCGAGATTTACGTGGTTCGACTTTGCCTACTCCACGGACGATGACTCTGTAACTATTTTATTGATATGGAAACACTTGAAGATTACAACGTTCTCAAGCAACGATCATTGATATTACCCAATCTCAAGCAAACAATACCACCAAAAGTTTGACAAAACTCGCAAACGAAGAACACCCGAAATCACCTGATTCCAATCCTTCTACTTGGCTATTGTTTCATGCTGCACACACACCAATTCGTGCCAAACTCGCAACCTATTTCACACTGTGCTCGCAGCCGGTTTCATGTCGTCTTGCTACCCGTTTGACGCCGAGTTCGCAGCCTCTATCGCTGCGTACGCTACCCCGTTTCAGCGCTTTGTGTGCTGCTGCTACGTTGTTTTTCTCCTCTTCATTCACTTTGTTGTATTGGCTGTTTTAAAGAGAGAAAATATGACTAGTTTGTGAAGGACTGAAATACTTGAAGTTTTTGTTTTTGAATGACTTTATCTCCCAATAAATTGGGAACCAACACCAATTACACAATGGACTATGAGTCCTTATTTGTGAAGGACTGTGAGTCCTACTTTGTCTCACAATCTCCACACAAGCATCACAAACAACCACATAAGCATCTCCACCTTGGCATGAAAAACTGCCAAAACCCATTTCTTGGTCATGAGAATCGTCGTGATGCCCCAAAGGGCCCTGCCCCCTTGGGGCGTCAACACTGAGAGAGCCTGATCAAGTTGAGACAATGCTCAAACTTGATCCCTGAAACCACTTATGTCAACATATCAGTTGGATTGTCTTGAGTACTCACCTTCTCCAAGAAAACCTCGCCATCTTCGATGACATCCCTCAGAATTGATATCGCACATCAATGTGCTTCGTTCGGGCATGATGAACTTGGTTCTTCGCAAAATGGGTAGCACTCTAACTGTCACATAACACTGTCATATCATCATGAGCAACACCCAAATCACTAACCAAGCCTCGAAGCCATATGGCTTCCTTCACTGCTTCTGATAGAGCCATGTATTCTGCTTCAGTAGTAGACAAAGCAACTGTAGACTGTAATTGAGACTTCCAACTCACCAGACCCATCTCCAATGTAAAACAATAACCTGTAATCGATCGGCGCCTATCAAGATCACCAGCATAATCCGTATCAACATAACCTATGATCATATTTGACACATCTCCTCTCTCATATACTAAGCCAGCATCCAGCGTACCCCGAAGATATCTCAGTATCCACTTTACTACTTGCCAATGTTGGTTTCCCGGGTTTGACATAAACCTACTAACCAGACTGACTGCATGAGCGATATATGGACGTATGCAAATCATGGCATACATAAGACTACCAACTGCACTGGCATAGGGAACCTGTGACATGTATTCCCTCTCATCCTCTTTGCTAGGAGACAACTTACTCGAGAGCTTAAAGTGAGTAGCCAAAGGAGTACTTACCGGCTTAGATGTATCCATGTCAAAACGATGAATAACTTTCTCTAAGTATTGTCTCTGTGACAATGTCAGTGTGCCCATCTTCCTATCTCTCACTATCTCCTTCCCAAGTATCTTCTTCGCTGAACCAAGATCTTTCATCTCAAACTCCATGCTAAGTTTCAACTTCAATTTCTCAATTTCTTTCATGCTCTTCGCAGCAAAGAGCATGTCATCAACATAAAATAAGAGAAACACGAAAGACCCATCCTTGAGCTTCTGTATGAATACACAAGGATCATACTGACCCCTCGCATATCCCTGCTCAATCATAAAAGTATCAAACCTCCTATACCATTGCCTCGAAGATTGTTTCAACCCATACAGTGACTTCTTCAGTTTACATACATTTTTTTCCTTACCAACAACAACATTCCGTCGGGCTGAGACATGTATATGTCCTCCTCCAAATCTCCATGCAAGAAAGCAGTCTTGACATCAAGTTGCTCGATCTCTAAGTCAAACTGTGCTGCTAAAGCCAAAAGGACTCGGATAGAAGTGTGTTTTACCACTGGAGAGAATACTTCATTATAGTCCACACATTCTTGCTGTGCATATCCTTTACCCACAAATCTTGCCTTGTATTGTATACATGTACAAGTACCCCTGGAATCTAGAATCCCGTCTTTCAACTGTGAAAACCCACTTACACCCAATCGGCATCATCCCTTTAGGGAGTGTCACATGCTCCCATGTATGATTCTTCTGAAGAGATAACATCTCCCCATCCAAAGCTTCATTCCGCTCCTCTTTCTGGACACTTCACAAAGCCTGTGTATATGTGGTAGGAACATCATCATACCTATCAAGAACTGAGAATACGTAAGCTGCGCCATCCTCATAGCCAAATCTAAGTGGTGCACGTCTGACTCTAGGTTATCTGTCTGCTGCTAAAGACGGTGTTTATGACTGTTGAACCTATTGTTGTGTAGGATCCATGTCCCCATCAGTAGGAACCTCATCTTCTGCCACTGTCTCATCAGGTATCATATCTGTATCGCCCATTCCCTCAGTAAAAGGAACATCATGCTCTATATGAGATCTAGGAGCTCCAAGCCCCACCTGCAAAGAATCTCCAGCATCCTCACACTTTGCCTGTAACAAAGCCTTTTCATGAAATTTCACATTTCGACTGATCACAAACTTCTGCAAGTCAGGGCACCATAAACTATACCCTTTCACATTATTTGGATAACCGAGAAAGATAGCTTTCCTAGCCCTTACTCCAATTTTATCCTCCCTAACATGAAAATATGTTGGACAACCAAATACTTTCAAGTTAGAATAATTTTAAGAAATACCAGACCATACATCCATAGGACTCTGAGACTCAATAGCTGTTGAAGGATAGCGATTAATGAGATAGCACGCCGTGTTTACTACTTCAACCCACCATATTTTGTCTAAACTTGCATTGGACAACATGCATCGTGCTCTCTCCAATAGGGTACGGTTCATCCGTTTTGCTACCCCGTTCTGCTGTGGTGTCGACTTCACTGTGAAATTTCTTTTAATGCCATGTTCCAAACAAAAATGTTTCAAGGGATCCTCGGTATACTCACCACCATTGTCAGATCTCACGACTTTGATCACCCTTCCAGTTTGTTTCTCAATCATAGATTTCCACTTCTTGAAGATATCAGTGAATTCATTTTTATGTTTCATGGTATACACCCATACTTTTCGACTGAAGTCATTGATAAAAGACACAAAATACCTATTAAACATAATCCACAATCTCTCGGTGCTATGAGTAGCATCACTAAAACTGTCTATGCACTGCTTCCCATAGATGCAATGTTCACAGAAACCATGTTTTGCCATTTTATCACCGCCAAGCAAGCCCCGCTTGCTTAAAGTTCTTAGTTCACTCTCACCTACATGTTTTAATCGCATGTGTCATAACTGTGTGCGCGTCAAGCTTTTCTCATCAACAACTGTAGAAACTATAGCTTCACCTTCAACTATACTGCCTTGAAGGAAATACAAATAGGCATGCCTAATCGTTGTCATAAGCAACATGTCACCAAAATAAACATTGCAATACCCATTCTCACCAATATACTTGTAGCCCCGAGCTTCAAAAACCCCAAGAGAAATCAACCCCTTTGAAAGAGATGGAACATGACGTATCTCGGTAAGTTGTCTACATGACCCATTTGGTCAACTGGAATTTGACTGTACCAACACCCATTGTCTTGCAAGGCCAAGAGTCGCCCATTTTAACTGAACTGCCATTAACCACATATGATACGAAGCTTCATTATCCAACATCCAACCATCATACAAATGGTCATAAGATTTTGCCATCAATGCATGTGCTAAGTCGCCCCCGATTAGAATATCCTCTACCACATTCGGTGTCTCAACAACATTCACTACGCCCTTACTCTCATTCTCTTGATTATTGTAATTATCCTTCCAATCTAGACAATCCCTTATGTAATGGCCTTTGTGCTTACATTTGAGAGATTCAACCTTAGACATATCTCTGCCTTTTATTTAGATCGGTTCCTTCTGTAGTTGTTCCTCTTGTAATTTCTTCCCCTTGTTACCGAAAGACCATGTACTTGAACCTCCTCATTCGAAGCACTCTTTCTTGAAGCCTTTGCAAGTACAGCTTGAACAATATCACTATACAATTTTTTTTTTCTTCAATGTTGTCATCTGATCAACAAACAGTTTTAATTTCGATATCAAAGAAATTAACAAGAATAATGTTTTCTGAATATTTTCAAATTTAGCTCCTAAGCTAACACAATCTGAATATAAACATTAAAATTCATTTATGTGATCAGTCATGAGTTTACCCGACTGCAACCTGAAAGTAAAGAGCTTCTTCTGTAGGTACATCACACTCATCTGATCAGTCTGAAGATACATAGCCTGAAGCTGATCCCAAATACCCTAAGCCGTTATCTCATCAGCGAAGTTGTAAGCCACATTGAGATAAAGACACAAATGAATCGTATTACATGCCTTCTGATTCATTTTACTCCACTTCTCGATAACCTCAACCGTCGCCTTATCTGATGATGGTTTATTTTTCTCATCTAGTGCATCAATTTGATCCAAACTAACCAGAATATCTTTACAATCCATCTGTCAAACTTTAATAATGTTCCTACCATTTAATCGAACAATGTCGAACCCATGGACTTTCACATAGCCATCATCACGCGATGAAGAAGACTTTTCAGCCATTTTATTTGACACCTTCAAAGCACAAACACCAACCAACTAGCGCTCTGATACCATTTGTAAGGGAAATATCTGTTAATGCAAATAATTTCAACACAAGTCCTGGACCTAGGTGATGATAGTGACTGGCTAAGAACGTTATGCAAGTAATAGCAAACAACAAGCAATATGTAGAAAATAAAGATGACACCGAGATTTACGTGGTTCGACTTTGCCTACTCCACGGACGACGACTCTGTAACTATTTTATTGAAATGACAACACTTACTTGAAGATTACAACGTTGTCAAGCAACGATCCTTGAGATTACCCAATCTCAAGCAAACAATACCACAAAAAGTTTGACGAATCTCGCAAACGAATAACACCCAAAATCACCCGATTCCAATCCTTCTACTTGGCTACTGTTTCACGCTGCACACACACACACACACCAATTCATGCCGAATTGGCAGCCCATTTCACGTTGTGCTCGCAGTCGGTTTCACGCCGTCTTGCTGCCCCGTTTTGCGCCGAGTTCGCAGTTTTTTCGCTGCATATGCTGCCCTATTTCAGTGCTTTGTGTGCTGCTGCTGCTACATTGTTTTTCTCCTCTTCATTCACGTTGTAGTATTGGTTGTTTTAAAGAGAGAAAATATGACTAGTTTGTGAAGGATTGAAATGCTTGAAGTCCTTGTTTGTGAAGGACTTTAACTCCTAATAAATTGGGAGCCAACACCAATTACACAATGGACTATGAGTCCTTATTTGTAAAGGACTGTGAGTCCTACTTTGTCTCACGGAAGCTTGTGAGGGGGAGGAAGCGTTCGGGGGAGCTTCTGCTTGTTCTATGTCATGGCTGAGCTTTGGGGAGTGTGGTGATTTCAATTAGTTTTTGGGATTTTTCCAATCAGGTAGAATTTCATGTCAACTTGATTTTATTTGTCATTTTTCATTTCATTCGGGCAAAGAGAAGGGAGGCAGATGGGGTGCGTGGTGCGGGGAATGGAAAGAAACATACAGGAGGGCGAGGGGGATGGATGTGGGGTGTGGCGAAGATGCAGATAGGAGAGGGAGGGGGATGTAGGTAGACTCGTGGTCGGTGGTGATGGTGAACAGAATGGTGTGTAGATGGAGTTGGAGAAGATGATGTTTTGTAAAGTTTTAACCATTAGATATGCCTCGAGATACCTATTATAGTTTTTAAATATATTTTGAACCATTGATTCATCTCGATATCCAATTATGAATTGTCTGAGGCTAATATTTAACCTGAGCCCTAGGATCAATAGAAGGGTATTTTGATCGTCAAAATATAACCCATTTAAAAACAAACAATCAATGGATATGGACCGCTAGTATGGGGGCATCGTAAATACGATATCTTTTAGGACTAATCCTGAATTAACAATTTATTTTGGAGGATAAGTTAAAAAATCATAAACAAATAAAAATATTCATTAATTATAACTTTTCTCCGTTGAACTGCATTAAGTTATAATGATTGTTTTTTTTTTTTTTTGGTTAAAGATAATAATGGTGTTGTTACTTGCTAGAGGTATGCTAGATATCCTAATAGAGTGATTCTTGCTGGCCTGGGCCCGCTGCTTGGTTGTTGCGTGGGGGGCGAATATACACTTTTGCCCCCTGTCTTTAAACATTTTTTTCAAAAAGGTTGTTAAAGAGGGGGGGGGGGGGGGGGGGGGGCAAAAGTGTACATTCGCCCCCCGGCAGCAACCTCGCTCCCTCTCCCAGGCCAGCTAGAATTGGGGATCCTAATAATATCTACATTTTTAAACACTGTCATTTGCGGCTCAACTTAATCTTTAGGTTGCTCTTTACCAAATTGTTTTAGGATAGTGATAAATTTACAAGGTTTTCTTTATTGAAGTTTTCGAGTTGGTCAATAGACTCGTTTAGCCTTGAAATATTCATAAAACACAAATTATGATTAAATCTCGGGTTAAACACAGGTTGAACAAATTCGAGTAACAATCTTAGCACATCTCCAACAACATCCAAATGCCAACGTATAGTTAAATAAAGCTTGGTTGATTACAAGGCGATCTTACCCACCATTCAAGCTGGTGCTACGTTCTCATGGATCCAAATTTGATATTATCCTGATTTATAATGATATTCTAATAAATTCCACCTTGTAAAATTATCACTCCTAAAACCCCACAGCTTCTCGTCCAATCACCTTCTATTTCTATTTAAACTCCCTCCAACTCTTCGATTTTCCACATCCAAATCCCCTCCCCTTGCAAACCTTTCTTCCTACTCATCCCTCTAAACTCACACAAAACATTTAAAATGGGCAATCTTGATAACAACTTTGGTGAATTCAAACCTCTAGACCTCGACGAATTCCGAAAACAAGCATATCAAACCATTGATTTCATTGTAGACTACTACAAGAACATCGAGTCCCACCCAGTTCTCAGCCAAGTCCAGCCTGGTTACCTTCGAAACCAATTACCCAACGCTGCTCCCTTCACTCCTGAACCATTGGACGCCATACTCAAAGACGTCCAGACCCACATTGTCCCGGGTATGACCAATTGGTTGAGTCCCAATTTCTTCGCTTACTTTCCTGCAACAGTGAGCAATGCAGCATTCATGGGAGAAATGCTTTGCACAGCTTTCAACTCGGTCGGGTTCAATTGGCTGGCTTCGCCAGCCTCCACAGAGTTAGAAACAGTCGTCATCGACTGGCTCGCTGGGATGCTTAGATTGCCAAAAACTTTCATGTTTTCAGGTTCGGGTGGTGGTGTGCTACAAGGTACTACTAGTGAAGCAATTTTGTGCACACTTATTGCGTCAAGAGATCGTGCTCTCGAACGAATAGGTGAAGGAAATATCAGCAAGCTCGTTGTGTATGGCTCTGATCAAACCCATTCTACGTTCGCAAAAGCATGCAAGATAGCTGGGATACTACCTAGCAACATAAGAGCAATTCCTACGAAATTGGAAGATGGTTTTTCTTTATCTCCAGCACTAGTCGGTACAGCTATTGAGAATGATTTGTATGCTGGTTTTATTCCAATTTATCTTTGTGCCACCGTTGGGACTACTTCATCCACAGCAGTGGATCCAGTGGGGCTACTTGCTAAGGTGGCAAATAGCTTCGACGTATGGATCCACGTCGACGCTGCGTATGGAGGTAGCGCTTGTATCTGCCCTGAGTTTCAACATTTCTTTGAAGGAATTGAACTTGTGGACTCGCTTAGTATGAGTCCACATAAGTGGCTTCTCACTTATTTGGATTGCTGTTGCTTGTGGGTTAAAAACCCTGATTTGATGAACAAAGCATTGAGCACGAACCCGGAGTACTTGAAGAACAAGCCTAGTGAGTCGAACACCGTGATTGATTACAAGGACTGGCAAATTGGTTTCGGACGCCGGTTTAGAGCACTCCGACTATGGTTCGTGCTCAGGAGCTATGGCGTTGCAAACCTTCAAGAGCACATTCGGTCTGACGTTCAAATGGCAAAAATGTTTGAAGAAATGCTTAAGGAGGACGGGCGGTTTGAGATCGTTACACCGAGGAAGTTTGCATTGGTGTGCTTTAGGTTGAACCCTAGGGATGGTTATCTGGATGGAAGAGTTGAGTTGATGAACCGGAAACTACTTGATCGAGTAAACTCAACCGGGCAAGCATACATGACTCACACCATCATTGGTGGAATCTACGTACTGAGATTTGCCGTGGGAACCTCACTGACGAAGGAGCACCATGTCATTGCTGCATGGAAGCTGATTAAGCAGACTGCTGATGCTTTGTTACTTGCTAATTAAGTGTTTATCCTGTTACTCACTATTCTGCTAAATAATGTTCAATGTGTTTGTGATTTGTTAATGGTTCCTATTAATGGTAAATGAAGCTGAAATTGTATTAGTATTATTCATCGTGATTCCTATGTGGTGTCGTGCTCTGCTCAACAACATTTTTACTCAGTGTTTCTCCCAAGTAAAGTCTTAACTGTCGTGAATCATTGCATCTAAGAGCATCCACAATTATAGAATGTTATTCAATTTCGCGCAATATGCCTTCTTATTAAGCGCTATACAAGAAATGTGCTACCACCTCATTGACCTCCTCTATCTTCCTAAAATGGACTTAATATGGTCTTGATTTTGTTCAAGTAAAATTGAAGTACAAATGCAATTGGATCAAAGGAGCTGTGAATGCTCTACAGCATGGAAGACAATGAGAAGATGAATGTTGTGGGAAAGCTGATGGTCATGGACACTCTGAATTGTTGAACTTTTCAAACTATGCATTCATGTCCTTTTGTGCCGAAAATTCTAGGGGTCGAGGGAGGGAACGAGGGAAATGGGCGAGGGATGGGTGGAAGCCACTCATCCGCCTCGAGATGGGCGATATCGCACATCTCGAAGCTGATGCACTCATCTCGAGATGAATGGGTGGTTACCACCCATCCCTCGCTCCCTCCCTCGACCCCTAGCAAAGCTCGCGGCCTTACATTCAGAATAATATTTTGAGATGACATATTTACGTGGTTTGTACTAATCTGATTTTATGCAGTCCGCGTCCATCTTTTCCATAGGATGTAAACTGGGTCAGAATTTGTTTTTACTTGGGAGAGCTTTTCAAATTTGCAACACTAGTTGTGGCAAATTTATACAGAATTTGTTTTTACTTGGGATGAGACTAGTGCAGGTTTAGGTCAGAAATTAGTTAAGTGGCAGGAGGCTTTAGAGAGTAAAGGTTTTAGAATTAGCCGTTCGAAGACGGAGTATCTAGTGTGCAACTTTGGGTGTGAACCAAGAGGGAGAAGTCATGCAATTGAGATCGAAGGTGTCGAGGTCCCAGAGTGTGAGGCTTTTCGATATCTAGGGTCTATAATTCAAAAGAATGGGGCTATTGGAGCAGATGTAGACCACAGGATTAAAGCTGGTTGGTTGAAATGGCGAATGGCGTCAGGAGTATTGTGCGATAGAAGGATGCCTGCAAGGCTAAAAGGGAAATGCTATAAGACAATTGTTCGACCAGCCATGCTATATGGTTCAGAATGTTGGGCTACTACGGGACAACATACGCATAGGATGGCAGTAGCAGAAATGCGTATGTTAAGGTGGATGTGTGGTAAAACTCGTAAGGATAAGATTAGAAATGAAAGAATTAGGAGATACTTAGGTGTAGCGCCCATAGAGGAAAAAATTAGAGAAAGACGTTTAACTTGGTTTGGTCATGTGCGGAGGAGACCGAGCACGGCGCCAATTAGAAAATGTTTAGATTGGCAAGTTAATGGAGGGTGTAGACGGAGGGGACGACCGTTGAAAACTTGGATGAAGACGGTGAATGAAGATATCATTGAGCTTGGATTAGGTGAGGAAATGTGGGAAGATCGCATTGCTTGGAGAACCAAAATTCATGTAGCCGACCCCGAAAATCTCGGGAATGGGCTTTGATGATGATGATGAGTACTTATAACTTATAAGCCAATGTGCCAATAATATACCATATCCAAACCATTATTACATGCTGAAGAGTTGGTGATCATGGAGTTCAATTGACTTAATTAATAATTTCGAAAAAAAGTTTTAAAAATCCTCTCTGCGTATCTCTTGAATGCAATTTGTGTTCTTACTTGACAGTGGAGTGATTAATGATGGCAGCTGATGATGGGAGTAAATCAGCGGAGTTTGGGATTACAAAGATCATAGGTGTTTTCTTCCTGTTTTAATCAAGTGCAAAGTTTTGGGCTAAAGTTTTTTTTGAAATCTAATATGGGAGTTGGTCAGGGTTACAGCTCAAAAAATCTGTGAGAGTAGGCAAACATAGCTTCATTGCTAGTTGGAAAGAAAGGAATCAGTGGATGATGGTGGTGAAGGAGTCAAATAGAGGTGGTGTTTTCCTCACAATCATGGTTGGTTGGCGCTCTGGAACAAAGACTTTGAGAGTTCCAGCCGATCTTGATGGCAACGGCTGGTTTACTCTGGCTAAACTGGTGAATGCGACAACTATCAAGCATCAGAAGCAGCTGATACCCAGGCCTCAAGCATCCAAAACCAAGACTTCTCTCACTCAGCTGCCCATAGTGAATCCCCCTCCCTGTCCTAGGTCTTATGCTGAGGTGGTTTTAAACAACAGTTTCTATTATCCCAATTCCTCAGTTGTCAGGAAGGAGTCGGAGAAATCAGCTAATATTAGATACGATTATCCGCTTCATTTCCTCTCAAGAGTTCTTGGGGTACCTCTTCCTCAAGTGGAACATCTTGTTGGAGTTAATGAGGTCAATTTGGCAAGGACGACGATTGACACCAAGACCTGTTGGTCACCGGTGGCAATGCCGAGTGGGCAATCCGCCTTACTGGTGTTTGTTAATACCAAACAGAGGGTTGGCAGTCAGCAGCAGCAGGTTTGGAAACCCTGAGCTCAGGATTTTCTCGAAACATCCCTCCGACAGACCGTACAATCAAAGCAACCCCCATTGGTGCAACTGAGTGTTGTTCCCAGTGGTGAAAACTCGACGGCCGTGACTTCTCGACCAAGTTCGTTACATAAGGGGAAAGGCCTTCTGGTAAAGTCTCCAACCCAGGTATCTAAGTCGGAACAATGTGTTTCCCCCCACTAGAAGTTGTATCGGAAGAGGGACTTCGATTGGAAGGGGAACATATCAGAGTTGAGGACAGAGTCCGGGAACAGAGAGTTACTACTCATCAGGTTTCATATCTCGAGGCAGTAGAGAATGACATTTTCAATTTGGACCCTCTTCTGAACAAGTTTGCAAAATAAGAGAATAGGACCTGTAAACAAACCAAAAAATGCGCAAAGAGGTTGATCTCTCATTTGGGCCAATTTCTCAATCTTCCCAACTAGGTCCTCTCTCATGTTAAAACAAATGCAAGTGAAATCGGGCATTCCTAAGAAATCGGGGTGGGTGGAACAATTGGATGCAAATGTTGAATTGGAGCGGAGCATTACTTTTGACTCTATTCAGGAGAATAGTTTTCCTTTCCCACCAGGTTTTGAACCTTGCGCTGAGCATCTTGAGGGCGGTTCTTCCACGCCTGTTCATTTGGGAGCTCCGCCAGGTTTTAAAGCTCCTTTAATCGATCAACATTCTACCGAAGCTGCCTCAAACCAGCCCAAAGGGATTACTTCAGACGAGTGTTCAAGGGCCAATTTTGGCAGTGATCTCAATGGTTTAGGGCGGCATCATGTTGAATCAGAGCTTAGCAGCGATGAGGACGAAATTCGTTCATTTTTCAGAAATATCGGTAATTTGATAGGGGTTGATCTCAGCCTAGATGCAGACCGGACCTTGGATATGGTGCAAGCTTTGTATTCAGGTTGAGGTTTTTCGCCGATTTTGTGACGAGTTTGTGGTTCTCATTTCTTTCGGGTCTGGTTTTTGCGGAAATCTTGTGCCAATCTTCTTATTCGTCTTTCGGTTCTATCGTGGCTTTTGTTTGGAGTTTGTTTGGCTCATAGTTTTTTATTAGTTCTTCGTGGGGCTTTATTGTTCGAAACTTTTTTTCATGGATTTTTTAAAGAGCTTGCTCAGGTCTGTTTTAGTTGTTTTTTTCTTTTTGGGAGTTAATAGTTTGGGCTCTTTATTATGAGCTTTCATTGCTTTAAGATTGTATCATCTTCTTTGTGATTTATCTTTCCCTTAAATAAAAATTTTCTTAGAGCCTCTTGGGACGCGAAAAGCCAAGAACCCAAACATATGTTACCACAAAATCCCTGTTTTTTAGAGCCTCTTGGGACGCGAAAAGCCAAGAACCCAAAACATGAACCACCCAAACACATCCTTATTTGCATGAAAATTAAAATTTTAAGTGTTTGTTTGAAGAGTCATGCTAGCTGTCGAGGAAGTGGGCGAGGAAAACAGCGAGGGGAGGGCGCTGGAGGGTGGGGGACCGTCCATCCCCCTCGGGATGCGTGCTTGAAAAATGAGGGCACACATCCCGAGGGTGATGGACGGTCCCCCACCCTCCAGCGCCCTCCCCTCGCTGTTTTCCTCGCCCACTTCCTCGACATTTAGAATTTTGTTAGTGTGTGCCTATTTTTTATTTATTGTGGGAAAATTTTGCTTACCTCCTCCCTCTTAAGCAAAATTTTCAGGGAAAATTGTTTTCTTAAAAATTCAACCAAACTGGCCTTAAATATACAATTTAAAAGCATGAAAAACGAATGTGATTTGGAGGTTTACATGTCAGTATGAACATACACGATAATGGGAAAAAAATATACTAAAAAATATATAGTATTTAGATACGTTTCTCTCATGTTACATTTAAATAGATTAGATTTAAATAGAATATATTACATTTAAATAGATTACATTTAAAAAATATATAGTATTTAAATATATAATATAATAATGGTCTTACATGATGATACATCATTTATCAAGAAAGAACGTGATTTGGAGGTATAGTTGCTAGTATGAAGAACGTAGTCAACAAGGGAAAAAACAAATAATGAGAAATATATAGCATTTAGATACGTGTCTCTAGTGTTAGTGTTGCAGCTAAATCGTTTGACAACTTTGAACTTTAAATTTGGTGAACAATTTGCACTTGGAGTGCAAATAATTTTGGATAAAGCTACTTTGCCCCCAAAAAATTATCAGTTAGTGGCTTTGCACCCTAATTGTACACTTTTCATCACGACCTCCATCAACAGCCTGGTACATGCCTTTTTAAAATACCAAATTAATTATATTATGAATTTGATCCATAGTTTCAACTTCGAGATTAAACCAACCTAATGGTTTCAAATCATTACTCCACGATTCCCCTGTAATAAATAAAATTGTAGTTATTAAAAATAAATAAAAACACTTGGGATCCCTCTTCTTCCTCCTCCTCCACAACTGCCTGCAACATTTTTTTATTTGGAAGATTTGATTATTTTGACCTAAACAGAGCAACAACAACAAAAGGAACTCTAGTTCCATGAATCAACAACCGATCTGTCTTGAAAACTCCAAACTAGACGAGAAGTACTATAAGAAGAGGAGGGATCTACGGTTTCCTTATGCCCCTTCCCATTAACCAGATCTTAAAAGATTCAACAATCGCTAGAGTGTTGATTGGCGGTTGTTGCTTGTGAAGGTAAGATAAGATACCTGGTGAAGCTTCGGAGATCCCACAAGAGATACCAATGGCGGAGTTTGTAGCTCTTCTGTGTAATCTTCCATATTTGACAAAGAGAATTGAACATGGTGGCATAGCTTGATTGCTGATATGTGTGGAATGAATTAGGGTTAGCAGGAACTCTGCTTTTTGTACGCATTTTGATCGTAGAATTGGGAAGCTTTCTATTAAGTTCTTTGGACATGACTTATACTAGAAATTGGAACATCTTGGACCCATTGGTTCTACTAATTCTGGAAGAAGAGCTACAACTCTTATCACCTTTCTCGATTCTCCTTCATAAAAACGCATACGAACGAAAGGAATCAAGTAATGTTGATTTTGGGCGAAGCGATGACGATCGATGATGCGTCCAAAAATCGTTTTTCTGTGAGTTTGACCTGCAAAACAATTGTTAGACTGTCAATGACCACATTTTTTGTGGTTAAGGCACCCGACGCTTAAATCAGTAACTCTGTTGGAAGAAGAGTGTAAAGCTGAACAAAACTCAGTTAAAGTTGCATACCTGTGTCGAATGTTATCTTTACCTTTTATAATGGCGATGGTTAACTCTCTGCGTGACTTCAGCATGTGAAACGCAACGGAATGAGATGTTTCGTGTAACAGTCTTTTTCTTAAAGGAAATGCGTAACTCCCACCACGGCTCTTTTTGGTGCAACATTTTTCTTCTTTATGAGAGAACTCATGTCGGGTCTGAATTCAAACTCTGATTCATTTAGGCTTGGATTTAGGCTTTGTTTACACTTTCACATTGGCGGGTCTCGTCTGGGTCTCAGTAGTTAGCTTTATACTCTTTAAGCTTTACGAGCTGACCCAATAGACTGAATGTTATATCCTCGTGATGAATTTCTATGTCACGTGTACGATCGTGATGATCAGTCTATTTTGATGTATCATCAGCTACTCCCCCTTAGTTAGTGGATACGTATCCACTAACTGTGTGGTGGTTTTGCTTTTGATTACAACATTATGGCTCATTTAATGCTCTTGTTATATGTGACTGTTGTTATCTCTCCGGTATTCCATCCGCCTATTCGTTTTCACGTGCGATTGTCATATCTTGTACGTTCTCCCAAGAGCGGTCCTCTCATTGCCCATTCCTATAAAAAAGATAAGCTTGTGTACGTCCTGATTCCTTCTGCATTTCCTTATTTTCTGATTGTTAACCCTTTGATTCCTTGCATTCGTTCTGTAATCATGTCTAAGTTCAAGATTTTGGGTGGCGATGCTCTTGATGTTTGTGAAGTTTTTTTTATGCCCAAGCGAGCAATACATGCGACTCTTGATAGGGATGGCAATGGGGCGGATTTGAGCAAATCCATCCCCGATCCGTCAGAATAACGGCTCCCCAAATTCGCCCCGCCAATCCGTTTATAAATTTATTTAAAAACCGTCTCCGCCCTGCCCAAAATATCCGTTAAAAAATTTCTTAATTCATACATACAGTAAAAGATACTTCTACAGTAAAAGATCATTAATACATAGAAAAATTATAACAAAAAAACCATACAACAAATTACAAAAAAAAAAAAAAAAAAAAATTCAATCTAAAAGAATGATCTTATCTCTGAGATAATTACAAAAAAAAATTTCAGATACTTTGAGATCAAAAAAAAAAATTTCGATCTAAAAAATTTCAGATCTGATCTCAGATACTTCGATTTCGACTGATCTGATCTCGATTTCGATTTCAAGATCAGATCAGATATTTCGATTTCGATCAAATACTTCGATTTCGATCAAATACTTTGATTTTGATCAAATCAAATACTTCGATTTCGATCAAATCATATACTTCGATTTCAAAGAATTTCGACTGATCTCAGATCTGATCTGATTTGAGATCTGAGATCTGATCTCAGATACTTCGATTTCGACTTCGACTATGAGATCTCAATCTCTGGTGGGGAGAGGAAAGCGAATATGGAGGTGGGAGACTTCGACTCGACTGTGAGAATCTGAGACTTCGACCCTTCGAAACCCTTGGCTGTGAGAGGCTTCGACCCTTCGTCTTCGAGTGAGGATCTGTGTGTGAGAGGGAGAGGCGAAGGGAGATCTTTCTGCGTCTGGTGTGTGAGAGGGAGAGGCTCTGGTGTGAGGGAAGGGAGATCTCTCTGTGAGAGGGATGGCGATTGTCTGTGTGTGTGAGAGATAGGGTTAATCCATTTATATAGTTGAAGGGTATGTTTGTAAATTTACCGATTAAACGGATATCCGTGGGGCGGATATGGCCAAATCCGTATCCGCCCCGATTAATAAACTGATACAGATCCGAAATCCGTATCCGCCCCATGATCCAGGGACCCTTTACCAAATCCGTCCCAAACGGGGCGAATGGGGCGGATATCCGTGAAAATCCGCCCCACTGCCATCCCTAACTCTTAACAGCATTCGTTACAACTACTCGTTGCCAAACGATCTGAAAATTGTTTTCCTCAGAGAGGATGACAGTCCTTGTCGTCCTAAGCATGGATACATTGTTTTATATCCCAGTATGTTCCATTCTGATTTCAGACTTTCGGCTCCTAATATAGTCTGGGAGTATTTGGATTTGATTGGTATTGCTCCGGCTCAACTGGACCCTAATGGTTGGAAAATAATGATTTCAACCTTAGCGATGGCTGCCTTAACTCATATCCCCATGAATGTTAGGGTTTTGCATTCTCTGGTAAAGTTCAGCGTGAACCCTAATCACATTTGTCGCCTGCGTTCTCCTCCTTGCTTTGAGGACCTGCGAGAGGAGTATGTGGGCTGGTCGAGGTCCTAGTTCTATGCCTCTATTTCTTCCAATCATTTTAGCTTCCACAGGAATGAGATTCAGCGATCATTCTAGGAGCCTAAGAAAAAGTCGAGTTGTCACTATCTTTAGAAGAGCAGGAGTTCTACCGTCGATTTTGTGATCTACCCCGACTATCAGAGGAAGAATTTCTCACTACGGATGCCATTGTCCGTTGTGGTTTGCTTTTACCGGGTAGGGCAGGTATCGCTTAAGAAGTTATTGTTGCACGCTCTGGTGATGTTGGAGTCACTACTTTTGTCTCTGCTTGAGGCTTTAGGAATACTGGTTAGTTGTTAAGAAAAGGAAAGTTCCTAGGCCTTCTAGCCCCTCCAAGATGTCGGCCGTCAATTATGGTTGTGTCACGAAGAGGAAAAAGTTTGCTTTCTTCGTCCTTGAATCCACCAGGACCCCCTCTCATCTTGTTTTTCTCCAGAAAAGAGGTCATGGTTTGAGGGATGATTCTTCTGCCCGTGAGGATGAGGAGGTAAACTGAGTTCTCGAAATAAGTAAGAAGGAAGTTTCTCGTCCTCTGGATGACCATGAGAAAAATTTTGTTGCTTCTTATGGCTTGTCGGACTTTGTCGGCCTCTGAATTGATGATTCGTGCGTTATTGAGAACAAAATGCTTTAGCTAGGTGTTTGGCTGTCGAAGAATCCGAAGGGTACTAAGACCTTGGATGACTTCGAGTATGATCTGTCAGTAGAGGATAAAGTTGTTGTCCGGGTTCGAGATCACAAGCTTATTGTTTCTTCTATCGTGGCTGGGACTTCGGGATGTCCTGCTGCTCCTTCTGTGTCTTGCCCCGCTTCTACAGTCCTTGGTAAGACCTTATGGCCTTCCGAGGCTAATGTGCAAGACAATGCTCGCAATCTCATTGGCGGCTATCATGGGCGGTGGGCTAATAAAACTCTTATGCTCGTGCAACAACAACATCATCATATCAACGATGGCCTCCAGCATCTTATGGAGGAGATGACACATCTTACTTATGCGGCCGTAATGGGGTCGGATTGTAAGGCGTCTCGTGACTAGGTTGCGCATGTTGAGCAGAAACTATCAGGACACATTTTGGTCTTTTCCCATGTTCTCATTCGACTGGATTTGTTGAAGGCGCAGTACACGGAGTATGAGAGGGTCATGAATTCTGTGCAGTTGTTGTTGAGAGAACTCAAGGCCACGCGTGATGCATTTGCTTGCGATCTCGAGACATCCGAGGTGAAATTGGGCACGTTGCGTTTCCATCTGGATGTTGTTGAAAAAGAGTTGTCCGATTAAAAAGCCGAACGTGATGAGGTTGTTTGTTCTGTCGAAGAATGTTACCAAGATCTTAACAGATTCATCAATTGCTAGAGTGTTGATTGGCAGTTGTTGCGTGTGAAGGTAAGCTGAGATACATGGTGAAGCTTTGAAGATCCCACAAAAGATACCAATGTGACTGGTGGAGTTCGTAGATCTTCTGTGTAATCTTCCATATTTGAAAAAGAGGGTTGAACATGGTGGCATAGCTTGATCGATGATATGTGTGGTTGAATGTGTCGAATGAATTAAGGTTTGTGGGAACTTTGCTTTTTGTACGCATTTTGATCGTAGAATTAGGAAGTTTTCTATTAAGTTCTTTGGACATGACTTATACTAGAAGTTGGAACATATTGGACCCCTGGTTTTATTACTTTTGGAGAAGAGCTACAACTATCTCATCTTTCTCGATTCCTCCTTCATAGAAACCCTAGCATATGAACAAAAGGAAACAAGTATTGTTGATTTTAGGTGAAGTGATGGTGAAGGGGATGGATAAGATGTTGTAGGTGAAGGGGATGAAGAGGAGGAATACGGAAAGGGATTCAAAAATTTTATTTTATTTTAATCTCATTATGATTTTATTTTGTTTATGAGGATCCATAGGCAATGATTAAAAACCTTTAAATTTGTTTGATATTGAGTTATGAAAAGTATATGCCAAATTCACACAAAGGATGTAATTATCATTAAAAAAAATGCATGGTCCTCTAAACATTTCAGTGACAGAAATTGTACAATTGGTGTGCAAAACTTAGTAATTGATAATTCTGGGAGGCAAAGTTGCTACAAGTCTTTAGCCAAAATAATAGAGAAAATAAATGCAAAAGGCCTATACTAAAATTATGGAGTGGTATATTGTGGCACTTAGTCACCAGATTGTGAAGCATAAACAAGTATGGAGGCAAGATAAGGTGAGCGAGATTACTTAAATTTCAAATTGTGTTAATGTTCAAAGCGTCTGAGAGCATCTGTATATGCAATGTACTAGTATAATTTTACTCATATATTTTAAACTAATAACTTGAGTTTCACTAATTTTATTATTTTTTAATATCAAATAAAAATTACGTATTAAAAATGATTATTTAAGATTAACAACATGCATAGGATAAATAGTTAGATTCATAAATATTCATTAATGGTAAAAATCCAAAAATTTATTAAACAAAAGCATTTGAACAATGATTCAAGTTTTTGAAGTGAAGTTTTTTAAACCATAAATGGAGATTTGTGAGCAAAAGTCTCCAAATCGTCAAAGCGAATATCTAAGATTTTGAAAGCGAGGTTTGGTAAACTATAATGCGGGAATTTGAGAAGAATTCGCCTCAAAGCACCAATGCGAGGTTTGAGAATGTGAGCATCACCACTATAACGAACCGATCCACATAGTATATTAGTATCTGCTTTGAGCCCAAGGCTCGCACGACTTTAAAACGCGTTGTATCAAGGGGATCCAACCTTGCACATACATAGCACATTATTTTTCTCACCCAGGCGATATGGGATTATAACACCAAGGTAGTTTGTTAGCCTCTGAACCCGCCCACACATAGATTTAAAATGTCCCTTACTATGGAGATCCAAACTCGCACATATATAGTACATCATCTTTCCTCACCCAGACGACGTGAGACTATAATACATGGGTAGTCTGTCAGCCTTTGAGCTCGCTCATACTTGATAGCCTGCTAGCTTCTGAGTCGCCTACACAAGGTATTAGAATACACCCTCCTTCGGGCCTAACGTCCCCGTTAGCACACTTTCAGCTGGGTTCGGCTCTGATAACATTCTTTAACAACATAATCCACATAGTAAGATATTGTCCATTTTGGGCCTTATCCCACATGGATTTAAAACATGTCTTACTATGGAGATCCAAGCTCGCACATATATAGTACATCATTTTCCTTCACCAGGCGATGTGAGACTATAAAACATAAGTAATTTGTCAGCCTTTGAGCTCGCCTACACTTTGTAGTCTGCCAACCTCTGAGCACGCCCACACAATGAACTGTCAGCCTCAAAGCCCGCCCACACAGGGTATTATAACTACTGACAGAAGGTTTATGTGACTAAGTTGTGGTATATTCGTAAGCCCCTGTAAAATAAAATCAAGGTGTTTGTCATACACAAATTTCATATGGGGCAAAGCATATCCGACAATTTTGGGTAACATGTATTTGATTGTCTTCCTTTCCTATCTAGATCACATTGACCAATAGTTTGAGTGATAATTTTGGTAGGCAAAGTTGTTTTAGTTCTTTAGCCAAAATAATTGAGGAAATAAGTGCAAAAGGCCCATACTAAAATTGTACAGTGGTACATGGTGGCACTTTGTCACCGGAGCATGAAGCACAAGTATAGGAGCAAGAACAGAAGAGTGAGAGCGCTTAATTTTTCAAATTTGTCAATGTTCAAACCATCTACATGTACTTTTATAATTTTACTTTTATATATTTTAAATTATTAAGTTGGTTTTCACTAATTTTATTATTTATTAATATTAAATAAAAAATTTATTTAATAAAAATAATTATTTAAGATTAGCCACATGCATTAGATAAATAATTAGATTCATAAATAATCATAATAGTAAAAGCGCAAAATATTTATGAAACAAAAACATTTGGTTTTGAAGAGCAAAATATTCATAAATAATTAGAATTTTCGTGTGAAGTGAGACTGAGCTTGTCAAACCAACATGTGAAGTGTCCAATCAATCATTTTCAGTTTATTTCTTTTGTGACGCCAAGAAAGGATATTGTACAAAGAGTCACACGGCCCTTTCACGTTTCTATTATTATGGTCATGTTGTACCAATTTATTTATTTCACAGCATGCATTATGGATTGCTCAATAATGGAATACATGAGATTGGGTTTTAAACTTTTACAGTTGAAATTTATATTCTTTTTTATTATTTTAAGAACAATTCTTAAATAAATATTTAGTCCAATACCCTGCCATCTCCAACAATAATATTCTAATGGAATAAATATTTATAAAGTTTGTTATAGAATGATGATTTAGAAGTTAAATGGTAAAAAGACCAATTTTTTTTTTCTTAAGTAGTGCCCCACCCAAGGATTGTGATTTCGTTTTGTGAGTTAATTTCGATATTTTGAGTTTAAGAAATATTTTGAGAACTATTTCAGTGTGAAGAAAAATAGCTACAAAATTTGAGGATATATAAAATATATATAATAAATATTTAGGTACATGAAATATGTGAAAAAATAAGATGTAAGTAAATAAATATATTAAACATATTAAATGAAGCCTAAATATCTATAATTAGAAAATTATAGGTAGTTTCAAAAATCAATATGTAAGTAGACGACATGATAACTAAAAAATTAGGGGGTGGTTTAAAAAAATCAATAAATAGTTATAAGAAATGATAATTTAAAAAAAAAAAATCAAAATTTACGAAAAAACCTCGAAAATTTTCGGAAAAACCATAAAAAATGTAATTTTTAGTAGTTGTTTTTTGTAATTTTACAAAAAAAAATTTAGGAAAAACACTCCGAATTAAAAAAAAATGTAATATTTTTCTTTAGCGCTTTTGATTTTGGTAATTTCAAAATAAATAAAAACTTCGACGGAATTTCGCGAAAACACAATATTTGGCCCCACCACAGCTAAGTATGGACGATGGTGAGTTTCTTATGTCTAGGATTGCAATTTCATTTTTCGAGATAATATCGGTAAGTTGATTTTAAGAAATATTTCGTCGTATATAGAAAAAAATGAAAAATGTCACTCGTAATTTTAAAGTTATCAATTTAATTTAAGCATTTTAAAATTTTACATATTACATAAAGAGGGCCACAAGACTCATATGTCATGCAAAATACATATTGCATAAGAATCATTTACATAACAAAATTTTAATACTAACCTAAACTTATAACGAGTTAAAATGTACGAAAATTGAGATTCACCTAATGAAAAATTAAATATTTCTAATTTCAAAAAAAAAATCGGTAAAAAGACCAATTTTTTTTCTTAAGTAGAGCCCCACCAAAGGATTGTGATTTCGTTTTTTGAGTTAATTTCAATATCTTGATTTTAAGAAATATTTCGAATGTTTTTTTGATAAAAAGATGTCCATGCAAACCAATAGGGATCGCAAATTGGCTAAGAAAGCCTAACGTGACAGAGTCGTTGAATGGGCAAATCTTTCGGTCTTTCGAACCAGATCCAGGTTCATGCTTAAACAAAGATCTACTAAATCAGTCTCTTCCAACAAAGTCGAGCTGGTGGAACTTAAGGGTTGTAGCGCCCCTGTTGGGTGGGAAAGGACTGAGTCTTCCTACCACACCAATGAGTGTTCGGTGTCTTTTTCTTACCCTCCGAGTTTTGAGCCACCTACAAAACAGTGTGTTGGAGTCCATGGTTTGCCTTTAGAACAACGTGTCTCGCATTTGCAGAGTTGTTCGTCCACACCAGACCACGTGGGCGCTCCCCCAGGCTTCGAGGTCATTTGGACGAACCATTTAAGTGAGGTTCTTCCTGGCGAACAAGTTTCTAAGTAGTCTTCAAGGGTTATTTCTAGGGTCAATGACAGTGCAAAGCTCTATATTTCTGATTGTCGTTTGGCTCAAGAAGAGACATTTGACCGATCGGCTTACAAAGAAATTGGCTTGGTAGTGAGAGTGGACCTTAGTCAAAATGAAGACAGGGTTTGGGTATGGTTCAAGTTGCAACGCAGAGTTCAGCATCTGACAAAGCTAGGGACAAGTGCGGCAACTTTGGGGTCAAAGGTCCTTCATGAACCTCAACATTCTTTCGTGGAACTGTAGGGGGCTCGGGAATTTTGAGAGGTAGAAGGGTTGCCGAAGATTAATTTCAAACAATCGTCCAGATCTTGTTTTCATTCAGGAATCAAAATTGGAGAGTTGCTCTAGAGAATTTATCAGGAAGTTGTGGGGTGACAAATCTTTTGATTGATGTATGGTGGAATCCATTGGCAGTTCAGAAGGTCTATTAGCTATTTGGGATGTTCATCTTTTCCAGATGAGGAAAGTGTTGAAAAAAGTTTTTTTTCTCTTTCTATTAAGTTCCAAATAATCTCAGACAACTCTTTTTTGTCAGGGTCTAACATTTATGGACCATGTGATTCATTCTCTAAGAGAGCACTTCTAGGAAAAACTATATGACATTGCTGGCTATGTGCAATCTCCATGGGTGTTAGCAGGAGATTTCAATGTTGTCCGTCACATGAACGACAAGAAAAGGTTGCGGAAAAAAGTCCATGAGCATGCACAAATTTAATCAGTTCAATAATGATAGGGCTGAAAACCGAACCGACGGTTCGGTTTTTCCCCTAAACCGTGAACCGAACCGACTTAGGTCGGTTTTAAAATTTTCAAACCGAAACCGAACCGACCATTAACAAAACCGATCCGAAACCGAACCGATTCTAATTTATGCAAACCGTAACCGAACCGAACCGACTAAAATCGAACCAAAACCGAAATAAAACCGAACCGAACCGAATATTTAAACATATTATATTATTTATATATAAAAATAAAATATATTTTATTTTTATATATAAATAATATAATATATTTAAATATTCGGTTCGGTTCGGTTTGGTCGGTTAAAATCACATAGAAACCGAAAACCGAACCGACCACTTCGGTTTTGCATTTTTTTAAACCGAAACCGATCCGAACCGAATTTAAACCGAACCAATCGGTTCGGTTTTGATCGGTTCGGTCGGTTTGATCGGTTTGATCGGTTTTTTGTTCAGCCCTAAATAATGAGGTGGAGCTCGTTGATTTCAGTCTAAATAGAGGAAAGTTCACGTAGTCAAATCGAAGAGAGCACCCTATTCTTTGTCGGCTTGATCAGTTTTTGGCTTCGGTGGATTGGATTGCTAAGTTTTGCTATAAAGTTGAATGGCTCAAGGGAGCGGCATGCTCTGACCATCACGCGATTCTGCTGGCAAACTCTTCTATTGGTGGCAACACTCGACTATTTTCCTTTGATCACGGTTGGTTTGACAACCCAACCTTGACAGAGGATATGAAATCATGGTGGAACAACTCAATGATCTTAGGTCACCCTGGCTGCTACTTATGGTGAAAACTAAAGGCGATCAAATGCAACCTTAAAAGTTGGAGAACCAAAGTTTTGGGTAAAACCAATTTATGCTTTAAAAATATTTTTACTTTGATTGCTAACATTGATGCTGAGGAAGATATACGGGACCTGACTGCTGAGGAGAGGTCTCGTAGAGTGCAGCTTTATTAGGAGTGGACAAAGTTAATCAAAAGAAACGAGGAGTTTTGGAGGATCAGGTCTGTGGTCAATTGGGTTTGTCATATGGATCAGGGGTCCAAATTTTTTCAGAACTTGGCAACCAAACGCAAACTGTTTAACTCTATTGACACTCTTAGCATGGATAATGAAATGGTAGTAGATGAAGCCATCATCAGAGAAATCATGGTCTCTCACTTTAAGGAGTTGTTCAGTGAAAAAGAAGAGTGACAACCTTTCTTCTTGGGGATTACCTTTCAGTCTATCTCCCAGCCAGTTGCTACCTCCTTGGTAGAAAATTTTTCAGAGATGAAAATTAGAGTGGCAATGCAAGAGCTCAATCCAGAAGTTTTTTCGGGTCTTGATGGTTTCTCAATTGAGTTCTATCTAAAAATGTCCAGGTAATCAAAGTTGATTTTCTTAAGGTTATTGAAGATTTTAATACTAGGAATTTTCTGGATTGGCGGTTGAACACCACTATCATCTCGCTTATTCCTAAATGTGTCGGAGTGCGGACATTCAAGGACTTCAAACCTATTAGTATTTTGAACGGGGCTTATAAGATCATTGCCAAAGTGTTGGATGATAGATTGAAAAATGTTCTTCATTCAGTCATTTCTCTATTTCAAAGTATAGTAGTTAGTGGAAGACAAGTGGTTCATAGCCCTTTGATTGCCAATGAAATTATTGATTTTAGGAAAAACAAGGTGTTCCAGGGCTCGTCATCAAATTAGATTTCTCAAAAGCCTTTGACAATGTTTCTTGGAGATATTTGGATTTGGTAATGACTTGCATGAGGTTTGACTCCAAATGGATCCATTGGCTTCACACTTGCTGATCTACAACCAATTTTTCTGAAGATCAATGGACAATTGCACAGGTTTTTCAATAGCTCTAAAGGTCTGCATCGGGGTGATCCCATGTCTCCACTTCTCTTTACTTTAGCAGCGGAAAGTCTGACCCAAATGCTTCTTAAAGCGGTTGATGTTGGTCTAGTAAGAGAGTTTTCATTCGCAAAGGGTAGTCCTTCTATTTCCATTTTTCAGTATGCGTATGATGCTATCCTTTCTTGTGATGCCACTGCCACTCATGTTCTTGCTCTTAAAATAATTATGCTTTGGTTCGAAGTTATTTCAGGTCTGAAAATTAACTTTCACAAATCAGTGGTGTTGCCCATTGGAGAAGTCCCTCATCTTAAACAGTTGGCGGGTTTATTTGGTTGTGTAGCGGGTCAGGTTCCAGTTAAGTACATAGGCATGCCTTTGGGTGTTAGATTTAAAAGTAAAGTTGTGTGGGATGAGTCAATCGAAAGGATGGAATCGAGACTAGCTTCTTGGAAGCGCAAATTCCTCTCGAAAGCAGGCAAACTAGCACTTGTCCAATCCACTTTAGCTTCTATGCTCGTGTTCCTTATGTTATCAATGTTCCTTCTTCAGTTTCAGCCAAGATGGAGTAGATTATGCGCGATTTCCTTTGGGGTTCCACAAAAACCTGCAGAAAAATGCATCTAGTGGGTTGGGAGAAAAATATTTTCGAAGCAAAAAAACTCTAGGTGGTCTAAGCATTCGCCAAGTGAGTACTTTTAATTTAGATTTATTTTCGAAGTGGCTTTGGCGATTTGCAGAAAAATATGACACTTTATGGAGATCGCTCATCATTGATAAATATGGGCGAAATAAATGAGATTGGGATACTAGAACCTAGTACACTTCCTATGGATTGTTTTATGTGAAAGTCCATTTCTCAGTGTGCAAATATTTTCTACCATCGCACCTCGTTTCGCTGTGACAATGACGATCTCATATCTTTCTAGCATGATTCTTGGTGTAGCAACCAACCTCTGAAGGATTTGTTTTCAATGTTGTTTTTCATTACCAACCTGAAAAGGGGGATAGTTAGCGATTTTTGGTATAATGAAAATTCTTGGGATCTTTCTTTTCGGAGACCCCTAAATGATGGGGAGCTTGAGGAGGCCGCCAATTTAATGCACCCATTGGATACTTAGAGGCTCTCGGAGGGATTTGATAGTTTGGTGTGGAAGGGTAAATGTGTGGGTTTCTCGGTGAAAGAATTTTCAGATATGCGGGGTGCATCTCATTATAAGACCCACTCCAACCCCTTCATTTTCTCTCACAAGAATTTGGTTTAGGTAAATTTTTTTTCCTCATATTAATTTCTTTTGTTGGTCAATATTGCATGAGAAGATCCTAACTAAAAACAAGTTGATGAAGAAAGGAATCCGCACAAGAAGTTTTTGTGTGCTTTGTAATGAGAATTACGAAACTCTGGATCACTTGATGTTTCATTGCAGATTCTCCAAATCCATTTGGAACAGTTTCTTGTCAGATTTTGGTCTAAGTTTGATATTTCAAGGTTCCCTTTTGGACTGGTTAAGTTGGCGGTCCCAAGCTAATCCATCCCGTCTCGCGAAGTGGTTATGGCGCAGGGTTCCTTATGTGCTCATGTGGTGTGTATGGAAAGAGATAAATATGAGGGTTTGTAAGGGCTTTACAGATCAAAACACTCTATCTTTATCGAGATCAGGGAATTGCTGTGGAACATGGATTCGACTTGTAATATCTTTAGAGGCTTTTTTTTTACACCTTCATGGAGTGTTGGCATTCTTTGATATAGGGATGGTTGTATTTTGTTTCTCTTCTTATCTTCAAAAAAAATCTTTGTGTTTGGACAAAAAAAAGAATATTTCGATAACTATTTCTGTATGAAGAAAAATAGGTATAAATTTCGAGGATATATGAAATATATATAATAAATATCAGGGGTATATGAAATATGTTAAAAAATAAGATGCAAGTAAATAAATATATTAAATACATTAAAAGAAGCCTAAATATCTATAATTAGAAAATCAGGGGTAGTTTCAAAATTCAATATGTAAGTAGACGAAATGATAATTAGAAAATTAGGGGGTGGCTTATAAAATCAATAAATAGTTAAAAGAAATGATAATTAAAAAAACCCGAAATTACGAAAAAACCTCCAAAATTTTCGGAAAAAAAAAACCCTAAAAAAATGTAACTTTTAGTAGTTGTTTTCATAAATTACGAAAAAAAATAAATATTTGGCCCCACCGCAGCTAAGTATTGATGTAAAAAATATTTGGCCCCACCGCAGCTAAAAAAATAAATTACGAAAAAACTTTTAGTAGTAAAAAATGTAATTTTTCTTTCACGTTTTTACTTTTGGTAATTTCAAAAAAAATGAAAACTTTGACGGAATTTCGTGAAAACACAATATTTGGCCCCACCGCAGCTAAGTATTGATGATGGTGAGTTCTTTAAGTCAAGGATTACGATTCCATTTTTTGAGGTAATATCGGTAAGTAGATTTTAAGAAATATTTCGTTGTGTATAGAAAAAAAATGTAAAAACGTCGATTATATTTTTAAAGTTATCAATATAATTTAAGCATTTTAAAATCTTTCATATTACATAAAGAATATCACAAGACTCACATGCCATGCAAACTACCTATTGCATAAAAATCACTTACATAACAAAATTTTAATATTAACCTAAAGTTATAACGAGTTAAAAAGTACTAAAATTGAGATTCGCCTAATGAAAAAAATTAAAAATTTCGAATTTCAAAATTATTTTCGGTAACTTCAAAAAAAAACATTTTGTGAAATCGCATTCCTTGGTTGAAGTTAACTAATTATATGCAAGGTACACAGAGGGATTTTTATGAATGGAAGTCATTTTCTTCACATGGTTTAGTGGATTTGTTTAGTGAAAAGTTGTAGTATTAAATTAGTTTTGTGACTGATGAAAGGTGGTGAAGATTAGACTGGTGTTTTGGATGTTTGTTGTTAATTAATGAGTTGATGACAACTAAGAGTGTTGTGTATTTATCAATTGAGTAAAAGATGATGGGTGAGATCATACTTCAAAGTGACATCCAGTTTAAAACACTGCTCTCTCCAGTGTTGTATAGGGAGTCGAGGAGTAAAGCCTGAACCGAACCGACAACCGGATCGATTCGGATCGATTTTTATTAATTATAAATATTTCAGTCGTTAAAAAGGGGGGCAAAAGTGGCCCATCTTGAGCTTTATTGTAAGAGACAGACAATCTGTTTGAAGATTGCATCAACTGAGAATGCGAAATACAAACAAGTTCTCATGTCTTATTCATGTACTCGTAATCAATTGCATCAACTGATGATAAGGCATTCATATTTTTGTAAAGATTTGAAAATATGGCAGAGAGGAGTGGTTGGAAAGGGAAATTCTAATTGATGAGGAAACGGGCTGAGGGAGGGGTTGGAACCCTTATCCCCTTCGAGATACGTGAGTTCACACATCTCGAAGGGTTCCACACCCCTCCCTCGCACGTATCCTCGCCAATTAGACAAGCTCGGTTGGAATGGAGTGCACACATCTCAAGGATTATTTTGTAACGTTTGAAAATTTTTTGATAGATTTCGAGCAATAAGACTACAAATTTCATATGGGGCAGAGCAAATCTGACAAAAACGTATTCATTGATTTTATATCATAAAACGATGATTCAAAGTTTTTGAAGTGAAGTGTATTATATCATAAAACAAAGATTTGACTTTGAGAACAAAAGGCTATCGGAGATTTTGAGAGTTAGGCTTGGTAAACTGTAGATTGGAGATTTGAGAATAATTCACCTCAAAACGCCAAAAGCAAGATTTGAGAACGTGAACATCAATCACCACTGACAGAAGCAAGGAGCACGTGATTAAGTTCATTTATTATAAACAATCAACCACGAGCTTCCTTACTTAGTTGGTAACCAAAACCTGTGAGAGTGGCCCATCTCGAGTTTTATCGTAAGAGACCGACAATACAAACAAGTTCTCATGTCTTATTCATGTAGTCGTAAATCACAGTGACTGATATTTAGAGAGATTTGGATCCAAGTGCGGTGCCTGATGCTTCAAATTTCAAAGTATGTGTGGTACTTGTAGTTTGGGTCAGATGCGTTTCACGTGTGTGCCCGATTTACTAAATATCGCTCTTGTTTTGATTTGTTTGAAAAAATATCTGATAAATAAATAGAAATGCGATTGAACTTGTCAAACCTATATGTGAAGTGTCCAATCAGTCATTTTCAGTAAAGATTTCTTTTTGTGATGCCAAGAAAAGGATACTGTACAAAGAGTCAATAATAATACTTCACTACTCTGGTTCACTTAGCTATCAATTGAATATCCACCAGTTATATAGTGCTTTTATTTTACTTTTTATTGAGTTGTCATTTCATCTTATTACGGTTAAACCTTTTTTTTTATTGTCGAGGAAAGGGGCAGGAAATCAGTGAGGGGCACAGGTTTTATCACTCATTCTCTTGAGATTCGCATTGCTGTGTATTTCGAGAGTGTAGATGCGCATCTCGAGGAGAGTGAACGGTCACACCTTATAATTTTATATTTTTTATTCTATTATCTTTTATATTGTACACATTTTTTAACATTATGACTGGGGAATTTGAGTCATTATCACAACTTATATTGGTGGGTTTAGTTGTAAGAAACGTACAAATGTCAGGTTTTCATATGGTGAAATGCTGGTAGATCATTCGTATCTTATTTTGCTTAATACTTGCACATTTGTTTCACCAAATAAATTATTTCAAACATGAATACATAGGGGTGGGAAAACGGGTTGAGGAACTGCGAATTCAAATCGAATCGGATTGTTTTACTCCAAATTGCTCGGTTCTTATTTTATAAATTATGAAACGATTTGGTTCGGTTTCGAAACCGTTCTAATACGGTTCAGTTCCGGTTCCTAAGTTATGGTTTCAAACGATTCGGTTCTGAACCGTTATATAACCCACTTACACGTGAATTGCTGTGAAAAAAACAAGCCTCTAAAGAGACACATTTGAATACCATTTCCATTTTTGTAGTCACATGGTGAGTGCGCCACAAAAACTATATAATTTGCATGATTCAGAACTTAAAAGAGATTATGTATTTGATCAAATTTAGAATCATCATTTTGACATTTGGGCTCCGCTTGCTACACTGTAAAATGATGCATTTCGCAAATTGATGCATATGCATTAATTTGAATTGCATTAATTTGTAATGCATTACTTTATGAATTGAATATCCACCGGTTATATAGTGCTTTTATTTTACTTTTTATTGAGTTGTGATTTCATCTTACTTTATTATAGGTATTTTCAACAAAACCAAAGTGTATCGAATATACATTCACCATGCTAAGCAGGGGCGTGGCTATATAGTTGTCGCGGGGCAAATGCCATACCCCAAATTGCTAACTCCAGCCTATTGGTTAGTCAATTTTCAATTTCCTTGGATGCGGGGCACTATATTATTAAAAAAAAGATATTAATGAATTTCTGTGTGGTGGGGCACATTTCATTCATTTTACTTTCATTAGTTCAAGCAGTACATCATAACGAAGGAGTAAAAATAATAAATTAATACAAAATGAGTCAAATAGATATGGGATTCGGGGGCCATTGGTTTGATATTATTGTGTTCCAAGTGTTGTATCGATTTATTTATTTCAAAGTATGTATTAAGGATTGTTCAATAATGGAATACATTAGAGTAGGTTTTATACATATTAAAGTTACTGTGTAAATTATATAATTTTTTGATTATTTTAAGAACAATACTTAAATAAGTATTTAGTCCAATACTCTACCATCTCCAACAAGAATATTCAGTTGAATAAACATTTATAAAGTTATGTCATAGAATGATATTTGATGCGTCCAAAAATCATCTTCCTATGAGTCTAACTCGCAAAACATATGTTAGACTGCCAATGACCAATTTTTTGGTGGTCGAACGCACTCTGATGCTTAATATTAATCAATATATTAATAATATTAATACGTAACAACTCTGTTTGAAAAATGAAGTAAATCTGGACTAAACTTAGTTAAAGTTGCATACATTTGTCGAATGTTCCCTTTACCTTTCATAAACACCCCAACAATCATCACTTTTACAACTACCATTGTTGCCACTACCACAACCACCATACCATAACCATCACAACCACCACCACCTCCACCACTATTACCACTACCATATCATAATCACCACTGCAACCACCTCCATCACTACCACTACCATAGCATAATCATCGTCGTCATCTCCACCACTACCACTACCACTACCACCGCAACAACTACCACAACCACCAACCATCACCGCCGCTGTCACGACTCGATCCACATGAAACAATATTGTTCGCTATTGGCTCAACCTAATTACCCGCACGGCTTTAAAACGCGTTATGTCATGTAGATCCAAACTCGTACATATATAGACAATCTCCATCTCTCACCCAGGCGATGTGGGACTATAACACCGAGGTAGCCTGCCAGCCTCTGAGCCCGCCCACACATGGACCTGCCAGCCTCAGAGCCCGCCCACTCAGGGTATTACAATTCACCCCCTTAGGGCCCAATGTCCTCGTTGGCACACTTCCGGCTGGGTCCGGCTCTGACACCATTCTGTCACGACCCGATCCACAGATTAAAATATATTGTCCGCTTTGGGCACAACCGGCCCGCACGGCTTTAAAACGCGTTGTTACCATGGGGATCCAACCTCGCACATAAGTATCACATCTCCCTTTCGCACCCAGGCGATGTGGGACTATGTCCCCCTTTGTAGCTCGTCCAACCTCTCTCGAGCATATTGGGCTCCAACCCTTACCCTCAGGTCCACCCACTTCAAGGTCTCACAGTCCACCCCCCTAGGGCCCAACGTCTTCGTTGGCACACTGGCCCAACGTCCACGACGGCACACTTCCAACTGGGTCAGGCTTTGATACCATTCTGTTACGACTCGATCAACATGAAACAATATTGTCCGCTTTGGGCCCAACCTAATTACCTGCACGACTTTAAAACGCGTTATGTCATGTAAATCCAAACTCGTACATATATAGCACATCTCCATCCCTCACCCAGGCGATGTGAGACTATAACACCGAGGTAGTCTGCCAGCTTCTGAGCCCGCCCACACATAGAGCTGCCAGCCTCAGAGCCCGCCCACTCAGGGTATTATAGCCGCCACCACCATCACCTCCACCACAACAACCACTATTTTAACAACCACCGTCATTGCCGCCACCACCACCATCATTATCCACATTCGCAATCACTATCAACACAATCACAATCACATCCACGATGACCATACCACAATTACAATTACAACTACTACCATCATCAACACCACCCACAATCATTTGTCTGATTTGCATTGATTTTCTTTAATTGATACCAGACGTCCATAAAGTAATGCATTACAAACTAATGCAGTTCAAATTAATGCATATACATCAATTTGCGAAATGCATTATTTTACAGTGTAGCAAGCGGAGCCCAAATGTCAAAATGATGATTCTAAATTTGATCAAATAGATAAATTTGAATCATGCAAATTATATAGTTTTTGTGGCGCACTCACCATGTGACTACAAAAATGGAAATGGTATTCAGATGTGTCTCAGGTGTTACAACTATGTAGATTTGATCACATAACCATGAAATGAGTTTTCGTGAAATTTCATGAAATCTCATTGAAATTTTAATTTTTTTTAAATTGCGAAAAGAAAAAAGGGCTAAATATAAATTTACATTTTTTGATTTTTTTTCGAGTTTTTTTTAAATTATTTAATTATTTTTATAAAATTCAGTTTTTTTGCCAAAACAAAAGACTTAGTGACCAAATTTTCATTTTTTTCGGAGGTTTTTTCGACAAATTTCAGAGTTCTTTTCGTAAATTTTGAGTTTTTTTTTCTAATTATCATTTCTTTTAATTATTTATTAATTTTTTAAACAATCCTCTTGATTTTCTAATTATATATTGATTTCATGTTTTTTTTCATTTCTTGGTATTTAGGCTTCATTTAATGTGTTTAATAGATTTTTATTTACTTACATTTTTTTTTCACATATTTCGTATACCCTCAAAATGTATTATATATATTTCATGTATCATTGAAATTTTTATGTTTTTTTCTTTACACACCAAAATATTTCTTAAAATCAGGAGACCGAAATTAACTTGAAAAACGAAATGACAATCCTTCCACATGACTAGGTGGAAGAAAAGTAAAGTAGTACTTGGTTTAATTATGTATTCATAGGGGTGGGCACGGTTCGGATCGGTTCCAAATTTTTAGGAACCTAACTCGAACAGTTTAAATTTTATTGGTTCCGATCCGGATCGGTTCCTCCATTTTGAATGTTGAAACCGAACCTAACTCGAATCGTTTACAGCGGTTCGGTTCCAAACGGTTAGTGTATTTTATATCTCAAATTAAATATTAATTCTTTCACTACACAACCTTTGTTTAAGCAAGATCTAAACTGAATAGAGGTTTAATATCTGAAAATTTTGTGCAAGTTCACTTGTCATATTCAGATCGAGCTAACAACTTGGATATGTTTGTAGAAATAAAAAATATACATAGTTTGTGTATTGAAATATGAAGTAATTGTTAAATAACATTGCAGGGGCAATAACACAACTGAAGTATGACATTGGAGACAGTGCAGAGAAGAAGTGTTGAAGTCCGACAGCTCATGACAGTGGCTAAATAGAAAACATCAGAACCTGAAACTGCAATTCTAGTTGAGCCTTCTTTGAAACAAGAATCTCTACTTCAGACTCCAACTTTCCAACTCTCTCTTCTGTTAAGCGACACTCCTCAGCACGTTGCACCATCACAAGTTCCTGGACTTTCTGCAACTTGGATACCTTGGAAGATGTCAGTTTCGCTGCCAGATCAGCCAACTGATAGATGTTTACTTGTAGCTAAATAACAATCTTTTTCCTTGTTTCATTCATGAACTATTTTGAACTGTTGAGCACTATGTATACATAGTTTACGCATAATTGCAACAAACTAGCTATCAATATGACCACTTACCATAGAGAGCTTGACATGAATTGGCAGGCAAGGCCATGTCAACTGACTCAACACGATGAATATGTCATAACAGACTTGCAAATGCACAACAAGATAAATGAAGAAATGTTAGCATGCAAAATCTATAGACCTTGCAAGATAAAGTTTCGCAAACCTGTAAATTGGTTGCAGAAAACAATTCAGACTAACTCTGAATCCAAACAAATGAGACATTTCAGTAAATTGTCTAATTCTGAATCCAAACAGACTAACAGACTAACTCTGAATCCAAACAAACGAGACAATTCAGTAACAGTAAATTGGTTGCAGAAAACAATTGGTTGCAGTAAATTTACAAACTAACAGTAAATCAGAGCCAGTAACAGTAACAGTAAATCGGAGCTAAATTAGAGCCAATAACAGACTAACAGACCTTGAAATTTACAAACTAACTCAAACCATTAGGCACTGAATGAGAAAATTAATAGCAATTTCTGTGAAGGGATATGCAGGCAGATAAGAAAATATTTATGCATTCCATATATTAAAATGCATTACAATATTTATGCTTTAAATTGTATTTAGCGGCAAGAAAATCTGTCTTTGGACAGGGTATGGTATGAATTGCATTAAAATGGTTTCCTTATAGATAAGTCAACCCAAACAAATCTAATAACAAACTTGAATACTTAATTAATTATGGATTGCATTAGTGGGGTGGTGAATTAGATACCTGAGATTATTATCCAATTACTGGATTCTATTTTGCAAATAGAAGAATGTTCTTTACTGCTTGCTGTATACAAAAACAACATCAAAATCTTCTGTCTGCAATGTTACTGATCAACCTTCTTCAACCAGACACGCATTGATCATTATGTACTGAACTTATGTAGAAGATATTTACCATATACCATATACCATGGGAGTGCGATCAACTACAACATTCAATGGTCATTCATCAACTATATCAATGCATACCATATAACATGAAGATTCTAAAGTGTATAAAAAAGAACAAATAGATAACATATCCACTACTGTTAGAGTTTTCACTCCTAAAACCAACCATTCTCACAATTAGTTTAAAGTTTAAACAAACAAATACACAATACATAACATATACACTGTAACACTACTGTTAGAGTTTTCTCTATTATAAATACTCCATCAACACATGAATCCAAACTAACCTTTAGTTATGTGATGATGGTACTGAGAATTTGAGATCTTGAGCTGAAAATAAGTAACAAATCTTCAAAGAACACAATCAATCGAGTCTCATAGATTTCTGCAAAACTTTAACTTTCTGAGGGTTGGAGATTATGGTTGTGGGAGGAATATATGAGACGAGAGTGTGAGAGGTTGAGATTTGGGAGTGTTATGGTTAGAAATCAGATCGTGGTGGCTGGGTGGTGCGTCGTGCAGTTCGCTTGTGCGTGGTGGAGACCAGAGATGATGGGATTTGGGGGTGTTAGCCTGTTAGGGTTAGAAACAATTTTTTTCTACCCAACCATACTGAGGCACGTGTAAGTGGGTTATATAACGGTTCGGAACCGAACCGTTTGAAACCATAACTTAGGAACCGGAACTGGAACTGAACTGTATTAGAACGGTTCCGGAACCGAACCAAATCGTTTCATAATTTATAAAATAAGAACCGAGCAATTTGGAGTAAAACAATCTGGTTCGGTTTGGATCCGCAATTCCTCAATCCGTTTGCCCACCCCTATGTATTCATGTTTGAAATAATTTATTTGGTGAAACAAATGTGCAAGTATTAAGCAAATTAAGATGCGAATGATCTACCAGCATTTCACCATATGAAAACCTGACATTTGTACATTTCTTACAACTAAACCCATCAATATAAGTTGTGAGAATGACCCAAATTCCCCAGTCATAATGTTACAAAATGTGTACGATATAAAAGATAATAGAATAAAAAATATAAAATGTTAATTAAGGGCAATTATATTTAGTTGAAAAAGATAATAAAAACTAGTATTCAGGCGCGCTTCACATGCTAATGCATAATATGAATTTGAATTACCCAGTTTGATCACAGAACTTTGTTGGAGAAAGGTAACCTAGTACTTAATTTAATCAATTCTTGTTTAAAATAATGGTATTGAAGATTGATAGAGGTTTTAATCTAGTATAACGAGATGTTCAACAAGATCAGTTCTTAGAAGAATTTGAAAGAAAGAAAGAGAAGATGAGCAATGCATGCTTTTATTGAAAGTAGTAAAATTTACAGGAGAGAAACTTACAAGAGTGAGAGCTAAGGATTACATGAGAGATAAGTTCTGCCTTATGCAGAGATACACACTTGCTTAAATAGAAAAGATACAAAATTTGAAAGAGAAGAGATAAGCCTTCTCGGAGGTGGGGTGGAGAGTGGGTGGACGTTTGTCCTTTGTAATCATGAAAAGCTGAATGGAGAAGCTTTGTCATGTTGTTTGCATAATTGTAGTTTGTGGAAAAACTGTTGAAGATGCTTCAACTATTCACCTTTTGACTTTGTAAGTGCGGCCACTGTGGATGCATGCGGTTGCTTTGTAAGGAAGATGTTGTCTTGTAGTGGAGGTGGCAGATGCCTTTGTAACTTTTGTAATTATTATTTCTAGAATCATGATGATTCACAGACACAATAATGTTTGTAGGGTCAGACTAATGCATGTGGCGAAAAGATACCATAGCAGTCGTCTTCATTGAGAGGAACTATTGGTTCATCGTCTTCATCTGAGTCTTCTGCACAGATTTTAGACATTGTTTCCAATAGTTAAGTTTTTGTAGGTTTTCCTTGAAGCTGCTTCTTGATAAACTGTCGAAGAAGTTTTGCTTCTGATGGTACTTGAATTGGATTGACCAAGGGCTGAGTACGAGACTGTTTTTTGCCTGAAAAGAACCTGGTGACTGCTTCCTTGGTAGCATGGGAGTGATCAAATGAGGACCACCATTTGACTTTGAAACGGCGACAGAACTAGAGAGGAGGCTGAGGCGATTGACTTGGGGCTGTGAGGGCTGTAACTGTGTTGTCCCAGCAACAGATCCAAGAGAGATTGAACTTAACAAAAAACCAAAACGGCAATACCTGTTGGGGTACTGAGATTGGTGGATTGAACTTTGGCTTAAAAACTTGCCAACCTTCATTGACTGCAGGGGGGAAGATTTCTGGAATTGAACCAAAGGGGGACGCACATTTGATTGAATTTTTTGCAAAAAAGAAATAATCATGAATGAGAACAGTTCTGAGAAAAGAGAAAGAAAGCTCTGGACCAAGCTTGCTTATAATCCAGATAATTGTAAGAAGTGGGAAGGTAATTGACCGAAAACTTCTTATGGAAACGGGGGTGTTGTTTCCAATCAGCTTCAGACAAAACCTTAAAGATTTGGCATTTGGAATGGAAAATCTTCTCAGGATGAGAAGTATCTTTGTGATGAGTGATCACTACTGAATCAGTGTCGACCAGTATGAACTCATAAAATTCTTGAGTTTTGAGGATATCAGGTTCCTCAAAGAGGGCATTTGTATTGAAAATATTCTTTGCAATGGAGTGAGGATTTTTTGTAAGTGAATAAAAACATGGTTCGATCATTGTGATCGGATCCAAACAAGGTTTTGTAAGATAAGGTTTTGGAGGAGGAATTTGGGGTTTTTGAAAACTTGTCATTGCAGAACTAGATTCTTCTGCAGTTGACAATGGCTGATAGGGATTTGAAAGGGACAAAACATAAGAAAGATTGGGTTTTGCTGTGAAGCAGAAGGCTTCATAGCGTATTGGGCCTTGGTTTGGGGTTTTGGAGGAGGAGGTCGGAAGGAAGAAGAGGATTGAGAACTCAATTTTGTAAGAATTTTCTTATCAGGAAATCTGCAAAAGAATTACCAACTCCTTTAATATATTCAATATCAAAATCAAAAGATGACAAAGTCCTTGCCATCGTGCTAAAATCTGTTTGGAAACAAGATTTAAAACATTTTTGGTTAAAATCTCTTTTGCGGATTTACAATCAACTCGAAGTAAAAACTTTTGATTAAATCATCTTAAAATTTCATGATGCACAAAACAATCGATAAAATTTCTTTTTTGACTGTTAAGTAATTGATTTGGGCAGAATTCACAATACCATAATGGTATCGGACTAATTGTATTTGTGTAGACTCTAGTGGGCGCTGTGTAAGAATACCACCGTAACCCTTGTTAGACGCATCTATTTCAACAATCTTGAAAGCTACAGGATTAGAGATTCCTAGACAAGGAAGACTTTTGACATTGGCTTTGATATGTCTAACTATTTGAGAATGGGCTTCAGTCCAAGGGTTGGGGTTAGACTTAAGTCTTGAAAACAAGGGCTTAAGTAAAACACGAAGATTTTTGTAAAAATCTGAAACATAATTTAAAGAACCTAAAGCGTTACAGTTGATTTTTATCTTTGATTTCATCAGGAAATTTATCAGTAAATTCAATTGCCTGAGAAATAGGAGTGATCATTCCATAATGAATATTGTAACCTAAAAATCTGACATTTGTTTGGAAATCAAAAGATCAATTTTGGTTGTAGAAAGAACCAAACCATTTTCTTTGATGAGTTGGTAAAATTGATACAAGTGTTTCCAATGGTCATCAAGAGAATTGGAAAAGATGAGTATACCATCGATATACACGATTGAAAAATGGGGAAAGGGTGAAAAAAATATCATTCATGATGTTTTGGAATTCACTCGGGGCATTTTTGAGTCCAAATGGCATCACTGTCCATTCATAATGGCTAAAGGGAACATTGAATGCCGTTTTATAACTGTCGCGAGGATGGATCTGTATTTGCCAAAGTCCAAATTTGAAATCAAATTTAGAGAACACTTTTGCCGAGTGGAGTCTCTTAATAAGATCACGTCTGTTAGGTATATGATACCTAATCCATTGAAGAACCTTATTTAAGGGTTTGTAATTGATAACAAGACGAGGAGTACCTCTTTCAAGCTCAACAGCTTTATGAACATAAAAGGCTGAACAACTGCACGGGATCTGGAAGGAGTAATTAAATTTTTGGAGAGTAAATCTTGAATTTCAGTTTTGAAAAATTCCTTTAATTCAACATTCATCTGAATAGGTCGGGATTTTGTAGGAATTTGAAGACAATTGTTCTTTGAAATGAACAATTCTGGATTGTAATTGGGTGTCCTGGAGCTGATCATCAATACGACGATGAGAAATTTCAATCTTAAGAATATTTAAATGTTATTGTTTTTTAGACAAAAAGTTGAGGAAACAATTCTTTTGTTTTAAAGAATTTATTTCAACTAATTTAGTTTTGCATAAAAACTTGAAGATGATGTCACCACCAAGAATTCTAGTAGAAATACATGAATCTTTAACATGGAAGGGATAAATTGTTGTAAAAAATGGAGTACCCAAAATCATGTTTCGAGTCATATCTTTTACTAACAAAAAATCCAGTTTGATACAGATTTTATTCTGGCAAATGTGAGCACCAAAAAGTTTGTATTGAACATTCAATTGACTGTTGGTGGTAAATAGTTGTTGAGTGGTTTTTTGGTAGAATTGTGATGGAATTAATCATTCAGCAATACAGTTAAGATCAGCTCCTGAATCGACAAGAGCAATGGTATCGATTTTCTAATTTTGGTTAATAACCAAAGTTACATTAATATACCATTTGTGATAAGTAACTGTATTAATTTCATTAAGAAATGCAGGATTAGTTTCTTGTTCAACATGATTGGAAGATGAAGGAATATCAGGAAGAGAGTTTGCACGTTGAATCTGGAGATTCACCAACTGTTGTTCAAGCCAAGTTTGTCCTTGCTTGAGTTGAGCAATTTCTTTCTTCATAATATTGACTTCAGCTTGAAGATCAGGAACAGAGACAGAGTGTTGAGAAGGCGCTCTGAATCTATTAATGATTTCTTTATGATTGTAAAATGGATTAACAATCTCTGGAACAGGTTTTTGAGTGATAGTATTTTTTATGTGAGTTAAATACTCAGTTTTGAGCTAGGGATCACTGATACGATCAACAAAATCCAAAAGAATACTGGTTTCTTTTGTTTTGGAGAGCATATTAATGGATTGCAAAGCATTGCAAGTACATCTTTTTGCACAATGATCCTGATCAGAAGCTTCTTGATTAGAAGAATCTGAGTCATAACGCATTTGATAGACTTGGAGGTCATCAGATGAGTTAGAATCAGTCTCAGAATTGAGTAGGATTGTAGTAAACATTTGTGTGATGTCTTCAGAAGCCTCAAGCTCATGAATTTTTTTGGGTTGTTCTACAGTTTTTTGCATAATGACCAGGCTTTCCACATTTAAAACAAATGGCCTTTTGAACCATAGGGCCTTGATGTTTAGAAAACTGTTTGGGCTTATGGGTACCATGTCTTTTGGGCTTGGAATAGTAATTGTTATATTGTTTTTGTTGTTTTGGGCCATAAAGCCGATTGGACTTAAAAGTCGGGCTGGAAGAGACCGATACTTTTGTTTAGATCTTTGTAAATGAGGGGCTTGAAATGATTCAAAACCATACTGCTGACAAAATGATCCAAGTTCTCTAGAACCAGATATATTCTGTTTTTTAAGTTGGGTTTTGAGACAAAGATCATTGCATAGTTGCAAAGCAACTTCATTGATCTTGGCAATCAAGTCTCCGAAAGTTAATCTTTCAAATGGTATGTCACCATTGTACTCAGTTTGCAATTTATCACGAACAATATCTGCAAACACAGGAGGTAACCCTGAAAGAAATTTCCTTTTCCAGAAAGGATTGTTAGCCTCATTTTGAAGCATAACTATCTTTAGGAATACATCCTTATACTATCTAAAGTGACTAAGAGTTTTGCATCTAAAGATCATAAGAAGATCCCTAGATTTATTTTGAAATTTAGAAGGATCACCAATAAAATGTTTGAGAATGGCAAAAATCAATGTTGCAACTGCATCAGAGATATTTTCTCCATTCTCAAATTTGATAGGCTTACCATTGTAATCAATTTTATTGGCTTGACGGATACCCTACTGTTCAGCAGAAGTGAGATAATTATCCCACCATCCTTTTAATTGCCCTACAAACCCAGCAACAAGAACATCAGCAATACTTAGGTCAGATTTATTCTCACTGCGATGAGTAGATGCCATCATGACCATGTTTTGCGTCAATTCGATAATATTCTCTTCGGTTAGACCATCTATATTCCATTCATAGATGTTTCCCGTAGAAAAGGAACCGAATGTGTGAAGGTGTTTTTCTTCGTATTGCATATCAGGAAGGGTTGGCCTAGGATAAAAATTCCTAGTTATAGGCAAAGGATTTGTAGCCTGATAAATTCGAGATGAACGAATTGGATTGGTTTCAAATCTATCATTAGATTGAATTCTTTCCAATTCAGACATAATGTCTGGTTCATCTTCAGATTCAACATGAGAAAGAGAGTTTATTTGATTTTTGGATGATGAAGGGTCTTTCAAGACAGGTGCAGCCTGAAGCTTTAAAGCGGCAAGTCTGCGATTGATCTCATCGACGATAACTGAATAGCAAGGGTATTCAGTTGCTGACCAACTTCATTGAGCAAAATATTAGTGTAATTATTTTGCTCGATGATTTTGACAATTCCTTTTGAATCCGAAAGGGAAATCGGATCCTTGAGAGGAGAGGCTATAATAGTCTGTCCTTGGGTTTGTATGTGAATTTCTTCTAAGGGAGACAAAACTTATTCAACAACAGTGTTTTTAAGATGGCATGGCTTATAAGCATTTCTAACAACATTAATTTTGGAAAGATAAATAGACTTATATCAATCGAGGAATGGCATATGATCTTCGATATCTTCACAAAATTGATAAAACATTTTACCTAAACTAATCCTTTGGACAGGAGTAGTCTGAGCATAAAAAAAATTCTTTTGTCAGAATTGTAATTTTGAGAGAATTCATCGTTGACCTTTTGTTTGTCTAAAATGAATTCGGCAGATAAAACATTCAACTGAGCTGGATCACACATCTCAGATCGAGTTGGAAATCTTTCAGAAGGATGATCTGAAAGAGGATTGTAGATTGGGTTTGGGATTTGTGGATGATAAGGATTAGAACTTAGGTTAACAAGGTCTAAATGAAGAAGAACTTCTGGAGTAGGAGTTCTAGGGATTTTGGTAGGAGCAGTTTAGAATGATGATTCAGATCTACGTCCTGATTGGAAATCTAGAGGTTGCAACCTAGTTATCCTTGATTCAGATAACTGTAATTCAACAGTTTCGTCTTCAAGAGTCAAAACCTGACTGAGCTGGCTAGGAGGAGGCCTTGTAGGGTTGGATTGAACTTGCCAAGTTACAGGGAAGGTAACTTGATTCCAGTGTATAGTCTTTGTTGGCTTGAAAGAGGATTGTATATCCTTTTTCAGATTCCATCAAAGCTTTCGGACTCAAATGAGTCTTCATGGCTTTGAAAGTGATTTTGTAAATAAGAACAAGGGGTTCAGTCCTGGTAACATATCGAAACCAGAGGTCTGAATATTGAGAGTTAGTGTTTTAAGGACATTTGGATCCTTGAGAGACACTGAGAAATTGGGGTAACAGTCGAAGTAGACTGGTCCAATAGCAAGGGTAGATTCTGCAATTCCAAGCAAAGAGTCATGGAAATGGTTGTGCCGACAATCGCGAAGAGCGATGAGAGCACAAGTGTCAATACCCGTCCTAGTAAGAGGTTTAATTCCTACCTGGATCAGACCAATATGGATATACTTTTAATCTTGATTTTTAAGAAATTCAAGAGTGTTTATAGAAATCAATTGTTTTGATTCTAAAGAACCATCAAGAGGCACTGTTTGTTCGACAATGTCTATGAGATCTTCAGATTTCTGAGAATAAATTGATTTTGAAATCTTATAAATCTTTTTGTAAGGTACTTCTGGGATTGACCATTTTTGTAAATCTTGTTCGAATTCGACATTCCAACCTATTTTGTAAATTTGGATTATTTTGTCTAGAGCTAGAAGCTCGGGTAAATTTTGAAAGCAAAGACATTTTCACAAATTCAGAAAGGATTGGAAGATGAGGAACACTGTACTTGGACCACCTACGACTGGACTACCGATATGGGACCACCTAACCCTGGCAGTGGCGCAAACCAAACGACTTACAAAGGGTTCCAACGACTGACAAACATACCCTAAGGCTGACCAACGTCATCTACGGCTGACAAACAGTACCTAGGACTCACAACACCTACTTCCCCCGAAAAACATGAAGATGGCTCTTATACCAATTTGTACCCAAGACTACTAAACGAAGAGACAAAGAGAAACTAAATTTACACATAATATGAGAGAATAAAAGAAAACAACAGAAGTAAAAACATTTCTTTGAACTATTCAAGATAACGGTGCCGATACTAGGTTTTAATCTAGTATAACGAGATGTTCAACAAACTCAGTTCTCAGAAGAATTTGAAAGAAAGAAAGAGAAGATGAACAATGCATGCTTTTATTTAAAGTAGAAAATTTTACAGGAGAGAAACTTACAAGAGTGAAAGCTATGGATTACATGGGAGATAAGCTCTGCCTTATACAGAGATACACACCTGCTTAAATAGAAAAGATACAAAATTTGAAAGAGAAGAGATAAGCCTTCTCGAAGGTGGGGTGGAGAGTGGGTGGACGTTTGTCCTTTGTAATCATGAAAAACTGAATGGAGAAGCTTTGTCATGTTGTTTGCATCATTATAGTTTGTGTAGAAACTGTTGAAGATGCTTCAACTATTCACATTTTAACTTTGTTAGTGCGGGCACTATGGATGCACGCGGTTGCTTTGTAAGGAAGATGCTGTCAGTAGGCCGAAAGTAACTTCGTCTTGTAGTGGAGGTGACAGACGCCTTTGTAACTTTTGTAATTATTGTTTCTAGAATCATGATGATTCACAGACACAATAATGTTTGTAGGGTCAGACTCATGCATGTGGCGAAAAGATACCATAGTAGTCGTCTTCATTGAGATGAACTATTGGTTCATCATCTTCATCTAATTCTTCTGCACAGATTTTTGACATTGTTTCCAATAGTTGAGTTTTTGTAGGTTTTTATTGAAGCCGTATCTTGATAAACTGTCGAATAAGCTTTGCTTCTGATGGAACTTGATTTGGATTGACCAAGGGCTGAGAAAGAGACTGTTCTTTGCCTGAAAAGAACCAGGTGACTGCTTCCTTGGTAGCATGGGAGTGATTAAATGAGGACCACCATTTGACTTTGAAACGGCGACAGAACTAGAGAGGAGGCTGAGGCGATTGACTTGGGGCTATGAGGGCTGTAACTGTGTTGTCCCAGCAACAGATCCAAGAGAGATTGAACTTAACAAAAAACCAAAACGGCAATACCTGTTGGGGTACTGGGATTGGTGGATTGAACTTTGACTTAAAAACTTGCAAACCTTCATTGACTGCAGAGGGAAAGATTTCTTAAATTGGACCGAAATGAGTCCACTAGGAGTGTTGGAACCAAAGAGGGACGGACATTTGATTGATTTTTTTGCAAAAAAGAAAGACCCATGAATGAGAACAGTTTTAAGAAAAGAGAAAGAAAGCTCTGGACCAAGCTTGCTTATAATCTTGATAATTGTAAGAAGTGGGAAGGTAATTGACCAAAAACTTCTTATGGAAACGGGGATGTTGTTTCCAATCAGCTTCAGACAAAACCTTAAGGATTTGGCATTTGGAATGGGAAATCTTCTCAGGATGAGAAGGATCTTTGTGATGAGTGATCACTACTGAATCAGTGTCGACCAGTATGAACTAGGGCTGGCCAAGTACGGGTAACCGGCCCAAAAGCTACAAACCGAAAACCGGCCCGAAAAATTTGGGCCCGTGTTTATGAAAACCGAAACCGGACCGAGTTGACCGGGTAACCGAAGTTTCGATTGACCGATTTGCGGGCCGGTCTCGGTCCTAAGAGCAAAAAAATGCTTTACAGTATTTAAAAAAAAAAATACTGGAACCATACAACAAAATTAAAAAAATTACAAAAAAATTTATAGCATACAACAAAAATTATATCAAAAAATTACAAAAAAAAAATACAACAAATTACAAGATCTGATCAAGATTTGATCTGATCAGATCAAGCAGATCGAGAACTGATCAAGATCTAATCTGATCTGATCGAGAACTGATCTGATCTGATCGAGAATTGATCTGATCTGATCGAGATCTGATCTGATGGAGATCTTATCTGATCAAGATCCTGATCTGATCAAGATCTTATCAAGATCCAAATCTGATCTGATCAACATCCAGATCTGATCAACATCCAGATCTGATCTGATCAACATCCAGATCTGATCTGATCTAGGGAAAGGCGGGGGGGAGGGAGGGGAGAGGGATGCGGCTCGGCCTCCGCCTTCGCTGAGAGTAGGGCTGGGAGTAGGCCTCCGCCTTCGCTGAGAGAGGGAGCCGGTCGATCTCCGCCTTCGCCTCCGCTGTGAGAAGGGAGGGGAGAGGGAGGCGGCCTCTGATCGGCCTCCGCGGCTTCGCTGTGAGAAGAGAGAAGGCGTCCTCGCTGGTTTCCTTCTCTGACTCTGTGAATGTCCTCGCGACTCGCTGGTTTCCTTCGCTGTGAAGTAAGAATTTTTGAAGTTGAGGGAGTTTTAGGGGAGAGAGAATTACTTAAGTGAAGGAGTCGGGCTGGGCCAGTTACTCGACGGGCTTCAGAAATGGAAACCGAGGCCCGGACCAGAAACTTCGGGCCGGGCTTTTACAACCGAAATTTTTTTAATTAATTAAAACCGATCCGAACCGACCCGATCGGTCCGGTTGTCGGTTCAGTCCGGGTTTTCGGTCCTAAATGCCCACCCCTAGTATGAACTCATAAAATTCTTTAGTTTTGAGGATATTAGGTTCCTCAAAGAGGGCATTTGTATTGAAAAGATTCTTTGCAATGGAGTGAGGATCTTTTGTAAGTGAATAAAAACATGGTTCGATCATTGTGATCGGATCCAAACAAGGTTTTGTAAGATAAGGATTTGGTGGAGGAATTTGGGGTTTTTGAAAAGTTGTCATTGCAGAACTAGATTCTTCTAAGGGATGCAAAACTTATTCAACAATAGTGTTTTTAAGATGCCATGGCTTATAAGCATTTCTGACAACATTAATTTTGGAAAGATAAATAGACTCGTACCAATCGAGGAATGGCATATGATCTTTGATATCTTCACAAAATTGATAAAACATTTTACCTAAACTAATCTTTTGGACAGGAGTAGTCTGAGCATAAAAAAAATTTCTTTTGTCAGAATTGCAATTTTGAGAGAATTCATCGTCGACCTTTTGTTTGTCTAAAATGAATTCGGCAGATAAAACATTCAACTAAGCTGGATCACCCATCTCAGATCGAGTTGGAGATCTTTCAGAAGGATGATCTGAAGGAGGATTGTAGATTGGGTTTGGGATTTGTGGATGATAAGGATTAGAACTTAGGTTAACAAGGTCTAAATGAGGGAGAACTTCTGGAGTAGGAGTTCTAGGGATTTTGGTAGGAGCAGTTTAGAATGATGATTCAGATCTACGTCCTGATTGGAAATGTAGAGGTTGTAACCTAGTTATTCTTGATTCAGATAACTGTAATTCAACAGTTTCGTCTTCAAGAGTCAGAACCTGACTGAGCTGACTAAGAGGAGGCCTTGTAGGGTTGGATTGAACTTGCCAAGTTACAGGGAGGGTAACTTGATTCCAGTGTATTGTCTTTGTTGGATTGAAAGAGGATTGTATATCCTTTTTTAGATTCCATCAAAGCTTTCGGACTCAATTGAATCTTCATGGCTTTGAAAGTGATTTTGTAAATAAGAGCAAGGGGTTTAGATCATGGTAACATATCGAAGGCAGAGGTCTGAATATTGAGGGTTAGTGTTTTAAGGACATTTGGATCCTTGAGAGACACTGAGAAATTGGGGTAACAATCGAAGTAGACTGGTCCAGTAGCAAGGGTAGATTCTGCAAGTCCAAGCAAAGAGTCATGGAAATGGTTGTGCCGACAATCGCGAAGAGCGATGAGAGCACAAGTGTCAATACCCGTCCTAGTAAGAGGTTTAATTCCTACCTGGATCAGACCAATATGGATATACTTTTAATCTTGATTTTTAAGAAATTCAAGAGTGTTTATAGAAATCAATTGTTTCATTCTAAAGAACCATCAAGAGGCACTGTTTGTTCGACAATGTCTATGAGATCTTTAGAATCTATGAGATCTTTGAGATTTCAAAATCAATTCTGAGACTGATTCTAACTCATCTGATGACCTCCAAGTCTATCAAATGCGTTATGACTCAGATTCTTCTAATCAAGAAGCTTCTGATCAGGATCATTGTGCAAAAGCATGTGCTTGCAATGCTTTGCAATCCATTAATATGCTCTCCAAAATAAAATAAAAACCAGTATTCTTGTGGATTTTGTTGATCGTATTAGTGATCCCCAGCTCAAAACTGAGTATTTAACTCACATAAAAACTACTATCACTCAAAAACCTATTTCAGAGATTGTTAATTTATTTTACAATCATAAAGAAATCATTAATAGATTCAGAGCGCCTTTTCAACACTCTGTCTCTTTTCCTGATCTTCAAGCTGAAGTCAATATTATGGAGAAAGAGATTGCTCAACTCAAGTAAGGACAAACTTGGCTTGAACAACAGTTGGTGAATTTCCAAATTCAACCTGCAAACTCTCTTCTTGATATTCCTTCATCTTCCAATCATGTTGAACAAGAAACTAATCCTGCATTTCTTAATGAAATTAATACAGTTACTTATCACAAATGGTATATTAATGTAACTTTGGTTATTAACCAAAATTACAACATCGATACCATTGCTCTTGTCGATTCAGGAGCTGATCTTAACTGTATTGCTGAAGGATTAATTCCATAACAATTCTACCAAAAAACCACTGAACAACTATTTACCACCAACAATCAATTGAATGTTCAATACAAACTTTTTGGTGCTCACATTTGCCAGGATAAAATCTGTATCAAACTTTTTGGTGCTCACATTTGCCAATTGACTCAAAACATGATTTTGGGTACTCCCTTTTTGACAACAATTTATCCCTTCCATGTTACAGATTCAGGTATTTCTACCAGAATTCTTGGTGGTGACATCATCTTCAAGTTTTTATGCAAAACTAAATTAGTTCAAATAAATTCTTTAAAACAAAAGAATTGTTTTCTCAACTTTTTGTCTAAAAAACAACAACATTTAAATTTTCTTAAGATTGAAATTGCTTATCGTCGTATTGATGATTAGCTCCAGGACACCCAATTACAATCCAGAATTGTTCATTTCAAAGAACAATCGTCTTCAGAACTTTGTTCTCATCTTCCCAATGTTTTCTGGCATCGAAAGAATCATATGGTTAGGTTACCATATGACCCTTCCTTTCGTGAATCCCAAATTCCTACAAAATCCCGACCTATTCTGATGAATGTTGAATTAATGGAATTTTGCAAATATGAAATTCAAGATTTACTCTCCAAAAATTTAATTACTTCTTCCAGATCCCCGTGGAGTTGTTTAGCCTTTTATGTTCATAAAGTTGTTGAGCTTGAAAGAGGTACTCCTCGTCTTGTTATCAATTACAAACCCTTAAATAAGGTTCTTCAATGGATTAGATATATCCTATACCTAACAGACGTGATCTTATTAAGAGACTCCACTCGGCAAAAGTGTTCTCTAAATTTGATCTCAAATCTGGATTTTGGCAAATACAGATCCATCATCGCGACCGTTATGCCATTTGGCCTAAAAATGCCCCTAGTGAATTCCAAAACATCATGAATGATATTTTTTCACCCTTTTCCCATTTTTCAATCGTGTATATCGATGAGATACTCATCTTTTCCAATTCTCTTGATGACCATTGGAAACACTTGTATCAATTTTACCAACTCATCAAAGAAAATGGTTTGATTTTTTCTCCAACCAAAATTGATCTTTTCCAATCAAATGTCAGATTTTTAGGTTACAAAATTCATCATGGGATGATCACTCCTATTTCTCGGGAAATAGAATTTGCTAAATTTCCTGATGAAATCAAAGATAAAAATCAACTGCAACGCTTTTTAGGTTCTTTAAATTATGTTTCAGATTTTTACAAAAATCTTCGTGTTTTACTTAAACCCTTGTTTTCAAGACTTAAGTCTAACCCCAGCCCTTGGACTGAAGCCCATTCTCAAATAGTTAGACAAATCAAAGCCCAAGTCAAAAGCCTTTCTTGTCTAGCAATTTCTAATCCTGTAGCTTTCAAGATTGTTGAAACAAATGCGTCTAACCAGGGTTACGGTGGTATTCTTACACAGCGCCCACCAGAGTCTACACAAATACAATTAATCCAATACTATTCTGGTATTTGGAATTCTGCCCAAATCAATTACTCAACAATAAAAAAAAAGAAATTTTATCGATTGTTTTGTGCATCATGAAATTTCAAGATGGTTTATTTAATCAAAAGTTTTTACTTCGAGTTGATTGTAAATCTGCAAAAGTGATTTTAACCAAAGATGTTTTAGATCTTGTTTCCAAACAGATTTTTGCACGATGGCAAGGACTTTTGTCAGCTTTTGTTTTTGATATTGAATATATTAAAGGAATTGATAATTCTCTTGCAGATTTCCTGACAAGAGAATTCTTACAAAACTGAGTTCTCAATCCTCTTCTTCCTTCCGACCTCCTCCTCCTCCAAAACCCCAAACCAAGGCCCAATACGCTATGAAGCCTTCTGCTTCACAGCAAAAACCCCCTTATTCTTATGCTTTGTCCCTTACAAATCCCTATCAGCCTTTGTCAACTGAAGAAGAATCTAGTTCTGCAATGACAAGTTTTCAAAAACCCCAAATTCCTCCTCCAAATCCTTATCTTACAAAACCTTGTTTGGATCCAATCACAATGATCGAACCATGTTTTTATTCACTTACAAAAGATCCTCACTCCATTGCAAAGAATCTTTTCAATACAAATACCCTCTTTGAGGAACCTGATATCATCAAAACTCAAGAATTTTATGAGTTCATACTGGTCGACACTGATTCAGTAGTGATCACTCATAACAAATATCCTTCTCATCCGGAGAAGATTTCCCATTCCAAATGCCAAATCCTTATGGTTTTGTCTGAAGCTGATTGGAAACAACATCCCCGTTTCCATAAGAAGTTTTCGGTCAATTACCTTCCCACTTCTTACAATTATCTGGATTATAAGCAAGCTTGGTCCAGAGCTTTCTTTCTCTGGACATTTTATGCTGTAATTCAAATTCATATTATGCTGTAGCATGTGAAGCGCGTTTGAATACTAGTTTTTATTATCTTTTTCAACTAAATATAATTGCCCTTAATTAACGTTTTATATTTTTTATTCTATTATCTTTTATATCGTACACATTTTGTAACATTATGACTGGGGAATTTGGGTCATTATCACAACTTATATTGGTGGGTTTAGTTGTAAGAAACGTACAAATGTCAGGTTTTAATATGGTGAAATGCTGGTAGATCATTCGCGTCTCAATTTGCTTAATACTTGCACATTTGTTTCACCAAATAAATTATTTCAAACATGAATACATAGGGGTGGGCAAACGGGTTGAAGAACTGCGGATCCAAACCGAACCGGACTATTTTACTCAAAATTGCTCGGTTCTTATTTTATAAATTATGAAACGATTCGGTTCGATTTCGGAACCGTTCTAATACGGTTCGATTCCGGTTCCTAAGTTATGGTTTCAAACGGTTCGGTTCCGAACCGTTATATAACCCACTTACACGTGCCTTAGTATGGTTGGGTAGAAAAAAATTGTTTCTAACCCTAACAGGCTAACACCCCCAAATCCCATCATCTCTGGTCTCCACCACGCACAAGCGAACTGCACGACGCACCACCCAGCCACCACGATCTGATTTCTAACCCTAACACCCCCAAATCTCAACCTCTCACACTCTCGTCTCAGATATTCCTCCCACAACCATAATCTCCAACCCTCAGAAAGTTAAAGTTTTGCAAAAATCTATGAGACTCGATTGATTGTGTTCTTTGAAGATTTGTTACTTATTTTCAGCTCAAGATCTCAGATTCTCAGTACCATCATCACATAACTAAAGGTTAGTTTGGATTCATGTGTTGATGGAGTATTTATAATAGAGAAAACTCTAACAGTAGTGTTACAGTGTATATGTTATGTATTGTGTATTTGTTTGTTTAAACTTTAAACTAATTGTGAGAATTGTTGGTTTTAGGGGTGAAAACTCTAACAGTAGTGGATATGTTATCTATTTGTTCTTTTTTATACACTTTAGAATCTTCATGGTATATGGTATGCACTGATATAGTTGATGAATGACCATTGAATGTTGTAGTTGATCGCACTCCCATGGTATATGGTATATGGTAAATATCTTCTACATAATTTCAGTACATAATGACCAATGCATGTCTGGTTGAAGAAGGTTGATCAGTAACATTGCAGACATAAGATTTTGATGTTGTTTTTGTATACAGCAAGCAGTAAGGAACATTCTTCTATTTGCAAATAGAATCCAGCAATTGGATAATAATCTCAGGTATCTAATTCACCACCCCACTAATGCAATCCATAATTAATTAAGTATTCAAGTTTGATTTGTTTGGGTTGACTTATTTAGAAGGAAACCATTTTAAAGCAATTCATACCATACCCTGTCCAAAGACAGATTTTCTTGCTGCTAAATATATTTTAAAGCATAAATATTGTAATGCATTTTAATACATGGAATGCATAAATATTTTCTTATCTGCCTGCATATCCCTTCACAGAAATTGCTATTAATTTTCTCATTCAGTGCCTAATGGTTTGAGTTAGTTTGTAAATTTCAAGGTTTGTTAGTCTGTTACTGGCTCTAATTTAGCTCCGATTTACTGTTACTGTTACTGGCTCTGATTTACTGTTAGTTTGTAAATTTACTGCAACCAATTGTTTTCTGCAACCAATTTACAGTTACTGAATTGTCTCGTTTGTTTGGATTCAGAGTTAGTCTGTTTGGATTCAGAATTAGACAATTTACTGAAATGTCTCATTTGTTTGGATTTAGAGTTAGTCTGAATTGTTTTCTGCAACCAATTTACAGGTTTGCGAAACTTTATCTTGCACGGTCTATAGATTTTGCATGCTAACATTTCTTCATTTATCTTGTTGTGCATTTGCAAGTCTGTTATGACATATTCATCGTGTTGAGTCAGTTGACATGGCCTTGCCTGCCGATTCATGTCAAGCTCTCTATGGTAAGTGGTCATATTGATAGCTAGTTTGTTGCAATTATGCGTAAACTATGTATACATAGTGCTCAACAGTTCAAAATAGTCCATGAATGAAACAAGGAAAAAGATTGTTATTTAGCTACAAGTAAACATTTATCAGTTGGCTGATCTGGCAGCGAAACTGACATCTTCCAAGGTATCCAAGTTGCAGAAAGTCCAGGAACTTGTGATGGTGCAACATGCTGAGGAGTGTCGCTTAACAGAAGAGAGAGTTGGAAAGTTGGAGTCTGAAGCAGAGATTCTTGTTTCAAAGAAGGCTCAACTAGAAATGCAGTTTCAGGTTCTGATGCTTTCTATTTAGCCACTGTCATGAGTTGTCGGACTTCAACACTTCTTCTTTGCACTGTCTCCAATGTCATACTTCAGTTGTGTTATTGCCTGCAATGTTATTTAACAATTACTTCATAGTTCAAAACACAAACTATGCATATTTTTTATTTCTACAAACATATCCAAGTTGTTAGCTCGATCTGAATATGACAAGTGAACTTGCACAAAATTTTCAGATATTAAACCTCTATTCAGTTTAGATCTTGCTTAAACAAAGGTTGTGTAGTGAAAGAATTAATATTAAATTTGAGATATATAATACAGGAACCGTTTGGAACCGAACCGTTGTAAACGATTCGAGTTAGGTTCGGTTCCAACATTCAAAATGGAGGAACCGATCCGGATCGGAACCAATAAAATTTAAACGGTTCGAGTTAGGTTCCTCAAAATTTGGAACCGATCCGAACCGTGCCCACCCCTATGAATACATAATTAAACCAAGTACTACTTTACTTTTCTTCCACCTAGTCATGTGGAAGGATTGTCATTTCGTTTTTCGAGTTAATTTCGGTCTCCTGATTTTAAGAAATATTTTGGTGTGTAAAGAAAAAAACATAAAATTTTTGATGATACATGAAATATATATAATACATTTTGAGGATACACGAATAATGTGAAAAAAAAATTTAAGTAAATAAAAATCTATTAAACACATTAAATGAAGCCTAAATACTAAGAAATAAAACAAACATGAAATCAATATATAATTAGAAAATCATGAGGATTGTTTAAAAATTTAATAAATAATTAAAAGAAATGATCATTAAAAAAACTCAAAATTTACGAAAAGAACTCTGAAATTTGTCGAAAAAACCTCCAAAAAAATGAAAATTTGGTCACTAAGTCTTGTGTTTTGGCAAAAAACTGAATTTTATAAAAATAATAAAATAATTAAATAATTAAAAAAAACTCGAAAAAAATCAAAATATGTAAATTTATATTTAGCCCTTTTTTCTTTTCGCAATTTAAAAAAAATGAAAATTTCAATGAGATTTCATGAAATTTCACGAAAACTCATTTCATGGTTATGTGATCAATCTACATAGCTGTAACACCGAAGACACATCTGAATACCATTTCCATTTTTGTAGTCACATGGTGAGTGCGCCACAAAAACTATATAATTTGCATGATTCAGAACTTAAAAGAGATTATCTATTTGATCAAATTTAGAATCATCATTTTGACATTTGGGCTCCGCTTGCTACACTGTAAAATAATGCATTTCGCAAATTGATGTATATGCATTAATTTGAACTACATGAGTTTGTAATGCATTACTTTATGGACGTCTGGTATCAATTAAAGAAAATCATTGCAAATCAGACAAATGATTGTGGGTGGTGTTGATGATGGTAGTAGTTGTAATTGTGGCATGGTCATCGTGGATGTGATTGTGATTGTGTTGATGGTGATTGCGAATGTGGATAATAATGGTGGTGGTGGCAGCAATGACGGTGGTTGTTAAAATAGTGGTTGTTGTGGTGGAGGTGATGGTGGTGGCGGTTGTAATACCCTGAGTGGGCGGGCTCTGAGGCTGGCAGCTCCATGTGTGGGCGGGCTCAGAAGCTGGCAGGCTACCTCGGTGTTATAGTCTCACATCGCCTGGGTGAGGGATGGAGATGTGCTATATATGTACGAGTTTGGATCTACATGACACAATGCGTTTTAAAGCCGTGCGGGTAATTAGGTTGGGCCCAAAGCGGACAATATTGTTTCATGTGGATCGGGTCGTGACAGAATGGTATCAAAGCCTGACCCAGCCGAAAGTGTGTCGTCGTGGACATTGGGCCAGTGTGCCAACGAAGACGTTGAGCCCTAAGGGGGGTGGACTGTGAGACCTTGAAGTGGGTGGACCTGAGGGTGAGGGTTGGAGCCCAATAGGCCCGAGGGAGGTTGGACGAGCTACAAAGGGGGACATAGTCCCACATCGCCTGGGTGCGGAAGGGAGATGTGCTACTTATGTGCGAGGTTGGATCCCCATGGTAACAACGCGTTTTAAAGCCGTGCGGGCCGGTTGTGCCCAAAGCGGACAATATATTTTACTCTGTGGATCGGGTCGTGACAGAATGGTGTCAGAGCCGGACCCAGCCGGAAGTGTGCCAACGAGGACATTGGGCCCTAAGGGGGTGAATTGTAATACTCTGAGTGGGCGGGCTCTGAGGCTGGTAGCTGATGGAGATTTAACTAACCTAAATAAATAGGTTAATTTAACCTACTTGTGATAACTGCAAGTGCACAGTGTCTAACTGGTAGACAATGGCAAGTACAGGTCGATCCCACAAGGACTGTAGTTGCAATTAAATTTCAAAGTGGATTTAAACTAATTTAAATGGGGTTACAGCAATTAAAATATCTAAACTAAAAATCAAATTAAAAACAATAAAATATAAAGTTTTAAAGAATATGAGAAGGGAAACCAAGGCATTGAATCCACCACAGGTTTCTTTGAGATTTGTGTAATCAAAAATATAGTTTTCAAGATTTAATATGACTAATCTAAAGATTAATCTAAGTTCACAATTGATTTCAGCATAAGTATAAACCCCTAGAATTGCGTGTCTTCTTACAGCACACACAATCACAGGTTTATTTTAACTAATCCTAATCCCTAGCATTGCGTGTCTTTTTACGGCACACACAATCACAGATTTAGATCAATTTATAAAATCAGGCTTTTGAATTTCAACAAAGAGTATTTCTAACTACCGACTAGTCTAGATAATTAATCAGGATATAATCGGTGAAAGCAAATTATTAAAAGTCATAAATCAATTGTGTTTAACGTTTAAGCAAGAAAATAATAAATCTAAATACACAAACTCTACGAAATCCTGTGGTTTCATCGTAGCCTTGGCGAAGGGTTTAGCTATCCATGGTAGTGGCGGTCATCTCCTCGTGAAGTGGTACGCCGCAACTCATCCCTGCACGAACGCGAATCCCGAGGAAAAAGCTGCTGACGGCACCGTGGTGGCTCTTACAGATTCTCGCGGTGCAAATGGCGAAAAACAACAGAAATTTGAAAATTCCCGCCAGATTTCGCGCGGCTCTGCTGCGTCGTCTTCTCCAGCGCGACGCCGCCCTGTTCCGCGCTGTTGCGGATTCTTCGCGAGCTCCTCGTGGTCCTGAACCTGCAAAAGAGAGAGAGAATGAAGAATAGATGAGTTAACGCAAGAAAATACGAAGGAAGGAGCTCTGTCGCGAGCTCTGTCTCGCGGCAATGGCGGTGGTTTTCGGGTGATCTGTTGGCGAGATAGGAGCAGAAAGAGAGAGTCAGGAAGGAGGGAGAGACCGTGGAGAAGAGAGGAAATCAAGAAGGAGACCGAGAGAGGGGAGAAACAGGGCAGAGAGGCGAAACAGAGTCGCGGTGGTTGCGGCTCTGTTTCGCGGTAATGGCGGCTGAGGGAGAGGGGTCTGATGGCGAGGTTGGAGCAGAGAGATAGAAGTGGAGGAGGGAGGGACGAAGAGAAGAGAGGAAAACAGAAAGGAGGGAGCGAAACAGGGTGGAAAACAGGGAGCAAGTCCCTGTTTTGTGCGCGCGGCGGCGGTGGTGGTGCTCGGGTGTTGGTGGCTGTGAGAGGGAGAGATAGACGACGGTGGTGTTCGGGTGATGGCGGAGGAGGTGGTATGGAGAGGTTTGTAACGTGAAAAAGGGTTGTCACGCCCCTGTTTCACGGTGGTGATGGCGGGATTATCGCGCTGCCGGCTTTCCTATCGAGCGAGGATTGCCGGCAGGGTGGATTGGTGTGATGGCTGGAAAAGAGAGGAGGGGAGAGGGGCTGTGGAAGAAGAGAGAATAAGAGAGATTAAATAGGGTTCTATTATCTTGGGCTTGGGTGTTTAGGTTAGCAATTTTGGATTTGGGTTTAGATTAAATTAGGTGGACCTAGGTTTATTAGGGTTAGGGTTAGATATGAGACTCTCTGCTTTGTACCACCACTAGAATCGACTAATTGTCTGTCGCCTTAATACCATTTCATCGTTAACGCTCAAATTCCTGCCAAGACATGAAAACGAAATAATTATTATAAATTATAAAAATCGAAACACTAACAAATATAAATTAAGGGATATATTATGTAATAATTATGTGAATATCAAATACCCCCAAACTTATATTTTGCTAGTCCTCGAGCAAAACAATAAAAATAAAGCTCTAACTCACTTTCGCAGGAATCATCGGTTGCACTTACCTTAAACGTGCAACAAGGCTTTAAACCCCTAGATTACCTCTAGTGGACGAGTTATAGTCTCGTGAGGGTTTCCAGAAATGTTACCCACAAACATTATGACTCATAAATTTCCAAAACATGGTAACTCAATCTATTATCCTCAGAGTAAGAATTTAATTGCCAAAAAAATTTGAAAATAGCTAACAGTCTCACAATAATATATCAAAGAGTCTCACAACAATTTAATAATACCCAAAGGTTAAATAAATTTCATCAATTATTCCCAACTCGAAGTGTGTGTGTGTGCATGGCCTTATCAACATAACCTTTTATTTCAGAGTAAAACAATTACTAAATCTCCTTTAGAAAGTTTGTTTTGACTTCAAACCTCTCATGTCACTCACAATGAAACACTCAGAGATTTGATATTTCACTCAGTTTATATGTGAGGAAAAGAGTAAATAATGGAAAACAATCATCTCACATATAGTAATATGAAGAACGAACTTTTCAAGAATGGAATGAATATGATCTCATGGACAGGAATATCAATTACTTTTGAGAATGTTAAATCATACACCATAGCTCTTATTTATCTAATCTCCACATCTACGAAACTAACCATCTCTTAAGATCAACTAGGACTTCAATAGGTTGTAATGGGGCTTAGGTAATGGCTAACAAAGAATGGAAAAAAGGTATACGAAAAATATCTAAGAATGTATACACCCATTAAACTAACACAAGGGCTATGAAGAGTAAATCAATGTTCTAACCATCAATTACTTTCTTCATTTTTTTTTTTTTTCATTGACATCGCTTTTCTTTCTTTTTTTTTTTTTTTTTTTTTTTTTTTTTTTTTTTCAACTACATGCTTTTCCTCTTCTACTCAATAGAATGTTTCCACACTGAGGACTCATGGTACATTTGACTCTGCTATTTCTAATTGCCCATTTCCAGCTAACATTCATCCATATACATTCTTAGGTAAATTGGGTATTGATAAGGGGTTAACAAATAAAAGGCTATCAATGGCTCAAAGGGCTTCAAAAGGGAACTAATGAGTGGTTAAGTAAGAAGGCTAGAAAAGGTTTAAGAAAAACTTGCCTACATCATTTCTTAAGTTCAGGTTGGTATTATGACATCTCAACTAAATAAACTAAAAAGTTCTAGTGCAATGATTTAATTTTAATGTCATTCTCAAAGCAATTAAAAAAAAAATGAGAATAGTGAGACCATCAACGACTTAATGCGAACTCAAGAAAAATCAGAGTATATTTATCTAACACTCAGAAAGAAAAGAATGGCTCAAAACTTTCACGGGTTAAGTCTCCACTATTATTCTAAGGTTTTCTAGCTCATATCTCACTCATCAACTTCAAATCATGCTAATATGGCTTATAGTGTAAAACGTAATCGAGTTGAAAAAAATCTCATGAAATATATTTAACTTAAAGATAATATCAAACCATATGTTTTCCTATTGATATATAAAAGTGACAAGTGAAAGCATGTATTCCTAAAATTTAAAGACATACTTAAAGGCACATCCTCTTCATTGGAAAGAAACTTAGATTTTGAATGCATTTTCAATGTGAAAATTTGTCATACAATTAACTATGTATTCAATGGAGATTGAGTAGAATACAATAGTAAATTGTGAAACAAATTTTTGTTCCAAATTTTTGAAAACTACAGAAAAACTCATAAACCTCACCCCCAAACCTAAACCAAACATTGTCCTCAATGTATAAAATGATGATCATGACAAATGCAGGAAAAATAAAATAGGAGAGTTAGAGTGATATTACCATGGGAAAGTTTTTACCAATTTCGACGAAATCTGCCACCAATGAACGCTCAGAGACATAAGAACTGTGGACTCATCATGATAAATTGATAAAAACAAAACAGGACTCAAATAAAAAGTAAACAATACATGGATCAGTTGTAAGTCAAAATTGTTACGGAGCTAACGAGTATGAGTGCAATGCAACTAGAAAGAACTCGAAAATCAATCCAGACTAACCATCATGACACAACTGAAGCTAGGCTGCCTCCTAGGAGCGCTTGGTTTAACGTCGTCAGCCCGACATATATTCTCCCTCATGAGTGATATATCATGAAGTGACGAGGAAGAACATAGGGAACATGCACCTCCTAACCTAGGCTATGATAGAAACGAATCAAAAGGTTTAAGGAATCGTATACCAATAACCTGAAAAGCTGAGGATCAGTCCACTCAAAAATAGCAACCACAGGCGACACAAAATATACTAGCATATCCCAAAAGCTGCAAGGACACCATCGAAAATCATATAGAAATGGTAAACAAGCTCGCATTCCTTGGAAGTCAATAGGGATCTTAAACATGAATAGGTCGCAAGTAGTGATATGCAACAAAGGATCCTCCCTTACTCCTAAAATGGAACATCCTAAGTCTGGTTCCAAATCAGAAGATTGGATAATATCCACATCAGGATGGTGAAAATTGAAATCATCTCTTACCAACAATGGATCCACATAGGTAGCATCAGTCAATATGAAAGGGATGGAAATAGGTATGCTTATACATATATCGGGTGGTATAGGTTCATCGTAACAAAATGGATTAAACCAAGATGATGAGTTAGACGATGCAACAACACCCCCAAACCTAGAATTAGCACTACCTATGGCATGTAGTCTCTCATTAAATATATCTCCCGACCTCTTTGGAACAACCTGTTTTGAATCCAAAATAGATGAAATAATAACAGGCAAAGTATCATCAGTACCTGAAAACGCATACCTGAGGGTGTCAGGTAATTGTTTAAGGTCAAGCTCAGGTAGCTCAACTGATGAGACTAGTTTTGACTCACTGAGTGGAAGAGGCTCCACTTTAGACTCACATTTATAACTAGGATCCACAATGGGGACTGAGTCAAGCAAATCATTGACTTCCCTAATGGAATCATCAACATCAAAGTCTAAACTAGAATGAGTCAAACAAGCCTCTAAATGGTCATGTGTATCATGAAAACAGTCAAGGGGAGACTCTAAAGACTGTTCACAGTTTGAATCTATGCATGAGCCACTAGGAAGACATATGTCGAGTGGGTCTTCATGAAAATGTGGGGAAGGAAATGGGTCAGGAAGCAAAGTGGTTTCAATCACATTGTCCACAAAAACATCATCTGACTCGGACTCCAATGTGTTATCAGTTATGAATTGACCCTCTGGATTTTGAATAGAGTGACTAGGAACTCTTCCTAACTCACTTTCAGATACTGCCTCAGTAATATGATCCATAACTATCTCAAGTCTTTGAGTCGTGGCTATTAACTCAGATATGTCCTTAGAATTTTGATCAATTATACTTGCTGAGCGCTGCAAAAACTGATTAATCTTTTCCTCTAAACTTGATGTGTTGGATGGAGGAACTTGGTTATGCTGGGGCATGACATGATTAGGGTATTGAGGAGCTTGAGAGAAAATATGTCCCCCTTGGTGTGAGTTATGAGCCCAAGAGAGATTTTGATTATTGGCAAAACCAGGGCTGTAACAGTTGAACTTTGAATTATAACCAGGTCGCCAATTAGCATTAAAAGAATGGATTTGCTCAGCGAAATATTCAGGATAATCATATTGCAAATCACAATCAGCTGTAGAATGACTAGGACTCGAACATGCAACACAACCCTCAAATGGAACATTAGTGGGAGGTAGGGGTTGAGTCAAATTCATAAGTGCATCTAATTTCTGAGTCATCGTCATGAGGGCTGCTTCAAGCTTCGAGGTAGAAGGGGAAAAGTAATCATTAAAGTCTTTATCCTCATTAGAAGGGGAGGGGAAGTCAGGATGATATGCGGAACCTGAGTTGTAATAATCTGAATATGGAGCATAATCAGGTTGTCGCATGGCATTAAATGCATTCCTGCGAGATGGATAATTACTGCGGTTCATTTTTTTTTTTTTTTTTTTTTTATTATTATTATTTTTTTAAGGCACTAACTCTAAAAATATACACAAACTTACACGCAATCAGCAACCAATAAATGCATAAGAAACATGCCTCCCTAAGCAATCAACGTTTTTGAGATCAATTATCTTTATATTTTTTTGGGGGACAATTATTTCTTATGTAATCTTTATGACAAGGCAATGTGTGCTACAAGTTGATCCTAAGAGTGTACACTTTGCCCCACAAAGTTCAAAATCAGTAGGCTAGAGTTTCGTTTCAAAGAAACCGGATTATCGCACAAGAGAAGGAGGTCACAATGGTCCAATTAAGTACTTCCTTGTGCTACCGCTCTGTAAGCCAGTAGATGTGAGAACGATGTGACGTTGGATGTACACTCAAGTCCCACCAGTTTCTATTTATAAGCTGGGTTTGCTTGTTATGAATTGCTAAAGTTTAGCATCCACAATTACAGAAATTTAACATCCAATCACACAATTTCACTAAGCACCCTGGTCGCTAATACGTTGCGTATGAAAGAAATACTTACAGCGTACGTATTCCAATCTGCACGAAGAGTTAGCACAATTCAAAAAAAAAAATGTCCGACTTCTTTTTATCCATTTCACTCAACACACAAGCACATGCAAATAAATTTACTGGTCTTGGTCTTAGAAGTCGGATTTCTAAATCACAAGAGATTATTGGGTACAATTAAAATTGTTTCCCTATAATTTCTTTTGACTTAGAAAATTTTTGTTTTTTTTTTTTGTTTTTTTTTTTTTGTGATTAAACAAAATGAAAAACAGTAGAGTTTAAAAATTATTACACCACACACTCGTAAAACGAGGTGAAAATAAAATTAAAACTCTCCTCACAAAAATAAAAATAAAATAATAAAAACTTTGCTTGACGTTTGCAAGATCGTTCAATTTTCTCGAGAAGCGTGTAATCTGTAATATATGCTTCCTGCCTATTAATACCTGCAAAAATAACAAAAATTAAAAAAAACAAAAACACGTATCAAAACTTCTAAGACTTAAAAAACAATAAAATCAAGCCTATCCTAAAAGCAAAAGCAATCTATATCTGACCTAAATTTTTTTTTTAATTTTTTTTTATTAACCTAAACTACAAATTAGTGAAAATAAACTCTTGAATTTAATTACACCGTTACAGTCCCCGGCAACGGCGCCAAAAACTTGATGGAGATTTAACTAACCTAAATAAATAGGTTAATTTAACCTACTTGTGATAACTGCAAGTGCACAGTGTCTAACTGGTAGACAATGGCAAGTACAGGTCGATCCCACAAGGACTGTAGTTGCAATTAAATTTCAAAGTGGATTTAAACTAATTTAAATGGGGTTACAGCAATTAAAATATCTAAACTAAAAATCAAATTAAAAACAATAAAATATAAAGTTTTAAAGAATATGAGAAGGGAAACCAAGGCATTGAATCCACCACAGGTTTCTTTGAGATTTGTGTAATCAAAAATATAGTTTTCAAGATTTAATATGACTAATCTAAAGATTAATCTAAGTTCACAATTGATTTCAGCATAAGTATAAACCCCTAGAATTGCGTGTCTTCTTACAGCACACACAATCACAGGTTTATTTTAACTAATCCTAATCCCTAGCATTGCGTGTCTTTTTACGGCACACACAATCACAGATTTAGATCAATTTATAAAATCAGGCTTTTGAATTTCAACAAAGAGTATTTCTAACTACCGACTAGTCTAGATAATTAATCAGGATATAATCGGTGAAAGCAAATTATTAAAAGTCATAAATCAATTGTGTTTAACGTTTAAGCAAGAAAATAATAAATCTAAATACACAAACTCTACGAAATCCTGTGGTTTCATCGTAGCCTTGGCGAAGGGTTTAGCTATCCATGGTAGTGGCGGTCATCTCCTCGTGAAGTGGTACGCCGCAACTCATCCCTGCACGAACGCGAATCCCGAGGAAAAAGCTGCTGACGGCACCGTGGTGGCTCTTACAGATTCTCGCGGTGCAAATGGCGAAAAACAACAGAAATTTGAAAATTCCCGCCAGATTTCGCGCGGCTCTGCTGCGTCGTCTTCTCCAGCGCGACGCCGCCCTGTTCCGCGCTGTTGCGGATTCTTCGCGAGCTCCTCGTGGTCCTGAACCTGCAAAAGAGAGAGAGAATGAAGAATAGATGAGTTAACGCAAGAAAATACGAAGGAAGGAGCTCTGTCGCGAGCTCTGTCTCGCGGCAATGGCGGTGGTTTTCGGGTGATCTGTTGGCGAGATAGGAGCAGAAAGAGAGAGTCAGGAAGGAGGGAGAGACCGTGGAGAAGAGAGGAAATCAAGAAGGAGACCGAGAGAGGGGAGAAACAGGGCAGAGAGGCGAAACAGAGTCGCGGTGGTTGCGGCTCTGTTTCGCGGTAATGGCGGCTGAGGGAGAGGGGTCTGATGGCGAGGTTGGAGCAGAGAGATAGAAGTGGAGGAGGGAGGGACGAAGAGAAGAGAGGAAAACAGAAAGGAGGGAGCGAAACAGGGTGGAAAACAGGGAGCAAGTCCCTGTTTTGTGCGCGCGGCGGCGGTGGTGGTGCTCGGGTGTTGGTGGCTGTGAGAGGGAGAGATAGACGACGGTGGTGTTCGGGTGATGGCGGAGGAGGTGGTATGGAGAGGTTTGTAACGTGAAAAAGGGTTGTCACGCCCCTGTTTCACGGTGGTGATGGCGGGATTATCGCGCTGCCGGCTTTCCTATCGAGCGAGGATTGCCGGCAGGGTGGATTGGTGTGATGGCTGGAAAAGAGAGGAGGGGAGAGGGGCTGTGGAAGAAGAGAGAATAAGAGAGATTAAATAGGGTTCTATTATCTTGGGCTTGGGTGTTTAGGTTAGCAATTTTGGATTTGGGTTTAGATTAAATTAGGTGGACCTAGGTTTATTAGGGTTAGGGTTAGATATGAGACTCTCTGCTTTGTACCACCACTAGAATCGACTAATTGTCTGTCGCCTTAATACCATTTCATCGTTAACGCTCAAATTCCTGCCAAGACATGAAAACGAAATAATTATTATAAATTATAAAAATCGAAACACTAACAAATATAAATTAAGGGATATATTATGTAATAATTATGTGAATATCAGTAGCTCCATGTGTGGGCGGGCTCAGAGGCTGGCAGGCTACCTCGGTGCTATAGTCCCACATCGCCTGGGTGTGAGATGGAGATGTGCTATATATGTACGAGTTTGGATCTACATGACCTAACGCGTTTTAAAGCCGTGCGGGTAATTAGGTTGAGCCCATAGCGAACAATATTGTTTCATGTGGATCGGGTCGTGACAGCGGCGGTGATGGTTGGTGGTTGTGGTAGTTGTTGCGGTGGTAGTGGTAGTGGTAGTGGTAGTAGTAGTGGTGGAGATGACGACGGTGATTATGCTATGGTAGTGGTAGTGATGGAGGTGGTTGCAGTGGTGATTATGATATGGTAGTGGTAATAGTGGTGGAGGTGGTGGTGGTTGTGATGGTTATGGTATGGTGGTTGTGGTAGTGGCAACAATGGTAGTTGTCAAAGTGATGATTGTTGGGGTGTTTATGAAGGAGTTGAAAATACTCGAGGAGATGATAAAATTTTTGCAAAGTAATGCGGGAGATTTTGTCCCGTAAAGTTTTGCAAAGTTTTATAACTAGGAGATGTAAAGGTCTTGAATTCAAATTCCAATAATCGTTTTCCGTAAAGTTAACCAAGCACCAAATTTATGTAACCGTCGTAAACTTTTGCACCAAATTCCAATAATGGTTTGAAAAATTTGTACGTTTTCTCTTTACCTACTGAAATATCTCTTAAAATCAAGATACTGAAATTCACTCAAAAAACAAAATCGCAATCCTTGGGTGGGGCACTACTTTAATAAAAAGTAACTAAAACTAGTCTTTTTACCATTTAAAGTCGAAATCATCAATTAGTATCGATGATACATCAAAATAGACCAATCACCACAACCGCACACGTTGCAGAAAACATTCATCACGAGGATATAGCGTCCAAACTATTGGGTCAACTCATAAAACCTAAAAAGAACAAAGTCAATCACAGTGGCCCATATAAGGCTCACTAATGAAAAGACACAAACAAAGCTCGAATCCCAGCCTGACACGAGTTCTTTAATAAAGAAGATGAACGTTGCACCAAAGAGTCGTGGAAAGAGTTACGCCTCCACGGACACATTTCCATTAAGGAAGAAACGGTTACGAACTTACGAGAAACATTTCATTCCATTGCGCCTCACATATTTAGATCATGCAAGGAATTAACTACGACCATTATAAAAAGTAAAGGGAACATTCGACAAATGTATGCAACTTTAACTAAGTTTAGTCCAGATTTACTTCATTTTTCAAACAGAGTTGTTACGTATTAATATTATTAATATATTGATTAATATTAAGCATCAGAGTGCGTTCGACCACCAAAAAATTGGTCATTGGCAGTCTAACATATGTTTTGCGAGTTAGACTCATAGGAAGATGATTTTTGGACGCATCAAATATCATTCTATGACATAACTTTATAAATGTTTATTCAACTGAATATTCTTGTTGGAGATGGTAGAGTATTGGACTAAATACTTATTTAAGTATTGTTCTTAAAATAATCAAAAAATTATATAATTTACACAGTAACTTTAATATGTATAAAACCTACTCTAATGTATTCCATTATTGAACAATCCTTAATACATACTTTGAAATAAATAAATCGATACAACACTTGGAACACAATAATATCAAACCAATGGCCCCCGAATCCCATATCTATTTGACTCATTTTGTATTAATTTATTATTTTTACTCCTTCGTTATGATGTACTGCTTGAACTAATGAAAGTAAAATGAATGAAATGTGCCCCACCACACAGAAATTCATTAATATCTTTTTTTTAATAATATAGTGCCCCGCATCCAAGGAAATTGAAAATTGACTAACCAATAGGCTGGAGTTAGCAATTTGGGGTATGGCATTTGCCCCGCGACAACTATATAGCCACGCCCCTGCTTAGCATGGTGAATGTATATTCGATACACTTTGGTTTTGTTGAAAATACCTATAATAAAGTAAGATGAAATCACAACTCAATAAAAAGTAAAATAAAAGCACTATATAACCGGTGGATATTCAATTCATAAAGTAATGCATTACAAATTAATGCAATTCAAATTAATGCATATGCATCAATTTGCGAAATGCATCATTTTACAGTGTAGCAAGCGGAGCCCAAATGTCAAAATGATGATTCTAAATTTGATCAAATACATAATCTCTTTTAAGTTCTGAATCATGCAAATTATATAGTTTTTGTGGCGCACTCACCATGTGACTACAAAAATGGAAATGGTATTCAAATGTGTCTCTTTAGAGGCTTGTTTTTTTCACAGCAATTCACGTGTAAGTGGGTTATATAACGGTTCAGAACCGAATCGTTTGAAACCATAACTTAGGAACCGGAACTGAACCGTATTAGAACGGTTTCGAAACCGAACCAAATCGTTTCATAATTTATAAAATAAGAACCGAGCAATTTGGAGTAAAACAATCCGATTCGATTTGAATTCGCAGTTCCTCAACCCGTTTTCCCACCCCTATGTATTCATGTTTGAAATAATTTATTTGGTGAAACAAATGTGCAAGTATTAAGCAAAATAAGATACGAATGATCTACCAGCATTTCACCATATGAAAACCTGACATTTGTACGTTTCTTACAACTAAACCCACCAATATAAGTTGTGATAATGACTCAAATTCCCCAGTCATAATGTTAAAAAATGTGTACAATATAAAAGATAATAGAATAAAAAATATAAAACTATAAGGTGTGACCGTTCACTCTCCTCGAGATGCGCATCTACACTCTCGAAATACACAGCAATGCGAATCTCAAGAGAATGAGTGATAAAACCTGTGCCCCTCACTGATTTCCTGCCCCTTTCCTCGACAATAAAAAAAAAGGTTTAACCGTAATAAGATGAAATGACAACTCAATAAAAAGTAAAATAAAAGCACTATATAACTGGTGGATATTCAATTGATAGCTAAGTGAACCAGAGTAGTGAAGTATTATTATTGACTCTTTGTACAGTATCCTTTTCTTGGCATCACAAAAAGAAATCTTTACTGAAAATGACTGATTGGACACTTCACATATAGGTTTGACAAGTTCAATCGCATTTCTATTTATTTATCAGATATTTTTTCAAACAAATCAAAACAAGAGCGATATTTAGTAAATCGGGCACACACGTGAAACGCATCTGACCCAAACTACAAGTACCACACATACTTTGAAATTTGAAGCATCAGGCACCGCACTTGGATCCAAATCTCTCTAAATATCAGTCACTGTGATTTACGACTACATGAATAAGACATGAGAACTTGTTTGTATTGTCGGTCTCTTACGATAAAACTCGAGATGGGCCACTCTCACAGGTTTTGGTTACCAACTAAGTAAGGAAGCTCGTGGTTGATTGTTTATAATAAATGAACTTAATCACGTGCTCCTTGCTTCTGTCAGTGGTGATTGATGTTCACGTTCTCAAATCTTGCTTTTGGCGTTTTGAGGTGAATTATTCTCAAATCTCCAATCTACAGTTTACCAAGCCTAACTCTCAAAATCTCCGATAGCCTTTTGTTCTCAAAGTCAAATCTTTGTTTTATGATATAATACACTTCACTTCAAAAACTTTGAATCATCGTTTTATGATATAAAATCAATGAATACGTTTTTGTCAGATTTGCTCTGCCCCATATGAAATTTGTAGTCTTATTGCTCGAAATCTATCAAAAAATTTTCAAACGTTACAAAATAATCCTTGAGATGTGTGCACTCCATTCCAACCGAGCTTGTCTAATTGGCGAGGATACGTGCGAGGGAGGGGTGTGGAACCCTTCGAGATGTGTGAACTCACGTATCTCGAAGGGGATAAGGGTTCCAACCCCTCCCTCAGCCCGTTTCCTCATCAATTAGAATTTCCCTTTCCAACCACTCCTCTCTGCCATATTTTCAAATCTTTACAAAAATATGAATGCCTTATCATCAGTTGATGCAATTGATTACGAGTACATGAATAAGACATGAGAACTTGTTTGTATTTCGCATTCTCAGTTGATGCAATCTTCAAACAGATTGTCTGTCTCTTACAATAAAGCTCAAGATGGGCCACTTTTGCCCCCCTTTTTAACGACTGAAATATTTATAATTAATAAAAATCGATCCGAATCGATCCGGTTGTCGGTTCGGTTCAGGCTTTACTCCTCGACTCCCTATACAACACTGGAGAGAGCAGTGTTTTAAACTGGATGTCACTTTGAAGTATGATCTCACCCATCATCTTTTACTCAATTGATAAATACACAACACTCTTAGTTGTCATCAACTCATTAATTAACAACAAACATCCAAAACACCAGTCTAATCTTCACCACCTTTCATCAGTCACAAAACTAATTTAATACTACAACTTTTCACTAAACAAATCCACTAAACCATGTGAAGAAAATGACTTCCATTCATAAAATGGTTGTCCACATTCTTTCATGGCGAAATCAACAGGGCGAGATGCGAAATCAACAGGGCGAGATGCGAAATCAACAGGGCGAGATCTTGATGGCGAGAGCAGGGCGAAATCAACAGGGGGAGATGCTGATGGCGAGAGTAGGGCGAGATGCTGATGGCGAGAACAGGGCGAGATGCTGATGGCGAGAGCATGGCGAAATCAACAGGGCGAGATGCTGATGGCGAGAGCAGGGTGAAATCAACAGGATGCTCGACCCCTAGAATTTTCGCTTTCTCGTCTGATGGAGAGGGAGGAGAAGGGAGAGGGGAGAGAAAAAAAGAGAAAAAAAAAATATCTGGTTGATTGGACCAATTGCTATATGACCCATTTTCTAAGCCCAAAACAATGTCTAGTAACGTTCCAAAAAAAAATGTACAAGTAAAATATGCCTCCCAAATGAAGAGTATAAAGTAGGGATGGGCAAGTCCGGGTAATCGGCCCGAAAACCTAAAATCGAAGTCCGGACAGAATTTTTTAAAACTGAAATTTGAAAATCGTGACCGGACCGAATAAGGCCAGTTAACCGGATCTCGGTTAACCCAATTCTCGGTTCGGGTTGGGCCGGTCTCGATCCAATCAACCAGATATTTTTTTTTCTCTTTTTTTCTCTCCCCTCTCCCTTCTCCTCCCTCTCCATCAGACAAGAAAGCAAAAATTCTAGGGGTCGAGCATCCTATTGATTTCGCCCTTCTCTCGCCATCACCATCTCGCCCTGTTGATTTCGCCCTGCTCTCGCCATCAGCATCTCGCCCTGTTGATTTCGCACTGCTCTCGCCATAAACATCTAGCCCTGTTGATTTCGCATCTCGCCTTGTTGATTTCGCCATGAAAGCATGTGGACAACCATTTTATGAATGGAAGTCATTTTCTACACATGGTTTAGTGGATTTGTTTAGTGGGAAGTTGTAGTTTTAAATTAGTTTTGTAATTGATGAAAGGTGGTGAAGATTAGACTGGTGTTTTGGATGTTTGTTGCTAATTAATGAGTTGATGACAACTAAGAGTGTTGTGTGTTTATCAATTGAGTAAAAGATGGTGGGTGAGATCATACTTCAAAGTGATATCCAGTTTAAAACACTGTTCTCTCCAGTGTTGCACAGGGAGTCGAGGAGTTGGGCTGGGCCGGTTACCCGACGGGCTTCATAAATGGAAATCGAGGCTCGGACCAGAAATTTCGGGCCGGGCCGGGCTTTTACAATCGAAACATTTATAATTAATAAAAACCGACCCGATCGGTCCGATTGTCGGTTCGGTCCAGGCTTTACTCCTCGACTCCCTGTGCAACACTGGAGAGAGCAGTGTTTTAAACTGGATGTCACTTTGAAGTATGATCTCACCCACCATCTTTTACTCAATTGATAAACACACAACACTCTTAGTTGTCATCAACTCATTAATTAGCAACAAACATCCAAAACACCAGTCTAATCTTCACCACCTTTCATCAGTCACAAAACTAATTTAAAACTACAACTTCCCACTAAACAAATCCACTAAACCATGTGTAGAAAATGACTTCCATTCATAAAATGGTTGTCCACATGCTTTCATGGCGAAATCAACAGGGCGAGATGCGAAATCAACAGGGCTAGATGTTGATGGCGAGAGCAGTGCGAAATCAACAGGGCGAGATGCTGATGGCGAGAGCAGGGCAAAATCAACTGGGCGAGATGGTGATGGCGAGAGAAGGGCGAAATCAACAGGATGCTTGACCCCTAGAATTTTCGTTTTCTTGTCTGATGGAGAGGGAGGAGAAGGGAGAGGGGAGAGAAAAAAAAGAGAAAAAAAAATATATGGTTGATTGGATCGAGACCGGTCCGACCCGAACCGAGAATTCGGTTAACCGAGATCCGGTTAACTGGCCTTATTCGGTCCGATCTCGGTTTTCAAATTTCAGTTTTAAAAAATTCTGTCCGAACTTCGATTTTAGGTTTTCGGGCCGATTACCCGGACTTTCCCAACCCTACTTTATACTCTTCATTTGGAAGGCATATTTTACTTGTACATTTTTTTTTTGGAACGTTACTAGACACTGTTTTGGGCTTAGAAAATGGGTCATATTGCAATCAGTCCAATCAACCAGATATTTTTTTTTTCTCTCCCTTCTCCTCCCTCTCCATCAGACAAGAAAGCGAAAATTCTAAGGGTCGAGCATCCTGTTGATTTCGCCATGCTCTCGACATCAGCATTTCCCCCTGTTGATTTCGCCCTGCTCTCGCCATCAACATCTCGCCCTGTTGATTTCGCATCTCGATTATTCTAAATATATCCCTCGAGTGCACAGGAGCTTATAGTAGATCAAAAATCTGGATCTGAAAAACCTTAAGGGCTTACAGTGGATGCTCTTTAGAGATGCATCAGATCATAGAAAGTACTTCCACTTATTTTCATTTTCATCCCAAGGTACGAGTTCCAATCTACATTTGGAGGTTTACATAAGTTCTTATGCCATTGTGAAATTTACAAACATGCACAACTGAAAAGCTGACGATAATTATTAGCTAAGGCCAGTTACGATACCATTCAGTCCTAACTATTGTGAAACATTAGTATGAATAAAATTGGAAAGAATGAATATGGCTTGTTCTTCTTGTAATATTTTTTTTTTCTTATTCTTTTAAGAGCATTTCAGATTCTGATAAAAAAACAAAAGAGCATTTTAAACGGAAAACCTTAAATTTATCCACGTACCCGAATCAGTGATATATTTTGCTATTAACAGAGTTGCTAATAAAATTGGAAAGAATGAATACGGCTTGTTCTTCATGTAATGTTTTGGCTTCAACTGCAGGACAACAATTATGTAATTTGTTTGTTTTTATATTAATTCATATGTTTCTAACAAATTTCAAATCTTCAAATTGTTTTTTCTTATGAATTATTCATTGTAAAAGGCATAATTTAAACTTAACCTACAATAACAGCATGATCTCCCTTGAATTCATAGTCCTTGTTGATAGTTGGAACAAGAACTAGTTCAACCTTTTTCCTGGTAGCCAACCCAAAAATCTCACTGAGATCGACATCCTCGGCTCCAACACCAGGCGGTAGTGCCCAATCGAAATGATACAACATCCTAGCCAATGCAGTCTCTATAGTAGCCAATCCAAACGAATACCCAGGGCAACCTCTCCTCCCTCCACCAAATGGTAGTAACTCATAATTTTGCCCTTTCACATCAATGTTACTGTCCACAAACCTCTCTGGAATGTATTCCAGAGAGTTTTCCCAAGACTCTGGATCTCGTCCGATCGCATAGGTATTGATTAGTACTCTAGTCTTGGCAGGAATAGTGTAACCATCAATGGCGCACTCTTCCATGGATTCGCGAGGAACAAGTAATGGCACTGGGGGATGTATCCTCAATGTTTCCTTGATTACCGATTTCATGTAGGTCAGCTGGGGAAGATCGCTTTCGTCTACTCTCCCTTTGGTCTCTGCAATTCTCCTCACTTCTTCTTGAGCTTTCTGCAGGACTCTTGGGTGTCTTGCTAGCTCTGTCATTGTCCATTCTAGTGTTGCCGAGGTTGTATCAGTTCCAGCAACAAACATGTCCTACGAGCAGAACAAAATTCATGTATTATCACTACTACTTTGGGCCAATCCTTATAAAAATGAGAAATTAAAAGAAAATGAAGTGAGTTGAGTTACCAAAACAAGTGCTTTGAGATTGTCATCAGTAATGGGCACTTCCAAGTCCTCACTCTTTTGCACTCGAAGCAAAACATCAACAAAATCCTCTTGATTCGACGACGCCGCAGCACTGTTTTTCTCGAGATGCTCCCTTATGATCTCATCACAAACCTTGCTCAAATCATTCAAGTTCCTTATCAACCTCCGTTTCAACCCAGTAACCGAGTTAACCCACTCCAACCCAGGGTAAAAGTCAGCAATACTAAACCCAGCAAACAAAGCCTGCGCTTCAGTCAGTATCTCCGGCAACCGATCCGACCCACCAGATACAAACCTCTTCCCGAATGCAACACGACACAACACGTCGTTAGCCAAGGCGAACAACCTGTGAGTTATATTCATAGGTGAACCAGAATTATTGGCAAAAAATGTTAATAACCGGTTGATCTCTTCGTTGCGGATTAGCTGAAATGAGCTGACACGCTTCGAGCTCAGTAGCTCGGTTACGCAGATTTTACGAGCCTGGCGCCAGTAGGGGCCGTAGGCAGAGAAGGTTATGTCGGAGCAGCCGAAGGAGAGGTACTGAGCGGAAATGAGCTGGGGGCGACTGGAGAAGGCGTGGTCATTGGTCTTGAGAATGTTTCGGGCGAGACGGGCGGAGGAGACGACGAGGGTGGGGACGTGGCCGAGGTTGAGGTAGAGGATGGGGCCGTGCTTGGTGGCGAGGTGGGAGAGGGAGTGGTGTGGCATGTCTGTGAGGAGGTGTAGGTGGCCTAAGATTGGTAGCCGTGGTGGTGATGGTGGGGTGTTGGACTTCTTTGCCCTTCCAAAGAGTACGTAGAGGACGGGGATGATGAGGAGGAGGACGACGGTTAGAGGGGTAAAGTTGTCCATTTTGGGGTGGCGAGAGGAGGAGAGGAGGGGTTGTGAATTGTAATAGTGAAGGTGATATGGAACTGAAAGTGAGACTTTAATTATGCTCAAAGAGTCTGAGGTTTGGACAGATGGGTGTTGTAACATGAGTGGGAGGAAACGTGTTGGATTCGAGCTTATAGGAACCATTTGTTTATCAATCAATTAGTAGTTCCAAGAAGTATGATTAGTGATTACATCACCTCGTGTTATGAAATTTTCGTTGGCAGTCTTGTTTGGTAGACTTTTTTTTTTTTTTTTTTTTTTTTTTTTTTTTTTTTTTTTTTTTTTTTTTTTTTTTTACACTTTTTATCTATTCTCTTTAAAACATAATCACAAACAATATCGATATAAGGGGTAAAAATGTAAAAAATACAAAAAAAGCAAAGAAAAAGTCAGCAAACAAGACGGGCTAGAATTGTTGTTTCTTTTTAGATAAGGTTTTGAGGAATTTTGAACTTTTTGAAATGTGTGGATTCTTGTTTAGATGGGTGCCATCACTTTCAAGCGCTATCAAAAATATTAAGGTTAATTAGCGATACTCTTGTTATAATGTCTATGGGATTAATGGGTTAATGGTGGAACTTGAATGAATGAACTTTCATTTCTTTCCTGCTTGTTATTTTCACAAGGCAACGACTACTCCACACCACCAAAAGTGTTCTCTCATACCATCAAAATAACTTTTTCTCTCCCACACCACCTACTTTATTTCTCACACCACCAATAAAAACTCAAATTAATTTTTTTTTCTCTTCTCCCCTCTCTTCATCTTCTTTTCTTCCCTTCTTCTTCTTCTCCTCACTCCCTCTTCTCTCTACCGGACACCGCCATCATCACCACCACCACTTCTCTCCCTCCTACCACCATCACCTTTCTCTCTCTTTTCTCCATCAAGCACCAGTACCACCCCGTCACCTCTCTCACCTTATTTTTCTCTGAAATTATGGTATTATACCTTACTTTAGTTCAACACATATGCTCGATCAAGACCGATTCTCAAGCTCATCAAAACACAAAAATTATAGTACTCTGATTTATCTAATAAACACAATTTGAATCACTTGAAAATGTTTTGAAATGAGAAAGTTATGGCAATTTTATTAAGGTCACGCAAATCTGTTTGGAAAAAAAGTATGTTCGCTCCAACCAATGCGAGATTTTTGCAAAACCAATGTAATTTTGAATTTAACAATATAAGTTATGCATTTTAAATTCTTAAATACCGCATAAAAAGTCTCACACAACTAATAATGTCATACAAACTATGTATTACATAAGAACCACTCATAATGCGTAAAAAAATTGTCCTTCTGTGAGCTTGACCTGCAAAGCAGATGTTAGATTGTCAATGACCACATTTTTGGTGGCAGAAGGCACTAAGATACTTAAGTCAACAACTCTGTTTGAATAAGGAAGTAAATCTGGACAAAACTTAGTTAAAGTTGCATACATGTGTCGAATGTTCCCTTTACCTTTTATAATAGTTGTAGTTAATTTTCTGCGTGGCTTAAGCATGTGAAGAGCAACGGAATGAGATATTTCTCGTAATAGTCTTCTCCTTGATGGAGATGCGTCCGTGGAGGCGTAACTCTCTCCACGACTCTTTTTGGTGCAATGTTCTTCTTCTTTATGAGAAAACTCGTGTTGGGCCTGAATTTGGGATTTGATTCCTTCGAGTCTGGATTTGAGCTTTGATTATATCTTGTTATAGTGGGCCTTGTCTGGGTCTCAGTGGTTGGCTTTATTCTTTTTGGGTTTTACGAGCTGGCCCAATAGATGGAATGCCATATCCTCGTGATGGATGTTCTCTGCCACATATATGATCGTGATGATTGGTCCATTTTGATGTATCATCAACTCACATAACAAACTTTTCCACTAAGATTATAGCAAGTTAAAATATACAAAGATTGAAATATTTATTTTTTCTCAGTTTTCTCCTTCATTAGAGAAGAAGGGCCGTTTTAATTCTTCATTTTCCTATACAATTGTTACTATAAATATTAGAGAAATCACAGTGTAGATTTTATTCTGTTCATCTTTACATCCACTTTTCATTCTGAAACAACAAATGGTGAACCACGCCGTCTTCAGATGAAGCTTCCAGCGTCTTCACTGGGCGGCGAATCATCTACTGATGAGGCTTCTCGTGATTTCTCTAATCTTGTCGGAATGTCTCCTACCGGGGATCTCTCTAAACTAGCCGGAGTGTCTGCTTCTCGCGATATCTTTGATCTTGCTGAAATGTCTACGATCGACAACCTCTGTGAAAGTGTTAAGAATAGAAAATAAAGGATTAAAAAGTGCTCAACAATTCTGGGAATGACTTACATCTTATTATACAATCTAGGCTTATAAATAGCCTTTTACAATCTTAACAGAATGAGAAAAACTAGCTCACGTTTACAACTAGCAAACGTGATAAGTGCAACTAGCAAGAATCAAGGAACACCAAATCAGTACCCTAAAGACTAGGACTTATTCAAACTGAATACAAAAACTTAATTGAAACAGAGACCTAAACTTTTTCTTCATTCCCTCCCTTAAACTAGTTCCCAGCTGCAACTAGTTTAATTCAGGAACTTGGCAAACTCCCAACTGACTTCGAAATTTCTTAAATGCATCCACTGTGAGGGGCTTTGTCATCACATCTGCCAGCTGATGTTGTGTTTCACAATAAACCGACTCAACTACTCCTTCTTGTGTGAGATCACGAAGAAAATGGAAGCGCACATCAATGTGCTTGCTTCAACCATGTAACACAGGGTTTTTTTTATAGTTTAATTGTGGAACTATTATCACAAAGAATTGTAGTACACTTACTTTCCTCCAGACTCAGTTTCTCAAGTATCCTCTTCATCCAAACAGCTTGGCTAGCAGCTGCAGCTGCAGCCATGAACTCTGCTTCAGTGGTTGAGAGTGTGACTATAGGTTGTTTTCTTGATGACCAGACAACAGCTCCAGATCCCAACATGAAGACATAGCCTGATGTGCTTTTTCTGTCTTCTAGATCTATTGCATAGTCGCTATCTGCATAACCAACCAAACCTTCACACCCTCCCTTCTTGTAAAAAACTTCAAGTCCAGTGGTTCCTTTCAAGTACCTCAGTATCCTCTTGGCTGCCAGCAAATGCAACTTAGTTGGTTTAGCCATGTACCTGCTAATCAAACTTATTGCAAACATCAAATCCGGCCTTGTAGTTGTTAAGTACATGAGGCATCCCACCATCTGTTTAAACATAGTCTCATCAACACGAACTCCATTCTCATCTTTAAAAAGTTTACAACCTGGAACAGTTGGATTATGAACCGAGTTGCTATTCTCCATCGTAAACCTCTTCAATATCTCCAAAACATACTTTCTCTGGCAAATATAAATCCCATCCGACCTCTACAATACTTCTATGCCAAGAAAAAACCTCATTTTCCCCAAATTAGTCATATCAAACTCCCTCAACATGGAATTCTTAAACTCAGCAAACATAAATTCATCATTGCTAGTAAATATTAAATCATCCACATATAAGCTGACAATGAGAATCTTATCTCCCTTATTTGTTTTAATGAACAAAATATGTTCACTATAACACTTCTCAAACCCTTCACTTATGAAATGAGCTTCAATACGACTGAACCAAGCTCGTGGAGCTTGTTTCAGTCCATAAAGAGCTTTCTTCAACCTGTATACTTTTTGAGGACTGTTCTTCAGCTCATAACCCTTAGGCTGCTCCACATACACTTTTTCATTGAGTTCCCCATGCAGGAAGGCAAATTTGACATCAAGTTGATAGAGAGTCCATCCTTTGTGAGCTGTTAAAGCCACAATCATTCTCACTGTGTATTCATTCTTGCAACTAGTGCAAACACTTCTGTGTAGTTTATTAATATTCACGTAATTATTACATAATATATCCTTTAATTTATATATGTTAGTGTTTCGATTATTATATTTTATTCTAATTATTTCGTTTTCATGTTTTTGTAGGAATTTGAGCGTGAACGATGAAATCGCATTAAGGCGACAATTTGAGGAATGATCAATTGGTTGATTCAAATGGTGGTACAAAGTAGCGGGTCACGTGTCTAAACCTAACCCAAACAAACCTAAGTCCATCTAATTTAACCTAACCCAAAACTCACTATCCTCGCGCACAAAACAGAGGACGCAACAACCCACACACACATACCATCCCTGTTTTCCTCGCCATCAGACAATGCACCATCCCTATTTTCCTCTCCCGCAGCAGACTAACAACCCACACACACCACCATCATCACCGGAGCTCTATCTCTCTCACATCCTCCTCCATCTCTCCCTAATCCCTCTCCTCTGATCAACCACGGACCAACACCACCACCACCGAAACAGAGCACCACCCTTGCTCCGCTCCCGTTCATTTTTTTTTTCTCTCTCGTGTCTCCCTCACCATCTCTCTGTCTCGGGTAGGTGATCTTCGCCGGAGAAGAAGGAGCACGGAGGAAGCAACGGAGCGGCGTAGGAGGACAATGCGGGAACCAACTGATTTTCGAATCAGTTGGTTATTCGCACCCCAAACTTTGCCCAGATTACTTCAAGCTCGTTGAGGCAGGTACCAGGATGTTAGACCCAATATGCAAGGCCCTATTACGCCCATAAGTCATATGGTAAAGCCCAATACTCATAAAGCCATATAAGGCAGATATTTAAGAGTTTGACCTATGACAGGCATGTCAGCAACATATTGACTCCTATTGAGAAATAAATATTAGAGTATAAGTCGTGCATGAAAACTCTCCTACATGGACAACATTCCACAAGGAAATGATCTCTAACAAATATCTCTCATTCAACTACGTTACTAAAGGCATAGCCGAACAATGACTATCGCATGATAAAAGGCCACAAAGTTGATAAACAAAGGCACACTACAAAATCCAATTTCAAGCATTACACATTTCTCAAGCATTGTCTGACTTAAATCTGAGTGTAATCGACCGCTACAACGGTGGTCTTTGGCTCACATGTGTTCATTGTACATGTCAAAATTAAAGAGATCGAAAATCGATCCATCAAATTCTGAGGCCTCTCTCTCATACTTGGATTTCAATGAGTAACGGGAAAACAACCTTGTGAAAAAGAAAAATGGCTATCAAAACATACCCTAAATGCCAAAACATTTCAGTCAAACATGTAATTATGTATATAAATTCTTAAGAGCCAGGCCCCTTACTCCAGATCGGCGTCAGGGGAACTTCAAGACCCTCCATCATACCATTTTCTTCATCTATTATTATTCTGTTTTTTTGTCTATTTTTTTTTATTCTTCTTCTTTTGTTCTTCATTTTCATCAATTTTTTCATGTTCATCACGTTCTTGAGGCTCCCTTGATGTCAATCTTACGCTAGGGACCACTCTTAAGAATTGTTCTATATGTTGTAGACTATCGGTATTTGATTATAATGATCTAGAAACTTACTAATTCAAGTATTCTCTAACACAACAACACGTATCTATATATAACCTGGCCTGATATCCAACCTTCCCACAGCATCCAAACTCAAAATCATAATTTCGTGCGTGTGATACACATGGTAACTTATTCTATCCATCAACTCACATGTATAGCATCAATTATTGTTATAGGCCACGATGATCTGTGTCATAAGCATGAAATGCATGGCTACCATCCTTGGCTAAACTGAACAGAATTGGACACAGAAATCAGAAATTAGATAGGTTTTACTGCTGTACACAGAAATCAGAAATCAATGCTGTACACAGAAATCAGTGTTGTACACAGAAATCAGTGCTGTACAGCAGTATCACAGAAATCAGAAATCACAGCTGTATCACAGAAATCAGAAATCAGAAATCAGTGCTGTACACAGAAATCAGAAATTGGATAGGTCCCCTTGCTGAACTCGTTTCCGTAACTGCACATGGAGTAATTCCATTACTGCACGTGGGTAATGATTTAGAAACTTACTAATTCAAGTATTCTCTAACACAACAACACGTATCTATATATAACCTGGCCTGACATCCAACCTTCCCACAGCATCCAAACTCAAAATCATAATTTCGTGCGTGTGATACACATGGTAACTTATTCTATCCATCAACTCACATGTATAGCATCAATTATTGTTATAGGCCACGATGATCTGTGTCATAAGCATGAAATGCATGGCTACCATCCTTGGCTAAACTGAACAGAATTGGACACAGAAATCAGAAATTGGATAGGTTTTACTGCTGCACACAGAAATCAGAAATCAGTAATCAGTAATCAGTAATCAGTAATCAGTGGTGTACACAGAAATCAGAAATCAGAGTCCTGCGCACAAAGCACAGCCGTCGAATCTGATCCGACAGTTCAGATCGATGGATTTCAAAAAAAATAAAAAATATATATATATATATATATATATAATATATATTTTTTAAATCCATTTTTTTGAAATCCATCGTACACAGAAATCAGTGTTGTACACAGAACTGAACAGAATTAGATAGGTTTTACTGCTGTACACTTAGCAATCCATTCAGATTTCAGAAAATCCAATCCATTTCATCGGTACAACTTAGAGCAACCACAGTAATAATTTTCCAAAATTTTTGAAGGGTTGTGTTGGCCGGTACTGATGATCATAACCTTCTTTATACTACTCTAAATTTAAAATTCACTCGGCTACTGTGTATATAACAAGCAGGGTCCATGAGCTAAGAAACTTTGGGCCCAAAGCAAATTGAATTTGGGCAGCCCGAAATTCAAATCACAATCTCTGTTGGGCTTGGTTTAAACTCTGAGCAACATGTTGATCATAAAATTATAACTTGTAGGGCCATTTAAGTATGGGCCTGTTTTGACCGTGGATCCGTCCCATTCCACTCTAATTGCACTTGCATTAGTAACTAGTCCCTAACTTGGAAATCTCTTGTAACAAAATTTTAATTTGCATTTCCATAAGTTATGACTTAGGGGGAACTATGTCAATATGTGTGATTCTGTGAAGTAGGAGATCCCTAAAATTAGCAATATGAGGGTGTGTTTGGTTGCAAAGAATCATATGTTATGGAAATCCATGAGAATACCACCAAAATGTAAGTTAATTTAAGGTTTACTCACCAATCCACTATTAGATTTTGTGATCAACGGTGAGAATGTAAGTCTCACAAACATAAGAATCACACTCCTTCGTCCCCAAAGCATGAGATTCTTCATGGGACTTCCATTCTCATTATTAATCACAAAATGTGGTGGATCGGTATCATCAAATTAGCTTAGATTTAGATTTAGGTGTCCCCTAATAGATTATCATGATATAGGAGTCCATACAACCAAACACGCCCTGAGATCACCGAGCAACCTCTGTTGGGCTTGACTTGAACTACTACGGGTTGGGCTTCCGTGACTCTCAAATCAGCCCAACCCACCCAATGCTGGTTGAAATCTCTTTGTCACTATGTGAAAATTCTTGAGAGCTAGGTCTTGTCCAATACCGTCCATCATCTTAAAAATGCGCATCTCGAGGATGATGACCGGTATTGAGCCAGACCTGGCTCTGTAGAAAAGTTCGTCATTATGTTTATGAAGTTGAAGACTTTTGAACTCCTCAATGCTTAATTCTAGTGGGCGAGGGAAAGGGAGCGAGGGCACCCATCCCTCGCGCCTTCGCTCGCTCCCTAGAAGAGCTCATGCTTTAATTAGAAATTTTAGCCAGCCTCGTTTGCTTGTCGGGCTGGCTAGAACTACTCTTTTGTCCATTCTCTTTAAAGTGTTAATGATTGTATTTTAAAGCGAAGCGACAAAATGTGTAAATAACAAGTGGATACCACTCCATGCCCTGAAACAACAAAAATTCTTTAACTTTTATATATTGAGTGTATACTCAATGAGTGAATGAAGAACCACAAGGGCATTCTCTTCTTCTTCCCCTTGTGAGCATCAACTCAACTTTTCTTTTGAGTCATGGGTGGTGCACTGATTGAAGTGAGTGGGCAGAAATTGAGCAAGGCCGAGTTGTTGAAAAACATCGAAGAAGGTTTGATTCCGGACGATGAGTTGAGGAGACTCATGAGAGGTGAACTTGCGAAGCGCATTCAATGGGGTTACAAACCTACCCATGAACAACAAGTAGCCCAAGCCATCAACTTTGCTCATTGTATGTTAATAGAGCGCTCGTTATACATAGTTTTAATTTCTTCACTAACTAATTGATTTTTTTTTTATGATGAACAAATGCAGCACTCCGGAAAATGAAGATTGCAAATGAGGCGGAGACGCTTGTTGATGAAGTGTATGAGATGCCCATGTCCTTTCTTAGACTCATGCTTGGTCCAACTCTAAAACTAAGGTGACAACCAAATTCTCTTCTTGAAACAAAATTTGTTATCAAGTTTCTCTGGACTACAAATTGATGTTTTTTTTTTTTGTTATAGTTGCCTCTACTTCAAAAATGAATTCACGACGTTGGAGCAAGCGGAGATAGATACGATGGACATGTATTGTAAGAGGGCCGGAATTCAGGATGGTATGAGTATTCTTGATCTGGGGTGTGGTCAAGGGTCCCTTACTCTGCATATAGCTCATAAGTACAAAAATTGCCGGATTACTGCCCTTACCAACTCGGCCTCGCAGAAAGGAAACATTGAAGATCAGTGCAAGTATGTCCTTGTACATAACATTAATGTTAATGTCTGTCTTTGAACGAGGAACAATGTTTGATTGAACTAATATTTGTTGTTTTGATCATCAGGCTCCAGAATTTGCCTAATGTGAAGGTGATACTAGCTGACATAGCTAACTTTGACATGGATGAAACCTTCGACCGTGTGATGGTGATTGGACTGTTCGAGGTGTGTGTAGTGTTGGAATTTAAGGAATGTTTTTTAGAGATTTGTTTTAGTAGTTTTGATTGAGTTAGAAATTCATGAAAATTCATGAAAATTTTGTAGCACTTGAAGAACTATGCGCTACTTCTCAAGAAGATGGCCAAATGGATGTCCACGGATGGGCTTCTTTTCGTCGATGCTCTGTCCCAGAAGACTTTTCCTTATCACTTTGATGTAAACTTACCTGATCTTATATCTTCTCTTTTGACACAAACAAGAAAAATTAGTTTAAAATTTAAGCTAATTAAACCAAATGTTACAGCCCATCGATGAAGATGACTGGTACACGAATTTGCTCTTCACACCTGGTACTAGTATCTTGCCGTCTGCTTCTTTCCTTCTCTACTTCCAGGTGAGTTCTGTTTTCGGACCGCCTACAAAACTGTTTGGTGCAAGTAGCTTATAAGGCGAATAGTGAGTGCTAACTTGATATTATGTTGCTAACCACGCCATACTCCTTACATGGCAGGATGATGTTTCAATTGCAAACCATTGGACCATCAGTGGGAAGCATTTTTCGCGCACTAAGTAAGTCGCCAAACAACATAAAAAAATATGTCAATATTGTTGTTACATATTGAATAATTTGAGAAAAAAAAAATTGAACTAATTGAGTCTTACAAGTTGGATGAGTTCTGTTTGACATTTGGTTTTGCAGCGAAGAGTGGTTGAAGAGAATAGATGGACAGGTTAATGAAATAAGGGCTGTGTTGAAGTCATTTTTGGGCACTGAGAAGGGTGTGGAGAAGTTGATTAACTACTGGAGGGGATTTTGCTTGTCTGGGATGGAAATGTTTGGGTACGACAATGGCGAAGAATGGATGAACGCGCATTATCTATTCAGGAAGAAGTGATCGTCTCAACGACTTCAGCAAATGGTCTATATTTTAGGTGGTGGTAAATTTTCTTGTTGAATAATAAAGTGAGACCGATGTTGTAATCGGTTTGGTCAGTCTGTTTTAGAATGTGGTCTGTCTTAATGGAGCTATGAATTTGCTGTTTGTCATCTTTTATTTACTAATTGTCTTTTCGCAAATATCATCTAACTCAATTTTGAGTATATTAATAACTTAATTGGACTAATACTTCTAAATTTGTGTGGAAATTCAGTATATAATACCCAACTCAATATTATGAGTCAATAAAGTGTAAATGAAAAATGAAACCTCTGAACTTATCTTGTTAACATCCCTGCAAACAAGAGAGCTTTCCAAGATCATTGCATTGCTAATGATGCTAGCCAGCTAAGTTAAGAGCAAAATAATTATACAAGTCCTACTTTAATACTTGTAGGCCTGATTTACGATACATATCCTTGGTGTTGGCGACGACTTTCACAATAGAGCCCGTCTAAGTGTTGAGGAAAACAGCGAGAGGGAGGGGGGACCGTCCATCCCCTTCGGGATGCGCGCTTGACTTTTCAACGCACGCATCCCGCGGGGATGGACGGCCCCCTCCCCCCTCACTGTTTTCCTCGCCATTTCCCTCGACAGTTAGAATTTTTGTTCACAATAACAATGGACTAATTCACACAGATTTGGAATTGTTTTGCAGCCAAATCCAAGCGGTTTGATGCATTTGTAATTTGGTTATATGTCTAAATTTGTGGCAGTGAGAAGTTTCAGTCGAGGTGTACATATTCATGAGATTACCTCGCAAAATCCCAGTGTCATTGAACAGAATTCCTACCCTTTAAAATTTTCTTGAGGGGAAATGGGAGAAAAGAAAAATCATTTCAAGTTCATTGGGCTTTGATTGGTGGTCCAATATCATCTTTAGTAGGGGAATAATTAGGGGTACGCACGGTCTGGGTCGGTCTGGGATTGAACCTATCCCGATTCCGGTCCTGGTGTAATGAAACAGATCTGGAACAGTTTGGGATTGCACATTTTTTGGACAGACCCGATTGGTCCCGAACCGGTTTGAAACGGGACGGTTCGGGTCGGGACCATGCCATTCCGAATTGTTGTTGGGCTTATGATTTCTTACACCAAATGTCTTGGATCAGGCCTGACAAACTTCAAACCCAACACAAATTTAGAAAATTTGCTAAAGCCCAGCCCAAGCATATCTGGCCTATATTTTGCCATGGGCCTATATATCTAAACTTAAATGGGCCTATATATATGTTCTGGTTACTGACTTAGTCTTTGACAGCCTAACAATTATTTTGCAGGTCAAACATACAGGAGGACAAATTTTGGACGCATCAATAAATATTAAATAAATAAATTTGGGATGGGCGAGATTAAAAATCTTCATCCCGATTCCATCCCACTCTATATCGGGACGGGACGGGACATGAACGAGATGAGTTTGATCAAGCCCAAAATGACCCAAAACAATTGGGACGGTATCGGGATCACGGGATGGGATGCCCACCCTTGGTAAGCCGATTATGGTGAAAAAAAGTCAAATGTAGGCTGAAGAGCGTGTTTAACTTTTGGTGAATGTTTGTGGATTCAAAAGAGCGAAGTACAAAAGCATGTCCTGAAGTATCAGAGTTTCGGGGAGATGAAATTTATTAAGGAGCATTGTTGTGGGACAGTGAGCACAAGTGATTCTCTTTAAAAGAAACAAGTTGCATGGGGTTACTTGTTATTTCTTCTGGGCATGATTATCTTTGCTAATAAGACTGGAACCAAGGTGTGTATTGATTATTTGAAGTTGCTGATGAAGGTGGATGATGTTGGGAAGTTTGCATGGGGAGTTGGTACTTTGGTGTTCTTGTATCGTCAATAAGTTCATGTTTGTATTGTTAGGTTATTTGGGACCCTTATGCGAAATCCAAGCCAAGAACTCCACTTCACAGCATTACATGGTTCTAAGGCTGCTTGTTATGCCCTGATGTTTCAGAACCTTATGACCCAGATCGAGTGATGAGACAGATGAGAAGGTTACATGTCATTCCAAATCCCCCCATTCAAGCCAAAATAAAGAATAGAGGTCAATCTGGCCACAACTACTCGTAAAGCACGAGATACTGACTTCGTTTGCTGCAACTTGGCAGACTCATCTCGTGTCAATTGAAAACCAAGGAACGCCAGTGAAGCTTCCATGGGATTGCAACAAGAACTACTTGGGTGGTTTCATGACATTAATCGTTCGTTCATCAAACCACCGAAGACTAGGAGGACACATCCCTTAAGAAATCAATTGTTCATATCTCACAATCAGGTAATTGATCTATAGTTTAACAAATTTGTTTATATTTGAAATACATAATCGATTTGTTTTTTTGTTTTTTTTTTTTTACTAAGATCAATGTTTTTCTTGCAGAACAAGTTTGTTGATGAGGCTCTCAATTGATGGATGTCTCTATTGAAGAAATAGGGAATGTGAATATGGTTGTGTTGCTCATGAGGTAAAAGAAAGTTGGTGACCTGCTAAGACAAATATTTACACATTTCTCCTCCTTAAGAGATAATGAGGAAGAGCAAAAAACTAGTCGAACTGGTAATGGTGGTGCTCCTCCAAGTGGTGATGGTCCAAGTGATGGTGTTGCAGGTGGTGGTGCTACCGGTGCTGGTAGAGGAAGGTCTGATGGTGATGGTGGTGGTAAAGAAATGTCTGATGGTAGTGGTGGTGGTAGTGGTAGAGGAAGGGGTGATGGTGGTGCTGGTGGTAGAGGAAGAGGAAAGGGTGGTGGTGTTGGTGCTAGTGAAAAAGTCTTTGCTGGTGGTGGTGTTGAGGGCAGAACGAAGAAGAGGCGTGAGAAGAATATCATTGAAACTGAACCTCGAAAAAAGACTAAGAGGACTTGATGTATAATTCTGAGAAATAATTTTGTTTGTTGTATTGTTTGTAGTCAGTTAGTGAAAATGTAATGATTATACGTTTATGCAATTAATGATGATTTCACAATTTTGATTCTCATCATATATCTTAGTAATGGTTATAATTTTAACTGTAATTCAAGTAAAAGTAACAAAATCTATCAAATAACCTGAAAATTTTGACACAAAATCACCTATATGTAAATTTGAAATTTATGTCTGCAATGCAGAAGCTGCTGCGATCATGAGATTAATAATCGTATATCCAGTCGCATAATAAAATGTGTTTGGTGCCTGAAAACCAAATGACAGAAAACACAGCGGCACATGCAAGGATAATATTTTCAATCGCAGCGGCTACTGCGATCATGAGATTAATAATCGTAGGTTTCGTTATGTTTGGATAGAAATCAGACTCTGTCTGAATTTTTGATTTTTTGAATTTGAATTTTTTTGAATTTTTTTAATTTCCTATGGGTTTGATACAGTATTGACATATTTTATTTATTACAAAACCCCAATTTGGACCACCCCAACTTGAGAACATAAAAAATGGAATTTTGAAATAAATCAAATATGCAAATACTGTATCAAACCCATAGGAATTGAAAAAAAAAAAAAAAAAGATTCAAATTCAAAAAATCATTAATTTGGACAAAGTGTTATTTCTGTCAAAAGGCAGCGGAAGCTGCAAATATTTCTATCCCACTCGCAGCTTCCTCTGCGTTTAGACAGAAATCAGACTTTGCCAATTTTGAGATTTTTTTTTTAATTTGACCTTTTATTTATTTATTTTTTTCAATTCCTATTGGTTTGATACAATATTGGCATATTTGATTTATTGCAAAACCCCAATTGGAACACCCCAACTTGAGAAGGTCAAAAGTGAGATTTTGTAATAAATCAAAAATGTCAATACTGTATCAAACCCATCGGATTCAAAAAAATTAAAATTCAAAAAATCAAAAAATTTGGACAGAGTCTGATTTCTGTCCAATGGCAGCAGAAGCTGTGAATATGTGTATCCCATTAGTAGCGGAAGCTGTGTTTGGATAGAAATCAAACTCTGTCCAAATTTTTGATTTTTTGAATTTCAATCTTTTTAGTGTTTTTTTTTTAATTATTGTAATAAATCAAATATGCCAATAATGTATCAAACCCATAGGAAATGAAAAAAATTAAAATAATGGTAAAATTCAAAATATCCCAAAATTTGACAGAGTCTGATTTCTGTCCAAACGTAGCGAAAGATGCGAATGTGAATCTTTACATCGCAGTAGCTGCTGTGATTTTAAAATTTCTGGTCGCACCATCCGCTGCGTTTACTGTTGATTAGTTTTTCTGGCCAATCGCAATTTATTCTGTGATTGTGTTTACTGTATTCGCAGAGGTCACTGTGACTGATTGTCATACTCGCAGCGGCTCGTGTGTTTGCAGTCTGCAAATTTTTTACCGCATTCTAATTTTTCTACTGTCAATTTTTTTTTCAATTTCGACTTTAATTTTGCAGTCTGAATGTTTTGTTCATGTTTAAGTTAATATAAGTTTATTTTAGCCATTATGATGATATAAAAACATCCATAAAATGCAAAGCCAATACAAATCTTCATGAAATGTTTATATTTAATGATAAAAAAGATACAAGTCAAGACTACAAAAAAATGATTTCTCTTACAATTTGATTATCGTATTTATACATATCATTTACAACATGTGTAAAAAGTTACAAAATGTGGTTCAATCATCTAGTAGAACGACTTCTTATGACATTTTCTTTGCTATTGTACTTCTTAACCATCACCTCACCTATCTTCAGTTGGCCATTGAACGAAGTCTTCCATGATACTGCTTCTGGAAAGATGCGAGAAAGCCAAGTCGGTATTGTCTGAGATAGTGGTGGAATTTGCTTCTGAATGTCCTCAACATAATCCTGAATCCACAAAGGAATTTGCTTCATAAACGTAGTTTTTCACATCATCGTCTTCTCTTTTGGCTTAGAAACACTATCTTGACTTTTAAGCTCCTCTTGTGTCTTCGTGTACTCATGACCAAAGGGGTCTGTTTAGTGGACTTCTCATGCTTATACAATTTCTTCTTTTTAGGATTCCCTTTGCCCTTTACAAGTTCAGTTGGTCAAGGCAATTCAATTCTAGCAGCTTCCAGCTTCAACACGAACTGTTAATCAGGAGTGGATTCTAAGAACTTTTGCTTAACAGTGTCTACCACTGGATCTATAGTCACATCCGCAGTTGCACGAAGATGTGTTTTGCTAAGTTGCATCCAGTGCTTGTGTAACATAGACAGTGGAAGTTGACCATTAGGAATAAATTATTAGGTCATTTCATGAGGACAAGGCAACCCGTGAGAGGTTCTTAGCACACATTGACATTTGACTAGGTCGACACCCACAAATTTAGCAGCAGACCTACCAATTTTAGATAGCATACAAGTCAAGAACCTTATGAGACACAAACCCATAAAGTTTTTCAAATAATGGAACACTGTGCTCTTTCTTGACCTTCCTGAGAGTTTTTCAGAAGGACGCTTCAATCTCTATAAGTTGGACTTGGATCATCTCATGCATTTTCGTCCATACATTATGAAAATGTTCATTGGGAATTCTTCAACATTTTCTTCAACCTAGAGTGTGTGCCTTCAACGCGACTAGTTGTCCGTTGGCCAAAATGCATGAAATTATCGATCCATGCATTCACAAGGAACTCCTTGTGCAGATACATGACAGTCCGTAAATAGTCCAAACACTTCGGATGTGATGCCCATCTTTTCTCTAACTTAATAATGCCCTTGTTCCATTCTTGCTATGTAGTTGATCTATACAAGTCCGAGAAAGATTCATTAAAATCGTTCCATCATTCATTATCCTCAAGTTCTTTTTTGCAATTCTTTTTCACATTTGTATTGATGTGCCACCTACAAAACAACCTCTTTGCTTCTGGAAAGACTCGCTCAATGGCTCTGATCAACCCAAGATCTTTGTCAATCACAAACACCTTCAGCAAGTTGTCTTGTTCAAACACTCCCAGTAGCTTTTATAAAGTGTATGACTGTTCAGTTTTAGATGACATAAAACAACAATCAACATTGAAAGTCATATCGGTTGATGTCACACCTACAACCTCAAATAGCGATATCTTGTTGTGATTGGTTTTGTAGGTGCAGTCCATAAGTATCACCATTGGGAAATATTTAGCCAGTAGAGTTGACTCGGGATTACACCAGAAAATATTTGTGACTCTATTTTGATCAGCTACTATACGCCACTCAAAATAACCATTCTCGCTCAACAAGTGCATTGTGGCCTGCAAAGCTGTCATGCCTTTTAGTTGGAGTGTTTTTAACTACTGAATGACATTATAAACAGTCTTCAAATATGACACATTGATTGGGAACATCTCTTTCAAACCAGACAATATGTATCGAGGGGTTACACTAGATATTGACATGTTATGCAAATAAGTCATCTCAACTTCATTCAGTTTCCCTGCAAAGAAATTGCCAAAAAGGGATTTTGATCATGGATGATTTGGCCAAATTGTTTTCATTAGAATGTAAATAGCAAAACAGAATGTAAATGATTCAAGTGTTACATTAGGATACTTTTGTAAAACCCAGACTAGCAGAGTGGCAGAGCTCTGCTAGTAAATGATTTGGCCAAATTGTTTTCATTAGAAACTTCTGTAAAACCCAGACTAGCAGAGTGGCAGAGCTCTGAATGTTATAAGTTGAAACTAGAAGAAAATAAAAAGGGCATGATAAGCACCCAAACATAATTGAACTTTAGTTTTTGTTAGCAACATAATTAAAGTACTAAACATTGGTTTTAGTTAACTGGAAATGCAATTAAATCCATGGTTGATTCAAGTGTTACATTAGGATACTTGTTGTGAATGAACTTGATCCGATATTCATTTGATCGTTGTGTGTGGAAGTTCACCATGCATGCTTGATTTGGTGTTCTATTTTTACCTTCACCCAGTGTTCTGTATGTTGATTTGTCTCATGTTTTTGTAGGAAGTTTTGTGTGTGTGTTTTCTTTTTTGTATGCTTTCTGTAGGATATGCTCATGTTATTATTGTTTGTTTTGTATTTGCATTAGTTGGTATCCTGAAATACTGAAGCTACAAGTACCATTCAAATAAGCTGCAAACTTGCCTATTCTGGGTCTAACTCATACCCTGTGACCCCCTGGGGGAGTAGGCCTATGGGGAAGTTGTAGGTTTATTTGAATGCTGAAAAGCTAATCTAATCTTTTGTTAAGACAGATCTTTTGTTAATCTAATCTAAGCTAAGCTAATCCTATGGGGAGGGGGGTTGAAAAGCTAAGACAGATCTTTTGTTAATAGTTGTATTTGAATGCTGTAAGTGCTCTTAACCCGGCGGAAATGCGAGGAATAGTACTATGGCCTCATCTAATCTTGACCATCTCCTAATATTTTAAAAATGTGCAAGTCGTATGTGTCGGTGTGAGGTAGACTATCAGTGGGGATATTGTCAGAAAATATTCAAGTCAGTTATTTTTTATATGGAGTCGATGGTGCACACAAGAGATTCAAAATTCATGGGCATCTTGTGAGAGTTTTATTCAGTTGACAAATGGCAAGTATTAGTGGGGATATTATCTAAAAATATTCCAGTTATTTTTTTTATATGGAGTTGATAGGTAGGGATGGCAACGGGGCGGATTTAAGCAAATCCATCCCCGCCCCGCTGAGAATTGCGGGATTAAAATCTGCCCCGCATATCCGTTTGGTATTATTTTTCAAAACCGCCCCCGCCCCAGACGGATTTGCGGATATCTGCCCCGCCCCGGATATCCGCATGAAATAGGTTGATACCCGGGTTTAGAATCCCCGACCCGCCCCGCCCGATATAATTTTTAGTTTTTTCTCAGAACACTGCGATGTAAAACTCTGCAACACTATAACAATATCTGCAACAATACAATAGCAATCTGCAACAATATTTTACAATAGAATTTAAGCAACAACATAATTTAAGCAACACTGCATTGAATCTGCAACAATATTTAAGCAATCCGTTAAAAAATTTCTTTCATTACAGTTAAACATACAACAAATTTAAAAAAAAAAATCAGATATCTGAATCTCTAATATAAACAAATTACAACAAATTACAAAAAAAAAAAAAAATCGATCTAAAAATTACAACAAATTCGATCTAAAATTACAACAAATTACCAAAAAAAAATCAGATCTGAACTCTAAGATCGAGATCTGATGAGATCGAAATCGAGATCAGATCTGATGAGATCTGAGATCGAGATCAGATCAGATCTAATGAGATCTGAGATCGAGATGAGATATGAGATCAGATCAGATCTGATGAGATCGAGGTCAGATCTGATGAGATCGGATAGGTCAGATCAGATCTGATCTCTGATCACATCTGAGATCTGATCTCAGATCAGAACTCAGATCTGATCTAAGATCAAATCTGATCAGATCTTAGATCTGGGAAGGAGAAGGAGAAGGAGAAGGGGCGACGACCGCCTTCGCTGTGATCTTGATCTTGATCTTCAAATAGAGATCTCTCTGAGATGAAGGGACGAAGAGGACCAGGGGAAGGGAGGGGATCACCGCGAGGAGGAAGATCGTCGTCGCAGCAGGGAGGAGGAAGGAGGAAGACGCAGCAGCAGCAGGAAGAGGGAGGAGGATGGATCTTCCTTGCGAAATCTCAGCAGAAGGGAGGAGGAGTAATCCCTTCGTCTTCGAGTGTCTGAGATTCTGAGAAGGAGATGAAGGGACGAAGACGACCCTTCGAGCTTCGGCCTTCGACCTCCGCCTCCGCCTTAGACCTCCGCCTCCGCCTTCGACCTCGCCTTTGCTAATCGCTGTGACAGAGGGGGAGAATGTGAGTGAGAGGGGGAGAATGGGGGGAGAATGTGAGAATGTGAGTGAGAGGGGGAGAATGTGTAATTTCACCGAATAACTTTGGCTTTTATATAGTAAAGTGTAATTTCACTAATTTAACCGAGGGTATTCTAGTAATTTTACTACTTAAACGGATATCCGCGGGGCGGATATGGCCAAATCCGTATCCGCCCCGAATAGTGAACGGATATTTTTTGGATACCCAAAACCACCCGAAAATCCATTCAACCATATCCAAAACCGCCCCAAACGAATTGGGTGGAGCGGATATCCGTGAAAATCCGCCCCACTGCCATCCCTATTGATAGGTGCACACAAGAGACATTCAAAATTCATGGACATCTTATGAAAGTGTTATTCAGTTGACAAATGCAACACTTTTGTCAGTGTGCACTTGGCTTGAATTTTTTATTACTATTATTTTTTTCTTTCATGGGGTTGGAGGTGTATGGTGGTGATTATGATCTGATCAGATGATGAATGTTCAAGAAGTTTGTATGTGTTGGTGTGAAGAGGCATGAGGAAGAAAGGTGGGTGTGTGTTAAATGAATGATTTCATTCTCTTGAAATCTACTGCTCCATCAAGTATTTTACCATGTCCTTGATTCATATATTCCAAGTATCCATGTCCTTGATTCATATATTTCTATGCACACACAACCCCATACAAGCCTTTTACGTTTTCTTTTTATTTGATCATTTTCATTTTACCACAATTACTTTTAATTTTCTCTTACTTCTAATCTTTATTTTGTTAAATTAGATTGTTTTCTCAATTATATTTCTTAACATTGTTTAGGTACACAAGGAAGCAAACGAAGTTTGTAGCAAAATCTTTCCACACTATGACGACTTTGCAATTATCATAGGAAATGATCAAGCAACTGGCGACCGTTGTATATCAGGTCGTGATGATGACAACGAACCCGTGGTCGAAGCAAGTAAAAGTGTGCATACAGACACTGGAGACAGGGAAGATGTTGCCTGAGGTTCTACTACATCGTCTCGCAAACGTGAGCGAACGTGTGACAACGATGATCCCGAGTTTGCTAAGGCCATGTCGAGTATATGCAAGGCATTTGAGCAAGCGAATGATATGCCTATATGATTGGAAACCTTCCCTTGGCAAGAAGTTGAGAAGGCTGTAAGGGCGGTTACTGGACTTACCCAATGTTAAATTTTGAAAATCATGAAGAAGTTCAATGGGAACGTAGAGCTTGGTACTTTTTTTTAGGATTGACCAAAGAAACAAGGGAGGGTTGGGTTTTTGCAGAGTTGGAGGAGAATTAGTTTGGAGCAGAAGCAGTTGGCGTCTTTGTCTTCAACCCTTTTTATGTGTTTTGATTAGTAATCAAGGAGTTAGGAAGTCTGAGTTTTGTTTAATTGGCGGGAGTATGTGGTTGAGTAATTGGTCTTCGTCTTTAACCCTTTTTATTGTTTAATTGACAACAAAAATCTAACTTGTTATGTTTATGCAGTAAACATGCTTTCATTTTGGAAATTTTAGTCAAAATATATATTGCTAATGTTCTTTTACTAGAATTCTAAAGACTAGTATTGAACTTTACTTTCTCATTAAAAGAATTAAGCGGACATTGGGTTCAAAATTATATTGTAAGGATGTTTTGCAGTAAGCAAAATCAAAACCATATTCTAGTTTGTATATAAAGTAGAATTGTGGGATCTCCATAACTAAAAAAAAATAAAAAATAAAAAAATCCCATGATTAGTTTTAGGCAACCAAACACTCACAATACCTATTGAAATCCAATTCCCATAGACAACCAAACATCAAAGTTGGTCAAGTCCATGGCATGGGATGCCATGACATGGAATGTTATGGAATGAGATTCCAATTCCCATCTTAGGATTTCATGCAACCAAACACACCCTAAAAGTTACATATTTTTGTTGGTTTAGGCATTTTTGGAGTTTAGGGAGAGACCATTTGATGGTTTACAGTAAATTAAAAGTTACATATTTTTGTTGGTTTAGCCATTTTTGGTTGGAGTTGATCGTAGCTGTGGTGCTGCAGTCAAGGTTGTGCTTCCAAGTCGCACTTCGATAGAGGACTCAGGGTGTGTTTGGTTGCATGGAATCCTAAGGAGGGAATTGGAATCCCATGCCATGGACTTGACCAACTTTGATGTTTGGTTGTCCATGAGAATTGGATTCCAATTCCTATTGTGAGTGTTTGGTTGCCCAAAACTAATCATGGGAATCTTTATTTATTTATTTATTTATTTATTATGAAGATCCCACAATTCTACTTTTATATATAAACTAGAATATGATTTTAATTTTGCTTCCTGCAAAACATCCTTACAGTGTAATTTTAAACCCAATATCTGCTTAAATCTTTCGATGAGAAAACAAAGTTCAATACTGGTATTCAAAATTCTAGTAAAAAAAATTAGCAATATATATTTTGACTAAAATTTTCAAAATGAAAGTATGTTTACTGCATAAACATAACAAGTTAGACTTTTGTTGCCAATTAAACAATAAAAAGGGAAGACAAAGACCAATTACTAAACAACACACTCCCAATCACCAATTAAACAAAACCCAAACTTTCTAACTTCTTGATTACTAATCAAAACACAAAAAGGTTTAAAGACAAAGAAGCCAATTACTTTTGCTACAAACTAATTCTCTTCTAACTCCGCAACATAGTCTTCCCAGACTTCGTTGTCTGCAGTGATGAGCCCGCTACTATAGTCGAATCAAAACCCACTTTGCTTGTGAACTTCTCGGACTGCCAAATATTGCTTCTTGAAGGTCTTCAACCTCGACCGGACATGATCATGGGTAATTACCATATTGTGAGATTTCTTAATTTCTTCCACCACGCGCTCTAGTGCACTCGACTTCCATCCATTATCTGTTTTTTTCCTCCAGTATTACTCTCATCCACCAACGTTCTAATCAAAACCAAATCCATCGAATCACTCCATTGTAATTTGGATGCCATACCTACAAAACAAAATAGCTAATCAGTCCCGAAAGAAAAGATGGTGTAATGAGTAATGTTTTCCTCATTAGCAAATAAAATTTACAATAACAACTGATAAACAAAAAACAAGTGTTCGAGGGAGTTTGAAGTGTAGGTAAAGAGTTCAACTAAACACAATTGTCATGCATTGTGCTGATTAAAAGAGAAAACGGAAAAAAAAAAGTATCCTACCAAAATAATGAGGCACCAAATGAACATGACACAATATAATAAATAAATATTTTCAATATAACAACAAAAGTAACACATCTGAAAAATATCATCTGATCCATATTTTGTACAGTGGTTGCAAAGTAAACATAACAAAGCACTTAAACAAGTTCCAATACACTTAAACAAGTTCCAATACACTACTAGAAGAAAACCAATTAACTTCAGAAATTTCATCCAAAGGATCCATGTGTTGAGAAGTAGTACACAAACATGCAACGCAAGAATTGGAAAGGAAATCAATAAGACCCAGTAGAAACAGAACCCCATCATGTGCTTAATACTACTAAAAACCTTCCCACATAGCTTCAGGTCAAATAAATATCCATACCCTGGCTCCAAAAACTCAGGTTGGACCTGTATAAGCATACTGCATCACAAAATAATAGCTCAGTGTGGATTAATACTACTAAAATTTGAACACAACCATGTCCATGTGAAAACAAATATTTGCCTATCAGTCTATCTTATCACCCAAAAAATAAATGACAATGTGACTATGGTGAAGGAGAAAACCATAGGACCTCAAACATGTTAATGACATAACAAAAAGTGCATTATCTCAAAAATAACACATTACATGTATTCAACGGGAAGCTAATTCCTAGCCAAACAGAAATGAAAAATCCACACACACAAAATGAAAAGCATATACACTTGAAAAAGATTGGACTAAGACGTAGAACATGGAAATGCTACTTTGCACAAAACATCAAATCAGTACTTGAGCTTTTTTAGCAAGATAAACACACAATATTTTTTAGCAAGATAAACACACAATACTTGCAATCTGATTCAGAAGGGAAGAACTTGCATGAGTATCTGAATTTCAATTCAAACATGGGTATTAATATTCTGAAATAGAAACTGGAAGCTTTTATGTTCCCTTGGAAAATTGGTTAACACTAGAAGAACTTACTTGTTTCATACAAATCACAAGCCAATGTAAATATGGCCAGATGAACTGAAGGTTCTTCATGGTGACTATATGCAGCCAAAACAGTGAGTAAAATATTTTAAGGATCAACAACTACCTGTTCTGCAACACAATTTTGATATTGTTCCAGGATCGTAGAGACCTGCCTCGCTAGGTCAGTTGACAAGTGAACTAGCTTTTGTATATAGTTCTCTGTTGCAGTCTTCAGTATCCAAAGCGGTTGAAACAAAATCATAATTATAAATGATGTACAGCCTAAACTAAAGCAATCTTATTTAGACTAGGATTTCATGTGGTGCAGAAGACCAACGATCAAGGCTATGCAAAGACTTGACCAAATGTGAATTACTTACTTTCCTATTTACACACTGCTATGATCCCAATAAAAAGAACAAATTCTTTTCATGTCGAGTCCGGATATCCAAACCTATCATTGTATGCAAAGTTTACAGAATAAAATCACAATAAAGCAGTACAGCAAAACTTATAGAAACAAGGTTATCTGTATGCCCCAAATATCTCGGTATTGAAGGGGTTTCACACACTACATGGATTACGCCAATTATTGACTAGTTAAAAACTACATGGTTTTATTCCTATAAAGAACCAAATTGCCATTACGCAAAAGACTGAGGCCAACAACACCCTTATTGGCAGTGCCTGTCTGCCAGGCTATTTTGCCATCAACATCTGCAAGGACTATTTTGCCAATCAGACAGGTTTTCCAGGATTGGCCTCCTGGACCCAACGAAGGGTTGACTCAGATCTTGGGTGACCCATACGTAAGGCAAGTGTATAGGCATTTGGTGTAGTATTATAGATGCAAAGAAAAAATGGGAAAGTTTGAATATCTAGGACGCGATAGTTTCCATCGTATTCAACGATATAGTCGCCAAATTCACCACATGACTAATTCAGCTAATATTAAGAAAAGAATCAAGATACAGTATGCATCATCATGTAGGGTATACAAAATCTCCATCTCCACATGACTAATTCACTTCAGGGCGAACTTAACCATGTATTTCAGTCAGGCATCCCTACCATTCTGAATTGTTACAAAATTAATGATCAATCTTTTCCCTAAAACGCTTAAAATGTAAAGACGCTCTCATCATCCAAATAGTAGGTGTCATTAACAACCAACATCAATACACCACAGTGAATATTTGCAGAGTTTTAAATTAGTTTTTACCAATAATTGACTCTTCCAACATGATTAACTATAAGATTTCAAAGCAATTATTAACGATCTGAAGCTCGACATCTTTGCCAATGTTTGCCAAGGATCTCAATCACATAATGAAAACAAAAACTCAGATCCAATTTGCATATAAAACAAAACCCAGTTGAGTAAACACATAAATGAATGCATTGACTGGCTGGTAGGAATCTAATGAATGCTTGAAAGAAAGGAATTGGGAAAAAAAAACCAAATCACAGTTGTTTTATATAGAACAGTGAAAGTAACTGATGCCCACAACTCATAATTGAGAACAAAGAAAACCCAAAGCTGCAAACCTATTGAAATCACAGATTCGAGTCGTGAACCATGCGTAAACTCCATAAATGTAACAAAATCTTAATTATTTCATTAATAAATGGATGCCCTGACATAAAAAAGGGGCAAATTCTTCCTTGTTTGATTCAGAAAAGACTAAATAACTGATAGAGTTGCAAACACGATAAAAAAATCAAAATTTTGTATTGCAAATCATCTTTTTTATTGCTAGTTTGGCTGTTATTCGAATGTAAACGAGAAACTAATCGATACCCAGAGAGGAAAATTGAAAATTGAAGAAAACCCAGAGTTGCAAACCTGATGAAATCAATCAGAGAGAGGGAGAGATGGGGTGTTTGTGAATCGTGAGTCCAGTTGTTTTTCCGTGTAGGTTTTGACTCTTCTCTGCTCTTGTTCAATTATTTTCTATTTGTGGGTTGTGGTGCTTTGAATGTAGAGTTGAAAGAGAAGACTTGGTGAGAAATGCAAAGTGAGAGAGAAGAGAAATAAAACTGATTTGGAGACAGAACACCGCGAAGTGCGAGGAACAGGAGCCGATATGGAGTCAGATCGAATAAGATAGTCCAGGGTTTGGTTTGGTTTGGCAACGAAGAGAAAATCGAGTGAGAGCAATGACGAACAGATCGAAAGCAACAAAGAGTAGATCGAAGAGCAGATCGAGAGGAAGAGCAGATCGAAGAGGAACGAAGAGCAGATCGAAGAGCAAAAACGAACAGCAAAGAAGGAAGAGCAGAAAAGGAGACCCGTGAATCCTATTCCCAGTACGAGTGAGGCGTCTGATTCCCGCCAATGGTGGGAATCTATGGCACGTGCTGGCATCCCTCACCCACCAATAAAATCTCAAACAAACACCCAAAATGCTATTCCAAGTGGGAATATGACTCCTATTCCCATGAAATGAGTGCAACCAAACACACCCTTAGATGTTACATCTCAGAAAGGTAAAATACATGTGTGCACCCCTCTGATGCACCGACTCTCCGGAAAACCCCCGTATCACGTGTCAAATACGTGTCGGACATGGATTCGCGCTCGACACGTATTTGACATGTGGTCAACGGTCAACATTCGTTGACTGACCCCAACACGGTCCAGACTCGGTCTTTGCAAATAAACTAGGGAGATCGATCGATCTCGATCGATCCAGAGACAGAGAGGGAGAGATCCTGGACAAAGACAGAGACAGAGAAGGAGGGAGAGGGAGAGGGAGAGAGAGGGATCGATCGATCGATCTTGGACAGAGAAAGAGAGAGAGAGAGAGAGGGAGAGATCGATCGATCTAGACCAGTGTTCTAAAAATCGCTAGGCGCTGGGCGGGCGGCGAGCAGGTGCCTAGCGCCCAGGGGCCTAGGCGGGTGCCTAGGCGGTCTTAGGTTTTGTATTATAACTTTAATAATTTACAAAAGTTAAGCATATTACCTTATCAATTACATCCAATTTAATGTCAATATACATATGCAAAATTTAAAAACATGAAAAATTAACAATCGTGAACAAAATTTATTAAAACTCAAATGACTGAAGTTGGTCATGATGGGTACTTTATATAAATTTGAATTTGTGTAATCTTTTATTTTTCTTCAAATTGCATGAATAACCTCAGTTATATTTGATAAAATCTACATTAGTAAAATTTGTACCGGCAGATCATTTGAGAATTCCATTAAGTAATCATCTTTCGCTACATTTAGACATATCATCATCATCATCATCAAAGCCCATTCCCGAGATTTTCTAAAAAAACAATTAAATAGTTTATTTCTAAAAAATAGGAAAGAAAAATAAAATAAGAACACAATCAACCTTATTAAAAAAAAAAAAAAAAAAATATAAAAAAAAAAAAAAAAAAAATCTCCCAGACCGCCTAGACCCCGCCTAGGCCGCCCAGACCGCCTAGACCCCGCCTAGGCCGCCCAGACCGCCTAGACCCCGCCTAGGCCGCCCAGACCGCCTAGCCCGCCTAGACCGCCTAGCCCGCCTAGACCCCACCCAGACCCGCCTAGACCCGCCCAGACCGCCCAGACTGCCCAGACCGCCCAGACTGCCCGCCCAGGCATTAATCTGGGCGGTTTTCCACCTTCTAGCGCCTAGGCGCCGCCTAGACCGATTTTTAGAACACTGATCTAGACAGAGACAGAGGGAGAGAGAGGGAGAGATCGATCGATCGATCTGGACAGAGACAGAGAGAGGGAGAGATCGATCGATCGATCTGGACAGAAACAGAGAGAGAGAGGGAGAGATCGATCGATCTGGACAGAGACAGAGATCGAGCCTCTTCCTGTTTGGCTTCCTTTTGGTTTGGCTTAACAATCCAAACATAATAAAAAAGCACCTGGTGTTCTTCTAGAGCGGCTTCAGGAGTTTTCACAGTATCCGTGGAGGATGAAGAACCATCGCTCTTAGCACCTGGAATGAGGAGTTTCTCTGAAGGAGGAACAGTTAAAGGCCACTTTCTTGTAGCCATACCATGTGCTGAATGAATGTTTCCACTTTCTTGTTTGTTGTAAAGGTTGCTTGCACCCACGCATGATATCTAATCCTGGCATTTCAAGTATAAGGCCACCTAAATGAATTAGGTTCCCAATTACTTAGAAACTAATAGTGTGATTTTATCATATGCTTCGTCCCTCGTGATAACAAACCTTATTTTGTGTGTGTTCCCAACAAATTCACTGTAGTATTTTACATTATCAAATTAATGAAATTATGTTGCTTATGCTTTATGAGTATGACTTGAGCTTGACTTTATGATGCATTTGTAATTTTGAATGAATGAATTTGAATGTTTTATTGATATGTTTGGATTGTTCAGTAGTATTATTTATGATTTTATGTTCATATGATCATATGAGTTACAAAAAATATATATTAAAAAATTAAGTTTGACCGTGTCGCCGAGTCCTATTTTTTGAAAAATGCCGAGTCGCCGTGTCGTATCCAAGTCCGTGCATCCTAGGTGCACCCAATTATATTGTAATATGTATAGTCTACATTCATTAATTCAAATATCATTAATTTGCAGGTGCCCAAAGTTGAAATTCCTTAATATACAACAACTAGATTATCGTCACAGAAAACATTTCTCAGAAATAATTGGAAAATGGAAGAATTTGGAGATTTTGCAGTTTGGAAGTGCTGGCAGTTGGTTCAAGGAAACCCTCAGTGAAATCAGTGTTAACTGTAACAACTTGGTTTGTCTCGGTGTCACCGGTCATGTTGGCTATGAAGAATTAATGGGTATGTTGGCCTACTTTCAAATATTAAGTATTTGATTACGAGTGGATCTGAGTTGTACCGAGAGAACTTGTTGAAACTGTTAGATCCCTGAAACATAGGGCCATATAAATGTTGTTGTAACAATGCAGAAACTTCAAATTGTGAATTTAGGAGTCTACTTACTCTTTTAATTTGATAATGTACAGGATGGGCCATCACTCTTTTCTTTGAACTCTTTTCTCAAGAGCTAAATAGAGAGGAATTTTATGACTTACGTTAATTGGTACGTTGCATTCTACTTCTGATAATAATGCTTGATATGATATTGCTGTGAATTTACAGTTGCTAGATCCAAAGTCTGCAGATTTGTAAAGTCTATTTATGTAGGCTTTTTGATGTATTTGGTAATTTGGTCAGTTGCTAAGTTTAGCTTCTATGATTGGCCAATATGAAAAGGGTGGATGATGGGGGTTTAGCGATGATTATGGTGGAAGATAGTCTTTTTGTATTTTAAATTGCAGGATGGAAATAAGGTGAGGACCCCCCTGCAGGGGGTTTGCTAAGATAGTGGGTGTCGTTCTAGTTTTGGCTGGTGCTACTACTCTTTCACTCTATAACGGCCCCTATTGGACGGAAGTCTACTCATAATCACTTTTCGTGTTTACTCTAATCAATGAACATGAATAAATTCAATTACATAAACAAAAATATGAAAGTCTGAATGAATTGACTCAGTTACATTTTTGGTGCTTGCATCTCATTTTAGCTTGGATTTTGAAGAGTTGTTCAGAGGTTTTGTTGTATCCTGTATTGGAGTGTTTCTAATGAACTTTTTCACATCATATTTATATATGAAAATGCACAAACCAGAGCAACTAATATCAATGGAGAGACATAAACCGCATGTGCAGGATCAACATTCATTGGTTTTCCAATGAACTCCTCCTTGACGAGGCCCCAGATTAGTAGAAGAGTGCCGAACATGCTCATCCAACCTGGTTTCATTAGTTCTATTAGTGCACCAGCCACAGAGAAGTAGCTACTGGTAAGGACCTGGCGAGATAACCAAAAGAAAACAACCATGACATTACTAAATTAACATCATGATTTTTCTTATTGCTATGTACTAATACGATGAATGATGCATTGTAGGGGTACGTTGGGGCGGTGGCGTAGGGAATGATGTCCACTTATCGAGAGAGCTTGAAACATTTTTTGTTTTCTTAGTGTTAGCATACTAATGATGTACTTGATACATGTACTTTTAAAAAAAAATATTGATCCAGTATGAGAAACGATGTTGTAATTGATTGCAACTATTTCATTTTGGAGTGGTTGCAAGATTATTTAAATTTGATTATTAACATTGGTATTTGAATATTTGGGTGTTATAATCTCATTGGATGTCATTCATTTTTTGATACATTTTTATTTATTTAATTAAAAAATAAAATTTTACCTATTGATTTTTGTAATATATATATATATTTATAACACGTCGAGATGTTGCTAATAATTGAACATTGTAACATACTACAGTGCCATTAGTAACTTTGGACAACTGTTACGAAATTTGAAAGTTGTAACACATTGATGTGTTACTAATATTTGTAATGCCATGATTTGCAAGATTTGTGTGGTGTTACAAAAATTTTTAGTAACACATCTAGTGTGTTACAAATTGTCATTTATGGTGTAATGTTCTCCGAAGCCCTCATGATAACTCTCATGCCGCAAAAGTTCACTCCGCCAAAGTTCAAAGTATATGATGGCACCACCGACCCAAAAGATCACCTGAAACACTTCCACCACATGATGGCATTGAAGGAGACCACGAAGTCGATTTTGTGCAGAACATTTTCGACTATCCTTACCTCCACAACAATGAATTGGTTCAACAGCCTACCACCGAGGTCAATAGACTTTTTCTAGGCTTTAGCTACTGCTTTTATCACCACCGAATTCATAGGAAGTCAGCGGATGAAGAAAGGACCACACTACCTCCTCCATATCAAGCAAAAGCCTGAGGAGATAATACGGGAATACATCACTCGTTTCACCAATGAACTGACGATGATCGATATATGCAGCGACGACACAGCCGCCACAACTTTCACCATCGAACTGAAGAGATATCTTCTTTTTGATGCTCTCAACCTGGAACCTCCAAAAGGCATGGCGGTCTTATTGAAAACGACCCCAAAACACATTTCTCTTAGGAGATGAAAGCAGCCAGGAGGAAAAATGACTAAGAAAGAGATAATCATTTGAGGAAACAGGAAAAAAGTGAAGAAAGAAGACGAGATGACGGATCACGGGAGGATAACATTCATTCGAAGAGGCATCGGAATGGCGGCAGAACCGATTCAAACCAGCAAGAGTCCGAGAAGCTACAGTCAGCGCGGCCCCTACACAAGCGAGAACAAGCGTGATGAAAAAGATATACAAACCATATACAACCTTGAAAACGAGTCAAGCCAATATAATGAAGCAGATAGCAAAATGGAATGACATCAACTGGCCACTCGGGATGAGAGGAAACCCGAAAGGAAGAGACAAAAAAATATTGTTCCTTCCATAAGGACGATGGGCACGATACCGAAGACTGCTACAATCTAAAAGACGAAATCAATCATTGGGTTCAGAAAGGACGACTCAACGAATTCATCGGAATGCCAAACAAACAGCTCAAATGGAAGGAAAAACAGACACCACTATGGGATCAAAAGAACAGTCCAGAGAACTAATATACGCCCTACACTGCACGACTAGAGGAAACAAAACAATCAACCCAACAGAAGAAGCAACCAAAAATACCTCCCGCTCGAGCTGATTTATATCAAAACAGTAGTACTAACGAAACCAGACAAGCCATTTTACCAATGCATAGAACATGGATAGGTTTGCACCAATCAACTAACACAATTCATCGACCCTACCGATAGATGCAAGCTCGACTTGAATTACCAACGAAAAATTGACAGCGGCGAACTCGACCGAACATCAACAGTTGACGCCTAACACGGAGCTAACATAAGCATGATTGGAAAATTTGGTGCTAATATGAGCATGATTGGACAATGACAGTTTGGTGCTAATGTGAGCATGATCGGACAAATCAACACTGCTCAACTACCGGATCAAAAAGCACCCCGAGTCTGTTAGCTACGATAACATATACGATGAACGAGCAAAGCATAATCCATAACAAACAATAAAAGTGACGAGACAAAACAACAAAAACATCAATATTTAATACGAGGATCAACATCAACCAAGTAAAGGAAGACAAAGCAACAAAAACATCAATATTTATTACAAGGACTGGCATCAACCAGGCAAAGGAGGACAAAGCAAATCGCTCTTTAACCGAGCATAATGCTTCAGAAAAACAACAGTTAGGGTTGGTCAGAGCATCCGAAAAGGAATATCAATAAAATTACAAATTCGGAATCCCCATCTTATGCATGGACGACAAGATAAACGCGTCGAAAATTGGCCACACAAAGCAATCAGCATACCAAGCCATGAGAAATCAGGACAAAAGTCGGATATATATAATAAAAACTTCTGGTCTGATCAACCACGAAGTAAAAGTTGGACGAACGAGTCAGCTTAACACAAAAAACTTCGAGTCAACTGAGACGTCGAACCAACAAGTAAAAGTTGAACGAACGAGTCAACTTAACACAGAAAATTTCGAGTCGACTGAGATGTCGAGCCAACGAAGTAAAAGTTGGATGGACGAGTCAACTTAACATACAAAACTTTGAGTCTTCTTAGATGTCGAGCCAACAAAGTAAATTTTGGACGAACGAGTCAACTTAACACAGAAAACTTCGATTCGACTGAGACGTCGAACCAACGAAGTAAAGGTTGGACGAACGAGTCAACTTAACACAGAAAACTTTGAGTCGATGGAGACATCAAACCAATGAAGTAAAAGTTGGACGAACGAGTCAACTTAATACAGAAAACTTTGAGTCGATTAATACATCGAACCAACGAAGAGACAAACAAGTCAGCTTAAAAGCAACTTCGGGCTGACTAGCATGTCAAAGAAACAAAATTAGATGAATGAATCAACTTAACACAGAGAATTTTGAGTCTAGCAATACGTCGCAAATTGAAAGAACGAATTGACTTGGTTCAAGGAGCTATGGATCGACCAATATGTTAAACCAATAAAATAAAAAATCAACTTCCCCATTTAAGCTCCAACACATCAAGAAACAAGGTAGTCAAAGCGTGAGCGAAGTCGAAGCGAAATTTGATGGCTTGAATTTTTTCAAAAAACGAAGCGTAAAACAGTGGCTTTACCCAAGTGAAACGGCTATTAAAAAATAATTCATATTATATTTTAAAAAATGCACAATGGAAGTATGTGCTCTGAAAAATTAAAACCATGATTCCCTTAATTCTATATTAATTACATAGTGTTAATGTTTTTTGAATTAAAAAATTTTAATTTATTATTTTTTTTTTTTGAATTTTCTATGCGGGGTGCCCTAAAAAATGCAGTGGATGCGAATAGCCACCCAAATTAAAAACAAAATTTACTTCCCCTGTACGTATTGTTCATCGTCTTCCTCTGCCAGCGTCCGAACAATCCTGCGGGTTTCTCCCCCTAAAATGATAAAATCATCTCCTTTCGTCTTCCTTTCTATTCCTATTCATTCCCTCTCACTTTCCGTTCTTTTTTCTGACCAAAATCAGTAAGATAATTGCGTTTTGTTCATCTTTTTCCTCCTCCCCTTCCGCCTGTGTCGGAGCAATCCGGTCGGTTTCTTTGCCTAAAATCTTTTCTTCACTTATTCCTTTCTATTCCTCTTCGTTCATTTTTCTTACCAAAATCAGTAAGCAAATTCGAAAAAATAAAAAAATTGGAGACGCTTTGTAACATGAAGCCGACGCTTTAGGCTTCGGCAAAAAAACCATGGCGTTTTGTGGCTTTAGAGTAGTGGTCTGGCTTTGACCAAAGTGAAGCGAGATGTCATGGCTTGGCCTGGCTTTTGGCTTTAAGTGGTGAAAAGCCATGACTTTGACCACTCTGTCAAGAAGGATAAAGTCAACCCATCTCAAGACAATTAATGCGTCAAAGCATGAAAAATGAATTTGAAATAAAGCCCGATACGACTACAGCTGGACTAAAAAGAATTAAGCAACATACAACGAGTCGGCAAGATAAACTATGAAAACATGCATTACAAAAAGATAAGCTCTTTTCATTGACAATAATATTCTGTTACATTTAAAAAATAAGAGGAATGAGTAAGAGAAGAAATGGAAGCAACCGTAGGATCATCAACAACATCATCTACAGGAGAGGGCAAAGTTCTCGCTTCAGAAGGGAGAGGAAGCAATGGATTTTCAACCACTTGGGTGCTCGAAGAGAGCAGGGCGATTTCTTTACCGTCATTATCTTCAAAATCTTGATCAACCAAGTGGCGGTACCTGGATAAATCCACACCGAGCCCCTCGATATAATCAAGAAGCTCAACCCACCCATCAACAACTCGTTTCCACTCTTCAGCTTCGACAATGCGAAGCTCTTGTTCTTGGCAGAAGCAATTTCATTTTTTTCCACGACAAGCCGTCCCTCTGCGGTGGTAAGCATAATGAAAGTATCTGCCTTGCTTCGTCGAGAGCAGCCGACAACTGTTCCACCCGCCTCTTAGTAATATCTCGACTAACATATTGTTCAATCTCTGCACAAGAAGCCTCACCATAAGCAGCCTTCTCGGCGGATAATTCCTTATCCACGTAACGTAAACGGGCATGAACCCCATCCAACTTGGCTCTCAAGGACTCAAGCTTAGCAACAGATTTATCCCACATACTTTCCACATCAATTAATGAAGTCCGAGCAGCCCTGACAGGTTTTTTGGCCTCTTTGTATTGTATTCTCAACACGTCAAATTGGAAAATATGTGAGAAAACACCATCAACAGTGTTGCCAACCTTTTCTCCAAAGAAACCATCTGATCACGACCGACTTGATAGACCGAGTCCATCGCCTCTACATAGGCGAGATAATTCATCCCGTCCATTATCTGCTCAAAACTATAATCAAGGTGATCACATGGATCCAATACGGGCATCGAAGGTCTTTCCATTGCTCGTCTGTGCCATTCATTTATCGACATGCGCGCACCATCTTGTACGTTAAGCTGAGTAAACTAGTAAAACTTGTCGTCTGACTTGATACGGATATCTTAGGCTAGGCTCAGTCCAGCAACTCGTGGATAAAGAACACGAAAATTCGAAAGCACTGGGGAACCACCCCCAACAGCTGGAAGGGCAGAAAGAACAACAATGATAACACAAAAACCGCTTTTACCCTCCTTACGAGGAGCAACCATAACAAGAATGGGGCTAGTAGTGGTGGTAGGAGCAGGAGAGTCCAGACGGGCAGGAGAAGAAACTAAGAACCCGGTCGCATCACTGATGTTAATAGAAGGAGAATGAGGAAAGTAAACCTCGAAACTCTAACCACCACCGACAACTTCTTTAGACTGAAGCATTTTATCATCAATAGCCCAGGGATCAGCGTTAGACCATTCGGCAGGGTCTGAAACACCATAGGCAGAAAAAGCCTATTTTTGTTATCGTCCAACGGACGAGTAGTCTCTTTCTCTTTCATCTTCAACACCAGCCTCATTTCCTCAGCCTCCTCAAGAGATGCACGATCCTCTTTTACGACATATTTGCAGGAAGGACTTGGACGAGAGGTAGCTTCCGTAACATCCTGATCAGGACTCGGACGGGATGCAGTTTGAGTAGAACCACGAGTAGAAAATAATTTCTTCCTCGAAACCCGACCAGGATCTACCGACAATCTCCTCGATGGACTAATGGTCCTCGCAAGCTTCCTCTTTTTGGAAGCCGGAACTACGACATTAATAGGAGCATCGAGATCCATAATGTGCCTGTCCGAACTCACTTCCCAATCAATGCTAGCTCCACTAACGCAAGCACGAGTAGCGCAAGCAGCGATATCCTCAACACAAGATTCAGTAAGCAAGACCCGCTGCTTCGTTTATGGTGTACAAACCACTACGATCCAGGATGTCCTCAGAAAGAAATGCCTCCACAAGAAACTGGGGAAGCTTCAAGAATTGGTCACTGATCCTTTGCTCCTCCGCGGTTAATTGAAGATTCTTCCGTTTGTTGGGAACTCGGAATGATTGAAAAATCAGACGACCTTGCAATTGGAAGTAGCCAGAGTTAATAGAAGCATAAAACCAAGACCTTGACCAATCATGAATGTCATCATTAAGCTTCGCGAAACAGACATGAGAATGGAGGAAGCAAATATCCTTTGTCACCATCAGACCAACCACCAAATGCAGAACCCTCACAGTCAAAGGAATGTCGGACATAATAGCTATTGCGTAAGAAGAAACCATTACTTTCCAACCATTAGGACCCATTTGAGCAGAAGGAATGCCCAAGAAGTCAAGATACTTGCAAATTAGCTCTGGAACTAGGAATCGAATGCCAGAAGAAAACATGCACGCATACAACGCGGTGTACCCAGACCTTGGATGACAATGACTGTTGTTCTGTCTAGGCGAGATAATCTTGACGTCGGGCGGCAAATTGTAGTCAGAATAAAGGTTGTCCAGCGTCGCCTGAAAAACTTTCTTGGGAGAAAAATGAGTCTCAGAAATAGCTAGTGACTTACCGCTTAATTTATCGCCAACATACATTGTTAAAGAACATAAAAGCAAAGAGAACGAAGAAGGCGAAGGAAGAAATGAACCTTAATTTCAAAGATAGTGTAAAGAGGGAAAATAAAATTGTCACGTTCCCTTTTATAGAGCCAAGCAACAAAGGGACTACTCATGGGACAACGTGCGAAATATGATGACTACGTGAAATCCAAAAAAATGTGCGCAAAAACGAACGAGTAAGCAAATAATCGAGACACCAACCCGCAAAAAGTTATTGACAACATTGAATACAAGACAATGATGGAATTGAAAGACAAACCGTCACGAAGTTAGTGGCCACATCAACATACCCACTAACTAAGGAGGGAGTAGCTGATGATACATCAAAATAGACTGTCAGCCTTACATGTGGTAATGAACATCCATTACGAGGATCTGGCGTCTCATCTATTGAGCCAACTCGTAAAACCCAAGAAGGTTAAAGTCAACCATAGAGACCCAAACAAGGCCCACTATAAGAAGACATAATCAAAGTCTGAATCCAGACCGATCAAATCAAAGCCCAAATCAGATCCGACACAAGTTCTCTCATAAAAATAGGAACGTTGCACAAAAAAAATTCATGAAAAGAATTACATCCCCGCATGATATATAGTACCTTTAAAAAGACATAAGATAACGCCTCTATAGTTCTGTTTATATTAAGAGATGTCAGAGACTATGATTGACCTCTTACACGCCTTTATTTGACATATCACGAAGATGACATGCATTATGCAACACCAGAAACATCACTGTAGCAAATCAAGACCCAATTTTCCATTCTTCGACAATCTCACAAAGTGCATTGTAGGAAGACCCACCTTTCTCAACACTTGTTTTAGCATTCTCTTTAAGTTCTTTAGCTCTCTTTAGCAGTTCTTTCCCTTTGTCTGCCTCCATCAACAGTGTCACCATTCGCTTAATCTCACCGCGTCCAACTAGTCCTTTCATTGGAATGATCGGTGTTTGGACAACCACCTTGAACTCCTCCTGCAACATCCATGCATTCATGCCTTGCTCTGCGAAGATTGGCTACGTGATCATTGGCACATCGTGAACCAAACTCTCCAACGATGAGTTCCACGCACAATGTGAAAAAAATTCACCCACTGATTTATGACTCAGTATCTCCACCTGCGGCACCCAGTTCATGACAACGGTTCCAACCTCCTGAGTCCGAGTCAAGAACCCATCAGGTAAGAACTCAGCCAGGTCATTGAGTTCACTCGGATTCATGTTGTATGGCTGACGAATGACCCACAAGAATCGTTGCTGACTCAGCTCAGCCCCCAAGCCAACTTAGAGGCTTTTTTTTTAAGTGCTTAGAAGCTAACTTCTAACTCCAGTTAGAAGTTCTGAACGAGGTTCTGAATGAACTGTTTGTTTTGCTTCTGAATGAGCTGCTGATTAGAAGCTGTAAAATTAAAATGTGTTTGTTTTTAGGTGCTGAATGAGAACTATTTGACAATTTTGCCCCACTAAACTGAATAAATTAAAGACATAAATATTGTGTTTAAAATCATACCCAATAATTATCCAAATCCTATAGAATATAAAAAACATTATCAAACCAAATTTCTTACTAATATTTCATTTGCAATACGATCTCGTTAATTAACCATATCAGTCTGTTCATGTGATCCAAAAACTTGAGACAGTTGTGGTTGTTCACTATCAGTTTGCTAGGGTTCCTCGTGCATCAAGTGTTCATTAGCCCAATAATTGAATAAATCATCATTTAGTTTAACTTGACGAAGAAAGTTATGTATCGCCATACATGCAATGACGATATTCCTTTGGGTGGGAAAGCTTTATGAAGGCATCATATTCAAAATGGGAAATCTTGCCTTCAACAGGCCAAAAGTTCTTTCTAAGACATTCCTTAGACGACCATGTGCAAGGTTAAATTTCTCTTCTTTACTTCTAGCACGCCCTCCTCCATGTTGAATCCAATCTTTGATCCAATATCGAACACCGCGATAGCGACTTATGAAACCTCTGGTATGTGAGTAGGCCACATCACATGAATAATATTTATTTGCAATAGTTGTAAAGCAAAATGAGTAAATAAAACATTTTCAAAATTATGGTCAAGTGTATAAATAAAAATTTACCTGGGGGAGGTAAAGGAAATTTGAATTGTGGTCTACGCAATGCATCTGTAAGTACTCTAGAGTCATGTGCAACTCCTTCCCAACCAGCAACCACGTAAATAAACTTCATGTCAAAATCACAAATGGCTAGCACATTTTGGTAGCAAAGTCCACCACCCCTTCCTCTAAACGGAATTTTCTTGTCGGCCGGAATAGACGCACTGATAAGTGTTCCATCTAAAGCTCCAATAACACCTTTGAATGGCCCTTCTCGAAGATGTCTATGTGATTGTGAGATAATTTCCATCATTGATTCACTGAAATTTGGGGGGACTATCATTTCAATTGAAAAATGCATCATTGCTGACAAATACCTCATGAAAGAACTTGCTGATTGTTTGTCCAGAATGTTGGAATCGATGTTTGATCATTCGATTTCTCTCATTATGACTTATGGTAATAAAAAATATTGCCATCTACATGTTTGCTATCTGTGAGCCACCCCTTTTCTCGAAAATGTTGACATAAAGCAATGAACGAACTCTTACTCATCCTCATCAATTCATAGATTTGGGTTGAAGATCCTTCCAAGAGTTCTTGCATATATTTTTTGCCATTAAGCAAGGAAGTGTTCAACTTTTGTCTTTCGACCCACTTTTTCTTAAAACGTAGTGCCACCCAAAGTGTTACGAGTCTCAAAATTTTCCATTTGATTCTCTTCATTCCGTACAATAACAATCGTATCCCATGCTTAAATAACCATTACCACAATCAAATAATTAGACTATTTAGTTCATGACATGTTTCATATAACCTATGAGTATACTTACATATTAGTCAAACATGAGAAGAAATAAATTTCAAAACTAAACAAGCTAAAATAAATTGACATTCAACTATAGTTTTCAAATTAAACAAGCTAAAATAAACTAACACTCAATCATAGTTTTCAAAATTATACAAGCTAACACAATTTGACAATGTAAAAACAATGTCTTCTAAATTAATCAAAACTATGACAACCAACCTATCACTCTAACCATGTTTGAAAAAAAAAATACGAATACACAACTTTTACAATCTCAATTTTCCTAAAATCCTGCAATGGTCCCAAGAAAAGTCATTTTGTCATCAATCTTTGTCATCATCACAAAAGCCACCCTATAGCTTTCACACTCGCAAAATGCCTTCAATGCCTTATGGTATACACCATGTGTCAACCCATATGAATCCCTCATTTCATTCATTAAAATCACACATTCATCTAGAGTTGGAATCTTTTCTTTTTCAGATTTTTTCTTATTGGCACGTTCTTTCACAAATGTAATAGTCTTGGTGATCAACTCCACAATTTGGCTCCCAATTTCTTCATCTCTTTTACGGCGTGACCCACTCTTTTGTGACTGTGCTTGCGTTGTGTCACTTTGCCCAATTTTTTCTGAAGGGGTAATGGGTACATTTCCATCTAACTTTTCAATCATGCAACCATTAAAGTAGTCATCCTCTTGTGTCTGGGAGTCATGAATATATTCTTCCTGAGGCACTTACCAACTTGAGGGCGTCCATGCATTGTCTCCATTAGCAAGAATTCCTTCAAATAAGGGCTTGCTTAGGTCAAGGTCCTTCAAAGGCTCTTTTTTGAATTTCCTTGCATCTAGATATGTCTGATTAAAATAAAGTAATGAATTAAAAAAAAATCTTAGCTTTCAAACTAAAATATTTACTTAAAGAAAATCTTAAATTCGTTTAAGAATCTTACCCTACAAAAAGCTTCCCATTGGTCGGGTGGCATTGAGAATGTATGAGTTTCTTCATTGTAACCATGACCTGTTTTCGTTGTAAGTACTCTCCATATCTGATATTTCTTTTTTACAATAATCCCAATGATTTTTGAATGTTTTATGGGGCTAGTTCACCTTCCGCTTTTCATTTATAATCGCTAGCCATGACTTTGGTTTCAGTGATGAACCCACATAACCTTATTTGGCTGCTTCTTGGTGACATAACTCCAAGAATTCCCTCCTTAGCTCGTCATCGTTACTAAACTTATTTGATTATTGGCAGCCATATCTATTAAAATATGAAATCATAATTAATAAATTAATATAAATATAAAAAAATCTTGTATTTAGTATTTTTCTATCACATATGTGCTAAAAGAAACTGTAGGAGCATAACTTCAAAAACATTTTCTATCACTATGCAATGCAAAAACTAACCATGCACTGCAAATAAATAAATAAATTAATCATTGGTTTAAGTCTCTTTTACTTTGAGTAAGATCAAAGACATCACATGGTTTAATTCTAAAGTTTAATTCTCATCTCTTCCTTCAAGTATACTTAATTCTGTCTGATGTCAGCCTCAAGCCCCACATTACCTCAACTTGCCTTAACTTCTTGTCACTGCTAGCTACACATGATGCCAGCCAAACCCCACATTGCTAATTGTGTAATGACATCACATTGTTTTTTGCACTGCTAGCTACACATGATGCCAGCCAAACCCCATATTGCTAATTGTGATGACATATTGTAATGACATGACATGGTTTTTTGCACTGCTAGCTACACATACGAGATTGTCAACAATGGCTTCCATTACATAAACTCCGACCATATGAGAAAAGCTTCCATTACATGGGCTTACTCAAGTCAGTAATGAGATTATCAACAACGACTCTAAAAGGAGCGGAAGTAAAGGAGGTTGCTTCTTGTATAACAACAATTGCTAACGAAAATCTCAAAGTCGATAAAAAAGCTGCTGGGAAAAAGAAACCAGCCGCAAAGAAGAAACAACTTCTTGTTGATAAGGTTGATGATGAAGCTGTTGTTGCTATTACGATTTTATGTGAACAACATGTGCTAGGATATCTGAGCTTCTCATTTCCCATTATCTAAATTTTAAACTAGGATCACCCCAGGCTCTAACATAAAAGAAGAAAGTAGGAAGGGATCCTGCGGCCTTTTAACTACCCCTCCTCATTCTGGAGATTTATCGGAGTGCTGAATTGTCACTACAAAAAATGAAGTCTAAAACGGCATTTTCACGGCGGCGTTTCAAAGAAAGTGCAGGTAAAACATATTCAATAACGGCGTTTGGGATATAAAGCGCCAGAAAAGAACAAAAAAACCCGCGATCGATTCCCGCGAATTGAGTCTTAAGCAGTAACGGCGTTTATATAAGAAAGCATCGATACAGAGACTAACAATACCGACGTTTTGTTTTGGAAGCGCCAGTACAAAGATAACAATATCGGCGTTTCTTTCCTAAAGCGCCGGTAACGATAGAAAAAAAACCCAAAATAAAATTGTGTTTTTGAAATGCCGTATTAGATGTAAAAAAACGCCTGTAAAGATGTAGCAATATCGGCGTTGTAAAAAGAAGCGCCGGTAAAGAACAAAAAACCCACGATCGATTCCCGCGAATTGAGTCTTAAGCAGTAACGGCGTTTATATAAGAAAACGCCGGTAAAGAGACTAACAATACCGGCATTTTGTTTTGGAAGCGCCGGTACAGATATAACAATATCGGCGTTTAGTTCCTAAAGCGCCGGTAAAGATAAAAAAAAACCCAAAATAAAATTGTGTTTTTGAAACGCCGTATTAGATGTAAAAAAGCGCCTCTAAAGATGTAGCAATACCGGCGTTGTGTAAAGAAGCGCCGGTAAAGAGCAAACAATATCGGCGTTTTGTTTTGGAAGCGCCGGTAAAGATAAAAAAAAACCCGCCAACCCATCCCGCTAAAGGAAATAAAATTGTGTTTTAAAACGTCGTATTAGATCTAAGAAACGCCGGATTAGAGGGTCGACCCATTTATAATCTCTTCCCCTCCTGCGCTCGCAACTTCCCTATTTCCTCCTTCCTCCTTCCCTCTCCTGCGCTCGCGACTTCGCTCCTTCCTCCTTCCCTCTCGTTAGCGCTTCCAGTCTGCTCGTTCCCTCTTCCCTCCTTCCCTATTCTCTCCTTCCCTCCTTTGCTCTCGGTCTAACCGCTCTTCTCATCTCCTTGAAATCTCTGTTGAAATCTCTCAAACATTGTGGTGGTGGTGGTACTCATTCAAGAACACTCGAATAGCAACCAAAGAGAAGAAACTCAAGGTACAATCGAATCTCTATTTGATGATTTCCAAATATAGGGTTTTGGTTTTAGATGAATCCCTCTTTTATAATCTCTTTCGATTGTCTCTGCTGCTTCTCTTCATCATATGTATGTTCTATCACGCACAACTTCAATCATCCAAGTGTATTTAAACCGATTTCTAGGGTTTCTTGCTGAATTTACTTTTTTTTTCTTTGTATCTTTTCGTGATGTATTTTTTTTATTAATTTTTGAGCTGATATGGCAGCTCTTTGTGCATTTTTAGCCATTGTCATCTGCACAGGCCATGTATGGAGTATGTATACTGCTCTATTTTGTGCGCTTCATGCAGAGCTAGATTTAAATACTATTGGATTTTGTGTTCATTTGTTATCGACTTGTTGTGGCTCTTGAATTTGTTAGCTCTGATATAAACAGTATAAGTAGGCTGTCTTTGGAGGTTTCTACTTCCTTCTTTATAGTCTTATGCTAGTATATCAGTATACTTTAATCAAACAATTTACTGAAAAGATAAATGGAAAAAAGTGCATCAAAAACATTGAAACTTTTATAAATTATCTAATCTTGTTTTGGGGAATAGGAGGAGAAAATTATCCTTATATATAGGGAAGGAAGGCTTTGCGCACATGAGACGCGTGAACTAATTGTTTAGGAGCGTGTGAGACACTATATAAACCTATGTAGATGACACGAAATTTGCCACATAGAAAAAAAATACACCTCAGAAACTTAGTTGCTTTGCTCCAACTGATCATGGACTCTTTGGGGTTTTTGCCTGGTAGAGTAAAGAAAAGATTGGGATTATGCTTGGGAGGCTATTGGAAAGGAATGGATGCCAAAGAGCATGTCAATGCTTAGAAATGTTGGGGATTAGGTACTTTAGATACATTCAAGAAGATAATTTTCTTAGAGGGTATCCTTCTTGCAAAGCTATTATATAATGTGTTCTGATGCATCGATTGAAAGCTTCAGCAACATTCTGATTCATACTTGGATACATCGTATATAAGAATATATTTTCATCTCCCATGATTTCATACTTCCTGTTTGCCTTCAACATTTCACTTGTCAGATGAGAATGTTATTCCATGGATCCTAGGGAATTCTTTAAAGTCTATCATCTCTATCATTAACTGAATTAGCTTTCGTAAAGCATCTCTTTGTTCATCTACTATGTGTATCTCCACTAGATATTGCAGCTGGGCCAGCAGGTTAGGACCACATGTCATGTAAGGTGAAACCTGAAAGTTGAAGCATCTATTTGGTGGGACAGAACCAGAGTGGGTAAGTTAGAAAAGTTTTCTAGGCATCAGATGTGGAAGTGTGATGTCGTGTTGCATGATTGCCTTTGAAACTCAATAACAGTTACATGAGACACAAAATGTGGCATGACAAATGGAATGGATCCGGCGCATAGAAGCCTGGTTACATCAGTTCACATGCCAACTTTTGTAAGGGAAAAGCATCTCCTATGTGACAATGTGGATAGATATCATCATATACTTTACCTTTTCTGTAGGACCCCATCTATTTCACTTCGTTTTCCCCTTAAAAGTATAGCTTATTAATTGTATTAACATGATAAGAGAATTTGAATTGTAAAACTTAGTTTATCAAGAAATATTATTATAAGACTTTAGCCCACTATTCTTGTGGAAATAGGGAACAAGATAAACATATACCATAGATATAGCGAAATGTGAAGTTTGCTTACATCTTTGCTACATTAAAACTTCATCTGACAGATTTAGCTTGACTCTGCTTTTATTTTTGTTATTGCCTTGTTTGTCTAAAATTTTCCTTTATTGTGTATCTACTCTTAATAAAATTAGATATATGGTATACTGGTTTGTTGTCTGCAGATGGCAGACCTATGTACTGAGGCCGCAATATATAATATATACATCTTAGCAAGACAAAAAACAAACGAAAACACAAACAGAAAAGCAAGAGAATAGGACATTAAACTTGTTATGTTAGTTTTCTTTTATCAGCCTTGAGATTTATATCGAAGCCATTTACCGATTACATCATAACACATAACTATTTACATGGAAATAGTACGTGGAGGGAGGACTAATTACATAGCATAATAAATTGGAGTTTGAATTTACAAATACAATTGCAATACTACGCTTGAGATAGGCAAATGCCTTTGATCTTAAATATAATACATTATTAAACAAGGTTGTCATAATCTAGATGAAATTTGAGTTGGCAAAGAGTTAACGAATGATTTAAACCAATGACCTCAAACAGAACAACTCCTATTTGTTGATGGTGTTGTTGGTTAATTGAGAATTATCAATTCATGCATGTTGAGATTTTCTAGTAAAGGTACTCTTTATATATAGTTAGTTTCTCTATGTGATTACACAAAACAAGTTTCTAGCTAGTGGGTCTAGAACTTGGTCTTTGACTGCAAAATATGAGGCAAGTTTTACATTTTCATGGATAGTTAACGCTATGTTATCTATCCACTACAAAAAACATACTCCAAAATGACACTTTGAGTGCATAACACTACCGACGCTTATTAACAAAATGCCGCTTGTAGCAAGATCCCTTTCACATAGACTTTTCAATTACTACATTTGTTACCTTCCCTAAAAACTTTCAATAAAAACATCTTGAGCAATGTTGCTTAATTTAATCGTTGCATAATGCAGGAAACAAAGGCGACCTGGAGAAGATAAGGCAATTAGGTTATTTGTTAAAGCAAAATTAGTTCTTCGTTATCCAATAGAACGATTATTTTGATTTTCTATCGAGCTCGGGTATATTCATCCTTGATTGTTTCAAATTTGAGTTATCCTTTTTATACATTTATCTCTTTTTTATTTTACTTCATTTTTTCGCTTTCACTTTGATATGTAAAAACATGATAGGGATTTAATGGCCACGTTGGACAAAAGCTGGATGGATATTGGGAATCGTTTAGACCCCAACTATATAAAGGAGTGGAAACATTTCTTGATTTTGCATTTCAACACACAAACTCTGGGAACCTCATATAATGCCCATGTAGAAAGTGCTTCAATGGTCGTCTAAAGACAAGGGATGAAGTTAGAGAAGATTTGATCATAAGCGGCATACTTCGTGGTTACACATATTGGGACTTTCATGGTGAAGATAGACATATGATATTCACATAATTATTACATAATATATCCCTTAATTTATACATGTTAGTGTTTCGATTATTATATTTTATAGTAATTATTTCGTTTTCATGTCTTTGTAGGAATTTGAGCGTAAACGATGAAATCACATTAAAGCGACAAGTTAAGGAACGACAATTAGTCGATTCCAACGGTGGTATAAAGCAGTCACAAACCTAAACCCGAAACCTAGTTCATAACCCAATCCATAACCTAATTCATAACCTAAACCCAAAACCTAATTCATAACCTAAACCCAATCCATAACCTAAACCCAAACCCAAACCCAATGCCAAGCCCAATCCTTCTCCTACCCTCATTGATGAATCATTCCCTCATTTCATCCCTATTCATCTTAATAAATTTCTATAAATAGAAGATGATAGGGTAAGAAAGGGGAGAGGAAGAGAAGGGAAAAGAAGAGAATTAGAAATCAAAACCTCTTCCTCAATGGAGATTTCCTCAAAGGAGCTCCTCTCTCAAAGGTGATTCACAATCACCCTCACCACTCATCCATCTCTCACTCACTCCACTCACTCAGCACACAGTCACCACGCCATCGCCACCACCGAGCTCCGCAACCGCCATCGTCACCACCCCTGTTTCACGTCCAATTTTCCCTCCACCACCACTCTCTGCTCCTCTCCCCTGTCCACCACCTCCGCACGAGTCCCACCACCACAACAGACCACGACTCGCCGCGACAGAACCACCGCAACCACGCCGCGAAACAGAGCCGCACCGCGACTCTGTTCCGCCTCGCAGACCCTGTTTCCCATCATTTCTCGGCCTCTCTTCGTCTCGAGCTTCTTCCTGACTCCCTCTCTCGCGACCACCGTCACGACCAGACCGAGCAATTCCGCCACCACTTCGCGAGACAGCGTTCGCAACTCAGAAACAGGGAGCTCCTGTCCTCGTTTTCATTCTCTGTTTTTGCGGTTTTATTGGTGTTTCCTCACCCTCTATTTCTCTTTTTCAGGTTCTGGAGATGATTTGAGGACGAGAAAGGTCGCGAGAACAGGCGCTGTCGCGCTGGAGAAGATGACCGGGCGAGGCAGTACTGTAGCAGTACTGTAGCGAGGGCGGGAGAAAGAGTCAAATTCGGTTATTCGGCTATTCACACCCCCGGTTTTGCTCTGTACCACCACAGAGCGTTTTGGGACCATTTCCTCGGGATTCGTGCACAACCACCTGCTGATTTGCTGAGTGCCACCACATCGAGCTTGTGATAAACTAAATGGGTTGTATAAGTTATTTTAATTTATTTTACTGAATTGTGTGCTTAATTGTTAATTACAATTTATTTCTGAATTTTGATAAATTGCTTTCACCTTGCATGTTCGAGAAATGAAACTTGATATGTTTGGTAGTTAGAATTACCCTTTATTAATATTCAAAGCATGTGCTAAAAAATATTAAGCTTAAACTTTGATTAAGTGTGCCCTAAAAAGACACTTAATACTTGGTAAGAGCGTATTTGCTTGAAATAATTTGTTAATGTTTGATAGAAACATGATATAAGTTTAATTGGATTATAACGATCATATATTCGGTGTAAGCAAGGGATTCTCATCCCTAACGCTTCTCGTATTTAAATTCAGTAATTTAGATTTAAATAATTTGCTAACTAAATTGTGAGTCCAAGCCCACAAAAATCCATTTCATCTATCTTTTATTTTTCTTAGTTTTCTTATTTTTTAGTTTAGCTTTAAAAATGCTGTAACCCCCTTTCCTATAAATTAGTTTAATTAAATTCTAAAATTTCAATTGCATCCACCTTCTTCGTGGGATCGACCCGTACTTGCCGTTGTCTACCAGTTAGGCACCGTGCACTTGCGGTTATTACAAGTGGGCTGAATTGACCTATTTATTTAGGTTAGTTAAATCCGCATCAACATACTACCACAGGCAGTGAGGATGACGAGTTAGAGCTTGATAATGAGGTTGAATGTGATGAAATAGACGAGTTGATAGCGGATACTTTTCCAGAGTTTAATCATGAGAATGTCAGAGATCAAAGATATGAGACGGAGACTACTAGTAGTACAGTACCACAAAATGAGCCTGAAAGAATTTTGAGGGTCATTCAAAATGCCAAGACTAGCATATATCCTGGGTGCGACATTTCTTTATTGTCTTTCATCTTAAAACTTTTACATATTAAATGTGTTGGGGGAATGAGTAACAAAGCCGATGTGCTATACTTGGATGTATTTATATCTGAATGTGGTATATGTTCTTTGAATTAGTCTTGTTGTTCTTTGGATTAGTTGTTTCCATTTTTTGGATTAGTCTTGTTGTTATAGAAGAATGTAGTATATGTTCTTTGTAACTGTTTTACCCATAAATATATGAAAGGGTTATGTTCATTGCGTTGCTATTTTATTTGTGATATTTTCTATGAAGTTTATGCTTCAATTGTAATATTTTTCTTACATGCTGGTTAAGAAGTCATATGCTTCAATTGTAAGTTTGATCAGTAGACATTTAATATTTCCTCGTAGATTGTAAACTTTATCTTTTTGTTGAATTGAATGTTTGGCCTGCTTTCTTATCTTCACACCTTATACTGTTGGAATTTGGAATTCGTGTTAAAGTGATGAAGGGGAATAAGACCCCAGCTTCTGTCTATGTGCCTATTAATGGTGGAAAAGTAGCACTTGCTAATGATGCAAAGGTGGCAGTAGCTGTGACTGAATAGAAGCCTGTTGGCCCTGCCACTACTCCTGCACCTGAAGCACCTGCTCCTAGTAATAACAATGCTTCTGAGAGTTCCCATCCAGAAGAAGGTAGTTTTCTTTTCATATCACCTTTATATGTGTATGCTAATTGGTACTTCAAGTATTGTTGTAAATGTCATTTTAACCGAAGTTGTAATCTTTGTATATAGATGAAGAAGGTAGCATTTCTCTGTGAGTGGTTGTGGTGGTACACATTCAATCAGCTAAATTCTGTCTGAAATCTCTTTTAGGCATTTTGTGGTTGGTTGAATTAATATGTTAATTGGGTTTCATTGGTTTTGTTTTGTTGTTGCAAGTGTTGGTGCTCTTCAGACCTTGCGGGTGCCAAGAGAATCCATCATAAGGCAGTTGGAAGATGGTGCTGCTCAGCTGATCAGAGATGGGCATGCGGAGAGTGTGTTTTCAAGAGTGGGTTTGCTTCAAAACTTATGACTTATGTGTTGGGTATTTTGTTACTCTGGCGATTTTTACATGCTGATTTGTGGCTCAGGTTGCTGTGTGGAGAGCGAATTCTGCAGTCCATTGTGATGGACAGAGTGCTGAATTTTTGCTGCATGTTGTTGCTGCTCTGTTACGTGCTGGTTTGTGGTCAGGGTGCTTGTATACGGGAAAGATCGGGTGTCGGGCTGGCGTGATGCGTTGGATCTTTGCAAGTTGGTAGGATGGTCATTGGCATTTAGAGTTTGTTACTGCAATTTGCATTTTGAACTTGCAATTTTATTTGCAAGTTGCAAGGAGTAATTTGCAAGATGCAAGTTTGTTTCTAGAGAGAATTGATGTTGACTGATGAATCATTAGGCTGGTTGCTAGTATTCTTCTAGTCATTAACTCTTTAACAAGCCTTTGTCTAATCTTTTCCAGCTCACAACAAAAGAACTTGGTATGAACCTTGACAAGGTGGAACTAGATATGCTTGGCACTTGCAAAAAGATAAGTTACTCTTGAAACTAGGTATTTTTTTTCTCTCCATGTTGACCTAACTTCACTGCAGAATAGGCCATAACATGCGACAAAATTTGCAGGTAACTGTCTCCAAGGATGACAACGTCATTCTTCATGGGGCTGGTGACAAGAAGGCCATTGAGGAAAGATGAGCATGTTTGTACCATTTTCTCCTACTTGCGATGTTGTATATTTACGGTTTTTCATATGTTGGGTTATGGTTTGGTGTTTAATGGTTCAGTAGTTGTCTTTCTGTGGGATCATAAGTTGCTTTTTTTAATTTTAGAGCAAATTTGTTGTTGTAACAGCTAAGGTCTTTTATTAAATTGACCCTAAATCATGTCTTTTTGTGCTTGTCTGCTTGGAAACTCAATTGAAAGTGTTAGGGAGATTCCTGATATTTTTTGCTTGGAGATGCAAACACCATTAATGATATTGTACTTCACAGGTACCCTATGGCTATTGAGATTTATAAAGAGATAGCGCGGCAATCACTTAAATTTTGCAGGTAAAGTGGAGGCAAGAAATAAAGGACAAAGAGCTGGTTGAGATGGTTGAGGTGCTAGGAAATAAGTGAATTTGGCAAATTCATTATCTTTTTTAGATTTCTTTAATGGTCTAAAATCTGTTAGACTTTTGATTTTTAATTAGTCTAATTTCTTTGTCCTGATCTAGATGCAAATTCAGTCCTGTTCTATCGTTGATGTAGGGATCACTGGTTAGCCTTCTTCTTTTCCCCTTGTTTTAAAAATTCGTGCTACACAAACTCCATCAATTCTGAGGCTCTGCAACTGAAGAAAATACATTTCTAGTAATAGAGAATTCTCTTATTTCTTATGGTTCTCTCAAAAGTGGTTTTGTTTTGCATGGTTCCAGTATGGATGCAATATGTCAAGGATTTCCATGTGCATCCTTTTTTTTATGGTAACAGCGTGTTTTAATAATTTACTTTTGGTGTGTATTAAAGCTATTGTAATTCATATATTTATTCTTAGCAAGGAGAGCTATGAGGTTGTGGATTCAATCACAAACACACACCAAAACAAGAGGTGTTGATGTCACCAACCAGAAGCACACAACCATTTACATTGTCGAATTCTAGTTTGTTAGGCAATATCTTCCTCAATCACTATTTGATCCTATAAAGAGAATGGCCTTTTACCAAGCCTGTGGTATCATCACCAATAAATTCTACCAATTGAGTTAGCATGGACCTGCTACATTGCTAGGTATCAACTAGAACAAGTTTGGATAAAGTGGATAGGACAAGCCATATTTCTTGTCCCATGTTGGAAAACCATATTCTTATGCTTAGTTGAGCTACTATAGATTTGTTCTGTTGTCTGTTGGTGATCTTGCAAACTAATTGGAAATTTTTTTTTTTTTACTACACTGTTTGTCCAAATATCATAAGTGTGCTAAAAACCATAAATCGATGTACTGTCAGAATGACTAGCATGTTTGTCTTATGTTCGATTTGTCAGGGTACTCGAGTTTCAATTGAGATAGCCACTTCACAGACGGGTACTTAATCACAGACTTTTTTTTTTACTTTTTTATACCTGAAATTTGATGATTTTCACTTTATCCATTATTAAACCCTGTGAATTTCATTTAATCCATTGTTAAACATGAGTTTTATACAATGTGGAAACGATGATGCCATGATATCAAGACTAGGTATATTTTCAACATAAAAGGAGTTCACAATGTTTTTTTTTTTACCTTATTTTTTTTTGTTAAAAAGGAGTTCATAATGTTAAGCCTTAGCATTTGGAAGAAAACAGGGGACTATAAACATTCATATTAAAACCAAAAGCTGTCTATTAAATATATCAGATTTGACCATTCTATTACCACTTGTGATATGCTCAGTTGTACCACTGACCATCCACATTGGTATAAATTATTTCCTAATTCATTTTACTGTTCTCGGTATAAAAGGAGCAGCATTGTCAGCCACAATGTCGTTTTGGGTATCGCTCATTATGTTGGTATTCTGAGATGTTTTTCTCATTTTGGCTAAATCGAAATACAAAAGATGATGAAGAGGGTGAAATTGTGTTTGGAGGATCTGATCCTAATCATTACAAGGGAAATCACACATATGTTCCTCTGACCCAGAAAGGCTATTGGCAAGTACGTAATGTTCTATATCCTGTATTAGAAGATATTTTATTATTTTTATTTGATTTGTTTTTTTAAATATCCCACATTTGCATTTTGTGTGTCAGTTCAGTATGGGTGATTTCCTCATTGGTGGAAAGACAACTGGTAATTACTTGAGAACTCCTGCTTTTGCGTATTCATAGTTTTTTATAGTCCACGTTAAGCATATATCCTTTCAGGATACTGCGCTAGTGGATTTGTCGCCATTGCTGATTCAGGAACTTCCCTGTTGGCCGGTCCTACAGTATATAACTCTTTTCCTTTTGGATTTTCCTCGTCTCACGGGTTTTAATAATGGATGTGGGCAATTGATTCCATGGGAGTCTTTGCCTTAATGGTGGATGTGTTTTATGATTGCTTGTTCATGTCTGTTTTGCAGTCTGTAATAGCGCAAGTCAATCAGGCCATTGGAGCTGTTGGGGTAGTTAGTGAGGAATGCAAATCAGTGGTTTCACAATATGGAGAATCAATGTTGGACATGCTGGTGAAAAAGGTTTTATGATTTATAGAGACTTATCACGTTTGTTCGGACAGATATGCTGAGCTAAGCATTATTAACAGTACTTAACTACAAGATTATGCGAGTAATTTTCCTTTCCTGACTAATGGGCTATGTACTTTTGATGGGACTCCTGATGTTAGGTTCGGTTTGGCATCATCTAAATATTTACATGATTGCATGATGAATATAGTGACAAGAATTATGGTTCTATTATATTTTAGATATGTATTTGTCTTGATCGCCTTTTCTGAATATTTGTTGTGCAGTGCAGGCATAAAGAGTGTGGTGGATATATCTGGTGGTCTGACTGGTGCCGAGTGCTCTACTTGTGAGATGGCAGTCGTATGGATGCAACAACAAATGGTCGGGCTAATTACAATAGATCTAGCAGCAGATCTGCTAGTAGCAATGGTCATAGCCGACGGTACAGTGACCCAGATGATGGCCTAAGATCTAATTCTGGCATCCGCTGCACTCCAAATCGTTTGCCGCCTGAGCCACCACAATCGAGTTCCTCGGGATATAGGTACTAGAAAATCCTTATATTTCTGTCATTAGCTTATATCTTCCATTGTTGGTGGTTGCGTGAGATGCTTCTCTACTCAACCCCTCATGATTTTGTGCACAATGTTGGATTAAGGATTGTTGTTATAATATAGAGCAGAGGAAAGGGTGGTTGTGTGTACATAATAAGATTGCATTTTCTACATCTCTTCCTCTTAGACCATTGGGTTTCAAAATTTTGTTTTGAATGTGTGTTAACCAATACCCCCTTCCACCCTTTCCTGTTTGATTCTGTAATTCAAGGGTGTATTATTTTTTCCCCACTTATAACCTATTCGGATACAAAATATATTTGTTTGTATTGATCATTCTCATCTCATTTTTTATTTTCATTTTTTTTCATGTTGCTTTGTTAGAAAATGAATAGAAAAGAATAAAGACTTTCTTCATAACCAGTTATTTGTCTGGTAAAAACAATTAAAATCCTTATAAAAAGAGCAACGTTTTTTTCCTGTTGCTTGATAGCTAAACTAGATTAGTTGTTTTTTTTTTTTTTTTGGGAAATTGAGCTAGTTTTTAAGGACCCCAAAACCTTTATACAAATGAAACAAAAGTAAAAGCAAATACTGAAACAAACTCTCACAAGAGAGGATTCACCAAAACAAACCTAGACTATAAACCAACTCAGCCTTTGTACCTTTTGTTTGCTTTCTTAGTTCTATTGGATTTCCGGGGACAGAGTCTAAAATCTTTGGTGTGGGTGTTAGAGAACGTCTTTGCAGCCGGTTCTGTAAACACATCATCATCACTGGAGAGGCCTGGCTCATGCTCTTCTTCATGAATCTGACAAATTTCCTGTCTCAATCTATTGCATGTGTGGTTCTTATCCTCTTCCCATACATTTATTAACCAAATGTAGTTTATCTTCACTGCATCTTTGCCATGACTTGCAATAGCTTCTTGCAATGTAGAAGGAATTCCGTTCCCCTTTTCGTATTCATTTATCATCGTTAACGCATATTCAATCTCAGGAAGAGGAAGGAAACTTTTCGCTTTATTCAGTTCTGCTTCGGTGAGTTGTATCACACTAAGGTGCCCAAATTTCTCACCATCATCCTGGGAGCTGTTTTCTTTCTTTGCACCTGAACTATTGGCTGCCGGCATGTTGTTGACTTCTCCTACTTTATCATCCTCGTTTGAGTTTGGCACAATTTCATTTGGGTACTTACTTCCATGTTCTTCCACCAATTCTTTGTCATTCTTTTCTATTGTCTGGTCTTCTACAACTGCTGCCTGATTTTCTTCTGTCATTGCAACATTGATGTCATTTACATTATGAGCAAAGTTGTTAAGCATAGCTTTGTCTGCATCCGTCAAATGTGTTAGTTCTTAGCCCCATTTGACTCCATCTTCTTGGCCGAGTTCAATTTTTCTGAACTGATTTCAACTTCAACTTTGTTCTTAGCCCCATTAGTACCAGCTCCATCATTGTGTTCATTAACTGAATCCGGAATGACTGGAAGATTTGTAGTCTTTTGTTGATAGTATTGTTTATTGTGTTTCTTGTTTTCTGCTCTTTTGAAGCCTTCCTGATCAGCATTTTTTGACCCCTCCTTACTTTTTTCCTTCTCCGATTGTTGTTGGGTTGGTACTGACTTCTTCAACTCAGGGTGTTTCACCCAGCATGTTTGATCAGTATGGCTTTGAAGTCCACATTGGTTGCAATACAATGGTGGAAAAGGATACCTAATATGTTGCCAGAAGCCTGGTAGATCTGGAGCTTGTATCCATATTTTGTCTGGAAGCGGTTTTGAAATATTCATCCAAACACAAACCTTAGCTACAGACGGTCTTAAGAGGTGCCTTGTAAGGTTGTCCATGGCTAGAAATTTACCAATCGATTTTACAACTAATTTGAGAAGTTTAGGCTTGAAAAGAATCAATGGTAAACGAGGGAGTTCGATCCATACCGGTTTGTTGCGGGATTCTCTCTTGCTATCAAAAGAAGAATCCCATTTTGAAAGCCTGTAAGGGTACCCTTTGATATTGCATTTCTCTCTTGCCATAGCTTTGATCATTGCTTCTTCAGATTCAAACTTGATTAGAACATGTCGATAGTCTAAGGCACCAATTGTAAATTCACCAGGAATGCCCCAATACTTAGTCACTGCATCTCTAATGTCACTTAGGTAAGGTCTTTCTTGAGCAAACTTCATCACCAAAGCATATTTCATATACATCTTGCCTCTTTCAAGATCCAGATTTGATAGAGAAATAGAGGGCTTACCATCAATAGTCGAATACACATGGTCTGTGGGTGACTCATCAACTTCATTAGGTCTGAACCCACAATCTGCGCAAACGAAGGAGTGTCAGTCGTCTTGCCAACCGTGGCTCCCTCGCTCCCCGGTGGCCTATCCGTGATATTCATGTCCAAGTCTATCGAGTTGTCATCAAATCGATTCACCCAAACAACTACTCGAGAGATCGATGCTCGAGTGAGAGATCGCCTCGCCTCGCCTATGGTCAATAGTTGCTTGTATAACATACTAATCTAAAAAACGTACTTTTAATTTGACCTTCAGGCGCTTGATTTTGTTATTTCTGAAGCACGGAAGTATGAAAGAGTTAATGTTTAGATTAGTTGTTTTTATACAGTACCTGGCCCAAAAGCTTGAAAATGGCTTTCAGTAATCATTTATTTAGACAATGTGTATCAAATAGGAGATAAAACTCATGCTCATTTTCTTGAAGATTTTCTAAAATTCTTTCATTTCTTTTTTTCCATTATGCAGTATGTCTTCATGAAGAAACTAGAATGTACCATTTGATGCTATCGAGATAATTATTCTTTTTGTTTGTGCCTTGAATTTTCTCTGATAGACTGCCAACTTATTTGAATAAGATGATCAGGCATTAGGGAATGCTTTTGTTTATAACTACTTGACTATTAAGTGGTTTTGGGCATGAGTTTTGATTTGGAGGATGTATTTCATAGTTCAAAACTGTCTAGGTTTTTAATGTGTTGATTATCTAGGATTGGTCAAAGTATATGATTAACCATGCATGAATTTTCTTTCGGAGGGGTGAAGCATCCCTGCCCTTTTCTAAATTCTGAGTTACATCACTTTCACTGGAGATTGCATGAATTAATTTATTATACCAGAAGAATCTCAATAACAAAGATTATTGCATTATTTTGGAATTTGCAACTACTTCTTCCAGGTTATCAGATTGAAAATTTATTAATTTCTCAGTAGTTTCTTTAGGGAACTTTACTGATGCTGTGGTGTGATGTGTTTTTATTTTTTATTGATGAAGGTTGAGGCGTGCCTGGAAATTGATTTTTTTTTCTAGGCATATTAACATAACCGGCGCTTTCAAAGCGCCATTACAATTTGTTAGCATAACTGGCGCTTTAAAAGCGTCGCAAAACCAATCTTTTCTGGCGCTTTCAAGCGCCAATAAAAGGTTTATTTTGCAGGTTTATTGACATACCGGCGCTTTAAAGCGTCGCAAAATATCATTACCGGCGCTTTATAGCGCCATTAAAGGGTTACAAATACGACGCTTTTGTCCAACTGAAATTGACGTATCCATGTCTCTGGCGGCGCTTATATAAGCTTTATTGACGCTTCATAAGCGCCGTAAATGTTTATTTTAACCGGCGCTTCATTTAAAGCGTCGTTAATCTTTTCGCGACACACTTTTACCGGCACTTAATAAAATGCCGTCAATGATCTAAACCGGCACATTTTTCGTTAATCATTTCTCAAAGCGCCGCTAAAAACAAATCTGTTGTAGTATGTGAGTGAGTTGTCAAACAGTTTTGAGTTGCTACCGTTTATTTTCGACAGATCTTAATAGCTTGTTTGACATAGGATTGTGAAGGCACAATAAGATGTCATGCATGGTTTAAGATTGCTCTTGAATTCAAAAAAAAAAAAAAAAAAAACTACACATGATGCCAACCACAAATCCCACATTGCTAATTGTGCAAGGACATCACATGGTTTTTTCAACTTCTTGTCACTTATCAACAGCCACAAAAACCTACATAAAAATTAGCAAAGCAACACCCAACCCCACCACACCCAAACACACTTTGACCGAAAATTCTAGGGGTCGAGGGAGGGAGCGAGCACCCATCTGCCTCGAGATGAGCGTCATCACGTATCTCGAATTTGATGAGCTCATCTCGAGGCAGATGGGTGGTTACCACCCATACCTCACCCCTTTCCCTTGCTCCCTCCCTCGACCCCTAGCAAAGCTCCACTTTGACTCATGCAATACCATAACAACAACGCAGGGAGTACAACGCCGCCACCGTGAGAGCATGTCAACCACCCGACCCGACACAATTTCCATACTTACGGCTGTCATCAACAGTTTATAATAATATTCATGCCCCCCATCTTTTCACAATATGATCAATCTCAAGCCCTATATTTTAGAATATTCAATAGGTATTACCATACATATAAAACATACTAAAAGACATGGCATAAAAGTTACATGTTATATAATCAAAACTTGAAAATATGGACGAGAGGGAGAGTTGGAGAGATGAAGAAAATCTTGAGTTTCTTACCGTTAAAGAGTCTTTGTAGAGGTAGGTAGAACAATAATGCTTGGTAAAGAGAATAAAAACATGTTGTCAAAATTTTGACCTATTTATTTTTAAGAAGATGGGGTAGCAATTGTCATTACACAATTAATTTAAGGCTACTATTGGAATAATTTTTCACTAAGTACTCAGTGCTAAGTGATCAGCACCTCCCTGTTACTTACTCCAATCAAAAGTAAAACTTCTGATAATAACTAAAAACAAACGCTTCAAACAAAGTGATCCACTTCTTATTGAGACTTCTCGTTCTATTCAGAAGCAAAAACAAACACCCTCTTAGTGAATTGTTCTGCTGACAAGGTGGCACTACTACCAAATGCCACAAAAAGTACTGAATCCATGGGCTGAGTGTCCAGCCACGTCAGACAGTCCGCTTCCATGGCATTTCGATCCTGTGCTATAACTGGCCCAATGGCACGCACACGTGGCACATCGATCAATCCATTGGTCAATGATCCAAGGGCCGTGGCCTTCAGAATGCCTTGCACATGATGCAAGAAACTACGATGGGCCGGGCTGTTCCAATGTCGCAAACCCAGGTTCAGGTACTGCTCTGGGATCGATCGGCACCCGGGTATTTGAATCGACTCAGTGGGTTGCTCAACGAGTTTCGGCAAGTAGGTCAAGTGAGCAAAAGCCATGGCACTAAATGAGACAAACAAGTACTTGGACATATTGAGTGATTCAGCCACCTCAAATGCGTCGGCGCCAAAAGCGTCCGTAATGAGGACTGTTGGATGTGGTTGTGGTAAGTCCAGAATCAAAGATCGAAGGGATGGGAGGGATTCTTGAACTATTGCGGAGAAATCGCGTGATGTGCCCCATGTTTGAGTAGGAGAGGTGTTCACAGGTGGCAGAAGGATTATGTTAAGGCCATTGGAAGGGTTGGATGGATGAAGTAGTTTGGTTTGAGACGATGGGTAAGATCCACTGGCAGTAGCGAAGAATGTGACTCGAAGGCCATGGTGGACTACCAGACGCTTTGCCAGCTCCAGCGCCGGAATGAGTTGCCCCGTCGCGGAGCTGGTGAATATGGTCACATGAAGGATCGATGGAGTACTACTCATTGCTGCAAATGAAATGTTTGGAAGTTGAACTGTTGATGCGTGCAATGCAAAATTATATAGACGAGAGTGAGTGCTTGTTATGAAAATGAAATATGGAGCTATAAACTTGCGTAATAACTCTGATGAAAAATTCTAGATGTCGTGGAAATGAGCGAGGGAAATGAGGTGGAGGGGGGAAACCGTTCACCCCCCTCGGGATGCATGCGTGCGGTTTCCCCCCTCCACCTCATTTCCCTCGCTCTGATAGATGGGTATCTAGGATAATTTTTTCCTGATTTGACCATTACGAGTTCTACAGGGCATGTGTTGTGGTGTGTAGCACACGAGCTTTGCTAGGGAGCGAGGGATGGGTGCAACCACCCATCCTCCTCGAGATGTACGCATCGCGTTGGAGATGCGCGTATGTGCTCATTGCGAGGAGGATGAGTGGTTACACCCATCCCTCGCTCCCTTTCCCTCGACCCCTAGAATTTTCGGTAGCACACTACTCATCAATTAAAGGGTACAATTAGTGCATGGGGTGTTATAATCAAGAAAGCAACTAATCTTTGCAAGATTGTTAGGGTGTGTTTGGTTTCATGAAATCTATGAAAATTTATGAGGGGATCACTTAAATATAAGTTAAATTTGATGTTCATTAATCAATTTACCAATATATTTTGCGATCAATTCTGGGAATGGAAGTTTCATGAACATCACAATCGCACTCCTTAGTTCCTCAAATCATGTTCTTCTCATGTTCATTTAATTTTCATTCCCACCATTGATCACAAAATCTAATAGTAGATTGGCAAATAAATCTCAAATTTACCTAAATTTAAGTGGTCCCCTTATGAATTTCCATAGTATAGAATTTCATACAACCAAACGCACCCTTAATTCAATAGTGGAAATCAAATTTGTGATCCACTCATTTTGTGATCTAATACACCATTTATTTAGAGCTACATATCCAACATGCATGCGACTATGTGACCATGTGAGTGTGGTATTGTGCTTCAAATGAGTGCTTATCAAGTTTGCCGCTTGTCCTCGTTTACAATTTTCATGAGTTGCTTAAAGAACCTATTTCTTTCAAAAAAAAAAATGAAAAATTTACAGAACACTCAATTTGTTTGTGAAATGCATCTAACTATTGGGTTTATCACCAAACTAGCTAGCTGGTGTACATTTTCATTTTTTCATGTGAAAGTGAAACACTACATTGCCCTAAAATAAAGCAACCCTCTAGTAACCAAGAACCATGACCGAATTGTTAGAAATAAATATCAATAAAACAATACCAAAGAAAAAAATTTAAAGCAATAATAAACGAGACACCAAAATTTACGTGGAAAATCCTTTAATGTGAAGCAAAAAATCACGGGACAAATCCGAAAGAATCTACTAATCAAATAATAATAAGTACAATAACTTATCAAGCTTTTTGCCCAAAGTTTCAGTAATACAAAGAGTAAATAACATGGATTACCTCACAGCAAATTAACCCAAAAACTCCTTCAACTTCTTCTACCAAATCAATCGACAAAACTGAGTCGATATTGCAGCCACGCGTCACACTTTATCACGCAAATCGCGCCCAAAGAATTAGACACAAAGTCACCGTCCACGCGCACACAGCCGCACCAAACACCAAAGAGAATACTATGTACTCTGTTGCTTATTCACGCAGTAGTTTCTCTGAAAACATTGTTCATAAAACTCTGTTTTATGCACATATTTATACTTGTTTGCAACTGCCCAAATAGAACCTTGTTTCTATTTAATTAACCAGCTGCCAAATAGAACTTTATTTCAATATTCAAATAGAACGTTGTTTCTATTTAATTAACACCCACCTCAAATAGAACTTTGTTTCTATATTCAAAAAGAATTTTGTTTCTATTTAATTAACATCGCCTCAAATAGAACTTTGTTTCTATTTATTTCTGTTTTTGTTTCTTATTGAAAGCATTTTTTTTTTATTCAACCAAACTTGAAATTATGTTTAATTATTTACCAAAGTTGGATCCACCCTAATGGGCTGGACATCAACAAATCTCCCCCTCCAGACCATTAGGAAAGAATCGCCGCCTAATCATATTAGGCCATCCCAATGAGTTCTCTACAGAACTCATGTTTTCCTTTTGGAACTACTTTTGTCATAATGTCGGAATGATTTTCACTAGTATGAATCTTTGCAACCTGGAAACAGTTTTTCTCAAGCACATCACATATATAGTGGTAACATGTATCAATATGCTTGGTAAGTCCATGGTATGTGACATTCTTACTCAACTCAATAGCACTCTGACTATCACAATGCACCACATACTTATTCTGATTCACACCCAGCTCCTTGAGCAATCTTTTCAAACATAACAATTCCTTCCTGCTTCATTAATGGCAATATACTTGGCTTCAGTAGTTGACAAAGCAACACACTTTTGCAATCTAGACTGCCAAACTACAGCCCCCCTGCAAAAGTGAAAACATAACATGAAGTCGACATCTTCTTGTCTAAATCACCTGCAAATTTTGCATCTGTGTACCCTTCTAACACAACTTCTGAATTCCCAAAGCTTAAACAAAGCTTTGAAGTACCTTTCAAATATCTCATAATCCATTTAACTGCAACCCAATGTTCTTTTCCTAGATTTTCTGAATACCTACTCACAACACCAACTGCTTGAGCAATATCTGGTATTGTACAAACCATAGCATACATCAAACACCCTACAGCAGAAGAGTATGGAATACCTAACATATGCTTCTTTTCTTCATCAGTACGAGGAGATAACTTGTCACTTAACTTGAAGTGATTAGCAAGTGGAGTACTCACGGGCTTAGCATCATTTATGTTGAACCTTTCAAGTACTTTTTCAACATACTTTTCTTGTGACAACCATAACTTCTTAATTTTTCTGTCACATGTAATCTTCATCCCTAGGATGTGTTGAGCTGGCCCCAAGTCTTTCATATTAAAAGAGCTAAACAAATCTTTTTTTCAACCTGCCAATCATATCAACATCTTTTCCAACAATTAGCATATCATCAACATAAATCAAGAGAATAATGAAGCTATCAGGCGAAAAATATTTGATATAAACACAATGGTCTAGAAGTATTCTCTTGTAGCCATGTCTTACCATAAAGAAGTCAAACTTCTTATACCACTGTCTCGGAGCCTGTTTCAATCCATAAAGGTTTTTCTTCAATCTACAAACCATATGTTCTTTCCCTTTCACTTCAAAACCCTCTGGTTGTGCCATGTAAATTTCTTCATGCAAATCCCCATGAAGAAATGCAGTTTTAACATCTAACTGCTCAATCTCAAGATCCAGGTTAGCTGCAAGACTTAACACCACTCTAATGTATGTCATCTTCACCACAGGTGAAAATATCTCATCAAAATTTATTCCCTTATTTTGCGCAAAGCCTTTTACCACTAACCAAGCTTTGTGCTTCACATTCTTTCCATCACCATCCTTTTTCAATTTGTACACTCATTTGTTCTTCAAAGATTTTCTACCTTTTGGAATTTCAACTAAATCATAAGTATCATTCTTATGCAAGAAACTCATTTATTCTTGCATAGCTTTCATCCAGCTATCTTTATGATCTAGTACTTCTTGAAAATTTTATGGTTCACTTTCTTCTATAAGGAAAACATACTCATCATTGGGGTACCTCTTTGAAGGCTGGCACTCTCTGGTAGACCTTCTTAATTGAAGCTCTACTATTTCTTGCTAAAGGGGTTGCTCTTCATGCATAGTCTCATCTGTTTCTACATGATCATCATTAACTTCATTTTCTGACATATGATCACCAACTATATCATCTGACATCTCTCCCCCATTTTCAACATGTGACAAAGGAGAAGGAAGTGGTGTAAGATCTGCTACCTCATTATTTATCTGCTTGGGCTTTTCAATTTTTTCAAAATCTGCAATGGTATGATCTTCATAAAATACCACATCTCTGCTGCTAATAATTTTCTTATTCTCGGGATCCCATAATCTGTAGCAAAACTGCTCATCTCCATAACTAATGAAAATACATGGAGATGCCTTCTCGTCAAGCTTTAATCTTTTCTCCTTACTACAAGAAAATTGTATTTTAGCGACGGTCACCAAAGGCATACAACGACGGTTATAACCGCCGCTACATAATACAACGACGGTTAAGAAACCGCCGCGGATAAAGGCGTCGCTAGAGTGTTCAGCGACGATTTTGAGCAACCGCTGGCAAAACCGTCGCTATATGCTATTTAGCGACGGTTATAGCCATCGGTAAAACCTGCTTAACCATATTTATTTCTGATTTTTAGCAACAGTTTCCATGAGCACATTGCGACGGTTGTAACCCGCCGCTAATTCATTTTGATATTCAAATTTTTTTTTTACCAAAAAAACCACATTTTTCAACCTTCAGTACTCTCTTTTCATAGGGTGCAATCTATCCAACACGTGCACAGAGGCTTAAATAAAAAAACAAATATAAATGACACTATACTCAGTTGATACCATCATCATACATGAAGAAAGACCTTAATTTCATTTCAAAATCAATATTACATGATCTAGGGGGAAACTACAAATTAAATTATTACATATTGTCAAAGCTCACATCTAACAACCAAAACCGAAGTTGTAATTATTACTATATGCCACTTGACAGGGAAGCTACCATTCCATTTGTCATGTTGCCAGCAACCCATATCCTTGTGAAAGTCAACAGGACCAATCATCTCTGCAACACCGCAAAACTGCCCACTTGCATTAACCTGCATCCGAGAACATTGTTTCAGCCAAACGGAACACAAAGGGAAATGTGGTACATAAAAATACATCATGCAAAGCGGGCATTAAAACGAGCAGGTCAGTATCTGATCACGCTGCTTAGAACAGCCAGTATAATCTGTCTGTTTACTACCATAACATTGAAGGACACAAAACATATCACATGACCATGAAAGTCAAGAATTGAAATTTCTACACGCAATTGGAAAAGCAAGATACTCACAGAGAAGAACAAGAAAATAGGGCAGCCTCTTGGTTTCCCAGAAGCTATTTGCTTTGCATCTTCATAGGCACTGTCCAGCCTCCTGTTTCCATTTGAAGTGCTGGACCAAACATTATATTTAATGCTTTTATGCACGTCATCCTCACTGTAGGATTTGATCACAAAGGATTTGATGATATACTTACACAAAAAACACAAATTATGAAAGGAAAAGAAATGCAGAAAACAATTCTTTCTAAAGGAGAATTGCTTTGATCATCTTACTTTATCCAGTCTTTGTTCTCTTGTGTGTACTAAGTACCAGTCAGCATTAAAGCGGGCACAAGAATGGCTGCTCTAACTTTACCTGCTCAGCTTCTAATGGCTCTAACTTGACCGGAGCTTGTGATGGCTCCAACTTAACCTTAGCTTCATTTGGCTTGACAGGGAAAACTGGAACTTCTTGCTTCTTCAAAAACACGTCATTCATTGGTGTTTTGGAAATAAGGGATTGCTTGAGCAATTGTAACACCTGCGTCAACAGGGGAACAAAAGGGGCTCAGATTATATAAAGAACTCTCTAACATTCCTTAAAGATTTTGAAGAACAAAAGAAATGTATCACAAAAAAGTGATGTTTTCATTCAATATGTAATAACAACAATAACAATACTATTGTGGACAGAACACGGATGACTATGCAAGTAAAAGTATTTATTTAGCAGATAAAAGATGACAAATAACAGTGGAGTGTTTGTGAAGGGAATGATGAGAAGGTTCTTGATTGGCGATGATCTGAAGTGATACAAGATTCTACCACATCTAGTTGGTCTCTGCTTAGCAGCTTCGAATCAGAGATGTGCATATTGTTAAGAGAGGAATGTCAGTGTTGCAGGGAGGAGGCAAGTATAAACTATGACATCACAAAGCAAAAAGAGCCAAACAGTTGGGAGGAAGGGAAAGCAAAGACGATCAGGTATAAGCCTGAGTGAGGAATCTTAAAACCAAGAACACAACAAGGTGTGATTGAATATGATCTAGAGAAGTTTTTGCTCTTACAGATCATACATCCCCTGTTCCTATAAGTTATGATGGACCTACGATTTTACGTTGGGGCATAGACATTAATAGGTTCCTCAACCCTGAATCAATCTTTAGTCTTTCATATGGCAATCTTCCATGAACATATGCATGAAATTCGTCATTGCCAAATTCATAACCCAATGCCTGCAGATGATCATCAAAGAAAACATACACAATATCCAACAATTATTAGATAGTCAACATAAATTGGATGTGATCAAATATGAACTATGAAAAAAAACATTAGAGTAGCTAGAAGCCGCACTACCTTTAAGCCAGCCATTGTTGTTCCATATTCTCTATACAAGTCCAAGCACATCTTTGGCACTTGACTGGCTTCAATGTTGAGTTTCTGTGACATGTACTCTGCAGTTATTATCACTCAAAGTTAGCACTGGATGGCAATTTGATCTCTACAACAATCAATTCAGGTAAGGTTGACGAGCACTAATTTTGTGGATTAAATCTATTGTTATTGGCACAAGCAAGGTTGAGACCTGCACTCATGGGGTACAGTGTATCATTCACATCTGTAACATGAAAACAAAATACATTCAATGACCTGCATAACATTGTAATAACATAATATACAATTTAAGTACAAGACTTCATCAAAACAGGGCTTCTGAGGTCAGAACTAATTTCAGAAAAAGAAATGCAATAATAGCAACTTGAGAGAACCAGACATACCAAAAAGCAAGCACTCATACTTGGACGAGCTCTGCCTCCCAAAGTCTTCCATTTCAAAAACTTAGTTGGCAACTGGATACAAACTAAAAAAAAAGAAGAGGAAAAACTGTTCAATAAGAGTATATTTCTTGATAAAATGGTACAAATGACTTGGAGACCCTGCAAAGGCAAGGCTTGAACACACATGATGAACTGAGGATGATTAAGGTGACGGAACTAGTGAATTCATATGTTAGAATTTCCATTTATGTTAAACTCGTGTTGCTAGATTACTACTGAAACAAATGAAACCTTGTTTAGCAGAAAATGCTATGGATAAAGATGCAGAAATCTTTTGATAAAAGAAAGAGGAAGCATGTACCTATTATTAATCACATACACATTTAAGACAAGACCTGTATATTATATGAACATATAATAGCTCAAAGCTTTTGTGATTATAAAGATGTTCTTCAACCACCCAAACAATTAATAACAAGTAACATGATAAGTTAGGAAAACAAATGAATGCAAACCTATCTTGACAACTACATAACTAATCAAATAAACAATGCACAAGATCCATACCATATCGTCAACACATAAAAATGAAGTTGAAATAGAAAATAAAATAAGTAAACACAAACAACATACCTTTCTTTGCAAAGGCAGAGCCAGAGGTAGAGATTAAAGAGAAGAAGAAGCTATTGCTGAAAGTTGAATGAATGAATGATCAATTGGCTCCTGCAGGAAGGTTGTATAAATACTAAAACCCACGGTTAAAGAGGCACCCAACACTAGAAGGAAAGGAAAGGAAAATGAAAATGAGGTGGGGATGATTAATATTCTCTATGTTGAAACGCGCTTGGGAATAGAGATTATGGATTGCTTTTTCTTTAAAGTTAGTCTACATTGGAGAGGGTGTCAGTTAATTGTCATGTTCTATGTTCATAATTAAAGGAGAAATAGATGATGCACCCTCCCTAACCCTATACATTATGAGCTCATTTCTGCATGCTTATGTTGGCCACCATCTTAGTCTGTCTCTATCTACCGACCTTCCCACTTTTCATCCTTGGATTTTAGATAATGAGCACATAATGGATTCCTATTCTGTTACCTGCAGTTTTATCAATGGGTGAGCTATATGTCTCCGGTGGCTCTAGAAAATCGATCTCCCTTAGAACTCTTTAACACATGACTAAGAAAATCGATCTCCCTCCAATCTTCTAATATTTCCCTTCAAATTTTTGGTTCTCACATATAACCTCTATTTTCTATTATATATGCATGAATCATAAACTTATAAAAAAAAAATCAACATAAAAATTTCAGTTGAATTAATTAAAGCAGGTCTGGGAACGAATAAAAACTCATGCATACAGTCAGAACATGAGAAATGGTTAAAACAAAATGCTCTTTCCATAATACCTCACGTCAACAAGAAAGAGCAATTTAATCTATAACAATCAGGTTCTTCCCTCCGCTTGTATTTATTTTGCAGTTCAATCTCTTCTTACATTCTTCAGTCTCTGCTGTAGTATCAAGGTCCTCGAGCTTTCTCTTCTTCTGACAAAATACTTGTGTAAGAACCATATTTGAAGTAAATGATCCCTGGAGAATAGCCAAAGCCTGCACCAGAAAACAATTGCTGAGAATCAACTGCAGCAAAACACTTGGTTAGAAGGGCAATGGATATTGCAAAGTAACTAAAAATGGATTACTTGGTCATGTTGAAAACAAGTATTTTGAAAAAAAAAATTTAATAAATAAATAAAAAAAAGAGAAAATAGCATCAAAACAAGAGCAAAAGATAATTGCAAGGTAAATTTATCTTTCTTTTAAAAATAAGAAATGTTTAGATCATTGGGATTTCTTCACCAGAGATTGCGCAACTTGGGATTTTGTACTTTTACATTCTCTCGCTATAGATACTGTGCATCGATCAATCCTCTAGCATGTAGACCTGACAATCCTCTTGTCATTTTACCTTAAAAGCTTTAAGAGGGATAGCTATTTTGAACTTACCTCAGGTTCATCAATACTTGCTTCCTTTTCTTCCAAATCACTGAAAGGCACGCCCAAATCCTTGGCAAGGGCCATGCAACTAGCGGTTGAGAAAGGCGTAACTCTCAAATCATCAGTGAAAAGAATCGAGTGAAATGTTGGATTTGATCTATCGATCGAAGAAAAGAATCGAGTGAAATGTTGGAGGGGAGAGGAGGGGCGGTCGTCATCAGAGCTTCTCTTCGTTAGCAAACAACGTTGGATGAGACAATTTCACTCATCGTCATCGGTGGGGAGTTAGGGTTTGGGGAGGGGAGAGGATATGGTGAAGGGTCTGAGAGGTGGGGGAGGGACAGGAAATTAGGATGTTTTCACATTTGCTTTAAAGAAATTGATGTTTTATTTATAACGACGGTTTAAAACGTCGCACTTAATTATAACTGTCGTTAAACAACAATATTCTGCGACGGTTAGGTAACCGTCATTAAATAAAGTATTTAGCGGCGGTTTTTCGAGACCGTCACTAAATAGCCGCCGCTAAATTGCCATTTTCTTGTAGTTACATGAACAAATGTTTTACATCCAAATACCTTTAGATGAGAGTATGAACTATCTTTCCCCTCTCCACACTCTTTCTGGAATGTCATCATCTAAAGGAAATGAAGGAGACTTGTTGATGAGATAACAAGCTGTACTAGCAGCTTCAGACCAGAACTATTTTGGCAATTTAGACATGTGAAGCATGCATCTCATATTTTCTACAATAGTTCGGTTCATTCTTTCTGCTACCTCATTATGCTGTGGAGTGTCAGGAACTGTCTTTTCATGTTGTATACCAAGCTTACTACAATAAGCTTTAAATTCTTTTGATGTGTACTCGCCACCATTATCACTGCGGAGACACTTCAAAACTCTACTTGTTTCTCTTCAACCTTGGCATGAAATTGCTGGAATAGCTGAAAAATCTGGTCCTTAGATCTGAGAATATATATCCACACCTTTCTTGATGCATCATCAATAAATGTCAAAAAATATCTACTACCACCAAGAGAATCTACTTCAATGGGACCACAAACATCAGTGTAAACCAAATCTAACAAGTCATATATTTCTTTTTGATGATATACGAAATGCAACTCTATGATGTTTACCAAATAAACAATAATCAAAGGGGTTAAGAGGAGTACCTTTCAATGAGGGAATTAATTTCTTCTTTTCTAAGAGTTGCATACATTTCTCACTCATTTGTGCAAGTCGCCTATGCCACAAGTTTGTAAAAGAATCATCTTCAGCTGCATTAAAACCAGTCTTACACAATTTCACCTGAGTCATGTATAGTGTGCAACACGCCTTACCCTTTGCCACAACAAGTGAACCATTGGTAAGCTTCCATGCACCATTACCAAAATAATTAATATACTTTTGTTTATCCAAAACAAGTCCAGAAATCAGGTTCAGATGAAGATCGGGAACATGACGTACATCTTTCAAAGTCAACGTGCACCCCGTATTAGTCTGGACACACATCACCTATTCTGACTATTTTAGAGTTGCTAGTGTTTCCCATCTTGACACTGCCAAAATCTCATGCTCTATAAGCAGTGAAATAGTGTTTCCTTGGGGTTGCATGATAAGATGCACCAGTGTCAATAATCCATTCGCTTCTTTCATTTGCAACATGCAAACATTCACCTTCGCCATACAAAAGAGTCACGGGTTCATCAGTAACAGTAGCTGTAGCTACTTTACTATCATCATTCTTCACTTTTCCCTCTTTCAAATCTCTTTTGTAACTATAACATTGTTTTCTGAAATGGTCTGGTTTACCACAATAATGACATTTTAAACTTCTATCTCTTTACTTTGATCTCCCTCTTGACTTATCATGGTTCTTATCATAACCATGATATTTCTTATATTTTTCTCTCCCCTTGTTTTCAGTCACAAGTGTTTGGGAATGATCAGTACCAGCAGACTTCCTTCTAGTCTCTTCATTAAATAAACTACCGGTAACCAACTCCATGGTAAGCTGTCCATTCGGTGCCGAATTACTAACCGACACCACCAATATTTCCCAACTATCTAGTAATGAGCTAAGAAGTAATAGTGCTTGCATTTCATCATCTAACACAATCTTCATGTTGGACAACTGATTCACCACACTTTCCACCTCATTCAAGTGCTCAGTAATAGAACTACCTTCCTTGAATTTCAAGTTCACTAATTTCCTGATCAAGAAGGTCTTGTTTGCAGTTGTTTTCTTTTCATATAAATTCTGGAGTTTGGTCCAAAGAGCATATGCAGACGTCTCAACTGACACATGATGAAATACTGAATCATCTAACCATTGCCTGATGTGACCAATAGCCTTTTCTGTTTAATTTCTTCCACTCTTCTCTTGACATATCCTTAGGTTTAGCTGCATCTCCCTCAATTGGAGGGTACAAATCCTTACAGTATAATATGTTTTTCATCTTGGCTTTTCAAATAACATAGTCTGAGCCATTAATGATATATTGTTGTTATTTTTCATGTCAACTCTCTTAATTGACAATCTCCCAACAATTGCTTTGATATCACTTTGTTTGGGAACAAATACCAATAAAACAATACCAAGGAAATAATCTAAAGCAATAATAAACGAGACACCAAGATTTAAGTGGAAAACCCTTCAATGTGAAGGAAAAAACTACGGGACAAATCCGAGAGAATTCACTAATCAAATAAGAAGAAGTACAATAATTTCTCAAGCTTTTTGCCCAAAGCTTGAGTAATACAAGGAGTAAATAATACGGGTTACCTCACAGCAAATTAACCCAAAAGCTCCTTCAACTTCTTCTACCAAATCAATCGACAAAACTGAGTCAATATTGCAGCCACGCGTCACACTTTGTCGCACAAAATCGCGCCCAAAGAATCATACACAAAATCACCATCCATGCGCACACAGCCGCACCAAACACCAAAAAGAATACTATGTTCTCTGTTGCTTATTCACGCAGCAGCTTCTTTGAAAATACTGTTCATAAAACGTTGTTTTATGCATCTATTTATACTTGTTTGCAGCCGCCCAAATAGAACATTGTTTCTATTTAATTAACCAGCTGCCAAATAGAAATTTATTTCTATATTCAAATAGAACTTTGTTTCTATTTATTTCTGTTTTTGTTTCTTATTGAAAACATTTTTTTTCTTATTCAACTAAACTTGAAATTATGTTTGATTACTTACCAAAGTTGGATCTACCCTAATGGACTTGACCTCAACACAAATTTGTCCAGATTAATTTTTCAAATTCATAAATATACAAATATCTTAAAATTCTTACCCCTCTCGATTTTGTGAACATAGCTATTGACCTCAATCAACTGGTCTAATTATCTCCTTGTCACAGATATCATAGTCTCATGGCAATACTTAATTTTGCATCATCGCTTGTCTAAGCCTCATAGAACAATGCTCTTAATTTCCATGGTTTTGTGCTTTTGTTTCACGGTATTGTTTTTTATTTTCATTGGCGTGTTTATTATTATTATTATTATTATTATTGTTAAAAAAAATTTTGATATTGGTATAGCTTATTTCTAACCTATACTTAGAACATGATATTTGAAATGTTATAAGAAATGGTCACAAATCAAATATATAGTTTTGCATAAACCCCATCAACATGCTGTGTTGTAGGTGCTTGTGCAGCGCAGGCACAAGTTATTGTACATGATACAACAATTATTATGGCATCTCAAAATACAGATTGATACAAAATAACAAGAACATACTACTGCTTTGTTTACAGTTTAGGCAAGTAATTACATCATTTGACAAATTCCATGACCCAAGTATCTGTTAAAGCACAACACACAACATTTGACAAATTCCAGTTTAGTTTGCAATAGCATCGTATTCTTTTCTTGTTCTTTCCTTTTCCACCTTCTTGTTGGACCATCATGAAAACATCCATCGCAAAACACCTCTTTACAGCAGCAATATTTGCAAGAGTGAGGATTCAATAAGGTTAAACTTATTCTCAAGTGTATTATTGAGATTGAAATTGAATCAACCTCTTAAAATTTGCCTCAATTCAATTTTTTATGAATTATTTTTTCACATAGTTTGATCTTTACAGGGTATTGAGTTAAACCTAAATCAATTTTAAGCTTGAGGAAGGTAAAGGATTTTGGTAATGAATTAACAAGAAAAGTGACAGTGTGAATTAATAAGTATTTTTTTGCCTTTGATGTATGACACTATGACGTATGAAGAAACTTAAAAGACAAATAAACTTCTATTCATGAAATGGTTCATCTTTAAACTTCATGACTATTTTCATGGAATTGAACCTCTACATAAAGTTGTATTAGTGAAAGAATTAAATCAATAAGACGTTCGAAGAAGAAAGATCAGAGAAGTGGCGATTGCCATTTTTTAATTTTTTGAATCTTTTGACGGAAGTGTATATGGGAAACAACTTTCCTAGAGTTGAGAGTTTTTATGATAGGAAGTACATACGGAAAACAACTTTCCTAGAGCTATAGAGTTCTAGTTGGAAAGGTTAACATACCAAATCTTTTTATTTTTTATTATTCCTAATTTTTGGTATAAGGATAAAAGAGTCAAATCAAATTCATTGGATCCAACAGTGGAGAGCCTTAACCTCACTAAATGCCGTGAGGTTAACCTCATTAAATCACCACTCAATATTTGCAATTGCAGTTGGAATAATTTTTTCAATGACAATTACCTTCCCATGATCAGGTAATGCTCTGAAACAATTCTTCAGTAACTTCAGGCAATGCTCATCGTTCCAATCATAAAGTATCCCCTAAGAAATCATAGTGTTAGTTGCAAGCTATTTGCAGAAACACGTAAAAAAATTTAAGATACTCAGAAAAGCCAATGCTTCAAATATGTATAATGTACACTCACTTTTAAGACAATTGTATCTCCATTGGGAACATCCTCGAACATATCTCCTTCTATGTGTTCCACGCCTGTAATCAATCATTGTTTATGTTACACTGACATGCTCTAAAATGCGGTCCAACATCATTGGTGCTTCCGGGTTATGAGTGGGAAGCTGAGATGCAATTTGTATTGGGGAGAGATAGGCATCCAGACCAGCTCTTCTAATGATGTCTAATACATCCAATTCAATCACATCTTTCATCATCATTGGCACCATCACTGAGTCCATTACCAAGTGTAGGGCGTGGTCAAGTTCTTTATCTCCGTTTGTAGGTTCGATTTGGGTTTCCATGGGATTGTTATCGATCAAATTTTGTGCGAGACTAACATGCAACTCCATTCCTAATATATGGAAAATGGAGCTATACTAGTGGAATAATTTTGAGCGACGGCGGAGGAGAATTTTCCTGATTTGAACATTTCCATTTTCACTAGGCATGTGTTGTGTAGCCCTCTGGTTAAGCGTCTAGACACGGAGTCATGCATGTGAGTTAGGTAATGAGATTTCTATTTCTTTGAGTAAATAAAAAAAAACCTGTAACTAGTTATATGTTAAATCTAAGCGCTGATAAAATTTGCCAATAGCGTCATTTTTACAAATTTCATAAGATCTTCTGCAACATTTTTTTTGTAAGATATTGAGATACATGTGAAATACAATATAAACATAAGTACACAAAAGTATTCACTTTCGATAATCCTAGAGATTTTCATGCAAGTATTTGTTAATTTTTAGAGATATGCAGATGGATCCATATTACATATATACATTTTATTGAAGATTGACAAAGCTTAGGAAGGATGATCACCTAAGTTGTGTGCGCCCATTGTTTACATCCTTATTCCAGGGGAAACGGATTCAATTGGGCAGTAGGCACAAGCTTGAGAGGATTCGCCTTAGGGAGCATAAAACCAGAACGTTCACTCATATCAATTGCAGTACTCAAATCTTTGTGCTCATGGTTGGGTACTTTCCAATCAAAACACTGAATTAGCAACCCCAATAACGTTCACTCGTCTTGTTGTTTTCTTTACTCTCATTTCTAATTTTTTCACGCACCTTCATTATCCCCTCAAGTAAAGCATCATATCTAGAATGAATATCTTTGCTCCTTTTAGCAATCCCTTGTAAATCAAAATACTTCAATATCTTTATGAAGTCCTACAGATTAAATTTACCCAAATCCTTGTCACATCGCGAACCACATTCTGAAACTTTTTAGCTTGTTCATCCTCTCCTGAACACTTAATACCCAACATCATTCTAGTAACCACGTTGTTTGATAGCTTTGATGCTTCTTCCGACACATTTACCACTTCATTCTTGTTTGATTTGTCTAGTACTAAATTTAGAAAATTTAGTATCTCGTTATGCCGGATTGGTTGTAACTGGGCCAGATTTCGTGAATCCAGAAATCTAGACATGACAAAATGGCCAGATTTGGTTGTAACTTTTTTAGGAGTTTCCAAAATGGCCCATAAGGACAGAAGGCGAAATCCGAGGAGTTGTAGGTGAGGATATGGGTAGCTGTGGTAATTGGTCTTGATGAGAAAATAAGTTCATTAGACATTAGAAGCTCTTTCGCGAAGTTGGAGGAAGAGGCAATGATGCATGGGACTGAGCCTAGGCGGAGATGGATTAGGGGACCATAGTGTGCCGCGAGTTTGTGGAATGTTTGGTGTGGGGTGTGGTTGAGTAGATGAAGGTGTCCAATTATTGGTAGAGCCGTTGGGCTTGGTGGGAGGCGCAACCGGGTTTGGGTCATGGAGGTAAGGATGATCCGGGTTAAAATGGTGGAAATGAAGAAAATGAATACATAGAAGAAGATATCAAGTGACATTACGCCTTTGAGTTGTGGGTTGGTTACTCTGTTTTAGGCAGACCTCTCAAACACTCTTAGGAAAAATTAACAATCAAATGGGCATTGTTAAAGAGTTTTGTGGAACTGTATTTCTTCTTATTGATAGTGGCCACAGCCTTGGGATATATATACAAAGCTAGCAATACTAAACTAGGTAGCAAATAAGCTAAGTTAGGAAAGATACAACTCAGCTTACCATAGACTATCCTAGAGAATATTTACAGAATAATCCTAGAGAATATCATACACAATCTTTCCACTAATACTCTCCCTCAAGTAGGAGCATGGAGATTGCAAATGCCCAACTTGCGAAGGAGTAAATAAAACTGTGATTTACCAAGAGCCTTGGTCAAAATATCCGCTAGCTGTGCACCAGTCCGAATATGAGACGTAGAAATTGTTCCATTTTGCAAGGCATCACGAACAAAGTGACAATCCATTTCTATATGTTTCGTTCTTTCATGAAAAACCGGATTAGCCGCTATATAGAGAGCAGCTTGACTATCACAAAACAATCGCATGGGACGCACATGTTGTATCCCAAAACAAGCCAAAAGGGATTTCAACCACTTTAACTCACATGTAGTAGTGGCCATAGACCTATACTCGGCCTCCGCAGAAGATCGGGAAACAGTTGGCTGTTTTTTTCGTTTTCCAAGAGACAGGAGAGGAGCCTAATAAAACAAAGTAACCAGTCAATGATCTCCGAGTCAAAGGACAACTTGCCCAGTCACTATCACAGAATGCATAGAGTTGAAAAGTATTTTCCCCGCGCAGCAAAATACCCTGTCCAGGACATCCTTTCAAATACCGCAAAACTCTCAAAGCTGCGTCCCAATGTTCAACACGAGGATCACCCATAAACTGAGCTAATATATGTACGGAGTAACACAACTCAGGCCGTGTAATCGTCAAGTAGATTAGGCGCCCTACAAGTCGCCGGTATTTTTCCGGGTCATCAAAGACGGCGCCATTGGTGGTGGCAAGATGGTGGTTTTGTTCCTTGGGTGTAGAAGCAGGGCGTGCTCCAAGTAATCCGGCCTCACTTACAATGTCAAGAACATATTTGCGTTGTGAAAGAAACAAACCGTCCTTCCCACGTGCTACTTCAATGCCAAGAAAGTACTTGAGAACGCCCAAGTCTTTCATATGAAATATCTCACTTAGTTGTTGCTTGAATTTTTCGATTGCCAAAAAAGAAGATCATGTAATTATAATGTCATCCACATACACAAGAACATGTAAAACAACATCACCCTTGGAATAACTAAACAAGGAGTAATCAGCATAAGATTGTTTAAAACCAAGATCCTTCAAAGCAGTCGAGAGCTTAGCAAACCAATTCCGAGGCGCTTGACGGAGTCCATACAATGACTTACGTAATCGACACACCTTACCCGAAGCAGCAGAATTAAAGCCAGGAGGTAGTTGCATATATACCTCCTCATCAAGATCTCCATGTAGGAAGGCGTTATGCACATCCATCTGGTGCAGTTCCCACTTTCTTGCCACTGCTATAGCCAAAAATGTTCGAACCGTGACCATTTTAGCTACAGGGGCAAATGTTTCATTGAAGTCAATACCAGCAACTTGTCGATTTCCGTACGCTACTAGGCGCCCCTTCAATCGTTCAACCGTACCATCAGATCGATACTTGACTTTATAGACCCACTTACACCCGATTGGCTTCTTCCCGGGTGGAAGGTCCTCTAAAGTCCAAGTGTCGTTCCTCTCAAGGGCATCGATTTATTCTTGCATGGCTTTCCGCCAACCAGGATCCTTAACAGCTTCTTTAAAGGATGAGGGTTCAGTGCCTGCAGTAATTGCTGCCAGAAAACGGGTGTGTCTCACAGAAAACTTGTCACAATTTACATAATAAGCAATGGGAAAATGAGTACCTGAGGACTTTGACAGAGCAGGTGTAGGTGATGTGACAGGGTTGATAACTCGAATAGTGTTGGTGATGAAGCCCTTGAGTTTACTAGAAGGTTTCTTTATTCGATGACCTCGACCAGTGTCTTGCGGAACATTTGCTTCATTAATCACAGTCTCCCCATTATCCGAAGTTTCACCAACACCAAGCTGCTGGACAGCCTCCAAGTCGCCACTGGCAGATGGTATGACGTGCTGTATAGCTTCCACAGCCCCGCCACCAGGTGCTGGTAATCTGACGGGCTGTTCAACCGCCTCAGCCCCGCCATCACCGCCACCCGCCACAACCGAGTGTTCCTCACTCCCCCTTGCTAAGGGAGTATCCTCAAAATATGTCACAGTGTCATAATACTCCTCATTTTCATGCACATCATCAGTATTGTTCAACTTGATTTCACAAGCAAAAGGGAATTGTTGTTCGCAAAAGACAACATCTCGAGATATAAAGAACACATTTTTCTCTAAGTCATACAAACGCCACCCCTTTTTACCAAATGGATACATCACAAATACACATCGACTAGAGCGAGGACCAAACTTGTCCTTCACACGCAGTTGATTTTTGACAAAACAAAGGCAACCGAATACACGAAGGGCATCATACTTAGGAGGGGAACCAAAGAGAATCTCGTGAGGGGTTTTTTTATGTAGCAATGGGGTAGGGGTTCGGTTTATTACATATGCAGCCGTCATGATACTCTCCCCTCCAAAAAGAAATGGGAATATTAGCTTGAAAAAGTAATGCCCGAGCCACATTAAGAATATGCCTATGTTTACGTTCTACCCTCCCATTTTGTTGGGGAGTGTTGAAACAAGAGGTTTGATGAAGAATACCATTGTCAGCATAAAATCGATGAAGACATGTAAATTCCCTTCCGTTATCACTTCTTAGGATTTTAACATGCTTATCAAATTGGGTGGAAACCATTCTACAAAAATCCTGAATAAGTTGAGGCACCTCAGATTTTTTAGCCATCAAATAAACCCATACGGCTCGAGAACAGTCATCAACAATGGTTAAAAAATAACGAGCACCACAACTAGCAGGCAAAGTATACGCACCCCAAATATCACAATGGATTAAATCAAAAACATCTTTGGCTTTATTATTACTCAAAGGAAACATGCTTCTAGTTTGTTTGGCTCTTAAACAAATATCACAAGGTTCATGGACAACACTAACATCCTTATTTCCATTACTCCTAATAATATCAGGCAAAAGAAATTCTACTTGCCGAGAGGGGTGTCCCAGCCTTTGATGCCACAATTCTCGTTTGTCCTCCACAGTTGCTTGATAAGCCCGAAGTTGTCGCAGAGGCCGAAACCAGTAAACCCCATCACATTGTTCACCCACTCCAATCAGAGTCCTCAAAGTGCGGTCCTGTATGATGCAAAGCTTATCAGTAAACGTGACAGAATAATATAAATCGGCAAGCAAGTGAGACACCGACAGCAAATTACAAGTAAGGTCTGGAACATATAATACATTATATAGCACCATATTGTGGCTCAAAGTTATCGTGTCAGCCTTAGTAGTGATGGTTTTTTATCCATTAGGCAGCCCAACAGAAGTAGGAGAGACATCAAATAATTTTCCAAATAATCTAGCATTACCAGTCATGTGGTTCGAGCATCCGGTATCGATGATCCATTGATCGGGAAAATCAAACTTACCACTCAACTTTTCGGTCGAAGAAGACTGCCCTTTTGAAGAGTTGAGCATGTTCACAAGTGTAGCCCACTGATCATCCGAGAGATCGGGAATGCCGCTACGATCTGACTCCTGTATTGGTGCCTGAGCATAGCCTGTACTGGTAGCAGGCTTCGAGGTGGCTGCTGCGTGTGCGACCTGCCCCCGGCCGCCTCTACCTACACTCCTGCCTCCCCCTCATCCATACCTGCCTCCGCCTCGACCTTGCCCGCCATTGGTGCGGTTCTCGGAATACGACCAATCCGGGAACCCAATCAGTTGAAAACAACTGTCTTGATCATGTCCAATTTTGGCGCAGTGAGGACAGATGCCATTGGTTCGAGGACGCTCACTACCACGAGCAAGAGTCCTTCCCCTAGCAGTCCCTTGTGCCGCGAAACCGACAACATCAGATTTGGTTTCGTGGGCTCGAGCAACAGTTTGGTGACGTTCTTCAGTCACAATTTTAGCAAGGGCCGTGTTTAAACTCGGCAAAGGTTCCATCATCAAAATATTGGAAACATCAGTGCCATAAAAAGCAGAATCCAAACCAACAAGAAAATCATGTACCTTTTCATTCTCCCGTTCTTTAGCAAATTCAGTAGCAGCAGCACAGGTACATGTCGTGACAGAAGAATATCCCGCAAGTTCATCCCATATCTTTCATAAGTCGTTGTAGTAATTCACCATCGGGCGCCCGCACTGCTTGCAATCACTCAGAATTGTCTTCAACTCATGGATTCTTGGACCGTTTCCTATCGAGAAACGTTGTCGAATATCATCCCACATGTCTTTCACATCGTCAGGTTGGGGGACGGATGAGCGTAGGACTGGATCAAGGGTATTATGCATCCATCCCACTAGTGTGGAATTAACCGTCACCCAGAAGGACTCTTCTGGAGTTCCTGTCGTCGGCTTGGCTATGGTTCCATCGAGGAAGCCTAGCTTGTTCTTTGCACGGAAATTATTCCGCATCGAACGAACCCATTCATTGTAGTTCTCACCACGTAACACAATTGGACAGATTGTGATTTGTGGTCCGTCGGAGGGATGGAGATAGTATGGGGATGTGGAGTCGAGGGGTTTTGTGGTCTTGTCATTACCCATGATGATTTGTCTATAGTCGGATGTCGTGTTTGAAGATCGAAGATGTCAATCGCTGGAGAACGATTGAAAAAATTGGTTTTGTCGGTTTCGTCGATTGAAAAAAAAATTGGTTTCATCGGTGGGTACGAGATCTCCTGTTCTTGAGATGCTCTGATACCATAAAGAGTTTTGTGGAACTGTATTTCTTCTTATTGATAGTGGCCACAGCCTTGGGATATATATACAAAGCTAGCAATACTAAACTAGGTAGCAAATAAGCTAAGCTAGGAAAGATACAACTCAGCTTACCATAGAATAATCCTAGAGAATATTTACAGAATAATCCTAGAGAATATCATACACAATCTTTCCACTAATAATTGTTGCTTTAGTTGAATTAATTTGATATTTGGATCACTATAAAAACTCATATCCCAGTCCCAATCTATCATACAAGGAGCACTAACAGAGTAACCAGGTTTAGGATTTTGTTGCTCATTGACATTAATCAAGTCTCAAAGAAGTTCATCAAGAAAAATCAAATAAGACAGCAAGTTGTTTTAAGGAAATTCTTGATGTAAATAATGAGGCCATCTATTTTTCAAAATAATTTCATAAACTTCTCATCATCGTTAAAGCCCATTCCCGAGATTTTCGGGGTCGGCAATTTCATAAACTTCTAACATAATAATTTATTTACATGATTATCAATAAATCTCTACTGCTATAACGATGTCTTTAACTCTAACTTTTGTTTTCCATTTCGCCTTCTTAATTTTTAATATTTACAAGCAAAAACAGTCATTCCCAAACATTAATTAATTATATATAAGTCTTTAATATAATTTATTTGAAGCTCTCAATTATCTATAAACTATAAACAAACCCTTACATCTCTAACTTTTGGATTTCTGATTTTGCCCTCCACATTTTGTATTTTTTTACAATCAAAGTCAGCTCATCTCAAACATTAATTAATTATGAGTTATTCTAGGCAGCCAGGCTTTAAAGCCATTTTTTTGCCAGGCTTTGTGTTTTTTACAATTTTGCCCATTTTCTTTAAAACACAACCACAAACGTTATCGATAGAAAGGGTAGAAGTGTAAAAAGCCCAAAACCTAGCAAAAAATTGGCTATAAAGCCTGACTGCCTAGAATTGGGGATTAATTATACCTAAGTCTTTAACATAATTTATTTTAAACTCTCTAATTATTTATAAACTATAAATAGGCCTTTACATCTACTTTTGTATTTTCCATTTCGTACTTTTTACAATAAAAACCAATCCCTCTCAAACAATAATTATTATACCTAAATTCCTAACATAATATATTTGAAGCCCTCAATTATTTATAAACTATACATAGACCCTTGCAATAGTGAGAGTGTAATCTTTGGTTACAATATTTCTCTATAATATTCTTTAACCTTTTGAATTAATTAAATTAAAAGTATAGATAATTTTTATGATTATTTAGCTTAGAAATATTAAGTTAAATCTCCTAAAATTTTAATTTTACTTATTATTAAATTTTTATAATAAAATACAAAATATACACGCAGAAAAAACATTTCTACACTCTAGTTGCTCACAAGGAGAAAGAGTGAATGGACTTGCATTATAGTTTTCCCAATCTCATAAACAAGAAACCTAAGAAGTCTAGGTAGCAAACCACCTTGACATGTGAAGGAACATTATGTAGCATAAATCAACAACTAATTAGATACGATAGGTACATACAACATCTTTGAGCTTGACATAGATGAAAATAACTAGGGTTGGACCGGTCCAGTTAATTGACCCGAAATGCTAAAACCGAAAGTCGGACCAGGCCCAGAAAAATTTGAATTTCAGAAACCGAAACCGGACTGGGTCAAGCCAAAAAATTGGGGTCTCGATTTGACAATTCGGGTCGAGCCAGGCCGGTCTCGATCCTTGAATAAATTTATTGGGCCCATTTTTTCAGCCCAAATGATTACTCTACTACTTTTATTTTTCAAAACACATCATAGTTCATCATCTGGTCTTACATTGATTTGTATAAAAGCTTTGCTAGGGGTCGAGGGAGGGGTCGAGGGAAAGGAGCGAGGGATGGGTGTAACCACCCATCCTTCTCTAGATGAGCGCATCGTCCTGATGTGCAAGATAGTTCTCGTAATATCATCGTCAAATGTCACGAGCGGTTGGTCGAGATGGCGTTTATGCCCGTGCATCCGCTACGCAATCATATCAATGAAGGTCTCGGACATCTTATGCAGGGAATGAGTCACCTCGTCTATGTTGGCGTTATGGGGTCAGATTATAAAGTCGTGCGCGACCAGGTGGCGCTTGTTGAGCGGAAGCTGGCAGAGCAGACCTTGGTTCTTTCTTATGTTTTCCGTAAATTTGATCTGCTGAGGGCCCAATATACCGAGTATGCGAAGGATGCTAGGCCGCTCGGACTTCGCTAAAGGAAGTTGAGGCTATTCGAAATAAGTTTGTGTTCTCAGTTGAGTACTGCTGAGAAGTAGTTGTCCAATCGAATGGCTGATTGTGACGAGGCCAAGTGTTCTGCTGCAGAGTACTTCGCCAGTCTGGAAGCTTCTATGGCGCAAGTTGCTATATTGAATACCGAGTTTGCTACTGCCAAGTCGACAGTTTCTGCTAGGCTTACTGCCGTTGAGAATGAACTTGCGTTGACTCGGCTTGTGTTTGTGTCAGTTACTGATAAATTAAAGGCTGCAGAAGCGACAGACTGGAAAAGAGTAGTCGATGGTCGCCACGACTTCTTAGACTTTATTGAGTCGCAAGGCTTAGATTTCTCTAAGTATTGTTGCTACGCTAAGCAAGTATTCGAGGATGAAGAGGAACCTATTCCGAATTCGCTGAGTGACCCTATTGATGAGGAACAATCACCTCTTCGCTTGTTTGGGTCTGTGCCATCGAGTGACATTGTTGTTGATACGAATGCCTCTTCTTGAGTACCCTTATTGGCCCTTCTCGTCTTCATGTAATTTTTTTTATGATGTAATGAATTTATAAAATCAATAAGAATCTCATTTATTTTTATTTCTTGTACACAATATGTCTTTCTGTCTAACTTGTTAGACTTAGCTTTTTGCTTCAAACATTCCTGGCTGGATTCTGACTTGTTTGTCCGAATTTTTACAAATGTGCTTTGATGTTCGACATATTAGTCATGTAGAAGCTTTTTAAAGAAATCTGACTTTTCATGCATGTCTGGATTTTGATGTCATGCGTTATAGTCGACAAAAGAAAAAGTATGGCTCATGTGTCCAAGTACTTTATTACTTCATGGTTCATCAGACCAGAAGTTTCATGTTTACGTCCAACTTGCTTGTCCTGATACATATATTTAGACTTTACTCGTAGCTCGATACTTTGGTCGTGTTGTGCATTTCCTCGAGTAAATATTTAGTCTGCCTTTACTGTCCCGACTAGGCTTTGCTGCTTGAACTCGAAATGAAGGATGTAAAAGAGTCTTATCGATAATATATTTTTAAATAATTTACATCCCACGGTAGTGGTATTTTTACACCTCTGTATTTTCTAACCAGTATGCCATGGTCTGTTGATTTTTATCACGTTATATGGTCCCTCCCAATTCGGATTTAGTTTGCCCGCATCTGATTCTTTTGTGTTGAGTTGAATTTTTCGGAGTACCCAATTACCGATACTGAATGTGCGAGGCTTTACTTTTTTGTTATAGTAGTTGGCCATACGTTGTTGGTAGGCTACTATTTTGATAAAAGCCTTTTCTCACTTTTGTTCGAGGATATCTAATCCGACTCTCCGTGCTTCATTGTTGTCATATGCTCGAAACTCTTTGGTTCTGAATGTTGGCATACCAATTTCGACGGGTATCATTGTTTTAGATCCGTATGCAAGGGCGAAAGGAGTTTCCCCTGTTGGAGTCCTTTTCGTTGTTCTGTATGCCCAAATGACGCTAGGAAGTTCGGATGTCCACTAGGATCGTTCTGTTGGTGACCTCGGCTCACCCATTTGTCTGTGGATGGGCGGGTGCTGAGAAGTGTTGTTGGGTGCCTAGGTTTTCGCACAACTTTCTAACATTTTTCCCTCGAATTGCTTCCCGTTGTCTATTACAAATACTCTTGGGATTCTGAATCTGTATATTAAGTCTTTCTAGAGGAACCTTTCAACTTGAGTTTTTCCTATCTTTGCTAATGGTTCTACTTCCACCCACAAATCTCTGGCATTTATCACAAATGCGAAGTTTATTTGCATCCGCTTGCATCGTCAGTCAATAGCATTGTGGGCTAGTGTTCTTCCTCCAGGATGGTTTCTACATGTACCATGATGAATCTCTCACATGACATAGTCATCATTGTTTGGCGAGATGCATCTTAGTAGTGCGCTAGTGGCAGATCTCCTGTAAAGTTTGTCGTTAATCATTGTATACCGTGCCGCTCGATTTCGTTGTTTTTGGGCCTCCATCTTATCCGCTGGGAGCTCCTCGTTCATTATGTACCCGAGGATTGGAATTGTCCAATTTTTTTCCTGGCCTGTTGTGCATGCCTCTTACACTTGATTTTCTAGTATGAAATTTTCATGTATTGTGACGAACGGATTATCATTTTCTTTAGACCGTGATGCTTTCGTGGCTAGTTCGTCAGCTTTTTTATTCTTTGCCCTTGCACATTGCCGAATGGTTGCAATATTGAAACTTTCTATCAGCTCGGCAGTTTTTTGGTTGTAGGTTTTCATTCGAGCATCTTTGAATTGGAATTCGCGATTCAGCTGATTGACCACCAATTTGGAGTCAGTAAAGACGTTGATTTCTTTTATTTCCAAGTGTTTTGCCAATTGTAGCCTGACTATTACTATTTTGTACTCGGCTTCATTGTTTGAGGCTTTGAAATAAATTTTTATCACATTTTCTAATGTTAAGCTTCCGAGTTGTACAAGATCATTCAGCTCCACTTCCCGTCTCGTTAGATGTTTCGTCGCAACGGAGGATCCATTCATGGACAGTTTGTTTGGTTTGTTCCTCTTTGTGGTTATTGTCTAGCTGGCGATCGCTGCTGCCTGTGAATTCAACGATGAAATCCAGTGCTTGAGCTTTTATTGCGGTTCTTAGGACATAGTTGATGTCGAAATGTCCGAACTCTAATTCCTTTCACCATTCTTCTAGATAGCTCTAGTTTATGCAATACTGACCAAAGTGGATGTTCGGTCATGACAATGATCTAGTGAGCTTGGAAGTATGGTCATAGCTTTCTTGAAGATACAGTCGGGGCGAGCGCCAGTTTCTCCAGAGCCGGATAGTTGATCTCCACGCACTACAACAATTAAGACATTTTTCAAGAAAAAATTTCCTTGACAAAAAATTTGTTAATGGGTTCGTGGAGGCATCCCTGTAACTAAAGTTTTTTTACCAAGGAATTACATTTTTTGTTGGTAAAATGGTTGATAAGTCAAGGAACACGGTGTTGGTAATACTGACAATTAAAAAGGAAATTCGTTGGTAAAAATCAAATATCTTTACCAACAAAATGTTTTATTGCAAAAAACTTTTATTTACCTATGATTTTTTTTCTTGAAAAAAACTTAGAATCATTAAGAAACATTGTTGTGGGAAAATGTAACTATCTTTATCATAGAACTTTTTCATTGGTAAAATGCATGTATATCAACGAAAGCTGTCATAGGCGCTGTTAACAATTACCAAGAAAATTATTTCCAATGAAAAACCTATCTATATATTAAACGATTGATCATTCTCGACTCTTATAAGACCTGTAAGACCCCAGAATCTACCTCCCAAACTTTAAGGATACCACACATCACTCTTGGTGGTAAGACCCACTATGGAAACATGTATATAACGGTGTAAATTATTTATTTATTTTTAAGCTTAACAGTGTTCGACTTCCTGACCTGCAATAAAATCTATTGCAATCTTTACCAGTTGAGCTACTTGAATAATTGTGTTGTGTGAAGCAACTTTATAGCTTATTAAATCAAATTACTCTTCTTTGTAATAAAAAATCATTGCTACGTATGTAATAGGGACCAATAGATAATATTTCGTCACTATAAATGACTAAATATTTTAACAACTATAAGTTTATGTGAAATATTTACCACTTTTAGCAATGAAAAGAAATCCACAATAACACCATTATAATTTGCAATGAAATACTAATGGCATTTCATGCTAAGATATGTTATTGAAATTGGTTATGTCCCCAATGAAATAAAATAAAATTATTGTAAATAAGAAAACAAGCCTTAAAAAGAAAAAAGAAAAAATCATGGAGAATTTTATCAATCTTTAGCAATGAAATATTGTTACCTATAATATTATAATTAGCAATAAAATAATATTTTATTATTAAATAAATTCTATTTGATTTTTCAGATGACATAATATCATTGCTAATAATAAAAAAATTTCAATGAAATAATATTTTGCCACTGTAAAGAAGTTTGGAGCTTTAATTAATATAAATAAATTTCGTGGGGAAAATTTTCATGATAAATAACCAAATAAATCATTATCTCAATCTTCTATTTTCCCAAGATATCATTCTTCTACTAAACCTGAATAAAAAAGGTTTTATAAAAAGTATCATAATTTTTGTTTCTATCTGAAAGCATGGGTATTGGTCAATAGTTGACTATCATCACTCAAGCTTGTTTCAAAAATAATATTGAGTGTTTTCACAAGAAACTTTTTGCCTCGCATGTAACGCGTATGACTCTGAAGCATAACTAATTAATAATCTATTTTTTTAATCTTTATAACAAAATTCGATTTAGTACAATTAGTAATTAGAACTTAAAGCCCTCAATCAAACAACATTACTACAGTCAAGGCTTTTGTCAACAAAATTTTCTTCCTTTGAAAAAAAAAATACACTTTTAGTTGGAAAAAACATGTACCAATAAAAAATTTGCCCTTGGATTTTTTGAATTATCCATGTACAATATTTTTTATAACAAAATAAAAATAATTGCCAATAAATAAATTTGTTGTCATATAGTTCAACAATTTCCAAAGTAAAAATAATGAATTAATGAGCTTTATTCAGAAATACATTTTCATGAACATGATTAGTGGTTTTTAATAAGGAAAAGAATTGTTACAAATAAAGTTGTAATTCCTAACAAAATTTTATTTCCTTGTTGTAGAGATGTTATTAAAATAGATATTGTTTATAAAAAAGAATTTGTTGCCTATAGTATACTAATTTCCAACAAAATAATGATTTGTCGGTATAAAATAGTTAGTGACCTTCAACAAAATATTGCATTTCATAGAGTGCCATAATTACCAAAGAACTAGTATTTTGTGGCCATAAAAAATATTATGTTGTTAAATCAATTTGGCAAGAAATTTGTTTTGTAGGGAATGCTTCCTGCCACCTATTTAACAAGGAAAATTTTCAACAAAAATATATTTTGTTGGAAAAAAGTAACAAGTTTATGATTTTTTCAAGGAATTTTTTTTTCATTGACAATAATACCTTATTAACAAGGAAATTAATTTTCGTAGACAAAATTTTGTTGGTGAATAATAGATTTCTTGTAGTGGCATTTTCAAGTGTTTTGCTGATGTAATATACTGACTTTTGTGCGCCATTCTCCTCTCGTATCGGTGCTGAGCTTACCGCATGGTTGGACACGGATAAGTACAAATACAATGTTTCCCTCGTGCTCAGTTTTGACAGCAGTTTTATGCTACTCATGTACGCCTTCAAGCTTTGGAAGGCCTTATCGTATTCTTCACTCCATTTGAATGTCTTGTTTCCTTTCAAGATTTTGAAGAAATGTTGATATTTATCCAAGGACTTGGAAATGAATCTATTTAAAGCTGGTATCCTGCCATTAAGACTTTGCACGCCCTTTATGTTTGTTGGTGACTACATGCTGAAAAGTGATTGTGTCTGTTCAGCTTCAATTCCTCTTTGGTTGATCATGTATCCGAGGAATTTCCCTTACTCTACTCCAAATGTGAGTTTCTCCGGATTCAACTTCATTTTGTGTCTTCGAAGCTGAGATAAGGCTTGTTCGAGATCTCCGGAATGTACTTAAAGCCAATGATTGTAATTTTGTTTTTCGAGTTAATTTTGGTCTTCTGATTTTAAGAAATATTTTGGTATGTAAAGAAAAAACGTAAAAAATTTGATGATACATGAAATATAGGGTTTTTTTTAGTTTGCACTCATTAGTTTATATCTATTAGAGTTTGGTCTTCGTTTTGAAAATTAATTGAGTATAACACTCGTTTTCTGACGGAACCGTTAAGTTCACGTTATTGACTGGTCACGACTATTTTTTTAACCATTTTACCCTTACCTTGAATCAATTGAGTCTAATTCTTAACCCTAAAACTCAAAATTGCCCTCACCCCTTCCTTTCTTCTCTTCTTTCTCCATGCATCTTTTCTTCTCACTGCGGATGATTCCTTGTAAAATCATACCACACCATTTTACAAATCAATGTTAGTTATTATGAGAGCCAACTCGGTAATGTTGATGAAGAAGAAGAAAACACTTATCATGACATGTTTTTTAAATTATTTTTCCACGATCCATCTTCCAATTCCAAATGACAACGATGATCCACATGCTAATCCCATAGTAGGTTTTTCCAATGGCTTCTTATGCTTATTCTACCATTGGTTCTATCTCGAACCTCCCAACTTAGCTTTTCATATATACATCTGTGGTCTTTCCATTCCATTAATACACTCAAGTATTAGTCCCTCTATCTGTCCTTTCTGCTTTTGAGAAACACATTGTCACATGGGGCTTCGGCATCATCCCCTCCATTAAGGAATTCAAGCTGGTATTGGTAAATCGGAGGATGAGACCAGAAGATTGTTTGTAATCTTGGGATGTTCAAGCATATACACTTGGAGAACTAGGACCAGGAGCAGCCTTGAAAAGTTCTCCTTGATTCTACTTCTACCAAAAATCATTTTAAAATGTAGATTGAAATCTATGTCGAATTCTTGAGTTAAAAAATTAACAGAACTAATATATTCTTAGTAATTTAGTATAAACCCTTTCATGTCTATTGCCAGGCCTAACCCAATATAATCTTGTCAAATAAACCCTACTTTACAAAAATTAAAAAATTAAAAAAAAAATGCTTAACCTATATCATCACGAAATATCCTTATTTATCAAATTTTCTTTTGCAATTGCAACTTCATCACAAAAGTCGCATTGTGGGTGATAAGAGAGCTGATTGAAGAGAAGTTAATAAGAAAGGTACTAACAACTAAAAAGTAATAGATTTCTTATTGGCACAATATGAATAGATGTGTGATAGCTCTTCTTAGTCTGATGACCTCCTGATTTGATATAATTTGGAAGAGAGAATAAAAAAGAAGTACGTCTAAGTAGTTGGGGTAATCAATCATTTTTTTGTCGGGGTTTGGTTATTTTATATTTTTATTCATTTTTTTTAAAACACAATCACAGACAATAAATATAGAAGGAGTAGAAGTGTAAAGAGTCTTAATCCTGCCAAAAAAATGGTTGATAATCCTGACTCTCTAGAATTTGTGATAGATGAGAGGATTGCGATGAATTAGCTTTATGATTTACACAGCTTTCAAGATAAGTAACAGTCCTTAAGCAGCCAATTGTGTTGTCTAAACATTTTTAAACCATGCAAAATTTGTAACCCGGTTAAACCTTTTGGCTTTCACTCACTTGAAAGAAAGAGTGGTGTGGACTGTGCACTATTCTTTGTTTGGTGCGTTATAAAGAGTGGTATGGACTGTGGACCTTTCATATAGTACACTTTGGGAGTTATGGGGGTGGTGGATCATACCTTTAAACAATACATACTATTACTATGTTTCACACTTAGCAAGCTACCGTTCCCACCATAAAAAAAAAAAATTAGTTCTTTTTTAATAATTTAAGATTCTTTGTAAGATGGCATTGGTAGAGAGAAGAAGAGCTCGAAGGAGAAAGAATAGAGAAGAAAGCAGAGGACAATTTTGGGTTTTATGATTTAAAAAATTAGAACCAATTATTAAAAAAATTAGACTCAGTTAACTCAAGGTAAGGCTAAAATGGTTCAAAAATTAGTCTTGACCAGTCAATGATGTGAACTTAACGGTTTCGTCAATGAGTGTTAGACTCAATTAGGTATAAACTAATGAGTGTTAAACTAAAAAAAAACCCTGAAAGATATATAATGAATTTCGAGGGTATATTACTATGTAAAAAAAATAAGATGCAAGTAAATAAATATATTAAACACATTAAATGAAGCCAAAATACCTATAATTAAAAAATCTGAGAGTAGTTTCAAAAATCAATATATAAGTAGAAGAAATGATAATTTCAAAATTAGTGGGTGGTTTAAAAAAATCAATAAATAATTAGAATAAATGATAATTAGAAAAAAAAAAAACTCGAAATTTTCGAACAAAACCCAATTTTTTTTTTTAAAATGTACTTTTTAATAGCTACTTCTTTTTTACGAAAAAAAAAACTCAAAATTTTAGAAAAATTTAATTTTTTCTTTCGCCTTTTTTCTTTTCTTAATTTCATAAAAACAAAAATTTTCAAAAAAATCATGTAATTTCGCAAAACAATCCTTGCTCAAAGCTTACACAATGAAGAAATCAATGGCCAAAGAAAATAACTAAACTAAATAACACTAAATTGTGATGAAAAGATTCTCTTACTCTAGTCATGTATCCCATCCCTGTGTCTGAGTTTTGATTGAATTTTTACTTGTTAAGTTTCCAAATAAAAATCAAGGATTGTGATTTCGTTTTTTTAGTTAATTTCAGTCTATTGATTTTAAGAAATATTGCGAGAATTATTTCGATATGTAAAGAAAAATGTAGAAATTTCGAGAATACATGAAATATATAATGAATTTTGAGGATATATTAAATATGTGAAAAAATAAGATGTAATAAAATAAATCTGTTAAACATATTAAATAAAGCCTAAATACCAAGAAATGAAACAAACATGAAATCGACATATAATAAGAAAATCAAAGATTGGTTTAAAAAATCAATATATAAGTAGAATAAATGATAATTAGAAAATTAGAGAGTGGTTTCAAAAATCAACAAATAATTACAAGAAAAAAAAAACTCAAAATTTACAAAAAAAAACCCATTGAAAAAAATGTAATTTTGGTACTTGGTTTTTGTATTTTTACGAAAATTTTAGAAAAAGATCTCAAAAATTTTTGAACAAAATCCTCGAAAAAAGTGTAATTATTTCTTTCACCCTTTTTTTGTAATTTCAAAAATTGAAATTTTCGGCAAAATTTCACATGATTTCGCGAAATCTCATTCCTTGTTCTTAACATTTTATAATTAATTTGAAGTATCTTATTAAATTTACGTAAGTCCGATTTAGTACGAAGTTAACTTGAGTTTTAAAAATGATGTGTCGAAATAGTAGTTTACTAGGGTATTCCCCGTGCCTTCGACACTCAACTTTGGCAAGGGCCATTTTAGTCCTATGCGAATATAAATTTTATCCAAACACCCTTCCTTCCCCTACTATGTGATCCGTTAGATCTTTATATTTTTTATGTCATAATATTGAAATTACTTAGGATGTCAGTTATTTTTTGAAAAAAATGCATACGGCGTGAAATGCATGTTTAAAACTTTAAGCGTTCGTATTAATGTTAGATTTCTTTAGAAAGATATTCAAAAATGAATTTCAACCATACCAAGTTTACTAAAATTCGACAACTATAACTAGATAGATATGACGATTTATATTTTTAAAAAATACAAAACTTTTATTTCACGTATGCATTCTACCAACTTTTTTTTTTAACCTTTTTGTCTATTTTCTTTGCCCTTCTACTTCTAACTTATTTACAAAAATGTCATTGTTGATAATGAATCTCTACCATCAACATCTTCCCAAACATTCAATCTTGATTGTTTTTTATCTCAAACATCATTCTGATTTGTAAGATAGACTAGGATTTTCCCGTACCACTGGCACTACCGTACGATGTTAAATATTTTCATCGCGGCTTATCTTTCGCAATGCCTTTTCAGGGCTTACTGTGTTGAAAAATCTCCCGGTAATCCTTTGGAGATTTTAGCTCAACATGCTATTAGCACTTGGTATGTGGGCTTAAACTAAACCATAATTAAAAAAATTATTAAAAATCTTACCTATCGCTTCAAGGTGTAATTAAAAAAAAATCCATGTAAATGAAACAAAGTGAAAAAAATGAATATTTTTCGCCACTTGAGACCGTTGGCATGACCATTCAATTTCTCATATTTTTTTTAGAAAATTTCACAATCGTCCTTGTTTCTTAGCATTTAATGAAACACAACCACAAAATCCACCTAACCAGATGTCAATAATGTGTGTTGAAACATGTAACTTATAGATTTGAAATATGAAAGATTTGTAGAGATTATTAGGCTAGAGGCATGGGAAAGTGAAAATAAAGAATCGTGCAAGATGTGTAGTGTGTGTAAAATTGTGTGGTAAACATATATGAACTGTTCCACGGAGTGAATTAATTGATATATTTGTCCTCCATCCGAAACTCAAATAAATAAGAATAAATGAGGAATGAATTTAGCATGATCCCAATTTATTCAAATAATAATTCGATGTTACCATAAAAAAAGTTCATTCAAGACGTGTCACTAATATACTATTACCACTAAACATATTTTTAATATTCAAGATTGCGGCACATGTACCATTACCACTAAACATATTTTTTTAATATATATTATGACATTCATCTTTTTAATATCAATTGCGGCATTAACTCAATTACAAATATTTAATGTTTCTTCGGTAACTTAAACTAAATTAAGCATAAATTTTTTGTGAAATTTTGACAATCAACCTTACTATAACATTACTCCACATGCTAAATGTTTAAGTATGATAAATAAATAAATATACTTACATACCTAATCATCACCATCAACATAAGAAAAATAAATAAATAAATAAATAAATGTTGGGCATGGGAATTGACCCCATATACTTTTATTGGGGATTGATTGAAGGTAAGACTTAAAGACTAACCATTAGATGAAATGAATATCAACTATGAATTATGTTTATCTACAAACTTATCTCTTGGTGGTTTAAGTTTTATGTTATCCGTTAGATTCTTATATTTGGGTAAATCACATCCGTCTTTTATCTCCAACCCCAAATACAATTATCAATTGTAATATAGACTATGGTATTTCTTTGCCATTGACACGATAAAAGTTTAACATGATAAATAGAGTTTATTCTACTTTATTAAAACGTTGGGTATGATAATCGAACTCATGTACTCTTAGTGTTTTAAGTTCTATGTGATCCGTTAGATTCTTATATTTGGGTAAATCTCATCCGTCTTTTATCTCCAACCTCAAATGTCATTCTGATTTGTAATATAAACTAAGATATTCCCCGTGTCGCTGGCACGACAAAAGTTTAACATGACAAATAAAGTTCATTCTACTTTAAATATCAAGATAAATAAATATCAAAATGTTGGGTATTGAAATCGAACCCATGCATTCTTGGTGCTTTAAGTTCTATAAGATTCGTTAGATTCTTATATTTGAATAAATCTCAACAGTCTTTTATCTCAAACCTCAAACATCATTCTGATTTGTAATATAGATTAGGGTATTCCTCGTGCCTTCGATACTCAAATTATGATTTCAACTTTGCCTAGAGATATTTCAGTCCTATACGAATATAAATTTCAGCCAAACACCCTCCCCTCACTTCTCTATGATCTGTAAGATATGATTTTTTGGGTAAACCTCATGGCATGCCAACCCGTTCGTGCCTACGTCGCCATGAACACACTCACTTTGCCCAAAAAATCAATTGGAAAACATAAAAGTTATAATACAAAGCTACTCAACAAATTTGAATTTGCATACAATGTCAAATACTCAAAAATACCCAACTGTAAATTTATGTGTACAAATCAAAATAGATTTTGTAAAAAAATAATAAACTTATACTTGAAAGATAAGTAATTAAAAGCACGAGAGATGAAAGAGTGTAAATGATGGTTAAGAGAAATCGAAAGATGAGAAACTGAAAGAGTGTAAGAGATATTGAAATATGAGAAATTGTCTTGAATCGTTAGATCTTTGTGTTAGATCGTTGGTACGATAAAAGTTTAATATGATAAATAGAGTTTATTCTACTTTAAATATCAAGATAAATAAATATCAAAATATTAAGTATGAGAATCGAACTCATGCACTCTTGATGTTTTAAGTTCTATGTGATCCGTCAGATTCTTATATTTGGGTATTCCCCGTACCATTGGCACTATAAAAATTTAAAGCTTGTCAAAACATGATCACCCTTCAGTTTTCATCTTTCATACTTACTTGTCTAATCACCACCATCAACAATTGAAAGAAAAAAATATCAAAATGTTAGATATGGAATCGAACTCATGCACTCTTATTGGGGATTGATTGAAGGTTAGATATAAATGTTAATTTGAAGTCCCGATTATTAGATAAAACGAATATCAACCATTAGATGAAACTTATCTGTTGGTGCTTTAAGTTCTATATGATCTGTTAAATTTATATTTTTAGTTAAATCTCAGCTATCTTTTATTTTCATCCTCAAACACCCTTCTCATTTGTATGATTGATGAAGCATATTATATCTTCCATTCTGCGACTAGCTTTTCCGCACTCACATATTTGAGGGCCAAGAAGTTAAGAGTCCAGACTCCAAATCACCTGCTCCATGGAGCAGGGATTGGATTCTAATATTCCACGGTCCTCACAAAGTTATGTTGACACATCAGCCACTATAAATAAATAAAGAAACTGTTTTACCCATAAATCAAGGAAACCATTTTAATTACGAAACCCAACTAACCAAAAACAACTCATCGTCTTCATCAAACCATTTTATTTTTTTCAAAAATAAAGACTAACAGAAAAAAAAAAATCTGAAAAACATAAAGAAGAACAATTCCAGGCACCTAGAATTTCTGCATAGAGAAATCAAGGAAACTATCAAAGCTCGACTGTTTGCAATTATTTAAATATATAAAAACACGGTTTTTTCCTTCTTAAGACGAAACCCATAGGTTTGTGTGCCATTATTTAAAAACACGGACAACGCGTGAGTTTGCTACGTTCCTCTCTTCAACACGGACAGCACGCGAAACAAAGACATTAATTCTAGGGAGTGAGGGATAGGTTCCATCCCCTTCGAGATAAGCAAAAATACCTCGAGATGCGCGGCGTAGCTCCTTAGAAGGGCTCGGGATTCATAGTTTAAAAACCTCCTGAAGTCAGTGAGTGCTCTCTCACTAATCATCAACTCATCAATAATAATGGCTCTGGTTGGGGTGGAAACTAATGGGATCAAAGGAGGAATGAAGAAGGCAGAAATGGTGAAAAGATTGGAGGATGGGTTGATTCCAGATGAGGAAATCAAGAAGCTCATCAAGGTTGAACTCAAAAGGAGACTTGAATTGGGATACAAACCCACCCATGAACAACAACTTGCTCAACTTCTTGACTTTGCTCATTGTATGTATCTCTCTCTTATTCCATCTCCATTCTTTGTTTGTTAAAGAATTTTGCTACTTGGATTGTCTCATTAACTTGTGTTAATGAAATGCATCGAGATATGTGTTGTAAAGTTTCCACGCACGTAACATTTTTTTTGTGTTTTCTCTTTTTATTTTTATTTTTATATGATTTCTACATCTTAAATACTGTTATCATGAAAGCTGATGATTATCATATAAGGATCATAAATGCAGCTTTGAGAAAAATGGAAATTGCAAACGAGATAGAGGCTTTGGATTCCCAAGTGTATGAGATACCAGTCTCCTTTCTTGAAATTTTCCATGGCCCAGCCCTAAAACAAAGGTATACCATTTTGTTAATTAGAATAAAGTGATTTGCTTTAGAAATTGTTATAAGAGCCGAAAAATGACTTAGAAACAAAAAATTGTAAATCTACAGTAATTTGTAGAACAATTCACCATGTTTGATGAAATTATGTCATAACAAAAGACACAATTTTTTTATTTTTATAACTTAATTGAAAATGTATTGTTTGTTATAGTTTACTGTAAATTTCGCAAAGATATCACTTCGAATTTGGAAACAACGTAATCTCATTGGCAACCCATACAAAGAAAAAATGAGTTAGGTAGCTTTTGGGCTCATTTTGTCTCAATATTTATTTATTCACTTATTTAACGAAAATAAATTTGTATATATATATATATATCAGAAATTCTAAATGGCGAAGAAACCAACGAGGGGAGGGTGTGACCACTCACCTCCTCGAGATGCGCGCCTGCACATTTGAAATGCGCAGCAGTGCGAATCTCGAGGGGGGTGGTGAGTGGTAAAACCCCTCCCCCTCACTGGTTTCTTCGCCCCTTTCCTCGACAATAAGAAAGGTTCTATATATATTCATAATATTATATAAACAAAAAATTGTTTTGGTTTTGATTTTATAGCTCCTGCTACTTCAAAGATGAATCAATGACACTGGAACAAGCAGAGATGGCAATGTTGGATTTGTACTGTGAGAGAGCGGAGATTCAGGATGGCATGAGTGTGCTGGATTTAGGATGCGGTCTCGGATCCCTTGCATTGCACATTGCTCGAAAGTACAAAAATTGTCGCGTTAGTGCAACTACCAATTCCATGTCACAAAAACAATACATTGAGAATCGATGCAAGTACGTCAAATTTTAATTTCTCTTACTTAATGTGAAGTAACATTTCATTAAATAAGCTCTACATTTTTGGTGCCTTAAATTAGATCACATCATTTGTCAAATGTGGAGGTTATACTGGCAGACGTAGCAACACAAAACATGGATGACACTTTTGATCGTATAATGGTCGTTGGATTATTTGAGGTGGGAATCACTAGTGGTCTTACTTTATTATTTTGATCTAGTTTAAGCTAAGTTCGTAATTTTTATCTTTATTTATTTTCAGCACATGAAAAATTACGAACTTCTTCTAAGGAAGATGTCCAAATGGCTATCACAAGATGGGCTTCTTTTCGTCGACCATGCATGCCACAAGGCCTTTGTTTCTCACTTTCAGGTAAATTGAAGGGTTTTTTTTTTTTTTTTTCCCTTATATTTTAAAATTGTGGATCACTCGACAAGTCGTTGTTTATTGTTATAGCCTCTTGACGATGATGATTGGTTCACGGAATACGTCTTCCCTGCCGAGACATTTATTATACCATCGGCCTCTTTCCTACTGTATTTTCAGGTGAATATTTCTAAAATTAAATTTGTCTAGCTCACAGTAAAAGTTAGCCCGAGTGCAACTGAAGTTAGTTTTTTTTTAGGCATGCTATGCAGGGTTTTAAGGATCCCTTGATCTTTTTATTAAAAAAAACAAAACAAAAATAAAAAAAACTCAATTACAATCTCTCGAGGGCCCAGTCACCCTTTGTTGCTAAATGTGTTTTATTTTATATATGCATGGCAGGATGATGTTTCAGTTGTGAACCATTGGATTCTTAGTGGAAAGCATTTTTCACGAAGCCAGTAAGAAAAACAAAAATGAATGACGTTCCTGTTAATTCAGTTAATTTCTTGTAACTATGTTGATGAATTCGTTGTGTAAAAAATTGCAGCGAAGAGTGGTTGAAGAAATTGGACACAGAGGTTGACGCTGTGAAACTTTTATTTAAGTCATTTCTAGAGAGTGAGGAAGCTGTAACGAAGTTGATTAACTACTGGAGAGGTTTCTGCTTTTTCGGAATGGAACTTTTTGCATATAACAATGGCGAAGAATGGATGAGTTCTCATGTTCTCTTTAAGAAAAATGAATAAACATGTATGGGAAGACAAAGGTGGTGGGGTTATATGTATGATTCTAAACCTCTAATGTTATGTAATGTACTGTGAAAGTTTAAACTCTCCACAGTGATACCATCAAGAATAATTTCGAAAAATTGTTTGTTCCAAGTGCAAATCACTGATACTTATGGCTTTATAGAACATCACCATGTACAATATAACTATACCAGTAGCTATCGATGGGTACATTATATTACGACTATTGGATTGATCCATAAACCCTAAATTCATGGGCACTAATTTCCATTTTTTTCCTTTATTAGTATACTATTTTTATGCCTAAGAGTTGTATTTGCAGCCGCTGCTACTTCAAAGATGAATCAACTAGACTTGACCAGGCCAAGATTGCAATGTTGGACTTATACTGTGCAAGAATCTAAATCAAAGATGGTTGAACTGTCCTCGATCTAGGCTGCGATTGGAGATCCCTCATTTTGTACATAGCTCAAAAGTACGGAAATTGTCGTGTGCTACTGGCATTATGAATCAATTAATCCCACAAAAGGAAGACATAACTTAATTTCTTTTTATTAATCAACAACGTTGGATTGAATCATAACCCTTTTCACTGCATTGCATAATTTGCCAACATGCGCATTTTGTTGTTACAACCTCTTGTTAGAGAATTAATCTAGACTAGTTCTAGAAGAGTTGTGTCTTTTGGTGTTCCAATGTGTCTTTTAGTATTACTAAGTGTCTTTTACTAAGAGATGTGTCTTTTACTAAGTGGTCATGTGAGTCCTATTTAAACCCATGTATTATTTGGTTTCAATCAATGTGAATCAAGTGAGTTCTCTACACATAAGAGTTCTAGTGTTATCAAGAGATTACAATCTCTCTTGTTTTCCTTATTCTTTTTCATTCACATAGTTGGTTAAATCCCAACAAATTGGTATCAGAGCCTAGTTGAGAGAACCATGGCGTCCAACAACAACAATTCCGTCCAACCTCCACTTCCTTTTCTTACCAGTAAAAACTACAATCATTGGAGAATGAAGATGATGGCCCTATTTGGTTCACAAGACCTATTGGAGATCGTAGAGATTGGTTTCCAAGAGCCCGAAGATGAAACAACTCTTAATGCACAAAACTTGGCCGAGTTGAAGTCTAACCGCAAGAAAGACTACAAAGCCAAGTATTTCATTATGCAAACAATAGATGAAGTTATTTTGGACAGAATTTCAGTAGCCACAACGGCTAAACAAGCTTGGGATATTCTTTATTCTTCATACAAAGGAGATGACAAAGTCAAGATGGTGCGTCTACAAACTCTTCGAGGGGAGTTTGACACACTAAGAATGAAGGAGTCCGAGACTATTGAAGACTACTTCAATCGGGTTATCTCAATTGTCAACCAATTGAGATTGAATGGTGAGAATCTAGAAGACCAAAGAATTGTCGAAAAGATCCTTCGGAGTTTGACTCGAAAATTTGAGTCTAGTGTTGTTGCTATTGAAGAATCCAAGGATTTATCTTCTTTGTCGGTGGAGAGTTTATTGGGATCACTACAATCCCATGAACTACGAATGAAGCAATATGATTCTAGTTCTATTGAACAAGCCTTTCAAACGCAAGTCTCTTTTAGAGATACCTCTAAAGATGGCTTGAGAGGAAGAGGTCGTGGAAGAGCCACTTCTCGTGGTAGAGGAATAGGCTATGGTGGACAAGAGAAATCTCATGATGGTGAGGCTTCATCTTATCGAGGAAGAGGGAGAGAAAGATCTTCCTTATCAAATATTCAATGCTATCGTTGTCATATGTATGGCCATGTCAAGAAATATTGTAGAAAGAAGATGGAGGAGGACAACAAAGAATCCAATTTTATGCATGAGGAGGAAGAAGACAATCTTTTCCTTACATGCAATGTTCATGGCGCTTCCTTAGAAGATGTGTGGTTCGTGGATAGTGGTTGTAGCAACCACATGACCGGGAACAAGAAGGCCTTTGTTGAGATAAATGAGACATTTCAAAGTGAAGTTAGAACCGGAGATGACAACAAGCTTCATGTCAAAGGAAGGGGTGATATTCTTGTCAAAACCAAGCAAGGAATAAAGCGGATCTCAAATATATTTTATGTTCCAGGCCTTAAGCACAATCTCTTAAGTGTTGGGCAACTTCTTTTGAAGGGATATGAAGTCAATTTCAAGGGAGCTTTGTGTGAGATCAAAGATAAGAATGATGTTATCATTGGAAAGGTGGGAATGACCAAAAGCAAAATGTTTCCTTTATCTTTCCAAAGTAACATTAATTCTTGTTTATATACTACTCAAGACAAGTCTTGGCTATGGCATTATCGATATGGTCACTTGAGTTTTAAAACTCTATCTCTTATGGGCAAGAAGAATCTTGTGGAGGGCTTGCCTACAATTCAACTTCAAGATACAGTATGTGAAGGATGTGTCTTGGGTAAGCATAGTAGGAATTCTTTTCCTAGTGGGAAGGCATGGAGAGCATCAAAGCCACTTGAGCTTGTGCACACCGATCTTTGTGGGGCAATGCATACTACTTCAATTGGCGGTAATCGTTATTTTGTTACCTTCATTGATGACTATAGTAGGAAGACTTGGATATACTTTCTAAAACAAAAATCGGAAGTATATGGTTGTTTCAAAAATTTCAAGGCTTTTGTTGAAAAGCAAAGTGGTTTCCAATTGAAAACTCTTCGCTCGGATCAAGGGGGAGAATATATTGATCATGGGCTTCGAGATTTCTTAAAAGAGCATGGTATTCGACATCAATTTTCAGTCCGTGGTACCCCACAACAAAATGGAGTCGCCGAAAGAAAAAATCGCACAATTATGGAGTTGGCTAGAAGTATGTTGAAGGCCAAGGGATTGCCAAATTCCTTTTGGGCGGAAGCGGTAGCATGTGTTGTTTATCTATTGAATCGTTCCTCTTCTAAAAGTGTGCAAGATAAGACGCCACAAGAAGCTTGGAGCGGACACAAACCAAGTGTTGATCACTTGAGAATTTTCGGAAGCATTGCCTATTCACATGTACCGGATGAAAGAAGGAAGAAGCTAGATGACAAGTCCGAGAAATGCATTTTTGTTGGATATAGTGAATGTTCCAAGGCATACAAGTTGTATAATCCCCTCACCAAGAAACTTATTATAAGCCGTGATGTGAAGTTCAATGAAGGAGAATCTTGGAATTGGAAAGAAAATGCAACCAAAGAAAATTCAAGTTGCATAGAAATCGAAGAAGAAATTGAAGCTCCAATTGAAGAAAACGAAGAGGATGGTGTTCCACCTTCTTCTCCCAATTCTACTTCATCACCCTCTTCATCTTCAAGTTCAACTTCAACTTCAAGTTCCCCTTCGAAGAAGACAAGGAGTATCCAAGATCTTTATGAACAAACAAGTAGCAATTTGGGTGACGATTTGGCCAATTTGGATGATGATTTGGTTAATTTTGCTTTGTTTGTTGATGCCGATCCACTTATGTTTGAAGAGGCTTCTAAAGATGAGAAGTGGAAGCTTGCAATGGATAATGAAATTGATGCTATTCAAAGAAACAAGACTTGGGAACTTGTTGATCTCCCAAATGGCAAGAAACCCCTTGATGTGAAGTGGGTTTACAAAACAAAATTGAACTCAAAAGGCGAGGTTGATAAGCACAAAGCACGCTTGGTGGTGAAAGGCTACAAACAAAAGTATGGTGTTGATTTCCAAGAAGTATTTGCACCCGTGGCTCGCCTTGAAACAATTCGAACAGTACTTGCATTGGCAGCTCAAAGAGAATGGAAAGTCTATCAAATGGATGTCAAATCGGCATTCTTGAATGGCTTTCTTGAGGAGGAAGTTTATATAACTCAACCACCTGGTTATGTGAAAATTGGAGAAGAAAAGAAAGTATGTCATTTGGAAAAAGCCTTATATGGGCTTAAACAAGCACCAAGGGCATGGTATAGTCGTATTGATGGCTATTTTTTGAAGAATGGTTTTAAAAGATGTCCCTTTGAACATACTCTATACACCAAGGAAGGATCTCATAATGATTTTTTGATAGTATGCTTATATGTTGATGATTTAATCTTCACCGGAAGTTGTTCAAGTATGAATGAAGATTTCAAGAAAGCTATGATGAATGAGTTCGAGATGACCGATATGGGACTACTCCATTATTTTTTGGGCATTGAAGTTAAACAACAAAGAGATGGGATTATCATCACTCAACGGAAGTATGCACAAGAGTTATTAAGAAAGTTTAGAATGGAGGGCGCACTACCAATTAGCACACCTATGGAGGCTGGTTTGAAGCTAAGCAAATGTGAAGACAATAGGCATGTTGATGGAACTCTTTATAGAAGTCTTGTTGGTAGTCTTATGTACTTGACTTCCACTAGACCCGATCTTATGTTTGCGGTGAGTATGCTTAGTAGATTCATGGAATCTCCTAGGCAAAATCATTGGGAAGCTGGAAAAAGAGTCTTAAGGTATGTGAGTGGAACAATTCATGAAGGCATTCAATTCACGAAAGTGGAAGAACCAAGTTTGGTAGGTTATTGTGATAGTGATTGGGGAGGAAGTGTTGATGATAGTAAAAGCACTTCCGGATATGTTTTTAATATTGGTTCCGGCGCAATCTCATGGGCATCTAAAAAGCAAGCTATTGTGACTCTCTCTACAACCGAGTCTGAATATGTCTCACTGGCTTTTGCATCTTGTCAAGCACTTTGGTTGATTTGGGTTTTGAGTGAACTCAAGCATGGACCTGTTAGTTCTCCTACACTGTTTTGTGATAACAGTTCGGCTATTTCACTTACAAAGAATCCGGTTTTTCATGGCAAAAGCAAGCATATAAGGATCAAATATCATTTCATTCGAGACTTGGTTAAGGAGGGACATATCAATGTGAAATTTTGCAGATCTCAAGATCAAGTTGCCGATATTTTCACTAAAGCTTTGAAGACTGACACATTCAACAAATTGAAGAAGAAGCTTGGAATGGTGATAGTCTAGCTTAAGGAGGGATGTTAGAGAATTAATCTAGACTAGTTCTAGAAGAGTTGTGTCTTTTGGTGTTCCAATGTGTCTTTTAGTATTACTAAGTGTCTTTTACTAAGAGATGTGTCTTTTACTAAGTGGTCATGTGAGTCCTATTTAAACCCATGTATTATTTGGTTTCAATCAATGTGAATCAAGTGAGTTCTCTACACATAAGAGTTCTAGTGTTATCAAGAGATTACAATCTCTCTTGTTTTCCTTATTCTTTTTCATTCACATAGTTGGTTAAATCCCAACAGTTACAACCTCTTGATGATGATGAATGACTACTACTTTCTCCCTACCAGCCCAGTACCATTCCCGCGTCTTTTTTTCCTTCTTTCTTTTTGAAGTGTTTTAAAATAATTAAATCTGCCTGCTTCATCTATCACTATAAACCAATCTATCATTATAAACCAGTCAATATCCTCAATAATTTTCTTGCATTACTTGGCATATTTCAATTGCGAACCATTGGGTTCTCAGCGGGAAGCATTTTCACGCTGCAAAGCAAAGAAAATCATACATATATCTTTAAAAAATAAAAATAAAATAAAAAATATATAATATGTTGTTTGTAATTGTTAACCTTATTTGGTGATCAATGAATGCATGATTTGTTTTATATGACGCAGCAAAGAGTGGTTGAAGAAATCAGACACAAAAGTCGATGCCATAAAAGTTGTATCGAAGCCATTTTGGGCCGCAAAAATTATTTATTTTATTTTTTATAACAGCAAGCAGGGTTTTATGGACCCCTTAACCTTTATATTAATAAAGATAGAAAAACTCAATAGCGAAGAACAATTGATTTTTCATGTAGTTGGTAGAACTTGACCGAGAACAATGCTGAACAACATTTGTCTGGATAATCAGATTTTGACTGCCATTCTTATTTTTTCAAAATAAAATCAATTGCGTTTGTTTCTTAAGTTTTTTTTTCAAAATCATAAAATCGCTCATAAGTTAGGTATTTAATAAAACTAACTGCAAAATGAGGCACAGAGGAATTGTTATCTCAGTTTGTGGTTGTCTCACTTACCATCTGGCAGATCCACAACCAGGTTGTTTTCAACAAAGCCAAACCCTGCACCCAATTGTTTCTCTCCTCCTTCCATCATGCCTGGTTAGCATGGCACAAGAATTGGTTCACTACCAGCTCTAGGGAGGCACCTCTAGATATCACCTCGATATCCAATATTCTTTCAACAACCAAAAATGGACACTCCTCCTGCATTCCAACTTCTCACCAAGATACCACTCTCGGCCCCCTTTCTACGATAATGACAGCTCATACTACATTTTCATACCCAAATTCAGTTAGCACCCTACTACAGACTTAACCTTAGATCCAATCTACGACAACCTTTTCCTCTTGTCTTGGACCCCGATACGATCTGATTCAATGTTGATACTTGTTTTTTTTATCACTCCAAACAGAGAGCTATCGGTGTTCATGCTATAGATCTTCATGGGCGCGTGTTTCCTACTGTTGCCTGCCCAATCGTGGGAAAGGTTTTGGATAGCACTATGGTGGAGTGCTACGCAGGAGAGGCTGCCATGCTCCTTATTCAGGCACAAAAGTGGAGGACTGGTTTTCTATTTGGTGATTCAGCGAATATGATTGATGTTCTCCATAATGATGATTCTAGCTCAACTTTTGCTATAGATTGGGTCTCGCGTCCACTTATTAGCAATATTAGACTCCTTTTATTTTTTAGGGTTGATAGGATGAGAGAGAAACCAAACTTATCCGCTATTGAAGGTTTAAAGGTTTCTGATCATTCAACACTTAGCAATGGATCAAAGTTCAAATCTTCGAGAAGATTTAGTGTATATATATTGGCTTGAATTTCAAGTACAAGCTTTTGTGTGGCTAAAAGTGGAGGAGGTGAAGTGATTGGGGAAGTCTGAATAAGTAGTCGTGGTGGAGGTTGTAATGGTACAATGTCAAAGATTTTGTTTTGTGTGTGGCTTGAAATATTCGCGACGATGGAAATTGTTGTTTTTTGACTCATACTGCATTGTGTTCAAATTGGAAACTTCTCTCTCTATGAAGTTTAAAAACTACACAATTATGAGGTTTCTTTTTTAGCAAGGAATTGGTTTTAGCAACAAACTAATATAGGAGTTGACTTCTTCGTGGAAGTCGTTTTTAAATAGGAATTCTTGGTGAAGAAGTTGTATGAAAATTGAAAACCTAAATGGAGGTGTTTGTCTATGAGATAAAACTCTCCTATTTTGGATGCTTCTTCTTCATGTCATACAAACTCATCTTGAGTGGGTATTAGGACAGACTTTGTTTTATGCAATACAAAGTTTCTTTGGAAGATTCTTGTAGAAAATTAAGAGGAAAAGTCAGCTTTCTTGTTTGAGAGTTCTTTTTGTGTATTTTCTTCTTTATGTATTTTGGAATTAATAAGAAAGGAAAACCTTCATCATTTGTCGATGTAGGCTATTGTCGAGCTATATAATCTTTGTGTGTTTTGTGTGTGACTGCCATTGTTAGTATATTACTCTTTGTTGATGTGCTTCTTCTTGAAAATATTAAGATAGATCTTGGGTAGTTTCTTCTTCTTCTTGTTAGTTTATTACTCTCTTTATCTTGATCTTTTTTAAAAGAAGAAAACCAACAAAGAGAGTAATAAACTAACAACACTAATCACAGAAAAAGCACACAAGGATGTACCATGGTTCAACAATTTCTACATCCACGATGATGATGATCTTTTCTTCTTATTAATTCCAAAAAAAAAGAAACAAGAAAATATACGAACGAACTCTCAAACAAGATTGACGGTTTTTCCCTCTTAATTCTCTACAATAATCTCTCTAAAAAAATCTTTGTTTTGTGCGATACAAAGTCTATCTTAAACTCACTCAAAATGAGTTTATATAACATGAAGAAGAAGCATCCAAAATTGTTATCTCTCAGTCAAACACCTCCTTTGAGGTCTCCAATTTTTTCTACAACTTCTTCATGAAGAATTCCAAATTAAAACAACTTTCAAAATAAGTCAACTCCTAATTAGTTTGTTGCTAAACCAATTCCTTGTTCAAGAAGAAAACCACATAGTTGTGTAGTTTCAAAATCCATAATTTCAAAGAGAAAACTTTACAATTTTGACGCATTGCAATATGAGCCAAAAACAGTAGTAGTTCATTCTTGAAAAAGTATACTCAAAATTTTCACCTTCATCACTAAAACCATTAAAAATCGACTTTTAAAAATGAATGTGATACAGTCATTTTTCGCTCCCTGCTTTGACATGCTGACCTGCCCAAGGAACGCACATGAGCCACAAACCACCATTGTGGTGGCCGATGACACTCTGATGCTAAAGTTAGACAGGGATCTGAGGAAGGTGTAATGTTGTAAAAAGTGAATTTGTAGCGTACCTTAGCTTACCAACCTCGTGTCTTATTTATAGTGCTGGAGTTCTAGTTCGACCAGGCCATCGATGACATAGTTTAGGTAAAAAGATATTCTTAGAGATCCTTCCCTAATTAGGAGTCGTGTTGTGGAGGGGAGTTTCCCTGATAGCCTTGTGATCCTAGATATGCAGGAGATAGTTCTCGTTCTGAGAGCAGTCTGTAGATAAAAGTCTCCATGTGTGACATATACTCTAGAATTTGCTCCTTAGTTGGAAGCGAAAATTTGTTGTAATTGTCCGTCCGAAGGTCATCCTCGAGATATTTGCCTTAGCAGAGCTTATGGGTATTGAGGATGGTTGTGAGATACGTGGGCTTAACAGTGTCACGCCCTGATTTTCGAAGAAAACAAAAATCCCAAAAATCCACGTAGGATTATCCGTTTCCCCCAAAACTCGGAACGTGAAAATTCAATTACAACAGAAACAAATAGCAGCAACTACTAAACATGATTAAATTACTGAAACAAATAAAACTCTAACCCGGAGAAGACTGGCATGGCTAACTCACTAGCAAAACTCCAGGAACGCAGCTCAAAGTCTCTAAACCTTAAAGGCTAATCGGCTACATTCCAAAAGGAATGTACCCAAGAAGCAAAAGCTCACTTGGGTCAGCAATAAAGCTGGTGTGAGAAATCTTCATCCAAAAAATTCAATAAATCCACACATGACAACATTAAAATAAACCAAACAATAAATAACCACACCATCAGGTAGTTCCTCAATGAGGCAATGGTGTTATCATCCTAATAAATAAATATGCATTATTTATTACTAATAAATAAAATTTATGAGTTATCAATCCTCATAAATGCAACAACAATATAATTCATAATCATATTAGACTATTATTGAAATATTAAACAAACACATTTTTCTACCTTTAGGAAGACATGTAGTTCTCATTCAATGGTTGAATGAGCATTTAGTTTCTTCCTTTAAGGTAATCATGCACATACAAAAAAAAAAAAAAATTCTCGCTTCTTTTCCACAATTGCACCATCCTCCTTGTGCCGAACACACCTCACCCAAGTGTGCCTCCCTTGCCTTCGAAACCACTCGGAGCGTACATGTTCCAAGTGGGGTGCCACCTCGAGGAACATGTCATCTCACCCGACGTTCGATCCATGGCAAGCATTTCCTAAATCTACACGTACAACCGAACGCACATGGAACGGTGCACTGATATGCAAGCAAGTCTGCATACCCATAATAATATCACACGTATACAAGCAAGTCTGTATACAAAAATTTCTTTTTTTTTCGGAGTTGTGGAAAAGAGCATAAAAAAACTAAAACTCAAAACTCTTTTATGGTGACACTTTGTCAACCATAAGTAAATCAACCACAGTATCCACCGTTCTTTCGGAGAACAAGTAATATTTGACACATTGCCAATTCACACATCTCATCTCTTTGCATCATATGAAAAACAATATGCACACCAATTCGCATAACAATACAAATACTCAAACTAAAACAAGTGTTCAGTTATATTCTAGCCAATATCTCTTACTAGAAAATTTCTTCTAGCCCTAAACTAAATAAGTATTTAATCCTACACAAAGTTAATACAGACAAGACATTATCCCTTAAGCTACCACTTCTAACAAGTTGCAAAGAATAACAGGGGCAACAGATGCTTATATATATAAAACCATACAACAAGAAAACATGCAATTTGACAGATAAAGATTTGTTTCGTCAAGTGAAAAAGAAAAGAAAGAAAAGGTTCTGCTAATTATATTTTGTTGTGTTTCCCACATTCTAATAGTTTTCTATCCTCACTTGAACAATGAATACAACCTAACAATCCAACTGTATCATGATATATCCTCATCTCGAACCAAAAATAACTCGATCATTACAAAAGAAATTCTCATTAGAAAAAGAAATCCAAATCTTTATTGGTTCTAACTCAATTACCCAATCAATCAATGAAAAGGAAACCCTGTTACTGATTCAACAAAGTTCCCATCAGTTAAATAGAATCAACCCCAAACATGCAAATTTAAATTAATCTATGATGTTATTTATTCATCAAATCCAATACTCAATAACCAAACATCAATTAAACAGTAGAAACCCCACAACTAAACGATAATCAAACCAATGAAAATAAAAGATTTGCTCAAATCATCTGGATAAATGAACTCATTACAGGATTCAATCAAAGATGCAAAGAATCAGAATATCAACATGAACACACATTCATGAAAATAAAAACCCCATCATCAAAGCCTAAAAATCCTTAATTCAGTCAAAAAAAAAAAACAAGGATTTGCAAGATACAGGGAATAAGAAAACTCACGGATTCAGTCTCTCCATCCATCACCACGGCACGTGGCCTCCCAAGCACATCTTTTTCAACTGATATTAGAGTGAATTTTTATCAGCAGCGTTTGAAGAATGTATTATTTCTTGTCTTACTAAACCCACTTTATAAAATTATGACATGTACATGTTTTCCTTTTATTGATATGATCCAGAGCAACACTTTGCTTCAATAAAGGATCCTAATGAACATTCATTACTAGAGTGACATGTCTGATAGAATGCCCTTCTCTTAGCCTCTTGCAAATTTTCTTTATCAAGTGAGTGGCTATTATTAAGTTTACAATTAATTGGCATCACCCCATTTCTTAGATTCTAGATGCCAATGAAACATAGTATGAGATGGTCAAGACAGAGTTTTTATCATCCAAACCCCAACCCATGCATGCTCAGCTCTCAGTTACAACTAATTTATTAAAAAAAAATGATTGCATAACTGAATTAGAACAGATGCATATTCCCATGTTATGTTGTTCATGGTCTACGGAAATCTTACCGAGTGTTCGAAATTGATCATGCGTATTCACTGTTGAACCTGGAGGTAAAGATGTAGTAGAAGAATCAGTAGAAGGAAATGTTGGGGCTAATTGTGCAGCTTCTCTTATTGCTGTGCATGATTCATTCAGCCCTCAAATGCACTTCATGCCCAAGACTTCACTGGTTGTTTGTCCCTAATACACATAACCTTCCCGCCAATGGACAGTAAGACCCATGATTCTTTGTAACTGCTAGACAAACCCTTTTCCACTTGCGATATTCTTATACTCCAAACCTTTTCAAGTTTATGTAACCAGTCAATTTTATTCATCACTGCAGTCTCCCTGTGAACAAAGATCGATAACATCTTCTTATCTATGCTTGACAACCGTTCAGCAAGCAGATCAGCCGTCCCTATCTTGTCTCTCCCTCGATCTCATCTCATCTCCTGATCGCAGCCCCTTTCGCCAGTTTCGTCTCTCACAATCAGCCGCCAGAGGAGAAAAATCGTGAAGAAGGGAAAAGGGAAAAGGAAGGAGAAAAGAAGGAGAGAGAAAAAAAAAAAGAAATAGGGTTATTCTCTTTATAAGGTGGGTGGCTATTCGCCCCCACCGAACTTTCGAATGCACCCACCCTCATTCACAAAATAAAACCCTACTTATTAGTTTAATAAAAGCCCAAAACCAAGCCCAAATACAATTGACTAACAACCCATCAACATTAGGGTTTACAAAAGAAATTTTTTTATATTTATTTAATTAGGCGGGTATTACAATATATACAACTCAAAAGAATCTCGTCCCGAGATTCGGTAGAGGAAGGTAAGTAGGAAATTAATTCTTAAATAAACAAACTACACATCACATGGACAAACAAATAGCTCATACGTATGCCCATAATTTAATGATGACAATCACACAAAAATATAAAAATTTTCAGTAAGTACAAAAATTACGGAGTGCTACAAACAGGCTGTAAGAATTCGGGTCCATCTGGTAAACCCAGTGTTCTAAAAATTGGCCTAGGCACTAGGCGTTAGAAAAATGCCTAGATTAATGGCTGGGCAGGTTCTAGGCAGTCTAGGCAGGTCTGGGTGGTCTAGGCGAGGTCTGGGCAGCCTAGGCGGTCTGAGCGACTTTTTTTTAACAAGGCTGATTGTGTTCTTATTTTATTTTTCTTTCCTCTTTTTTGGAAATAAATAATTTAATTGTTTTTTATTCAGTATATGTCTGGATGTAGCGAATGATGATTACTTAATGGAATTCTCAAAGGATCTGCCGGTACCAATTTTAGTAATGTAGATTTTATCAAACATGACTGAGTTTATTCATGCAATTTGAAGAAAAATAAAAGAGTAGGTTTGGATATTTGTCAACAAATACAACTTTTTATAAAGTACCCATCATGACCAACTTCAGTCATTTGAGTTTTAATAAATTTTGTTCATGATTGTTAATTTTTCATGTTTTTAAATTTTGCATATGTATTTTGGCATTAAATTGGATGTAATTGATAATGTATTATGCTTAACTTTTGTAAATTATTAAAGTTATAATACAAAACCTAAGACCGCCTAGGTGCCGCCTAGGCCCCTTGGCGCTAGGCACCTGCTCGCCGCCTAGCGCTTTTTAGAACACCGAGTGAACTGCATTGGGCGGGCTTAGAACCGCTTGGGTCAAATCAGTGTTGGGTTGACCTATTGTTCCTTGAGATCATCATGACATGTGTACGGCGCAGAGGTGGGACCGTTTTGGTGTATCATCAGCTACTCCCCTCGAGTAAGTGGGGCATTTATTCGGTCCATTGATTATTTGAAAAGCAATTGTATTGTCGTGATGATTGAACCCGTAGCGTTGTCTCGAGCGGCGCATAGCATTAATAGATACACAACTGCTCAAGGAGAAATAGTACGATTTGTCTTCTTTATAAATATTCACCATTTCGAGGAAGATTTTTCTTGTTCTTATCTGTGTTGTTTCTTCAAGCAATCGTGTTTCTGTAAAGTTCGATTCGTTCTTTCTATCAATGGTAGATAATGTTGAACTTACTTCCAAGGATTTGTGGTCCTTTACTTGTCTCAAGCTTTTTGAAAATAGCCTGATCGACAAAACCAAGTTAATCAGGCTTCGAAGTTTTTACCGTATTCCAGGGGATCTGGAAATCATTGCTGCGGTCAGAGATAGGGCTCCAACTACACCCTCTCAGGGATATATAGTGTTGCACCAGGGCATGTTTGAATCGGGGCTTTGATTCCTAGTGCCTGACGATGTCTGGCGTTTCTTCCTTTCTCTTCGCATGCACTACAAAAAATGAAGTCTAAAACGACACTTTCAAGGCGGCATTTAAAAAAAAAGCGTCGTCGATACATAACATTACAGGCGCTTTAAACCAAAGCGCCGCTTAGTTAAACATTATAACGGCATTACCAAAAAACGCCGGTAAAACTTAAGTAATAACGGTGTTTATATTACAAAGCGCCTGTAAAACCTTCTCAATAACGACGTTTCTTTTATAAAGCGCCGGTAAATAACAAAACAAAACCCGCGATCGATTCCCCCTGATGAAAAAAATTGAGTTTTAATAAAACGCTGTATTAGATTTCGAAACGTCGTATTAGAGGTTAATTATAACCCAACCTCCTCGACTTCCCTCCTCCCCTCCTTCCCTGCTCTTCCCTCCTTCCCGATTCGCTATTTTCCCTCAAAATCAAAATCGAGCCGAACTGACCGGTGCATAGCCGAAGTGACTACTGCTCCATTTGATTTTGAAGTTCCAAGTTCCAAGCACGAGGCGCCACTGTAATTCTGTGGGAGACATACAGTGAGGAGCGAGGAAGAGGCAACTAGTACTCTGTTCAATGGCTTCGAAAGAGAAAAAGAGTTATAAAGACGAACTGAGAACTGCAATCCGCCAGCTCAGCGATCGATGTATCTACTCTGCTTCCAAATGGTACAAATCCCAAACCCTAACTCCCCAAACACTTTTTAACTTCAAATTCTTCAATGGCTTCTTGAAAGATTTAGGGTAATTGTTTTTCTGTATTCTCATTAACCCAATGGAAAATATTTATACAAGAAGTCCAACAGTAGCTTCCCTAATTTCTCATAATACCTAGCGATAGTTTAGGAAATATTAAACTTCTTGAGGAAGTAGTTTCCTATAACAAAGCAAGTACCCATATATAGCTATCCTAGAATAAAATAAAGAATAAAGGAATAAACCACCTAAATAATCTCCTAACACCCCCCTTCAAGTTGGAGCATGCAAGTCTAAAATGGCCAACTTGTCAAGGAAAAAATCAAATTGCTTCTTCCCCAAAGCCTTGGTAAAAATATCCGCCAATTGGTCCGTCGTCGACACATAAGACGGAGCAATAAGACCTTCCTGGATAGCATCTCGCACGAAATGAAAATCAACCTCAATGTGCTTCGTGCGTTCATGAAATACCGGATTCTGCGCTATATGCAACGCGGACTGACTATCACAAAAAAGAGGAATCGCCTTAGAATGATGGATTCCCAAACTCAAAAGTAGACCCTTCAACCATTTTAATTCACAAGTAACAGAAGCCATAGAGCGATATTCGGCCTCTGCCGAAGAACGAGCTACAGTATGCTGCTTCTTAGTTTTCCATGAAATTGGCGAATGCCCCAAAAACACAAACCACCCAGTGAAAGACCGCCGAGTAAGGGGACAGGCTGCCCAATCCGAGTCACACCAACCTGTCAAAGATAACTCACTGTCTGAACGTAATAGAATGCCCTGACCCGGGGATTTCTTTAAATAGCGAACAACCCATAATGCAGCATCCCAATGTTCTTGTCGTGGCTCCTACATGAATTGTGACAAGACATGAACCGACTATGCCAAGTCAGGACGAGTAACCGCCAAATAGATAAGACGCCCAAGCAAACGCCTATAGGGTTCGGGATCCGTAAGAAAAGGCCCCTTGGCACGCGCCAGCTGATGATTTTGTTCAATCGGGAATGAAGCCGGCTTCGAGCCCAATAGTCCTGCCTCTGAAATAATATCAAGGACATATTTCCTTTGACATAAAAACAACCCTGAGGAGCTTCTAGCTACCTCAATGCCAAGAAAATATTTAAGCACACCAAGATCCTTCATATAAAAACATTGACTCAAATAGGCTTTGAAAGCTGTCACCGCAGTGGAATCATTACCAGAGATTATCAAATCATCAACATATACTAGGACGTTGATCTGTACAGACCCTTTAGAGTAAGTAAATAGGGAATAATCAGAGTAGGATTGAAGAAAACCGTACCCCTTTAAAGTTGTCACAAGCTTTGCAAACCAACATCGAGGTGCCTGTTTCAAACCATACAGCGATTTACGCAAACGACAAACCAAATCAGAAGCAGTAGAGCTAAAACCTGGCGGAAGTTTCATATACACCTCCTCGTCTAAATCGCCGTGAAGGAAGGCATTATGAACATCCATCTGATGCAACTCCCAATGCTTGGATGCTGCAATGGCCAGAAAAGCGCTAACTGTCACCATTTTCGCGACTGGGGCAAATGTCTCATTATAATCAATTCCTTCAACTTGATGATTACCGAAAACAACTAATCTGGCTTTTAACCTCTCAATGCTATCATCTGAGTTGTACTTAATTTTGTACACCCATTTACTTCCGAGAGCTTTCTTTCCAGGAGATAATTTTTCCATAGTCCAAGTGCCATTATCTTCCAAAGCACGAATCTCCTTTTGCATAGCAGTACACCATCTTATATCTTTTGCAGCCTCCTTAAAAGACTGTGGCTCAACACCTGCAGTTACAGCTGCAAGAAAATTCTGGTGTTTCACAGTAAATTGATCACAACTAACATAATGTGCTATAGGAAAAGGCGTACCTGAGGGAGTGTGATATGGCGGAGCAGATGGAACGAGAGATGGACTGTCCTTGATAACTGTATGTGTCACGAAGTCTCTCAACTTTACTGATGGGAACTTCTCCCGGAACCCGCGGCCCAAATTGTCCCTCCTGGTTCCATCGGGAGCACCATCTACCCCCCCCCCGACAGCCGAGGATGAAGCGTCCACTGGTGGCACAACCCGAGCATTTTGACTTGGCACGAACGCGGTAGATTGTGGCTCAGCATTACTAGGCGTGACACTAGTCGTGGGAGAGGCCGTGGGAGATACCGTTTGAGGACTGACGATGGCATCCTCGTGCATCACCTGATGATCCCCCATACCTTCAATAAGCTCTTCCTAGGCTCCCTCATTATAAGTCACATCACTGTCAAGGGGAGGAGTATGATTTGTGACTTCAACATTCAAATAAGGAAAGACATTTTCATAGAACTTCACATCCCTCGACACAAAGAACTTTTTTTCTCAATATTAAATAAACTCCATCCCTTATTACCAAACGGATAACCCACAAAAATACATTTACGGCTTCGACTGGCAAACTTGTCACCTTTAGCGCGTTGATTATGGGCATAAGCTAAGCAACCAACAACTCGCAAGTCACTAAAAGAAGGTGTACAACCAAATAGCATTTCATATGGAGTTTTGTTTAGGAGAACACTAGAGGGAGTCCGATTTATTAGGTGAGCAGCGGCCAAAACGCATTCTCCCCAAAAATAGATTGGCAACCCCCCTTGAAACCTCAATGCACGAGCGACATTGAGAATATGTTTATATTTCCTTTTCACTTTTCCATTTTGTTGAGGGGTACCCACACAAGAGGTTTGAAATAAAATTTCATTAGCCACAAAGAAATCTTTCATGCAGTTAAACTCTGTTCCACTGTCACTACGTACAATTTTCAACCTTTGAGAGAATTGACGGTCAATCATGGCAATAAAGGACATAAACATCTTGAAAACTTCTCTTTTATCAATCAATAAATAAACCCACACAGCACGTGAATAATCGTCCACTAAAGTTAAAAAATAATGAGCACCACACGAAGAAACTTCATCATACGGACCCCATAAATTACAATGTAGTAACTCAAAAATCCGAGTTGATTTATTGGCACTTAAAGGAAAGCGATCTCTAGAATGTTTAGCACGATGACAAACTTCACATGCTTTATTCAAATGACCCCTAGAATTATTAAAAAAAGGAAGCAACTTCACTACTGTCTCAGAAGGATGACCCAAACGACTATGCCATAGCTCCAAGGACTTCGAAGTATCAACCGAAACCGCTTGCACCTGTAATCCCGTCTCTCACCCGTGCCAATCACCTCCCTCGAATGCAGGTCCTGTATAGCACACAAGTTAGAATTAAATTGGACAAAGCAATTTAGATCATCATTTAGTTGTGAAACCGAAATTAAATTGCAGTTTAACTTAGGAACAAAAAGAACATGTTGGAGTATTATTTTGTCCGTGAGTTTCACGACACCCTCCTTAGTAGCAACCACCGTTTGACCATCCGGAAGGCCCACAGGACATGGCGAAACTACTTTAGTATCCACTAAACAAGATTCATCACCAGTAACATGATGAGAACATCCAGTATCAATTATCCAAGAATCCATTTCCAACTTACCATGCAACCTGTTAGAAGGAGTGTGAGGAGTACCAAATGCGGATGTTAACGCCGCCCACTGTTCTGAAGTAAAACCTGGAAGAGGTAGCACATCAGGAGCGGGGTTCGGCTTCCCAAGAGATGCGCTGTTGCATGTTGTTATCGGTGGTGGAGGTGTAGCGCCGCCGGCCATGGTTTAGGAAAAAAAATTTTGAAGAAGCAATTTCGCTCTGATACCATGAAAGATTTAGGGTAATTGTTTTTCTGTATTCTCATTAATCCAATGGAAAATATTTATACAAGAAGTCCAACAGTAGCTTCCCTAATTTCTCATAATACCTAGCAATAGTTTAGGAAATATTAAACTTCTTGAGGAAATAGTTTCCTATAACAAAGCAAGTACCCATATATAGCTATCCTAGAATAAAGGAAAGAATAAAGGAATAAACCACTTAAATAATCTCCTAACACTTCTTCTTCTTTGCAGTGCAGCAGAGAAGCTAGCTGGACTCAGAATCGAAGAAAACCTATCCAAGTTCACGCCTGCAAACCTCAGATTCCAACGTGGGGGCTCTTCAATCATTCGTCGAAACCCCAGACTCCTCAATAATGAAACCCCTTTCACACCCATTGCTGGGTTTTTGTATGTCACCACACCCATTCATGAGGATGATGATAACAATGTGAATGTTGATTGTTACATGCTTGCCAAGTCGCACCTCAATTGCAAGGAGCATCGAAGAGTTTCTCATGCCCTTCGCGATCAATCGGGCAAGAAAGCTTTCTTCTTGGGTAGTTATTCTCTTTATTTGGTGAGTTTTCAGCCTCAAAATTCTTCCATTTTGGTTAAATAGCGCATCTCATTATGTCAATCGCATTCAGTATTTGTTAAGTGGAAAATGGGTATATTCTAAAACTCAAAAGAAATTATTATTTGGTATAGAAATATAGGTTTATTGAATTGCAATAACATAAACAATAAACTTTATATAACAGATGTAACAATGTTACATATCATACGGTGTTTCAAACTAACAGACTTGGAGAAGCACATGAAAAGATAACTCAGAAGGAATGAAAATCAATGGGGAATGTACTGGGTTCAGAGCAATGCGAGCGGGATTGGTTGTGGACACATACTTGGAAGCTATGTCTGTCACCCATTTCAAGAAAAAATATGAGGAGTAAGTTGTTTTCCATGTAAATTTGTTGACACTGAAGTATGCATTTTGTCCTTCAATGAAATATGTTCTGATATAGCCCTATTATGATTACCTTTTCATGCTTAAGTCCAATGTGAGATGCATTCTTAAAGGTAACTAACAGTCTTGGAAGTTTTTACCAGTATGTTTTTTGCCATAATCCATAGTTGAACGTGAATTTGTTTATAGAGAACTGACAGAACATATTTACTGGGCATGAATAACTTTTTTTTTCTACAGTTATGAACTTGTAGGTGATGAGGAAGAGCAAATTACACACTTGTCTGAGAATGGTGACATCTACAATAAGTTAGCACGCTCTTTAGCCTCTGAAATATATGGCCACGAAGATGTAATCGCATCAGGTTGCAAGTTGATGTCTATTATCTTTGATATCCTAGATGTAAACTGTCTCTAACTATGCATAGAGGATCATTCCATTACATAGTAAACAATTTTCTAATAGCTCTTGATCATTAGTAGCTAAGTGACAAACTAGACATGTGCATGGATTTAAGAATATACTTCAAATTCATTGGAAAATGAATATATGTATACATTTGATGTTTGAAGTTCTTGGAGCTGCAAATCATAGGAGACTTGCACATTTGTTTGATGGGGGATCCTGGGGTTGCAAAAAGTCAGCTTTTTAAGCACATAATCAATATAGCACCAAGGGCTGTCTATACTACAGGCCGAGGAAGCAGTGGGGTTGGTCTAACTGCGGCTGTCAAGAAAGATCCTATAACAAATGAGATGGTTCTTGAAGGAGGAGCTCTGGTGAGATTCAGAATAACTTCGTCTTTCACTTTGACCTTGACAGTCATCTATTAAAAGGATGAGCTTGTTAGTCGTTATCACATATTGTTGCTATTTCTATCAAATTGACACTTGTCCATGGTCTCTCACACCATTGATTAGAGTGGCAACTAGGTTTCAACAAGAAAGCCTAGGTTCTTATGCATCGTTCAGGCCGCCGTCAAGCCTGGCCGGCGTCACTAGGACGCCACCAGTTTCTTTGCTGGTCGCTCGATGCTGCCTGGTTGTTGTCCTATCTGTCGACCGACGGTCTGTCCGCTGTGCAGGCCTTTTGAGGCTGTGTTCATGGTTGGTTTGGTATGACGACCACTAGTCCGCCACCTTACCTTCCTCTATGGTGGGGGAAAAAGGGATGGGGGCATAGAAGGGACTTTAAGCCTTCTTTTGCCCAAATCCTTGGAAAATTTTTGGTTGAGGAGATCACGGATACGCACGTTGAGGGTACTAGATTCCGCAAAGATGGGGAGTCGACTATTGGCATTACAACATCGGATGAAGTACGCGGGGAAGCTTTCATGGAGAAGCATGTGATTGTACCAAAGTTCTCAAGCTATAGGCCTACTTTGGAAGATATTCGGGATTCGATTCACAGAACTTGGGGGATCCTAGGAGATTTCTCACTAGGATTACTCGATCAATGCCACGTTTTAGTCCGTTTTCAATCTGAGACGAAAGCAAAGAAAGTGCTCTCGAGGGATTCCTTTTTTATTCGTGGAGTTAGATTCAAAGCTTTCCATTGGCACGATGGTTTCAGTCTAAAAACAGATCCGATATCGGTTCCATTATGGGTAGAGTTGCCTAACCTGCCTTTGCATTTATTTCATCCTCCTCTTTTCAAAGCTATTGTGAATTCTTTTGGTGGTTTTTTGCGCATGGATGATCACACTCGCTGTTTATCACGCCCGGGTTCTGCTTGTGTTTGCGTGGAGATGACTTTGGCTGAAAAGCTACCTAATAGAATATGGATAGACAGAGCTAACAATAGGGGCTTCTGGCAAAAAATTGAATACCCGGGGTTCAAATATTGTGACTATTGTTCTTTGCTAGGACATCATGAGGAATTTTGCAGAAAAAATTTAGGTCTCAAGGGCAATGTGAAAACATCCCATTTGGTGAACGAAGAGAAGAATGAGAAGCATAAGGTGGAAGTCAAGGTTATCAAACAACAGTATGTTCTAGTGGCCAATAAAAACAAAGTTGCCAAATCCGATGTGGGCACGAGTGGTGCAAAAAATAATTTGGGGGAGGAAATCAAGGAGGAAAGGAGTACGGAGAAACAGTTGGCCAAAGAACAGGTGAATTTAGTATTGACAAACAAATTCGAGACCCTGACGGAGGTTATTGTTGAAGAGGAGAGTACTCACAGAAAAACTCTTTCAGCTAGTAAGGAAAAGGATAGCGCCAATGACCCAATGGTCAGAGATGTTTTAGGCAGCCCGGAGAAGACAAGTCCTGGGCTGGACGATGTGTCAAAAAAAGGTTGAAATCAGTCAAATTAAGATTCTAAAAAGATAGGGATCTCGAGCCCTTCAGGCTGATGAAGCAGGGGCTCATGCTGTCCCAGGAAGTCAAAATATTCACGCTGAATGTGGAAGTCTTTTACCCGAGTCAGGGAGCCAAATGGGTGAGCAAGTTTTGCTCAATTCTGATCAGGAACGGTCCACTTTTCCACATGCTGAGCAGCAACTAACTGAGACTAAAAAAACAGCGACTCCAACAACAAATCAGCAGCTAAACGAGACTCCAAAAACAGAGCTTGCACGCTCTGTTTCAACAGTGAACAAAGCCGAGTTTACACGATCTGTTTCAGCAGTGAACAAAGCAGAGCTTGCATGCTCTGTTTTAGCAGTGAACAAAGACGAGTCTGAGATCAAATCTCAACTTTTGGGAGGCGCGGAAAGAGGGGCAGATTGTCTAAAGACTACCATGAATTTGGGCCTAGTCGCAACGAATCAAATTGAGTATGAATCTAGTAGTAGTTCTAGACCGAATGGAGAACAATATATAGACCCCGGTGAGGTTGGAATTCAGTCGAAACAATGAATAAGGATATAACAACTGTGAAGAATGGATGATTTCTCATGTGCTATTCAAGAAGAAATGAATAACCACTCTAGTTTTGATGATCAATGAATGTTGAATGCAATTTTCACTCGCGATCATCCACCTATTTGTGCATTGTTTAAGCCTAATTTTTCAATTTCCATACAAGTAAGCTACAAAACAAACCAGATTGAGTGGATTCAAGATGTCAAAGGTGCGATGGCTTAGTGGTTAAGTAGTGGCGGATGGTATCACTAGGTTATAGGATCGATCCCAACCAACGGCATCTGAGGTGAAAAGGGTTAAGGGATAAAAATTAAAAAAATTTACAAAAAAAAAAAGAAGTGTGGATTCAAGGCCTATCCCAAACTAAATCCAAAGCCCAACAAACAAGTCTATATTTGATTGAGTACAAGCCCAGTAAATGCTGGAACTCAATCCACTATTGCCTAAGCTCAGCCCAATTCACTTGACCCATCTAATTAGCTTAACTCATCATATAATTATGCCACCCTAATGAAGTAATGGGCAATATCAAGAAAACCAAAACCTATATCCTAGGGGTGGGCATCCCATCCCGATTTTTTTTGTCTTTCTGAGATTGATCAAACTCATCTCATTCCGTTCTCATCCCGTTCCTAGAGTGGGATGAGATCGGAATGGAGATTTTAAATTCCGTCTATCCCGTCCCGTCTCGAATTTATTTATTTAATATTTATTATTATTGATTTTAATCAAAATACTCATCTAAATTAAAGTTTAGGATGTGTTGAAATTAAATCAATGTAAGATGAAATTCTATATGAAATATAAATGAACTAGAGTATGCCCCGTGCTGTTGGCACTCCATATAATTTTATTTTTGCTAAATATTTTGTATTGAACACCTCTTTTACTATCCCTATTTTGGCTCTGAATCAGTATTGAAGTGTAAACTTATTTTAAGGTAAAATATATATATTATAAATATTAGAATTAGACTCAGTCAAATTTGAATCAGTTGGAAAAAAAATTTAAACGTCAATAATGAGTTCTTCCCCAATTTTTTAATTCACCAAAATATGAAGTTTAATGTGCATTAAGATGTCCGACTCATTTTTTCTAGTATGATCTGTTGTCTCATTGCTTTGAAAAATATTAAAAACGTGAAATACTTTATATGTTTTTTAATTATAAAATATATATTTTTAAAATTTTAGTGCTCGTGTTGATCATTGATTTTGTTGGAAAGTTCTTAAAAATGCATTTCAACGATATTAACTTTACCAAAATTCGATAATGATGTAGATAGTTATGTTAATTTTCATTTTAGTAAAAGCAAAACACAATATTTTCTCTCTCCGCCACATGTATATTCCACCAACTTTTTTCAAAAGTTTTTCATTATTTTTGCCCTTCTAATTGTTTTATATTTATAAATACGCCATCATGAGAAATGAATCTCAACCCTCAAATTCACTACATTTCCCAACTTTTAATCCTAACCATCTTTTATCTTTAAGTCTTTCGATTTGACTTTGTCTCAGTCAACAATGAATAGTAAAACACCACTCTGAATTGTAATATAGACTAGAGTATGCCCTGTGCCGTTGGCACTCCACATAATTTTATTTTATTTTAATTATTTTGTATTGAACACATCCGTCACTATCCTCATTTTCGCTCTCAATTAGTATTGAAGTGTAAGTCAATTATAAGTGTAAGCTTATTCAGTCAAACTTGAATCAGTTGGGGAAAATTTTAAACGCCGAGAATGAGACCTCCCCCAATCTTTGAATTCGCCAAAACATGAAATTACGGTTTTTGTTTAAATTTGCATTAAGATGCTCGATTCATTTTTTCTTGTATGATCGGCTCGTCTCATTGCTTTTAAAAATATTAAAGACGTGTAATACATTATGCGTTTATTTAATTATAAAATATGTATTTTTAATATTTTGTCCATTGTATTGATCATTGATTTTGTTCGAAAAATCTTCAAAAATGCATTTCAATGATACTAAGTTTATCAAAATCCGAAAACGGTGTAAATAATTATGATAATTTTCATTTTCCTATAAAGAAAACAAAATATTTTCTTTCTTCGCCACATGTACATTCCAATAACTTTTTTCAAAAGTTTTTTCATTATTTTTGCCCTTCTACATGTTTTATATTTACAAATATGTCATCATAGAAAATGAATCTCAACCCTCAAATTCAATACATTTCCCAACTTTCAATCATAACCATCTTTTATCTCTAATCTTTTCGATTTGACTTTGTCCCAGTCAGCAATGAATAGTTAAACACAACTCTGAATTGTAATATAGATTGAATCATTAATTTTAAATGAAATTTAATATTTATTTGCCTTCCAAAAATAAGTTCAATATTTATTTATTTAATATCTATTATTATTTATGATGTAAGTTATATGTATATAAATTTGACATTATTAGTGTGTGAGTAATGTGAGATAAAACTCTTTTTGTTATTTTTATTGGAGGACTATTTAGTACGTGCTCATCCCGTCCCGTTCCGATCCCGTTTGAGATAGGATCTCAGTCTATCCTATCCCAATCCCAAATGAATGGAATGGGATGGGATAGGGATGAGTCTATCTTGTCTCATCCCGTCCCGTGCCCACCCCTACTATATCCCTTTCCCAACAAAGTTCATAAACAAAAGCTTTACAATAAAAAATAAAAATAAATAAATAAACCATACTGAGTACTTTTCTCCAATCAAACACCGAGTTTCTACAACTTTCTACACATCAATTTTACCCAACTCTTGTTTTACCCTCCGACGTTCTCGTCACAACAACATCTCAAAATCATTTTGACCGCGACACAACATGCATTATCATCATAATTAAGTACCCCACACCACACTTTTGTTTTTTTATTTTATTAGTCAAAATTTTGGGTGCAAGTGTGGACTCCTGTTGTAACTTGTGACACCTTTTTATCTCCTCCTCCCAAAAATCCAATGTATTCCATCCACTTTGAACCTAACACACACATCTCTCTTTCTGTCAAAACAAAGGCAAAACCATGCATTTTATATATATATTTATCTTATCTTATAAAAACCATAACCAATTGTAGCTAACCAAACCTTTACAAGTCTACACACCATATTCTTGTTTTCCTATAAAAAAAATTTTGTTTAATCATATTTAATATGTTATTATTTCACATATAAGTATATTAAGACTTTGAGAGGATACTTGTCACCACCATACACAGACAGATCTAATATGTAATTATCCTTTATTATATAATTGTACCGACTTATAATTAAGTGGTTGATTAAGTCTATTGCCTAATTAATCTTCTTTTATAGTAAGTTGGGTTTGTTTGAGGAATAGGTAATATTGAATCATGCTGTCTTCAACATAAACTATTTGGTTCCAAAAATAATACTTCATGAAAAAACATGTGATATTTAGGGTGTGTTTGATTGCATGAAATTCTATGTCATAAAAATTTATGAAGGGATCCCTCAATTTTAGGTTAAATTGATATATCACTTCACATTCACTATTTGATTTTGTGATCAATGGTGGGAATGAAAGTCCCATGAAAATAGGAATCACACCATTAATTCTCATGTTCATGAGACTTTCATTCCTACCATTGATCACAAAATCAAATTGTGGATATGAATTGATATATATCAATTTAGCCTAAAATATATGGGTCCCCTAAGATTTTCATGACATAGAATTTCATGCAATCAAACACACCCTTACACTCTTACAGTATAAAACTAAAGGAACAAATGACTTTCTTTTGTGAAATTCATAAGAAAAATCAACTTGTCATAGAAATGATTTTAACTTTCCTCATTGCATATTTGATTCATAAAATGAAAAAATACGAGAACATCTAGTACTGCAAATCTTATCGAGTGAATCGAATTATCCAGGAATTAATCATACACTAATTTGGAAGCATATAATTTTTATCTAGGGTTGCGGCCGACCAGCAGTTTCCATTCATGGTTCTCATGGTGGAAATAGGGGAGTTGGTGTTTGTATGAAAATGGGCTGGTATGTGTTTTGTTTAAGCTGAGAGTGAATTGTTGAAAATTTGTTCCGTGCTGATTTCAACCGGTCTCAGACGGGATGAAAAAATCATGAAATGTCGATCCCAATTTCAACCAGATCAGATCAGAAACATACCGATCCGGGTCAAAACCGGGATTCTTATCCACTCCTAATTTTCATTGAACTTTCTTAAAAGTTGCTTTAACTACTAAACACAAACTAAACTGAAATACACACCATGAACCCGGGCCTGCGCCCTGGGCCTAACCACTGGGGTAACACTTCCAAAAAATACCTGCTTAACCTGAGTAGTGAGTCACACAAGGAGAGCTTGCGGGGCAAGAAGTGGTGGCCACCCACCTAAACGTGGCAATATGGAGTGTCTAGGTGGCACGCCTTGCTGGTTGTGAGTGATATTCATGCTTACGACATGTCAAGTTTAGGATAGATAGACCGACCAATAACGAAAAACAGATTCATGTCGGCGAGTGTTTCGTTTGCTTGACCCCCAATTCGGTAGTCTTGAGTTGTGTACGTCTGAGAGGAGATGTACCAAATGTTGCGGTCCAGCCGCAAGTGACAAGCCATCATTACTTCTGCTTGGCTTCTTGCACCACATTTTTTATGTTCGGTGTGTGTCTCCAACTTGGAAAGGACGTTGCTCTTCTCATCACGGACCTTTATGGGCCCACAAAATCACAGGCCCGCTAACATGGAAACTCAACTCACCCTAAATTTTCATTAGTGTGCATTTTGACAAACTAACTCATTAATTGCTATGCGACATACTAATTATAACATCAAACATACGGTCATGTTTTTTTTTTTAAATTGGATCATCGATCTACATGATTGACCTTATAGAGTTAACCAAATCAAGTCCGAAGGCTATAATATTGTTGCCACTTAATGTTCTTATCGCCTCCATCTCGCATAAAGACTTGTTTTCGCTCTAAGCAGTTACATTCAATACCCGAAGGCTTATCAACGGTGCGACCTCTCACAAAGAGAGTGAATGTTTGACCAACTGAGCTACAATTAGTGGACCTTGCAAACCTTGTTTTAAATAGTCATGTTTTCTATGACTCATCCTTGCAAACCTTGTTTTAAAAAGTCATTTATTTAGTGATCAGGCATTTGTGGAAAACGTGACTATATACCAACATTTGACATTTTTGGAACAATAGGTCGACATCAAAAATAGAAATAGTCAATATATGGCCACAATCTTGATCACTGTTTTAATTGATAAACATGAGAGGAGTTGTTTGTATCATATGCCAACTTTTCTAGAGAGCCAGGCCAGGCCTGGCCAAATTTCGTCCATCATCCTGCATCTCTACTAAAATTATACTATGCAGTATGCACCAGTGATTACTTATCAAACAATAATAAGATATTTTGGAATATTATACAAAGAGTATGGACCATCAGAGGTAGCACACGTGGCGGATAATACGAAATCAAAACACACTTGATTCAGACGGCAACAATTGTGCGCTATCATTTAACAACAGACAACCGACTTCGCCGATGAGTTGGGCAACAACGGCGTCCCTAGGCCCCCTTATTTAAACCCCTCCACAAAATATTTATTTTCCAAATTTACAAGGAGAGAATAGAATCAGACAAGCCAAAACATAAGATACCCATTTCATTTCATCACTTTCTCTGTATTGGGTATTTGTTATTTTACTTTGTCCATCCATGGAAGGTGGAGGAGGAGGGGTTTGTTGTTCATCTTTATCAAACAGTAGTGGTGGTACTAAGGCAGAACACCAGCCATGTAAGAGGCAGAGGCAAAGACAGAGAGACAAGCCATACAGAGGTATAAGGATGAGGAAATGGGGAAAATGGGTAGCTGAGATTAGAGAGCCTAACAAGAGGACTAGAATCTGGCTTGGGTCTTACTCCACCCCAATTGCCGCAGCGAGAGCTTACGATACGGCGGTCTTCTACTTAAGAGGTCCTTCAGCTAGGCTCAATTTTCCGGAATTCTTGGTGGACAAGGATGGGTTGGATGACATGTCTGCAGCTGCTATTAGGAAGAAAGCAACCGAGGTTGGTGCCAGAGTTGATGCAATTGAGACTGGTGGGTTGATGTCAGCTGCAACTGCTGCTGCATCTGTTTTCAATCAGCAGCAGCAGCACAAGTTGTGTAAGAATCCTGATTTGAATGAGAAACCAAATCCAGAAGACAGTTCAGATGATCTATAATGATGATAGAGGTTAGTGTTGTGGGTTTTTTTTTTTTTTTTTTTTTTAAATTTGGTAATTAGAGAGGAGGGTTGGAGTTGTTAAGCCAGAACAACAGTTTGATTGAAGGTGACATGAAAACAGAGGAGAGAGACATGAAATGGTCCCCAAGTATCCTGAAAAGGATGATGGCGATGATATAGATGTAGTAGGCGGTGGTGGGTTTTTAACTTTTTAAGGCAAGTAGTTTTTTTTTTTTTTTTGGTCAAGTTGCTTTGTAGATAAAGCTAAGTTGCTTTGCTTTGTTTTGTTTTAAAAAAGTGATAGTAAATCATGTTTTTGCAATTATGTTTTGTAATCAAAATGATGTGGGCGATCTAAAAAGAATAATAAAATTTTCAAAGATTTTATGATTGTAAAAAACTCTTCCAACACAATTTCGCCTCATTTTCGTTGCAAAATATACGATTACAAAACCTGATTTTTTTTTTTTTTTTTATGGTTTTGCTGGTTACTCACTAGTCAAATCTCAGAACTCATCACGCTATGTATGAAATGATGGTAATCTGAATAGATGTCTGTGAATTTTCCTATGGACGGCTCTTTTTTATTCATTAAGTCATTATCTTCATCTTTCATAGGAGTCGCTTTGTAATCGTATAAATGTAAAATCAAATAGACACGAAAGAAAGTAACAATCATGCAACCCACCAAACCCATCTCTCAATAATTATACCCCTTTTTTTTTCTTTTGTTGGCATGAAGACGAAGTCTTTGTTGTGATTAGGTTGTTTCATTGTGTTGAGGGTATGTGTATTTAACGTGTGGTTGTTTGTATAGATTTCAATTCCATTGGATGTAGAACTAGGGGTGGGCACTAAACGGGATGGGATGAGATGGACCTATTTCTATCTCTATCCCATTTTGTAATTATATTTCATTCATTCGGGATCAAGACGGGACGGGATGAAAAATACATTATCCCGACTTTGTTTCATCTCAATCGGGATGGAATGAACACGTACTAAATAGTCTTTCAATAAAAAATAACAAAAAAAGTTGTATCTCGCATTACTCACAATTCAATAATGTCAAATTTATATACATGTAACTTACATCATAAATAATAATAGATATTAAATAAATAAATATTAAAAATTTTTGTCAAATTTATATACATATAACTTACATCATAAATAATAATAGATATTAAATAAATAAATATTAAACTTTTTTTGGAAGCCAAATTTCATTTAGAATTAATGATTCAATTCATTTAAATTTCATCTAGAATTTTATCTTACATTGATTTAATTTCAACTCATCATAAACTTTAATTTAGAAGAGTATTTCAATTAAAATTAATAATAATAAATATTAAATAAATAAATTTGAGACGGGATGAAACGAGATCGGGATGAGCTTTGATCAATCCTAAAAGGACAAAAAAAAATTGAGACATGACGTAATTGGAACAAGTTCGAGATCGCAGGATAGGATACCACTGTGTAGAACAATGGATGGGAGTAGAAGAGTAGATGGAAAAAGAAAAGTACAATTGCTCCAACTTGTGTGATTCTTACTTTTAGTACGGGATTCTTAGGTCTTGTAAAAATCAAGTTATCATAGCCACACTTTCTAAAAGGCTCGAGGAAAAAGAAAGACAGCAAAAAATGAAACAGAAGGATTACGGGATATGAGGTTGAATGGAATATGAAGTTGAAATCATAAAACACAAGCATCCGAGTGGGGAGGGGTTAAGGGATAAAAAAAAGTATCAACTAGTTGAAGAACAAAGAATGATCTAATGGGGACGCCTGTTTCACAAAAAAGATGAACAAAACAAGTAAAACCTATCATTTCACAATCTCGTTTTACTCTGCATACCATGTTCAGGCAACATCATTTACAATTGCTGTTCGACTGCAAACCCATTTAATTAGTTGCAGTCAGGACACTGACTACCATCTCTCATTAAAGATTTTGGAAATAGAGAACCTTTGGGTAGAGAAGGTAGAGGAAAAAAGTCTACAGAATACAGATTCACTGATTCACGTATACATCATTTGATAGTGCTAGTTCTCGACTTTCATCAGCTTTGGTACAGTTAAAACACAACAATAAGCACACTCATATTGAAAACACATGCAAGTTCAACAAAGCTATCTGAATTTTCTTTTAACTAGCTTCAACCTCAAGACAAAAAAACGTGGTTCATCACAGCATTAAAAAAATTATTGCAAGAATTCTTGTCTTTTGTCCTAATCAACAATCAAATTGACCTATCACCCAAAGTTCTGGCTCTTACTGGGAAACATAATAGGATTCTACGTATACAGTGCCCAGCTGAGACGTGGGAGATTGATTTACCTCTTCTTTGCCAGATTTATGTAGTAGTAGTTGGCCCAATATAACACTTTGCATAACCCTTACAAGAACGATGCACAAACACTCAGCCAATTCAGTCTGCAACTTGAATTCCTTTGTGATCTTTTATCTATCCAGATCTAGATCACATTTTTTCAATTTCGCGTTTCACTTTAAGGGCAGCTCTAACAACGTTCCCCCTTGTTATAATTCCAACCTTTCAGTACAAGAACAATATATGAGAAACTGCCATATAAAGAAAAATTACATAAAACATAAGGATACAGGAAGAGGCTACGTTAGTCATACCAACTTCCCCTCACTATCCACAACTGGAAGTCGGCGGTATTTTGTTTCAAGCAGTAACCTAGCATCAATTAAACAATACAATTAGTGTACCTTTGAATGCACAACACAGAATGGAAATCAGGTGAGAAAGGAAAGGAGTAAACCTTGCAGCATCTTCAAGGTTGGTAGTCTCGCGAATAACCAGAGGGGCAGCTGTCATTACATCAGCGACGACTCTTCCATTTGTCTTACTTAGTAACTTTTGTATCTCATTGAAAGTCTGAAAAGAGTTTCCAGCATTAGATGATTTTGCAGTAGGTGGGAATGACAATTGGTACAAACAACAAATGACAAAAACATTTTCAAGTTGACAGCTCCACAAACCAATAACAAAAATCACTACATTTTTTCCTCATCCGTCATATGATCATTGTAGATAAGGGAGATGTAATAAACTAGAGACCAGTAACCAATATAAAATATATGGTCACCATTGCTGTAATAAATATATTTGCACTATACAGAACTTATTAATTTGCATGAAATGGTTCAATGGTATCACACAATGAAGCTGGTCGCTTTCTGTACAAGTCAGAAATTCTGTAAAAATACATCCAAACTTGAAGAAGATGCCAAAATGGACACATTGAATTGAGAGATCTCACCCCAGTGACATATTAAGGTTTTCACATAAATGCATACAAACTTATTAATTCTTCAGCAACTGAAGACGTGTCTTAAATATAACACAATACACTGGCAAAACCCAAAGTGCGGCCAAATACACAATAATTATGCCAAAAGTGATGCATGAGAATTTCTAGGATTCCTAATTTGGGTTTCTAGGGTTTCTAATTTGCTCTCAAAGTTATTTACTAAATAACTTATTCGTAATCTTTCAATTTAATTAGGAGTCTTTTTAGTTTCCTTTTAAGATTAGACTTTCCTTTTTCTTTTAGGAATAGACTGCTTGTTATTTTAGTATTTGATTTTACTTTTTCTTTTAGGAATATGCAGTTTCTTTTAGGATTAGACTTTACTTTTTCTTTTAGGAATAGACTGTTTGTTTTAGTATTTGATTATGTTTTTTCTTTTAGGAATAGGCTGCTTATTATTCAAGTTATTTGAACACTATAAATAGAGATCTTCCTCAATATTGTAGTAGACCTTTGATTTGAATAATTTAATAGAATATTGGGCGAATCTCTTGTATTTTTTCCTTGTGAATTGTCTGTTGAACTAGCCCACAGGATAATCGCTATTCTGCCCGGCGTCAGTTAGTATCAGAGCTTCAGCATCTTCTTGGGGTGAGATTTCATCAGTTTCTATGGCGGGTGGTCATGGTCGTGGTCGTCGCGGGCAGGTTCCGAACGAGAAAGCCCCAAACCGTGATCATAACATTCAGGATGTGATGATTGAGGATTTACAGAGGCAAGTTGCAGAGTTAACCCAGCGTCTGGTGTTGCAGGATTTCGGAGATCGTGAGATGGAAGATCACGATTTTGATTCCAATTTCGAAAACCCATATCACAATCGTGCTCAATTCTGGGAGCGCCGTGGTCGGGAGGATCGTCATGGAAATCTCGGTTTCAAAGTTGATCTACCCGAGTTTTCTGATACGTTACAGGCCGAAGGATTCGTGGATTGGTGGAATGAAGTAGAGCGTATTTTTTAGTATAAAGAAGTCCCAGATCATGTCAAAGTGAAATTGGTCGCCAAAAAAACTCAAAAGCAGAGCATCTGCGTGGTGGGAGCAGTTGAAGCGAGCAAGAGACAGGCAGGGGCCAAGATCACTGATTGGGAGAAGATGAAGGGTCACTTCCTTCCTTTCGGCTACACTCAACCCTTATTTCAGCAACTTCACTCGTTGATGACCGTTTCTGAAGCATATCAGCTTGCACTTGCTGTGGTAAAACAATTGAGCAGAAGGCCAATAATAATCAAAGCGATTTGCCAGTTCGCCCTCAAGAATTCCGTTCTGCTCAGCAACCACCACAGGGTAATTCTCACTCAAATATTAGATGTTTTAGATGTGGTGAACATAGACATAGAGCGACTGAGTGCAGGAAGCCTACTAGTTAGAAGGGCAACAATCTCCTAATTGAGGAAGACGTGGTAGACGAAACTGAAGAGCTTGGAGAGCTTGTATATGACACTGATGAAGAGTTGGATATTGTTGATGCAGATGGTTTGCAGAATGGGGATGTTGGAGTTGTTATTGAAGACGGTGAAGTGCACGAAGAAACTGATGGGAAGGAGGTTGGGACCTGAGGACTTGGAGCTGCCACCAGAAGTTGATACACCAAAGGCTACTACGAATACCCACTCTTCAGTATTTGTCACCCCGACTCGAGGCATGCCTGTAAGCCAGATCTGGATCAAAAAATTCATCTCTTGCTGCAGAGCATGTAGTAGTTGGTAATTTTGATACAACGATGCGGCTGCTGAACCGACAATTGGGTATAACGAACTTTGCACTTTTGAAGCCCATGCTTCTTGATCTGCACGATGGAAGTCATTCATACATACGCGCATTTTCCCCCTCTCCAGTGATTTCATTTGCGATGGAGAGCAGGTGGAATGCGTCGGCGAGCCCGAATGTGAAGGGGCTACTAGCACTTGTGTACAACTTCTCCCAGTTGGAAGACAAACTGAAGGCTGGTTACAGAGCCACTACTAATGGGAAGTTCATGGAGGATGTATGACTGTTTCTAAGTATTTTGCACACTATACCACTTATTGTTGTTGGGTCGAGGAGGGAGGTTGATGAAGTCAAGGAATTGATTATTGCAGTAAAGGAGTATGTGCTAGGTTTGCAAATGGAGCTCAAGAGAAGGGAAATGAAAGACAATCCAGTACGCCAGCAAGAGCTAGCAGAGTTTTCTGACCTGGTGCCAGAAGATCTTCTTCCTGGGCTGCCGCCAGAGGATTCCGGTGAAGCTGTTGTGAACTCGATGACGAGTTCTTTCCAACCTGGGGCGACTGATGCAGGAGGGTTTCTAGGGTTCCTAATTTGGGTTTCTAGGGTTCCTAATTTGCTCTCAAAGTTATTTACTAAATAACTTATTCGTAATCTTTCAATTTAATTATGAGTCTTTTTAGTTTCCTTTTAAGATCAGGTTTTACTTTTTCTTTTAGGAATAGACTGCTTGTTATTTTAGTATTTGATCTATTTTTTTTTAGGAATAGGCAGTTTCCTTTTAGAATTAGGCTTTACTTTTTCTTGTAGGAATAGACTGCTTGTTGTTTTAGTATTTGATTATACTTTTTCTTTTAGAAATAGGTTGCTTATTATTCAAGTTATTTGAGCACTATAAATAGAGTTTTTCCTCAATATTGTAGTAGACATTTGATTTGAATAATTTAATTGAACATTTATTTCTCTGTGTTTTTTGGCGAATCTCTTGTACTTTTTCCTTGTGAATTGTCTGTTGAACTAGCCCGCAGGATAATCGCTATTCTGCTCGGCGTCAAAAAGACTGACAGATGATGACGTCTTTGAATGGAGTACCGACTCTTCTGGAGGTCAAATTGTTTTCCCCTCCTTTAAACAGAGTATTGATCTTCTGGAGGGATATTCATAGTAATATCCCTATCACTCTCAATAGCTATCCCAAGCTTCATGCAAACCCCAGCTTTAAGATGCTTTTTCTGGAAATGTTCTATCATCATATCCCCACACTCTCTTTCCACGCTAAGCATTGCATCACAAATGAGTCATGCTCTATGTGTACGTATCATAGTGAAGACATTCACCATACCTATGGGCTTGTCTTCAAGCTTCTTTGGTGTGGCAATTCTGTCTAAGTCATGGTTATTACCTTTTTAATTCTCAGATTTTCTTCCGTGGGTCGACAGCTGGTTGCGTACCTCTCCACTCTCAAAATCTTACACTTAAAATCTCAACACATACCTTCCTTTATTGCCACTCTCATTTGGCATATCTGAAATGGCCCTCATCAAACCATCTTCCACACCAGCTCCTCCAAACCAAGTATTTTGCAAGGATTACCATCAAACAGTTGTACATCTTTCTTCCAGAAAGAAAGAAACGTTTACCCAACCTCAAGCCTCACATCCTGACTCTGCCATAGATGCCTTCACCTATTTGTGTTTGCCTAGTTACCATCTTATGCGCGTGCAGCACCTACAACCATTCCCTTTATTTATTACATGTGGTTGAGCACATACTTTGTTCTAATAATTTTAATTTTGTAATTAAGTATCTTTCTTAAAAAAATCTGAAAATATATATAAATTACCAATAATTTTCTGTTCACAATGTACATTCACACATTTATCGACACCGACGCTTGTGATCATCAATGTTAATTTTGAAAGTAATCCAATAAACAATAAAAAATTGAAAATTCGATAACAAATATCATAACAGTCTAAAGCACATTAAGTGCAGGCCCTGCTTTGGGCCAAAAAAGAGTTGACAATTTTTTAGGAAATCTGGTTGCCCAAAGTCAATTTAAAACTGGAGGGCCCAACTAAATTTTGAAGTGGAGACCTCCTCTTAGTCTAGCTCAGCACCACCACCACCATTCCAATAAATGAAAAAAAGGACCCGTGCCTAAAGTAACCCTCCATAAAGTAAAAGAGATGTGCATGCTGAATTCAGCTATGTTGCTCATCACTACTCGCCATAGGCTGCAACCATAGGTTTGATTTGGAAATTTAGAGAACCAATTTCTTGACTGCACCATACTTTTCTTCAATTACTCTCCTCCACAGGGCTTATTTCTCCACTCCAAAGTGCCAAACCATTTGGAGAGGAGGGCAGTATTCATAGTAATTATTTTACAGAAGCCCAACCCTCCTTGTTCTTTTGGAATGCAAATTTTGTCCCACCGTATTAGGTGGTATTTATGCGACTAATTGGAGAAACCCCATAAAAACTGCCTCTAATTGAGCGAGGGATTTTGACTAGAGACATTGGGTATACTGGAAGGCTAAATAGCAACGATTTTATAAGCACCAATCTCCCAGCTTTTGACAAGATTTTTGCTTTCCAAGTTGGGAGCCGATTGTCTATTCTTTCTAAGATATCGTCAGAAACGAATTTGCATTTGTACGGAGCTCCAAGGGGGAGACCAAGGTACTTGGACAGAAGTGTACCTAATTCGCAACCTATTATACTTGCCATGGCTGTTTCATTTAACATTCTCACCAATTGCAAATAAGTGTGACTTGTGAAAATTGACATTCAGCCCCGATACGATTTCAAACCACATCATGATGTCTTTGAGAACCTTCACTTGAGACACTTCCACATCAATAAAAGCTATTACATCATCCGCATACTGGAGGAGCGGGAGTTGCAACCCATTTGATCCTATCTTAAATCCTTGAATTAGACCTGACCTTTCTCCTTGGACCATCGTTCTAGTAAGTCCCTCCCCCACAATTGAGAAGAGCGTGGATGACAACGGGTCACCTTGTCTCTGTTGCCTGCTGCTGCCAAAGAAAGCATGCAACTTCCCATTCATGTTAATTGAAATTTCCACCATGTTCCGACAAGTTTTTAACCATCTTCTCCACTTCCAATTAAAACCCATTCTTTGTAGTAAGTAATCTGAAAATTCAGCACACATTATCAAACACCTTTTCAGTTTGCACACTATCCATTTAAATTAGACCTTCGCGAATCTATTTCTCATTAGCTATCAGTGACGCATCAACAATCTGGCACCCTTCCACTATTGAGAACTGGTGTGGGAAGATGCAGAATTTGAGGTCCTTCTTAAGATGAGAGGCCATGAATTTTGCAATTATCTTAAGCACACTCGTCAATAGACTGATTGGTCTAAAGCTAGGAGGCACGGACTCTTCGAAAAACTTGTCGTGTCCATGTCCGACACGTATCCAACACCGACACTCGCCCGACACGTGTCAGACACATGGTCAACGTGTCAACAGGTGTCAGACACATGGTTAATGTAGTCAATGTGTCAGACACGCGTCCGACACACCCAAAACTTGATTAGAACACTATCAAGACTCGATAACCAACTTTATTTTATTTTTTACTTTTAGGTGGGCGCATATGACCACCTAATTTGAAGGTTGTTAATCTATCTAAAATGAAAAGCTTTCATTTGTGATGCAAGATAAAGAGGGCGATGAAGCATAGAGGCAGTTTATGCTTCTTATTCTCTCTTTTGCTTCTTATCTCCTCTACTTCTTCTCTACTCTATTTTGCAACTGAGTGTCATCTTCTTATTCACTTTTTACATCTCTATATTTTTTTTCGTGTTCTTTTTTTATTTTCCAACACAATTTGTACCACATTTTCATCTGTATACTTATTGTTCATTTTTACTTATATTATTTCTTTATTAGATTATTGTTTATGTTCATATGACATAAAAAAATGTAAACGTGTTCCCAAGTCCTAGTTTTTCGAAAATTGCCGAGTCTCCGACACGACACGCATGCGCGAGTTTGTGCATCCTTGGTCTAAAGTCCTTCACTAAGTTATCCCCTGCTTTCTTAGGAATCGACACAATACTAGTTGAAATCAGCCTCCATTCCAAGTATCCATGCTCATTGAAGTCATTGACAACCTCCATGAGTTCAGTCTTAATGGTCTCCAACATTTTCTATAAAATTCTATTTGATATCCATCAGGCCTAGCGCACAATCAGGTGCTAATTCGTTGATTGCCTTCCACACTTCTCCTTCTACAATATCTGACTCAATCATCTTCGCCAATCTCTGCTGGCAGACGGCCAAACACTATCCCGTCGAGTTTGGGTCTCCATTTTTCTTTTTCCTTAAATAAGTCCTTGTAAAATTCTACCATTTGATTCGCTATCCTAGTCATCTTCCATTAACACCTCTCCACATTTGAGACATTCCACTGAATTGAAAAAGTCTTCTATAGTTAGCGAACTTATGGTAGTATTTTGTGCAATAATCCCTTTTCACACCCCACTTAATACCAGTATTCCACTTCCATAAGATTTTTTCTAAAAACTTCCTTTTTAGAAGCTTCATCAATTCCTTGTCTAGCCTAAGCTTATTCAATTTCCGTTGTGAGCTGAATCTTGCATTCTTCAATTTCTATATCCACTCTCCTAAAGGTTTCGTTGTTCCAGGCCATTGTGAATATACATTGGACCACATTCTTATGAACTGGCTTCAGGACTTAAAAAAATCTCAGGGCCGGGCCGGTCTTAATTAAGCGTCATAGTACATAGCGAGAGCATTAGAACAGTGCTAACTTAGCAAGAACTCAATTTTTTGGAAAATTTTTACAAAATTCATTTTGAAAGGGTTGTGTTAGATCAAGACAAAGGATCTATATTTTTTATTTCATATTAACTATAAGTGGTGAGGGGTGCAACACGAGGACTTCCCAGGAGGTCACCCATCCTAGTACTACTCTCGCCCAAGCACGCTTAACTGCGGAGTTCTGATGGGATCCGGTGCATTAGTGCTGGTTGGTTAAAATGGCGAATGGCGTCAGGAGTATTGTGCGATAGAAGGATGCCTGCAAGGCTAAAAGGGAAATGCTATAAGACAATTGTTCGACCAGCCATGCTATATGGTTCAGAATGTTGGGCTACTACGGGACAACATACGCATAGGATGGCAGTAGCAGAAATGCGTATGTTAAGGTGGATGTGTGGTAAAACTCGTAAGGATAAGATTAGAAATGAAAGAATTAGGAGATACTTAGGTGTAGCGCCCATAGAGGAAAAAATTAGAGAAAGACGTTTAACTTGGTTTGGTCATGTGCGGAGGAGACCGAGCACGGCGCCAATTAGAAAATGTTTAGATTGGCAAGTTAATGGAGGGTGTAGACGGAGGGGACGACCGTTGAAAACTTGGATGAAGACGGTGAATGAAGATATCATTGAGCTTGGATTAGGTGAGGAAATGTGGGAAGATCGCATTGCTTGGAGAACCAAAATTCATGTAGCCGACCCCGAAAATCTCGGGAATGGGCTTTGATGATGATGATGATGATTAACTATAAGTGCAACTCCGAACTTTTGTGAACTTCACAAAATGGTGTTGAATGAATGACATTCACTACCCATAAGGGAGGTGGTATATTGTAGAAATGGGGCATTCGGATGGATTTGACTGTCAGGATTTTACCAAAACATGTATCATGGAATCTAACAAATCCATTGGGCTACATATCAATTGTCATCCAATGTCATACTCAACACGTGCTTTAGGCTTTCCGCTAGCCCCATTTCCACATGAATTCCAGAGAACTTTAATCCAAGAAGCATCTACTTAATGATGCTTAAAGTATGTGAATATTAGGATGTACTAACATTTTTAGTAGATATATAAAAACTTGATGAGATTAAAATAGACTACTAGGTATGAGATTATAATAGCCCACCATCAGGTATGCCACAAGACATTTCACTTTTACTTTATCAACTTTCTCCCATCCAGGGTCCTCTAGGGATAGATTATGACTATCTCGAACCACCAACCAAGTAAGAAACCAGACTATACTTTTATGCCAAACTAATAAGCAGAATAGCATGCGAGGAACATGTCTTACTTACTTTCCAAGAGCTATCAACTTCAGGAAACATGCTTGTATCAGCTACCCCACCACCTACTAACAAATAAGAAAGAATTATTTACTAAGCAATTGTCTAACGTCAAAATTAGGACTACATTTACAACGAGAAAAGTAACTATCCACTTTCAAAGAACATTTCTATAAAACTAAATACAGCAAAAATTTCAAAACTATCATTAAAATAAATGTTTTTTTGAGTTTGGCCCTCATTAGTTTATATCCAATTGAGTTTAGCCCTCATTTTAAATTTTAACTGAGTTTAACCCTCATTTTATTACAAATCTATGTGATCAACCACGTTGACCGGTAAATATTGATTTAATGACTAAAATACCCTACATTGAATGCACATGCCTTGCATGTCCAAACTCCATAAAAATGCATCAAAACGCTTGGATTATCAAATTCAATCTCGAAGTAATCCTAGGTATGAAAATTGAAGAATTAAAAACCCCAAATCTATCCATCGCCTCCACCTTTTCCTTATCTTCTTATTTAGTTTGCAAAACACCACCATCCCCCCTCTTCCTCACTCTCCTCCCACCATCAACTCCTTCGGATGAACAAGATATTAGATAAACAAAATTGCATTGATGAACAAGATGGTTCAAACTTGCATGAATTGTAACATCATGGAGTAGACAGATCAACTGTGGTGACAAATTGAGATTATTGGGGATATGGCCATCCACTTCTTTGTTAATGTTGGTAAGAGCTATCACTAAAGCATGCCTTCTTCTGAGTATTGGAAATAGTGGACTTTTTCACAATAGAAGTCCCCAAAAAAAACATCAAATTCATGTAAATGACAGTGCCTCATAACAATCAACATTAGAATAGAGCTTCAAAAAACCATCATATCCAATTGAATACAGAATTTGTAAATTTTTCATCTTGAATGAGCTTTCCTACCATCAAGTTTGGCAATTGTATTTTCATCTTGAATAAGACCGCCTATTTGTAAATTGAAATAATCTACACAACGATTAGGCAGATTTTGCTCCTCAACCACATTCAACTTCTTGGTGACATTCTTCTTAATACACTTTGCGCAGAAGGCTTCCCTGAGTTTGTAATATTGGTCAATGGTTTTGAGCCACCAAGTCCACGTGCCTTCTTAATTTTAGAGACATTGGTATCTTTCCCGGAAGAAGCCTCTGAGATTTTTCATCCAGATACATTATTGTAAACCCTTATATTTAATTCACCAATGACATACTATTCCTTCTCTTTTATTGTTTCAGTACCAGACCCTAGGGTTGAAAACCGAACTGACTTTGGTCAGTTTTAAAATTTTCAAACCGAAACCAAACCGACCATTAACAAAGCCGATCCGAAACCGAACCAATTTTAATTTATGCAAACCGTAACCGAACCGACTAAAATCGAAATAAAACCGAACTGAACGACTATTTTAAACATATTATATTATTTATTTTATATAAATTTGGTCAGTTCGGTTTGGTTGGTTAAAATCACAAAAATCGAAAAATGAACCGACCACTTCAGTTTTGAATTTTTTAAAACCGAAACCGATTCTAATCGAATTTAAACTGAACCAATTGGTTCGGTTTTAATCGGTTTGGTCGGATTTTTGTTCAACCCTACCAAACCCATCCCTCTAGATTAACATTAAAAGGTGGAAATGGGTAGATTGGGGGTTGATTCTTCAGTTTTCAAACCTTGGATTACCTAGAGATTGACATTAACAATTCAATCCTTTTGCTGCGTTTTATGGAATTTGCACATGCCTTGCATGTGTATTCAATGTAGGGTATTTTAGGTATTAAATCAATATTTACCGGTCAACGTGGTTAACCTAATAGATCTGTTATAAAATGAGGGTTAGACTCAATTAAAATTTAAAATGAGGGCTAAACTCAATTGGATATAAGCTAATGAGGGTCAAACTCAAAAAGACCCTTAAAATAAAGTAAGCAACGCACCTCTTTGGTTTGTGATCTTTTTGGTAGTTTGAAGTTTCTTCAATCGGTATGAACCGTTGGATTCAAGATAGTTTAGAGGGGGTGATTAAATAAGATGTTTTAATCTTGACCATTGTTTTTGTATTATGTCGAGAGTGGGTGACAGCTGAGGAGTGTCTTACATGCCCCAAAAGTTCCTTCTGCTAAAATAGGAGAGTTGATTTTGTTTTCGGTATTCTGTAGAGATGATTTCATCTCTACTATCCATCTACTAAAAGAGAGTCGGTGACTGCTGAGGAGCGCCTTAAATGTCCCAAAAGTTCCTTATGCTATTAATAGCAGTGATGAATGAACAAATTGAGGACAAAAGCGACGAGAATGAGGAAGATCTAAATGAACAATGACATGAACACACAAAGCCAATCTAACGTTACCCATTCTTTATACAAATTGTCACAGAAAACGAGGACATGTGAATTGCATCAAGGAGCCACAAAACAATTGCACCATAATGCTATGTGGCAAGTATAAAAACCAATAAAACAGTCTCAAAATGGAATAAAATTTATTTCATAAACTAAAAGTACAATCATACAAAAACTGCAAATCATAGTCGCATACAATGAACAAAACAGTGAAATATATTTCAGTGTAAATAGAAAAGGAATGCACCAGGTAATACTCCTCGAACAAAAAACTAAAATTCCCTTTTCCATTTTTTCTTTTTGATTTGCAAATCACCAAAGTTTATTCTCTCACAGCAACTAGCAGAAATAAGTATTGGGTAATAAATACATGAAAAATGGTTAACACAAATATTAATACCCACCTAAAAAAATATTGACTTAATATGAAATAAAAATATATATAATTAGTGTGAAAAGAAATACAATAATGGAATATTGCCTGAAATGGAGTCCAAAGCTAATAAATCGTAATCTGAAACCAGACCAACCTGCAGCCAAGAACGACCTAAGGTCAATATACTTTAAGATGCAACATTATTGATAACTGACCTTCAAGTAGACCACGAAAAGGAAAAATGACTCGAAGAACATATGGTCCCTAAGGGAATAAGATATGTTAAGTATTCTTCTCACGGTCTCATAAATGTTTGAATAACAAGAAAGCTGAAATAATTGAGTACCTCACGAATCATTAAAAGAGGATAATTAGCAACTATGTAATGATAACACTATTTTTACAAAAAAAAAAAAAAAAAGTATCAACATCTATCGTGTTGGATACTCATGTCGAACTCACAAATACTCCATGCTTAGATCATCAACTTTTTCGCATATCTTTGAAAAGTTTCAAATTTATACTAATGCTACAGGCATATAACGGTAAGTCGGTAAGTATTACATGAGTAGCAATATTGACCTACATGTAAACGAATATGAGTATAGGTCACACTTATTGCTGAAAGGTAAATAATATTAAAAATGTGTACACGCGTGTCCCCTAGCGTATCTCATATTGTGTTTTTTTTTTTTTTTGCTAACGTGACTGACACTTCGTATCCATGTTGGATACCGATACCCGTATTCATGTCATTGAGCTAGGACTGTTCCATAATGTAATCACTCGTTTGCTTATTTTGTTCTCATTTCCCTTGTTGTGACTTTATGAGAGATTGAGAACTATTTGCCAAATAGTACAAAGAGAGACAACAATAAGGAAGCCGAAGCTACACAACAGTGCGAGTTAAGCTACTTCTCAGTTTTGGATGAGTGATTTGAACGCTTGCAAAGTGCAAGACAAGAGAATTGTCAAACAAGGGAGATGACCAATGCCAAAATGGAAACATCTTTGCGTTGACATTAGAAAAGTAACTGAAATTGCTTGTATTGATGCCAACATCTTTGTCTACACTAAGAAAAGCTACTGGAAATATTCGCATCGATGCCAACATCATTGCGTCAGAATGATCCCAACATCTTTGCATCAATGTGAGGCATAACTGAATAAGTGAGGTTTTCTTGATGTTGACTTGAATTGTTCATTTTTTTGAAATTCTAGTACTTGACAGAACAAGGGAGCACCCCCCCCCCCCCCCCCCCCCCCCCAACCTCAACTTCCAAGTTTTCTTAAAATAGCACAGGGAATAATGGGTCCCATAAAAAAACTTTTTAACTATGGCCCCTCTCAAAACCGCATGTATATTACAGTTCAACAAGATTTGCCCTTCCAAAATCAAATAATTTCAATTCAGTGTCAATAACTATTATGTAAACCCAAATGGCTCCCTAAAAGGTGAATGAAACTATTACACCCCCAAATGGCTTTCTTAATACTAACTGACTATAGTTCAACCCATTATATACTCTCAAGTATTATTCCTCATTATAATTTTTTTTTTCTTTTAACTAAGATGTGTTCCTTTGTAATTAATTGGAATTAAATGCAAATTTGGTATGTGCATATATTAAGCTCCAGCATACAGTTTCATTTGCTGCACAAATCATATGTGATCAATCGTCACAGACTGATTTTTATTGGTGTATACTTATTCATTAAAATTTAAAAAAAAACAAATTTTTTTTTTTTTAAAAACCTCAAGTATCTTACTTTTCAAAACTCAAAATTTTGTCGAGCAAATTTTAAGTCTATTGGCTTAAATTGTTACCCCCCCTGAGGATAATCCTGCTCCGCCACTGGTCGTTGAGGCTTATTTGAATGGGTGTAACACGACCAATGGTAATAGGAAGTCTTGTTTGAGTTTACGTGTTCTTTTTTATTATCAAGTAATACAGAGTTTTCACTCACCAAAGCCAGGAAACTGCAAACAAGGGGGGGAAATTACATAAAAATCATTAACCCAAGTAAACATGAAATCCTCGATCATCTTCCTCCCTGCTATCCCATCTAAATGAGCCCAATGCCATAACCTGGACTTGACTTGCAGGATCAAGTGTTTATGCTTGTCCTAAAAAATTCTAATGTTCCATTCCTTTCAAACAGTGCACACTACGGCATGATGGAATCTCAGCCACTGGCACTTCCCCACTAGACCAATTCCTTTCATGTTCCAGCCCATCATCCAATTAAATATATCGCCCTGAATCAACTCTTGCTCATGGTACTCAATCATAATGGCTGTCACAATTGAGAGTAAGGTGATCCACAGACTTCTAGGTGTTGTCACATGACACACATGGTGTCCACTTGCACACCCCAGTTAAAAAAATTATCTTTTTGGTGGGTTTGTTACCCTGCATCACCATCTACATGAAAAAACAGATTCTTGGTGGTACTTTGCTGATCCAAACACAAGAAACAACAGTTCAAAAATCTCAATTCTCTCTTGTAAGGATTGACAGTTATTGTTGATGGAGAAATGAAATTGCAAGAGAGAATTTGTTTTTCTTCTTTTGCTATCAAGGTTTTGTTAAGTCTAGGTTAGGAATCCAACTGAGATTGAAATTGAGTTCATTTGAACACTTTCTTTTCCTTTTAGCTAATCTCTAGTAATTCAAATGGGGAAGAAGAGATTGGAGGTAGAAAGAGAGTCCTTTTGATCTTGACACCATTTTAGTTAGATTCAAAGATAGTTTAAATAGTCATTCATATCCATGTGAAACTAGGATTTCTCACCTAGATTTAGCAACTTCTCCATCAACCGCTCATTAAAACACCTCCATCTCATCTTCTTGATCTCCCATCCCCAACTTCTGTAGAAATTTGACCATCCTTGTTATTGACAAAAGCCTTAGATCTACATTTGTTTCCTAGTCTCTCGAAAATATAACTTAATTCTCCACTATTTAGCCTCTAATACTTGGATCCACTACTTATTCAAACAATTGTCTCCTAGAAAAAATTTCTTCCAAATTATAGACTACATTAGAGTTTGGGGAAGGTATCATAAGGTATGAGAAGTAAGACTCTGTTGTTAACTTGAAACAGATCACAACGAATTCATAAATATGCATTTTCTTGGAGGGTATATTGAACCCGATGAATTATTGTATGTATTGTGTTTTTGTAACTATGCCCCAATGTGTCTAACTCAATCATGTTGCTACATTTACACCTGATTAAGTTGAATCAAGCGATAACTCGGGGGGGAGGGGGGAGGTGGAGAAATAACAAGAATACTCAATCAGCCAGCATTACAAAATAAGAATACTCAAAGATGAAGCAGATTTGAGGAGCTCAATTTAAAATGTCACAAGTTCAAATATAATTAGCAAAGACACATGTCATTATCAGGGAAGAGAAGTCATATAAACAATGATGTCACTTCATGTTCAGAAAAATGCAACATAAGACTAATAAATACCCACCAATTTCCAGTCATCATCAATCACAGGAAAGCCAGTAATCCTGTTGTCCACGAGAATCTCTAGTGCTATTGATGGAAAAGACCCACTTATAAGAAATAAAGTTTTGGATGTCACTTAAGAGATCAGTATTAAGCTTAATATCATATACCTTCATCAATGGTGGTTGTTGGCTTTACCACATGTAAGTAGTCTTTCTTAGTCATAAAATCACCAACAGTATAAACTCCATTTCTTGGCTGCAAAATCAACATGCGAACGGGCATAAGTAAGAAGGCAGCATTAATGTGATATGGACATCCAAGCCTTTAGATAACATACTGAGCCCATCAGCCATGAGGTCAAAGGAATTTCCAGTGAATTTCAGGTCAGTCTAAATGACAGCAACAAGGTGTACCAAGATATACTTCAAAGTGATAGAGGATATGCCAATCCAAAACGTAAGAGCGGCAGATTAAAAGATAAAATTTCACTGGTCCTCAGAGAGAGAGAATATGATGAAAGCAATGTAATTGGAAAGGTCAAAGGTTAATGATGAAGCTAAGAAAGAAGTCTCTAAAATCAGCAATCCTAGTGAGGCTGATGTAAAGCGAATAAAAAAAACTATGTTGCTAGATTGCTTGTGAAACTGGAAGCATGGTGAAGGTGTATTAATTGTTTGCTAAACATACAAATGGGTCTACTTTAATCTAATTGACACTAGAAAAAAGATAATTTTAAGGAATAATGGGTTTCTTATTCTTTCCTCTTAATCGCCCAAGTTTTGCCGAATATCCACAGTTTTCAAGATTCAAACTTTTAGAAGATTGAGACAAAAACAAAGACCCCTGAGAAACAGAGAAATGCATAAAGTGAGAGTACTTTTTTGGATAGTGTTAAAATTGTGTTTAGCAAAATTATGGCAGGTATAAAATCTAATTGTCAAATATACAAAAATTAATAAAGCTAGAAATTAGATTTTGCAGAGAATGTGTATATTGTGGCAATTGTATAAACAATGTAATAATAAGGAAATAAATGTCAAAGTTTCTAACAGCAAGTGAGTCAACTTTTTTTATGCATTGTTTAGGTCCAACCTCAAAACATAATAAAATAACCACTTATTATTTTATATGAGCAATATGGGCCCACAGAGTCAAATTAACCAAACTTAGTAGTTGGAGTTTGGCATAGCGCCCCAAAGCCTCTGTATGACCTATTCAGTGGTGCTACAGCTGTGTATAAATTACACAGGCAATAAGGAGGGATTGGGGTGGGGCAGTGTAGCTCCGCCCCTGGCAAAATCATAAGAAATCCCATCAACTCTGAAGAACTGAATCATGATTCATACTGAAATTAATCATCATTCCTTAATTGTGATTCCCAAGTTTCCAACACTCATCAACTGACTTCCACAAAACTTAACATTGGTCACTAATCTAAATCAAACCCCATATATTCGTCGATGGATAGATTATCCTCTATGCATCCACTTGCACGTCTCCCATATTGGAGATGCCCTTGGAGAGTGCCTCTCCGCTTTTCTAACTCTTACGTGTTTATGAGTTGATCGTGTTAATCTTATATGCAATTAATCAATCTTATGAAATATTATCCATCTTGCTGCAAAATCAGAGTGGTAAGAAAATCCTTTGCAAGTTTACCACCCCAGTGAACCGAAACCCAAAAAGCTCACCAGTATTTCTTAGTCCAAAAGCAGCCCCAAAACTCTAGAGATGACAGTAAACCAAAATCGGATGATCATTATCAATTACTCTTGCATTACAAACTTAAATAAATATATCTTCTTCTTTTTTACTTTATGTTGGTGAAATTATCTTTAAAATCTTGTATTTTATCACTCTTGCTCTTGCTACAAAATCGGAGTGGCAAGAAAGCCCGTCAGCTCTCGAGAACTGAAATGAATTTAAAACTGAAATGGGAACATCATTCTTTTGTGGACAACACCTTTTGCGATTTTTCATCTCTTATCAACCCGATTCCACAAGATTCACCAATATTTCTTAACCTCCGGCAACTCCCTACACTCTATCTAGAGATAACAATAAACCAAAACCGAACGATCATAATCAATTCCTCTTAATCACACAAATTTTGCTAAGTATACCACAGTTTGAAAAATTCAAACTTCTTACAAACTTGAGACAAAACAAATACCCCTGAGTGCCATAGAGATGCAGAGTGACAGTACTTCTTAAATAGTGCTGACATTGTGTTAAGCAAAACTTAAGGGGGTAAGCATCTCCCACCTTCCCTAATTCTAGATTTTTAATGTTGGTGAAATTCTATCATCATTGCTGTAAAATCAGTGGTAAGAAGGCTCATCGGCTCTCAAGAACTGAATCATGATCTACACTGAAATTAATCATCATTTTTAGTTGTGAATCCCAAGTTTCCAACACTCATCAACTGAATTCCACAATAGTCACCATCAATTACTAATCTAAATCAAACCCATATAACTCAGGAATGTATAGAATATCCTCTACGTGTATACGTCTTCAATATTGGAGACGCGCTTGGGGAGTAGGCATCTCCATTAACTCCTAAGTTTTTGAGTTTATCTTGTTAATCTTAATCTTGTATGCAATTTATCAATCTTGTAAACAATTGTATCCATCTCCCAAAAAAATAAACAGTGGTAAGAAATCCATTTGCAAGTTTTTTTTTTGTTTGCTTGATAGGCAAAACAGCAGCAAAATATACAAAAGGAGTGGGAAAAAGACAGGAGGAGAGCATGATGCTCACATAACAAGCCCTGCGACAAGGGAAAAAAAAAAAAAAAAAAGAGCAAAACAAAATGTCACCCCAGCCAAAAACGATTTGTGAGAATGGTAAATCATTGAGCAATTTCCAAACCCATTGCCACTCCCCGAAGTCAATAGCTCTACAAATGGCTACAACATCTTGTTTCTTCCCTTTAAACAGACAATTGTTTCGCTCTTTCCAGATTGCCCAAATCCCCCGCATAAATAGGGGATTCCACAACCACTTACTACGAAAAGAGAGTACCCTAGTGTCCCATTGTATAGCATTCCAACAAGGAAAACCCAACAGGCATACTACCTCTGCAACTCCCACAATAGTCAGCCCAGAAATTGCAAGAGAAAATGCACTCTTTGTGAGAATCACAAAGTGGACAGCAGTTTATAATGATGAGGCCCTGTTTAACCAAGTTGTCAATGGTCAAGATGCGGCCAAACGATAACGTTCAGAAGAGGATATCAATTCTAGGTGGAGTCCGCCTCAGCCAAACAATTTTATTAGGAGATTTTGTGTGCTACAAACCTTATTCCCAGCAGATATGCAACCTCCAAAGAACTTACTGAAACAGTCAAAACTGAGAATCTACTTGTTTTATGATCCCAATGGAGTGGCCCTATCAGCTCGATTAGCTTTTGTTCCTCCCGATCATTGATGCCTCTATGGAGATATTCAAATCCCATCCCAGAATATCCCCTGTTCTTGTATCAAAGCTCTTAACTGAACCTGATTTACGATCTGAAATCTCAAAAATCTCTTAGAATCTAGGGTTGAGAGGGGCTTCCATAAGCCAAATATCTCCCCAAAAATCAATTCCACAATCCCTTTGCAAGTTTACCACCCTTGTGAACCAACACCTAAGAAGCTCACCAATATTTCTTAATCAAAAGCAAACCCAACACTCTAGAAATGCCAATACACCAAAATCAAATTATCAAAATCAATTAATCTTACATTATAAACCATAAATGATATATCCATCTTTTTTTTAACTTTATGTTGGTGAAGTTATCTTGTTAATCTTGTCCAATAAATTTTATTAATCTTGCCACAAATTGGAGTGGTGACTGGCAAGAAAGCCCGTCATCTTTTGCAACTTTTCAATACTCCTCAACCCAATTCCACAAGATTCACTAAAATTCCTTGATCTCAAGCAACTCTACAGTTGATATTAAACAAAATGCTAACCATCGGAATCAATAACTCATACATCCAAATCCCTAAATAATACGTTCTTCCATCAAACAAAGATTCAAAACTCGAAATTCCAAATTCAAGATTAATTATCCTCTATTTATCCAATTATACTATAGGTGTGCTCTTAATCTTTATGTTGTCAATCTTGTATGAAATTTTATGAATCTAGCTACAAAATGATACTAGTAAAGCAATTCCATGGACACAATTCCATCATAAACCCTAAATGATGCATTCACCCATCAAAGAAAGCGACAGAAATGCGAAATTCAAGAAAGAAGAACTAACCGGAACAGAATTAGATGTGATGGAGCCAGAGCCATTAGCAGCAGCAAAAACAACAGTTGCAGAAGCATCGAAGAAGCGTGGGGAGAGAGAAGCAGTGATCGACGAGGTCGTTCTTGTTGCTTGATTCGGCAAGAAGAAGCAAGTGAGATGGAGAGTGGGAGAAGGAGAAGCCGTGGCGGTCGCAGAGACAGAGCAGAGTCGCGGGTGGAACAGAAAGTTAACAACTGCGAGAGACGAAGCCATAATCGATTCTTCTCTTCTTTTCAATTCTATTTGAATTCCAGATGGATGAGTGGATATGGTGATGGAGGTGTCTCGAAGAGAATAGAAGCGCTGAAGAAGAGAAAGAGAGAGAGAGAATGAAGAATGTTGAGGGGAGAGATAAGCGGAGAGAGCGTCGATCTTGTGTCCGGGTAATTTGTTGCGAGTGTCATAAATGAATGAAACATATTAAGTTAACTAAGGGTGCGTTTGGTTGCATGAAATCATATGTTATAGGAATTCATGAGGAGATTCTTATATTTTAGGCTAATTTGAGGTATCACTCTACGTCTATCAATAGTGGGAATAAAAGTTCTATGAACATGAAAATCATATGCCTTGGAAAATCAAGGAGTAAGATTCTCATGTTCATGAAACTTTCATTTTCACCATTGATCACAAAATCAACATAAAATGTAAGGTCCCTCATGAATTCTCATGACATAGGATTTTATGCAACCAAATACACCCTAAGGAAAATGAATTTTCATTTCCTTCGCCCTTTATTATTTACTCTCTCTCCATACACATCTTTCTGTAACATTTCACTCTATGTACACACACTCTAAACTAAACAAACATGAACTTATTTATAGGCAACATGATTTATCTAAGGTGTGACATCTAGCAAGCACAACAAATAAGTGATAAAGATATATAAATGAGTCATTTTATGCTCCTAAATATACAATTGCTAAATCCAATTATCTAATAAAAATATCTCATTACGTATATTTTGTGTATTTTGTAGAAATTCAAGCACTAATCTCAAATCATACATAAAGTGACACAATAAGACTAAGATCAACAACTAGAAAAGTTCATTGGAGGTTCATATATGCATTATCAAATATCAAAGGTTTTCAAGCCCAAAGACACATGAAGTCAAACCCACAAAGTATCATTAACTACGGATCTCGAGAAAATCAACTTGAAAATTTGAACATCCACATGGAAACTTCATCTTAGCCAAAGAATCTCTACAAACTCCACTATCCATTCTCACATTTGTACTCTATCATTTTTACCATCCACCTTTTATCACTTTTACATTCCACCTTATTTCACTTTTACATTTTTTCATATATTTACTTCATCACTTTTACACTCTACCTTATTTCATTCCAACACTCCATCTTCCACCATTTTCACCTATAAATACCCCACACAAAATCACACTTGAGGGGGACTTAGAAATATCTTAAGAGGAGAGAAATTTGGAGTTAAAGATTGAGAGTTTTGGAGTTTATTGTTGTAAGTTTTTGTAGTTTTTCTTTATATTTATGTTTATCACCGTGAGTGGCCTAGGGTCTACCATGTGGGGCTAAACTTCACCTTAGGGTGTGGGAAAAGCCCATGGGAGAATGACCCCATTTAGGCCCACTTAGTTTGGTTGTTTTAATATCTCATGTACTCAAAACTTGTGTAATGTTAGCTTTGTTTAGTGACTTTGGTTTAATCTTATTATGAAGATGTTAGAAGTATCGTCTTTCATTAATATGGATACATCACTTGTTTTTATTTTCATCATTAAAAAGTCTAAAGTATAGTCTTCATTCCGTATTATTCCAACAAGCCCTCTATTTAATGATTAAGATATTCTTTATCTAAAACTCGCAAGCTATTTAACATCTACTCTCATGGGTTTTGAGGTTATTGACTTTTAAGTCTAGCGTGATGTTTGAATTTTAACATATAGAAGATTAGATCTTTAGTATTTCATTTCAATATGGATTCTTTGGATGCTTTAATACCATGTTCTTGTGCTAGAATAGAATATCGATGTTTAAGTGTTCAAAGTTATATTTTCCACTCTAAGGTGAGATGAGAATTTAGCTTAGGGTGTGCTCGTGAGTATGTTTGAATACCAACTAGAAGTGTGGTCTAATGTAGGTATCTATCTATGGTGGTGATCCCTACTTTCAAGTTTCATTTTAAACTAGATTTACATTTGCTCTTGCTTTTTAGAAACATTATTCAAAACCCTTTTTTTACTAAGTTAAGAATTTTAAATTAATTTTCAAAGTTAGTTTTCCAAACTTTAGCCCTCCTTGTGGGATTTGACATGTATTTGTTGTTATCTAACTCAATAGATAATTGTGCGCTTGCGCCATTACCAGAGAGGGCAATGGAAAACAAGTTTTAAAATCTATCTTTAAATGCTTATCACTAGTCTAGTTTTAGTTTAGGATCATTTTCATAGTTTAGGTTCATTTGCATTGTTTTGATAACATTTGTAGTTTGAAAATTCTGATGCATCTTCATATTTGCAAATTTTTGAGTATCTAACGTTTACTGTTTTATTTTTTAAAATTTTCTGATAAATATACATGATCTGAGCTTTCACAAGCATCTTTCCATTTGTTCATTGGACTAAAGGTTAGTGAGAAACAAAATTTTGAACTTGGACTACCTATGCTGAAATTTGTCTACTGTGAATGACTGTTGTTTGGACACATGTTTCTACTGTTTGAGAGTTCTGTTTTGAGTGTTTCAAAATTCTAAGTTGTTCTAAATCTTGTCTAGTTTCTAGATCATCTTTTGGATTTCAGTTTGGATAATTGGTTGAAACATAATTTGAATTGTCGTAGCAGATACACAATCTTGACAGTGAACAAATTTTTTTAGTTCACTTCGAATTTCCGTAACTTTTTGCAGCCAAATGTTTTTTTAGAATTTTTCTGAGACAACTTTGGTTTGTTAGAATCTAGGAAAATTTGTAAATCTGAATTTCATCAAGTATTAAACTTTGCACGAATTTTCAAAGTTGATCTATCAGTTCTGAAAATTTTCAGTAGTCCACTGTTTTGCCAAAACTTTGTTTTTGAAGCAATTAATCATTCTCCTATAGTATAATTTTCAGGTTATACACAAGTAAACACTTGACAAAGAGATTTACTGAACTTAGTGAGCAATGGAAGACACTTGGATCATAATTAAGACTTTTTGTCCTTTAGTGATTGGGATGACTTAAATTTGTACTATTAAGTTGTAATAAATAAAACAGAGTCCAAGATACAAACGGAAGCAAAGTGAGGTAACTCTCTCAAATCACTTTGAATCTCCTGCAAGAAGTGTTTCTGGAATGATTTTGAGTGTTTAACTTTTTGCAAGATCTTAAACTGTGTTAAACAACATAAAAGCGGATTTGGCTACTTGCAACTGGGTGGGATTGATTACCCACCTCCTCACTCCAATTCACGTTCAAACTTGGCCAAATTAATTAAAATGAACTCAAATAATAATAGCCACTTAGAACGGTGTTCATAGGACCTCACAAAAAGAATAGATTGTGTCGAACTCTTTTGAAGCATGGCTGCTCTAGTGCCAGTTGGTATGCGTCGGTAAAGACCAGTGTGACTGCATCACCGTTTCATACCTTTTTGCCTAGAAAGTGGTGCTTCGACGAAATTTTGCACAAGTATAATCTTATTGTGATTAGGAACACATGGGTTCTTGAAAGTTTTTAAGTGATAGCTAATTTCGTGATAACTCTTTGGATCTTAAAGACGCCCTTCAAAGGCTTCGCCAGTTCTAGCATGTCAAACAGGGTATAAAACATGGCTAGAGCACATCTCTGCCTAGTGTGGTGGTCTAGAGAGTTTTTATGTAATAAACTACCCCTTACTAACTTACAAGACATGAAAAAATCTAACTAGGGTGAGAATTGATTTTAGAGGCGTTCAAAATCATTCTCCACTTCAATTAGATTTGGTCTTAAAATCAATTGCCCATTTCACTTGACTGAAGATAATCAATTTTTTGTGTGCTAGACAACAATGACTTATTTGTGCATCGTCTTCTAAGTGAAATTGCATTTAGCTTAGTTTTTCATTTGGGGGTTGTGATTGTTGTATGAACGTTTGGTCACGGGACCACACTCAACGCTTGACTCAGATTGAACAGACCATTTGAGGGTGTCTCGTTATTGTTTGAAGTCGAAAACCCAATGACGGATCAAGGGAATAAACAACCTAAAGTTGAGGTTAGGAAAAACCCAGTCAATGTTGGCGGTAGAACTCTTTGATAGTATTTTTCCCCTATAAACCAAAGTCAAACCTCAAGCATTGTGTTGCCACCCACCACCACAACTTATTTCGAGTTGAAACCACATGTGATCTCGTTATTATCTACATTCTATGGCTTGGGGTTAGAGAGAGAATATTTAATCTCACATCAATGAATTTTTGACAATTTGCAGCACTTTCAAATTTCAAAATTTCAGTGATGATTCTATTAGACTTCACTTATTTCCTTTTTCTATTAAGGAAAAACAAAGATATGGTTAGACTCATTACCATCTGTATCCATCACTCAATGGGAATAATTGAAATTGAAGTTCATCAATAAATTATTCTCAATGTCGAAAATTATTTCCCTTGGAAAGGAAATCCAAGATTTTAGGCAAAGGGATGATGAAAAATTTATGAAGCATGGGAAAATTTTAAGGACCTGTTACTTAAATGCCTTCATCTTGCTTTTAAGACTTGGAGGTTGGTACAATACTTTTACAATGGGTTAACTTAAAGTAATTGTCATATGATTGAGTTAATGAATGGAGGGAACTTTTTGAGTTTGAGTAACGATGCAGCCTTTGAGTTTTTTGAGAAATTGTCGGAGAACTCCCAACAGTGGCATTTTTTTAATAGAAGAGATAAAATCTCTACAAGCAAGGTCGGCCTTTACGATGTAAAAGAAGAAGTAGATATCCACGCCCAACTAGAAAATATGAGGAGACAAATTAAGGTTCTATTCATGGCTCAAGTTAAATCAGCTGAGACTATTCACCCAGTCATGAAGGTTTCAGGCAGTGAACCTAACACATTTCCTTCCACCATTTGCACAGAACCAACACATACGACTCATTCATGTCTCATCTTTTATCCAGAAAGATCAACTGGGGAAGAGCACGTCCAAGCCATCAATGCTTATAAAATAGTGAACCCTTTCAGTGAAACATACAATTCTAGTTGGCGAAACCATCCCAATTTTACGTGGAGGCAAGATCAGCCTCAAGTTCATGGAGAACATCAATCCTATAGGGGACCAACCAATTTCACTATCAGAAACAACAATTCTCTAATGTGCCCCACCAGAATAGTCAATTTGTTGCACCGCAACAAAACAAGTCATCATTAAAGGAAATGTTGCAACAAATGATTCATGCCCAGAACATGGCTACTCAAGCCAACACTCAAGCCATAGTGAAATTAGGGGAACAAATGAGTCAGCTAGCACCATTGTTGGCGATAGAGAGAAAGGTAAGTTTCCTAGCCAACCAATACCAAATCCCAAGGGACAATTTGTGTCACAACCATCTCAATCTCAACATCAACAACATCCCAAAAGGACAGTTTGAAATAGGAAGTGGTTCAAACCAATATCTCCAAATGAGGAAGTAAAATCCATTACGATTCTGAGGAGTGGTAAACAAGTTAACAATAAGGTTGAGTTACCCAAAGAGATTTAACTTCAATCTCAAGAAAAGGAAAAAGAGACCCAAGTGTCTAAGAGTCCGCCAGTTAGGAACACGGTTCCTAAGAAAAGTCAAGAACCAAAATCAATGAAATCTTTTGTCCCAAAAGTTTCATACCCTGAGAGACTTTTACCACCAAGAAAATGTCATTTGAATGTTGACATCTTAGAAGTGTTTAAACAAGTGAACATCAACAATGACTAGGATCGTAATGCTAGTGGACTTTCCCCTTCGAAATGCTAGTGGACTTTCCCCTTCGGAAGTGTTTAAACAAGTGAACATCAACCAATTCTCCCAAAAGCCCGAGCTGTCCAGGATGAGAAAGTCCATGACTAGGATCGTAACATTGCCCCACGCTTCCAAAGTTGACGTCCTCGTCGACCCACTCTATCGACACTGGCCCGATGAGCTTCTCTCACCTACCAGTATTCAACAACTTAGCACTATGCCCATACATAATTCTAAATTATTTTAATCCAGCCTATGGGTCGCCCCTGCCGGGAATCGAACCTTGAATGTGGGGTTTGGCTTTGATACCAATTGTCATGAACCAACCAACTCTCCCAAAAGCTCGACCTGTCCAGGAGGGAAAGGTCCATGATTAGGATCGTAACATTGCTCCACGCATCCAAAGTCGACGTCCTCATCGGCCCACTCTATCGACACTAGCCCGATGAGCTTCTCTCACCTACCAGTATTCAACAACTTAGCACTATGCCCATACATAATTCTAAATTATTTTAATCCAGCCTATAGGTCGCCCCTGTCGGGAATCGAACCTTGGATGTGGGGTTTGGCTCTGATACCAATTGCCATGAACCAACCAACTCTCCCAAAAACTCAAGTTGTCCAGGAAAGAAAGGTCCATGATTAGGATCGTAACATTGCCGGATCGTAACATTGCCCCACGCTTCCAAAGTCGACGTCCTCGTTGGCCTACTCTATTGACACTGGCCCGGAGAACTTCTCTCACCTACCAGTATTCAACAACTTAGCACTATGCCCATACATAATTCTAAATTATTTTAATCCAGCCTATAGGTCGCCCCTGTCGGGAATCGAACCTTGGATGTGGGGTTTGGCTCTGATACCAATTGTCATGAACCAACCAACTCTCCCAAAAACTCAAGTTGTCCAGGAAAGAAAGGTCCATGATTAGGATCGTAACATTGCCCCACGCTTCCAAAGTCGACGTCCTCGTTGGCCTACTCTATCGACACTGGCCCGGAGAGCTTCTCTCACCTACCAGTATTCAACAACTTAGCACTATGCCCATACATAATTCTAAATTATTTTAATCCAGCATATAGGTCGCCCCTGCCGGGAATCGAACCTTGGATGTGGGGTTTGACTCTGATACCAATTGTCATGAACCAACCAACTCTCCCAAAAGCTCGACCTGTCCAGGAGGGAAAGGTCCATGATTAGGATTTGGTATCAGAGCATCGGTTCTGCCCTACCTATCCCTTCAAATTTTTCTTCCCTCCCACCCATCCCTACACTATGACTGTCAAAGACCTCGAAGAACAAGTTGCTGCCATTAACGCCCAATTGGGAGCAATGGCTTCGCATATCCACACCCTCCTCCAAGATCACCAAGCTCAGTTACAGACCAATGCCCAAATATTACAAAATCTTCAATCTCTCCAATCCACTGGGTCCCCACGATCGGAACCTAATCACCAAAACCATCCGCTAGGCACCAATTTACATGGACGACCCCTTCGTCTTGATTTCCCTAAATTTGATGGCGGCGATCCCGAAGGTTGGCTTTTCCAAACCGAACAGTTTTTTGAGCTTAACTAGGTCGTCGACAATCAGAAGGTCACCTTGGCTGCGATTCACCTTTAAGGCGACGCAATCGCTGGATTCAACAATCCATCGGCGAACTCTCCTGGGAACAATTCTCCAAGGTGATCTGTTCCAGATTTGGTTCCCGCAAACATATTGATCCGTGCAGCTCTCTTTCGAAATTAACCCAAACAGGGACGGTTCGTGAGTTTATTACAGCCTTTGAGAATCTCATCAATTTGGTTCCGGGATTGCTCGAACCTCATCAAGTCAGTATGTTCCCCTCAGGATTACGTGCTGATATTCAGTCGGGAGTGCGCTTGCTTAAACCTGCGAGCTTGACCCAAGCTTTTGATTTAGCGTTATGCCAATTGGTATCAGAGCCAATTAATTTAGTCGGGAGTGCGCTTGCTTAAACCTGCGAGCTTGACCCAAGCTTTTGATTTAGCGTTATGAACCCAGCTCCAGTACGTTACCCTGTTAGTAACAAGTCCTGTTTAGATAAGTCGGTAGGTGAGAGTCCTAATTTAGTTGAACTTCTATATTAAGATGAGTTTGGTTAGGAATCTAGGACGTAGAATTCTCTATAAAGTCTATCAAGTTGCAATCAAAAGTTCAACTAATCAAATAACTTTTCTAAACTTTGGTGGCTGATCTCCAATCAAAATATCGATAGGTGGTTCGATCTCCAATCAAAAGATCGATTATATTAGCTTCCGATATCGGATCCTATCATCTGGTATCAGAGTCAAACCCCACATCCAAGGTTCGATTCTCGGCAGGGACAACCTATAGGCTGGATTAAAATAATTTAGAATTATGTATGGGCATAGTGCTAAGTTGTTGAATACTGGTAGGTGAGAGAAGCTCATCGGGCCAGTGTCAATAGAGTGGGCCGACGAGGACGTCGACTTTGGAAGCGTGGAGCAATGTTACGATCCTAATCATAGACCTTTCCCTCCTGGACAGCTCGAGCTTATGGGAGAGTTGGTTGGTTCATGGCAATTGGTATCAGAGTCAAACACCACATCCAAGGTTCGAATTTTGGCAGGGGCGACCTATAGGCTGGATTAAAATAATTTAGCATTATGTATGGGCATAGTGCTAAGTTGAGAGAAGCTCATCGGGCCAGTGTCGATAGAGTGAGCCGACGAGGACGTCGACTTTGGAAGCGTGGGGCTATGTTACAATCCTAGTCATGTTATGTATGGGAAGCGTCGAATTTGTTATGTGTGATACCGCTGAGAGGCGGGTGGAATAGATAACTTTTGCGCTCAATGATGTCAAGGCAGATACTTTCGGTATGCCGTGGCAAAAAATCAACTCAATGCTGCCAAAAATAGGCTTTGTATTGTTGAAGCCGAATATTGGAAGCGAGTTATTGACAGATGAGTTGAGCTTCTTAACAATATCGAGGGGCTCGGCGAGGATTTGTCCAGGTACCATCACATAATTGGTGAAGCTTTTGAGGATGACGATGTTGAAGAATCTGCTCCAGGAGCTGAGGAGTCGTTGCATCTTCTACTCTCGAGCGCCCTAGATTCATTACCATCTCCCTCTTCTGAAGAGAGTCCTTCCCCTATTCCCGTGAGTAATGATCCTATAGTTGCCTCCGTTTCTTCCCTTGCTTCTTAATCTCCTTCTTCGAATGTAATAGAATAGTATTATCAATAAAAATGAAATTTTGTTGTTTTTTTTTCAGTTCAGTTGTAGTTGTCATGAATTTTGTTTTGAATTCTTTTGTAGTTGCTTTCGTGTTTTGGCTCGTCATTCATCTAATAGTGGGCCAGCGTTGTCTTTCATGATTGGCTACAAAGAGTTGTTTTTGCTTGTAGTTCCTCGAATCATGTTGATTTGTTCCTCGAATTGTGACTTCGTTGATTCGACATGTCTGTAAACTTGAAGTTCTTGTGTTAAGTCAACTTGTTCGTTGAGCATTTACTTCGTTAACTCGACGTCTTGGTCGACTTGAAGTTTTTGTGTTAAGTTGACTCGTTTGTTCAACTTTTACTTCGTTAACTCGACATTTCAGTCGACTCGAAGTTTTTGTGTTGAGTCGACTCGGGTGTCCAACTTGTACTTCATTAACTCGACATTTCGGTCGACTCAAAGTTTTTGTGTTAAATTGACTTGTTTGTTCAACTTTTACTTCGTTAACTCGACATCTTGGTCATTTCAAAGTTTTTATGTTGAGTCAACTCTGGTGTCCAATTTTTACTTCATTAACTCGACATCTCAGTCGACTCGAAGTTTTTGTTTTGAGTCGACTCAGGTGTCCAACTTTTACTTTGTTAACTCGACATCTCGATCTACTCAAAGTTTTTGTGTTGAGTGGACTCAGGTGTCCAATTTTTATTTCGTTAACTCAACGTTTCATTCGTTTCAAAATTTTTGTGTTGACTCGGGTGTCCAACTTTTACTTCGTTAACTCGACATCTCGGTCGATTCGAAGTTCTTGTGTTAAGTTGATTCGAGTATCCAACCTTTACTTCGTTAACTTGACCTCTCGGTCGACTCGAATATTTTGTTTTAAGTTGACTCTGGTGTCCAACATTTACTTCGTTAACTCGACATCTCAGTCGACTCGAAATTTTTGTGTTAAGTTGACTCGGTTGTCCATCCTTTACATCGTGGTTGATCAGACCAGAAGTTTATATATATCCAACTTTTGTCGTGATTTCTTGTTACTAGATATGTCGATTGCTTTGTATGGCTAATTCTTTGAACTATCTATTTTGTTGTCCATGCAAAAAAATGGGGGTTCTGAATTCATAATCTTATTGATATTCCCTTTTGGATGTTTTCACCAGCCTTAACTGTTAAAGCATTTACGCTGGCTTGAAGTATGATTTGCTTTGTCTTCCTTTGCTCGATGTTGGTCTTCGTATTAGAGATTGATGTTTTTATTGCTTTGTTTTCCGTTGCTTGATGTTGATCCTCGTATTAAAGATCGATGTTTTTGTTGCTTTGTTTGACGCCGGTCCTCGTATGTTGTATATGTTGTCGTGACTGGCAGACTCAGGGTGCTTTTCTATTTGATGGCTGAGTAGTGTTACCTTGTCTAATCTTGTTTACGTCATCACCAAATTGTCCGATCATGCTTTCGTCAACACCGAACTGTCCGATCATTCTCACATCAGCACCGAATTGTCCAATCATGCTCACATCAGCACCAAATTGTCCAATCATGTTGATGCTAGCTCCGTGTTGGGTGTCAACCGTCGGGGTTCGGTTGAGTCTGTTGTTGTTAGTTTTGTCGTTAGTGATTTGAGTCGAGCTTGCATTTGTCAGTAGGATTTTTTTTAATCATATTAGTTGGTTGATGCAAACTTCTCCATGTTTTGTGCATTTGTGAAATAGCTTGTCTGGTTTCGTTAGTGCTTTTGTTCTGATACAAATCAGTTTGAGTAAGAAGTTTTCCTAGCCACTTCTTCTGTCAGGTTGTGTGTTTTGCTTCCTCCGGCTATGCAGTATAAGGCATATATTAGCTCTTTGGGTTGTTCTTTTGATCCCACATTATCTATTTTCTCCTTCCATGTGAGTTGTTTATTTGGCATTCCGATTAACTCGTCAAGTCGTCCTTTCTAAACACAATGCTCGATTTTGTCTTTTAGATTGTAGCAGTCTTTGGTATCGTGCCCATGATCGTTATGGAAGGAACAATATTTGTTTTTGTCCCTTTATTTCGGGTCTCCTCTCATCCTAAGCGACCAATTGATGTTATCCCATTTCGTTATGTGCTTCAGTATATTTGCTCGACTTGTTTTCAGGGTTGTATATGGCTTGTATGTATTCTTCATCACACTTGTTACTCGCTCGTGTCGAGGCTACGTTGGTTATAGCTTCTCGGATTCTTGTTGTGAATCACTCTTTTCGCCATTATGATGTTTCTTCAATTGGATGTTACCCTCCCGTTGTCTGTCATCTTGTCTCGTTTCTTCATTTCTTTCCCTTTTCCTTGAAAGACTTTATCTTTCTTGGTCATTTTTCCTTTTAACCGCCTTCATTTCTTCAAGGGAGATGCATTTTTGTGCTATTTTCAGCAGGACTGCCATGCCTTTTGGAGGCTCCAGGTTAAGAGCATAGAAAAAGGGGCCCCTCTTTAGTCCGGCAATAAAGGTTGCAATGGCTGTGTCATCTCTACATCCATCGATTATCGTCAACTCATTGGTAAAGCGAGTGATATATTCTTGTAGTCTCTTTGGGCTTCTGCCTGATATGCAAGAGATAGTGTGGTCATTTCCTCATCTGCTAGCTCTTGATGAATCTGGTGATAAAAGAGGTGGCTAAAGCTTTGAAGGAGTCTATCGACCTCAGTGGAAGGTTGTTGAACCAATTCATTGTTGTGGATGTGAGGCTAATTGGAAATGTCCTGCACAAGATCAACTATGTGGTTTCCTTTAGGCCCATCATGTGGTGGAAGTGTCTCAGGTGATCAGTTGGGTCGATGGTACCATCATATACTTTGAATTTTGTCAGTGTGAACTTTTTCGGCATCGTTGTTTTTATGAGGGCGTTGGAGAATGACGGCTTTACTAACTCGTACAATGTGTTAGGAACCGTGACTCCTATCTTGAATGGGATTTCAGTAAGCGTCAAGTCACACAGTGGAGTCTTGCCTTGAGGGAGTTTGTTGCTTTTGAAGTTTCTTTGTTGGGGTTCCACTAGGACTTTGTCACTTCCTTGAGTTTGGTTGGCAGAGTTTTGTTATGGCGGTGCCTGAACAGGATCAAATGGCTGGATGCGCTTCTGGGTGATTTTCTCTGGCATATTTGTCATGTAACTCATCTAGGCCAATAGCAGGTCTACCCAGGGGACCATGGCAGTGTCGCCGGATGTTTGGGTTGCATGCTGTGGATCCAAATTCTCGGGCGCCATCAGTCTGATGATCCGGGCTGCCTCCTGTTCATGAGCTGTTTGTGATGCATCGTTGCTAGTGGGAGAGTTTTCTTGATCATCATTGGGTTGAGGATCCGTAGAGTGTGTCATTTGTTCTAGCGGCTTGTTGATATTCTATTAGATTTTGGTGAGCTTTGTCACTATGGATTTGTTTTAATAGGAAACTCGTCGTTCCCCACAGACGGTGCCAAGTTGATGCGTCCAAAAATCGTCCTCCTGAGAATTTGACCTGCAAAACTAATGTTAGTCTGCCAATAACCACCTTTTTGGTGGCCAAAGGCACTCTAATGCTTAAGTCAGCAACTCTGTTGGAAGAAGGAAGTAAATATGATCAAAACTCAGTTAAAGTTGCATACCAGTGTCAAATGTTCCATTTACCTTTTATAATGGGCGCGGTTAATTCTCTGTGTAACTTAAGCAAGTGAGGCGCAACGGAAGGAGATGTTACTCGTAATTGTCCCCTCCTTAATAGAGATGCGTCTGTGGAGGCGTAACTCCCTCCACGGCTATTTTTTGGTGCAACGTTCTTCTTCTTTATGAGAAAACTCATGTCGGGCCTAGATTCGGGCTTTGTTTGTGTCTTTTCATTGGTGGGCCTTGCCCGAGCCTCTATAATTGATTTTATTCCTCTTGGGCTCTATGAGCTGGCTCTATAGATTGGATGTTGTGTCCTCGTGATGGATGCTCTCTACCACGTGTACGACCGTAATGATCGGTCTATTTTGATGTATCATCAATTATAATCACCTCTGCTAGAATGATTATTTGACTACCTCATCGAGAGTGTTTACCGTGGTTACCACTTTGGGAGTTGTCATATTTATATAATTTATTCACCCATAAGAGGTGCACCACTTGGTCAATAGAATAGCTTTCTATGAGGTGTGTAATGCACGTGACATAAAACCCACATATAAACAGATTTTGCAAATTTTATATGGTTAGATGTATAAAATATACGTATAGTTAATGTTATTTTGCATACCAAATTTGCTTTGTTTTACAAATCTGCTTTGACCCATTTTAAGTAAACTCCAGTTTAGGATTTATAACCGCCGGCACAATTTTATTGATTTTTAATGAGCATTTGGGAGGGGAAATTTGCCTCTTTACATTGTTGTGGCGAATATAAACCCCGATTTATTATTTATAACCGCCGGCAAAAATTTTATTGATTTTTAATGGGCATTTTGGCATGGGAATTTCCCTCTTTATATCTTCGTGGTGAATATAAATGCCAGAAACACTATCCTGGCATATAAAGGTGTCAAGATTTTCCTTTGCCCAGCGGATACCCTTAATATGTCTGGAGTATGCCTTTAGTGTCATATATCATCCGCCAGAATTGCTCATTTTTGTAGTAGTGACATGGCGAAAACAATGATCATTGTGACAAATGAAATAAATACTAAAGCAAACAATACTTGTGCTTAATTGTTTACCTACTTGAAGTGGCAAAACTTGTCAAAAAATTCATGTCTGACAACTAAGTGGTTATAATAAATATCAATTTGGGTGAAAACAATTATGCCCACATTTGATGAATTGAAGTTATCATGATTAGGAAGGAATTCCACCTAGGAAACCAAAAATCACCTTGAGAGCATACAATACAATAGTTAATACCTCAATCAATAATAACACACGGGCGCACCTACCCATATCAACCAAATGAACTTAATTTAACACCACATAGCCTACTGCCCATATCTTTATTTTCTATTGGCTTCATTTCTCAAAACCACCAGGAAAAATTCATTGTTTCAGAGATAGGTTGGTATCTGGCACATAAGTTGATGTTTGACATGCTAATTTTCCTAACTCTCTATGTCTGGTCTCTTTACCCAATTTGAAACAAGGTTTAGCAGTTTAAGAAAAATCAATGAAGAAAACAACACAAAGAGATGAGGAGCTCCAACAGAGACAACATGCTGGAGATATTTGAGGTTGGGCCTAGTGAAGAAGCCTATGAATTGTATGTTATATAATGAAAATATTCTAATAGTTTGATGACAAACAAATTAATTAAAACCATAAGCAAGCTCAAGAACTTCAACAACAAAGTACTCGGGCACGACACAGAGGTAAACGAGGGCACCAATGCCGACGTGTTTGGCGTGGGTTCAAGCTCTAAAAAACCTAGTGATTCTGCCCACTGGGAGCTGGAGTTCGGCGTTAGAAGACCTCAAGATGAGCTTCAATGCAGTTGGCTAGTCATGCTCACCTTTCGTTGTTTATTTAGAAGACAATTTTGGAGACGATCAATGTCAAGAGAAGAAAAGGGAAGAAACCAATGAGGTATTAATTATTATCTTGTTATCTCAGTTTTGGGCCTTTCACTTATTGGTTATTCTAGGTTGGATTTTTCTCTTTATGTGAGTGATGTATCATGATGAAATCCAGCCTATAATTTATCCAATTATCAGTACCATCAATGATATCTACCAAACACCACATGAGTCAAAGTGAAAGACTTTAATGTTATTCTAACCTCTATTCCATTACGTGTGTAATACTGTGATGTGTGTGATGAGGGGTCTGAGATTTAAAAAAAGTTTGAATTTCAAGCATGAAACACCGCCATGAAAATAATGTTTTCTTGTGAGGCAATATCCACTAGATGTAATATATATCATGGAAACAATCATATAAAAATTCAGAAAAATATAAACTATTGTTTGAATTATTTACCTCGAAACTCTTTTGGATAAAGAGTTTGGAAAAAGGAAAGCGGAGAAAAATTACCCAAGCCGAGCTTCGTGCTCCAATGCCCTTAGATCAAAGTGAAATATAACAATCACTTAGCGCTCGATTGGTCGGAACTTCATACGCTTAAGTTGTCAGAGCTTCTTGCTAATATCGTGTTGTAAATAAATGAAAGATATTAACTCAACTAAGGAAAATGAATTTCCATTTCCTTTACTGTTTATTATTCACTCTTTCTTTCCTCATACATCTTTCTGTAACATTTCACTCTTTGTATATGCACACTCTAAACTAAACAAACATGAGCCTATTTATAGGCAATATGATTTATCTAAGGTGTGACATCTAGCAAGCACGAGAGGTAAGCTCATGCCACCTCATAGCATGAGGTGGCTGGTGGACATCCACCACATCTTTCTAGTAGATTCTACAATAGCAAGAAAATGAATGAAAAAAAAAAACCAAAAAAAAGTGTGTGACTGACTTGCCACGTGTAACGCACGTTTCTTTTTTCTTTTTCCCTTTTTCATTATTAGGACCAAATTTTTTGTGAACAATTTATTCATAAATTCAATCCGACTAAATTTGAATCTTACATATGAGAGCTAAAGCATATGAGCTAACCAGTGAGTCTTTGATCTATAGTAAGTTTTTATTTTTATTTTTATTTATATTTATATTTATTTTTATATTTATATTTATATTTATATTTATATTTATATTTATATTTATTTTTATTTTTATTTTTATTTTTATTTTTATTTTTTATTTGTTTAATTTTTTAAAGGCAAGCTGGGGTTTTGATGATCCCGAACCTTATCATTAAAGTCAAGAGCATAAAGGTACATCAAATTTGTGCCACTCACTTGCCCCTTCATCATTCATTACACCATCACAAAGAAAGAAAATTTCATGAAACTCTTCAACCAAGTTGAGAGATGAAACAATGAGTTTTAAGTTAAGGGTTAAACTCACCAAAGTGAAAAGTTGTCCAAATGGTTCCTTGGTGGACAAGCCTAAACTCGTGATCTTGATAGGCAACAATCAATTGCTTAATCATCTTGAGAATAAAGTTCTTCATCCCTTTACCTAACAAATAGAAAATGTCTGAATAATGATCTTGAAGCACACAAACTTAAAAAGTAAAACAATAAAAAACTAGGAATAAGCTAGTTTTTGAAAGATTCCAGCTGCTAATATTAATCTTTATCTAACTTCTTTTTTTATTTAAACCTTGAACTTAGGGTTTGCTTTCTTGATCCGAGAACACCTTCGATGAGCATCTCCCTTAGGAGACTGAGTAGTGGTCACCTTACATTTATCTTCGATAGTGTTTGGACCCACCATAATAGCTTCCTCAATCAGTAGAGCTTTTAGATCTATGAATTCTTTTTTTAAGTCTTCCGTATCGAAACTCTATATAGCTTCCTTATTTGCACTACTAACGTTGTTGTCATTCTCATAATCTCTAACATTTCCAAAACATTGTTTACTTAAGATAAGGTTACGGGACCATCCATACCATCAAAGTAGAATTCTTGTTCATCCAAGGATGTAGAAGTGGCAACCATTTGAAGGTTGTTTGGCGTTCTTGGAGACTGCATTTGTTCTTCCCCCTATCTCAATTTATCATCTTATTTTCATTACCATCAGCCGATCCATTTTCATTAATCCCAACTTGCTCGATTTCCGAAGCCATATCTAAATCTATCTCATCTCCTTAGTTTTCTTCTATCGTAAGTCTAAGAAGGCATGACCTGCGTTTAAATAGGGAATAAAACACAATGCTAGAATTCTAGTGCTCTATCGGAATGATGGATGAAATAAGATGAATGGAGTGAATGTCTAGCAGATTGTGCACATGCATTGAAGCTTCGAATAGAGGATAGCTAGGCCCTTCTTAAAGGGTCAGATATAGCTAAACTGAATCTCTCAATTTTATTGTTTATTAGTAGTGCAATATACTAGTGAGTCTTTGATCATCTTTGGACAAAGTTTATAGCACCTAAAACCTTCGAAGATATTAAAGTTAGTCACTGCTTATTTTTTACCAAAGTCAATGCTAAAGTTATTAACAGTTCTACTATTTAAGTTGGAAGCCCATAATATTGTTTATTTATTTCAAAATAAATGGTAAAAAACAAGGATAAACAAATGTTTAGTTATGTGCATCTATAGTCACAAGATACGTAGTTGATAACGTGTTCAGTTAGTTTTATCAAAACAAATTATAAATGAAACGAATTTATTTTTGGTGTTTGATTAATTGTTATTCACTACCATAGTACTTCACAAAAAATGATAGAAATAAAATAATATATATATAAAGATTTTCATAAATAGTTTTAAAGTTGTAATTTCGAACTGATTGTTAATCACATTTTGTGTTGATTATAAATTTTTTTTAAACAATTGTGATATATATTAATGGACTTTTATACTCTTTTTGGTTGCACGAAAAAATCACACGATTGGGCAATTCTATTGTCTGACCTTCCTCAAGACGGTTCGACGGAGATCCACAGGTGGGATGTTTGCTGCAGGATCGACTACACTGCTCATAGATGTATCAAATCTGGACCTGACAGGGAGTGTACATGTAAAAACACTCCAACGCTCAAATAAGAATGAGGCATAGAGAAATTGCAAGTATAGTGTTGGATTGTTCACCTCCCTTGTAGTTGTAAACAAGGTCTGTATATATAGAATATTGGGTTGTACCAGTTTGACTGGGACTAGGAGTCTTGGTATCATATTTCCTGTAGAAAACCTAATTTGTATAGAGACTTGATCAAATATAGAAGAATAATTCTACAGAGCCCGCTCTTGTAGCCCGCTCATGCTCCGGACCCTCCAAGGCACGTGCCATAGGGAGGGTTTCTCGCACGTGCCCGACCGAAGTTTCAAAAAAAAAAAAAAAAAAAAAAAAAGCGGGAAATATTTTTGAATTTCGTTGCTGAAATTTAAGAGGGAGGGAGGGACCAAAAAACAGGGAAAACAGAGAAAAGGAATGCTTAGACCCATAAAATGCTTATGAAGCTACAAGGATTATGTTCACAAGAATCCAAAGCTTAGACCCAGAAAATGCTTCTAAGATCATGGGTCTTCTTCTCATTCAAGACCACGGTGAGAAGGAGATGATCAGACTTGCTTTTGGTCCTGAAGCTCTTGTTCAATCCATAGTTCTCAAAGCAAGAAAAGACCTTGGACTTGGTCCTTTTGTTCCTCCTCCTCCTCCTCTTGGTATTTCGACCATGAACAACAATAACACCAACTCACCTTCAACTCCTTCCACCCCTTCTCCTTTCATACCCAACTCACTCTCTAGACAGAATTCAAGGGTGCTTAGCAACCTCTCTTATTCTTCATGGGGTATTTCCAACTTATCTGATTTTCAAGGTCTAGATGATCTCATCAGCCCCACCACCACCACTTCAACAACCTCTTATGCATCAGTAACAGCTATGAACAATAACAACATGGTTTATGGTGGTGGTGGTTGTGGCTCTTCTGATCTCATAGATGAGTTCCAACTCCCAGATCAGTTGTCTTTCCTGAATGATTCAGCTCTGGGGTCCCCAACAACAGCAACAGCAGCAGCAGCAACAACAACAACAACAGCTCAGGTGGAGCTCTGGTTCCCAGCTCATGGCTTCATCTACCTTCCCATACAGTTCTGGAAAGTGCATGAATTTTTTGCTGCAACAACAGAATGATAACCAGAGGTCTTGATTCTTTATAACAAAAAAAAAAAAAAAATGAAACAAAAATTCAAAACCGTATGTTGTTGTTGTAAGGTCTCCTCTGTTTTGGTCTTTGTTGTAAGCATTTTGGTCTCCTCTGTTTTTTGGTCCTGTATGTAAGAGCAAACCAGGGCGAAGAAGGAGCAACAACACGCCACTGGATACACCTTCTTTTGATTCGAGAATTCGTTGAGCCAATTCTTCACTTAGCTCAAGATTAGCATTTTGTTTGCTACAAGCATCAAGAAGGCTTCTCCAAATGAAGTTCAAGCATCAAGAAGACTTCTCCAAATGAAGTTCAAGACACCTACAGATGAACGACACTGTGTCAATGCTGAATTTCTGTAGCTCCAGTCTTGAAGGAGAATGAAGCAACCATTCAAACAAGCAAACTCCCTATTTGCAACAACCAACTGAATGTGCATCTGGCCTGCTTGCGACCAGTCAAGGCGAATCAACAGAGCAACAAACTTCCCTTGAGCTCACTCGAGAACAAGCTCCAGAATGCTTCAAAATCCCCATCGTCTTTCATGCAGCTTCAAAAGCATGTCATCTTTCTGAAATCTTGCTTGTATCTAATTTACCTTTCTTGTATGTTGACAAACCATGCTGAGTACATATGCGTATGTACTCGTATTGTATGTGATTTATGAATTGATTTTTTGTTATGATATATGGCCTTTATCACACTATTGCATTTCCTGTTTCTGGTTTCACAGTCTTGTTCGATACAAGCAATGTATTTTCTTATTTGTTGGTATTCCTATCTGTTATTAGGTAGGGGATGAGTTGAAACTCAGCGCATTAATGTCAAAAGAAAATAAACACAAGGAATTCCATTCAGACAATCATAATACATGAAAACCAAATGCACTTATATCTCCAGCAAGCTTACAAACTATAACAAATAAAAAAACTCAAAAGAACTGGTACAGGGACTCCCCTGCTGTACCACACCCAAGAGAACCCATGGATGCGCAATGTCAGTCACCTATATCTTTATAGAAGTAGTTGATAAAATCAGTCATATGAGCAACCTGCAGTCGTAGGAATATGCTGATGGAGCCTTCTTCATCTCCACCAGGGACAATGAAAAATGGGTTATATTATAATGCAACTTGAGGAGAATCAAAGAGCCTTCTTCATGCACTTTCCAGAACTGTATGGGAAGGTAGATGAAGCCATGAGCTGGGAACCAGAGCTCCACCTGAGCTGTTGTTGTTGTTGTTGTTGTTGCTGCTGCTGTTGCTGTTGTTGGGGACCCCAGAGCTGAATCATTCAGGAAAGACAACTGATCTGGGAGTTGGAACTCATCTATGAGATCAGAAGAGCCACAACCACCACCACCATAAACCATGTTGTTATTGTTCATAGCTGTTACTGATGCATAAGAGGCTGCTGAAGTGGTGGTGGTGGGGCTGATGAGATCATCTAGACCTTGAAAATCAGATAAGTTGGAAAGACCCCATGAAGAAGAAGAGAGGTTGCTAAGCACCCTTGAATTCTGTCTAGAGAGTGAGTTGGGTATGAAAGGAGAAGGGGTGGAAGGAGTTGAAGGTGAGTTGGTGTTATTGTTGTTCATGGTCGAAAGACCAAGAGGAGGAACAAAAGGACCAAGTCCAAGGTCTTTTCTTGCTTTGAGAACTATGGAGTGAACAAGAGCTTCAGGACCAAAAGCAAGTCTAATCATCTCCTTCTCACCATGGTCTTGAATGAGAAGAAGACCCATGATCTTAGAAGCAGTTTCTGGGTCTAAGCTTTGGATTCTTGTGAACACAATCCTTGTAGCTTCATAAGCATTTTCTGGGTCTAAGCATTCCTTCTCTCTCTGTTTTCCCTGTTTTTTGGTCCCTCACTCCCTCTTAAATTTCAGCAACGAAATTCAAAAATATTTCCCGCTTTTTTTTTTTTTTTTTTTGAAACTTCCGTCGGGCACGTGCGAGACACCCTCCCTATGGCACGTGCCTGGGAGGGTCCGGACCATGAGCCGGCTACAAGAGCGGGCTCTGTTTTTTATTCATGGGGAAGCTCTCCCATTCTAGAAGAATAATTCTACAGAGCCCGCCCTTGTAGCCTGCTCTTGGTCCGGACCCTCCCAGGCACGTGCCATAGGGAGGGTGTTTGCCACGTGAGGCGACTCTCAAACCTCACAGAGCCTCCTCCTCCTCTACGAAGGAGAGACCCTCAAACCCTCAAGAATCAGAGCTTCCTCCTCCTCTCATGCGCCTCCTCCACCTCACAAGAGGGCAAGTATTCCAACATTTGTGTTCTAATCATCAACAACTCATTGTTGGTGTTTGCTGATCGATTGCAATGAATTGAAACCAACACAAACACATAAGGTTTGTAAACACTTTCTTTGTGTGTTGTCTATGAAAAAAATCTTGAGAGTGTGTTTGGGTTCTCTGTGTGGTTTGGATCAGAAACCCTAAGTAAAAGAAGAAGCTTTTTTTTTTAAAACAAAACATAATAATTCATCCTCTTAATTATCTTAGAGAACTTCAAAATTAAACAATAATTCAACAATCTACCAATTGGGGTTCTAGCAAACAACATTAAAATCAAAACAAAAAGTTTAATCACTTTACTTCCCCATTCAATCTCTCACACTAATTCTTCCTTCCAGCATACCACCACCTCTCGAGTACCCACCAGCAGCAACAGGCGCAGTACTGGGTTCCTTCTGCTTCACAACCCAAGGAAGATCCGCCATCCCCAAAGCAACAAGCATGTCCATGGTCTCCTTATCGACTTGAATCTCGTCAGTTCTGAATGCCGACTCTTCAGGCTCGAAGTCCATCCTCCTATCGCACTCCTTTTCCTGCAACTTCAACGAGATCCCATGGTGGCTTCTTCTTAGGTGGATACTTGCCCTTAGGTGGCGCAGGAGAGGAAAGGTTAAGAGGTGGAGGAGGCGCAGGAGAGGTTAAGAGGAGGAGGCGCAGGAGAGGAGGCCGAGGTGTTGGGTTCTCGTGCCAGCCACCCTCTCAGGCACGTGCCCAGGAGGGTCCGGACAGCCTCCCAAGCCACCAAGGCGGGCTCCCTAGAATTGTTCATTCTAGAATTGATGTCAGCCAAAGCTGAATTTTCTCTATATGGGTCAGGTTTTGTTTATATAGACTGGGTTGTACCAGTTTGGCTGGGACTAGGACTCCTAATATCATATTTCCCGCAGAAAACCTAATCTGTATGTAGATTCAGTTTTTTTATTCATGCGGAAGTTCTCCTATTCTAGAATCGATGTCTGCCACAGCTAAATTTTCCTCTATCTGGGTCAGGTTCACTATCTAGGACCAACTCATTGACATTTATGTCCCCACTTAGTTGCCCCACTATCTACGATTTGCAACTTAAAATCTTGAGCATCATACTCGATCTAGGCTGGATTGTCGTTATCTAATATTCCACCTTGTGATGTCACCTTGAATTGTGGCTAAGACAGCTTGGGAGGTTTTCCCTTTTTCCTCTTGAGTTGAGAGCTTTAGAAGTAGAGGCTTGATTTGGGTTGATTGCCTTTCCTCTTGAGCCGGAAGCTTTAGAAGTAGAGGCTTGATTTGGGTTACTTGCCTTCAGGTTTATTTTTTTTTCCTTTCTAGTATTCCAACTGCTTGAGAAGTAGGGACTGGAGTCACACCAGAAGAAGATTAATTCTAGGGGGTAGGGGGCGAGGGAATGCGCGAGGGAAAGGGAGTGAGCCACCCATTCTCTCGAGATGCATGTTGTAGCTCATCTCGAGACCCATCCCTCGCTTTTCTCCCTGGCACGTTCGCTCGCTCCCTAGAAGGGCTCCCAGAAGAATGAGTTTTAGCCCTCTCAGCCACTATTTTTCCTTTTATGTTTGTCATTGTCACATTAGATCCCCCGACAGCTACAAAACTTTCAACTACGTACTATCTAACCCCTACCTATGTCAACGGCGACAAGTGCAATATTAGCTACATCTTGCGCGCATTTTAATATTGCTTTTAATTGTTCTCTTATATGGACCGACTGTCTTATTTTTCGTTGTGCAACTGTAGTTCTAGTTTCATCACCCCTTGCGTTGTAGCCCTAGCTTCATCCTCCGCTTGCTTTCGTAAAGCTTCTAAATGTGTTATTATGTATTCCAATTGTGTCTTCCTGCTGGAGTTGTAGCTTCCTGAGCTTGCTTTCGTTGTTGTTGTTCTGCTGCAACTTCTTTTCCACTTGCTTTTGTTGTCGTTCTGCAGCTGCAACTTCTTCTTCAGCTTGCTTTTGTTGTCGCTCTGTTGTAGCAGCTTCTTATTCAGCTTGTTTTTGTTGTTTTGCAGCTACAGTTTCATGTTGTTGATTGGTATAGTTACTTATCTGACAAGCATTGTTGTTCCAACTAACCTTGATTAGTAATATCACCTTCAAACTGACCCTCATTGATAGAATAAATTCAGGGTTTGGTCTTCAACACTATTTAATGGATCTTCATTTGAAGAGTATTTGTCTTTCCTCTGAATCAGCAACTAACATACTATCCTCAATGTTGTTCTCTGAATCAGGCCCAATAGATTCAGTTCGGTTGTCAGTGTCGGCATCATGTAGCAAAAAGAGCACTTGTTACTGAGATTCACTTGTTAGATCATCAGTGAATTCACTTGCTTATTTTGAACAATGGACTAAGATGTGATTTTATTCTTTTTTAAATTAACCACATTTTTTAAGAACTGAGATTCTACCTTCACTTGTTAGAAGCTTGCGAAAGTGTTTGCAAAAGAATTTGGCTCATAAGGAATTTCAAAGTTTTTAGATGTAAAAGAGCACTTGTCCCACTAGTAATACTCCCAAGGGATCGTATCATCATAAACATGTGTTGTGTTTAGTGTTCTAAAAACCAGCCTAGGTGGCTGCCTAGGCGCTAGGCGTTAGAGAAACGCCCAGATTAATTGGGCGGGTTTTGGGCGAGTTTTTTTTTTTAATAAGGCTGATTGTGTTCTTATTTTATTTTCCTTTCCTCTTTTTTGGAAATAAAAATTTAATTTTTTTTATTCAATATATGTCTGAATGTAGCAAATGATGATTACTTAATGGAATTCTCAAAGGATCTACCGGTACCAATTTTAGTAATGTAGATTTTATCAAACATGACTGAGGTCATTCATGCAATTTGAAAAAGAATAAAAGAAGAAGTTTGGATATTTGTCTACAAATTCAACTTTGTATAAAGTACCCATCATGACCAACTTCAGTCATTTGAGTTTTAATAAATTTTGTTTATGACTGTTAATTTTTCATGTTTTTAAATTTTGCATATGTATTTTGGCATTAAATTGGATGTAATTGATAAGGTATTATGTTTAACTTTTGTAAATTATTAAAGTTATAATACAAAACCTAAGACCACCTAGGTGCCGCCTAGGCGCTAGGCACCTGCTCGCCACCCACCACCTAGCGCTTTTTAGAACACTGATTGTGTCATCCTCCAGTATAATGTTGGTGTTTGATTTGAACATCTTAAAACCTAACTTGATTCATCATTAAGGTTAATAGATTCTAATATTTATGTCCATCTACCATTGCTTGGATATTTATAACAAGAATGGTGTACTCTGACAAAAATAAATATATTTGCAAAACTCCATAATAATCTTCTAGAGACTCGTATAATTATCTTTTTGTAGGCTTGTTTATGTTAACTTCATCAGTTGCCATTTTTTAAATACATTCACCTCTCTCAAATATGATGAGACGAGTGGCACTCTGACGTGATCACTTGAACCACTACACCACACATTCTCATTGATAGCATTTGCTAATAGCACTCTTTACAATTGTGCTATGAACAGTCAATTTTAATGACTTTGAAAAGAAGAAACGCTATGTAAAGTTGGCGGGCATTTTAGCGCTCCCCAAAAATTTTCAATTAGCACGACCTTCTCTCTTCCTCTCCTCCAAATATTTCAGTATACTGAACCTAAAAGCATAACCACGCCCTGCTTGCCTCTCTCTCCCATGCGCTGATCTTTTTCTCCTTCTTTATCGCATCTCTCTCCCTCTCCCTTTCTTTCCATAAAAGAAAAACCCCTCTCTACCAAGCACCACAACCCCCTCTCCTCTTATCGTCGACCTCTCACCATTTAAAGCCCTCATATCCTTCTCTCCCTAATCTGCAACCTAAATCAAGGGCTACGACGTGCCCAGCCTGATCCGTCACTCCTCCAACTTCAACACCCAAGGATTACATAGCTCGATTTCATCCTCTCAAACAAGATCTGAAGTCCAAGTGATGGTTGGTGAGACCACTGATGTTGGGATTTCTGGTCCTGTTAATGCAGAGCTTATGGAATATTGCAAACAAGAGATCCAACAATTGTTGGATAAGAATCTCATCCGACACTCTAAGTCTCCTTGGAGTTGTTCTGCCTTTTATGTTAGAAAAGTTGCAGAACTTGAGCGTGGAAGTCCTCGCTTAGTCATCTACTACAAACCTCTCAATCAGGTCCTTCAATGGATTAGATACCCAATCCCTAACAAGAGAGATCTTCTTAAGAGATTACATTCAGCACGTGTATTCTCTAAATTCGATCCGAAATCTGGATTCTGGCAAATTCAAATTCATCCTTGTGATAGGTACAAGACTGCTTTCAATGTTCCATTTGACCATTACGAATGGAATGTAATGCCCTTTGGTCTCAAAAATGCTCCTAGTGAGTTTCAAAACATCATGAATGAAATCCTTTCTCCTTTCTCCTCATTCACAATCGTGTATATCGATGATATACTAGTTTTCTCTGAGTCTATCGCAGCTCATTGGAAACACTTGTATCAATTTGAAAAATGCATCAATGAAAATGGTTTGGTTTTATCACCTACCAAAATCTATCTTTTTCAAACAAATGTTAGATTTTTAGGTCACAAGATTTTTCATGGGACTCTCACTCCATTTCAAGAGCAATTGATTTTACAGAAAAGTTTCTTGATGAAATTCGAGACAAAACCCAATTACAAAGATTTTTAGGATCTTTAAATTATGTTGTTGATTTTTACAAAGGCTTCCGTGTTTTGCTTAAACCACTGTTTGCAAGACTTAAGAAAAATCCAGGCCCATGGACTACAGTCCATACCCAAGTTGTTCGTCAAGTCAAAGCCCAAGTCAAGAGTATTCCTTGTTTAGGAATCTCAGATCCCAAGGCTTTCAAGATTGTAGAAACAGATGCGTCTAATCAAGGGTACGGTGGTATTCTTAAACATCATCTTCCTAGTTCTACCTCAATCCAATTAGTCTGATACCATTCTGGTATTTGGAACTCTGTTCAAGTCAATTACTCAACAGTCAAAAAACAAGTTTTATCAATTGTTTTGTGCATCATGAAATTTCAAGATGATCTAACAAATCAAAAATTTCTTTTTCGTGTTGATTGCAAATCTGCCAAAGAGATTTTAACAAAAGACGTTTTAAATCTCGTGTCCAAACAGATTTTCGCCAGATGGCAAGGTCTTTTATTTGCATTCGATTTTGACATTGAATTTATAAAAGGCAAAGATAACTCTCTAGCTGACTTCCTCACTAGAGAATTCATCCAAAAATGATTTTGCAGAGCTCATCCTCTTCGTAGGTTCCCTCTGCAAAACCCCAATCAAAAGCCCAATATGCTATGCAGCCTTCTGCTGCACAGTATCGGCCTCCTCTTTCTTATGCTTTTTCATTAACCAATCCTTATCAGCCCCTCCAGGAAGCCGAATCAAGTTCTACAATGACTTCATTCCCGAAGTCCCAAGCACCCCCACAAAACACTTATGTTACCAAATCAAATCTCGAGCCTCTGTTCATGCTCGAACCAAGTTTGTATTCTCTTATCAAGGATCCTCATGCAATCACAAGACATGTTTTCACTCCCAAGTTACTGTTCGAAGAATCAGACAGTCTCAAGACTCAGCAATTTTATGAATTCATTTTAGTGGACACCGACTCAGTGGTGATAATTCACAATCGGGAGAAATCTAATCCAAAAAAGATTTCTCATTCCAAGTGTCAGATTTTGAAGATTATGTGAGAAGCAGCATTCGCTCTACCACAAGAAGTTCTCTGTCAACTATCTTCCTCAATCTTTCAATTATGTCGACTACAAGCAAGCCTGGTCTAGAGCATTCATCGTTCCATCTCAGAACTGCTCTCATTCTTGGTTGTTCTTTTTCTGCAAAAAATTCAAGCAAGCTTCAATCCCTCTCTGGTTCCAACACACATGGTGGAATCCCTTTGGAGCTCAAGATGGTATCCTTCCACCTCCTGTGAACGAAGGATGGCAAGTTTTCAAGACTAAGTTCAATCCTCCAACTCCTGTTCCTCAACAAGTTTTGTTTTTATGGTTTTTTATCAAGTTCAATCATACTTGGATCAGCTGCTGGGATTTCTCCGTTTCAGCTCTTACAAGTATCAATCAATCGGCTCAACCTCCTTTATGGTTCTGTCGACGTTTCAAGATCAAGTGGTGGCCAACCTTTGACCACAGTCATGCAACAAAAAATAGTGTCATCAAGTTCTTCTCAGGAAATTTGTCTCCAGTTCAACCTGTAGCCAATCCTGACAAGATTCCTTCTCAAGCAAAACTTCTTAGACAGCACATTAAGAAGCAGTTACGAAGCAAGCCTACAAAAGCTCAGCTCATGGAAACTCTGTCCAAAATTGCATCTGAAGATTCTGACGAAGAAGACGATGCAACAGACTCCAGTGGGCCCATCAATGAAGATGATTGCTTTGGCATTTTCCCGCCATTTGCATAAGTCTGACCCTACAATCATAATGGTGTTTCTCCATTATTGCAAGAATTTGCCAGCTCCGCTAGCAGACAAGATTGCTTTCGGCCTTGATATCCGACAACATCTTCCTTTCTTTTCAAAAAGCAAGCTCATGGTTAAACAGTAACCACTCAAGTCAAAAGTGTACAGTTGAAGCATTTCTCAACAGTACCTCCACTTTCTTTTCTGCATCAAGACAAGCAAAGGATAAGGATCCACCTCATCCTCCACTCAAGACTTCGAGAAGACTTATCTCTTCTCTTGTGTATTAGCCTATAAATAAGAATGTAAGTCTGCAGAGTTAGACAGATGATTTTAGAACCCCTATCCTGATGTAAACCTTAGAAGCTTTCCTTCTCAGTCCTTCCTCTGTAACTCTCCCTTCTCATGTAAGTCTTTTATCTTTTATTTTATAAAAGCATATTTTCTTCTTTTCTTTACTTCAAAACTTTTTAAGAACTATTCTTGTTAGAACATCTCGTTATACTAGCTAAAACCTAGTATCGGCACCGTTCTCTTGAACAGTTCGAAGAAACATATTTAAAATATTTATCATTTATCTTGTACTGATTTATCTGTGTATTTTACTATTCCTGTATGTTCGTTTCTCTCCTGTTATTCTATATCTATTCTAGTTTGCTTATTGGTTTTTACTTGCTTAACCTAGTAGTCCTGGGTGAAAATTGGTATCAGAGCCATCTTCTTTCTTTTCCAGGGGGAATAGTAGTGAGTCCGAGGTACTGTTGGTCAGCCGTTGATAACGTTGGTCAGCCTTAGGATATGTTGGTCAGCTATAGAGACTCTCAGGTAAGTCGCCAAGTTGAGCGGAGTTAGGTGGTCCGAGTACAGTGTTCCTACCCTTATCCTTAGAAATTCAAGAAAATGTCTTTATTTTCAAAATTTACCCGTTCTTCTAGTTCTAGGTCAAGTAATCCCAATTTACAAAATAGGATGGAATGTAGAATTCCAGAAGTTGAAAAGAATTTACAAAAATGGTCTATACCAGAAGTCCCTTACAAGAAGATTTATGAAGTTTCTCAATCTTTGTTTTCTCAAAAATCTGAAGATCTCATAGATATTCTCGAATAGACAGTACCTTTGAATGGGTCTTTAGAATCCAACCAATTGTTTTCAAATCAAACACTTGACTATTTACAGAATCAAGGATACAAGTATGTCCATATCGGGTTGATCCAGATAGGACTCAAACCTCTTACAAGAACAGGGTTAGATACATGTGCCTTGATCGCCCTTCGCGATTGCAGACACAATAGGTTTCATGATTCTCTGCTTGGAATTGCAAAATCAACCTTGGCCATGGGTCCAGTCTATTTCGACTGTTACCCTAATTTCTCAGTGTCTCTTAAGGATCCCAATATCCTTGATACACTGACTCTCAATCTTCAGACCTCTGGCTTTGATATGCTAGAAGGATTTGAACCTCTCACCCTCATCTACAAGATAACCTTCAAGGCCATGAAGACTCAGTTAAGCCCAAAAGCTTTGATGGAGTCTGATAAAGGATACACTATCCTGTTCCAGGCCAACAAGGACAAAACTAGTGTGATTGTTCCAAAAACAATACACTGGAATCAAGTCACCCTACCTGAAACATGGCAGGTTCAAGCTGCTCCTAGAAAACCTCCTTCTAGTCAGCTCAATCAAGTTGTAACCCTACCTGATGGTACGGTTGAATTACAATTCTCTGAATCTAGAATCACTAGACTTCAACCTCAAGATTTTCAATCAGGACGTAGATCTGAAGCATCCTTCAGGACTGCTCCCTCTCGTCTTCCAAGAACACCTACACCAGATGTTCTTACTCACCTTGATCTCGCGAATGTTAGGGCAAATCCTCAATATCCGCAGATCCCTCAACCTGTCTACAATCCTCTTGAACAAGAAAATGAAAATCAATCACCAACACAATCTGAAATGAATTTTCCTCCACAATTAAATGTTTTGTCTATTCTGTTTGAATTAAACAAAGAACATATAAAAAAAGAATTCATGCAAGAAACCAATAAGCAAAAATGACAATTGTTTTATGCTCAAACAACTGATTATCAAAGAACAGAATTAGGAAAACAGTTTTATGAATGTTGTGAAGAATTGAAAGAAAATCTACCATTTTTTGTTTGGTATTTTAATATCTATCTTCAAAATATAAATGTCATAAAAACTGATTCTAAGATTTGGCGTACTTCTGAAGATCAAAACACAGAATCAATTTTGCCACTTCTTGAAGAAATTAAATTTTCTACACTAGGTCATGAATTACCTGCCTCACCCTTTAAAGATCCTTCAACGGATAATACATTTAAAGGTCTAGGCAAGATTATACAACAAAATAATTACACAAACATTTTACTTCATGAAATTGGAGATAAAATGATACAAGATCAAATTCAATAGAATTGATTAAATCAAGAACAACTGTTTAAAACTCAATCTGTAGAAACAAAACCAATAACGTACTTCAAACCTACGTCTATTGATCAAAATGTTTTTACAACACCAAATCATTTGATTCAACAAATTGATGCAAAATTAGCTGCACTAAATTTTAAATCAAAATTAAGAATCAATAACTTGTCTAACCCAGACAATGGAACTGATTCTGACAATGACGATTTTGATCCTATGGCAGAATTGGATAAACTAAATTATATTCAATATCAAGCCAATCCTATAAGATATGCTAGGTCTTATAGACAAAATCAAAATCTTTTACCAATCACCAGAAATTTTTATCATAGGCCTTCTTTACCTGATATGCAGTATGAAGAAAAGCCTCTCCATACCTATGGATCATTTTCTACAGGAAACCTCTATACCTGGAATATAGATGGATTAACTAAAGAAAATATCATTGAGTTAACTCAAGAAATGGTCATGATGGCATCTGCCCATCGTAGCGAAAATAAAAATGATGGAACAATTGCATCTATCATCATCGCTGGCTTTTCTGGATTGCTCAAAGGTTGGTGGGATAATTATTTATCCACTGGTGAACAACAAGCAATTTTACAAGCAGTCAAAGTTGACATTAACGGTTTTCCAATTAAGGCAGAAGGAGGTCTGGAAATCCCAGATTATGTCTCTTCCTTAATTTTTTGTATTTTGAAGCATTTCATTGGTGACCCAAGTGAATTTCAAAATAAGTCTAAAGACTTGCTGATGATTCATAAATGTCTGACCTTGAGCCATTTCAGATGGTACAAGGATATCTTCCTTAAAAAGGTTATGTTTCAAGCTGAAGCCAGTAACCCTTTCTGGAAGAGAAAGTTCATTTATGGTCTTCCAGCAATCTTTGCTGAAACCGTTAGAGGTAAATTACAAGAAATCTACCAAGGTGACATCTCTTATGAGAATCTAACCTTTGGTGATTTAATTGCTTTCATTAATAAATGTGCATTACAAATCTGTAATGATTTGAGATTAAAATCTCAACTCAAGAAACAACATATACATGGTCCTAAAGAATTAGGAGACTTCTGTCAGCAATATGGATATGAGGATTTTAAGATTCCAAATAAAAAATCATCTCAATCCAAATTACAATACAGATCTCATCCTGCTCGCCAGTACAAATCTAAGAAGCCTTATGGGCCTAAACAACCCAAAGATCTTAGCAAGTACTATAGCAAGCCCAAAAAGCATGGGCCTCACAAACCTAGGCCCAAACAGTTTAAAAAACATAATGAACATGACCCAACATCAAAGCCCATTTACTTTAAATGTGGTCGTCCATGGCATTATGCAAAAAACTGTAGGACAGCCCGAAAGATACAATCCCTTCAGGCCCCTGAAGATATTAAACAAATGTTCTTACAAGTACTGATGGATTCAAAAGCTGAGTCATCAGATGAAGAACTTCAAATTTTTAATTTGAACCATTCTTCTGATTCTGATATATCAAAGGATTCTGATCATTGTGCAGAAGCTTGTAATTGCAATATCATCAATATGTTATCAACAACAAAAGAATCTAGCATTCTTTTAGACTTTGTCGATAAAATTGATGATCCCAAGCTTAAGACTGAATATCTCCAGCATATCAAGTCTTCAATTACAAAACCAAAAGGATCTCCAGAAATTATCAATCCTTTCTATAACCACAAAGAAATCATTGATAGATTTAAAAGATCTTCACAATCTTCCAATACGGCCAGTCTTTCTGGCCTTCAATATGAAGTTAACAATATCAAAAAAGAAATTGTTATGCTCAAACAAAATCAAACTCTTCTTGACTTACGAGTGCAAAGTATGCATACGTCAGTCATTCCTCAAGATGCTTCTTTTTCTTAACCTCCTCCTCAGACAGAAGAACCGCCTCTTTTTCTTAATACAATTAACAGGGTGAAACATCAGAAATGGTATGTTGTTGTTGATTTAGTAATTAACAAAGAGTTAATTATTCCAACAATAGCACTTGTTGATTCTGGTGCTGATTTGAATTGCATAGCTGAAGGATTAATTCCTACCAAGTATTTCCAGATTACCACTCAGAAGCTCTATACCACTGTAAAAACAAAGTTTGCATTAAACAATATTTTTTACTTGTCAAAAATATGGTTCAAAAGGTAATTCTTGGAACTCCCTTTTTTGCAGCCATAACTCTTTTTTCAGTTTCAAAAGATGGATTTAAAACCCAGATTTTAGGGACTGATGTTGAATTCAAGTTTTTATTCAAACCAGAAATTATTGAAATAAATCATGTCAAATCTGATGTGTGTTTTCTTAATTTCATTTCTCAAAAACAACAACATTTACAATCTTTAAAAACTGAAATTGCGTATAAATGCATTGATAATCAAATTCAATAGCCCAAACTCCAGACCCAAGTTGTTCAGTATCATTAACATTTGAAGAACAAGTTATGTGCTGAACTCCCCAATGCTTTTTGGCATCGTAAGAGACATGTTGTTCGTCTCCCTTATGAGCCCTCCTTCCTTGATAGCAAGATTCCTAAAATTTGCAATTATTCCATCATTCTCTCATTTCTTTCATCTTATTTGAGTGTCCTTCTGGATAAACCTAAATGCTAGATGAGCTTAAATGTATCTCTAGATTTCAAGAAACAGGGAAACCTAAAATTGATATTAAGTTCAACACCATGCTCATTTTAAAGATTTTTCAACTACAATCAACTAATCTCCTACTTAAATTATTCCTTCCCTCATCCCAAACAACAAGGAATTACCCTTAATATATTCATGTACATTAGCGGAACTCTTACCCTGGTTTCAGATGCACTTAAGTCTCGGAAGTTGTACATTATCCAACTTAAAGAAAGAAGAAAATTTTGTTTCACTTCATAGAATGGAATTCGTCTTAGGTGTACCTTTTTGTGACATAATGCTTTGTCCCTCCATCCGATGCCGCTAATTTATGTTGCAATAGTTTCTTTTGCAATGACAAGATCAACACAGATCAAAACATTGGCAGTGCAGAGCACATCAATGTTAGTTATAATCACTTATCCTTACTAAGACGACACTCATTACGTTCTTGTGCAAGCGAGCCAATTTCAATCCTAGATGGAGTCCCACTCGCTGTTAAATATGAAATAGACTGTATGCCTTATCCAACCAAAGGTACTCTGATATATTACTATTTAAATTTTCTTCATCACAACTAGTTCTTTGTGTTTTTTTAATTTGAATTATGATTTTTCCAGGAGGCACTACGTGGTCACACAAATTGAGACCTTGTACAAAAGATGTAGCCTGTGTCAAGCACCTCAGGTCATGTGGTGCCATGCTTGTTGGAAAGACCAACATGCACGAGCTTGGTGTTGGGACAAGCGGAATAAATCCTCATTATGGGTAAGAATTGGGAATTCAGGCTGCATTTGGTTTAGTGTAAATTATACTATTTGAATAATATTTAGAATCATTGGACAAACAGTAGTTTACTAAAATGTATCGTACGGGAACAAGCTATCTATAAATGGCTTCTTTTGTCTTTGCAAGGGTGATGCACACTATAGACTTAAGGAAGAAGTTGTGTGCTCAAGCTAAGCCAAAGACAACTCCAAGGGTATGATAACAGGGAGGCATCCAAGGCAAACTATGTCTTATTTCCATTAACATTTGGGCACTTGTTTAAATATTGAAAAAAAAATTATGAAGAGTATGAGATTTTGAAAGAAATTATGGTTAGTGAATAAATAAAATATGGAGAAGTAGTAAAATGGTAAATAGAATGCTCGTGACGAACAAAACATAGGTTGTTTTATAACAACAATTGTACCTTAAATACATGCCTAGGGACGCTTTTCTGAATTTAACCATTTGAGTTTCAAGCTATTAATAATGGCCATATCCATTATTCTTAAGAATATCCTGCATTGATTTTTCAGGTAACACTATAACTTAAACATGAACAATTGTTTATTTCTTGTTTAGTGTTTGTCTTACTTTTTCAGAAACCAGTTAACAGTGTGCTTTGTGGCAACAAAATTTTTATTTCAGGGCTCCTAGGAAGCCTTATGATCGAACAAAGATTTCTAGAGGTTCTTCTAGGGGTTTAAGTCTCTTTCTTTGGACTATGAATCCTCTATGTAAAATTTTCTTGCATTTAGAAAATATAGTAAGTTTTTGTATTACAGGAGAGATGTAGGTTTGACCTGCAAAGGCATTGTTCATGGATGAGATATTGACTGGTCTGGACAGTTCAACAACTTTTCAAATACTAAATTCTCTTGGACAATCCATCCATTTTCTACAAGGGACAGCTGTCAGCTCCTTTCTCCAACCAGCCCTAGAGACTTATGACCTCTTTGATGACATTATTCTTATCCATGATGGGCAAATTGTGTGCCAAGGTCCCCGCCAACACGTGCTCAAATTCTTCTAGTCCATGGGCTTCAAATGTCCTAAGAGAAAAGGAGTTGTAGACTTTTTGCAAAAGTGAGTTCCCTGCCTAGACAAAAAGGAAAGAAAAAAAGTTGCAGAATTTTTTCTTCGCTCTGTTCACACTCTTATGATGATTATGTTTAATGGGTTTATAAGCTCCTGGTATGGATTTATTTTACTTTTGATGAAATTCTTTGTTTTACTTTCAGCATTGTTGACAAGCATATTCTCTTGCTAATTACCTTGTTCAAATAATGTTGCCTTTGTGTGTGCGTCAATTTTTTTGGTTTCAAAGTTTTTGCTGGATCTCCTGAAGTTTATGTATGGCTATACTCCTTGTTATTCATTGACATTCTTATGTGATTATCTGATCATACGACTTATGAGGTTGATTCTGCATTCAGCTACAAGTATAATCAACAGCTTGGTATATGCGATAGAGATTGGCTTGCTATATGCTCAAAATATAATACAAGCCATGGCATTCCAGTATGCGCGATAACCTTGATATACTTTTGGGTATCTTTGCAAATCAAAATGAGGATAAGTGATAAAGTATAAGATGTTTGACTTTGTGCTTCCAATATTTAGTTCAGTTAGATTTCTTGATATATGCTAACTGCCAAGATTATTTTCGCCATGAATGAATTCTACATATCCACTCAAAATGCATATGACGATATAGAAGTTAGGTGAAGTCAATACTCCAACATGGTTTTGCCTATGTTCTAAACATCATTCTTAGTCTCATGTACCGTTTTCATTGCTAGATTAGAAAGTTGTTGGGGGCTATAAGACTATAATGTCGGTTTATCATTTTATGTTGTAGATTAATATGCTGGCAAGACATTCATTGATGGTATTTGGGCTCCTATGTACTGTTTTTGGTTAATCAAATGAAAGATCATAATATTTTGTTTACTAGAACATGGTCCACTTATATTCATGTATTTTATCTCCAACTTCAGTTTGTACACTGAACTATGTTTTTATCTACTACTAGAAGGGCATCCTTTTTTTTTATCTTTACTGAAATTTTGATCAATTTTTAATGTGCATTGCTATAGTAGAAAAGGAATTGGAATTGGCAGAGCACGTGAGCACAGAGAGCTGTGCTGAGTCTGAACTACCGAAGCACCTACCTAGAATCTCCACAGTTCCATCTTCCGGTATGACATTTTTATTTTTTGTAAGTATGAAACAAACCATGACTTGAAAATTAACAAACCATTGATTTCTTGTTATTTTTATACCTTTTAGGACATGGCTAGTGTTACGAGGAAGAACATAAATGAGCTTCTTGCGATGGCTAAATAACAAAATGGGCAAGAAAGGTTAGTGATCTCTGCAAATGCCATAAATACTATGTTTTATGTCAGAAGTCCTTGGATTTGGCTTCGAAAAGGTGCTCCTGACGCCATGCAAGTTCAAGGTTATACTCAAACTTAGATTAATGGACTGAAAGTGGATTGTTCATGCACATCTTGTTGTTTATTCTCATTCGAGATTTAGGTTCAAAGGTTTTGAGACTCCAAACCTCCAGTTGATTCAGGTTCAAAGGTTTAATGATTAGTTTGTGTTATTTTCAAGGATTTTAAGAGGAAACCTCCCAATTGAATCCTATCCGCTGAGTTGAGTACCCTTTGTTTCAGTTTTATTGATTAATTGATTCAGAAATCATATTTTGATCATCCACATCTTTCATTTGTTGTTTTTTTAATAGGTTTTGTGTTATTTGGTTGATTGTGGTTTGATTTTGCAGGGAGATATAAGGAAAATGGAAGACATAAATAAGCTATTTTCTCAAACAAAGTAAGTATCTATATTTGTGTTTTAGGCTTTGTTCATTTTCTTTCATTGTTGGGTTTTTATTTGTTCAGTTTGCAGAGTTTGAATCCACTATTATTTGAGGTTTTTGTTCTTTATCCATTTGATGCTTAATTGGAGGATGGGCTTATTAATTCAGAAGTCAGTGACAAAATAGATGGGTCATCTGCATGATCCTGAGATGGAGGGTGAAATTAAGTAATTTAGTTTACTTGAGAACTAGTATATATGAGATGGAGTCTGAAATTAAGTAATTTAGTTGGGTGATTATTTTAATTTAGTTTGGTGTTGGTTAACGATTTATTTGATTGATGAAGGCAACCATATTGATGACAGTTCTATGCAATTGATTGCAATAGAAACAAACCTCATATACTCTTGCATTGCATAAAAAATCGCTCCTTAAGAAAATTCAGATTGTGGGTAAAGATGTTTGTGGTGATGGAAGGTGTTGTATTAATAGTTTTGCTTCCATGTGGATCCGTTTCTGACCATTTTATCCAACTCCCTCACTCTGTATGCTATTGGAACAACATTTGGGAAGGGGCGTGCAAGGGTTTTGAAGGGTTGGTTATGGTTTGTGGATTGAGTATGGCTTGTTGTGCATTGAGTGGTATTTTTTTTTTTTTTTTTGTAGGTTCAAATTGATAATCTAATGATGGTGCAAAATGATTATCATTCAAGTTTTAAACTCTTCTAAATTTGGTTTTGCAGGTGCCAGAAATGTGCTTTATAAGTACTTTTATTAACCTCAATAAGGAATTATTGTTTCTACAATCACCACGGTGCGAAGTATGAGACTGCCCAACAACTTTATGTCAAATTCATGTAATGGTGGGAGTGAAGAGATCAATTTTCATTGAGATATAGTGTAGTACTTTTGAGACAAATGTTGTCATTGAGATAATATTTTTATTGTATTCAAATCGTGATGGTATAGTTTTTATGTTTATGAGATTTTTAATATCTATTTTTGGATCATTTGGATGTTTTACATATAATATATGCAATATTATCTTCTATGGTTAAAGAAATCGGTGTTATAAAAAGTCATTTGATAGCACTTGATGAGTGCTATAAAAAAAAAGGACTTGAGAAACGTTATAGAAACTAATACAATAGCATTTGTTAAATGCTACGTGCGGGAAGACAATAGCGTTTCAGAAACGCTATTGGTAACTAGACAATAACATTTTTTAAGCGTTGTCACAAGCTAAACAATAGCACTTTTTACACTGTATTACAAGTTTAACCATAGTGTTTTATTACAAGCTAAACAATAGCACTTGAAAAACACTATAAATGGTCTACTTACAATAGCGTTTCTGAAACACTATAAATAACCCAGTATCTATTATAGCTCCGGTAGACACGGCGTTTACTAAAACGCTATGATATCCTACAATAGCGTTTTTTAAACGTTATGAATAAGCATTTGTGGTGTAGTGAACCTTCGCAACAATGCTCTGATTCGATCTCCATCAAATATAGATTTAGTTAAGCATCTTTTAGATCTTAAGAAATAAACTGTAATCCCTTAAAAATTTGACTCCAATTATGTTTGGATCTATTTTGGACTCTGTACAGTCTCGTGTAATTAGTTATCCTAGTTAAAAATGAGTTTTGATTATATATATATTCTCGTGATTTGAGTGTTCTTAGTGGAATTGGGGTGTACTTAGCCTGTATAAATAATTTCATGGTACTAAGATGTCTTGAGCAATATTTAGGTGTATGTATCCAGTGTGGTCGTTCATAGCAATAAACATGATGTAGATGATTAGTTGGTGTTAATCTCAAAGAAATATTTTGGTGTGAATCTCGATGTCAAGAATTTTCATCCTCAAACTTGGCACGTAAACAATATCTTGTAATGCAAATAATTATCGTCAATAGATTTTTTGACACATATCTCGGGCACATGCTTGAGTGCGAACCACAAAGAATGTGTTAATTGTCACAGTCATATAGTATTTATGGGCACATTTAAGGTCTCATGTTATGAAAATAATCACAATAATAAAAAACAAAAAATTTTAAGTCTATTTCTATTGGAAAAAATACACATTTGATATTTCATGATTCTCAACTCTTAGGGTATCCCTAACTAATTGTAGTAACGTTTATCCCAACAAATCCACCATCAATTGTATTTTCAAACATATTGATATTAATAAAACTTAATTGCTTTAACATGTTTGTGACATACATCTATGATCATTTATTTACGCATATCTTCTATTAACAATGTAACATGCAAAGTGAAAATTAAATAATAAAACTAAAGGTAGAGTATCTCCATATTACATAAGGTTTTACTAAACACATTCAACCATTGCTTTTAGACTTGCTTAATAAGCAAAACAAATTGCAACAATGCTATAAAACCCTAAACAATTTCAACAAAACCCATTCATATCCTAATTTGAGGCAATTCCCTTCAAATGCATAAAAAAATTCAATTTAACGGGTGAATAAACCGTAACAGCGTAATCAAACAAAACAAAATAATCATCTAAAGTTGAACATCGTCAAAACAAAACCAATATTGTAAATAAAGTGGAAAGATTTTTGTTTCAGCAAGTGAAGAAACCACCAGAAGAGAATAGCTAAGATTTAAAATAATTAAGCTATTATATAACTCCAAATTCGTCTATAGTGTGACATTTTGACTTCTTAACAATAATCAGTACTATATGAGAACTATAAATCATCTAAATGTTGTGTATTCGAGTATTAAATAAAAAAAATCTGGCCAATTATTTAAAATCAACAAGTGGGGCTTAATAGAACTCAATTGTAGTATATTACCATCGAAATAGATATTTTGAACGGTAAAATTAAAAACATTTGTTTTTTTATCGAATCTCAACATATATATTTGTGATTTCATCTATAACATCAAAGCAAACAACATCAAGAAAATATTGGTCATAAAGTTCATATTTATTGTGAGATAAAGATATTTCTTGATTTATCTCTCATTTGAAAATGGTGAGTTTTTTTTCTTTATTTAAGTGCAACTATATTTGGTTAATGATTCAAACTAACTTTATTTACCATTTAAATAACCAAAATGTTACAAGTCAAAATAAACACGTTTATTCACAAAAAATACATGAATATACACACACACAAAATCACACACATAAATGTATATATGACAAAAAAAAATATAGGAACACATATCAAATAGCGAGATGTTGAGCTCTCTCGTTTGCCAAATTTAACATGTTACAACAAATAGACAAAAATTTCATTTCTGATTTTATAGACTATCTGTATATGAGTACGCAACGACGAAATGTACTTAAAGTCAAACTTCTCAAATAGAGGATCCGTGACAATGGCAACAGAGCTCCTCCTCTGTTGTTTGGCTAGCTTTTGCTTGCGGACAGTAATTCGACATTCTAAAAACATACAATTTACTTCTTTTTTTTCGTGTAATCATGTAAACAAACAATATTTAAAAGTTGAGATTCATGATCCATAATTTGATCCATTCGATATAAGTATATTAAGGATGACATTTGAGTAAAAAAAAAATTCATACTCCTTCAATCAACCCTATCTTTTGCATCTCAATCAATCTCATCGAACATCTTCCATTCCAAACAATCTCCTCTATGCATTCTCTCTAATGACACAATTTTTCTAAAAATTGAAACTTGCGTCCCTCGTCTTCATGGCAACCCATCAATCAATGGGTGGTGCCCCATTCATCTCACATTTGCACTAATAGGTGAATACCACTCTTCTCTTTATAACCAAATATTGTAATTTAGTTCCTCTATTTTTGACTAACGATTGTGATTTAGTTTTTTGATTTAATTTTCGTCCCCTGGTTTTAAGAAATATTTTGTTTTGTGTAAAAAAAATACAAATTTATATTGTAATTTTGAACTGAAAATTTAAAATTGTGCATTTAATTTTTTTTAAATATTAAATAAAAGTCTCATACAACGTATAGTGTCATACGGACTATATATCACATAAGAATCTCTCACAAAACAAAATTTTGATATTAAAATAACATTATACAGGTTAGAATATACTAAAATTGAAATAATATTTTTTTAGGGAAATTCTTTTGAGAAAAAATAAATATCTTGAAATTCAAAAAATAGTTTAATGACTAAAAAATATTTCATAAAATTTTAATATATTTTGATAAATCACATTCCTTATTCTCAACTACATAAGAGATTCTATTCATGCAAAAAAACAACAAAGGAATCAACAAATCAATAACAAAAAATAAGGTAATATCATTCAAACTTCATTTTTATCAAATGTCAATTGCACTTGATTTACAAATGTATTGATTAGTTCTTATGATGTATAATTATTAATGTTTTGAATTTGGTTATTATCTCAATGTACTAATGAGTTTTCAAATAAATTACTGGAAAAAAAAATTGTGTCTGATAAATTGATCTTATTATACTTACTATTTTATTTAAAAAAGAGTTTTTATGTTCGTTAAAATGTTATTAATTTTCTGTTACTGTTAAATAAGGTTTAATTTTTATCCTTTTATGTTGAATCCTTAAAATAAAGTTTAATTCTTTAAAATATTTTTTTTTCCTTTTCTTTCAATCAACTTTATCTTTTGCATTTCACTGATTCTTATCTAACATCTTCATTTTAAAACAATTTTCTTTATTCATCCTCTCTAATGGCACAATTTTTCTAAAAACTAAATTTCACGCCCCTCCTCTTCGTTGCACCACATCAATCAATGGGTGGTGTCCCATTCATCTCAAATGTTGCACTGATAGGTGAATACTCACTCCTCTCTTTGTAAGATTTTGGTTTAGTTTTTTTAGATAATTTTTGTCCCCTGATTTTAAGAAATGTTTTGTTTAGTGTAAAAAATTATATTGTTATTTTAAACTTAAAAATATAAATTATTCATTTAAAATATTTGAATATTAAATAAAAAGTCTCACACAACTTATAGTGTTATACAAACTAAATATCATATAAGAATCTCTCACAAAACAAAATTTTGATATTAAAATAACAATATAAAATGTTAGAATATACGGAAATTGAAATATTTTTTAAGGGGAATTCCTCTAAAAAATAAATATTTTGAATTTCGAAAAATATTTCGATGACCCTAAAATAGAAAATATTTTGTAAATTTTCATATACTTCGAGAAATCACATTCCTTGTTGTCAACTACATAAGAGATTCTACTAAAGCAAAAAACAACAAAGGCTTTAACAAGTAGCAATAACAATGGCATGACAACTCAACGGTTAAAGCTTGGCGAATGGTACCACTAGGTCATGAGTTCAAACCCAACTTGCGGCATCTTTATGAGTTCTGAAATCCTATAAAAACTTTGCTTGCCTTTCAAAAAAAAAAAAATCAGCAATAACAATAAACAAGGTAAGATCTTTCAAACTTTATTTTGTCAAATGTCAATTGCACTTGATTTTTAAATGTATTGATTAGTTTTTATAATGTATAATTATTAAAGTTTTGAAGTTGATTATGATCTCAATGCAATCATGAGTTTTCAAATAAATTACTCAAAGAATTTTTTTTTCAATAAATTAAACTTATTATACTTACTATTTTTCATTTGACAAAGGTTTTTCCTTTCTCTTTTATTTCTTCAAAATGTTATTGATTTTCTAATACTATTGAATAAAGTTTAATTTTTATCCTTACCTCTTGAATCCCTTAACTTTTTCTTTTTCCAAATCACAAGAACACAACAATTATTTTTGTTTGCTTTAGTAGTTAGTTTTCTAACTGTGAATTACACATAAGTATTTTGTTTCACTGATCCAATGCAAACTGAAATTTACCATTAACTAATCTAGACATTTAGCGATTGACTTGGACATAATAATAATGCTTTAAACAATAAATTAATCTTGACAGTTTAACCATCCCATTGGACATTAATCACAATGTTTTAAATAATTTAGTATATAACTAATCAGTCATCTAGGCATATATCTACAAAGGGGAGCAATCTAGTGTAGTTAAAAATGTCACATTGATAAACACTTATCCGAACAAAGAATCAATCCGAAACAAACAAGATGACTTTACTAGTTTGTAAGCATCAATTTTTACGTTTTTTGCCTATTGACATATGGTTCAACTTGCATATATTTTTTTCCCCTCAATTTGAGCTTGTTTCTCGTGTATTCCACCATTTTATTTGGTCTCACTTGGCTTATTAACTTGCTACAAAAGGTTAAAACAATCATATATAACCTAAAAAAAAACTTATTAATTTGGAATATATGAACTTATTTGTGTATTCAACAATTAGTAAAAAAAGAAAATGCATAAGGATTGAATCATTTGAAGAAACTTGATATGATGTCCTTGCACATTGTTTTAAATAATAATACATGTATTGACGTTTTGACTTTTCTAAAGGGTAATTTTTTTAATTGTAAGTACATAATAAGAAAATTATAATTGGAATTACAAGTAAAGATTGACCAAAAGTCAACAATAACGTAAATTTGATGGCAAACAAATTGTCAACAAGCATGGCTCGCGATTAATAAACGGGATTCAATGTGGAATCCAATGAAAGTATTTTCCACTAAAGACATCTCAACCAATGAATGTAATTTCTCAAAATATTTCAAAATTTAAGAAATATTTCATATTTTGGAATAACCGAATTATTGCCAATGAAAAAAATTTCCGATATCCATATATTTTAACCAATTATAATGTTGTTTTAGTATCAAAAGTATGTTATTTGAGTGATTATGTAAGCTTGAGTTTATATGACATTATAAGTTGTGTGAGGCTTTTTATTTAGTTTTTGAAGAGTTTAAAATGCATAATTTATATTGTTAAATTCAAAATTACAATAGAAATTTTTACATTTTTCTATAAAAAAAATTAGATATTTCACGAAATATTTCTTAAAATTGGGGTAATGAAATTACAATCCCCAATCTCATCTGATTGCAAAGAACTTAAAACATTTATTGTGAAAGTATATACGACATAGGGGTGGGCACGGGACAGGATGGGACGAGATATACCCATCCCGTTCATACGGGATCGGGACGGGATCCGCGTGCTGTCTGTGACTGCTGCGAAGATTATCATCATATAAGAGCGTGAAAAATAACTTTCTTATAATTAGATATAGATGTGGCATGCAAATATAAGGGTAGTCACTAAATCCCCTAACAATGAAGTCGAGTGGGCTGACTTTTAGAAAATGACATGATAAATGGGACCCACTAAGAGTATTGTGTCACTGTGATGGTCTCCCAACTGATTTTACAATTTCATTACAGTGGAAAACAAAATTCATGGTTCCTTGACAAAATAACATTTCATCTTTTGTTAGGGAAGAAATATAGACTTATTAGTGATGCTCTAACATATTCATAATGGTTTACCATCAATACATATATCGTAATTAAAAAAAATTATTTTTACAGCCCGAGGCATCTCAAATTCTTGGCTCTGCCCCTGAATGTTCCCTTCTGAATATGTATTAATCAGTTAATTATTATTTTTCATCTTCACCTGGATATTATCAATATTTGGAAGTTAAATAATTGGAGCCACTTTTATTGGGAATTCAATCAACAGTCTGCTATCTTTCTCTTGCTTAATGAATATTTATTTCTTGAAGTAACATTTTTGTTACCACTGCAAACACCATGAGTTTATGTCAGTCATCTGTAAGTTTATATGAATAAAAATAAATAAATAAATAAATAAATAAAAATATTAATAATAAATATTAAAAAATTAGCTCGGGACGAGACGAGATTGGCTGGATTGAAAATCTTCATCCCATCCCATCTCATTCTAGATCAGGACGGGACGAGATCGGGATGAAATTATTCAATGCCATTAAGACCCGAAAAAATCAGGATGGGACGGGATCGCGAGATCGGATGCCCACCCCTAATACGACATATGGATTGCGATGAATTATGTAGAATCAAAATGATACTTTTATCGGTGTCCCAAACTAAAACTTCTAACTAATAATGAGATGTCAGGTAACGCGATCAACAGTACGAGTGTCACATTGCATGGCAAGTTCAAGAATGTGCACTGCAAAAAAAAAAACAAAAAAAAAAAAAAAAAAATGGATCAAATAGTTATATAAGATTGAATATTATGGAAAAAAAATAGTAACAAATATGTTGACACAACATTAAAAAAAAAATACAAGATTTGGAGACAATTAAGAAAACTGTAACATTCAAAATTGTCGTAATAGATGAGTAAAATGACGACCAACTAGTCAATGAACTAAAAGAAGCTACTTTAAAGGATGTCAAACACTTTGAGAAGACTATACAACGACGAGATGCACAGATGAATAATAATATATTAATATAACATATTGCATAGCCTATTTCTGATCTCTGGGCTACATCATTAATCTTTTAGTAATGATGCTTTTAGAAGCACGAACCAAACAAGTTGTTCCTCATTTGAAGTGTCTTTAAATCTGATAATACATCAAAATGGACTGATTATTAGGGATGATAGTGGAGCAGATTTTTATGGATATCTACTCCTTTTACTCTACGGTTTTGAATATGTCTAAATGAATATAGGGGCGGATACAAATATCCTAAAAACATCTTTAGAATATTTTGGGCGAATACGGATTTGGCCATTTCTTCTCTTCGGTTCCTTCTCCATCAGATTACTACCTCTTCAACCCTTCTCCCTCATTCACACAGATTAGACCAAATTGTGGTGTTTCCTTCCTCCTTCACACAGATCAACATTCAACAAGGGCAAGTTGTTCAAAATAGAAGTGCGTCTTCCTCTTTGCTTGAGCAAAAAGTCAACAACACTGAGATCAAGGTTAGGTTTTTGGATGAAACCAACAAAAAGAACAAAACTCTCTTCGCTCTTTCTGACGAGATTCAAGGTTAGGTTTTTTGCATTTCGGGTTCTCTTCTATGAATTGAACCATCGATTGATTGTTCGAACAAGAAGCTCATCGATATTCTTCAGCCATCCATGTTCAAGTACTAGTAAAAATGGTGATGGCAAATGGAGGGAACCTCTAAGAAAGAATCACCTCCCCAATCCATCAGCAACCCTGCCACATAACGACTTGGATCTTGTTCTTTTGCTAATCAACCTTCCTCTATCTCTCTGGCCTTGTTCTTCTGCTAATCGATCTTCTTCTTGTTGTTGTGTTGTTCTAAAATCTATTTTTCACTGAGATCTAAATCATAATCAAACTTGTTTGTTTTTTTTGTTCTCAGAATCATTGTTTTTGTTGTTGTGTGTTCTCAACCTTCTTTTTCACTGTTCTTCACTTTTTCACTGAGATCTAATATGAAGTTTGGGCAAAAAAACAGGGTGGGTGGCCGGATCGGGTCGAATATCCGCTAACTGTTTAACTCCCAGCGATTAATCGGGGCGGATATCCGTGCGGATTGGGGATGGCTTTTAAAAAAAATAAAAATGGTTAATTGGGGCGGATTCGAGGATCCGCAATCCCTAGTGGGGCGGGGATGAATTTTTTCAAATCCACCCCACTGCCATCCCTATCGATCATCGCAGCCATACACGTGGCGAAAAAATCCATCACGAGGATCTGGTGCCCCATCTATTGGGCCAGCTCGTAAAACCCAAAAAGGTTAAAGCCAACCATATAAACCCTGACAAAGTCTACTATATAAAATTATAATTAAAGCCCCAATCCGAGCCCGAACAAGTCAAAGCCCAAATTCATGCCCGACATGAGTTCTCTCATAAAGAAGAGGAAGGTTGCACCAAAAAATAGTCGTAGAGGAGGTTACGCCTCCACGGACGCATCTCTATCTAGGAGGAGACTGTTACGAGAAATATTGACTTCCATTGCGCCTCACATGCTTAAATAACGCATAGAATTAACTGCAACCATTATAAAAGGTAAAATGAACATTCGACACAAGGATGCAACTTTAACTGAGTTTTATCCAAATTTACTTCCTTCTTCAAACAAAGTTGCTGACTTAAGCATCGGAGTGTCTTCGGCCACCAAAAAGGTAGTTCTTGGCAGTCTAACATCTGTTTTGTAGGTCAAACTCATAGGAGGATGATTTTTGGACGCATCAGTTTGGCGTCGTCCGTGGGGAATGACGAGTTTCCTTTCTAAAAGGAAGATCCATAGTGATGAAGTTCACCAAAATCTGATAAACGATCAACAAGCTATTAGAACAATTGACACACCCTACAGATCCTCAACCTGGTAATGATAACAATAACTCTTCTATTGACGACAATGTATCACAAGCAGCTCACAAACAAGATACAACCTAAATCATCAAGCCAATAGCACCCAAGAATCAAGAGCCACAACATGCAATAGCCCAGACATCTGGTGACGCTGCCATGGATCCTCGGGTAGACCTGCTTATGGTCTAGATGAATTACATGACGAAGATGCTAGAAAAAATCACCCGGGAGCGCATCCAGCCAGATGATCTTGTCCAGGTACTGCCCCAGCAAAACTCCACCAACCAAACTCAAGGGAGTGACGAAGTTGCAGCAGAACCCCAATAGGGAAACCTCGAGAGCAATAAACTTCATCAAGGCAAGACTCCACAGTGTGACAGGACGCTTGTCGAAATCCCATTTAGAATCAAGGTCATTGATCCCAACGTATTGTACGAATTAGCCAAGCCGCCATTATCCGATGCCCTTATGAAAACTCACATTCCGAAAAGGTTCACTCCACCAAAGTTTGAAGTATATGATGGTACCACCGACCCACCGGATCACCTGAGACACTTCCACCACATGATGACCTTGAGAGAGACCACGAAGTCAATCTTATGTAGAACATTTCCTACCAGCCTCACCTCCACAGCAATTAATTGTTTCAACAACCTACCATCGAAGTCAATAGACTCTTTCCAGGCGGTAGCCACTGCTTTTATCACCAAATTCATCGAAAGCCAACGAATGAGGAAAGGACCACATTACCTCCTCCATATCAAGCAAAAGCTCGAAAGACAATACGGGAATACGTCACTCGTTTCACCAACGAACTGACGATAATCGATGGATGCAACGACGACACAACCGTCGTAACCTTCATCACCGAACTGAATAGAGGTCCATTTTTTATGCTCTCAACCTGGAACCTCCAAAAGGCATGGCGATTTTAATGAAAACAACCCAAAAACACATTTTTCTCGAGGAGATGAAAGCAACCATGAGGAAAAATGACCTAGAAAGTAATAGTCATTCGAGGAAACGGAAAAGAAATAAAGAAAGAAAGAAGACGAGATGACGGATCACGGAGGATAGCACTCATTCGAAGAGACATCAGAATGACAGAAGAACCTATTCAAACTAGCAAGAGTCCGAGAAGTTGTAGTCAACACGGCCCCGACACGAGCGAGTAACAAGCATGATGAAGAAAAAGTACAAACCATATACAACCTTGAAAACAAATCGAGCAAACATACTGAAGCACGTAGCAAAATGGGATAACATCAATTGGCCACTCAGGATGAGAGGAGAGTCGGAGGAAGAGACAAAAGCAAACATTGTTCCTTTTATAAGGATCATGGGCACGATACCGAAGACTGCTACAATCTAAAAAACAAAATCGAGCATTGGGTTTAGAAAGGACGATTCGACGATTTCATCGGAATGCCAGACAAACAGCTCAAATGAAAGGAAAAAACAGATACCACTACGGGATTAAAAGAATATCTCAGAGAACTAATATACGCCCTATACTGCATGGCCAGAGAAAACAAAACAATCAATCCAACATAAGAAGCAACCAGAAATACCTCCCATTCGAGCTGATTTATATCAAAATAGGAGTACTAACGAAACCAGACAAGCCATTTCACCAATGCATAGAACATGGAAAAGCTTGCACCAATCAACTAACACGATTCAAGGACCCTACCGATGGATGCAAGCTCGACCCAAATCACCAACGACAAAATTGATAGCAACAAACTCTACCAAACCTTGGCAGCTGACACCAAACACGGAGCTAACATAAGCATGATTGGACCATTTGGTGTTAATGTGAGCATGATTGGACAATTCGGTGCTAATGTGAGCATGATTGGACAGTTTGGTGTTGACGTGAGCATGATTGGACAGTTTGGCGCTGATATGAGCATGATCGGACAAATCAACACTGCTCCCCTACTGGATAAAAAAAAACACAACGAATTTGTTAGCTACGACAACATATACGACGAAAAAGTAAAGTGCAACCCATAGCAAATACGGCGAATAAAGGCGTACGGGACAAAGCAACGAGAAATCAATCTCTAATACGAGGATCTACATCAACCAAACAAAGGAAGACAAAGCAACAAAAACATCAATCTTTAGTACAAGAATCGACATCAACCGGGCAAAGGAAGACAAAGAAAATCACTCTTCAACCCAACATAAATGCTTCAACAAGTTAAGGTTGGTTAGAGCATCTGAAATGGAATATCAATAAAATTACAAATTTGGAGTCCCCATTTTATTCGTGGATGACAAGATAAACGCATAGAAAATTAGCCACACAAAGCAATCAGCATAGCAATAAGAAATCAGGATAAAAGTCGGATATGTATAATAAAAACTCCTGGTCTGATCAACCACGAAGTAAAAGTTGGTCAAACTAGTTAACTTAACACAATAAACTTCGAGTCGACTGAGACGTCGAACCAACAAAGTAAAAGTTGGACAAACGAGTCAACTTAAAACAGTAAACTTTGAATCGACTGATACGTCAAGCCAACGAAGTAAAAGTTGGACAAACGAGTCAACTTAACACAGTAAACTTCGAGTCGACTAAGACGTCGAGCCAACGAAGTAAAAGTTGGACAAACGAGTCAACTTAACACAGTAAAATTTGAGTCGACTAAGACGTCGAGCCAACAAAGTAAAAGTTGAACAAATGAGTCAACTTAACAAAGTAAACTTCGAGTCGACTTAGATGTCGAGCCAACAAAGTAAAAGTTGGATGAACGAGTCAACTTAACACAGTAAACTTCGAGTCAACTAATATTTCAAGTCAACGAAGTAAAAGTTGGACGAACGAGTCAAACACAGTAAGCTTTGAATCGACTGAGACGACGAACCAACAAAGTAAAAGTGGGACAAACGAGTAAACTTAACACAGTAAACTTTGAATCAACTGAGACGTCGAACCAACAAAGTAAAAGTGGGACAAAGGAGTCAACTTAACACTGTCAACTTCGAATTGACTGAGACGTCGAACCAACAAAGTAAAAGTTGGACGAACGAGTCAACTTAACACAGTAAACTTCTAGTCGACTAATGCGTCGAGTCAACGAAGTAAAAGTTGAACGAACGAGTTAACACAAAAAACTTTGAATCAATTGATACATCAAATCAACAAAGTCAAATTGAAGGAACGAATCAACATGATTCAAGGAACTACGGATCGACCAAACCAATAAGGCAAAGGTCAAGACCAATAGTCAACTTTTTTCGCGCAAACTCCAGTGCATCAAGAAGGATAAAGTCAGCCCATCCCTAGACAAATAATGATCCAAAACGTGAAAGCAACCATAAAGGAATTCGAAGCAAAGCCCGATACAACTACAACTGGACTAAAAAGGAGCAAGCAACACACAACGAGTCAACAAGATAAACTACGAGAACATGCAATACCAAAAAACGAAGTTCTTTCTATTAACAAATACTATTTTGTTACATCCGGAGAAGAAGATGGAGTAGGAGAAGAAATGGAGGCAACCACAAGATCATCATCTATGAGAGAGGGCGAATGTCTCTCTTTAGAAGGGGGAGGTAGCAATGGCTCATCAACCACTGGGATAACTTTTTCACCGTCATCATCTTCGAAAGTTTGATCAACCAAATGGCGGTACCCGGATAAATCCATGCCAAATCCCTCGATATAGTCAAGAAGTTGAACCCGCCCATCAACAACTTGCTTCCAATCTTCGGCTTCGACAACGTGGAGCCTGTCCATGACAGTAGCGAGTTCATTTTTGGTCGCGGCAAGTCGTCCCTCAGCAGTGGTAAGCATAACGGAAGTATCTGCCTTGACCTCATCGAGCGCAGCCGTCAACTATTCCACCCGCCTCTCAGCGATATCGCAATTGACGGATTGTTCAATCTCAGCACAAGAAGCCTCATCTCTTCTCGGCGGATAACTCCTTCTCCACATCACGTAAACGGGCACGAACCCCATCCGACTTGGCTTTCAAGAACTCAAGCTCAGCAGCTGATTTATCCCGAATACGTTCTGCCTCAATTAACGAAGTCTGAGCAGCCCTAGCGGTTTTCTCCGACTCAGTGGATTGCGCTTTCAACACGTCAAATTGGGAAAGAACGTGAGAAAATACCAGCAATAGTGTTGCCAACCTACTCTCCAAAGAAACCACTTGATCACGACCGGCTCGATAGACCAAGCTCGTCACCCCTGCATAGACGAGATGATTCATCCTATCTATTATCTGCTCAAGACCATAATCAAGGTAATCACATGGATCCAATACGGGCATCGAAGGTTTTTCCATTGACCGCATGTGTCATTCATTTATCATCCTACGCGCACCATCTTGCACGTCAGGATGAGTGAACCAGCAAAACTTGCCATCTGATTTGATACAAATATCTTTTGGGCTAGGCTTAGTCCAGCCAACTTGTGGATGAAGAACACGAGGATCCGAAAGCACTGAGGAACCACCCCCAACAGTCGGAAGGGCAGAAGGAATAGCAGTGACAATGGAAAATTCATTTTTACCCTCCTGACAAGGAGCAACCATAGCAGGAGCGAGACCAGTGGTGACGATGGGAGCATGAGAGTCCAGACAAGCAGGAGAAGAAACTAAGAATTTGGCCACATCACTAGCGTCAGTAAAAGGAGGATGAGAGTGAACCTTGAAACTCTGACCACACCAACAACCCCTTTTGACTGTTCCAGTGCCAACTGAAGCATTTTATCATCAGTAGCCTGGGAATCATCGTTAGACAATTCAACAACGTCTGAAACACCATAGGTAGAAAGAGGTATCTTTTCATTATCATCCAACGGACGAGTAGTCTCTTTCTCGTTCCTCTCCAACATTAGCCTCATCTCCTCAGCCTTCACGAGAGATACACGATCTTTTTTTATGACATCTTCGCAGGAAGGACTTGGACGAGAGGTAGCCTCCATAACATCCTGACCAAGACTCGAACAGGATGCAGTCCAAGCAGAACCACAAATAGAAAGTTGTTTTTTCCTCGGAACCCGACCAAGATCTTCCGGCAATCGCCTCGATAGACTAATGGGCCTCGCAAGCTTCCTTTTACTGGAAGTTGAAATTATGACATTAACAGGAGCATCGAGATCCATAGCGTGTCTGTCCGAACTCACTTCCCAATCAATGCTAGCACCACTAACGCCAGCACGAGTGGCGTGAATAGCAATATCCCTAGCACAGGATTCAATAAGAAAGACCCACTCCGCTTCGTTCATAGTGTACAAACCACCACTACAACATATATAGGATATGATGACGTGCACTGCATGTCATCTAATGTCTATGACGACGTCCATCTGCACGTCAAGGAATCAAGGATCGTAATAGGTATAATGCGTTCTACGACATACATTTTAAGTCATCGAATCATGTCCTTATAGGTTTTATATAAGTCGCTAATATGTACGACTTAAATTGCACATCACAAGTGTCTTCAACGACATCCTTAGAAAGTCATGAAAATGTGAAGTAATGACGTGCCTTGAATGTCGTTGTGCAAGACGTAATTGATGAATTACGACGTGCTTGTCAAGACATAACTAATTGTTGACGACGTGTAATGCACGACGTCTTATAGTAAACAACGATGTCAAATGCACATCATCAAATAATTTGCTAAAATTAAAAATAAAAATACATATATTCGTCTATCCAGGTATTGATTTTAAAGTCAAATGCACGTCTTATATATAACAAAGCTTCTTCCCCAAGCCATTCAACCATTCAGCTTAAGAAATACCAACAACCATTGTTTGCTATAACACTCTTTATACACTTGTAAAGTTGAATTCTCTGACGATAAAATCACCCTTATAAGACTAGATTTTGTACCTCAGATCTTGACCCAACCTATCATGAAAAGAAATAGTGACCTTATAAATTCAACACCATTCTCGAAATTAGAGCTTGAAGCATATATACATTTGTGTATAATCTATTTGCAAAACAATTAAATACACTTCGTTGTTATTTCAAATTCATATTATATAAAAAAAAATGAAATCTGAAAACACTGTCAAGTAAACAAGTCCATATCGTCAGTACTTCATACCTTATCAAATGCAAGGATTTTTGTCCATATGAAAACAAGAATCTGCCTTAATTCGATAGGCGAAATTCTAAATGTCGAGGAAGTGGGCGAGGAAATCAGCGAGGGAGGGAGAGAGGGGACCGCCATCCCCCCTCGGGATACGCGCATGAAAAATGATGGCGCGCATCCCGAGGGGGATGGGCGGTCCCCTCTCTCCCTTCCTCGCTGATTTCCTCGCCCGCTTCCTCGCTGTGTAGAACAGCTCATTCGATAGTCGTTGAAGATTGTTTCCGATGAATCTAACTACAATGTGTGCCCTCAATAATCTCGAGTGTGTTTGCCTTATAGCTCAGTTGGCTTGGTGAATCTAGAATGGCATGGTAAAATTACACGACACGTCAATCAGAACCAAAATAAAATATCCAACGAGATTTCTATCTGTATTGGAAAAATGTGATGTCTACTATATACATATATAATTTGACTAACACTCTTCATTGCTTCAAACCACAAATGCATAATAATTATATAATCTGAGTCACTAAGCCATGTATTTCACTCAATGACATTTCAATCACGCCAAGATTTTTGCAAATTTTGACACTTCACCATGTGCACAACATTGCTTATATCAACTGCATTTTTCATCAAACTCATCCATGTAGCCCCCTTCGAAGATAATCTTGGATCAGAGATGATAGATTGTCTTGACAATTGACAATGACAAAGATAAGGAAGGGAACAAGTTCTCACCTGAAGAAGCCTATGCAACTACTCTAGTGGCTTTTTATGTTCAGATCCATGGTCAAGCCAAACCTAAAAGTTGTCAACTGTTTCGTGAAAAAGGGTTTGACTGAAACACAAAGCAAATAAGTTAAATACAAAAGATGTCCAATGCTCAAAATATCCATCACCAATCTATCACCACATGAACTCTTACCGTCAACGACTCGAATGGCTGAATATGTCACATAAACATAAACATTTGCATCATACTGCTTCCCACCAAAATCTGCAGCATATAATCAACCACAAAACTAAAGTGCAATGAAACCTGACTTCTTGGATCATAGTGAAAAAATAAGAAAATATTCCCTTGAAATAGGAGAAAACTATGGTACCAACATCAAATATATCACCATGATACTAATGGTAATGGAGAAATTTAGAAGAGGAATGAAGAATATTATGAAGGATCTTGCTAATATGCTGAACTAACTCCTCCTTGGCCTAATTTCCTTGAAGATTGAAAAACTCTATTGGCTTCTCAAGGTTTCGTATATGAAATTCAAATCAAACTTGCTAAATATAGAGAGCTCATTCAAATCAAATCAAAACCTGTTGCATCCAATCTAAGGGTGACAAGAATGGTCACTTGCATATAAACTAAAATAAAAAGGAAGAAAGTGTTGGCATGTTGGAACATAATTAAACAAAATGTGAACAGTAAATTGAGTTTCTTCAAAATTCTGAAACATACACTAGTTAGTGACCAAGTGGCATACTTCTTCTATAAACAGAAGCATCTACTTAACTCTATTATTTAACTAGAGCATATAATGGCCAGAAAATATTTCAGAAATTTCCACTGTAATCAACATATCTATCAAACTTCATCTCATTATTTATAGAAAGATGACCAGTTGGCCGTATTTGCATTCTCAGAACCAATCTACTCAAACTGTATTGAAATGTAAAGAATGAACTTTGCGTTCCCATAATTAGATTATATGCTAGGCCAAAACATTATAAACTATCCACCTTGATAAAGATCCAACAAGATAGCTTCCTTAGATGAAAAAAGTTTCTACAAAATTTTGCAGTTGGCTGATGACTCAAACGAGAGTATAGCCTGGAAATACTTGTTGGTGTTCGAAACTGTACAAATTGCTTTAAAGAAAATGTAGAGTTACCAAAGGTGTGAATCTTTTTTATTTATGCAGACAGTATCATTGTTTCATCATTTATGCGGTATAAATGAAAAAAAAAAAAAAAAAGGCAAAGTATCCATTAAGTTATGCATGACTATTAAACATGAAATATGTGATACAAAGATGAGCGGTAGAAAAACATTAAGTCTTCACCATGTCCATAGCTTGGTTATCCAAGAACTCCAATGCAGAAAGAATCTCTCTCCAAGTTTTCTCTTTGCTTCCAATAGTAGTTTTTGTAAACAGCAGAAACACAATTCAATCACTTATTACGAGACAACTATTTCTCATACTGTTTGGAATAAAAAGCATTGGAAAGTTAACAGCACGAGGAAATGAGGGTTGATTGGCGTTATCCTGTCAAGTTCACATCTGACAATATACAAGAATCGTATAAACATCCAAGAAAAGGAACCATGCAAATCTGCCAACCATGTTGACCATTTTGAGCATATCCTTCTTGTTTAACTTAACAGTTTCAAGGTTCCAACTTCCTATTCAGTGTATATAAGCATTTACTATGTTTTCATGTTTCTAACTTCCTATTCAGTGAATATGTGTTATGAGTTTCAACTCCCAATATATTTGCTTTATCTAATCATGTATCATATCAGTATATCCCCTTCTTTCGTAAGATATTTCAAGTTGTATTGTTGTATCCATTTAACAACAATTACTACTTCATCTACACCACATATTTTTGTTTTGTTGACACCTTAAAGATATATGTTGCCTCTTAGTCATAGAAGACATCCTTTGTCATATTCTGAGACTCTCTATTGCCAATGCTTTTGTTAGGCTTCAGCCTCCTATCAAGTTTACCTATTCAAGGAGGAAGTATAAAACAGACAAGTGAAGTTGGGCAAGTTTATAGGCTGTTAGCATTCTGTAAAACAGTTTTGTTAGGTGCTCTGTTAATTCAGAGTGCTCTGTTATCTTTACTGTTAGTCAGTGTTAGTCTGTTGCTATAAATAATAGATTAGCAAGGGAAATAGGATTCATTCATTACTGTAATACATTGTTGTACATTGAGCTCTGCTCAAGGGAGAGTGGCAATCTCGAATAGTGCCTTTACAATTCAATCTTTCCATTGTAATCTTTACAGAATCATTCAATACAAAGCATCTACCTTTCAGAATCAATCTTCCTTGATTTTCCAATTATCTTGATTGTTCTTGCTTTGAATGAGTCTTGCCAGGTTCCACAACATCCAGAAACTCATCCAACTCTGACATTGGTGCTGATAGTGCATTGATTGGAACTCCAATCCTGCAGAAACAAGAACAAAGAAGAACAGTTCATAACAAACTTGGTATCAGAACATCAAGATCTTGAAGAAAATGGCTGGAAAAAATGGATCAACAAGTAATAACGCAAGAGTGGAAGCGGTAGAAGAAGCCGTGGTAAGCGTTCAAGAACAGATGGAATCACTTAAAGGAGGGTTCCAAGAAGTGATACAGAAAATGGATCAGTGGATGAAGAAACAAGAAGAGGTCCAAAAAGGGAACTCACATGTAGATCAAGCTCAGAGACCTTCTATCAATGTAGAAGCTCACAGTTTGAATGGTGGAAATGGAGGGGAGTCATCTTCACAAGGGCAACACTTCGATAGAAGACCTAGAAGATTGGAGATGCCATCATTTGAAGGCTCAAATCCAGATGGGTGGATAATGAAAGCCGAGCGATTCTTTGTGTTGCAGAAGTATGGTAACGATGAGAAGATTGAAGCCGCTGTCATGTCCTTCGAAGGGGATGCCCTTCTGTGGTATCAGTGGGAAAGCAAGAGAAGACCTATCGTTTTTTGGGAAGAATTGAAGGGATTACTCTTGAAACAGTTTAGATCTACGCAAGAGGGGTCGCTTTGTGAGCAATTTCTTGCGCTAAAACAAGAAGGATCAGTAGCAGAATACCGAAGACGCTTCGTTTCTCATGCAGCTCCATTGGAATCTCTGAATGAAGAGGTTTATCTGAGTAAATTTATCAATGGACTGAAGCCATCAATCCGGGCGGAAGTCAGGATGCTTGATCCGGGTTTTCTGGGTCGGGCCATGGATCTGGCCCAGCGGGTAGAAGACAAACAGTTACAGATGGGCTAGTTTAAAACGGGCTTCCCTTCTTATTCTCTTAAACAGTCCTCGGGCCCAAGAACAATGGGGAATGGCTCAATAGGGCATTCTTATCAAGCTCCAGTAAGGGATTTCGAAAGAAATTCTTTCAATCCAAATATAAACCCTAGAGAACCAGAGAGACAGACGGCAGGGCGGAATGAGATCAGACGTATCTCTGATGCCGATTATCAAGCAAAGAGGGAGAAAGGTTTGTGTTTTCGTTGCGATGAGAAGTACTCGCCTGGTCACCGATGCAAGAAACGTGAGCTCAGTGTTCTTATTGCACAGGAAGAAGGTGAAGAGATCGAAACCGAGGTTCAAGATTGGGAAGAACAGAAAGAGTTAGAGGTGGCGGAGATCAGTCCAGTGGTTGAGGTTTCGTTGAGTTCGGTCATGGGTTTGACAAGTCCCAAAACGATGAAGTTGGAGGGTGCCATTTCAGGTCAATCAGTAGTTGTTTTAATTGACAGTGGGGCAACCCATAACTTTATCTCGCACAAATTGGTCGAACAAGGTAAGCTTCAAATCTCTTCTACGGGTGTGTATGGGGTCATGATGGGATCTGGAGATTCGGTTCAAGGGAGTGGGATCTGTAGGGAAGTGAAATTACGCTTGCAAGGGCTGGAGATTCTTGAAGATTTTCTTCCACTAGGTCTGGGTAGTTCTGATGTAATATTGGGTATACAATGGTTAGAGAAGTTGGGAACCACTTTCATAAATTGGAAAGATCAGATTTTTCGATTCAGAGTTGGCTCAGATACAATTACACTCAAGGGGGATTCGTCTCTGGGGAGGAGTTTGATTTCACTCAAAAATATGATGCGCACAATTTCTCAAGAAGGTCAAGGCTTCTTGGTAGAATTGGGCAGTATTTCCTCGGCAGTGATGGCTCAATCTGAAATTCCAAAGGAGTTGGCTGAGTTGTTACTGAGGTATGACACAGTTTTTCAAGCCCCTTCAGGATTGCCACCCAAGCGTGGCTATGAGCATAGCATTGTGTTGCAAGAGGGAACGGGACCGATAAATGTTCGACCGTATCGATACCCGCAATTTCAGAAGAATGAGATTGAGAAGCTTATAGCAGAGATGATGGAGTCTGGAATCATCAGGCCGAGTGTCAGCCCCTTTTCTAGTCCGGTGTTGCTCGTGAAGAAAAAAGATGATGGATGGCGGTTTTGTGTAGATTATCGGGCTCTGAACAAACAAACAGTGCCCGATCGTTTTCCAATCCCCATCATTGACGAGTTGCTGGATGAACTTCATGGGGTCGTCATATTTTCGAAGTTGGACTTGAAGTCGGGTTATCATCAGATCAGAGTTAAGGATGGGGATGAAGCTAAGACGGCTTTTCGCACCCATGAAGGACATTACGAGTTCCTCGTAATGCCATTCGGTCTGTCCAACGCACCGGCTACGTTCCAGGCGCTGATGAATACAATTTTTCGACCGTATTTGCGAAAGTTCGTACTGGTCTTTTTCGACGACATCCTGGTGTATAGTTCCAGCCTCGCGAAGCATGTGGAGCAGTTGGAAACAGTTATGAGTTTATTGCATCAGCATTGCCTGTATGCTAACAAGAAAAAATGTGAGTTTGGTAATTCAAAACTGGGCTATTTGGGTCATGTAATTTTGGCGGAGGGAGTCTCTATGGATCAGTCGAAAGTGCAGGCGGTGTTAGATTGGCCACAACCTGCGAATATCTCGGAATTGAGAGGGTTTTTGGGTTTAACGGGCTACTACCGCAAGTTCATTCGGGGGTACAGTCAGATAGCAGGGCCGCTAATTTCCCAATTAAAGAAGAATGGCTTCGGCTGGAATAATGAGGCCGAGGTGGCTTTTCAGGGTCTGAAACGGGTCATGACTACTGCTCCGGTCTTGCGTATGCCCGATTTTTTGAAAGAGTTCGTTGTTGAGACAGACGCTTCGGGGTATGCGGTAGGCGCGGTCCTGATGCAGGAGCACCAACCGGTAGCCTTTTTCAGCCAGGTGTTGGGACAACGGGCTCGGTTGAAACCGATTTATGAAAAAGAGCTTATGGCGATAGTGTTGGCGGTGAACAAATGGCGCGCGTATTTGTTGGGTCGACACTTTATCATCCGAACGGACCAACAGAGTCTCAAATTTCTTATGGAGCAAAGAATCATCGGTCCAGATTATCAGAAATGGGTTCGAAAGTTGTTTGGTTTTCAATTCGAGATCCAATATCGTTCGGGTTCTTCAAATGCCGCAGCCGATGCTCTCTCCAGAATTTCTCCTCCATCAACTTGCTTGCAGCTGAGTGGGCCAACTTGGTTTGAATGGGAGAGCCTTAAGTCAGAGATTGAGGGTGATCCTTCTATTCAACTGCTGAAGGATCGGGTGTTGCAGGGCTCCGCCGATCAGAGATACACATTACATCAGAATTTATTGTATTTCAAAAATCGGTTAGTCATTCCTAACTCATCTTCTCTTCTTCCCCTTCTCTTCAAAGAATTCCATGGGTCAGCCATTGGGGGGCATTCGGGTGAGCTGAAAACTTATCAGCGAATTTCTAAGGAACTCTATTGGGTGGGAATGAAGGCAGCCATCCGGAAATGGGTCAGTGAGTGCGACGTGTGTCAGCGTAGTAAGACTATGGCCACCTCTCCCGCGGGACTCCTACAACCGATTCCCTTGCCAAATCAGATTTGGGAAGAGGTTACTATGGACTTCATTGAAGGTCTACCTTGTTCTGAGTCAGTGGATACCATTTTAGTGGTGATTGACCGTCTTAGCAAATACGGGCATTTTATGGGCCTGAAGCATCCCTACACTGCTGAGAAGGTGGCATCGGTGTTCTCTAAAGAGGTAATTCGGCTTCATGGTATTCCTTCTTCCATCATCTCAGACAGAGACCGGGTGTTCACCAGTCATTTTTGGCGTGAGATTTTTCGCCTCCAGGGCACAGTGTTAAAGCTTAGCTCTGTTTATCACCCTCAGACGGATGGCCAGTCCGAGGTGTTGAATCGTTGTTTGGAGACGTATTTACGGTGTTTCGTGTCCGAAAGGCCCAAACAGTGGTATCGATGGTTGCCGTACTGGTACAACACGTCCACGCATTCTGCTACGGGTTTCACTCCCTTCAAAATTCTGTATGGCAGGGATCCACCTCATCTTCTTCGCTATGCTCCAGGGTCTACGGTTGTCTCTTCTGTTGAGCAATTATTGTTGGATAGGGACAGTATATTAGCTTCCTTGAAGATGCATTTGTTGCGGGCTCAGCAACGCATGAAATCTCAGGCCGATAAGTCGAGGAGGGATGAGATTTTCGAGGTCGGAGACCGCGTAATTTTGAAAGTCAGGCCTTACAGACAGAACTCTTTGCTCAAGCGGGATAATCACAAGCTCTCTGCGCGTTACTGTGGTCCTTTTGTTATTTTGGCTCTGATTGGGGCTGTGGCTTATAAATTGGAGTTACCGTCATCGACTCGGATTCATCCGGTTTTTCACGTCTCCCAGTTACGGCGGGCTAAGGGTCTTCTTTCTTCTCCAATTCCTCTCCCTGTTCAGCTTCACAGGGAGGTTGATATGGCAGTCTGTCCTGAGTCAGTGTTGGACCTCAGATATGTGCCTTCAGGTGCTTCTGAGTCTTTGGAGGTTCTGATTAAGTGGCGTGGTCTTCCGGCGTATGAGGCTACTTGGGAGGATTTCCACTTGTTAAGCCATCAGTTTCCCTCTTTTCACCTTGAGGACAAGGTGCGTGTTTGGGGCGGGGGTATTGTTAGGCTTCAGCCTCCTATCAAGTTTACCTATTCAAGGAGGAAGTATAAAACAGACAAGTGAAGTTGGGCAAGTTTATAGGTTGTTAGCATTCTGTAAAACAGTTCTGTTAGGTGCTCTGTTAATTCAGAGTGTTCTGTTATCTTTACTGTTAGTCAGTGTTAGTCTGTTGCTATAAATAATAGATTAGCAAGGGAAATAGGATTCATTCATTACTGTAATACATTGTTGTACATTGAGCTCTGCTCAAGGGAGAGTGGCAATCTCGAATAGTGCATTTACAATTCAATCTTTCCATTGTAATCTTTACAGAATCATTCAATACAAAGCATCTACCTTTCAGAATCAGTCTTCCTTGATTTTCCAATTATCTTGATTGTTCTTGCTTTGAATGAGTCTTGCCAGGTTCCACAACATCCAGAAACTCATCCAACTCTGACATTGGTGCTGATAGTGCATTGCTTGGAACTCCAATCCTGCAAAAACAAGAACAAAGAAGGTCAGTTCATAACAGCTTTCTTTGCAATAAAATGTGTTCAGTCATCACAATATGTAATATGGAATTTCAAGTAAAATGATATTTTCTTGCATAATATTTCATAAAAGTTAGGTCGATGAATGTTTCTAAACAAAGGTTGGGAACAGTAAAGAAAATTTACCCTTCATTAAGCAAGAAAGAATCCAGGTTCTCTAGTATGCATTATGCTGCTTCGCATATGAGTCTACCACTGACCTGTAATATCAAATTCAATGGATTAGAGAATTGTGCAGCTATCCTTGGGAAGCCATGGAAATGCTAATTTTATTCTCTGTGCATCATTCCAACATTAAGCTTAATAGACGAAAAGTTTTCAATTTTCAATGTACTTTAAAACATCAAAGTAAATTTAAAAAATAATAAGAAAAAAAATACAATCTAAACTTACCCCAGGGGAACTCCTTGTTCCTGATGTGCAAATACGGGTATGTCGGAGCTCTTCGAAGTGGGGATGACCCTTGGACAAGTTGTAGAATGCCAAGATGGTGCAAGAAGCGATTCCCGATATGTTATCTTTTCCCATTTCGTCGTCTAATAGGCGTCATTGTGATTGACAGAGGAAGAAAAGCTCCTCTTTGATGGAGCAGCAGTCCTTCCATTAATGCGAAGAGCATGTTGCAAACCAAATCTCTCCATTGACATCGCCATTTTCTTCGTCTTCCGCTCCTCTAATCACTCTTTCACCTCTTTTCCCACTTATCTAATTGAAAACCTAATAGATAAGATAAATCAAATCATTTTCTCTAACTCTGATTTCAAGAAATTTTGCGAGAAATATATCAGAACAACAACAAATCAACAAACTACACATGCTTCGAAGAAAATGCAAGAAATAAGAGATGAATTCACAAATAAAAAAAATCGTAATCGAGATGAAAATGAAGAGTACTTGAACGAAATCAATGAAACAAATTTAGAAGGAGAAGAAATTGTGATTTTACATAGAATCTGCGTGAGAGCTGTGTATTTCTTAGTGTGCATTGCTTCCCGCATGGAATCGAAAGAGCAAATGGAGAATATGAGAAGGGTGAGAGCTTCTGGTTATTCTTGCAAGGTTTGACAAAAATGAGAGAGAGAAAATGAGAAAATGAGTAGGGAATTTGAGGGGAAGAGCTTCGTACAGTCTTCCCCAACCCCCCCTCTTTGACCCTTCTCCGCTTCTCCACTTTTCTTTTCACGTTTGCATGTTTTATTTAAAGATCAATTCAAGTGGGCTTTGTGTCTACCATGACTTTGTGTTTAAGACGTGCCAGCTATGGAAGTCGCTATTTCATAAAAATTCATATAACGACATGGTTCGTGACAGGCATTACAAGTAAGTCCTTAAAACAATTTACAAGGTCGTGCATGTTAGGTAAGTCATAAGTCCAAGTCATTAAAACTTATATTTGTTGTAGTGCACTACGGTCCAGGATGTCCTCAGAAAGAAATGCTTCCACGGGAAACCAGGGAAGCTTCAAGAATCAGTCATTGATCCACTGTTCCTCCACGGTTAACAGAATATTCTTCCATTTGTTGGGAACTTTGAATGATCGAAAAATCAGATGACCTCGCAGTTGGAAGTAGCCAGAATTAACAAAAGCATAAAACCAAGACCTCGACCAATCATGTATGTCATCGTTAAGCTTTTCGAAGCAAACAGAATAACGGAGGAAGCATATATCCTTGGTCACCATCAGACCAACCACCGAATGCAAAACCCTCATAAATCAAAGGAATGTCGGACAAAATAGCCCTCGCGTAAGAAGAAACCATTACTCTCCAACCATTTGAGCAGGAAGAATGCCCAATAAATCCAGATGCTCCCAAAATAGCTTTGGAATTGGAAATCGAATACCAGAAGAAAACATGCACGGATACAGCGTGATGTACCCAGACCTTGGATTACAAGGACAGTCATTCTGTCTAGGCAAGATAATTTCGAAGTCCGATGACAGACTGTAGCCAGAACGAAGGTTTTCCAGCGTCACCTGAAAAGCTTTCTTGGGAGAAAAATGTGTCTCACAAATAGCTAGCGACTTATCGCTTAATTTATCACCAACCGACATCGTTAAGGAATAGAAGAGCAAAGAGAACAAAGAAGGCGATGGAAAAAGTGAACCATAATTTCAAAGATAACGTAAAAAAGGAAAATGAACTCGTCACGTCCCCTTTTATAGTGCCAAACAACGAAGGGATTGCTCATGGAATAGCATGCGAGATATGATGGCTATGTGAAAATCCAAAAAATATATGCAAAAACGAACGGGCAAGCAAAGAATCGAGACACCAACCCGCAAAAAGTTACTGACAACATTAAATACAAGACATTAATGAAATTGAAAGACAAACCATTACGAAGTTAGTGGCCACATCAGCATGCCCACTAACTAAGAGGGGGAGTAGCTGATGATACATCAAAATGGACCGATCATTGCAGCCATACACGTGGCAGATAACATCCATCACGAGAATCTGATGCCCCATCTATTGGGCCAGCTCATAAAATCCAAGAAGGTTAAAGCTAACCATATAGGTTCAGACAAAAGCCTACTATATGAAGTTATAATCAAGCCCAAATTTGGGTCTGAACAAGTCAAAACTCAAATCCAGGCCTGACATGAGTTCTATCATAAAGAAGAGAAACATTGGACCCAAAAAAAGTCGTGGAGGAGGTTACACCTCCACCAAATGCATCTCCATCAAGGAGGAGACTGTTACGAGAAACATATATTTTCGTTGTGCCTCACATGCTTAAGTCACGCAAAGAATTAATCGCGACCATTATAAAAGGTAAAGGGAACATTCGACACAAGGATGCAATTTTAACTGAGTTTTATCCAGATTTACTTCATTCTTTAAACAGGGTTGCTGACTTAATCATCGAAGTGCCTTCGGCCACCAAAAAGGTGGTCATTGGCAGTCTAACGTTTGTTTTGCAAGTCAAACTCACAGGATGACGATTTTTTTACGCATCAAAACCCATATACAAATAGAGCTTAACCTAAAGAAATCAAAAGAAAAATAAAATTGTCTAATGAATGATGGATCGTGAGAGACTTAAATACTTAAAGAATCACTTATATATCATGTTGTCGTAGTTTTTCTTTGTCATCACTTGGTCTACAATATAAATTGGCTCATAAGTAGTTTGTACGACACTATAAGTCATGCGAGACTTTTTATTTAGTATTTTAGAGTTTAAAATGCATAACTTATATTGTTATATTCAAAACTAAAATATAATTTTTTACATTTTTTCTACACAAAATTAAATATTTCACGAAATATTTCTTAAAATAAGGGGACTAAAATTAACTCGAAATTACAATCTTTAATCTCTGATTGCAAGCAACTTAAAACATTCATTTAGAAGTGTAGGTCATATGGATTGCGATGAATTATGTGCAATCGCAATGATATTTTTTTCGGTGTCCTGGAGTAAAATTTTTTACTGATCAGAAAGTGTCAGATAACGCGATCAACTAAACGAGTATCACATTGCATAACGAGTTCAAGAATGTGTACTGCAAAAATGCAAAAAAAAAAAAAAAAAAAAAAAGTTCTATGAGATTGAATATTGTGGCAAAAATAATATGTTGATGCAATATATAAAAAAAAAAATAAAAAGACTTTGAAACTAAGGAGAAGACTGTAACATTCAAAATTGTCGTAATAGATGAAAAAACAGACGACCAACTAGTCAAGGAACTAAAAGAAGTTACTTCAAAAGATATCAATCGCTTTGAGAAGGCTATCCAATAGCGAGATGAACAAAAAACAAATAAAGAAGAATAGGTTAGTGTAACGTATTGCAAAGCCTATATTTTCGATCTATTATTTTCTGAATTACATCATCAAGTTTTTTTTGTCAAGATGCTTTTAATGCTTTTTCATAAACTGGGACCAAATAAGTTGTTCATCATTTGTAGTGCCTTTAGACCCATATACAAACAAAAATGACTGAACTTAACCTTTAGAAAAAGAAAAAAAAGAAAAAAAAAGTTGCCTAATGAAGGGTGGATCATCAGAGACTTAAATACTTTAAGAATCACTTCTATATCATATTGTTGTAGTTTTTACCTCATCACTTGATTCACAATATAAATAGGCACATAACTGATTACTGGATTTGACAAAAAATGAATGTTTGAGCTAATCTAACTAACAAACACATTACAACCATTATAAGCTTTTCAACTATAAAGGCTTCAAAAAATATATATACATCCAACATGCAGTTTTCTACATTGTAGTAAAAATGTAGAATGCACCTAATTTTCATACCATAAGTCTTACTATCTCTATGGTAGGACAAGATTGATTTTTTTTTCTTCAATAAAGTCTACCATTCTACACAACTCATGTAAAATAGGGATTTTATGTCAATTGCAAAGGAAGTAGTGTCAAAACTTCATCCAAAAATGTGTTGAAGCCTCTCTGCGAGAGGAGGGCTGCGAGGCTCTAGGCTCTGCGAAGAGGAAGGTGCACAGCTCTGAGAGGAGGGTTGCAAGGCTATCTTCAGATCTGCTCTCTGCGAGGGTTGCGAGGTCTGCTCTCTGCAAGGGCAGCAAGGCTCTGCGAAGAGGCTTCAGATCTGCTTCGAGAGGCTCTGCGAGAGTTTCAGATCTACCGGACACCGCCAGTCGCTATTCAAGCCTAGCTTGATCAGGACACAGTGGGTTATGACGGCTCCTCTACCCGTCAATCCTCCCCCTTTGGGGGGCAGGGAACCTACTGAAGCAGCTCCTAAGCCTACTTTCGCATAGATATTGGGAAAAATTCTAGTTGATGAGATTAAGGAAATACAGGTGGAAGGAACTAGATTTCGGAAAGAAGGAGAGCCTGCCATTGGGATTACGGCGTCTGATGAAACACGTGGGGAAGCTTTCATGGAAAAATATGTGATAGTTCTAAAGTTCTCTAGTTACCGGCCTACGTTGGACGACATTCGAGCTTCGATTCACAAAACTTGGGGTATCCTAGGAGATTTCTCGCTAGGATTACTTGATCAACGTCACGTTTTAGTATGTCTTCAATCGGAGGCTGAAGCAAAGAAAGTTCTATCGAGAGATTCCGATTTGATTCGTGGAGTCCGCTTTAAAGCCTTCCGCTGGCACGATGGTTTCAGTTTGAGAGCGGATCCGATCTCGGTTCCTTTATGGGTAGAGTTGTCTAACTTGCATTTGCATTTATTTCATCCTCCTCTTTTGAAAGCAATTGTGAACTCTTTTGGTGATTTTTTGCGCATGGATGATCATACTTGATGTTTATCTCGCCCGGGTTTTGCCCGTGTTTGCGTGGAGATGTCTTTGGCGGATAAGCTACCTAATAGAATTTGGATAGCTGACAGGGCTAACAATAGGGGCTTTTGGCAGAAAATTGAATACTCGAGGTTCAAATATTGTGATTATTGTTCATTGCTAGGGCATCAGGAAGAAACTTGCAGAAAAAAGTTAGGTCATAAGGGCAATGTGACAACCTTTAACTTGGTGAAAGAAGAGAAGACTGAGAAACAAAAGGTGGAAGCCAAAATTATCAAGCAACAATATGTTCCAGTGGCCAACAAAAATAAAGCGACAAAACTAGAAGTTGGCACGAGTGGCGCAAAGAATAATCAGGGTGAGGAAATCAAGGAGGGAGTTGGGGTTGAGCAGTCTGTGACCAACGATCTGGTGAAAGAAAGTTTGTCAAACAAATTCGAGTCACTTATGGAGAACATTGTCGAAGATGAGAATAACCAAATAGATAATCAGTTGGTTAGTAAGGAGAAGTTTCCTACCAGTGACACAGCCTCTCAAGAAACAACGGCTGAAGGCCTTCTCGAGGCGGGGTATACAGCTAGTGAGATTGAAAAAGCGATTGAGAAGCAAGGAGAAACAACTAAATATGACACAGCTATGCTCAACAGCTGTGCCCATAATGTGAGTGACATCAATGTTGCAGTGACAGAAGAAAATCAGGCAGCAGTTGTAGAAGACCTGGCAATAGAAAATAATGACAATGAATTGGCGGAAGAACATGGAAGTAAATACCCAAATGAAATTGTGCCCAACTCAATCGAGGATGATAAAGTAGGGGAAGTCAACAACATGCCGACAGCCAATATTTCAAGTGCAAGGAAAGACAACAGCTCCCAGGATGTCAATGATGGTGAGGAATTCGGCACTGCAGTGTGATACAATTCACCAAAGTAGAACTGAATAAAGCGAAAGGTATCCTTACCCTACCTGAGATTGAATATACGTTAACGATGATAAATGAATACGAAAAGGGAAACGAAGTTCCTTCTACATTACAAGAAGCTATTGCTAGTCGTGGCAAAGATTCAGTGAAGGCAAACTACATTTGGTTAAAAGATGTATGGGAAGAGGATAAGAATCACACATGCAATAGATTGAAACAAGTAAATTGTCAGGTTCCTGAAAAAGAGCATGAGCCAGGCCTCTCCAGCGATGATGATGTGTTTACAGAACCGGTTGCAAAGACGTTCTCTAACACTCACACCAAATATTTTAGCCTTTGTCCCCGAAAATTCAATAGAACTAAGAAAGCAAACAAAAAGTACAAAGGCTGAATTTGTTTATAGTCTAGGCTTGTTTTGGTGAGTCATCTTTCTTGTGAGAGTTTGCTTCAGTATTTGCTTTTATTTTATCAGATTTGGAGATCCTAAACAACCCTTGCTCAATTTTCAAAAAAGAAAAAAAGTAGTGTCAATTTCAGAAATTAGTTATTCCTAGAAATTTTGATTCACCCAAGATGGAGAGTTAGTAATGCATAAATATATTTTAAATTTTGAAGCTCGTATTAATAGAATGAGGGCTATATTGATGTCCTGAACTCATGCTTATTTCTCAAATCACAGATTCAATATCTTAATGTATTTATCATGTTTGTTTTGATGCTTGTCGAATGAATGCGGATTATTTTACAATAAAGCGTTATGATACATATGAAATGTACAAGGTAGTTGATTAGTAAATATGTTAAATAACAAATTAGCTAGGACTGGTAGCTCAAACACGAGATAAATTTATCTAAGATAGTTCACGACTCAAATTTAACTGAGATGTAAATTAGCCAATGATGCAGGACTTAGATTAAAGTGAGTAGCTTCAACTTAAGTAAAAAATAAATTAAAAAAAGCCCGATACCTAAAGATTCTTCAACGTTCAAATATAAATCATTTTGTAATATTTTTCTAAAACTAAAGGATATTGCATTGAATTGGATCTTTCAGTCTCGATGATTGAATGTGGATGAGCTATTATTATTTTGATCACGCCGCTATGGTGAAATTGGTAGACACGCTACTCTTAGGAAGCAATGCTAGAATATCTTTGTTCGAGTTCGAGTGACAACATCTTCAAAAAGAAATAGAATAAATGCTATAATGAATTCAATTCCAAATTTACATTCTGTTGTTGAAATGAAATTTTTTTGTTATGATATTTTTGACTTTAGAACATATATTAACTTACACAACTCTCACAACAAATGCGGCTCTCATCCCTCTTCTCTCACACTCTTTCATGTCGCCATCATCTCCCCTCCCCCTCTTGTCTGTTAGGTATGATTGGCGATGAGTTCCTTTTATAGCATAGATGAAAGTTGGTTTAAGGAAGGTTTAGTTTGAATTTAATGGTTCGGTTAGGGCATTGGTGCTGATGAGTTTAGGGCATCTCTCTAGAACATGTTTGGTCTGATTGTAATTGGTGAAACGAAAATTCTAAATGTCAAGGGAATGGGCGACGAAAACAGCGAAGGAGGGGGGTGACCGTCCATCCCCCTCGAGATGTGTGTCATTATTTTTCTTACGCACATCCCAAGAGGGGTGAATGGTCCCCTCCCTCCCTCGCTGTTTTCCTCGCCCATTACCTCGACAGGTAGAAGGGCTCTGGGTGAAACCTTTGGTAGAAGGTTTGTTTGAATTGGTTTTAAGGAACCTCTCTTCAAATCAACGGTGAAAATCTCTGGGCATGTGACTATTTGAATTGATTTTAGGGCATCTCTAAGTTAATTTGGTTTATTGGGATTTCTAGAAATGAAGGGGTGTTTAGTTCATTGTGTCATTATGTCCTTGGAGTAAGTTTAATCAATTTATTTATTTGTGAAGATAGTTGTTTTTCCCTCAGTCCATTGCATATTTTTGTGTCAAGTCATCTTATAGATATTGCTCTCTCCATCTATTCATTTTTTCAAATATGATTCAACAATCAATTTGCTAGCCTTTTCCCTAAACTTTATAAATTCTCATGACAATTGGGTTTCTATTTTGGTTTCTAAACTTTAGGATTCTATTTCAGTTTTTAATGTTTTGTAATTTTGGAGAGGGGAGGCTGTGATGAATGGTGAAGGTTGAAGAGTGTCTTAATTGTAAGCATAAAGTCATTTGAAAGGTGAATTTTTTGGTTACTTTTTTGTTCACTTTCATCACATTTTTAGTGTTTTCATATTAATGGGTTTTGATTTGCTTCTATAACACGTGAACAAGGTAATAATTTCATGTGAAAAAGTAGAATGATTAAATGGTGATTTTTAATGGTTTCAAAAGAAGACTAATAATTTGTTTTGTTATCCCTTCCTATTATTTTTGAAGTGTTAATTGCTTTCAATTTTGATTCATTCCTTAAGAGATTTAAGAGGGGTCGATGGGGGTTTTAGCTCAGCCGATAGACTTATGGCAAAAACAAAAAATGACTAATAATTTGTTTTGTTATCCCTTCCTATTATGTCTAAAGTGATTGCTTTCAATTTTGATTCATTCCTTAAGACATTTAAGAAGGGCTAATAGGGTACTAGCTCAGTCGATAGATTTATGACGGGTGGTATCACAAGTCCAAGGCTAACCCTGCCAGTGGCATTTGAATCGGGAGAGGTTAAGGAAAAAAATTAAAAGAGATACATAGGTGAGAGTTTAAATAATAATAATAATAATAATAATAATAATAATAATAATAATACACTATAAAAGAGCATGAGGTTATTAAAGATTTAAAGTTGTGAGTTTTAATCAAAGATTGCCATGTATATATGAAAAGATCTGATGGCTGAATTTGGATAATTTTCATGCTTATTTCTCAAATAATGCATGTGTGCTCCAACCGATTTCCAAACAAGACAACGACTATATGTGATTTCTTTCCAAGTGACTTCCACAGCAATATTGATGGTGAGATGTGTTCATGGCATGGAGGATGGCTCAAGTATTATACATAGTTCGCAAACAAATTAATATTATATACATTGTTCACAAACAAATCATGAGTGTTCACTTTGGAGTAAAGGTGTGATGGATCAAGTGGTTGAATAGTGGCGGATGATATTACTAGGTCATAGGATTGAACCCAGAGAGGGGTTAAGAGATTAAAAATAAAAATGTTCATTTTGGCATCGAATATTAACTCACATATTTACAAACTACTATGTCATTGAGAATGAGTGGTAAAAATAAGTGTATTAGCTAGTTTTGAGAATCTCTTTTCGAACCCAAAAAACAAAATAACCTCCCAAGAGATGATTTAAGTCGCATAAGGTCAAACTGAGTTTTCAAAGGGAAAAAACCAGGCTTTTTTTGTTATTGCATTAATACCACTTTAATTGTATCTCATACTACTATTGTAATTAATTTAGTTCATTATTTAATTTAAAGTTGGTGGGGCAAAGTTTTTGGAGAAGATATTATTACCTGAGATAAATTATACTACTGTTTTAGTTTTTTTCACTTGTTGGAAATGTAGTAGTCAATATCTTATGATGCGTCTTCGTCCTGATTGCCTATGAACTTTGTGTTTTGTTGAATTTTTATGTTTTTTTTTTTTTTTTCTTAACCCTTCCCACCCTAGATGCCGCCGGCTGGATTCGACTCTGTAACATAGTGATACTATCCACCACTGTTCAACCACTGAGCCATCACATCTTTGACTTGAATTTTTATGTCATTTCCTCTCTTTCTTGCTATATTAAACCTATCAATAGCATATTTGGATGATTTACACTTGTTGGGTGTGGATGCTCTGGAGTTCTTCCTCAGACTAGTACTAGCCCACTTGGCTCGGCCAACTCTGCTCAACTCTACAACACAGCATGCCCGTCACATGTGAGTTCACCTCCTTTGGGCTACTCTCTCCTGGTCGCCAGTCTTCTCAGCTCGCAGCTCTTAGACACAACAACCCTGGGCTGCTCTCAGTCAAGCTACATTCTTTCCAGCCCACTAGAGGCGGGTTTTTCTCCTACAAAACAGCTCGCGTCGATAAAAGAACTTGCAATATCAGTCGGCCTCGATTCAGTCAATTCAGCCATGGCTTCTGGGGCAGCTACGATCTCTCACACAACCGCCACTTCAGTCCGTCTTCTTGCTCCACCCTCGTTGCACTCTACTCATCTTGGCGGTACATTTGAAACACTTCCCATGTTCTTGCAACAAGGTATTCCCAATGCTTTCGGTCAATCTCTAGCAGCCATTTTTGCAACGTCCTGCTCGACTCACAAGGTACCACCACCCCTGTGAGACCCTAAGTGGGCGGACCTGAGGTGAGGGTGAGGGTGAGGGTAGAGAGCCCAACAGGCCCAATAGGCCAAGAGGGGTTGGACGAGCTACAAGGGGAATCATAGTCCCATATCGCCTGGGTGCGGGAGGGGGATGTGCTTTAAGTGTGCGAGGTCGCTCTACATGACACCATATTGTCCGCTCTGGGCTACCAACCGGCCCGCACGGCTTTAAAACGCGTGTTGTCATGTAGAGCGACCTCGCACATTTAAAGCACATTCCCCTCCCGCACCCAGGCGATATAGGACTATGATTCCCCTTGTAGCTCGTCCAACCCCTCTTGGCCTATTGGGCATGTTGGGCCCTCTACCCTCACCCTCACCCTCACCTCAGGTCCACCCTAAGAGTGAGACCCTAAGTGGGCGGACCTGAGGTGAGGGTGAGGGTAGAGGGCCCAATAGGCCAAGAAGGGTTGGACGAGCTACAAGGGGAATCATAGTCCCATATCGCCTGGGTGCGGGAGGGGGATGTGCTTTAAGTGTGCGAGGTCGCTCTACATGACATAACGCGTTTTAAAGCCGTGAGGGGCGGTTGGTAGCCCAGAGCGGACAATATTGTGTCATGTGGACCGGGTCGACAGAGTTGGTATCAGAGATTGACCCAGCCGGAAGTATGCCACGTGTTGGTGGGCCCTCTGGCGACGTGGACGTTGTGGATGCCTGTGTGGCCAACGAGGACGTTTGGCCTTAAGGGGGGTGGACTGTGAGACCCTAAGTGGGCGGACCTGAGGTGAGGGTGAGGGTGAGGGTGAGGGTGAGGGTAGAGGGCCCAACAGGCCCAATAGGCTAAGAAGGGTTGGACGAGCTACAAGGGGAATCATAGTCCCATATCGCCTGGGTGCGGGAGGGGGATGTGCTTTAAGTGTGCGAGGTCGCTCTACATGACATAACGCGTTTTAAAGCCGTACGGGCCGGTTGGTAGCCCAGAGCGGACAATATTGTGTCATGTGGACCGGGTCGTTACCAACCCCTCCCACTTTTATCTCCATCAGTGCTACACTACCACCACCTGTTCCTCTTCCCAAGTCCACCACAGTTAAAAGACAACATGCCAGCTCCCATACAAAGCCTTCGGACTAATCAACATCTAAAAGAGCAGGACAACCCTCACGCAACAGAGGCGACAGATCCATCACCAAGGCTAGCGGCCCTATAGTCAGTTCCACAGGTGATGGCACTTCCATCATCGTCCCCTTGGCAATGAGCCGAGTCCAAGAAAGATCTATCATAGCTAGTCCAGTGGTTCAGGCTCATAAAGAGGCTGCAATTCAAAAATGCAAAAGAAAGTTGAATGCACATCAGAACAACGACGACAATCCAGGATGCAACAAAAAACAACAATGTCTAAGTACTACCTCAACATCATCAGGACTTGTTCCTCCTCCGGGATCATTGATACCCTCCATTTCGGTGTATGGCTACACAGTCAATTATGCAGTAGACACTTTTGTCAGCTCTTGTTCTCACTCATGCTACCCAGGTTTCGGTGACTACCTCAGAAAAGTCGCCCTTGCTTCCAATATTCTTGCCTGGAACGTTCAAGGTGCAAAGTCTACCAAAACGTTCCGGCATATAAAGATTATCTCCACACAGTCCAATGTAGATTTTTTTTCCTTTCTGAAACTAAAGCCACTTCTTCTCAGATTGACCGTACTCGCCAAAGGCTAGGCTTCTAACACGGCCTTTAAGTTCCGGTGCTAGGACAGTCAGGATGATTAGCTCTTTTTTGGAAGGAAGGTATTTATCTTATTGTTCTTTCATTTTGTAAATACGATTTTAATTGCACTATTTCATATTACTATGCTATTGATATTTGGTCAGCTTTATTTGTCTATGGCAAACCCAACCCAGCGCGCCGAGTAGATTTCTGGAGTATTATGCTATATGTTTATAGTTGCCAACCACTTTCGGGGATCATTATAGGAGACCTCAATGCAATATATGACCCCTCGAAAAAATGGGTGGTGTGGCCCCATCCTTGGCCTCACTCAATCATCTTAGGAACTTTGTGGACACGCATCAGCTTATCGATCTCTCTCTCAAAGGATCCCAGTTCACTTGGTCTAATAAGCGCTAGGATAAACATGGCATCAAAGCTAAGCTGGATCAAGTCCTTGTCAACCTGGATTGGTTAGGCCTTTTCCCATGGCCACCTGCCGATCCATTCACGCCCTTTCCTCGGTTCACCGGGCACTCTCACTTCAACTAGTTTCTCACCACCCGCCTTCCCCTAAGCCTTTCAAATTATTTCACATGTGGTCAAGGGACCCTAGTCGTCGCGACATCATTGTTAAGTTCTGGACTACTCCCAAACAAGGCGCTCCATCCCAAGTGTTTTGCACTAAAACCCGTCACCTTGGTCATGCTCTCACCAGATGGAACAAACTGACTTTCGCAATATTCAAGTGTGCATCCTTGAAACCCGAGTGACTCTTGATGCTCTTCAAAATGAACCGTTGTCCAGTCACAATGCCTCCTCAATGGCCTTTTTAGAATCCCACCTTGAGGAGTTGCTTCTCAGATAAGAGCTCTTATGGCACAATAAGTCAAGAGTTTCTTGGCTGGCTGAGGGCGATCGAAATACGAAATTCTTCCATCTCTTAGGCCTAATGCGTCGTAAATCCAATCTTATTCTGTGTCTCAAAAACCAGAATAATTCTTGGCATTCCTCGCCCGATGGTTTGTGTCAACTCCTCAATTAATACTTCTCCACCTTATTTCAATCCTCCCAGCCTCGAATGAACTATGTACTCCTTTAGCTGTTCCAACCTGTCATCACTGACACTGAGAACATTTCCAAATATATTGGGACATTGTTCGGGACGACGTCATTAAGGTGGTTCAGATTTTTTTTTTTCACAAAACGCGTGGACCCAAAACTCAATCAGTTTATAGCCTTACTTCCCAAGGTGAATAATCCTACTTCTCCAGACAAGTTCCACCATATTGGCTTGTGCAATGTCATCTACAAAGTCATTTCGAAAATTCTTGCGAACAGGCTCAAACCTCTCTTGGATACCATCATTTCCCTTGATCAGGGGGCTTTCCTTAAAGGCATATCCATTACGAATAGTGTTTCTATAACTCATGAAACCTTTTTCCAAATGAAACATTTCAAAAGACAGAAGCATGGATGGATGGCTTACAAAATTGATATGGCCAAAGCCTACGACCGAGTAGAATGGAAGGTTAGCCAAAACCTGTTGCCTACTATGTCCAATTTGGTAAGGGCTCATGTTCCGCTGGAGAACAAGTGTGTCTTTTGCCATGACCAATAAAAGAATACCCTTTATCTCTTTTTCATGTGCCCTTTTACTAGACGACTTTGGTTTCTCTCTTCCCTTTCTATGGATTTGTGCTCCTCATTTCTCCAACCGGCGTCTATTCCTCGCTTCTTCCAATTTATGTGGACCTCAGTTAAGGTACACCACCACTCCACAGAAGAAAATACTTTCTCAATTCATAGCCACTCTTCTCTATCTGGCAAATGAGGAATAACATCATCTTCAATGGATCCAAATTCAGCACATATCAGCTCACTTCAACTCTTACAAAGATTCGGGCCCCCTGGGAGGCTCAATGGTTTAGTCGCTCCACTCCGGCCACTCACCTTGTTCCGACATCCACTTAGCAGATTGCCAATATAGCCCAAACTGTCAACCATCACCAGCCTCGTTATGTCGCCTCGCATCCGATTTTGGGCACGCAGCTATCAAGTGTAGCAAGTCGTCTCCCCCTTTTCCAATCTCAACTTCAGTTTGCCAGGTCCCACAACGCCAATCGACACTTTCCAGCTCACTTCGAATGCTTTGACATGCTTGACCCTGATTCTGTGATAGTTAACTTTGATGCATGCTTCTGTGATCACTCAAAATAGGGCTCTTTTAGAGTAAATGGACCTTGGAGGTCGTGTTCTAGTTACAGTAGCGAGTACGATTCGTGGTAAGATGCTGGACAACACGATGAAAAAATTCTTCACAGGAGAAGCGCTAATCCAAGCTCAAAGGTGGAAGTGTGGTTTTCTCTTTGGGGGACTCAGTCAATCTCTAAGAAGCGCTGAATTCGGAGGATAATACCTCCTGCTTTGTTTTGGACTGGGCCTGAAGCCCTATTTTTTATAGTATCAAGCGCCTTTTGGTTTTGCTTACAGATTGACATTATACGAATATTTCTAGAGACCTCAATTATGAGACTCATAAACTCGCCTCTTTAGCAAGGAGGCCCTTGTATGTTCCCTAGTTTGTTTTAATGCATTATGCTTTTAACAAAAAAAAAAAAAATACTAAAAAGCCTAGTTAGATCTCTTCAACTAGTCATAGAGATGCGTACTTTTACAGATCTAACAGGGAGAGAGACTCCATAACGCAAACGTGCAGCGAACCGCTCGCAAGTGCGTAACCACCCACCCACCCAACGTTACGTAACGCAAGCGTTAAACCCTAAAACCCCCGGTCGAACCATCCAACTATTCCTCGGGATTCTCATTAGGGTTTTGACAGATGTCACCTCTATATAACCTTAACGGTTCACCCGCTGAGACGGTGCGGTGCATATAAGCTCTGCCCATCTCTTCTTCAATCCCCCCTTTCTCTCTTCTTCTTCATTTCCTTCGCTTCGCGTGCGTTGTTCGCTGCGTCGTGGAATCGTCCGGTCTTATCGTCCGGATCTCCACCTATCACTCACCCTCTCCTCTTTTCACTATCCCTAAAACCCCCTAAAAAACGAAAAATTTACCAAAAATACCCCCAGATCCGTCTTTGTTTCGTTTCTCTCAGTATCTAAGTCTCTAAGTTCTCTCTAGGGTTTCACTTGAAGAAGAAGAAGAAGAAGAAGAAATAACAAAAGAGGAGAGGTAAAAAGAAAAAAAAAAAAATCCGAAAAACCGAAAAAAGGAAAAAAAAAAAAGTTGGGTTTTTAATGGCGCAAGTTCAAGTGCAACCCCTAGCTCCGATTTCGTCTTCGTCTGGGCCGAATGGTGGATCTGTTGCGGCCGTGGCGAATAACAGTGGTGCGGGGGCGAATCAGTTTGTGTCGACGTCTCTGTATGTGGGGGACTTGGAATTCAATGTCACGGATTCGCAGTTGTACGATTTGTTCAGTCAACTTGGGCAGGTTGTGTCTGTGAGGGTTTGCAGGGATGTCAGCACCCGGAGATCGCTCGGTTATGCTTATGTTAACTACAGCAACACCCAAGATGGTAACTTTTTTTGTTTTGTTTTTGCTTTTGCCCCTATTTGTTTTGTTGATTAGGTTTTGTAGGTGGTTGCAGTAATTTGTGAATTTCTGTGTTATGGTGTTGTTTTGTTTATGGGTTTTTGATTTGTTGTTTTGATGAAAAATCTGAGATTTGTATGATTGAAGTGATTGAAGTGGACCAGTGAGAATTAGAGGAAGGGGAGGAATGTGATGGTGATAAGGTTTGGGGGATGGGGAAATTTGAGTGTGGATGACCGAGGGAGTGAGAGGTGAAAGAGAGAGGAGAGGGGTATAAGAAGAAGAGGCAGAGTGAGAGTGGCATTTCATTGAAGAAGAAAGGAAAGGGGGAATCTTTGTGATGATTTTGGGAAATTTTGTGTCCTGTTCCCTTTATGGCTGACTGAGTGAGTTCACGAGTTGATTAGATGTCTTGTTCTTTTAATGTCTCAATTTGTAATGATTTTGTGGATTTCTCTGTATTGTGCTTTTTTATTAGATGCAGTTTATGTTTCGGTCTTGAATTGATTTCTTATCATGTTTTAAGGATTAACAAGTTGAGATGAAAACAATAAGAATTAGAGGAAAAAGAGAGTATGCGAAGAGAAATGAGGGAAAGACGTAAAGTGACTTTTTTTTGGGTGATAAGTAAAGCGCCCAGTAGTGATGGGTGGATGAAGGGTAAGAGGTGTAAGACCAGAGGCAGAGTGAAGGAATCATCTCGTCATCAGGATGATAGTGTTGGTGACTTGGTAGTTTAATGCAAAGTTTAAAAAATCATAATCCGGAATTGAGGTGTGGCTCTTTCATACGTGGCTCTTTCATGATACATGAGTGAGCAGCGAGCCACATTTAACCGAGGTGTAAGTTTCATTTAAGGGAGGCGTAAGCCTCATTCAATCAGTGTATTGATTGAATGATTTAATAACAATTATTTGAAAAAGTTAGATGATGATTTAATTATTTGTTGAAACACCTGTAATGCTTGCTTCATGTCATTAACCATAAGCCTTGCACTGAGACGAGCCTCAAATCGTAGCCTCCTAACTTTTTTTTAAACCATTAGACGTCCAGGGTGTATTTTGTTTATACCCAGGGTGTATTTTGTTTATACCTTATGAATAGGCAGGTCTACTATATCTCTTTCTTAGTTTACAATTGTTCCCTATGTATATGACCATATAGTTTTCACTTACCAATTAGTTAGTGCAAGGTAGCTCGAAGCTGTTGATAATGAGGTGGGAAATTGATTGACTAGTCTGATTCAGTGTTTGAGTCTCTTAAATTTATTTTTGGCATCTCAGCACTCTTGTTGCTCTTGAGCGTTAGACTAGACATGTTCAGCATTGTGTTTGTGCTTTATTTGTAATTTCTGATGTGAGGATTATTTCATATGCCTATGGGTGAAAATTGGTTGATGTGTATGATGGATGATGTTGCAATTTTCATGGTTGAGCGTGCACTTATGGTATCCTATACATGGTTATTGATCTGTCAGGCAGTTGCTGTAGTTTGCTTGGTTTGTTTTGGGTAGAAGCCCACCAATTTATCAAATCAAACATTCCATGGAATTCTTGGTAAAGTTGTAGGGATTATTTCATTTGCTTTATGACATGCAAAAATTAACAACTTTCGCATCTGGTGTTTCTGATGTCGGGAATGCCAACTCTTTTGATCAACTGTTTTCTTGCAATGGGGGGCTTTTCCTTATTTTTTCAGTTCATTTAGGAAAAGTCTGAAGAGGCAAGGAACAAAGACATGTTGAAGATACTTTGCTGTTAATTGAATTTTGAGGTAGTGTGATAAAATATGGTTGTAGAACATGCCAATTAAAGAGAATGTTATTCACTAATGGTTGAATATTAAATAGTGGTTTGAAGAAGAGGATGAAAAATATTGTTTTGAGGGGGTTGATGTTATTTGGGTGCAAATATTGTGACTTACGTTTGGGTGCAAATGGATGATTAAAAAATTTAGTTTGGTTTGTTGCAAAAGGTTATGCAAAACTGCAAGGGCACCTGTAATGTAGGGAGAATTAGACTCTTGTTTCTTTGAGACTGAATGTACAAAGATCTTAATATGGAGACATGAAGATGCCTTGAATCTCTCTAGGACTCTATAGAGTTTGGGATTAAACCTAACAGTCTTAACACACCCCAAAGAAACATAGTATGAATGGTAAAAGCAAATTCTCAATGAACCTCGCCAAACCAATCTTTGCTCACCACACTTTTTAGACCCAAAGAAAAAAACTTTTCCGTTATAGTCGCATCACATGTGAATTTTTTTTTTTTTTGTAATGTAATTAAAAAATATGTACCGGATCTTTCCTGTGAATGCCTTGATAACATAGGAAATAAAGAAGAGAAATGTGTTCCTAAATCCTAACAACGGAAGCCAGAAAAGAGATTCCACTTTAGAAGACTACATAATTGAGAACTATTTATTATAAATGTATTTATCTTTATTTAGTTTTTCTTGAGCAAAAATGTAGTATTTCTTTAGAAAATCATTTGTACTATCTCTTTGTATTTGATGCTCTTGGCTCTGTGCAAGGTATGCCCTCTGTGGTTTTTGGCTTTCATTTGATATGTCTGTTTGCTTTATCCTCCCATATGTTCCAACTTCCAACATTGGTTGTGTGTGAGAGCTTCATGGTTTCAGACGTGTCAACGTTTATTGGGATATTAGATGTAGATGAATTTATGTCTAGAAACTTCTCATATTTTTTGGCAATTTTTACAGCGGCAAGGGCATTGGATGTGTTAAACTTCACTCCTCTGAATGGAAAGGCCATCAGGATTATGTATTCTCATCGCGACCCAAGCATTCGTAAAAGTGGAACGGCTAATATCTTTATTAAGGTATTTACTTTATGTTCTCTATTAGGTTTTCAATGCCAACTATTTTGGACTGTGTGGATCATATTCCTTATCTTGTTGCTTGGACTTTCCTTGAGCAGAACCTTGACAAAGCAATTGACAACAAAGCTCTGCATGAAACTTTTTCTTCATTTGGAACTATCCTTTCTTGCAAGATTGCTACAGATGGTTCTGGCCAGTCAAAAGGCTATGGGTTTGTTCAATTTGACAATGAGGATGCAGCACAAAATGCAATTGATAAGCTCAATGGCATGCTGCTAAATGATAAACCAGTTTTTGTGGGACCATTTCTTCGCAAGCAAGAAAGGGAAACTACTGTAAGCAAGGAAAAATTCAATAACGTTTTTGTAAAGAATCTCTCGGAGTCAACAACAGAGGATGATCTGAAGAAAGCTTTTGGGGAGTATGGACCAATTACGAGTGTTGTAGTGATGAGGGATGCAGATGGTAAATCCAAGTGTTTTGGGTTTGTGAATTTTGAGAATACAGAAGATGCTGCCCGAGCTGTTGAAGCTCTGAATGGCAATAAACATGATGATAAGGAGTGGTATGTTGGGAAAGCACAAAAGAAGTCTGAAAGGGAGATGGAGCTAAAAGGAAGGTTTGAACAGACTGTGAAAGAGTCCGTGGACAAGTTTCATGGGGCAAATTTGTATGTAAAGAACTTGGATGATAGCATTAGCGATGAGAAGCTGAAGGAATTGTTTTCTGAGTTTGGTACAATTACTTCATGCAAGGTTTGTTCCAATACATGATTTGTATTTGACTATTGTGTGTAGCCACATCAATTTTGTTTGTGGTATAACTTCCTGGTTTCACATGCTTGTAGGTTATGCGAGACCCAAGTGGAATCAGTAGGGGTTCAGGTTTTGTTGCTTTCTCTACCCCCGATGAAGCAAATCGAGCGGTTAGTCAATATTCTTGTTGCCCTCTCCAGAGATTTTGATATGGTTTGGTTTTGATAGGATGCTCATTTTTATATATGTATAGCTTGTGGAGATGAATGGCAAAATGATCGTCAGCAAACCTCTTTATGTTGCACTTGCACAGAGGAAAGAAGATCGAAAAGCAAGGCTACAGGTAGTTATGATATGATATTTGATGTTAACTTTTTTAGAAATGATCATGATGCTTATAAACTATAACTTCTCTTGGTTTTTCAGTTATCGGTCGTATTGGGTATGTGTTACTTTTTGTCGGTGCTTCACTTTTCAGCTTAAAAAGATTACATTGCCCGACTTTCCTAGTTTTGTTAGCATGCAAATATATATATATATATTTTTGGTTAACTCTAGCATGAAACGCGATTGTGGAAGCACTTAATTTCAGAGTTTATAGTTTTATGTTTTAAAATTGTATTTTAAAATATTAATTTGAGTTTGACAAATGTTAGTAATATCAAATCAACAAAATAATAATTATTTAAGATAATAACATGCATAAGATACCTACATTTCTATTTTGTGCTTACTGAAAACCTCCACCACCATCCCCACTTTCGTCTTCGATCAATTTTGAAGTTCAAGCCTATTCTAAAGTAAAAATATATATTATAATCTTTAAGGTTAGATTCGGTCAAAATTTGAATAAATTGGGTGGAGAAAAAATTTTCAATCGCTGAGAATGAGTTCTCCTCCAAACTTAAACATAAAGCTCAGGGTTTTTGTTTAAAATGTGCATTATGATGTCCGTCTCATTTCTTCTTTTTCCTTGATATGATTGGCCTATTTTATTTCTTTGAAAAATACTTACGATGTGAAATGCATCATTCCAACAATACTAAGTTTACCAAAATTCAACAAAGAAGTAAATAGTTATGAAAATTTCTATTTTGAAAAAAATACACTAACTTTTATCTACTCTCAACATGTACATTCCGCCTAAATTTTTTCACAATTATTTTCATTTTTTACCTTCTAATGTTTTACATTTACAAACACATCATTATAGGAAATTAATCTTAACCATCAACATATTTTTCAACTTTCAATTCTATCCATCTTTTATCTCCAATTCCATATGAATAGTGAAACACTTAGCTGATTTGTAAGATAGACTAGGGTATTCCCTGTGTACGATGTTAAATATTTTCATCTCGGCTTATATTTCGCAATGCCTCTCAGGGCTTTTTACTATGTTGAAAAATGTCTCGGTATGCCTCTGGAAATTTTAGCTCAATATGCTATTAACACTTTGGTACGTGGGCTTAAACTAAACCATAATTTAAAAAAAAAATTAAAAAACTTACCTATCCCTTCAATGTGTAATTAAAAAATCTATGTAAATGAAACAAAGAAAAAATAAACATTTTTACTACTTGAGACTGTTGGCACGACCATTCACCATTCAACTTTTCATTTTTTTGAGAAATTTTTAACAATCTCCCTTGTTTAACATTTAATGAAACGCAACCACAAAATTCACCTAATCAGATGACAATAGTGTGTTTGAAACACGTAACTTATAGATTTGAAATAGGAAAGATTTGTAGAGATTATTAGGAAAGAGGCATGGGAAAAAGAAAATAAAGAATTGTGTAATACGTGTAAAGTTGTGTGGTAAATATATATAAACTATTTCATGATACACTTGTCCACCATATGAAACTCAAATAAATAAGAATGATTGAGGAAATAATTTAGCATGAAACCATTTATTCAAATAATAATTAGATGTTACCATAAAAAAATTTATTTAATAAATATATATTGTAATTTAAGACGTGTTACTGATCATACCCCAAGGTTGCAACACATGTACCATTACCACTAAACATTTTTTTTAATATCTATTGTGACATTCATCTTTTTAATATTCATTGCGACAATATCTCAACTACAAATATTTGGTGTTTCTGAAATAGTCGCTCACTTAAACTAAATTAATCACAATTTTTTTGTGGAATTTTGAATGTCTACCTTGTCATACCTTGTAAATTTGAATGTGTAATGAACCACTATGGCGTTACTCTACATGCTAAATGTTTGAATTGGATAAATAAATAAATATACTTACATGCCTAATCACCACCATCAACATTTGAAGAAAAATAAATATCAAAATGTTGGGTACGAGAATCGAATCTATGCACAACTCTAAATCGTTAGAGCGGGGATCTAAATTTCGAGAGCAGGGATTTGAGAAGAATCGGCCCAATAGCGGCTCGAGTGAGGATTGAGAGCATGAGCGTCACTCAAGGTTTATGTGATTATGTGACTAAGGGTGTGTTTGGTTGCAGGACCCCTATATTTTAGGCTAATTTGAGGTATAACTCCACGAACACTATTTAATTTTGTTATCAATGGTGAAAATGGAAGTCTCATGAACATGAGAATTATATGCCTTGGGGGACCAAGGAGTGAGATTCTAATGTTCATGAGACTTCCATTCCCACCATTTGATGGGACCAAGGAGTGGGATTTTCATGTTCATGAGACTTCCATTCCCACCATTGATCACAAAATCAAATGGTGGATGTGAAGTGATATATCAATTTAGCCTAAAATGTAGGGGTCCCCTCATGGATTCCCATGGCATAGGATTCCATGCAACCAAACACACCCTAAGGTTTAACTTATTCTCTTACCAGAAGTACCCCCTTGCAAATCTCAATGAATTATGTTCTTGTTATGAAATATTGGGTATGAACAACCCAGTTATGTTGTGCTAAGTGTCTAAATATTGGGTAGTTACTGTCTATTCTAATTGATCTATTCATGTCATTTGGTGTTTGGAGAGTTTATTCAGTTGTTGAATCTCAAGGATGCCATGACTCTCATATGGTGGATGATAGTTCTGTCAATCTAACATGACTCTCATATGGTGGATGATAGTTCTGTCAATCTAACTTCTGTATCTTTATAATGTGTGACAGTCCTTATAGAAAAAGAATACTTGATCTACCCAAGTTGATATGGCATATTAGTCCATATATGCACTTATTTACTCATTTTACTTCTCCAAGTATATAGTTATTATAGTTATTTTCTTTCATGCGCAGGCACAGTTTTCTCAAATGCGGCCAGTTGCTATTGCACCTTCTGTTGGTCCTCGTATGCCAATTTATCCTCCTGGTGGTCCAGGTCTTGGACAACAAATATTTTATGGTCAAGGCCCCCCTGCTTTGATTCCTCCCCAGGTAATATCAGATCAGTTATTATCGTTTCACTTTATGTAAATAAATACCTGATTCACTGGGTAATGTTTCTCGGTAAGGATTCCTAATCAATTGAATAATGTGTGAGCAATTGGTAGAATATTATTCCAAGAGTGCTATTCTTAGGGTTTTACTACCGAATATTATCAATTATCTTCTTGACCTGGTTGCCCAAATGTCGTATTGGCATCTGAAGAACACTGTATATGATTGTTTTGTGATACCATGGTTTAGTAACACGCCAGGAAGCGACTCTGTTGTCCTTGTTCAGTGTTTATGCTTGATACTGACTGTTGATTTGGCAAACTGCATACAATGGTTGAAACTTCTATTCAATAGTTTGCCAATGGTAGTTGGTGTACCTGAATGTATGTGTTTTATAAACTCGAAAGTAATCTTTTTTCTGTACTATGCATTTGTTCAGCCTGGGTTTGGTTACCAGCAACAACTTGTTCCTGGGATGAGGCCTGGTGGGGCACCCATGCCAAACTTCTTTGTGCCTATGGTCCAACAGCAGGGTCAGCAAGGCCAACGTCAAGGAGGCAGACGTGCAGGAGCAGGAGGTCAACAAAATCAGCAGCCAGTGCCTTTGATGCAGCAGCAAGTACACTCTTTTGAAAAGTTGTTGTTGTCGATCTTGTTTTCTTTTCATTCAATATTTAACTTGTTTTCCCTTGTAATTGTCACATAGATGATGCCTAGGGGTAGGATGTATCGCTATCCACCTGGTCGTAACATGTCTGATGTTCCCATGCCTGGAGGCATGATTCCATATGACATGGGAAGCATGCAATTGCGAGATGCAAACATGCAGCAGCCTGTCCCAATAGGGACATTAGCTAGTGCTCTAGCAAATGCAACACCAGAACAGCAGAGGACGGTGTGCTCTTTTCTCTCAGTACCTGATGTTGTAAATTAGTTAAAAGTAGAAATGATAGGGCCTCACTATTTTATTTGCTGCATAGATGCTGGGTGAGAATCTCTATCCGCTTGTGGATCAATTGGAGCATGACATGGCAGCGAAGGTGACTGGCATGCTTCTGGAGATGGACCAAACTGAAGTTCTGCACTTGCTTGAATCGCCAGAAGCCCTTAAAGCAAAGGTTGCAGAGGCCATGGAGGTCTTGAGGAACGTTGCTCAGCAGCAGCAGACAAACAACACAGCTGATCAAGTCGGTGCACTTTCGCTGAATGATACCCTTGTCTCTTGAGTGCGCTGGTGAATCTGTGTTGGAGTTCTGGATTTTGGATGACTAGTTTTGACATGGTTATTAGGTATAGTTGGTTGGATTTAGTCGAACTTGCTAGGATTTTAGTTGTCGTTTCAGTAGTTGGTACCCAGGATTGATATACTTGGTTTCTTGTTTTGGTTTTGAACTGGTCATATGGATTTCAACCTGTTATGTTTTGGTGTGCCTACTGTTTTTGTCACTTTAAACAACTTGTCTGTTGTATCTCAGTTGAGGTTGGCGGTGACTGGAAACTCATGATTGATATGTGTTCAACCTTGAAGCTGGTACCCCATGCATGTTGCCATTTTCTGGGCAGCATTTAAACTCATGTTAATTATGAAAACTACTTGAGCTAATGGTCTCAAATTTCAAGAGGTCTGGGCACTCTGCGGTAGTTTTGTGCTCTACTACTGAGATGGCGTTGCCACATTTTGTGCCTGGAAGGCCATTTCTTAGTTTCATATGTGACAGTGCTTCCCTTTAATTCTTTGCATTAATGAATATTTGCTATTTATCAATGTGTGAAGGAGATATTGGAGATCCTTTGTGCATCAATTCCTTGCCAATGGTTATGGTAATTATATTTTTGCTTGGTGCACTGATTGGCACCTATCTTAGTTCGGGTTGTGCTTCATATTAAACAGAAATTGAAATCAGTGATATCACAGTGACTCGTGTCACTGAGAAGTATATGATACTGGTTGTGTTTTGCAATAGGATTTGTTTGTTTGTCCTGTGGTTGATATCCTGGGCAGTCATGGATCTGTTGGCTAGGGGGAGTGGATAACAAGAGTGGGGGAAGAGCAAAAAGTTCTCCGGAAATTAGAGTCCTGGGCACAACCTTATAGGAGATCCATTTCAAATTCACTTTGTGCCATGGGGAGGTGCAATCATCACAGAGGCTTGAGAGGAACGGAGTGCATTGATCAGGTGAATAAAGGAATAAATAATGGTGGTAATTTCTAGAGAGGAAAGGAATAATCCATATAATGTATTGAATGGAGTTGATAAGGCCAACTCATTGTTAAAGATACGAATCCGTAACCAAATCTAAGTATACCTTAATTTATGAACAAGCAATATTTGTTTGGCAGTTTAAAATAGTAGCTATACTTAATTGGCGTCAAATGGAATGAACAATGATAGGTATTATCTCAATCACTCGATGATGCTGGGTTGTGTGTGTGTGTGCTTTCATAAGAAAAAAAGCTATCCCTTCCCCTTCTCCATTCACAATCATTTTCTCCAATGTCAAACACAGCTTATTAATAACAAGTGCCAATACACAAGTGAAGGGATTTCTAATCTTGGATAAAATGCACATAGTTTACATACGCAAGTGAAGATAGAGCATTTCAGCTTAACCTTGCTATTCTGTAAATTTTTAAAATTATTTGGGTAAAAAGTCGTAATGTACACCCGATGTATTCTTTTAATCCTATTTTGGACCTCTGGACTAGGGATGGCAGTGGGGCGGATTTTCACGGATATCCGCCCCACCCAATCCGTATGGGGCGGATTTGGATATAGCTAAATGGGTTTCGGGGCGGATACGGATATTCAAATAATATCCGTCGAATATTCGGGGCGGATACGGATTTGGCCATATCCGCCCCACGGATATCCGTTTAAGTATGAAATTTACTTAAATACCCCTGACCCTTTAAATAGAAAAAAAAATACAAAACAAAAACCAACACTACCCATTCGATGACTCTTCAATCTCACTCTCTCAGACCCAAGAAACCACCCCACTCGAAGAAAACCCTCCCTCCCTCCCTCACTCACGACTCCCTCCCTCACCCTCACTCACCGCACACCACCTCCCCCTCACAGAGCGACTCCCTCCCTCCCTCACCCTCACTCACCGCACACCACCTCCCCCTCACAGAGCGACTCCCTCCCTCCCTCCCTAACTCCCTCACAGAGCGACTCCCTCACTCACCGCACACCACCTCGCCCTCCCTCACGCCGCGTGTCGCCGAGACGCCGAGATGCTCCCTGCTCCCCTCACGCCGCGAGAAGCCGAGATCCTCGCTGCTCCATGCTCCCCTCTCGACAAAAAAGGGTTTCTTTTCTTCCATCTCCCCCTTCAGAGATCAAGATCGGATCTGAACTGATCAGATCTGAACTGATCAGATCTGATATGATCAAGATCAAGATCTGATCAAGATCAAGATCAGTCAAGATCTGATCTGATCAAGATCGGTCATGATCTGATCAAGATCAAGATCAAGATCGGTCATGATCTGATCAAGATCAGTCAAGATCTGATCTGATCAAGATCGGTCATGATCTGATCAAGATCAAGATCAAGATCAAGATCGGTCATGATCTGATCAAGATCAAGATCAAGATCAGTCAAGATCCGATCAAGATCAGTCATGATCTGATTAGATTTCTAGATCGAGATCTGATCTGAGATCCTCGAATTTTTTAAGTTGTAATTTTTTATTTTTTTGTTAATTTTGGTATGTTTGTAATTTCTGGAATTTTTTGTATGGTATGTAATTTCTGGAATTTTTTGTAATTTCTGTATGATCTCACAAAAAATCAAATATGAATAATATGTTGTAGTCTGTTTTTTTTTGTAAATTTTGTGGTTCGATGATCTGTTATTTATATTTTTTTTCGGGTATTTTGGGCGGGGCGGATATCCGCCAATCCGTTCGGTTCGGGGATGGGTTTTACAAAATTTGGTAAACGGATATTCGGGGCGGATTTGGATATCCGTGATATCTAGCGGGGTGGGGATGGATTTGTCCAAATCCGCCCCAATCCGCCCCGTTGCCATCCCTACTCTGGACATTCCATAGGTGCCCCTCCATGCATATTGGAGGTTTATGGGGTAGAATTTTTTTTTGCCAATACGCTTCAATGGCCATTGATTCCTTCACAAATACTGGTGATAATTTTTATAGAAGATTTGCCCCTAAATTACAATGAGCATAATGTAATGAAATTTGAGTTGTTCAACAAGGCCAACTCACCTGTAAAATATATGAATATGTGATTGTGATCTTGTTCATTTGTATATATTGATGTTATATCCAACCAAATCAACTAAACTTCAATATAAGTAATATTTCTTTGGCTGTCCAAGGTAGATGCACTGTAAGTAATATTCCATTTCACACTATATTTTATATGTTTGATATCATAGATTCACTCTGCTAAGGTCAGATTTGCTGAATCCACTTGTTACTAAAGAATTTGATGTAAAGAACTGTCCATTCTGAGCGTGGTACACAACACTTGAAAAAATCTGGTTCAAATATTTTTTGAACTCTGAACTCTTTTGATTCATTTCTAGCACATATATTAATCTTTAGTATGATCTTTTGCATCATAAGGAGCTCCTGATTTTTTCAGGTGACAGCAATTAACCATATATGACTGTTTATTTCCTTCAGGTGCAAAGATTCGTTCTCGATATACACAGTGCAGATGATTTAGACCCGATGAAATGCATATCTATCAGCATCTCAACTACATTTGTGCCTTCATAAGAAAAGAAAGGTAAGTAAGTGAGTATTGGTTTTGAATGCTATATGATGGTTGTAACAATATGAATACCTAAATAATTTGATGCAAAGATTTGACCCTGCTGAGTTGAAACCTGAACTTTTTTTTTATTCATTTCTAGTACATAGATCTCTATCTTTCCTATGTAATTCAGTAATGAATAAATGAAATGTTTTACACCATAAAGTAAGTCACCAGCTCCATGCTCTCTATATATGAAATTTACTATGTATAAATACGGAACCATGTATTTTGAGCATTACTGATTTTTTCATGGTAACAACATATCTCTCCTTATGGTGCAAAACTGTCGATTCTTACACAGTTACACTGTTGCAGAAGGTCCAGACTCAATGAGATAACCTAGTTATTAGGTTATCTCATCACTAATCACCATAAACACGCCTAACAAAAACACGTAAAACCACTGGACATGTGCCGAGTAATGTAGTTGTGCCTTTATCAGAAAAGACGGGCAATCGAGAATTTTGATTTTGATGTTTTTATGTTGTACAAAGATATACCTAATCTATCCATAAATTCACAACCAGGATATAAAAAACTTGTGATCTCATCTCTTTCAAGCAATCTTTCTCTAACCCTCCTTTCCCATCATCATTTAAAGTACAGCAATGTTTTCCTTTTCACCACCTAACACTTTGACAGTGGAAATACAAACCAGCTTATTAATCAAATCAATCAAACTGGTCTCTGTGCATGTGTGTGTGTAAATGTGTAAGAGAGGCAGAGCAAAACAGAGAACACGAGGAACATTTCTCCTCCACAGAATTTGGATGGGTAAGACACCAACCAACCCATGCAAGCCAGCTCAATCATTCATCATATTTGCCCACACTTGCAATCTCCACAATATTGAATTGTTTTGTAATTTGTTGGGTCAGATCTTCTTCAATATCTATCTACATGTCTACTATAAAATAAATATGAATGAAAGATTGACAAGTTGGTTTTGTTGTCTTCTACTCCATCTATTGAAAGTGAAATACTGTTCGATTTGGATTGAAGAATCAAAATGAAGATCCAAAAAAAAAAAAAAAAAAAAACACTGGCAACCATTCAACCAACACACCAACTAAAAACAAATGTGGTGGATACCTTTGTATGTCCCCCCTTTCTTTCTAGGCCTCACAACTCCTATTTCGGGTAAGGCACCCATGATGATTGATGCTTACTACATCCAGCACATATTTTGTAATAGTTGACCATTTTTGTTCACTATTTTAAAGTCAGACAAACCCAACAGCAACAAAGAAGGATCTGACTCTGTTTTCTAATGAACAATACTAATCCTTTCACCTAAAACTTGAGTTGATCTTAAATTGATACCTATTTTTTCTTTCTTATTACGCAGCAGCTTGAATCATTGTGTACCTTGTATGGCTTGTGGGGGTCGTTATGTTGGACGACAAGTATGATATCTGAATATGGTCCGCGTTTGCCTAAGTCGAGATCTTAGAAATGAGAATAAATAATCACCACATGAATGCTAGTTTATTTTATCAAAAAATGTTGAATTATTGGAGTTAGGATATGTAGTCATCCTTTTCATTGACATCTAAAACATTAATGGCAACTTGACTTGTATAATAATGAATGTTCAAGTTTTGATTTGGAGAAATTATTGATATATCGATTTGCTATTGACGTGAACCCTTCTAGGTAGCGAGGGAAAGAGCGAGCACCATCTTCCACACGATATAAGCGACGCCGCACATCTTGAGGGGGCCACCCATCCCCCCTCGCCCCCTAGAATTCCTGTTTTGTTAGTTTGAAAAAATAGGAGTTGTTTTCAAGGTGGTTCGAAAAATTAGTAACCTTTATGTCTTCAATAATACCTAACCTAGTCTTCACACGCAAATGAAATGCAAGAGAAGAAAGAGAGTTTAAATGGAATGGACATGTCAACCTGATTTTTCCTTGGCTATTTTTCCTGCATTAAATAGATCTGACAATGGGTTGGACCGGGTTTGGGTCACTGTTGTTAGTAAGACAAACACGAACACAACCCATTTAAAAAATGAAACATGAACTGTCAATATATTTCTCATGTTCGATTTACTAGAACCGAACCCATCTATTAGTCAATCAGGCACGGATTCACGTGCACTGACTTTTGAGATTTTTTTTTTTTTTTTTTTTTTAAATTTATGTGTCCCGCAATTAGTTTTTTTTATTTGCCCATCTATTCTCACTTTTCACTTCAACCAGGACTTCATCCTTCAAATCATGTACATATCAAATTCAAACTCTACTTTTAGAGTTAGAGATAGAGGTTAAATCTCTCGAAGAAACCAAAATCCACAGCTTCTTCTTCACACTCCATCGATTGGATAAGATGAGGAAAACCCCCATATTTCATCATCTTCAAAGATCTATAACTATTGAGTTATTTGAGCTCATCTTCACAAGATCCAGTAGGATCTAAACCACCTTATTCTTCTTCTTCTAGGTACCAGGTGCCTTCATTAATCACTGTGCTCCACAAAAAAATCGTAAGCAACCCAATCTCTTCCTCCTTTTCTTCATGTAGTAGTAATCAACGATTCAAACCCTTCTCTTGTGTTGTGTTTCTAGAAGTAGTAATAATTTTTAATGAATATAGTAATAATCATCTTAAATGACTGTTTTTGTTGTACTCCCCCTTTTGCTGTATTTAAAAAAAAAAATTCATGTTAAAGTAACTAATTTTTATATTATATTTAATTAATTATGACATCACTTCGCCCCCCCTCAACAAAAATCCTGACTCCGTCAACAAGAAATGACACGACAATTACCAGTTTAATCGCGACACAACATGGCATTAGTAAACCCGAGAACGACCCATTCACCCAAATGAGTTTGGTGGTCTGAAAAAAGACACAAATTCTTGAAAAACCCTTGACATGAATAGCGAACCAATTTAGGGTTGTGTAAATGGATCCGGTTTGTTTGCCCCTTACTATGCTCACAACACTAACTACTACACTTGAGCTTGTTTGCTCCTTGATGCCCTACACCTCACAACCTCTCCCCTATTTATAGTAGCTCTAAGGAGGTGGGAGGATTCTAGAGAAGCAATCTCAACCACACATCTTTGTTTATCTAGAACTCTCTCAAATGTCTAGAGTATTACAAAGATGTAGAATTCTCTAGACATTGAACCATCTAGAGAATACTCATTCTTGTTGGATCTTCTAGATAATGGGTTTGGGCTTTAGGCTTTAAACATTTGAGCTAGTTAGTGATGATTTTCAACACCCCCCTCATCACTAACTCCGTTGAAGATCATGCCAAGTTGTCTCCGAAAGTCTTCGAACTTTGTCGTGCCAAGTCCCTTAGTGAATATATCTGCTACTTGGTTATCCGTCTTGGTTGTTTGCATCTCTATCTCTCATTGAAGTACCTTCTCTCTAATGAAATGGTAGTGGACCTCTAAGTGCTTTGTCCTTGCATGGAACACCGGATTTTCAGCTAAGCGTATTGCAGACTGATTATCACAATGCAATGGTATTGCATAGTTGACTGACTGGTAAAGGTCCTTCATTAGTTGTACTAGCCAAGTACTTTCCTGTGCTGCCATAGCTACTGCTCTGTACTCCGCTTCTGTAGTTGAGAGAGATACTGTTGGTTGTCTCTTGCTACACCAAGTGACTGCTCCTGAACCAAGACTAAACACGTATCTTGTAGTCGATCTCCTTGTGTCATGATCTCCAGCATAATCCACATCGCAGTAGCCAACCATTTTGCATTCCTCATCTTTCTTGTATAGAATTCCAATGTCAGTGGTACCTTTCACATACCTTAAGATTCTGCGAACTGCTTCGAGATGAGGCTTCTGCATGAACTGGCTTGCTACTCCAACTGCATAGGCTATGTCTGTCCGTGTGAGGGTTAGGTAGATTAGGCTCCCGACAAGCTAGCGATACATTGTTGTATCTTCCAAGTCTTTTCCTTTATCAGCACATTACTTAACATTGGTCTCCATCTGTGTTGAGGTTGGTTTACACTCAAGCATCCTGTACTTCTTCAATAAACCTCGAGCATATTTCTGCTGGCAAAGGAATAAGCCTCTGTCACTTCGTTCTATCTCAAGCCCTAGGAAATGTCTTAATTCTCCTAACTCCTTCATTTGGAAGCGGACCGCTAGGTTTCTTCGTACTCTTTGAATCTCTTCTGTGGCATTTCCAGTGACAATCAGATCATCTACGTATACTAGCACTATTGCTAGTTTTTTTTCCTGGGATTTGATAAATAGGCTGGAGTCTGAATGTGCAACTGAGTAGCCGCTTTGAACTAAAAACTCCGCTATCTTCTCGTACCAAGCCCTTGGTGCATGCTTCAGTCCGTACAACGCCTTTTTTAGTTTGCAAACATAGTTTTGTTGGGTTTTACACTCAAACCCCCTCGGTTGTTCCATATATATTTCTCGGTCAATTTCACCGTGCAGGAACGCGTTTTTCACATCCAGTTGCTATAGTTTCCAAGATTTATTTGCTGCTAGTGCAAGTAGAACCCTGACCGTAGTAATCTTGGCTACTGGACTAAATGTTTCATCGTAGTCCAGCCCATATTGTTGTGAGAACCCTCGAGCTACCAATCGAGCCTTGTACCTTTCTATCGAGCCATCAGGACAAGTCTTTATCTTGTAGACCCATTTACATGATATGGGTTTTATATCCTTGGGTTTTGGTACCAAGTCCCAAGTTTGATTTTGCTCCAGGGCTTGGATTTCTTCTTCCATTGCATTTCTCCACTTCGAACTCTGAAATGCTTCTTCAAATGTTGCGGGCTCCCTAATGTTGTGTTATTTAGTCACAACATTTGCATACTTTGGATTGGGCTTGCGTTGTCTAGTTGACCTTCTTAACTGTTGGCCCTCATCTTTTTCACTTTCTTGAACTTCTTCTGGTGTTCTTTCATATACACCAGTCTGCCATGGGCTTGAAGATGTACTTGGTGTTTTGTGTGAGCTTGGTCGTACTCCTTCTTCATCATTTGCAGGTGATGACTCATTTTCCTGCATTTCCTCTTGTAGACTATTGGAGTCTGGCAGAAGTAGTTGTTGTGTAGACCACCACGATGAAGCTTCGTCAAACATCACGTTCCTTGATGTATAACACCGCCCGGTTGTAGGATTGCAACATTTCCACCCTTTTCTTTGACTGTCGTATCCCACAAAAATGCAACGAATAACCTTCTTGTCGAACTTACTTCTTAGGTGATCATGCACGAACACGTAGCACACACATCCAAATACTCGGAAGTGACTTACTGTAGGCTTGGTATGCCATAACTTCTGGAATGGTGAAAAGAAATCTAGTTTTGCTTGTGGCAGCCTGTTGATAACATGGTCACAACACTCACTAATACCTTACTATGCTCACAACACTCACTACTACCTTGAGCTTGTTTGCTCCTTAATGCCTACACCTCTCCCCTATTTATAGTAGCTCTAAGGAGGTGGGAGGATTCTGGAGAAGCAATATCAACCACACATCTTTGCTTCTGTAGAACTCTCTCAAATGTCTAGAGTATTACAAAGGTATAGAATTCTCTAGACATTGAACCATCTAGAGAATACTCATTCTTGTTGGATCTTCTAGATAATGGGTTTGGGCTTTAACTTTTGGGCTTTAGGCTTTAAACATTTGGGCTAGTTAGTGATGATTTTCAACAATCACCAGCAACAAACATGAAGTGGTTTCTGACTTTATATATCAATCTGATAAAGGATACGTAGTTAATCTTCACCATGGAAGAGGTTTGCAAGACTGGGAAGTTGCTAGTAAGTATGAGTTAGTTGATCCCCTTTCGTTGGTATCATTGGATCAATTTGAGAATAGATGGAGGTGAGAAGATAACAAAGGCATCTTCTCAATTAGCTGCTCCTATCAATACTTACCGAATGATCAGCTGGTAGCTCTCGATCCTACAGTTAATACTCAATAGTTATTTAATTTCAAATGTCCAATTTTTTTTGGTAAAAAGAAGTATATATCTCCAATGTCTTAACTCTTAATATTAGAAATACTTATCGATGATACATCAAAACGGTCACATCCCTGAGCCATATATGTGACATGATGATTCCGAGGAATTACGGGCCCCAGCGTCAGCCCAGCACTGATCCGACCTAAGCAGTTCCAAGCCCGCCCAATGCATTCCGCCAGGCGGATCTGAACTCTCACAACCTGCTAGGCCCATATGTCTCACAACTATCCTCAATGTCTGTAAGCCCTACTAAGGCAAATATCTTGAGGATCAACTTCAGACAGGCAACTACAACAACTCTCTGCTTCCAACTAGGAAGCGAATGCCAGAGTACATATCACACAAGAAATTTTTTTTTACAGAATACCATCAGATAGGGAACTATCTCCCGCATATCTAGGAGCACGGGCCTAACAAGGAACTTTCCTCTTACATCTTGACTTCTAATTAGAGAAGGATCTCCACGAAGATCACTTTCCTAAACTACGCCATCGATGGCCTGGTCGAACCAGGATTCCCGCACTATAAATAAGACATGAGGTTCTTAAGGTAAGATACGCTACAAATTTCCTGTTTACAACATTACACCTTCCTCAGATCCCTGTCTGACTTTAGCATCGGAGTGTCATCGACAACCACAACGGTGCTTTGTGGCTCGCGTTTGTTACTTGTGCAGGTAGACAGGACTAGGTCAAAGCGGGAAGCGAAAAATGACTGCATCAGTTTGGCGTCATCCGTGGGGACGACAAAGTTCCTAACCTTTCACTGACATCGTCTCCCTTCGAAACACAGAGAGATGGTGACTAGATCACGCAATAAGGGAAATCGAGGGGTAGCATCGAGCGCTAAGCTTGACACTGCTTCACCACCTTCGATAATGCGGGAAACACATGAGCACATAAAGTTGGCGCTCCCAGAATAGCGGCAAAGCCAATGGACCCCGAGTCAGATCCACAATCGTTTTTATACGTCAAACTTTGTCAATGATGAAGACGATCAAATCAATGAAACAAAGGCCTGACGAGACACTAAAGGCACATCTGACCCACTTTAACAGTGAGTTAACCACCGTCAACGTGTGCAACGACGCTACAACCGTCTCAGCCTTCATTAACAACCTGAGGAAATGAGAGTTTTACAACTTTCTGACACTAAACCCTCCGGCGAGCATGACAGACCTAACAATGAAAGCGCAAAGTTTCATCGCCTTGGAGAAGAACGGGCAGCCCGAAGCAAAACCGAACCCAGGAAACAATCGGTCAATGGGATATGCATGCTTCATGGAGCCCATTCTGAGTCAGAACTGTCCAACAGGTCCAAGAAAAGGGATCTCCGAGGTATGAGGATCCAAGCGATATGCGGCGGGCAGCTGGTAACGCATGATCAGAAGCAAGACCCCTCTGTGCCACTTGTATTTACGAAAAAAACCTCCAGAGCATACAACTCTCGCACAATGACGCCCTGGTGGTAACGATTTTTCTGACAGGCTGAGAAGTAAGGAGGTCCTTGGTAGACACATGTAGCTCGATGAACATCCTATTTTTTCACAATATGGAACTAAAGGAGACAACATTGACCCTTGATAATCGTCTGATGATTGACTTCAGCGGCGAAAGACTATTCCCCGTGGGAAAGATACAACTGACGACAACGACGACAGGAGAGGAGCCAGCTCAGAAAACCCTATTTCTAAAGTTCATAGTAATCGACACGCCTTTGGCGTATAATGCGGTCCTGGGGAGACCCTGGATACACCAGATGGGAGCGGCAGTCTCTATTCTACACCAGTGCGTCAAGTATCCAACGAACCGAGTGGCTGGTACGTTGAAAGGTGACCAGATAGCTACTAGGGAATGCCAGTACATGATGACACTACCATCTGGCGATCCTCAACCAGCGGCTAGCCCAATGGCTAAGATGACCCTCTGTTCTACCCAAAGTGCAGGAGGAGAAAACCGACCCCAGACAACGAGGCCCCAGTAAGCCCACCTGGCAGGCCCAATGTCGGGCAAGGCCATCCAGATCGCTTCCCGCTTGAGCGAAGAATTGATAAAGCAATTCACGGAGCTACTACAACGTAACCAGATCATCTTCGCCTGGACAATGCGGGACACGGTGGGGATCGACCTATCGATAATTACCCATCACCTAGAGGTGGACCCGTCAGCTTTATGCATGCCTATTCAGGCTAGAATCAAATATTGATGCACTCCCCAGAATAAGAGAAAACGTCATTCGTGATGGAAAGATGGATATATTGCTATAGGGTGATGCCATTCGGCTTAAAGAACGCAGGAGCTACGTACCAGCGGCTGGTCAACCGAATGTTCAAGGAACAGATCGGCAGAAACATGCAGGTTTACGTAGATGACATGCTGGTCAAGAGCCTCCGCAGTCCCGACCACATGCATGATCTCGCCAAAGGGTTCAACCAACTCAGAAAATATCAGATGAAGTTCAACTCGCAAAAGTGCATGTTCGGAGTCGAGTCTAGAAAATTCCTAGGCTATATAATGAACAAGAGGGGAATCGAAGCCGACCTGAAACAGATTCAGACCCTTCTCGACATGAAAGTCCCAACCAACATCAGAAGCGTTCAGAGCCTAACTGGGAGGGTAGTAACACTCAACATATTTATATCGATGTCATCCAACAAATGTATTTCTTTATTTAAGATACTAAGAGGGAGCAAAGGATTCTCTTGGAACGAAAAGTGTGAACAAGCCTTTCAGAGCCTGAAAGAATACATGGGGAGTCCAGAGCTACCATCCAAACCTGCGAGAGGGGAAACACTTTACTTGTATTTGTCTGTTTCAAGGCACGCTATCAGTTCATCCCTCGTGCGAGACGACTGAGGGACCCAAAGACCAGTGTATTACACCAACTAAACCTTCATAGAAGCAGAAGCACACTATCCGGACCTGGAAAAGTTGGCTCTGACACTAGTCGTATTTTCTAGGAAACTGATGCCCTATTTTCAAGCCCATTTTATAACGGTCCTGACCAACCATCCACTTCGCTTGGTATTACATAAACCCGAGCTATCGGGCAGGATGGTGAAATTGTCAGTGGAACTCGAACAGTTTGACATAAAATGCGCTCCAAGGACTACCATTGAAGCCTAGGCGCTGGCAGATTTCATTGCTGAGTTCACCATTGGAGAAGAGCCAAAGACATACCACCAACCCTTGGATTCGAAATGTCCAAGCGTGGATCTTCCGCTGCGACGGGTCTTCCACTGGGAAGGCAAACAGAGCTAGTATCACGCTCCGTTCCCACAACGGTTTCACCCTTGAAAAGGCAGTTATGTTAAGCTTCCTCGCTTCAAACAATGAGGCCGAGTACGAAGCCCTCATGTCAGTCAATCAAGTCAAGAGGGATTTCAACAACAAAGACCCCATGCATGATAGCCTACTGCGATAAGGTACTTGGCATAATGGGCAGATTCAAAAACTGTGAACTCATATAGTGCCCCCGCGACAACAACAAAAGGCCTGATGTGCTAGCTAAAGAAGCCTTAGCCTCCGACGAAATCTGCAGCGGCCATTGAATACCAAGAGGAATCAAACCTCGACGAAGAAGAACATAGAGATGTCTGCTTTGAGGAAACACAACCAAGTTGGATGACTCTGATACTGGAATACATAACAACCGGAGCCCTACTGGCTGAGAAGGTCGAAGCTAGAAGACTAAAAAACAGAGCAGTAAGGTACACTCTTCTAAACGACAAGTTATACAGGAGATCGGTGACGAGCCCCTGCTTCGATGTTTATCACCACCAAAGGCAAGCCAAGTCCTGGGAACAATCCACGGCGGTATATGCGGAAATCATCTGGGCGAGAGAACCCTCGCCCATAAAACCTTAACTCTGGGATATTATTGGCCGACCATGTAGCGAGACGCCAAAGATATTGTCCGCAAGTGTGACAAATGTCAGAGGTTTGCGCCGTAGACACGTATGCCAACCCAACTACTAACTTCGATGACTAGTTAGTGGCCATTCGTGCAATGAGGATTGAACATCATCGGACCGCTCCCGGAATCAACCGGTAAAAGTTCCTTCATGTGGTCGTCGACTACTTCACCAAGTGGGTTGAAGTTGAGCCCCTATAAAAAATCGGGCAAGTCCAGATCGAAAAATTCATATGGACAACCAAAAGAATCGCCACCGGAAAAACATCTTTCGCCCTAGAATACGATTAAGAAGCTATGGTTTCGATAGAACTCGATGTGCCAACCTTCCGAACGGATGAATTTAGACCATACGGTAACAAGAAGGTCAAGCCATGCAAATTCAATGTGGTAGATTGGATACTCAGGAAGACCCAACAGAACACCAAAGAAGTCGGTGCGGGAAAGCTAAACCCAAATTGGGAAGGACCTTACAGAGTTGCCAAGGTTAACGGGCCGAAAACGTATTGGCTAGAAGATGCAGACGACGAAGGGCTTAAACGACCATGGAATGTAGAACATCTAAAAACTATTATAAATAAAATATTTGTTTTTACTAAAACTTCCACTGTTATCCGTTACAACCCTCGACCAGCCCAGCTATGGCAAAACTCGAATATTTGCCCAATGCCTAGTCCGCTATGCACTGACCACGTCGGCCGAGGAAGTGGAAGTCTAGTCAGCGCTTGTCCGCTGATGACGACGACTCGCCAAGGGATCATTGCTCTCCAACAGACTGATCGCCGAAGTTACCAAGTAAGCTTAGTCAGTTCGCGACTGATAACAATGGCTTTTGGTTTCCAACGCCTAGTCCGCTACGCGCGGACCACGATTGCTAAAGAAGTGGGAGTCTAGTCAGTGTTGGTCTGCTGATGATGACGACTCTCCAAGAGATCATTGCTCTCCAACAAACAATGATCGCCGAACTCACCAGGTAATCTTAGTCAGTTCACGACTAATGATGATGGCTTCTGGTGCCCAATGCCTAGTCCGGTATGCGCAGACCATGACGGCCAAGGAACTGGGAGTCTATTCAGTTCTTGTCCGCTGATGACAACGACTCGCCAAGGGATCATTGCTCTCCGATAAACAATGATCGCCGAACTTACCAGGTAAGCTTAGTTAGTTTGCGACTGATGACGACGACTTCTGGTGCCCAACGCCTAGTCCACTATGCACAGACCACGATGGGCGAGAAAGTGTGATTCTAGTCAGTGCTGGTTCGCTGATAACGACGACTCGCCAAGGGATCATGGCTCTCCAATAGACAATGATCGCTAAACTTACAAGGTAAGCTTAGTCAGTTCGTGACTGACGATGATGGCTTCTGGTGCCCAACACCTAGTCTGTTATGTGCGGACAACGACAACCGAGGAAGTGGGAATCTAGTCAGCGTTTGTCTATTGATGGCGACAACTTGCCAAGGGATCATGGCTCTCCAATAGACAATGATCGCTAAACTTACCAGGTAAGCTTAGTCAGTTCTCGACTGATGACGATGGCTTCTAGTGCCCAACGCCTAGTCCGCTATGCATGGACCATGACGGCCAAGGAAGTGGGAGTCTAGTCAGTGCTTGTCTGCTGATGACAACGATTCGCCAAGGGATCATTGCTCTCCAACAGACAATGATCGCGAAACTTACCAGGTAAGCTTAGTTAGTTCACGACTGATAACAACAGCTTCTGGTGTCCAACGCCTAGCCCGCCGTGTGTGAACCATGACGGCTGAGGAAGTAGGAGTCTAGTCAGCGCATTCACTAACGACGACGACTAACCAAGAAGTCATTACGTCCTGACAGACAATGATCGAGAAAGCTTGGTCAATCCTTGACTAATGACGATGATTTTTGTTGATCAACGCCTAATCTGTCACACGGTCAACGACGGTGACCTAAAACGACAATATATTTTGACTGACAAAGACATGCGCTCCGTCCAATAGTACAAATTCTATGATCTACGAAGCATCTAAAGTAAACTCAACAATACTGGGCAAAAGAATACTTTCATTCAAAAAATTTTGTTTTGTCTATCCAGGAAATGACGTTACAACTATTTTAAGAAGAAACATCATTCTCAGCAGCTAGTCCTACGGAGCCAAAGCCCACCCCTCAATTAATCAGTCCGAAAGCATCCCTCCTGTAAGGGGTGAAATCAAGATCGACACCAGGATGCTCTCCTCTGATTAGCTTCTGAAGTTCCAACCTGCCCCAAATAACCTCGAACAATATCAACGGCCTCCTGCCAGACACGTCAAAATCCACCGCACCCACCAGGGCTGCATAGTGCGAACGTTCATCCGCCAACAATCGCTTCGTCTCACGAACGCGGCAAAGCCCCTCGTTAACTCCAGACTCCAGCTGCTGTCGTTTAATGGCTCATTCTGTCTCCCCCCGCCTCCTCTCGACTTCTTGGGATTCCAGATCGGAAGACCATCTGTCCATGGCTACATCGAGGCACTCCAGTTTGGCCCTAGTATGCCTCAGTTCAGCACGAGTTGACACCAAATCAGACTTGGCCGCCCTCAGTTGAGATCTCATACCAGCAAATTCTGCTTTGGTGACAGAAATCGCAGTGGCACGGCCCCGAGGTTCGCGGTAGTACTAGAACTCTGCAGTTAACCATTCAGGAGGTCCACCTGGTAGACAGCATCCGAATATGACATTCGCAGGTCTGCAAAGGCCTTATCCAAAACAAGAACTCTCCCGCGGGTTTTGGGGTGCAGCGAAACAAGGCTGTACGGCTCAAGGGAACGAGCAACCATCTCGAGACCGCGGTGACGTGAAGCATCAACACACGGTCCAACATCATTCCCCTCCAAGTCAACAAGGGAAGTAGAAACATCAGGAGAGAAGCGATGACCCCCCCCAGGGTGCCGCCTGTGTAGATCGCGATGTCCTAATGGGAGAAGCCGCCCAACCAGAGAGTTGCCTCATCTTTAGAACAACGAAGGGAGGCACGTTAATTAGCCTTCAATTCAACAAGCATGGACGGGCTGGGCAGGGCCAAACTTCTCTTTCTTGAACGAAGATTGACAACCCCCTCGGCTGGTGAACCTGGCGCGAGGCGAACATCATGGGAACACCGCAACAACCCACTACGCACGACATTGCCTGGCATTATGACCTCCTCAACGGACGTCAAAGGGAGCTTGAGAAACCCCCTTTCTATCCGCATTTCTTCCTCGCTAAGAGACGAAATAACAAACTTCCCTGAAACCAAGGAATAACGTCAGAACCAGCGTCGCATTAGGGATACACAAAGATATATATATATATATATGTGTGTGTGTGTGTGTGTGTGTGTGTGTGTGTCGGCAACTAAGAAACTCACCAAGATCAAACTGAAAGTACCAGGGCACTCTACGACTCCCAAGGTTGAAGTATGCAAAATCCACCAAAGCCAAGAACCAATAATTCTCCCAAGGTTCAGCGCCGCTCGCCACCAAGTGCAGACAAGAAGGGAAATTCAATATGCAGAGACCTCTGGGGTCCAATCGAGTAGTGGTCATGTGATGAATCACCGTCGGGGTCAAACGGAGACCAACATCATGAGTCCTCAGAAGAATCACAAGCAGAATCTTGAACCCTTTAGAAACCATTTGAGCGGGATGCATACGAAAATTAATAAATAAGCGCCAGATGTCATCTGGCACTTGAAATCGGAGCCCAGACTCGAACACGCCTTGGTGCAAACTTATGTACCCCTGAGGGGGCGTAGTCGGAGCCAAATTTCCAAACGCTGGAATGATTTCCAAATCTCCCGGAATATGGTACAGACTACGAAGCCTGATCAACTCAGTTTCGTCAACCAAGCTAACCTGAAGAACTTGACGCAAGTAAAGGATAACATATCCTTGGAAGTAAGTTCAACATTATCAACCATTAGTAGAAAAAACGGATCAAACTTCACAACGATACTATTGCTTGAAAGAACAACGAAGATAAGAATGGGAAAATCTTCATCGAAGCAGCAAATATTTATAGGGAAGGCAAACCGCACTTTCTCTCCTCGAGCAGTCACGTGCCCATTAATGTCACGCGCTGCTCGAGACAAACGCTTCAATCATCACGACGGTACAGTTGTTTTTTCAAAGAGTCAGTGGACTGACTTAACGCCCCCACTAACTCTGGGGGAGTAGCTGATGATATACCAAAATGGTCACATCCCTGAGTCATACACGTGTCATGATGATCTCGAGAAATTATGGGCCCTAGCGTCAGCCCAACACTGATCCAGCCCAAGCAGTTCCAAATCTTCCCAATGCAATTCGCCAGGCGAACCCGAACTCTCACAGCCTGCTAAGCCCATATGTCTCACAACTATCTTCAATGTTCGTAAGCGGCAAGTATCTCGATGACCAGCTTCAAACAAGCAACTACAACAGCTCTCTGCTTCCAATTAGGAAGCGAATACCAGAGTACATATCACACAGGGAAACTTCCTCTTACGAAATACCCTCAGATATGGAACTATCTCCCGCGTATCTAGGAGCACATGGCTAACATGGAATTTCCCTCCTACACCACGACTCCTAATTAGATAATGATCTCCACGAATATCACCTTCCAAAACTACGCCATCGATGGCCTGGTCGAACCAGGACTTTCGCACTATAAATAAGACATGAGGTTGGTAAGCTAATGTACGCTACATATTCCTTGTTTGCAATATTACACCTTCTTCAGATCCCTGTCTGATTTTAGCATCGGAGTGCCATAGACCACCACAACGGTGATTCGTGGCTCACGTGCGTTACTTGTGCATGTCAGCAGGTAAGCAGGACTAGGTCAAAGCAGGGAGCAGAACACGACTGCATCACTTATGACGTGAAGTGCATTAGATTACTTTTTTTTTTTGAAAAATTCATATGTCGTGAAATGCATATTTAAACCTTTAGGTGTTTGTATTAATGATTGGTTTTACAACTTTAAGCGTTTGTATTAGTGATTAGTTTCATTGGAAAGATCTTCAAAAATGCATTTCAACCATACCAAGTTTACTAAAATCCGCCACCTAAGTAGATAGTTATGACGATTTTAATTTATTAACACAAATTCTCGCTCCGCCACCTATGCATTCCACAAACTTTACACATTTTTTTTCATTTCCCAAACTAAGGTATTCCCTGTGCCTTTGACACTCAACTTTGGCCAGGGGTATTTTAGTCATATGCGAATATATAATTTAGCCAAACACCCTCCCCCTTTATGCGATCCGTTAGATTTTTATATTTTCAATGTGTCTTAATATTGAAAATACTTGCGACATGAAGCGCATTGGATTGTGATTATTTTTTGAAAAAATGCATACGACGTGAAATACATATTTAAAACTTTAACCGTTAATCTTCACTATCAACATTTTCCCAAACTTCAATCTTGACCTTTTTTTTTTATTGTTTATCTCAAACACCATTCTGATTTGTAAGATAGATGTGTCATCTTGATACAACTTGTAAAAGGATGTTCTTAACAAAATTTGAAAAAACCTGATTCCAAATTTGACTCCGTTGACAGGTTTGATATGATATTATGATATTGAATGACATGGTAATAACCTATACAACACGATATAATAGGTAAACCGTGTTAAAATTAAGCTTGTTCAATAAATAAAACAAACAACTCTTTAAATGACATGAAGTTTATAGAAATCACCATGGCCCTGTTAATATAACAGGCCAATTTTAGTTGTGTTGGTAGGTTAGCTCAATTGATATTCCTCTTAGTACGTGAAATATGAATGCTTATCTATATTAATGTGGTGTTTGTTTGAGTTAGACGTCTAACCTCCTAAGCGGAAACCTTTAATTAGAGGCAAATGTCTTATTGATCAAACTTTGAACTTTGCTAGCTTCTGATAGTATCTAGAGGCAACCTCTAACTAGAGATAGTAGCCAAACATATCAGTAGACAACAACTGCCATTTTTTTAATAACCAGACTAATATCTGATCGAATGGTGTAAACACCTTTTAGAAGCATCTGATACATCTATTATGCATAACCTCAAGTGTATTTTTCTTAGCTTTATCACAAACTCATTACTAAAACATGATATATTTGGTTGTCATTTGCATAACTACTCGCAAGAAAGAGTCTTGAGTGTGATATGTGAAATAGTTCTAAATATTTTTTAATCTTAAAAAAAACCCTCATTGCTCTTGATGCAGTCGTTTTCCGCTCCCTGCTTTGACCTAGCTCCTGCTGACCTGCACAAGCAATGCACGTGAGCCACGGACCACTGTTGTGGTAGCCGATGACACTCCGATGCTAAAGTCAAATAGGGATATGAGGAAGGTGTAATGCTGTAACAAGGAATTTGTAGCATACCTTAGCTTATCAACCTCATGTCTTATTAATAGTGCAAGGAGTCCTGGTTCTACCAGGCCATCGAAGGCATAGCTTAGGAAGGAGATCTTCGTGGAGATTCTTCTCTAATTAGGAGTCCTGCTGTATGAAGAAAGTTCCATGTTAGTCTTGTGCTCCTAGATACGCGGGAGATAGTTCCCAATACGAGAGCAATCCATAGTAGGAAGATTCCATGTGTGGAATGTACTCTATTATTTGCTTCCAAGTTGGAAGCAGAGAGTTGTTGTAGTTGCCCGTCCGAAGCTATTCCTCGTGATACTTGCCTTATTAGGAGTTATGAGTATTGATGACAATTGTGAGACGTGTGGGCCTAGCATGTTGTAAGAGTTCGAGTCCCTCTTGCGGATTGAATTGGGCGGGCTTAAAACCACTTGGGTCGAATCAGTGTTGGGCTGATGCAGGGGCCCGAAATTCCTCAAGATCATCATGATACATGTATGGCTCAGGGGTGTGATCGTTTTTATGTATCATTAGCTACTCCCGCCGAGTTAGTATGCAAGGGGATGGGATGTCTCTTGAGGAAATCAACAGTCTATTGTAAGGTTTACAATGTTGTTGTATAGTCATTTTCCTAGGGTGATTCGACGAGGCAATCAGCCGCTCAGTCCTTTCAACTTCTTCTGACACGTTTTCCTTGATCTTGGGAAAGGGTCGAGCGAGGTCCATTGGATATCTTTGTTGTCACATGCAAATTGCTCGCACTGGCTTTCTTCGGATACCTTTCGGACTGTTTAGGCAAGTCCTTACTCCATGTTGATCAGATGCCTGCAGTATGTAGTCTTTTGTATCCGCCTCAGGGCGCTTGTTGTTACATCTTTTCAATAATCAATAGAGTTCATTTATGTAATTCTTCCTTTATTTCTTAAATGATTGCAAATCACATAAGTCTTTAAGAACTAAAACTCTGCATTGACTATGGAAAGGGAAATAAACAACTGAAAGCAGACTAACTATTGAGCAAGAGGAATCGATCCTGGCCTTGAAGTAAATTCGGATTGCCCTTGTGGATCGTTGAAATTCGCTGGCGTTACAAAGGTTACTGAAGAGTAAACCTTGTAGCGGGGTTGATTTTCGCGCCGACTGGAGGTCAGGGGATGTTTTCCCACTTGCCATGCCTTCTCCGTTCCGCTTGGCGGAAGAGCGGACAACTCCGACATTGTTTGAAGGCGACACCTCTGTTGTCGTTTGGCCAGGCACTGGTTCAGGCTGCCCCGCAGTATGTAGCTAGATCTAGGAGCATTCTATTTGCTTCAGTGTGGCATAATGGCAGCCTCGTGCCGTAGGTTGGTCTCTGCGTATTGTTCCTTTTGAATGGTTGGCAGTATACTTAACACACTGGTGAAGGGTGGAGACTACTGCCTCCATTTGGTGAAGCCGGTCTTCCATTCTGAGTGGTTAGCGGTGTTCTTAGGAGCGGATGGCTTATTTTCTCATTTGGTTTCCCTTTTAACAGTTCTCAACTTTTCCAGAGTGATGTGTCTCTGGGCACTCTCTAAGAGCTCTGTCATGTACATATGGGGCTCCAGGGTGAGGTCCTCGTAGAGCTTTCCCTCATTGGGGCCCGCAGTGAAAGTCTTTACGGCTGTATCGTCGCTGCATCCGTCGATGAGGGTCAGCTCGTTGTTGAAGCGCGTGACATACTCTCGGAGTGTCTAGCCGGACCTCTACTTTAGTGAGAGTATGTAGTGCGAGCCTTTTCGAAAACGCTGGCTCCCGACGAAACATGTCAGGAACTCCTTTGCCAGTGTCTTGAACGAGTCGATCGACTTTGGGTGAAGGCTGTGGAACCATGTCAGTGCTGAGCTTTTAAGACTAGTGGAAAAAGTTTTACACATGACAGACGCAGATTCTTCTTTAAGGGTCATTACGTGCTGGTAATAACGTAGGTGGTCGAAAGGATTGGTGGTTCCGTCGTAGAAGTTGAGCTTCGGGGGAGTGACCTTCCTCGGAAGGGTCTCATTCATGATTCGGTCCACAAATGGTAGGACAAAGAGGCGGTATAGTACGTCAGGATCGTGCACCCCTCTGTGGAGGGGGTTCCTACGGCTTAGCCTCTCTGTCTTGGCGCTGGGCTCAGCGTTAGCCGCACATCCTTCCCTAGTCTAATGAGAACTAACGGGGGCTTGGATTTCATGCACTTGCCCTCTATCATCCTATGGAAGCAGATATCCGTGTTGTTCCTAGTCTCTAGTGGGTGGTGGATTTTGTCACGTAAGAGCCTCCACCGCCTTGGCGATCTGCTGTATTTGAGATGACAGCATATCGAGTCTAGGGTTCGTCGGTGCGTGGGCGTGAGCCAGCTGCCCATGCATGACCGGAACCACTGAAAGAGGCGGTATAGGGACAGCCTGAGTGTTTGACGTGTCCCTTGGTTCTCCCTTGTTGCGAGACCTAGTGGTCACCATCTCTCTGGGTTTTGAAGAGAGACGACGCTAATGAAAAGTTAAGAACTTTATCGTCCCCACGGACGGCGCCAAACTGTTGCAGTCATTTTTCGCTCCCTGCTTTGACCTAGCTCCTACTGACCTGCACAAGCAACACATGTGAGCCACGGACCACCGTTGTGGTGGTCGATGGCACTCCGATGCTAAAGTAATATAGGGACCTGAGGAATGTGTAATGCTGCAACAGGGAATTTGTAGTGTACCTTAGCTTACCAACCTCGTGTCTTATTTATAGTGCAAGGAGTCATGGTTCTACTAGGCCATCAAAAGCGTAGTTTAGGAAAGAGATCTTCGTGGAGATCCTTTTCTAATTAAGAGTCGTGTTGTAGGAGGGAAGTTCCTTGCTAGCCTTGTGCTCCTAGATACGCGGGAGATAGTTCCCAATATGAGAGCAATCCGTAGAAGAAAGATTCCTTGTGTGGCATGTACTCTGGTATTTGCTTCCTAGTTAGAAGTAGAGAGTTGTTATAGTTGTTTGTCCGATCATCGAGATACTTGCCTTAGTAGGACTTATGAGTATTGATGATAGTTGTGAGACGTGTGGGCCTAGCATGCTGTAAGAGTCCGGGTTCGACCGGTGGATTGAATTGGGCGGGCTTAGAACCGCTTGGGCCGGATCAGTGTTGGGCTGATGTTTGGGCCCGTAATTTCTCGAGATCATCATAACACGTGTATGGCTCAGGGGTATGACCATTTTTATGTATCATCAGCTCTCAACCTAAAATAAAGGTTAAGATTTGAGAACATGATTGGAAATGCTATTCTCTATGAAGAAAATGTGGGTTTTTTTGTTTAATTTTAATAAGGACTATGAAGGTTCATTATTTGCCAAGGACGGAGTGATTGCTCATTTTTAGGAGTGAAAAAGCAAAAAAAGTAAATTAAAATCATGATGGTTCATCACGCTCTCTAAAATCAATGTTTTCGTATTCAATGACATAGTATTGTGCTCATTCATAAAACTAAACCATTTGACATAGTCTCTATGTGCCCCTCCTAATAATCGAATCCCGAATGTGGGGTTTGCTTCATCCCAAACTTTAAAAACCAAACTAATATTATGTAGATGAAACTTATTAGTTGAATGTCTAAAAATGGACAAACCAGAGGCTGAAGATAGTCATCCAATTGGTCTTTCTACTTGCATCATATGATTTGGCCCGAGAAACTTGAAAATCAAACTCGAAAACTCCTAAATAAGATAATTTTTTTGCATACACCTTTTTTTCTTCAAGACCGATTTCTCCACAATGAAACATACCGTAAATTCATAACTTCTACGAATCCCAAATTCCTTTCGTAAAACCTTTAAGCATCATTCATATCATTTTGTCACTTTGAAAACCAATCAATATTGTGAAGATTCATCTCGAAAAACTTCTAAATGAAGTTACAACCTACAATAACCTTACTTCCCAATAAAGTATTAAGTCAGTGCTGAATCACAAGTCCAGAATCCAAACCCTGTCAGCGACATCTGAGATGAAAGGGGTTAAGGGATTAAAAAACAAATTTGAATCAAATTCTCTAGCACCATACCCCCCCCCCCATAAAACTACCAAATCTCTTTTCCATTTCTCAACCCAATTCCCATTGTTCACAAACCCAAAACTCATATAATTTTCACTTTGCCATCAACTCAAGTAAACTCGAACCCAATTTGTAACCATATAGCTCAAACAAGTGGAGAATCACTCAACCCTCCCATCAATCTGTGGGTTGACCCCTTTTGTAGGCACCTCCTCAATCACATCCCACTAAAAATTTCCACTTATGGTAACCAGCTGTACCTCCCTTCATTCCTTTAATTAGAAAGAAAAAATCCTCCACGTATTCGGGTCGGGTCGGGTCGACAAACACGTCTCACTCGTCATCATCTTCTTTCTTTCCATTAAAAGGACGGACCCCACATAAGGACTTGTTTGGCTCGATCCTTCCCCGTTCCGTTAAAGTCCCCCGACACTTTCTCTCTCTAGATTTTTAGAGAGAGAAAGTGAGATAAATAAAATAAAATTAAATTAGAAAAAGTGGGGCCCGTGGGGGGGGGGGGGGGCTTTCCCGTACTATTGGATTGGACTTTTCTGGAAATAATTTCCTTTTATCTCTAATATTCTCTTTCTAGTTTTGAGCCCTGCGCCTTTGATTTTTAGTCAATTCATTACTTTATTTTGTTTTCCAGTCCCTATCTCTTTTTTCTTCCATTTGTGCCCCTTATCATCACCAAAAATTTGTAAAGCAAGCCATAAAAGCATCTTATGTACCATCTATATTTAGGTGCAGATGTGACTTGCATTTTTGGAACTGTAATCACAAACTGCATTTTAAGGCCATTCCCAACCTCATTAATATTTTCTTTGAACATTAATACCCTATGTATTCATTTACATTTTACAAATTTGTTTACCAACTCTTTTATTAGTTTACTATCCATGGAAATTGTTTAGTGTTTTGGAATTCTTCCATGTTTAGTGTTTTGGAATTCTTAACAACAATCAATAATAACCCAAGATTTGAAACTTCTCCACTCGCATATGGTTTATAAATTTCTGCGAGGATTACGATTTACTAGCATTAGTAAAAACATTCTATGTGTAGCATTCGATGACGGTCTCTAGTCTAAAACCCCACGTTTATCATTAAATGCATATCAATATTAAAATTAGATTTAATTATTTTTTTAAGGCAGACGGGGCTTTTATAGATTCGTACTGCATGTTGACATTTCAAAATAAACACAAGTCAAAGTCTAATTTAGTTGTAGAGATAATCCAGAAAGTCAGGGAAGCTATAAAGGGAAGATACACATTTTTATTTCTTTCTCTATATATATAAATATTAAAATAGTTATTTGAATTCAAATACGAAATTTTTACAAATTGATTTTTTTAATGAAAGTCCATAAAAGTCTAATCTTCTACCATGCATTGAACATTTATCACGTCCAAGGATTGTGATTTCTCGAAATTTTACGAAATATTTCTTATTTTGAAGTTACCGAAATATTTTTGTGAAATTCGAAACATGTCAAAATTTTTCAGAGAAAATAAATAAATATTTTAATCTCCGTATATTTTAATATGCTATAATGTTATTTTAGTATCAAAATTTTGTTATGTGAGTGATATTATATAGTTTGTATGACACTACGAGTCATGTAAGACTTTTTTATATAATATTTAAAAGTATAAAATGTATATTTTTAAATTCAAAATCACAACCGAAATTTTTAAGTTTTTTCTACATTTTTTAAATATTTCACAAAACATTTCTTAAAATTAAGAAAATGAAATTAACTCGAAAAACGAAATCACAATCCTTGGTCACATCTAGTATAAGGTCAATTTATACAAAAACTGAATGTTTAGAAAAACAAACTCATAAATATAACAAATTATTATGTGTTTGCTAATTGAGTTCATTTACAAAATGATTACATTCAACAAACTAATACTCATAATTTCTGTACACAACAAAAACTTCAAACAACTATTTCTTTAGTATCTTTTGGTGGCTGTCTATGAGTTTGAAAAGTATATTTCGTGTATGTTAATACAACAATTCTAGCCAACCAGATTTGATAGACAATTATGGTTTTTGTGGATCCATATTTCATATATGGGAACGTCAAAGACTAATATTTGATTTTTCATAAATTCAAGTCAAAAGACTAATTTAGTTGTAGTGGGATTTTATTTCAATAATAATGATGTTCTCAATATATAACAAAGAAATGGAGAGGTATAAGGGAAGATCAACATTTTAATTTTTATATTATCGTCATCAAAGCTTATTTTCGATATTTTAATTTCTTTATATAAAAGCATGCATTTGAATTCAAATACAAAACTTTATTACAAGTAAATTTTTTGATAATTAACTCCAACAAAAGTCTAATCTTCAACAATTTATTGAAATTTGGACACCTCTAATTCAAGGTCAATTTATACAAAATCAAAATGATGTTTTTTAAAAACAGACAATTAAATATAACAAATAATTATGTTTATTACAACTTGAGTTCATTCACAAATTGATAACATTTGACAATCCGATAAACAAAATACCCATACGCAACACAAAACTTTAAAATATGATCTCTTAAAAAACATATTTTCGGACGGTACTTTCGTAAACATGACAAAAAATGTTCAATTCTGTCTAATCCAAGCCTTTCACTTTTTAATTATGTTATCGGACAGACATAGTCAATGCATATATGTATATATATATATTTATATGTAGACAAAACAAAATTCTATTCCATCAAGCAAATAGTCTACAAAACACAAAAACCCCAATTTTGATTCTTGTAGTGTAGATGGAGACATAGGTTTTAGGTCACTTAAACCGGAATACATCATATTTTTCGACATGAACATGGAAAGGGTATTTTTGTCAAAACAAAGAATGAAGTAAAATCTCTAATGAAAACCACCAACAAATATTCTAAAAACTAATGAATCCCAAAATAGTTGCTTCACCACGAAATATTTCCATTAGTGGATAAGCTCAAACATAAATGGGTAATAAAGAGACACATGTAAGCTTTTCGATTTGGTTAACGTGGGAAAAGAGTAGTAAAGAAAGAGATGGTTCTTTAACTTAGAGAGAGAAAGAAACTCACTAAATAAAGAAAAATGAAAGAAATTAAGTGTTTCCTGAAACATGAATGATTGATAAGAAGAGGAGAGAGAGAGGGAGACAGAGAGATAAAAAGAGAAGGACAGGGGAGGAGAACAAGAAACAGAGCAAGTTTGTCGAAGTCATGGAAGAGGAGATTGTTATTAGAGAAGAAGTTATGTGGGATCTAAATGACTCACCAACTTCTAACACTGATAATAGAGATTCTGATGAAGGAGAAGGTGATGGAATGGAGGATGCTGTGAAGGGTAAACGGGTCGGGTCGGGTTCGAATGAGAATTCGAGCTCATCAGCAGTGATGGGATCAGATGAGGAGGATGAGAGAGGTGAAAGGATCAAAAGGGGTAGTAAGATATTCGGTTTCTCGGTGCCCCACGATGAGAACTCGGCCGAACCGGTGGTGACTCGCCAGTTCTTCCCAGTGGATGACTTGGAGACAGAGAAAACGGGTCTGGGTATGGCTCCGTTTCCGAGGGCTCAATGGGTTGGTGTGAAATTTTGCCAGTCGGGTCCTGTAGTCGGGTCGTCTCAACCCATGAAGAAGAGCAGGAGAGGACCCAGGTCGAGGAGCTCGCAGTATAGAGGAGTTACCTTTTACAGACGAACTGGGCGTTGGGAGTCTCACATATGGTTTGTATTTTGGTTTTTTTTTTTTTCTTTTTTCTTAGAATAATTTATTCAAACAGTTCGGTTTTTTTTAATCATGGGGTGTTCACAACTTTTTTGCAGGGATTGTGGAAAGCAGGTTTATTTGGGTATGAATAATTTCCTCTTTTGGGAAATGGGGTCTTTGACTTGTATCTATTGTTTTTTGATGTTGTGTTTTGGTGTGTGTGTTTGTGTTTAGGTGGATTTGATACTGCTCATGCTGCTGCTCGGTATGGTTTCTTACTTTCTTCTTCCTTGTTTTGATGATGATTGTTTGTGTTTTATGATTATGGTGGTGATGAAGTATGTATGTAAATATTGAAGTTGTAGAAAATTTTGGTTGCAGTGCATATGACAGAGCTGCTATCAAGTTCAGGGGTGTAGAGGCAGATATAAATTTCAGTCTTGATGACTATAAAGATGATTTGAAACAGGTATTTGTGTGTTTGTTGTGTATGAAGGTAATCCATTGGTGTAGATGATCTAAATATGAAAAAGGTTTATGTTGCTGTTTGAATGTGGGTGTGTTGCAGATGACTAATCTAACTAAGGAGGAGTTTGTACATGTACTACGTCGGCAAAGTACGGGCTTTCCCAGAGGGAGTTCCAAGTATAGGGGTGTTACTTTGCACAAATGTGGAAGATGGGAAGCTAGAATGGGGCAGTTCTTGGGCAAGAAGTAATTAATTACTGCTTCTTTCTTCTTTCTTCTTTCATTGATCACACTAGTACTAAGATTTGTTAATGTGTTTTTGTCCACTGGATTTGAATGCTGTGTGCTAATTCTGGCAGATATGTGTACTTAGGCCTGTTTGATACAGAAATTGAAGCTGCAAGGTATTTTTGTTTTACTTGTTGGCCATTGTTCAATAATGCTTTTGATTCTGAACTTCTGCATAATTTTTTGCTAGGGCTTATGACAAAGCTGCAATAAAATGTAATGGGAAGGAGGCCGTCACAAATTTTGATCCGAGTATTTATGAGAATGAGCTAAATTCCAATGGTTAGTGATAAGATTTTAGTTTTTTTTTAGAACTCTAGGGCACAATATTTTCAGTCTCTCAAGATCTTACATTGTACGCCATTTTTATTGATGATTTTCATTAGGGCTTACTGAATGTAAAATGTGTATAGGTAGTAACACTGGGCACAATCTTGATTTGAGCCTGGGGAGTTCGGTATCTAGTTCCGATAGTCATGATTTCAGAGGGAACAGTACTACTAGATCTCGTTCAATAGATCAGCAATCTTCTCGGTTGCCATTTTTACCTGATTGGAGTAGTAATCAACTAGGTTTTCGGCCAAAGGTACATTTGTTATTTCCGTTTCGGTTAGAACTATATAATTGCCGTCCTTTTGGAAACTTATACATTCCATCGCAATCCAATACAGTTACTTGATAGTTCAAATCCACGAAATGGGTATAGTGAGAGGGAGGCGACACAAATGCTTGAGCAAAACTACCTTCAATCTTCATCCAATTCACTGCATGGGCAGGTGCAGGTCAAAAGAAATGGGGAGATGCCAATGTTTCAAATCCTACAACATCAATTCAGTTCCCCACATTATCAAGTCAGTAACCTGAATTAGACCCTCGGCTATACCTCAAATGATTACAATATCTAACTTCTATTCCATCTTTTATTTTGATTCAGCTTCCAGATTCTGAGAATGGAGGACGGATTGGTGTAGGAGGGAGAGGACTTTGTTTGGCAATGGGCGACCAAGTTTTGAACATAAGCGGTACCAGTTGGCTGCCTAACTCATCCCAAGTGTTTCCTATACCTGCAGCATCATCAGGATTCCCATCCCAGACTAACAAACCCCCAACATGGCTGAAGAACAACGATTTCCGATCTCTCATGAGACCCACATGAACAACCTCGGCACTTGCTTCCCATCTCTTGGCAATTTTCTCTAACTCATCTCAGAGTTTGCCCTTCAGTTTCTTTTGTATTTAAACCCCATGGGGCATGAACTAAAGTTCTTTCATTGTAGAATGGTGTTGTGAAGGGAAGAACAATAAACAAGAAAAAGAAAGGCTGATTTTGTGTATGATCAAATCCAATCTGCTACTTATAATTCCTTTACGTTGCAAGGTCAGGATAGCATGTGTTTTGCAATTATACTAATAAAAATTTAATTAGTAAATGTTATCTACTTTGGACTTTTATCATCAGTCATCATGTTTTAATTAATCTACCTCAGAATTTTTAACAATATGCAAAAAAATTTAAAAATTCGTGAATGGCATACTACCTTGACATTTTGTCAAAACTTAAAACACCTCAACCCTAAGCATGTGCCTTGTCATGAACATATTCTTTAAAGATCACATTGGTGCTTGATTTACGACGAAAAAATGACTAGGAACATGTGTTCATCAACACAAACTAGTAAATGGTTGAAAAAAATGAAAAGAAAAGGAAACCCTACTTTTACTAAAAGCATCTGATAAACTTTTTCTATAAGTAATAGAAACTATATATTGCAAATGAATGAAATAACCCCATTTAAGGCAGTGGGATTTACTGTAATGAGGTTGGATATTTTGAGGGTTCTTGGTAGCCTACAAAACTGTAAGCTTTGAATATCTTCTCCTTATAAGTTGGCATGGGGGACCTTGTGTCTTCTTTTTTTGGTCTGCAAAGCTAGTGCATTTTGAAGCAAACTGGTCAAGAATTCCCTAATCAAGAAATAGTCACTTAATAGCAACTGTAGAGAGAACTAAAAAAAGGGGTCTATTAAGTTAAAACTGTTAAACAAGAAAAGTAAGGGAAGGGGTGGTAGATTCTTGGGAGTGTAGTCCAATGGGGTGTCCTGTTGCTATCATGGGGTGTCCTTAGAATCAGTTCAGCTATTATTATGAGAGGGACTACACCTAAGAATCAATGAAGGACAAGGGGCCATTCTCTCAAAAGGATGAAGTGTGGTGTGGGGAGGGAGAAATTCTCACTCGCCCCATTAGTGGAAACCATACAAAATGGTTCAAACTGGATTGAATTCAATGGCCACAAATCAATCAACCCTCCCTCCACGGCTCCACTTCCAGTCTAAATTACACCAAAAAATGTGAAAAAAAACCTTCCTCTAGTATCATAGGTGAAACCCTAAAACCTACACAATTAACATAGAATTGGAATAAAAAAGAAAGGTTGCTTTGATCATCACTCCTGTCATCAATAAAGTGGTAGCAGAAGCTCTTTTTTACATCAGTTGTTGTACTTTTTTAAATTATTCTCTAATTTATGATACTTTTGACCAATGGTTATTGTGTAAAAAGTGTTAAATGGGATTATTTGTTGTTCCCCTTACAATGAGCTAAATATATATATACAAGTGGTCCCTGGCCTTCCCTTATCTTTTCTTTCTCCAAAGCTGGTCCTGACTCCTGAAAAAAGTATGTACAAGCTTACACAAGAAAGAGAGTTTGGAGAGACACAAAAGAGAGCCAGAAAGATGGAGAGGTGTGGAGGACCACTACACATATATACACTACACTAGAACTACAACTACAACTACAACTACAATAGTCTCTCTTAGATCTTCTGCTTTGCATGGGATCTATGGAATTCCTCCTGTTACCTAAGACAGTTCATCACCTGCATCACAGTTTCCCATTCAATACTTTGAAAAGTTCTCATGAATGTTGGTTGGAGGGGTTAGAGAGGACAATAGTGAGAAGACAAAACAAATGTTGTGTAGCTCTACGAGGCATATATGGAGGACCCATTAACACTATTTAGGTTATGATAACGTAGAGAGTTATTGAAAATTTATGTGGAGTCTGTCTTCAAGTTAAATAATCTTCAATTTTTTAGTCTTTCAATTGTGTTTTTTTTTTTAGCTTCTTTTGTTTTTTTTTAGGAGGACCCATTAACCCCATTTAGGTTAGATTAGCTAGCTTCTTGTGGAGTCTGTGTTCAAGTTAACTCATCTTTAATTGTTATCTATGGTTGTTTAAGCTGTTTATTAATTTTATATTTGAACTTTTTTTTTTTTTTTTGGATGAACAAATATCTCACCCCATGTCATGATATAGCTTTCAAAGTGAGGAATCTGATGGGGTCCTTACAAGGAGTCTAATAAGGAAAGTTATTTGATATATTCCTTCAACACAGTCTTGAAAATGTCGACAGACGATATTGTGTCAATTATTGAGATACATGCCAGGATGTATCGAAGATTACTATATATTCACTTGAAAAAAGAAGAAAATAAGAATGGGGATATTTGGTTAATGTTTTGAAGCGTGCTTCTATATACTCAACAAGGTTTGTAGTTATGATCAAACAACAAAAAAGGGAAGAAACACCTTAGAGGCTTTGCACCAGGCTTTCCATACAAATGTTGCAATGATCATATTCTTAGGAAAGCCAATCAGCAACTCAAAACATCCCTCCTCGAGATCTAATTATATCTAGATCTATCTTTCATGATATAATTCTATACTATTTTTGGCAATGACCATGATGACAAGAAGTCGTTGATCATTACAGAAGCTACTTAAAGAAGTATGATCATAGTTTTCCTTGATTTGATGATCATTTTGTTGGGTTCAACTCCCATGACCCAAACTATATGAAATGAACAAACGTGAAGACCATGTAATAAAAATTACGACATCTCTGATATTTTGGACAATTATACCTCAAGCCACGTCTGCGATAATGGCATCCAAAGAAATCATTAGATGCAGAACACTTGGCATTGTTGGAGATGCTATTATTGGAAGATTAGGTTAACATGATCTCTTTTTAAGACCACATAATGAGAGACAAAAGATAAAGTTTTCTATATTAAGACTTAAAGGAACACCTGGAGCAATGTCGACATCAATCCAAATGAAACAACACAAAAACCAAACCCTATAGTTGAAGAAGAAAAACAATATCCTTGATGCAGTCGTTTTTCGCTCCCTGCTCTAATCTGTTCCCGCTGACCTGTTTGACCTGCACAAGTAGCATACGTGAGCCATAGACCACCATGGGGTGATCGATGACACTCCGATACTAAAGTCGGACAAGGATCTGAGGAAAGTGTAATGTTGTAACAGGGAATTTGTAGCGTACCTTAGCTTACCAACCTCATGTCTTATTTATAGTGCAATGAGTCTTGGGTTAACCAAACCATCGTAGGCGTAGATTAGAGAAGAGATCTTCATGGAGATCCCTCTCTAATTAGGAGTCGTGTTATAGGAGAGAAGTTATCTGTTAGCTCTGTGCTCCTAGATACGTGGAAGATAGTTCCCAATCCGAGAACATTCCATCGAAGGGAGTTTCCCTGTGTGAAAGATACTCTGGTGTTTGCTTCCTAGTTGGAAGCAAAAAGCAGATGTGGTTGTCCATCCGTAGCAGATCCTCGAGATACTTGCTTGAAAAGGGCTTACGGGTATCGTGGATAGCTGTGAGACGTGTGGGCCTAGCATGCTGTGAGAGTCCAGGCCCGCTTGGTGGGCTGAGAATCGCTTGTGCATGATCCATATTGGTTTGTTGCTTGGACCCGTGGTTCCTCGAGATCACCATGACACATGTACGATTAAGGGGTGTGACCGTTTTTATGTATCATCAGCTACTCTCCTCGAGTTAGTGGGGTGTTTAGTCGGCCCACTGCATCATTGAATGGATACATGTACCATCGTGATGATTGGACTTGAAGCGTTAGTTTCGAGTAACGCATTATAATTAATGCGTCTGCTCAAGGAGGGAAAGTTCGATTTGCCTTATAAATATTTACTGTTCTGAAGACAAGCCCTCCATTGTTGTTCGAATCCGTGATAATTTTTCTTCCAATGGCTGACAGTGTCAAAATTATTCCCCAAGATCCGTTATCCCTTACCTGTATGAATATCTTTGATGGCAGCCCGATTAACAAATCTAAGTTGAGCAGGCTTCGTGGTTTGTACCGTATCCTTGATGATTTGCTTATTGTTCCTGCGTCTGGAGTGTTAGGTCTCACAATACCTCCTCATGGGTTCATAGGTTTGCACCGAGGTATGTTCGAGTCTGGGCTTCGGTTTTCGGTGTCGGACGACGTCTGACGCTTCTTTACCCATCTTCGTATTCCTCCTGCTCAAATGGAATCGAGCGGGTTTAAAATACTGTTGGCAACTTTCTTGAGGGCCCATGACGCTGGCCTTCATTTGACTGCGTCGGTGATTCATCACTTGACTGATGCTCGTCTAGATACTAGGGGTATTTGTAGGCTGACTTGTCCCTCTAGTCTGCGACTGACGGTGGGTAGCACCGAATCTTGGGAGAAGCAGTGGTTCTGGGCTTAGCTGAGGGTTACCGAGTCTGACTTGACATCAACCCGTGCTGGCCTGTGGTGGACCAAGGCCGAACTGGAACGTCTGGAAACTGTTATGGACAGGTGGTCTTCCGAGCGAGAGACTGAGAGTAAGCGGGCGGAAGCGGTATGGGCTGTTGAGAAACTACAGCTAGAGGTCGCGGTTGACGAGGGGCTTCGCCGTGCCCTTGAGGCTGAGAGATTGTTGGCGGAAGAACACTCGTACTATGAGGTTTTGCTGAGCGCGGTGGATTTCGATGTGTCGGGTAGGAGGCCGCAAATCTCGTCTGTAGTCATTCGTGGCAGATTGGAGCTTCTAAAACTAATAAGAGGGGAACACCCCGATATTGATCTTGATTTTGCCTGTTATAGGAGGGTCGTTTTTGGGTCGATCAACAGAGGGGAAGGTTCTGGTGCTGCGAGGCTGACAGACGAGGAAGATGTTTTTCCTTAGATTTGTTGTAATGCTCCTTTATGGTTGGATATTATGTAAAGATGTTTTTCTTTGAATGAAAGTATTGTTTTGCTCTGCATAGTGGTGTCTGCTTTTGTTGCTTTATGGTCCGTAGAGTCGTCGTATGTAATGACTCTTCAGTATTGGTGGACTAGCACTGACTTTATCTTCTATTCCTTTGGCCGTTGTGACCCGCATGGAGCGGATTAGGTTCTGCCTGGCAAGTTCGGCGATCATTGTCTGCAGTGAAAGTAATGATCCTTTGGCGTGTCGTCGTCACCAGCGGATAAGCATTGACTAGACTCCCACTTCCTCTACCATTGTGATCCGCGCAAAGTGGATTAGGCTTTGGGCACCAGAAGCCATCGTCATTAGTCACGAACTGACTAAGCTTATCTGGCAAGTTTGGCGATCATTGTCTGTAATGAGAGCAATGATCCCTTGGCGAGTCATCGACATTAGCGAAAAAGCGCTAACTAGACTCCCACTTCCTCCGCCATCGTGATCCGTGCAGAGCGGATTAGACTTTGAGCACCAGAAGCCATCGTCATCAGTCGCGAACTGACTAAGCTTACCTGGCAAGTTCGGCGATCATTGTCTGCAGTGAGAGCAATGATCCCTTGGCGAGTCATCGATATCTGCAGACAAGTGCTCACTAGACTCCCACTTTCCCCGCCTTCGTGATCCGCGCAGAGCGGATTAGGCTTTAGGCACCAGAAGCCATCGTCATTAGTCGCGAACTGACTAAGCTTACTTGGCAAGTTCGACAATCATTGTCTGCAATGAAAGCAATGATGCCTTGGCGAGTCGTCGATATCTGCGGACAAGCACTGACTAGACTTCCACTTCCTTTGCCATCGGGATCCGCACATAGCGGATTAGGCTTTGGGCACCAGAAGTCATTGTCATCAGTCGCGAATTGACTAAGCTTACTTGGCAAGTTTGGCGATCATTGTCTCCAGTGAGAGCAAAGATCCCTTGGCGAGTCATCGATATCTGTGGACAAACGTTGACTACACTCTCACTTCCTCCGCCATCGTGATCCGTACATAGTGGATTAGGCTTTGGGCACCAAAAGCCATCATCATCAGTCGCGAACTGACTAAGCTTACCTGGCAAGTTTGGCAATCATTGTCTGTAGTGAGAGCAATAATCCCTTGGCGAGTCGTCGACATCAGCGGACAAGCGTTGACTAGACTCCCATTTCTTTCACCATCGTGATCCGCATAGAGCCGATTAGGCTTTGGGCAGGTGTTAGAGTCTGACCGTCGTGAGTCGCAACGAACAGCAGTTGAAGTTTTTGTAAAAGCAAAAATATTTTATTGATAATATTTTTTGAGATGCTCTATATTACATTGTCTTCTTTCTCATCGTCGTCGGTGTCTTCCAACCAGTACGTCCTCGGCCTATTGACCTTGGCAGCTTTATAAGGTCCTTCCCAGTTCGGGTTTAGATTTCTCAATTCGGCTTCTTTGGTGTTTTACTGAGTCTTCTTGAGTACCCAATCTCCCACCTTGAATTCGTGTGGCTTGACCTTCTTGTTTTAATGTTGCATCATTCGTTGTTGGTAGGCGGCTATCTTGGTGGAGGCTAGGTCCCATTTTTCTTCAAGAAGGTCTAGTCCCACGCGTAAGGCTTCATCGTTATCCGGTCTGAATTCTTCCGTCCGAAAGGTTGGCACGTCGAGTTTTACCGGAACCATAGCTTCTGACCCGTATGTCAGACCAGTGTTCTAAAAATCGGCCTAGGCGCTAGAAGGTGGAAAACCGCCCAGATTAATGTCTGGGCGGTTCTGGGCGGGTCTAGGCGGGATCTAGGCGGCCTAGGCTGACTCTAGGCGGGGTCTAGGCGGTCTGGGCGATTTTTTTTTTAATTTTTTAATAAGGCTGATTGTGTTCTTATTTTATTTTTCTTTCCTATTTTTTTAGAAATAAACTATTTAATTGTTTTTTATTCAGTATATGTCTAAATGTAGCAAATGATGATTACTTAATGGAATTCTCAAAGGATCTGTCGGTACCAATTTTACTAATGTAGATTTTATCAAACATAACTGAGGTTATTCATGCAATTTGAAGAAAAATAAGAGTACACAAATTCAAATTTATATAAAGTACACATCATGACCAACTTCAGTCATTTGAGTTTTAATAAATTTTGTTCACGATTGTTAATTTTTCATGTTTTTAAATTTTGCATATGTATATTGGCATTAAATTGGATGTAATTGATAAGGTATTATGCTTAACTTTTGTAAATTATTAAAGTTATAATACAAAACCTAAGACCGCCTAGGCCCCTGGGCGCTAGGCACCTGCTCGCCGCCCGCCCAGCGCCTAGCGATTTTTAGAACACTGTGTCAGACGAAGGTTGTTTCCCCAGTAGGGATTCTTTTAGTCGTTCGATATGCCCAGAGTATCCCTAGTAGCTCTGAAACCCATTTTCCTTTAGCCGCGCCGAGTTTCCTTTTGACGGCTTCTAAGATCGTTTGGTTGGTAACTTCTGTTTGGCCGTTGGCTTGGGGGTGTCCTGGTGAGGAGACGTGATGCTCGACTCCTAGACTTTGGCACAATTTTTCTACGTTGCTACCTTCAAACTGAGTTCCGTTGTCGCTAACCAATACCTTGGGGATGCCGAATCTGCAGACAATAGCGGCCCATATGAATTTTTTGATCTGAAAGGTTTGTTCACATTCCTCGCTCCACGAAAATCTTTTACTTCCTCTTAGTATCTTGAAGAATGGGAGGCATTTGTCGAATGACTTTGATATAAATTCGTTGAGTGTTGCTACCATCCCAATCAGGCTCTGATCGTCTCTAATAATGGACGGCGAATTCATGTCGAGAAAAGCTTGGATTTGTTTCGGACCGGCCTCGATTCCCATTTTGTTTACTATATAGCCTAGGAATTTCCCGGACTCGACTCCGAACGTGCACTTTTGCGGGGTAAGTTTCATTCGATACTTTCTGAGTTGATCGAATGCTTCGGCAAGATCTTAGACGTGGTTTGGGCTGCGAAGGATCTTGACCATCATGTCGTCAATGTATACTTTCATATTCCTACAGATCTGTTGTTTGAACATTTGGTTAACCAGTCACTGGTAAGTAGCTCCTTCATTCTTCAAGCCGAATGGCATTGCCCTATAACAGTATATTCCTTTTTTTTTATACGAAAGAGGTTTTCTCTTGGTCTAGAGGGTGCATCAATATTTGATTGTAGCCTACGTAGGCGTCCATAAAGCTGAGGAGGTTGTGTCTCGAGGTGGCATCTACGATCTTATCGATGTGAGGGAGTGAGAAACTGTATTTAGGACATGCTTTATTTAGGTCTTTGTAGTCTACGCACACTCTCTACTTCCCGTTTTTCTTTTTCATGAGAACGATATTTGCCAACCAGTCAGAATATCACGTCTCTTTAATCATGTCTGCGTCGAGCAAACGTTGCACTTCCTCGTTTATGATTGCGTTTCTTTCGGGCGCCACGGGCCTTTTCTTTTGCCTGACAGTTTTTTTCGAGGGGTCTATTTCGAGGCGATGTGTGATTATCAATGGATCGATTCCTACCATATCTTGCATAGTCCATGCAAAGATGTCCTGGTTTCGTTGTAGCAACTCTGTAAGCTGCCCTGCCACCATATTGTCTAGGTGGGAACCGATTTGAATGGCCTTGTTGTTTCGAGGATCGTCGAGGTGGACCGTTACGGTTTCTTCTTCCGGTTGTTCGAGATTGGGCCTTCCCCGAGGGCTTACCGGTGCCTCGTCACCCAATGCTAGTTGTTCTCCTCTTGGGCTTCAGATTGAGCGGAAGGCAGTCTTTACTATTGGGCTGGCTACCGGTCGAGATTTGTCAGATGGCAAAGATGTCATGTATTGGCATTCCCTGGCCTGTAGTTGATTTCCTCTCAACGTACCGATTGCTCGATTCGTAAGATACTTGAGGCACTGGTGCAAGATGGAGATCGTCGCCCCCATCTGATGTATCCAGGGTTTTCCTATAACCATGTTGTATGCCGAAGGCGTATCGATCACAATGAACTTTTGAAATAGGGTCTTATGGGGTTGGTCGCTCCCCTACTGTTATCGTCATTTGTATCTTTCCCAAGGGGAGTTGTTTCCCACCGTTGAAGTCAATTATTGGGCGGCTATCTGGATCAATGTCGTTTCATCCAATCGCATGATGCGTAGCGTGCGAACGAACAGGACGTTCATCGAGCTCCCGGTATCAATCAGAGACCTCCTTATCTCCCAGCTTGCGAGGGAAATTTTTACAACCAAGGCGTCATTATGTGGGCGATGCATGCCTTGGAGATCCTCCTGTGTGAACATTAGAGGCATGGATGAGCCTCGTTTTCGCTCATGTTGCATTGAATGCTCACCACATATAGCCTGAATCCTCATCCCGCGTAGAGCCTTTTTTCTGGACCTACTGGATAGCTCGGACTCATAACATGCTCCATGAAACACATGTATTTTGTCGGGTGGTGATGCTTCGTATCCGGTTCTCGCCGGCTCTTTTCCCAAAGTCAGGGAGTTTTGAGCCTCCTTCGTCGAACTTGACATGTTTGTTGGAGGGTCCATTGCGACTGCCGTCGGCGCAGGGGCGTGAGCTGGATACCCGTGCGCGGCATGAATTGCTCGAAGAGATGGTATAGGGACCGCCTGAACGTTGGACGTGTTCCTTGGTTCTTCGTTGTTACGCGACCTAGTGGTCACCATCTTTCTGGATTTTGGTAGGAAACAACGCTTAGTCTAGAATTAAAAACTATGTCGTCCCCACAAACGTCACCAAACTGATGCAGTCATTTTTTGCTCTCTGCTCTGACCTGTTCCCGCTGAGCTGTTTGACTTGCACAAGTAGCACACGTGAGCCACAAACCACCATGGGGTGGCCGATGAGATTTTGATACTAAAGTCAGACAAGGATTTGAGGAAGGTGTAATGCAGTAACAGTGAATTTGTAGTGTACCTTGGCTTACCAACCTCATGTCTTATTTATAGTGCAAGGAGTCATAAGTTAACCAGGCCATCGTAGGCGTAGATTAGGGAGGAGATCTTTGTGGGATCCCTCTCTAATTAGGAGTCGTGCTGTAGGAAGGAAGTTCTATGTTAGCTCCGTGCTCCTAGATATGCAGGATATAGTTCTCAATCCGAGAGCATTCCATCGAAGGGAGTTTTCGTGTGTGGAAGATACTCTGGTGTTTGCTTCCTAGTTGGAAGCAAAGAGCAGCTGTGGTTGTCTGTCTGAAGCAGATCCTCGAGATATTTGCCTGAAAATGGCTTACGAGTATTATGGATAGTTGTGAGACGTATGGGCCTAGCATGCTGTGAGAATCCGAGCCCGCCTGGTGGGCTGGAGTTGAGCAGATTTAGAATCGCTCGGGCTGGATCCGTATTGGGTTGTTGCTTGGACCTGTGATTCCTCGAGATCATCATGACACGTGTACAACTCAGGAGTGTAACCATTTTTATGTATCATCACCCCATATACCCAGTCACCCACTAATCTCAAAATGTTGTCATTGTTTCCTAGTATGGATCATCAACTTGCTCCGGAGCAAAGGTACCCATAGTGGGAGGCGATTGTCTTTCTTTATTGGGAAGAACACTTCGCTCTTTGGGAATTAGGTCAGATATTGTAGGCAGTAGGCACCACCAAGAATATAGAATGGCTCAATGGGTTTCTTAGTTTACCAAGGGGTTTCTTGTGGTATGCACCTTAGCACAAATTATTGATACAACCAAGTTGTTAGCTCTGTCCAACCACTTCAGGTAAAGAAAAAGGAAAAATCTAGGATGCCTGGTACCCTGCCTGGTGGGTGCTAAGCATCGTTGATTTGCGTCGAGATAAGTGTAACACTTGTTTTGATGCAAAATCAACGGTGCTGACACCCACCAAGCATAGCACCAGGCACCCTAGTCGTACTCAAAGAAAAATTATGAGAACAAGAACAACAACCATTGTGCATGTCGAACTGATATTTAAGTTTCAGGAGGCACACAATTCGCCAATGTCCCCATCTGAAATATTGAAATCGAAACTAGGATACCTCACAACACGATTTCTGGGAATTAATTTAGATTTTAGAGTAACCACCATCACCGACTCTAAGCACTTTTTTTTTTTTTAAAGATTATGAGATGACATATACATCCATCAAAACCACTATAGTAGATTTTATTTTTTTCTAGAGTGAGGCTAGAGAGCGAGGAGAGGGACGTGGCGGGGTGGGAGCCGTCCACCCCGCTCTGGATGCGTGCCGCAATTTTTTGTGCACGCATCCCGAGCGGGGTGGACGGCTCCCACCCCGCCACGTCCCTCTCCTCGCTGGTTTCCTCGACATTTAGAATTCCCCATTTTTCTATTAACAGATAAACGATACAAACAAACCAAGAAAAAACAAACATCAGACTGGGCCATACAATTATTGCCTACATTTTTTACACCAAAAAGCTTTCATAGTCACATCGTTCTGTTGGACAATCTTGATTATCGACATTGATAAACCTATGCTGGTGTATTATTATCCTATTTTACAGTTGATGCTCATAAAAAGGCTCACAAAAATGTTCTCTTCACCATCTGACATATTTCTGTCCTCGCTCTACTAATAATTTTTTAAAATAAGATTAAAAGAATAAAAATCCCGCCAAAAGTTACACTTGTCCTACTCTTTGTGAAAGTCCAAGAAATACAGCAGCAGATGAGATTTGTACTTCCAGATCGGCAACATCAACGTCATGACCACCTTCAACTAGCCCCCACCTGTCAACCTGCATCAGAGGCACGAGTGACCATTTAGTTAAGGAATGAGACAGATGCATGAAATGACCAAAGATGAACAAACAATAACCACCTGCATATCTTCTTCGAGTCTAATCAACTCAATGGCTTCCTCAATTTGCAGCCTCCCACAGTAAATTCCAATAGCAATGATTAGTGAGTGTGCTGATGCAGCCATTGCATCAATAGCAGCCAATTCAGTGTCATTTGTTTTCTTGAGAAGGCTCTCAATGGCATTGGTGAGACCATCCTCTTGTTTACCACCAAAAAAGCTAGAGTACGTTACAGGCTTAAAACCAAATTCGGACTCTACCCAATTAAGTAGTGGGTCAATTTTCTCAACCTGCCATTCTGTGTATCACAGTGGATCATTAGAGCCTGAAGATAAAAAGCATTTTCTATAAAAGATACAATTCAAATCCAGAGTAATGTTCGCAATGGAAGGCACACTACTCGCAATGGAAGGCACACTACATCAGTGATATATGGATGATAAGTTGCGAGTCCCTAACCCTTGGCTTTCAAAAACAGACATGTTGAGATTGGTTTGTTTGAGAAGCATCAATGGTGTACAAACAGCAAATCATAGAAACTTAACTTCAACTCATATCACTGTTTGTCACAAATTGTGTCATGATTTAGTTTGATCGCAATGTCAGGATTATGCCACTCAAAATTGCCGGTACCAAAAAGTTAAATTTTCAAATCACACTTCAGGCTGACACTCATGGGCGGATCTATGTGTTAAATTTTCCTAAGTTACTCATATTTTTTACATTGTCCCCTTTAAAATTTTATATTCCCCCCCTTTATGAAATCTTGACTTCTAACTCCACTTAAAATTAAAACAATAAATATATTTTTTTTAAACTCCACCCTCACCAATCCCAATCCCACTCAATTTCTCTATTTTTTTAATATCTTTTTTTTTTTAATTCCCACCCACCCTCTCTCTTTCTTTCTCTTTTTTTAATCTCTCCCTCACTCTCTTAATTCCTACCAACTCATTTTAATCCATTCACCCCCTACACACGCTGAGAGCAACAAAGAAACCAGAAGAGAGGTACCATACATGGTGGATTTGCTTCCATGTGATCATATTTATATTAAAAATTTTAATTGGGTTGGAGACCGGCCGAGGAAAATTTACATCATCATTGGTTTTCTTTTGTTTTGTTAAAAAAATAAAGAAAAGAAAGAATTAGGATTATCTTACCTCAGACTCAGCTAGCATATGGTGGTAAGAGTGATAAAAGATTAGTTAACACATTAGATTAATTGGGTTGGTTGGGATCTGATATGCTTTGCTTTCTCTCTGATCTTTCAAAATTAAAAATAATCATTTGGGTTTGGGGCAGTTGGAAAAACACGATGGTCGTAGGTCGATTCAGCTAAGCTTTTGTTTGTATGCTTCACATGAGCTAGCCCAAAAAGGAAAGGCTCTCTCTCTATACACACATCTATTTCCCTTCTGAGAAGACATACAAGAATAAGAAGACAAAAGAGAGTGGGTTGGTTGTGTAAGTGTTATCCTCGGAGGCTCAGACTCAGGAGTGAGTTTCAAAGAAGAGGAGACAGACGGACAGATAAAGCAGGAGGAGAAGATGAAGGAGGATTCCAAAAATAAAATTGTTGTCCGACAAATTTACTTGAATCCATCCTGTCCAGTCAAGCTACTGCTGCTACTACTCTTTGGACTTGGACTATACCGTCCTGCTACCTCAAAGCCAGAAAGAAAGCAGAGGTCTGCTCCTCGCCAACTCTCATCTTATACCACTATGTCTGCTTCAGTTTTCTTCAAGTAAAAAGGGAAGCTCTTAATTAGCTAGCTACAATTGAATTAATCATGCCATGTATATTGTTTGTATGGTTGAATTAATCAACATTTTTTCACGATCACACCATGTCACCCTGATTGCAAAATAATTGTAAAAACCCAATTTTTTTGCATTTTCGTAAATAGTTATGTAGTGTTTGCCCCCCTTTATCTGCAATTCTGGCTCCGCCCTTGACTAAGATAAATTGAGCACGGGTTTCTGATAATTCCATTTAATATATCCAATAATATGTTCCACATTGTTTTCTAAGCAACAATATAAATTAAAATCACTTCTAGATAGAATCTTATTCAAGCTGAGTACTACAGAATAAAAAAAAAAGACATTGAAAAAAGATCCAAAAGTTAATAAATGGGGCAGGCCGAAAATCACATACCATACACGACTCTTGTTAACTCATTGTCCCCTGGAGAACGGCAAAAGACCAAATCTTGATGAAAATTTTTCATCAAATTCTCAATAATTTTTGTCCTCATGAGTGGAACCCTCTCCAAAGCAGTACATGCAAGTTTCATGAGAGGCATCATAAAAGGTCTGATCCCATCATCTTGCTACCAGAAAGAAACACATCATTAGAAGCACAAAGGCACTTATTTGACAGAGAACAAAAGAATGTTCAAGGCATAAGGCAACCACACCTGGTATTCCCACTCAGCTGCAATGGCCTTAGCTAGAGAATGAGTAGGGAGCTTGAGGGGTCTTTTGCCAGGGGTCTTAAGAGTTCTATAATCAAGCATAACATTCCATCCATTTCCATCATCAGCCTCCCTCGTGGTGACATTCTGGTAAAATCGCTTGCCTACAACTGACCCTGTCATGAATGACATTGGCATTGTGATTGACGATGGATCTCGTGCACTAGATTTATGTGTCTTAACATAGATGCTATCTTCTGTCTTTATTTTCTCCTCTTCCCTTGCTTCTCCAGATGAAAATGTGAAGGATGACAAATCACTTTCTGGTTCAGATTTCTCAACTGCAGTCACAAAGCTGAAGTCACATGTGACGCACAAATCAAATACTGAGAGAGGCCATAATCAGTGAAAATTACAATGAAAATGATAATTTATCAAGTTTTCCATCCAGCACACTCCAAGTAGTGGAGTTCAAAGTATAGCGCAAAGTTCAGATACCCTCTCCCAACCATATCAGACTGATACAAAACCTACTCTTAGACAGAAATATTCATATACAAACTACATGTCCCTTCCCATAAAAATATAAACGAAAACACTGTACTTGAAGGTAGAAATTGAACATTAAGTTTAGAAGAAGGTTCCCTCTTTCACCTCCTACCTTACCTTGCATATTGTTTACAAGGTTAGAGATTTATCAATGAGCCTGTCTTTCAAATATGATCCTTTAATATATAGGCCATCTCCAAAGAATTTTAGCTCATTCTGATATTCAAAGATGATCATCTGTTTTTATTGTCAACTTGAAGATCAAATTTGAAGTGACTAGAAATTTCATAATGAATTGATATAATCACGGGAGGTGGTTTACAAAGTGAAGAGTTGACGCTCAAAAAAGCTCAGGTCGACTTGACATTCCTTACCACCTAGACAAATTGAGACTTCTCCTGAACATTTTATATTTCTACAAACAAACTGATACATTTCATTGAAGAGGTAACATCCCACTCAATGCATTTTGATATATACAGCTCCACAAAAAGTGGTTCAAAACATCGAGGAGTTACATACCATCGTCAACATTAGGTTTAGATACGATGGGGATAGAACTTTTAGATATGGTTATTTACCATTTACGTGGAAACTAGATCATCCTAAACACCAATAACCAAAAAAATAAAGTAATTCTCATATAGGTGCCAATGCCAAAATCAAATATTTTCTAGCCCCTAAAAAAAGGTGTTAGAGTTTTAACAAGACATGCTATAAGATTGGTTGAGTTACTTTTCAGGGAGAGGAATTATAAGTTGATACTTGACCCTATCTTAATTCGATGCATCAAAACAGCAGCTTGAACCTTCTATTGTTTTGTTCAAAGACTGAATGGTTGACTAGTTGAGTTGTATAGTTAAGTGAGCCAACAAAACTCAAATCCTTGTGGCGTCATTTGTGAGTTCACTAAGTTGTGAGTCACTTGTGACTCTAAATATCCATAGAGCTGCCATTGCCTAATACAATTACATACTGTACATTGAAGGGATACCAAATTAACAAAATGAAACAAATTAAGTACAGCGTATATTACACACACTCTATTTTGAATTTCTTATATTCTGATTTTTAACTGTCTTTTAATATTTTATCCATTGAATTCCAACAAACAACTAAGGCTTGTGCCTCATTTCCTCCTCAAGCCTTATGAAAGTTTTGACCTCAGTTCTGATTAAGATATTTTAAACCTTGGGAAGAAGTAAAAGCCACAAGGACACAGAGGAACCCCAAAATATTTCCCCAATTTACAATGAAATCTTAAAATTAAACTCCCTTGAAACAAACATGACCGGACACGTGTAACACAAAAATAGAGCCAAAACATCCTTCTTGACTTGGTCCCCAGTGGAATGAAGCTCCCAAAAAGTGTTTGTTGCTTTCAATTCAAACCATCCGCATTATCACGTAAGGAATAAGACACACGTCACCTTCTCCCTCTTGAAAAGGCTTGGCACCTCCAAATTCAAATTTGGGTACTATTTCTATTGACCATTCAAACCAGCCACAAATTTTAGCAATTTGCTAAAATGTATCTTCGGAAATGCATCAAAACTTCTACTCTTCTTTACCTTTCCCTTGAAAATGTATCATCACATGCTCAATTTGTTTCAAGTTTATCTAATACATCATATCTCACTTTGTTGACATCCACTCTCAATTAGTTATAAATTGCAAGCTCGAAACTCACTAGCAAAGTTCTGCGAATTTTCATCCGTGTCATTACCTGGAGTAAGTTCTACTGTAGAATAGCTAGGAGCATTAGTTAAGTGGCTAGTTAGGTTCATCCGACATGAGACTAGGTAGCAGCAAAAGATCACCGATCAACCTTCGGGCATACAAGAACGGTATTGTAGCCATTAGGCATTATTTCAATTACTTAACAGGATTGAAATAATAAATAATACGGACAATAATAGAAACTTTAGAAAAAAGGACAAAAAAAAAAAAAGAGTCCACCTGTAGCTCAGCTAGTTTAACATTCCCTCCTTTGTTGCAAGGTTAAAACTGACTAGCCATGTACGTTTGGGCCTGACATCGATTAAGCGGTGTGGTTGTTATCTGGAGCAAAAACAAGTCCTCATGCGACATAGAGGCAACATGGCAACAATTGTCGACTAAAATTGGCGAATGAAAGAAAGTGAAAAAATATATATATGCTTAAAGGGTGTGTTCTCAAACCATACCATAGGCTTTTTTTCTTTCCAAAAATACTATTTTCCTCCAATAATAGAAAGCGGTCCAAATTGCACTTAGCAAGATCTTAGTAAGTTCTAGTCCATGTGTGTGTGTGTGTGTGTTTTTTTTTTCTCATTTGTAACACAAAAATGATCTATCTCACCACCTACTCATTCTTCAATATGCATACAGTGAGAGCCCAAGCTTCCGCGGATCTTCCCATTGCTTGGAAGCTTATATGATCATTTTTTTTATTTTTGACTCCCAATAAGAGTTCCTTTCACCTTTCTCTCACACTAGCATTCTGCGATTGTCAGCCAAGAGTATTTATGATGTAATTAGGATAGTAGTAGTATTAGCAATAATAGTATTTTAGGCACATTAAGAATTTTAGTATTATTAGGTAGCGCTGAAAACCGAACCGACGGTTCAGTTTTTCACCTAAACCGTGAACCGACTTAGGTCGGTTTTAAAATTTTCAAACCGAATCGACCATTAACAAAACCGATCTGATTCTAATTTATGCAAACCGTAACCGAACCGAACCGACCGACTATTTTAAACATATTGTATTATTTATATATAAAATATATATTATTTATTATATATATTTGGTCGGTTCGGTTTGGTCGGTTAAAATCACATAGAAACCGAAAACCGAACCGACTACTTCGGTTTTGAATTTTTTAAAATCGAAATCGATCCGAACCGAATTTAAACCGAACCAATCAGTTCGGTTTGATCGATTTTTTGTTCAGCCCTATTATTAGGACAGTGTTTCCTATTAGGTTTAGGGTTTGTTTTAGAAGTTAGGACAATTATATATATGAGCATAGGTTGATCATTGTAATTTGATTTTTGATGGAATAAAAAATATTTTCTTTATCAGTTATTTCTATTTATTTTATCGTTGTTATTTTGAATTATTATGTTATTACAATTCTTGTTTAGTTAATTTAGATTATCGTTTTTTTAAAATTCTACCAATTGGTATTAGAGCTGAATGATATTGCTTGATTGAATTTGAATTTTTTTTTTAAGTTCGAAGAAAGACGATTGTAAAAATAAAACTCCCACAGCTAGAAAAGAATTGAAATAGCGGTGGAGAAGTTGAATTTGATATTTGAGGAATGATGGATAAGATATTCGAGAATACCTTTCATGCAACATAAAGGCCGTAGGACAGACCCAAGAAGCACCACCGTCACCGACACTGCTGTAGGGGCCCACACTCAGTACCGTTGACGGCGGCGCAGTCACTGCACAGTCCGCCATCCAGGTCAGTTGATCTGCTACACCTTCAATCGATCGCCAGAGCCACACTGAAGTTACAGTCGATCGAAGACAACAAGCTGGAAATGCAGCATCCGCCATCCCCATCTCCCGTTTCCTTCGATCGACCTCCCCCCATTGATCAAAACCTCCAACTCCGTCACTTCCCTTGTTTGCTACCATCGATCAACGACACCATCCCCTCTATTGATTGACATATCTAGCTACCTTCCCTCAGCATCGACTGTCCCTCCCCTCTGTCCGCTAGCCCTCCGTCGGTCAATCAACACCTAGTAAGTCGATCACACCTCCTCCCTCCCCTTGCACCCACAATTGGTCGACCAACCACTTCCCCTCTCACTAGCTCACTTGATCAACAACCCTAACACCCTCATCCTCTTTTGAAGCCCCCTCCCTTCTCCCCTAATTCCTCTGAAGAAAATCCCTCCCCATCGCATCCCTCACACCATTCTTCTTTCTGTTTCAACAGTCGAATGGGGAAGGGAGATATTTTTGTCTCAAGTCTCTACTAAATAATTTTATTTCAGTCCCTGCCCAAACGTGTTCACTTAAGTCCCTTAACCCCTCTTGTTATTTACACCCCACTCATCCATCAGTACCACTACAAGGATCTTCCCTTTCTAATTATCATGGTCAAGTTATTCATCACCACAGGTTGAGTTATGTGCCACAGCAGGACACATTTTCAGAGACAATTTTGTAGCTCATTTTCAGAAATTGACACACCCCCACATTGAAATTTTGAATTGGTTCACCTTCGAGCCGGGGTCTTCTCTACTACTTTCTATTTGGTGGCTCCTTTCGACTTTACGTGTTTGGGTTCACAACAATTACAGAGGAAAGATTAGAGGACACTTCATATTCTGTATTTTTGTTACTGCTTGTGCTCCTATGACTTCCATGGACTTCAAGCTCGAGGACGAGCAATCAACCTAGGGAGTTTGATGTAATTAGGATAGTAGTATTATTAGCAATATTATTTTAGGCATATTAAGAATTCTAGTATTATTAGGACAATGTTTCAGGTTTAGAGTTTGTTTTAGAAGTTAAGTTAGTTATAAATATGAGCGTAGGTCGAACATTGTAATTTGATTTTTTATGGAATAAAAGTTATTTTGTTTATTAGTTATTTCTGTTTATTTTATCATTGTTATTTCAAGTTATTTCAATCTTTTTCAGTTTATTGTGATTATCGTTATTTTAAATTCTATCAATTTAGCTTACAAAGACACATTACGGGATTGTGTTTTTTTCATCAAAGCTCTCACATTCTCAAATCTCTATCTCACTTTTATTTGTTTATTTCTTACAATCAATGTTTTAAAAAGTGTTTTCCAGTACCGAGGCAATCAAGCTTTTTTCAATGCAAACCGGTGTGCTGATGCGTACACTTCAACTTTTCAGAAAAAATGATGAAAAAGAATATAAAAAGGACATAAACAAATTAATAAAAGTATGAACAAGGGATAACATGAAACCAATCATAAAAGTAGTTGAAGTGTTAAAGAATAAAAACAATGATGCTCATTATTACCGCATTCATTGAAGCGAATTTTTAGCAGCTTCGCATCAATCGCCTTTTTAAAACAATGTTTACATTTTTTTTAGAGAATTTCATTCATAATCCAATATTGATTACAACACAAACAACCTGCCAACAACACAAAACGAGCACAAAAAGAGAACGACCCCTATAGTGCTTCTTTCTTCTAGAGATTTATAACTAACCTTACCACCTATTAAACAAGGACTACATATCATCCAAATCCAGGTCCTTCAACACCGCATCCAAATCCAGGTTCTCCAACACCGCATCAAAATCCAGGTCCTCCAACACCGCCTTCGAGCTAGCCTTGCTTTCAACCTCAACATCAAAGCCTAAGACCCCCGAAATTGGGAATATCAAATCATCTGGACCGTCTTCTGAACTAAATTCTTGGTTTGACTCCCCTTGAACAGCCCCCCACGGGGCCTGTATTCGTCTTGAAATCTTACCATCAATCAAAGAGTCTGTTTCGATGAGGTGAGATGGAAACCTTATTCCCCCCTCGCTCCAAGCCCCTAAAATTTTAACTGTCATCCTTCGCCACCCTAAGCATCCATATTCCATCCCTAAAGAACATCCTTTTTTTTTTACAACCATCATTCCTATTTGTGTCAGGAGCTCATCCTTCCTGGGGTTCACTCCAACTAAATTATCTCAAAGTTCATTGCTTCCTCTAAGCTTGGCAAATATCCCATTGATCTATCTTCTTCTCATGCACCGTTCAATTTCCACTGCTTTTCAAGAAGTTGTCATCCCTTGGTATCTTGTTTGATTTTTCCTTCTTCGACCAACTATATCCATGATCCCCAATTTTAAATTGCTTGCACATTCTTTGCCTTCTCTAGAAGTTGTTCATTACACTGGTTTTAGCCCGAGATCTCACTTTCCTTTAGATTCTCTTCCCTCAATCGACAATGACCACCACGAGTTGTGGATTTGAACTATCTTGCTCCACATCTCTGTGGATGGTTTCTGTTGCCGTGGATCATCAGTTTCTCCCTTTAAGGTTTTAGTGTAAATGTACCTCCCCCGCCCCCCCCCAAAAAAAAAAAAAAAAAAGAGCACCGTAAACATATCGGCATGTGTGAAATTTAAGTATGATTGCAAGGAGATTTGCTAGGTGCACATGTCCAAAAGCTTTGCACAAATTTAGTGTATTCTAATATTTCTAAGAGTGCTTCTGTTGTGTATTCCACTTAATTCATACATGTTTGAGTCTCTGATAAGGTTGTGCTCAGGTTTTCATGCCCATGTTGCCTTGCAATGTTCTCTGGATCAGGACCAGCCTACTGTGTCCTTCCATGGCAACAAAAGGGTGCACATTGTGGTCTATAATTATTACTCCCAAAAAACGAAAAATTTCTGAGATGAGATTTTTCGTATATATTTCTAAAAACTTCAACAGTCATCCACCTTCACCTCTCTCCTTCCTTCAGCAAACCAAAAGGGTTGATAGTTTTCATTCAAAACATTAATTCTCATGTAACATTTGGATTCAAACCAGCTGATCCTCGCATTCTCCACTGAGTTATTCTTGATTTGCATTTCCTGTTTTTCATCCCAAACTATGGAAGAATTTTGCAAGGAAATTGGGTAGTTCTAAAAAAGAAGTAGTTGTTGGTTATAGTCCAACTTCAATTTCCAACCATCTCCTTGGTTGTTAAGTTCTACCATGCTCGGTCTCCCCATAAACTTAACCACTCTGTCCATTTCCAATAAAAACAAAATTCCCCCTATGATGCAAGTTCTACATAACGCCTTTCTCCTCATTAGCCAAACTCAGTAATATGTCCTATTTTCCTATTGCATAGAGCATACAATCTAAGAATGTGACCAGTCAATCTCCATTCCAATCATTTTTTTTCACATCTTGACTCTTGACTCCTCGCCTACGTGAATGATGTCCCATTCCAAAACTCTTCTATGCTTACAACCTATTTTTTTAATAAATAAAACATTGGTATTAGAAACCCCAAAGACTGAAAAAAGGATACAAGTGAGGAAGAAGCTCAAAGACAAAAAAGAACCAGGAATTACAACAAAGAAAGCAAAAGGAGGGTTAACACTAAAAATAACTCCTTAAGCGCCTGTAACCATGCTATCCCACTTGGTGCAAGAGCACTGAAACAGGCTGAGAAGGGGACACATCCCAAGCAATGGCCCATTGAGTGGACATCGCTTTAATCATGATCCACACGATGGCCAAATTCAAGTGTTTACCACCACAACTCTGCTATTTCTTTATTTCCAGATAACCCAGAGAGTGATAAGCAGAAGTCTGTCCCATATCAGAGTGATAAGCAAAAGTCTGTCCCATATCCATCGTTGACGGGGAAAGGGACGTTGATTTCCATTTAGGAAACCATTGCACGAGATTACCATTTGGAAGGAATAACCGATGCGTTTTATTTGCAATTGTTCCAGATAGAGGTGGCAAAGGAGCAATGCAGAAATAAATGATCAATGCTCTCCGATTCAGTTTCACACATGATACATCTGTTGGGGATGATTAGGGTTTGCTTGGCCAAGTTGTTAATGGTGAGGATCTTGCCATGTTGAAGGGTCGAAAGAAAGAAATTGTGGCGGGGAGGTGTTTCCTTTTTCCAAAAAAAAAAAACTCATCTGAAAAGGGGATGCAAGAGTGGGGGCTACCTTGCACAGTGGAAAGCGCCGGAAGACAAAGTTTGTTGCAAGTCCTTAACAGAAAACTTTCTAGTTTTATGGTCTCACAACCACTTGTCGTCTTCTCCATCTAAACCAACTTGCTCAAGGAGGCTTAGTAACCCAGTCATGCTACTAACCTCTTGATCCCTCGGGCCACATCGGAGGGAAAGATCCCAAGAAACCAAGGAGTTGTTGATAGAGTAGTACTTGGAAATAGGTCCCATTCATCTATGGCTGACGAGGTAGATATCATGAAACCTATCTTTAAGAGATTGAGAATGAAGCCAGTTATCAGTCCAAAATTCCACCCTGCTACCTCTACCAACTCAGAAAGAAAGGTAAAGTTGGAAAGCACATCTGAAGTTCAAAATTACCCACAAATGAGCACAACCATTCAGGAGTTTGGACTCCTTGGTAGACCAGCCATGGTTCTCAATTTTCAGTACGATCATCTTCCACAAAGCCTGAGCTTCAGTTCCGAAATGCCACAACCACTTCCCAAATAAGGCTTTGTTGGTGTTACCCTGCGTATCCCTAAATCACCTTGACCTTCTGCCTAACAAAAAGTTTTCCAATTGATAATGTGGTACCTTGACCTTATGTCTAACCAAAGAGAGAGTGAAGACTGGAATATCAACCATCATACCATCATCAAAGTAAGGCGACACGCCTTAGATAAGTAGTCTATCCACGCCAATTTAGAGTGTAATTATTTTATAACTTGGTCTCACATGGATCAACTTTTGTATATGTGAGCAAGAGGAAGGCTGAGGTACTGCAGAGGTAGGACAGCATGATTGCAGCTCAAAACAGAAGCAAGGGAGCAATGTTGTCAACTATTCCAACCGGGTGAATGACAGTTTTGGAGAAATTAATTCTCAGCCTAGACACAACCTCAAACCAGATAAACGTCTGCACACTGAAGAATGGGAACTTGAGTACCTCCTTCCTTAACTTGGAAACGTTTGAAGAGGTGATTCTCGTAGGCTTGAGCATCATTCTCGAAAGGGTTTCCCAAACTAAACTAAGCATTTAAAAGAGTATTCTGTTGTGATGTGTATTCCACTTATTTCACACATGTTTTGGGTTTCTTACTTTCTTATAAGATTTGAGCTCAGGATTTTCATGCTCCTGTTGTCATGCAATGCTCTTTGGTCCAGTTTACTATCTTCTTTCCGTGGCTCCAAACGGGGATATATTATTACTCCAAAAAAAGAACAAAATTTCTGAAAATATTTGTATGAACCTATGTTGTCCAGGGCATCACCAAGGCTCTATTTTTTTTCTTCAAAGTGTCTTGTCCAGGCTACCAGCCTTTGAGGATGCCACAGAACATACATTAGTCAAGGCGAGGGTTACCGCGCCAAATTCTCTACCTTTTACCGCACAACAGCACCTCCGCTTGCCATGGCTTTGATGGCATGCTTTGACGGCTCACGCCACGCCTCACATCTCCTTTGACAACATAGGTGAGAGCTTCAACACTCAACCACCTTCATCCATTTCTCCGCCTTTTGCATTCCCTTCATTCAATCATTGAAAGTAAGACTTCAACCAGCCAAAAGGGTTGCTAGTTTTCCTTCAAAACTTTAATTCTCGTGTACAATTTCGAATAAAGATAAACCAAACCAGCTAATCCTCACATTCTCCACTGGGAACAGTTTCTTCTTGATCTTCATTTTTGTTTCATCCCAAACTACGAAAATTTGGCAAGAAAATTAAGAAGTTGTAAAACAGAAGCATTTGTTGGTTCTTGTCCCACTTCCATTTCCAACCGTCTCCTTTGTTGTGAAGTACTCAATTCCACATAAGCTTATCCATTTTGTCCATGTCTAGTCAAACAAGGCCGCACATGATGCAAGTTCCAGAGCACCCCTTTCTCCTCATTAGCCAAACTCATATAACATATCCTATTTTTCCTATTGAAAGAGCATTCAATATAAGAAATCTGACAATTTAATAATCTCCTTTCAAACTTTTTTTTGCACATCTTGATTTTTTGCCTCATTGGCGCAACTTAAATGATATCCCCTTCCAAAATTCTTCTTCACATACTTGAACTAAAAAGCTTTCTTGGGCACCTTTGCAACCACTCTTCTCCAACGTCATACTTTTTAAATTGTATTACTAATTATTCTCCGGATATTATCATACTCCCTTAACAGCTTAACCATAAGAGTCTTATCATAATGGAATGATCTTGTGCCGCCAAATCTGAATCGTTTTTAGTCAACAAAGAACAATTAATCATTCACATTATTCTAACTGATAACTACTAACTGAACTAGACTGTTTCTACTCTTAACCAAGCTATCATTCAACTTAAAAAGACACAAACTGGTGTGAATTAATAAACCAAGCATGGAGACATCAGTTCAATCTCTTTATGAGCATGGATATGGAGAGGTGAGTACAAACTTTATTCACAATTGCAAGCTAGTAAGTAGTTCAGAAGTTAATTGAACACCTTTTTTTTTTCTTTTCTTTCATTGGATTCGTTTTTTTCATATCTCTCTACTATTTAAATTGATTAAGCTAGGCATGCTTCGAATATTAACTCAAATAAATTAATCCCTATATAACAAACACAAATCAAAATACAATATAATGTGGTTCAACTGACCTTCTCAACAAAGGGTTAGATCGGAGGAGAGTCGTAAGTGTAGGAAAAAGGAACATTCGGTCGAAAAGATAAGCACGACCCATCACTACAATCAATCAAATTAAAGAGCTGAAAACATATTTTTTTTAAATTGTTAAGCAGAAATAGAAAGAAAGGTCTCCTAATTATGAAGAGAGTTTCTTCAACGATTCCATCTTCTTCATTAAAACATAATCACATCACTAATCAATAATGGATCTATCGAGATTATTTAATTACCTCTAAGACAACCACCACCACCAACCTTGTGTGTGGGAAATGGCGGGAGACGCGATGGGGTTTATACGAGGAGAGGAGACCTAACTGAACTGAAGCACCTCTTTTAAACCCCTCCAATCTAAACCATAAGTTTTCGCATTTCCTTATTTGCCCTCCATGGACCGTTAACAAATCTGCTTGAATTGAAAACTCAATTCCTCACCACTACACTTGTCAGTCACGTCCTCTGCTTCCTTCTTCACTTTGATTCAGTATTTGAGGTTTGGGGGGTGAATACATAGAGAGAGCAAAGTCCATCTGTAGGCGAGTTATAATCAGTTTCGGGCTCAGAGCATCCACAGTAAGGGGTACAAATGCATTTTAAAAAAAAAAAAAAAAAAAAAAAATTGTACCTCTAAACGGGATGTAAAATTTTTTATTACAAACATTTGAGATGGTGTGTGGCTCAGATGGCCTCGTCGTCCCTATGCACACTCTCTGTTAGCCGGTGTTAAATTTGATGCCCACCGACAGTAATGAGCACAGTTAAAAGTTTTTTGGACTCACACACCCACACCACAGACCCAGCTTACTGTGGATGCTACGAAGAGGAACATAAAACTAACGGGATTAGGTATTGGGGGTAGTATGGGCAATTTATCTGTTAGTTAGGGGTGTATGGTAGTGACTAAATGACACGACCACTTCTGCTGAAAGACACCACCACCCCTTTTTGTTGAATCTGCTGAAGAACACCTCCTCCGCTCACCTCCTCTTCTCTCTTCATAGGAGCAACACCATTGCTGCCATCGGGCGCACTACCACGCCCCGTCCGCCGGCTGCACCACGTCTTCTATCTTCCTCTTCTTATTTATTCTTGTTTTTTTTTTCTTCTTGGTGATGGTGCTTGATTGAGAAGAGAGGGAGAGAGGTAACAATGGCGGGGTGATGCTTGATCGAGAAGAGAAGAGAGTTTCTTTTTATTTATATTGTTGGTATTCTTCAATAGGCGGTGGTGTCTTTCAAAAAGTAGGGCAACGACGATGCCCTTCACCAAATTAGTCGTGTCATTTAGTCATTGCCTTTATGATTTGAGTATTTTCTAACCAAGCTTAGGGTCAATCCAACACCACCATACAAAAAAGAAGACTTTATCTCCTCTTAGGTGTTATAAAAGAACAACAACAATTGTATTCAATTGTATGTGAAGTGATAAGATGAGCTGGTATATATTAAAGAAAATTCTTCAAATGTTTATGGGCAAGGTGCGAAAATTGACATTTAACACCATCATGATGCAGTCAATTTTCACTTCCTGCTTGATTTGTTGACTTACACAAGAAACGCACGTGAGCCACGGACCACCGTTGTAGTGATCGATGGCACTCCGATACGAATGTCAGACAAGGATCTGAGGAAGGCTTAATGTTGTAAACAAGAAATTTGTAGCGTACATTAGCTTACCAACCTCGTGTCTTATTTATAGTGTTGGAGTCCTGGTTCGACCAAGCCATTGATGGCGTAGTTTAGGGAAGAAGATTTTCTGGGAGATCCTTCTCTAATTAGGAGTTGTGCTGTGGAGGGAAGTTTTCTTGATAGACTCGTGCTCCTAGATACACAGAAGATAGTTTCCAATTGGAGTGTTATCTATAGATGGAAGTTTTTATGTACGACATATACTTTAGTATTTGATTCCTAATTGAAGGCAAAGTGTTGTTGGATTGTTTGTCTGAGATTGATCCCCGATATATTTGCCTTAATAGGTCTTACGGGTATTGGGGATGGCTGTGAGACGTGTGAGCTTAGCAGGCTGTAATAATTCGGGTCCGTCTGGCAGACTGCGATATGCAGGCTTGGAGCCGCTTGGGCCAGATCAGTATTGGGCTGACGCTTGGACCTGTTATTCCTCGAGATCATTATAACATGTGTACGATGTAGAAGAGATGACGTTTCGATGTATCATCAGCTGCTCTCCTCGAGTTAGTGGGCCATCATGTCGGTTCACCAAGTCTCTGAAAAGTAAATCTACCATCGTAATGATTGAATCTGAAGCGTCGTCTCGAGCAACACATAACATTAATGGATACACAAATGCTCAAGGAGAAGAGGTACAATCTCGCGTTCTTTATAAGTAGTAACTGTTTCGAGGAAGATCTTTTTGTTTCTTCTGTGGCTTCTTCCTTTTGCCTTGTGTTTTCTTTCACGCGAGTGTTCTTTTGCAAAGTTTGATTTGCACTTTCCTTCAATGGCGGCTAACGTCGAACTCGCTCCCACACAAGTGTTGTCCTTTACTTGTCACAAGATTTTTGAAGAGAGCTTGGTTGATGAAACTGAGTTAATTAGGCTTCGGGGTCTGTATTAGGTCCACGGAGATTTGGAAATCTTCCCAGTGTTCATGGCTCGGACTCCGGCTACACCCCCACAGGGGTATATAGGATTGCACTAGGGTATGTTTGAATCCGGACTCCGGTTTCCAGTATCGGATGATATTTAGCGTTTATTCGTTTCCCTTCGTATGCCCCCGCTCAACTGGCTTCGAATGGGTTTAATATTTTGATTGTGACCCTTATCAGAGCGCATGATGTTGGCCTTCTTCTGACCCCGGTGATAGTTCAACGTCCGACCGCTACTTGGTTGGATTCGATAGGCGTATGTGTGTTGAGCACCCCCGCTTGCTTGCATCCTGTGGCGGATGATATTGAACCTTGGCAGAAGTATTGGTTTATGGCTTAAGTGAATTCCTCATACTTCAAATTGGGAGGACGTCGGGTTTTCCGATTCTTTTAGTTTGATCTTAGTAAGTGTTTCATCGTTGTCTCATTTTCTTGGATTCGGGATGCAGTGCTAGCTTGATATGTTGTTTCTTTTTTAGGAAAGTTTGCGACTCCGATCCTCACTGAGGAGGAAGAACAAATAGAGAGGGAATTTAATGCACTTCCTTTTATGTCTGTTGAGGAGGTTGTAATATCAGGCGGCGTCATACGGAGCGGGCTACTCTAATGTTTTCATGGTGTCTTTGCTGCACCAAGTTTACCGACTGAAGAGATCGGGGGTCGTCGTTCGAATAACAGGAGTCTTCTTATTCCCAGCTTGACTAGGTTGGTTGAGTTGGAAGCGAGCATGTCTCCCATTGTTCTTCCTAAGAAGAGGTGGCCCACTAATCACGTTGCCTTATCTTCTTAGGCGCCATCTTTGTTGGAGAAGGAGGCGGCTGTTGCGAAGCATGAGTTATCTTCGTCTGCCCAGGAGGTAGTCCCAGGGGATTGTGACCTCTCGTTGATCTTGTTGTCCCCCCTGTCGACTCAGAGGGAGAGCGCACTAGACTCAAGGTCGGCGTTGTGAGTGACCATAGGTCTCTGGCGGAGGCTCGTTCTGCTGAGTCGCACGATTATGTTGTGTTGCACCCTGATGCTGGCAGGAGAGTACTCGCTCTTTTGCGGACCTGCGGATGCCATATTCGGATGCTCTCTACAAGGTGGATTCTCCGACCGACCAACTGCAGGATTCCGATGCTGCTATGAATTTGGGGTCTGTGCGGACCGCGACGCTCTTGTCTAAAGCTTAATTGGTAGTCGTAAAGGTTTGACTGAAGTCAACCTGGCTTCTACCAGGTCAAAGCTGGTGCGGGCCCGTCTTAAGTTGAAGCGCTTAGAAGGTGATGTGGACAAGTGGTCGTCTGATCTGCAGGCTCAGATTGCTTAGAGGAAGCAAGTCGAGACCAAGTGAGTTGTCGTACAACAACAGCTCGAGTCTAAAGTTGCTAAGGGACTTTTGCGTGTTCTTGAAGCAGAATGCTTATTAACTAAATAGCGCTCACATTATGCCGCATTGGTAAGCGCGGTAGATTTTGGTGCTTCGGGACGGAAGTAGCAAGTGTCGTCGGAGGTCATTCGGGGCAAGCTAGAACTTCTGGAGCTTATCAGAGAGGAGCGCTCTGGTCTTGACCTCGATTTCACCTATTATAGAAAGGTTGCCTTCGAAACCATCGTGCTAGAAGAAGTTCCCGGCTCTTCAAGACAGGCTATTGAGGAAGTCGTTTTGCCCCCTTATGTTCTAAACTAATTGGAGTGTCCTTTTCGAGACAAAGACAAAACTCTGTAATGAAAGTCATATTTTGTAACTTTGCTTGTTTGTCTTATATTGTCGTGCCATTATGTCTTCCTTAGAATCTTTCGACCCATGATGCAGGCCGTGGAATTAGTATTTTTGGGCCCTACATGTTGGCAGATGGTATGTGGTGTCAGTTGAGTTGCATCGAAACTGACTGCATTGACCAACTTTTGCTCATAGTTGAGCTACTATGGTCCTCAACGAGTTACTGCCACGAGTGCCACCAAGTTGAGATGCCCAAGAGATAAGGAATGTGTCGTGAAATCGCCGAGCATATTCTTGTCCCCTTAACCCATTATTGCCCGTGCACAGTGGCCTAGGCGTTAGTATGATCCAAAAGTTGTTTTTATCAGTAGGAGCTGACTAAGCTTACTTGGTGAGGTTTGGGGATCATTGTTTGTTGGTGAGTCATCGTGGTAAGGTGTAAAAGCGTTGATTGGGCTGTGATCAGATTCGGTGACCATGGTCTGTAGAAGAGTAGTGGTCTCGTGACAAGCCGTTGACATCAGTCGAAGCTGACTAGGCTTTCCTTATCGAATTCACGATCATTGTCTGTAGAGGGGCAATGATCCCTTGGCGAGCCATCGTCATCAGGCGTAAGAACGCTGACTAGACTCCCACTTTCTAAGCCATCGTCATCCGTGCGTAGCGGATTAGGCATCAGGCACCAGAAGTCATCGACATCAGTCAAGAACTGACTAAGCTTACCTAGTAAGGTTCGGCGATCATTGTCAAAAGAGGTACAATGATCCTTTGGTGAGTCATCGTCATCAGGCGTTAGAGCGCTGACTAGACTCCCACTTCCTAGGTCATATCATCCACGTGCAGCGGACTAGGTGTCGAGCACCAGAAGCCATCGTCATCAGTCACGAACTGACTAATCTTACCTAGTAAGGTTCGGCGATCATTGTTCGTAGAGGGGCAATGATCCCTTGGCATCGTCATCAGGCGTAAGAGCACTGACTAGACTCCCACTTCCTAGGCCATCGTCATCCGCGCACAGCGGACTAGGCGTCGGGCATGATCTTTCTGATCTGGTCGCGGTAGGATGGTTGGATGTTGTGTTGACTGCGGCGGACAGTAGTGGAAGTTTAGTAAAAGAAAATATTTTTATTGATAATATTTTTTTGAGGTGTTTCTACATTCCATGGACGTTTAAGTCCATCACCGTTTACGTCTTTCAACTTGTATGTACTCGGCCTATTGACCTTGGTCACCTTGTAGGGCCCTTCCCAATTTGGGTTCAGATTTCCTACACCCGCTTCTTTGGTATTCTGCTGGGTCTTCCTGAGTACCCAGTCTCCCATTTTGAATTCGTGTGGCTTAACCTTCTTGTTGTAGTATTGCGCTATTCGTTGCTGGTAGGCGGCTATCTTGGCGGAGACTACATCCCGTTTTTCCTCGAGGAGGTATAGTCTGACGCGCAAGGCTTCGTCATTATCGTCTGCTATGAATTCCTCCATTTTGAAGGTATGCAACCGAAACCATGGTTTATGACCTGTAGGCTAGGGCAAATGGTGTTTCTCCGGTAGGGATTATTTGGGTTGTCCGATACGCCTAGAGTATTCCTGGTAGCTCTGAAACCCATTTTCCTTTGGTTGTGTTCCTTTTGATCGCCTCTAAAATTGTTCGGTTAGAAACCTCCGCTTGGCCGTTGGCTTGTGGATACTCTGGCGAAGAGAAATGGTGACTGATATTTAAACTTTCACATAGTTTTTTAACCTTGATACCCTTTAATTGAGTTCCGTTATTGCTGACCAATACTCTGAGGATGTCGAATCTGCAAAGGATGATTGCCCATATGAACTTCTCTATTTGGAATTTCCCTATCTTGGATAGGGGTTCTGTTTCGACCCACTTGGTGAAGTAGTCGACTGCCACAAGAAGAAATTTTTTGTCAGTTGATGCTAGGAGTGGTCCGACGATGTCCATTCCCCATTGTGTCAATAACCAGGGACTAGTTAGCGGTTGGGCAAGCATGTACCTGTATGGCACGAACCTTTGACATTTGTCCCATTTGAGCCAGTATCTTTGGCATCTCGTTAGATTGTCAGCCAATAATACCCGAGGGTTAAAGCTTTGTAGGCAAGGGTTTTTTCTCCCGGATGATTTTCACATATCCCGTCATGGATCTTTCTCAGGACCTGGTCTGCCTCGGGAGGGGACAGGCATCGGAGCAGGGATCTGATTGTTGATCTCCTGTATAACTTGTCGTTTAGGAGAGTGTATTGCACTGCTCTGCTTCTGAGTTTTATGGTTTCGGCTTTCTCGGCCGGCAGAGCTCCGCTTCCGATATATTTGATAATCGGAGTCATCCAGTTCGCTGATACGCTTGTGGCACAGATGTCTTCGGGTTCTTTTTCGTCAAGGCTTGATTGCTCTTGGTATTCGATGAGACCATTCAAGACTTTGGCAAAGGCAGAGGCTTCCTTGGCCAGCGCATCAGCTTTTTTATTGTCGTCTCGGGGGCATTGTAAGAGCTCGCACCTCTTGAACCCACTTATTGCACTGAGCATATTTTCGCGGTAAGCTATCATGCGGGGGTCTTTGCTATTGAATTCTCCTTTGACTTGGTTGAGTACCAGCCTTATGAGTCGCTATACGCCGTTAGGTGATCTATTCCGATCCCCTTAGCTAGTTTTAGGCCGGACAGGAGGTCCTCATATTTGGCTTCGTTATTTGAGGTGAAAAAGTCAAATCTGACGGCTTTCTCGAAGTGAAGTCGCTCGGGGAGCAGAGGGTAATTTCGACTCCGCTTGTTTTCCTGTTGAAAACCTATCACAACGCAATGTCCATCCTTGGTTGACTGAATCTTGGGTTTAAAGGTATGCCCTTAGTTATTCTCCGCTGGTGAATTCGGCGATGAAGTCTGCCAGCGCTTGGGCTTTGATGGTCGTTCTTGGGGCATAGCTTATTTCAAACTACTTGAGTTCTACCGACCATTTCACCATCCTGCTAGACAACTCTGGCTTGTGCAGTACCGAGTAGAACATGTGCTTGGTTAGAACTGTTATAGAATGAGCCTGAAAATAAGGCCTCAATTTCCTTGAAGACGTGACCAGTGTTAGGGCTGACTTCTCCAGGTTTGGGTAGTGTGCCTCTGCTTCCACGAAGGTCTTGATGGCGTAGTATACTGATATTTGGATTCCTTGGTAGTCACGCACAAAGGTTGAGCTGACGGCGTGCTTGGAGACTGACAAATAAAAGTAAATTGTTTCTCCTGTTGCCGGTTTTGAGAGCAATGCGGGGCTTCCCATGTACGCTTTCAAACTCTGAAAGACTTGTTCACATTCTTCATCCCATGAAAATCCTTTGCTCCCTCTCAGTATTTTGAAGAATGGAAGACATTTTTCGGATGATTTGGACATAAACTTGTTGAGTGTTGCCACCCTCCCAATCAGGCTCTGAACATCTTTGATGTTGGCGGGAGGTTTCATGTCGAGAAGGGCCTGAATCTGCTTCAGATCAGCTTCGATTCCCCTCTGGTTTACTATGTAACCTAGGAATTTTCCTGACTCAACTCCGAACATGCACTTTTGTGGATTGAGTTTCATCTGGTACTTTCGGAGTTGGCTGGATGCTTCGGTGAGGTCTGTTATGTGGTCGGGGCTGCAGAGGCTCTTGACTAGCATATCGTTTATATAGACCTCCATGTCTTTGCCGATTCCAGTCGCGTCTGCGTTCTCCAAGCCGAATGGCATCACCCTGTAGCAGCATATTCCTCTCTCAGTTATGAAATAGGCATTTTCTTGATCAGGCGGGTGCATTAATATCTGATTGTAGCCTAAATAGGCGTCCATGAAGCTAAGGAGGTTGTGTCCGGATGTAGCCACAATCTGATCGATACGGAGAAATGGGAAGTTGTCCTTTGGGCACACCTTGTTTAAGTCCGTGTAATCGACGTAGACTCTTCACTTCCCATCTTTCTTCCTCACCAACACGGTGTTTGTCAGCCAGTTTGGGTATCGCGCTTCCATGATCATGTTCACGTTGAATAATTGCTGGACCTCCTCGTTGATGGTTTTATTTCTTTCAGGCCCCACGGGCCTCTTCTTCTACCGTATGGTTTTCCTTGTGGGGTCCACCTCTAGGCGATGAGTGATTACTGACGGGTCGATTCCCACCATGTCTGGATGGTCCAGGCAAAGACGTCTTGGTTCTACTGTAGTAGCTCTGTCAGCTGCTTCGCCAACTCTGTGCTTAAGCGAGAACCTATTTGAATGGCCCTATTGTTGAAAGGGCTATCGAGGTAAACCATGTCGGTCTCTTCCTCCGGTTGACCGACGTTGGGTCTACCTCAGGGGCTCACTAGAGCTTCGTCGTCTGGGGTTGGTTGCTCTTTCCCGATTTCTTTGGCAAGATTAAGATGTATCTTAGGCTACGGGATTAGTCATCAGTTGAAGACTTTCAAGTTGTTGCGGGTTCACGTATTGGCACTCTCTGGCTGCTGCTTGATCACCTCGTATAATACCGATTGTTTGGTTGACTGTGTACTTGATGCATTGGTGCAGTGTGGAAACTGCCACTCCCATTTGGTGTATCCAGGGTAGAACAACGTTATAGGTGGATGGCACGTCGATTACCACAAACTTTTGAAACATGACTTTATGAATCAGTGGCTCTCCCGCGACTACTGTTAGTTGTATTTTTCCCATCGGGAAGCATTTTTTGCCACTGAAATCAATCATTGGACGGCTATCAGGAGTTAGGACCTCTTCCTTTAGCTACATGTTGTGGAACGTGAGGAGGAATAAAACGTTCAATGAGCTCCCCGTGTCCACCGAGGATCTCCTCACTTCCCAGCTTGTTAAGGAGATCGTGATTACCGGAGCGTCATTATGCAGAAGTTGGACGCCCCAGAGGTATTTGTCCGTAAATGTTGGCGATGTAGGAGGATCGTGGCTTTGGGCGCGTGACATCCATCATTCGCCGCATATCGCTTGGATCCTTATCTCTCTGAGGGCTTTTTTTTCTGGACTTATTTGATTGTTCAAACTCGAAATGTGCCCATGGAGGACATGTATCATGCTTGCCGACTTGTCCCTTACTTTCTCGTCAGAAGGTACAGAGAGATTTCCCTCGGATTCGACCTTTTTTCTGGCGGTCTACTCCTCTTCTAGGGCGATGTAACTATGCACTTCCTGTGCCAGGTCTGCCATGTTTGCTGGGGTCCAGAGTTATGAAGTTATAGACCTTGTCGTCCGTCAGATCGTTGGTGAAAGCCATGATGGATGTTGCATCGTTACAAAAGCGCGTGACGTATGCTCTTAGTGTCTCGTCAGGCTTCTGCTTCATGGATCTGAGCGCCCTCATCGTTTGTAAGATTTGTTGTATATAAGATGATTGCAGATCTATCATGTGGTCTGTCGTTGCTGCTGCTGACGCGGGGGTGTGAATCTGCTGCCCTTGTGTTACCGGCATCGCTGGGAGCGCTGGTATAGCGCCAGTCTGAGCGTTTGACGTGTCCACCTGTTCTCCATTGTTGCGGGATTTGCTGGTCACCATCTTCTTGAACTGTAACGATATATGATATTAGTGTTTTGCTAGGAACTCTGTCATCCCCACAGATGACGCCAAGCTAATGCAGTTGATTTTCGCTTTCTACTTGACCTTATTATGTTGACCTGTACAAGGAACACACGTGAGCCACAGACTATTGTTGTGGTGGCCAATGACACTCCGATGCTAAAGTTAGATAGGGATCTGAGGAAGGCTTAATGCTATAAACATGGAATTTGTAGCGTACCTTAGCTTACCTACCTCATGTCTTATTAATAGTAATGGAGTCCTGGTTCGACCAGGCCATCGGTGGCATAGTTTAGGGAAGAAGATCTTCCGGGAGATTCTTCTCCAATTAGGAGTTGTGATGTGGAGGAAAGTTTCATTATTAAACTCGTGCTCCTAGATACGCGGGAGATAGTTCTCAATGTGAGTGTTGTCTATAGATGGAAGTTTCCATGTACGACGTATACTTTGGTATTTGCTTTCTAGTTGAAAGCAAAGTGTTGCTAGCTTGTCTGCCCGAAGCCGATCCCCGATATACTTGCCTTAATAGTTTTACGGGTATTAGAGATGGTTGTGAGACGTGTGGGCTTAGCAGGCTGTAATTATTCGGGTTCGTCTGGTAGACTGCGGTATGCGGGCTTGGAGTCGTTTGGGCCGGATCAATATTAGGGTGACGCTTGGGCCTGTTATTCCTCGTGATCATTATGACACCTGTACGGTGTAAAAGAGATGACATTTCAATGTATCATCACTTCGTATGCATTTAAAGTCCGATTTGGGAGCTTGTATAATTGCAAATTCTTGTTTAAGTCCAATCAGAAGATCTCAAGAGGCAATAGAATTATGCTCAAGTACAGTCAAACCTTTATAAATTAATAGCCTTGATATAGAAAAATCTATTAATTTACCGTATATTAAACAACTGATAAATTAATAGTTTGTTAATTTATCGATTAATTAATAATGTATTAATTTGTGAAGGTATTCCTTATTTTTCTTAAATATTGTACATTGTATTTAGTTTCTCATTTTACGAATAACATTATTTTTTCCAAAAAATTCTACTGTGGAGCCCATTTTGTAAAAAGAGGCTCTTAAATCATTGATGACAATAAATAGTTTTTGTTGCAGCATGAGAAAACCTATAATCATGTTAAGAAAAGTTAGAAGAGATCAAATGTGTCATCAATTTCAAGAACTAAACAATTATTTGAATCAAATTTTAGGAAGATCTCGTAGTCGGATCATAAGCACTTACATGAGACCCATATAAAGTTTTATAAATAAAATTTATAAATGTATTTTCATATAAATTTAGCGAGTTATTAATTTAGCACATTATCATTTATTTAACTACTAGACAAGAAAGGATTGGAAGCTACTCACCGAGAGAAAAGAGCAACCTTAAGAGGGGGAAGCTATCATGCAAGAAGTAAGAACGTACCGATTACAATAGAGCCCAAGTCCAAACCAGCCAAAAATATAATTTTTAACCAAAATTATTAAATTACATTATCAAGATTCTACTGTACATCTGACAATCGAAATCCTTCATGTGTTTCTCAATTGTATAAACCCATCATAGATGAACCTTTTATTACACCAACCAAAAGCTATGCATTCATCAAGAACATTAGAGCAATGCAGCCAATTCATTCTGTACAGTGAACTTACAAAAACTTGCCATTGAGCTAATGAGCATATATAGGAAACATGAAAACTTTTCAGTGGGCAATTCTAACCATCATTCACTTTTAGAAGTTGCTTAAACTAAAAAATGAAGAAACTAAAATTGCATTTTACAATATACAATTGTGACAAGCGGCCCATCACAAGAATGGTAAGTGAAACAACAAAACAAACTATTTATCAGCCTCGCACCACATATCAGGAGAAATACTTCAATAACTTAAGTGTTACATGCCAGCATTCACCCTTTCGTGCTCTTCCTCGGCGAATCCAAAACAGTAAAGCTTCTAGTGTTGGGGGTCATGCTGCATAGCATGCCTCATTCTTAATCCAACATCGGCTTCTTGGTCATGTTGAATGGGATCGTTACCTTGTGCATTAGGAACAATCTCAGCCTCAGTTTCTTTATGCACCATGTGCTCACCAAAGTTATGCAGCCTCCGGCCAACCAAATATCGATCATCCCGTATCGAATTGTGGAGATTAGTGAACCACACATGAAACCTCTTAGCACAGAAACACAGCAAGCTAAAGCTCAGACACCCCACCCAGGCAAACCGGTAGACAGCTGAATTCACTATTAAGGGATACCCAAGCACAGGGAACAACCCCCTTGCAAACACATATGGGACACATAGAGCTGTCAACAGCTTCATTATGATTGGGATTACTATCTCCTGCAGCACCCAAAGACCGCGCAACCGTGTGAAACCATCCTCTCTCACCCTCTCAAACTTGATCCGCCAGCTTTCATCAGCTAGAGGTGTCATATGATCAAGCATGACCTATCACCAAAAAAAAAAAAAAATGACAATCAATCGTGGTGATACTTGGGTTCAATACGAGGCCTAATATGCCTTTTATTCGAAGAAAAAAAAAATGCATCATGTAATTCATTAGAATCAAGCAAGGAAGTATCATCTTGGAGGAACAAGTCAGAAGTCACCGAACTTACCAATCTAGTCCAAACTTTGAGAAAGATAAGCCCCAGTGCCCAGTCCTGATATAAAAGGAAAACTGGGCTTTCATCCACAGGAACACGCATTGGAACGATCACCAAAAGCTCAAACAGCAAACCAATCAATACTGGGATGACAAAGATCTGGAGCACAACAACCATCAGCAGAGAATTTATTTATAAAATGAATAGAAGATAAAAAACAAAAATAAAAATAAAAAACTATCAAGTTGGCATTATCAATGATCCCCATTAAAGGAAATTGCTTACCCATATGGACAAAATAGCAGAACTCTTGAGGATGATGCCACCCGACTTCCAAATTTGGGTCAACAAAATTCCTGCTCTCCGTGAGGTAACATGCTCAATACAATACCTGGTCCCAGCTACAATAGCCCATATGATGTAGCTTCCAATTACGAAGGCATACATATCTGACAAAGCAGCAGTTGGTATTTTAATCTTTCCCCCTAAAAAAAATTCTTGATATCATAAACTCGGAAAATTGACTAAGAATAGTTCTGAGGACCATTTTACCATTAGACTTGATCCCATGTGTTATTGGGAGAAGAGGGATGGCATTGAAGAGTGAACGCCCAAGAGATATGGGTATAACTATCAACGCTGAATTGAAGAGAAGTAAAGTCATCCATGCCAGTATCAACAATAGCACAATGCGAAGGACAAACCCATACCTGCAAACAGTGGATAAGTCTCTCAAAATGGAATTTTCAAATCAACATTTGGAATAAAAAGAACACATTTAATATTGTTTTACTATCATTATTTGCAATGTGCACAGTTGCTATTCTGATTACTAGATCATGCAATATGCACACTTGCTATTCTGATAACTAGATCATTTTTAATTTGCAAGATACTTACTCAGAATCAGCTTGCTCATCAGCATCACACTCCTCTGCGGCATCAGCATTCCCAGATACGTTATTTCTGTTCTGATCTTCAGGAGCCACTAGTGCTACTAGAGCTCGATCTTGCCTTCCACCTCCACCACGTACATCACGTAACCTGTCATGCCTTTCTACGTTACCATTTTCCTGCCCACCATTATCCTCTGGTCTGGGCAGCAAGAACTCTGTCAAGCCAAGAGCCCATCCAACTGCTTTGAACCATTGACGAAGCACAGCTTTAATTGTGACACGCAGCTTAAAATGCTCAATTGCAAATGGTACACAGATTTGAAACAGGAGCATGTCGGCAGGAATCTCAGTAAATGGGTCAGACAATCTGGAATAGGGTACTCAAAAATTAGAAAATAAATAACTAAATAAAACTACAGGTACAGTGCCACATAAATGAGAAGAAACTTACGAAATATCCAGTGGAAATACAGAAGGTGCCAATCGCATGGCAAGTTTGACTGGTAAAAATACCAGCATCACAATCAAGCTTCCATAAACAGCGATGGACAATAGAACCCGACGAGCATGCTTGTGCACAGGATCGTCAATTAGATCTCGGAAAGGATTGTAGTTAGGATCTGCTGGGTCTCGAAGAAAATATAGAACACCATTACGCAAAACCTACCCGTATCGAGCAAACAATGTCAGAAATGCAATAATATGACTAACCATGGGAACCAACAAGATTTACCAGGATCAGGAATATTACCCCTCGAAGAAGGCTGACAAAGATGCTTATTTGTAGCATGTATACAATTCCAACAATCCAATGTACCAAGGAGCTTGCTAAAGGAGAAATAGAAAAGAATTCAACCCTCTGAGAAATTGTCTTCCCGAGCATCTTTATGGTGCAGATATCAAGCCACCATCCACACATCAAAGGGAAAACTCCAAGTTCAATTACAAGAAGGAAAGCAACCTTAATCATAGTCATTAAGTGTCTCATTGCAGCCACAAATTGTCTGATAAGTGATGGAATTGCTTCTGCAATAGAAGCAATTCCGTAAAGCCTACCAACTGTCAGAGGCTCACCTCTAGTGTAACGAATTAAGGCAATAACCCCAAGGTAGAGGAAAACTAACGAGAAGATGAACATGTATCCGACAGCCAGGGTAGTAACATCAGAAAGGCGTGAGGTCCCAGCAGCTGCCCCATTCAAAAGATCTGCTGAAAATGGTTTGCCAATGCCATTTGATGCTTCATCTAGTTCAGTCATGTTTGCTTTTAAGGTGTCTGTAACTACTTCCACAACATGGTCAAGTAGTCCATCTTTATGGCCATCAGATGACAAATTTGTAACAGCAGTTAATGCATTCTTCAATGTAGTATTTGCTAAAGATAGGGCCGACTCTGTTAATGGCATGACTGTTGACAGTACTGGATTTGCAGCAGCAGAGATAAGCCAAGAGAGGTAATGAAGAACAATCCGTCCCAGTGAAAATGGTACAAAGATTACCACACCAAGGAATATCATGTTGCTTGCCAGAACCTGCAACGAAAAAGATCATTCAGATGATCAAAAAATAACACTTGCAACAACAATTAGAACAAGAAACATTCCATGTCTAATTTCACTGATCTATAAGATAAAGAACATAAGAATCACATATAAGGAAATATCTCAGGAAGCTATGCTAGTAAAATTCTTGAAGAAATGCAAGATTTAACAAAATTTGCAGGAACATAGAAAGACGAACTGAGGCATATTTTGCATGCATGATGCATTTATTTATCTTTTATTCCTTGAAACACATGTCTGTGGGTCAAAACTTTTACGTTTTTGAAGAAGAAGAATATCAATGTTCTCTAAACAAGTTCTCTAAACAAAACTTTTACAAAATGTTACATTTACAAGTTCTCTAAACAAAAACTCTCATTTTAAAATGGTACCCAAAAGTGGTTGAAATGAAGTAAAATTGCACAAATGACATCCGCAGACACACATACACACACAAAGAAAAAAAAAGTGTGTTGTTTTATGCACATTCTTACGGGTTAAATCAGGTTCCATATATTTTCCAGTTTGAGGTAACAAGATAAAAATATATTAAAGACATGCAATGGGCAAAAAACCTAGCATACGATCCTAGGGTAGGACTTGGATAATTTATGCGGCGATTTAGTGTAAATCGAGGGTAGACCGATCCAAAGTACTAGATATTTAGTGGTTAGGTTTAGCGGTCACCGATTAATCGGTGAGTCACCAAAAAATTGGTGATAAATCGAGATTGTTTTGCTGGGTGGTGGTGGTTGTTGCTCTATAATGTGTGACGTTTTGGACATGATTAAATAGTTTGCTCTATAATATGACTTTTGTTGATCTATAATAATTGTCTTATTAATCTTTATTATCAAGATATGTTATTTGTTATAATTTACATTAGTGAGGGTATAAAAATGTACACTTTGAAAAAGTAGACCGATTAAATTCGATTAATCCCTGATTAATCCGCTTAATCTTAAATTGGTCCTGGACCGCGAAGGGTCCGTTATCCGCATTTACTACATAAGGCAGGTGTGATCATACCTATTATTGAACTCAAGATGGTTACGGTTAAGAATATCATGCATAATCTCATTCCCAAATCAGAATAAAAAATTTCACTGCTGGATATAAATGAATTCGAGAACATCTAATTAAAAAAGAAAGAACATATGAACCAAAGAGAATGGAAACTCACAGTAAATGCGTTTTCAACTAGATGAAAAACAGGCCCTTGCATACCAACAAGTTCATCGAAGGGCACATCTTCTGCACCATCTGCGTCATCTAGACCATCAAACATTTGTTCGACATGTGCCTCAAGGCGTGCTGCTTGCATTTCCAACCTTGCTGCTACATTCTCTGCATTTCTTCTGATAAGTTGACCAGCTCCAGCAATCCCTTGACCTCCACCAGCTTCTTCACCATTTGGCTCACCTGCATTGATTCTATTGGCTGGGACAGGAGGTCGCCTTACAGCACGTGCACCATTTCTTTCACCCTCATCTTCTCGCTCAACATCCTGACCACCAAGCTCTCGTAGATGCCTAAAATAGTCTCTCAGAGAAGTGGCTCCAAGAAAAATAAAGACAATGCTAGCAGAAAGTAGAAATCCATGCAAGCAGTCGGTAAGGATCACTGTAGTAGACATATGACTCAGGAAGAGTCTGTGCGCTTCACCAAAACTCCTCACAAAAGCTAATCTCCATATCCAAAATGTAATAAATGGTATAATAAGGAGCCATACGGAGAGTACAAATGAAAGGCGAAGAAAAAATTGAAGCACGTGACATGCTTTCATTGCCATCCCAACCACAAACTCCTGGAAAGGAAGCCTCACTGGAGCATTCTCAGCATAAACAGGGGAGAAGGAAAATGCATGTTTGCACACCTGCAACAGAAATCACAACAGGTATAATCAAACCAACAAGAAAAATAAATAAAAGCTTGGTAATTAAGAAATCAAAAAATAACGTTGACATTAAGACCATTCCATATAATGCAAACTATGAGCATTTTGTGTTAAGAGTTATATAATACCTTTTGGGGAAGACTGAAAAAAGCAAAATCTTCAAAATTATATTATTTGCTAAATCATCCAAATTATGTTATTTCTACATCTTTCTTCCGTCTCTTATTCTTCAGTTTTGCAACATTGTTTTCATTTCTAATTAAACAATCACACAATATATGTTTGATCCTTTGCAGTCACAGAGCAGAACCTTAATCCAAACTCATACTCAGGAAAAGTTTATGACATTCAGGGGTTCCGCCCAGCTTTCGAACCTACATGTCACAGATAATTGCGAAATTTGATAAAATAAACAGATTGAGATATATTGTGAGGTTCGGTGATATTGCAATCTCATGGTTTACATAGTTGCTTTAAAACAAAAAGTGACCCATATTGCGATGAAAATATTTTCCACAAAGCTTCTTACGATTCAGTAATACAGCACCTTAAATTCAGGCATTCACTCAGTTTGTTCATACTCTTTGAGTTTCAACTATGATAAGCACACTCGATATCCTTGTATAGTATCTTACCCGTTGGAGGCTCCTTTGTTACTCTACCTTCCTTTCGACTTTGATCCTATTGCTACTGATAATTCTTAGGTCCGAGGGAGCCATTTATCCAAGATTGTTTCGATATGGAGAGAGCTCAATCAACAAATTTTTCATGACATTCACAAACCGGCTCTCAATTAGCTATTGAGATTAGGAGTTTGGTTTGGCACTGGGAGGTGATTTGGGGGATTTTGAAGGATGTTTCATTCTCGGATTGTATGTTTGGGTGGGGCACCTTGCTTGCTAGTGCTAGGTAGTTGTTCATGGGTTGGACTTTTTGTTCCGTTTGGATCGTGTGGTTGGATTTGTATGTCGGGATTTCTCATATTCATGTAGACCCATGTTTGGGCTCCTTGGGGCTCAATGTATAAAATAAAAAGATGGGTGGAATCGTGATAGTGAAGCCATAGAATGGAGAATTGCTACTTCGAAACGTAGGATTTAAATGGGTATCAACATTGTAGTTAAGGCGTTTGAGGCGGAGATGAGGAACTGAGGCGTGAGGTACAAGGCGATGCACACACCTCGATGACGCGAGACGGTCTTAAGATTTTTTTACGTGGTGTAGATGCAGGTGTAGCAAAACCTCTTATTCGGTATGTTGCTGGAAGTTGTACTACTTCTAGAACTTTTACGTGGTTGTGATGATCCTTCACTAATTCCAGCAACTTGTGCATATTGACACCAAGTGAAGATATCATTAGCAAATACCAATTTTTTTTATTTTTTATAATTAAACCTTCAGGAGGGAGGACATCTATGGGATGCCAGATCTTTATTCAATATCAAAAGTGATTTACAGTCTACTCAAGGATACTTTATGACTTTACCCGATTCAAAAAAATCGAAAATTGAATGTACTAACACAAAGAGGACTAAATCTTGACTACCATTTTTACCAAAGCACCCATCAAGACAAATGGTTATAGTGTGTGGAAAAGTATATCAAATCACATGAACTCAGTGAGAGTGGAGGTTAAGTTGGAGAAAGGCGATAAAGTCAAAATTTGGTTTGGTAGTTGAATAAGGGAAAGTCCTTTGCTACTTGATTTCCTAGGGTATGTGCCATAGCACGTACGAAGAAGGGCCAAGCAAAGATTTTGGGACTATTGTGGACGCGTTCCATGTTGGATTCCTCATTTGCAGTGTCCGCTCTTTCCATTGGCCAAGTAAATGAATTTGTTGTGTTCTAATTCGTTGGACGGGCGTCAAATAGTGAGAGGGGAGCTCAAGGCCGAGTACTAGTTGGAGGATAGTGATGAAAAACGTGTTTGGAGGGACGATAGCGATGGACGCTTCTCGGCATCTACTTATTTCAATCGCTTGGCGAATGGTCATCCCTCAAAGAGAATTTGGAAATATTCCATTATTTTAAGGAAATAAAGTCCGGCTCATGTATCTTTCATAATGCGACTAGGTATGGATAACTTCATTCCAACGTTTGTGTAGAGAAGGATGTGATTGGATGTAACTTGTATTATGTGTGGATCAACCATGGAATCTTCTTCGCGTCTCTTGATTCATTGTATTTTGGCTAGATGTAAATTGTGTTCATTTCTTGAATCTCTTCCAGGCGGCCTGGTTGTCACTAAGCTCGATGGAGTCTCTCAATTGGGAATGGAAGATCCAGTCCATCTTCACCTAAAGACAAGTCCCTTGTGCCTTTTAAGGGCATCTTCTGATCTTAACCTTCAGATGGTCTCCCCTAACTGGAATTGCTCTTTTCCAATAGATATTGAACCTTTTAATTAATAAAAGCTTTGGAGGTGGAAAGATTTTCTATTTGTTATCAATGGGAAATAAACAAAAAGTCAAGTCTTCATAACCATAGGATACCCTTATGGTTATCCCATAGGGAATTCATTGAGTTCAATCTCTTCATTGTTGGTAAATACAACATATTTGGGATTCCTTTTCACTTGAAACTTGATTAATCGACAATACCTTCAAATCCAAGGATTTCCAGCGGCAGAAAGATTTTCTTATTTTTTATTTCATTCACCTAGTGTATGTTGATTTTATAGTTAAATGTTGTGTTTCTCCTCAACCTATAATGTTTATGTACTGTTTTCATAGCTACATAATACAATTTCTTAAATAAACTATTTATCTACATGGTTCTTACTTCGAACCCAACAAATAAACAAGATGCATACTAAATTCACCCAATATGAACTTTGTTCAATTAGACACCACCTTCTTCACCCTTAATACTCTTAACACTGCCCTAATTACTCTTTCCTTTTATACACCCCCAAAACCGCAGATCGAAATTCACATAAAAATCATTCCCCAAGAAATTAATCAACACATCTGTCTAAGCCCTAAAAACCTATTTATCAACCATGTCATCTAAGCCGACCCAGAGCACAAAACAATCAAATTAAGACTCAATTCCCCAAATTTCAAAGATTTTGAAACCACTCAACAAGAAAATAAAGAAAAAAAAAATGGAATTTTTTAAGGAAAAATCAAAGCAAAGTACCTCGCACTGTCTGGCGTTGCTGTGATTAAGCCACTGAAGGAGACAATCCTGATGAACAAACTTAATACTCCCGCTACAAGCGCAAGGATAGCGAAGAGGGTTTTCAGGGTCGCCAGGGTTTCGACAGATTCTACAGACGTCTTCTTCGTCCTCCTCCTCTTCGTACCTTCCATTCATCCCCCCGCTATTAGGGCTGTTCCTCTTGTTCTCTTCTGCAACAGAAGAATTGCTCACGTTCTCCTTCTCTCTTTCGTCATCGTTAGAGCTCGAAGGTGGAGCCACTGCAATCTCCATCGATTGCTGAATCCAATCGAATGAAAGGGGATCGGAAAGTTAAAGGTTTTTGATGGATGTGGAAGAGGAGGGTTCGAGAAAAAGCGAGCGAATGGGGAAATAAATAAAAATGGTGTTTTTTTTTTTTTTTGGGTTAATTGTAATTTCCCCCGGTATATCATATAACTTATTCACTTTTGTCTCAAATTAGCATTTATATTGCATTTTTCCCTAAGACCGTCAATCAATGGGCCTTGACCTTTCAAACACTTCACGTGCCATCATTCCGTCTATTTTGGATGATAAATGTCCTTCACGTGCTTATCACGACTGATGTGATACATATCAATCCTAACCGTATGTTTTCTGAATCAGGCATGTGGATAATCCCTTTGTCAGTTCGTATGATTGAAGAGATGGACAAAGGGAAAACTTCTTCCGTTTTCATTCTCTCTGCCCGTGTTGTCCAAACTCCAACACAACTCTTCGAGTGGCGTACGATAAGCAGGAGGTGGTGCATGATAAGCACTTAAAATGCGCCGGAGGCGCACGATAAGGAGGTGGATGGTGTTGATTGCGCCTACTCACACGAATGGGGCAAGGACTGAGTTGCAGCTCGAGAGGTGAGTATGGTGGGATGTTCAGTGCAGTTCAAGTTGGCGACCTGGACTCTGTTGAAGCTCTCCTTGAGAGAGACCTCAGTGTTCTGCATCAGAGCACTGTATATGATCAACTCTCTGCACTTCCTGTTGCTGCTGCAAATGGACAGATCGAGGTGGGTTTTGTGGTATTTGGAGAGATTTTTGGTTTTTTATCAATAGGGTTTTATTGAATTTCGATGTTTTTTTAGAAAGTTCTGGTTTTGATGAATGGTATTAATGTGTTTACTGATTAATGGAGGATTTGATTAGGTTTACGTGGTTTTATGGGTAAAGGTTGTAATTTTGATGAATGGGTGTGAATTTGATTTGTGTTTGGTGGTTGATTCAGTGAATTGTGTGAGTTTTTTATGAATGGGTTTTATGAATTGTGTAATTTTGATTAATGGGTTTTGTTTGATTTGATGATGAACATGTGTTTTGCATGATTTTGGATCGGTTTGTTGATCCAGATATCTTGAATCGTCATAGACAAGTAAAAAGAGAAATGTTGTTTTGTTTGATTTTGTTCTTGAAATGTTTGATCTAAGGCTTTTGTTGTTGGATTGTTTTGATTGCTTCAGACTCCACTTATGTCGACTGCGATGCATGGGAAGCTCTCTTGTGTGTTAAGGCTAATTCAAGCAGGGGCAAATGTAAGTAAAAGTTTAGTTTTATGTCAAAGTTTTTATAGATTTGTTGCTTTTTGTTTGAAACTTTGAATTTATGATGGAAATGATGTATCTGATACTGGGTATCTTTGAAATTGATCAGATTTTAATGTTTGATTCAATTCGTGGAAGAACTTATCTGCATTACACCGCGTACTATGGGCATAAAGAGTGCTTGCGGGCATAAAGAGCTTCAACTTTACACAACAATCAGAGTATTATATTCATAACTCAGCCCTTTGCACAAGGAGTTCGGCTCCCACCAATGAGGCCACTAGTTAATCTAGTGTTTTCAGCGTGCGAATGGTAGGGGCAGGAAGGGACAAACTCAATTTGCAAGGGAACAAAGCAATTGGAGACTTAAGGGGCCCTGGAAATGACCTGCATATTAACATTCTCATTTTGGTGACATTCTCTTTTTGGTGAAAGCAATTAGTGAAAGACAAATTTTTTTGTTTATTGATATTATCATTTTGTGTTTTCTGATGAAATGTTATCTCGGACTTATGTCAGACTAGTGTTGGTATAGTACACTAAATGATACACTTGTGTTATGTCAGACTTGTGCTGGTATGGTACACTAAATGATACACTTGTGTTGGTTGCAAGTTTTGTTAAATGGTATTGAATGTTTGTTGGTATGGTACACTGCAGGTTGTTAGGTATTGATGTTATTGAATGCTTGTAAATTCAGGTTGGCTATTGCTGTTTGTAAATTCAGGTTGTTAGGTACTAAATGGTATTGAATGTCAGACTTTTTTATGCTTGTAAATTCAGGTTTTTGCAAGGATGTTGTGATAGGTTGCTTATTGATGCTTGAAAGTGTTATGTCAGGTTGCTTATTGATGCTTGAAATTGTTGTGTCGGGTTTTGAATTGCAAAGTTGTTTATTGATGCTTGAAAGTGTTATGTCAGGTTTTGAATTGCAATGATATTGTGTTAATTGAATTGCATTGTGTTATATCAGGTTTTTGCAATGATGTTAAGGTATTTGATTACAATGTGCTATTAATATCCAATGAACATCAAATGAATTTACATTGTGCTTTAACATCCAATGTACATGTACTCCTTAAAAAACATGTCTACTTCAAACTTCCTATTCACTTGTTTGATTGTGTTTGTGATGCCATGAGACCTGCAAAAAAATCAATTAAGTGTTGTTAAGTAGCAGTAACTCAACCCTTTAAAATAAGTTAGTGGGAGCAACTTAACCCCTTATAATAAATTTGAATTTAACTTTGCCCCCTGTAACAGAACTGACCTAACAGATGATGAAAATGAGTTGCAATTCAAGTTTGTCATCAAAACTTGATAAATTGTTCCACTTATTGATGCTTGAATATTTAATCTATAGTGAAATAACATATAGATGTAGTAGTATAAGCATATGTGAGAGTTATTGGTGGTGAAGTGGAGACTGTGGTGGTGAAGGAGGAGTTGGTGGATTATCCCAACATCTTAGTGGAAGTTTGAATCTCAGCTCTCGATTTTAATTGCAATAACTTTAAATCTCAGCTGGGTATTTTAGGCAGTAGTAAAATATGAAATTTTTTAAGCTAGCATGTGCATTGACAGTCAGGGCACGTTGACTGGTAGTCTTAGGGGGAAAGTGCAATATAAATGTTAATTGGGGACAAAGATGAATAAGCTATATATTATAGGGGGAAATTGCAATTAACCTTTTTTTTTTTTTTTTTACAGGAAGAAGAAGAAAGAGTCCAAGTTGTACAATTGTTCGTCCAGGAGGTAGGCCTTCAAGTTTGGACTCTATCCGGTTTGTTTGGGGGGTGGAACCGGGTTTGGTCCGGATATGGTTATTCTTCAATGTCGGTTGTTATTAGAATTTGGAATAATTTTCGATTGATTTGATTCTTGTTATGGTTTTGGGTAATGAAAATGGGACCTGTGAGTATTGGGACGGGATTTGGGAGGGTTGAAGGAGCCTTGAGGCTTAATTAGGTTTAATTATGCAAGTAAATGTCGCATCCACAATAGTTTCGTGTGTCGATGTCAACAAGCTATGAGGTTTACAATATTTGAAACCCGAACCAAAACTAGTATTGTCTGTCGGCGATCACCATGGACATATTCATGTAATATTCCATTCCATGAATATAAGAAAATGTGTTTGTGTTAGTCATGTTTAGTTTTGTTCATTTACATATCGTAGGAACTACAAATTTAGAAGTGTTGTAGCTTTAAAGAACTCATGAGCGACCCATGGGTTATGCCATGTAATGCCAACTTAGACAATGAACATGATGTCCGTGACCATGAGCCTTGCAAGCCTTACATCCAATATAGTAGAGGTTAAGCCCTTGGACATCTTTGGAATCGAAACATTGAAGTTCAAAACCAATCACCAGAAAGGTTGGATTATCATGGCAATCCGCATTGGACACAGTAGCTTGACTGTTTGAAATGCACTAGCATCCTACACATATCCGCCATCATCTGCCATTAGCTCAACATGGAATGCATATTGCATAGTGTAGTATAAAGAGCATCCATCAAAAGAGTTGGTTTTGCAAACTGCGACCAAGGTTGCCTTTGGATAAGTAACTTGCGTTGGAAAGAAATGCACAAATCAAAATTTTACTTTCATGATGCAAGTAAACCAAAATATAAGAATTTTCACTATTAATTTCCTCTAGAGCCAAATACAAACTTAGTGAATCAAATTTATAAAAGCTAAGATTCACCCAAAAAAAAAAAGTTATCGAATGGGCACCAGATAACTCCTATTTAAATCTCAGTCTGATCACTTGACTTGTGTATGTAAAGCATCAAAATTGTTCAAAGTTGTAATTACACTTGTGAAAGAAAAAAGCCCGGTACGTACAAACTTGTAACTTGGATGTATTTTTTGTAACACAATCTCAGGACAAAGCAGTGCAAAAATGAAGAAAGGAACTGCAGCTGACCTGCATTGCAGAAAATATGCACATAAGTATGACGAGCTACAGTCAATCTCAAAGTAAGCAACAACGATAGAGAATATTTTAAACATGTGAAAAGACCCGTACTGACCTGTAGAAAACCATTCTAGGAGGCTCTTTGCTTCTCTGATATAAGTGATTCAGTAGAAATTGATTCATCTGAATAGCAAGCATCGATTTACCAGCTTGTGCACCATACTAGTTAAAAATTGATTACATATAACTTATTAATGCTTATATACAAAGTGCACCAACATCCTATAGGTCTTTTTCAGATCGATCTACAGGTGCTACTTTAGCTGGTCCGCCTTTCTTTCCCTGCTGTCTTTCTTTTTTTTACCCTTACCAGTGGTTACTTTCTGAATCCTGGTACACAATGTGTTGTAACTGCAATAATTCAAATTAAAAGACAGGAACGAGGTTACCAATTGTTCTTGGGTTGAGTCGCGGACTAGGTCGCTCTCTTTAAGACGTTTTGCGGCTCTGCCCAAAAGTGTGCAAGCAGTCTAGTAGCCCCGCCGTCCCCAGGATAAAACAACCCAGAATCTTCTCTGTCTCGTTCAAACAATTGCACTGTTGATGAACGAAATACTATCCACCCTTAATCTTTTGTTTGCTCGGAATCACCAATACAATGTGTAAAATTCAAACAAAAAAGAAAACTCTGAAATACGAAGAGAAAGAGTTCCTTCTCTGATTGAAATACTAAGCTAAAAGTGTTTTGCAAAATGTTTTGTTTTTTCTTCTTATTTTTCTAAACTATGAATTGTGTTTGTATTTATAGGGAGGAGACACATCCATTGAAATACGAAAACCCGGCTAAGTGCATTGACAAAACAAAAACTCGGCTAGATTCATTGACACAACAAATGCGTGGAAAACGTGGGGAGAAAATCACGACTACAGTTGGCGCAACGCATGGAGAACGTGGAGGATAGAGTCAGCCAAAATCCCGTCTAGATGCATCTGACTCAATCTCCCTTCTCAGCAATTCAAGAAATAATTTCATTAAAAAGAATGGGTTGCTCCCGACTTGACCCGACGGATGGCGGCGGCGGCGCGCGCGAGAGTCTATCTCTCCCCCCTCTCGCCCCTCCTCACAAAAGTGTGGTACCCCAAGGGGTACAAACCCAAGTCCCAAACACTAAATTCATCCACAATGAGTTGTATAGAAGATGTGAGACTAAAATTAGAGAGAGATCCAGATATCAAAACCAGGTTCATACCCATTTTCTTTTATTTTTAAAAAGCCATATTTTCAACAATCCCCCACTTGGGTTTTAAAAAAAATAATTTTCATCGAGCAATCTAAAAAAATATAAGATTGTGCATAAACAAAAGTGTATTTCGACTTGAATTCTTGCGTAGTGTTCATGCTTTAGATTATACTAGAGTAACTCGTAGTTTTGAACTCTATCTCTAACAGACATTACACGCTCAACCTTACATGGGTGAAGTCTAAAAAGCCCGTGCCTTACGACCATGCACGTATATCCCAGTATAGTGAAGGCTCTAGGAATTTTGCCCACAAATTCCATAGGAAGCGGCCAAACTTCCACAATCACTTAGGTGAGTCTATCAAGAGTACTCTTGTAGCTAGGTACTCCACTCCACATAGAGTATAGATCTCATTAAGAGTTTTTAACTCATCCTACTATCGCTTCAGGATCTCATGCTTTAATCTAGGAATGAGATTGTTATTCTGTCAGCATGATTCACTTCATATCATTCACGACTTGTTATTACCCATTGAACCTATTTCTTGGGATCTCCAGTCTATAGGTTGGGTTACCGTCATGAATAACTCATCAATCTAAGGGCATTAGTCTCATTCCTTTCGAGGTTTTGAAAACTTTCTCTCTAGCTAATCCTTTCGTCAAAGGATCAGCCAAGTTCGCATCAGTTCGTACATAATCCACTCTCACAGCACTAGTAGACAAGAACTCTCTAACTGTATTATGCTTACGACGTATTTGTCGTCTCTTTCCGTTATAATAACGGTTCTGTATTTTTGCAATAGTCGCGGTACTATCGCAATGGATCAAGACAGCTGGAATCGGTCTTTCCCATAAAGGGATCTCTGCTAGCAGGTTTCTTAGCCAACCAGCTTCTTATCTAGCCGTGGCTAGTGCTATCATCTCTTACTCCATCGTGGACTGTGCCAGAATGGTCTGTTTATTTGATTTCCAAGAAACAGCTCCACCAGCTATACTGAAAATATAGCCACTGGTGGCTTTGGAGTCATCTGAGAGGGTGTTCCAATCAGCATCGCTATATCCTTCAAGGACAGCGGGAAACTTCTGATAATGTAATCCGAGGTTCTTAGTCCTCTTCAGGTACCCCATGACCCTTTCAATTGCATGCCAATGTTGTCTACTAGGTCTACTGGTACATCTGCATAGTAATCCCACGACATAAGCTATGTCGGGTCTAGTGCAATCGGTAGCATATCTAAGACTACCAATGATGCTCGCATACACAGATTGTCTAACACCGTTACCGGTGTTCTTGAACAACTTTACACTAGGATCATAAGGAGTACATGCAAGTTTACAGTCAGAGTAATTATATTTATTTAGGATCTTCTTTATATAGTGTGATTGATCCAAAGAAATTCCCTTTTCAGACCTAGTAATCTTGATACCAAGGATTACACTTGCTTTTCCAAAGTCTTTCATATCAAAGTTCGCACACAATAAAGCTTTCACTTTATTCACGGCATGGATATTAGAACCAAAGATAAGAAAGTCATCCACATATAGACATATAATAGTGCAAATGCCATTTTCAGCTTTATAGTAAATGCATTTGTCACTTTCGTTCACTTTAAAGTCATGTGCGATAACAAGATTATCAAATTTTTCATGCCATTGTATTGGAGCTTGTTTCAAACCGTAAAGTGATTTATCAAGTTTGCAAACTTTATGTTCTTGCCCTGGAATAACAAAACCTTCAGGTGGGTCCATGTAAATTTCTTCTTCCAAATCGCCATTAAGAAACGCGGTCTTAACGTCCATTTGTTGCAATACTAGATTATGTATTGCAGCAAGAGAAATTAACACTCGAATAGATGTAATCCTGGTAATAGGAGTATATGTGTATAAGAATTCAACATTTTCTCTCTGTCTATACCCTTTGGCTACAAGACGAGCCTTAAACTTTTCAACATTACCATCGGGTTTCAATTTCTTCTTAAATACCCATTTACATCCTATTATCTTGCAACCTGGTGGCAAATCAACTAAATGTCAGGTTCTATTAGACTCAAGAGAGTACATTTCATCATCAATAGCCTCTTCCCAAAAATTGGCATCAGAGGATAAGGCTTCTTGAAAGTTAAGGGGATCCTCCTCGACTGTAAAGACATAGTAATCGGGGCCAAAGTTTTTAGAAGTTCGTTTCTATTTACTTCTCCTAGGCTCAGATTCTGTGGCTTTATCGGTATCATTCATCCTGATCAAAGGCACATTATTTGAGGATGTACCCCCACTATTCCTCGAAATAAAAGGAAATTTATCTTCATAGAAATCAACGTCGTTTGATTCTATAATAACGTGATCTTTAAAATTATAGAATCTATAAGCTTTGTTTTTCATGGCATATTCAAGGAATACACATTCATATGCCCTACTGGCAAGCTTATTCCTTTTAAGATTAGGAATTCTAACATAAGCTAAACAACCCCAAGTTTTCAAATATGACAAGTTTGGTTGTCTATTTTTCAAAATCTTATAAGGAGAGGCTTTACTTTTCGATTTAGGGACTCTATTTAGCACGTAACAAACCGTCAAAATAATTTCTCCCCGCCAGTGCGATGCAGCACCGGAGTTAAGTAGAATGACAACTACTAACTCAGTAAGAGTTCTATTTTTTCTTTCAGCTTTGCCATTCATCTCGGGAGAATACGATGCAGTTGTTTCATGAATAATTCCTTGAGAATTATAAAACTCTATGAAAGTACTGTTGTCATATTCAGTGCCACTATCACTCCTAAGTCTCTTTATCTTTCTATTATATTGATTTTCAACTTCGGTTAAAAATAATTTAAACATGTCAAATGCTTCACTCTTATTTTTCATTAAATAAACGAAGGTACAATCAGAACAATTATCAATAAACGTAATAAAATAACGTTTTCCATTTCTAGTCAAAACACCATCAAGTTCACATATATCTGAGTGTATCAAATCTAAGGGTTCAGATTCTCTAACAACAGATTTATGTGGTGTTTTGGTTATCTTAGCTTGGCTACAATAGTTGCACTTTTCAAAATCATTTAAGGACAATTTTGGAATTAGTCCTAAGTTACTCATGTTTTTAATAATGCGCTTATTAACATGACAGAGTCTAGCATGCCAAATATTAAAAGGACACAACATGTAAGCGGAACTAGAAATTTTATTAGCATCAACATTTAACTTAAACATTCCATCAGTGGCATACTCTTTCCCCACAAATACATTATTCTTCGTGATAGTATATAAATCAGCCCCTATAATTTGAGTAAACCCAGCCTTGTTCAGAAGGTAACCAGAGACTAAGTTCTTCCTCATCTCTGAAGTATACAGGACATCCTTCAGGATAACAGTCTTTCTAGAGGAAAACTTCAGTTCTACTACTCCAGTTCCAGCAACGATAGTGGAGTGAGAATCACCCAACAACACTTTCTTGTCCTCAGCTTCAGAATAGGACTTGAACATTTCTCGATCATAGCAGACATGTCGAGAAGCACCAGTGTCAACCCACCATCCCTCGGATCTACCAACAAAGTTGATCTCAGAGATCATGGCAATAAGTTGGTTTTCAGTTAGATTCGCCTGTGGTGTAGGACGAGATCCGTTCCGGCAGTTCCTGGCCATATGCCCTGGCCTACCACAGGTGTAGCATAGGAACTGTGCTGATTCAGTCCTTGAGGGGTGTTTTTGTCCATTCTGATTTCGCGGAGGATTCTGATTCTGATGGTTGCGGTTCTGGTTGTTCCGATTCTGATGGTTCATATTCTGATTGTTTCGATTTTTATTGTGACTCTGATTTTTCATAGTCTTTCCATTGGGTTTCAGAGCCACAAGGGTAGATTTCTTTGAGTTTGAAATAATCAGAACTTCATCTTTCTGATCTTGTTTTCGGGCTTCCTCCTCAATACGAAGTCGGGTAATCAGGCTTTCTAGGGAAAACTCTTTGGTTTTATGCCTAAGGACATTCTTAAAATCTTTCCAGCTAGGGGGCAATTTGTCTATCACAACAGCTACTTGAAATTGCTCATCTAAGATCATCCCTTCAGATATTATTTCATGAGCAATTTTTTGAAGCTCGTGTGATTGGGTTTCTACAGACTTATCATCAGTCATTTGGAATTTCAAATAACGACTAACAGCATATTTCTTTGTGCCAGCCTCCTCAGTGTCATATTCTTTTCTAAGGGCTTCCCTTATATCCGTAGCGATTTTTTCAGAACAATAATAATCATATAGATCACCATAAAGACCATTCAAGATAAAAAAAAAAATTTACACAAAAAATCATCTTCAATCCAACGTTCTAATTCTTTGGTGTGAGTTTCATCAGGTTCAGCAGGCAATTTTGGTTTTTCAGTATTACAAATATATGCGACCTTTTGTGTTGTTAAGGAAAATAACATTTTTTGTCTCCATCTTTTAAAATGTTGGCCCTCAAAACGAAAGGGCTTGTTAAAGTCTTTTGCAGCTAGTTCAGTAATCGTGGTCATGACAGAAATAGAACACGTCTTAAAATTGTTGTAACTGTAATAATTCAAATTAAAAGACAGGAACGAGGTTACCAATTGTTCTTGGGTTTAGTCGCGGACTAGGTTGCTCTCTTTAAGACGTTTCACGGCTCTGCCCAAAAGTGTGCAAGCAGTCTAGTAGCCCCGCCGTCCCCAGGATAAAACAACCCAAAATCTTCTCTGTCTCGTTCAAACAATTGCACTGTTGATGAACGAAATACTATCCACCCTTAATCTTTTGTTTGCTCGGAATCACCAATACAATGTGTAAAATTCAAACAAAAAAGAAAACTCTGAAATACGAAGAGAAAGAGTTCCTTCTCTGATTGAAATACTAAGCTAAAAATGTTTTGTTTTTTCTTTTTATTTTTCTAAACTATGAATTGTGTTTGTATTTATAGGGAGAAGACACATCCGTTAAAATACGAAAACCCGGCTAAGTGCATTGACAAAACAAAAACTCGGCTAGATTCATTGACACAACAAATGCGTGGAAAACGTGGGGAGAAAATCACGGCTACAGTTGGCGCAACGCATGGAGAACGTGGAGGACAGAGTCAGCCAAAATCTCTAGAGAATGGGTTGCTCTCTAAATTTCGTCGGCGGCGCGCGCAGAGAGTCAATCTCTCCTCTCTTCACAAAAGTGTACCCCAAGGGGTCCAAACCCAAGTCCCAAACACTCTCCTTATAAACTCATCCACAATGAGTTGTATAGAAGATGTGGAACTAAAATTAGAGAGAAATTCAGAGATCAAAACCAGATTCATACCCATTTTCTTTTATTTTTAAAAAGCCATATTTTCAACACAATGTAAAATATAAAATCAGCTTGTTCTAGTTGAATCTAGATATGCCACCAAATAAGCATCTGATAAAATAAGTTGCATGTATATGGAATAAGCTCAGAAGGCTTTGATCAAGATATCCACTCAAAACTTATGCAGCTCTCTAAATGAAGTTACCGTGTCCTTGTAAGCAAATGGCAAATAAACATACAACACCATAGTTCAAGACATCAAAAAGTATGTATGAGATGCAAAGCACTTTTTGCATGACTACAGCTCAACCATATAACCCAAAATGAAATGAAATTAAATCAGCTACAGTGCTTCATTACTCTTGGTGGTTCTGCTTTTGAGGTCAAAGGTGTGTTGAATAGTCGAAGAATCATTACATTGGATTAGAATTTCACGACTCTTTTCTATTTGACAATTACCAGGGGTGTTTGCTCACAATTGCTCAATTGATACATTTATGAAGGGTCCAACCCAATGTTCCTTCACAGTCAGTCTCAACTAGTTGTATTTACAACCAAAATAGTTACTCCAAAAATTGCATAAAATCCAAGGGCAAGTAACTAGATGATAAGGAGCTCTCAAGTGAGACGATGCTTAGGCTAACGGAAAAAAAATGATTGTTCAGAAAGTAATAGGCTAAGGAATCCAAAAGGTTTAGATAAATTGGTAAAGTTGGTCAACAACCTGTACCAAGAGAGAATATTTTGTGTTATGCTTTTGAGATTATATAATCTATAGGAGAGAAGTGTCAGTCAAATACTGTAAAGCCTAATGGTCTGTCCGTAGGCATACAATAACCATCATTTTTATTAATATAAGGTTTGAAAATCCTAAAAATTCCGGCTCGCTTTCCAAAAAACATTACCACTTTTCTTTTTTTCCACTATAGATTACCTCAATCTTGAGGTGTGATTTCAATCTAGAGTGACCCTTCCCTTCATAGGTGCTTTACAAAGATATTTTTGAACATTAATGCATGAATGAGGGGTTTAGAAATCTAGAGAATATTACCACCATTGTACACCAGAACTTACATTTTTAAATTTTAAGTTCCCAAAGTTTGAAAAAACTCATTTTTTCTGCAAGGCAACTAAGCATAGTGATTGGGATAAAAACAAATAAAGAAGACAATTCAAGTCTTGGATATTTAGTAGCCCTTTCAACTTTCTAAATTATAAACTAGGCAAAAAATATGAGTCTATATTATATTTACCTAATAATGATTTTTGCATGACCTACAGAATGTTCAAGAAAAGATTTACTTGAGACATGTTTAGGACGAATTGGGGGTCATCATTATTTGCAAGGTTAATATGTTTTGTTTTCACATGGAAATGGAAGAATAGGGGTATTCACTATTGAAATGAAGTGCTATGTAGAAGTAAAATATTTTATCCTGCAAGAACATTTAATGCTTGAAAGCGAGCACATGACTATAACCAAGGATGCACAAACACGGGAACACGCATCGTGTCAGACACATCGACTCAGCAATTTTCAAAATACTAAGACTCGGGGACACAGTGACACATCATGCATTTTCTTTTATAAGTCATATAAACATAAACAATAATCTAATAAAAAAATAATTTAAGTAAAAAAGAACAAGATAAAGATGAAAATGAAGCACAATGTGTTGGAAAAGAAAAAAATATAAAGAATAAAAAAATAGAGAAGATGTAAAAAGGTGAAAAAGAAGAAGACACTCCATATCAAGAAAAAAACAAAGTAGAGTAGAGAAAAAGTAGAGGAGATAAGAAGCAAAGGAGAGAAGAAGAAACATAGACTACATCTATGCTTCATCGTTTTCTTTATCTTGCATTGCAAATGTGTTTTTTTACCTTAGATAGATTAACAACCTTCAAATTAGGTGATCATATTCTTATATGTGCCCACATAAAAGTAAAAATAAAATAAAGTTGGTTGTTGAGTCTTGATTGTTTTCTAACCAAGTTTTGGGTGTGTCGGAGGCGTCTCCGATACGTTGACTACATTGACCATATGTTTGACACTTGCTGACACGTTGACCAAGTGTCTGACGCATGTCGGAGGCGTGTCAGGCGAGTGTCAGTGATCGTACACGAGTACGACAAATTTTCCGAAGAGTCCGTTCTTCCTTGACTATAACAGATCAAGATCAAAATCTAAAAGTCTATAAAGAGTTTGAAATCCATACATTACAGAATCAGTCGAGGAGCTCCTCTTGACTGATCCACAACAAGCCTTGTACTTATTTTTTGAACCACTAGGGCACATTTTGTTTCAGAGGTATTTTCTGTAGCAAGAACAAAAAAGAAGTGTAGTAGAAGCCAACTTCAAAGACATAGCAGTAGCTTTCCCATTTGAAATAATAACCTTGTCAATAGAAAAGAGCTGTTCTTATCATGGTTTTTACTACCACGACCATTTTCTTCCTCTCCATGTGCGTCCTCACGCTGTTCACACTCCCTATTGTCATGACCAAAGTATATTCATATATAATGAGAAAATAATTTGTTCTAGGATCACATATATGATTTTAAGTGTGGAAATAATTCTACAGCTCAAGTTACCAAAAAGCATACAAACCAAGATATATCAACGCTCTTCTAAAAGCATGTTTGAGATGACTTTCAGATAACCATGCCGTTAAAAATTGTCAGTGTAAAGTCTAACAGTTATGCAATTGTTGTTTTAAGAGAAGGGTCTAGACTCTTTTTTTTATCATTATTTAGTGATACAAATGTCCTATTCACACAATCCTCAAATCCTTTCCTAGGAATCTGATTAAGGATCATAGATCTTTATTTATGCATGACTAAAAAACTTGAGCTTAACCACTAAAACGAAATAAAGTTCACATATCAATAAGATGGTTAAAATATGGATATTTGAACTATCCATGATAAGAATTGGAAAAATAAAAAGATACATCAGTAAAGCAACAGTAGTCACAAATGAGATAAATATGTTTGAGTTTAGATGAAAAATAAGTTATCACTAATTGACGTTTCAAGAAATCACTGACCATCGACCAGGGTACAAGATTCATCATTGTCGGCCATATACACATCTATTCCGTTGTCTGCTATCAGAATCTTGATTGCATCATCAACATCATCTAGTTGTTGAAACAACTAGAATGTATTCCAGGTTCATATTAAGAGATCCAACATTGACAAAAATTATGACCATATAGGCTACAGGGAACCTGTGTTATTCTCTTCTGTTAAGCTTAAGCAGAGCAAATATTTTTCAATTGAAGCAAAAATGTGGCAGTTTCAATATGAAAGCCAAGGAAACATAAATGCCTAGGAGTTGTTACCTTAGAGGCTTTATTGATATCTTTACATCCACTCCCAGCCATGACCAGTTTAAATGAGTCAGACCTTTGGATTTGGCAGTGCTTTTTTACTTTATTAGATGTTGTTGCAAGATCAGCATCCGCCCTCCAGACAAAAAAATTAAAACAAATAAAAATAAAAATGATATGTACATGAGCAGAAATTCTATTCATGATCATAAACATTGACATGCTTGAAAAAATTATAAACCTTAATTATAATTGGTTTGGCTGGTCCACTGCAAGGATCTTCCATTAACCGAACGCTATTATGATAAGATCTGCAATATCATTTGTAGGTTACTGAATAAAAGCAAGACCTCTTCAAGGTATAAAATCACTTTTCGAGAATAACTTGATCTAAAAATTATATATTTCTTCCTTTTGACAGTCCTCGTTGAATATTTCAGTCTTATGTTGGTTGAACAGAAAATATGTATATGTGAACTGCTAGAGATTTTCTGTATAGAGAGTTTGACACCGCCATTTCCACTCAGTGAGACCACCACCATTAAATAGGCAAAATTTTCATCTTTCTCTCCTCTCTTCTTGTTCTCTACGATCTCTCCACCTCTCTTCCAGCAACTTCTCCTTCTACAACCTCCTCATCCTCCTGTGACTACCTCTTCCTTGTGCGACCACCTCCTCCTCCTCCCCCTCTAACAACCGCCTTCCTCTTCCACCAACAACCATCCTCTTCCTCCTTCTCCAACAACCCTCCTTCACCACCCTCCCTCATTGCCGCTTCGCCCACATCTACTACCTCCCCTAAACTCACGGTGATTGAATAAAATAAAATGAAAACGTTAAAAAAAAAATTGAACTTCGAAACTTCGAATTCTGCAAATGTTATGCAAAATCTCACAGCGTATGTTGCGAAAATTTCAGCCGTATTCTCGCAGTCTATAAGGCGAAATTTGGCATAAATAAAATATATATATAAAAAAAAAAAATGAAATTCTGTAAAATTTATGCAAAATCTCACAGCATTCGGTTGAAACTTACAACATATGTTGCGAAATTGTAAAGTTTGGAGTGGAAAATGGGTGGTGGTGTTACTCAGTAGATTAGGAGCGATGGTGTCACTGAGTGGAAATGGCAGCGTTACCAAGCAGCTACCTATTTGGAAATGATGCAATGCGACAAAGTGATCTTCTTTGACATTTTGTATGCAAATTGGGAATCTCTTATCCAGTTGAAAGTAAGATCCAAGGGAGCTATACAAATAAGTGAAAATGCCCTATGGATTCACACGCTATCAATCAAGAGGGAATCCATTTCGCCGAAAGGAGTGGTACAGATGCCTCATAGTTTGAATACAGTTAATAGGTGTGGAGTATCCTGGTATTGGTAAATTGGAAGAAGAATTGTGATGCTATTTAGCGACTGAAAGAGATGAAAATGCATAGTCTAACACAACAGTGGGGCTAGTTCTGAATCCATCCTATTTTTTCCAGCTCAATCTTCATATATCCATGAAGATTACTCAGTCCATACAACTCTTCAACAAGACATCTTATATTCCCTCACCTTTTCATCTGTCATACCTGCTAAACATTTCTTTAGAGTACAAACCAATGTCAATTCTTATTAGAGATACTAATTTTGATTTGTTATGGATAAGTCCTATTATTTACATGAAATTGAAATGTGTGGACTGACTAAAAATGGCAATTTGATTCGTAAACTTCCATGGACTAAAGATGTGTCAACTGACTACTTCTGTGCTAATTTGTTTAAGGGGGGCCTGCAAAATTTTATCAGAATTTTTTGAATGGGATGGTTTCCCATTTTCACAAGTTTGATTTAATTGATATAATATTAATGGCCCCATGAAACACATTTTCCTTTTCACTATTACATTATAATGATAGGAAGACATTATAACATCATTAAATTGGATTTATCTGAAGTGATATGAATAATTTGTAGTTACCATTTTGATATGATTTATAAATAAGATGAATGGTGAACATCCAGTTTAGCTCTTTTACAATCTGAAGTTTGTAAAACCAAAAACAAAGTTCTATGGAACATGCAACACAAGCATGGTGACTAGCAGATCACAATCTTGAGCTGTTTGTCTCTATCAACATATGTAGCTTTATCCCCTAGATGAAAGCATAATGTTCAAAAAAAAAAAAGAAAAAGAAGAAGCCCTGTCATAGCTTCTATCCCTTAGTCGGTCCTAAACACAACAAGTAAATGAAAGAAAAGGAAAAAAGAAATTAGCACACATCAAACATCTTAAAAAGACTTACAAATGGACCATACGAGCTGCACGATCATCAAAATTCCGTATGCACCAGCGGGGTGGCATCGTCTGCATCAGGATAGCAATCCTAATCTCCAAAAATACAACTGATCACCAAGAACTCCCTACAAAGAGAAATATATAGGAAATCCTTCCTGCAGCTAGACTCTTAAGGACATTTCTATAGTGCAGGATTTCATTCGTAAGGAGGATATACCAACCGAGACTCCTCATTGGAAGAAGAAGAAAAAAATTATCATCTAGGTTAAAGTTGAATTCGGTATGAGAGACGCTAGACTAATTACGTAGCCCCTTACATGGCATGCTTTGAAGTTTCATAACTGGGGACTCGGAAGCAAAGAACTTGAAACAAACTAAAGGCCAGGTTTCTTATTTCGTAATAAATGTGGCAAATATTAGATGGTAAAGAACCTTACTCGTTGAATGTGAATATGAGTATGAGTGACAATAGAAGCTGCTTGTAATTCATATGTCCTGCCCATGTGCCATCCTTTTCCATGGACTTGCAGTATTTATCAAATGGGACACGTCTTCAATAAATGGCTAAAAATCTACGCGCTGCTTCTGTTAGATACATTTCTTATATCAGGGTTTGATAAAATAAACAGAGACGCTCAAAATGTAAGTTCCTTCTTCATAATTAACCACATCAAAAGCCGAATGCACAAAGATAGGATAAGATATTTCTAAACATAAATGCAGATGCACACTTGATACAAAGGTTGTCTCCATCCAGGATTTCCAAAGCAAATGAAACAACAATACCAAAGTTCTTAAGTAATATTACTTTAGGGGGTTGAGGTGATTCTGTCATTCTAGACCTCAATTTAGGGATTTTGGGGGGTTCCTCCGTGAGAATCCGAAGTCAGTGTCTTCTTTGTGATTTCTATTGGTCTTTTCATCGTTCACAGATAAAAAAAAATTAGCTGAGAATATTCAAGAAAGTACTGAAACTTAGAAAACTCAGATACAGCCTGCTATCTTCTTCTTTAGATAAGTTATTCAAAGTCAACTTAATTCCTACATATAAATGCTACCTCGTGTCAATTTCAATGACATTCAATACGTATAGTAATAATTTTTCCTAATAAATTACACCAGATGTTAACCAAACCCACATTTATCCTTTGTTGTAAAACAAACCTAATGGTGAACTAGCAAAGTCTACGTCAAGCATGATCTCCCTAAACCTAGTTCATACGAAGAAAAAATGAAGTTCCTTTTTCCACTTGCACTTAGTTTTGAATGTCATAAACAATCTTCGACGGCGCCTTTCTTCCAATAGATATTATGATAACATTAACTGTTTCAAGCAATTCTTATACCTCTATCCATTTAACATTAACTGTTTCAAGCAATTCTTATACCTCTATCCATTCACAATACTAATTCATTTATCTATTTGTTTATTTGCTAATAAATTGCACCAAATTCCGAAACCATATCACAAGTACAGAAATATATGCCAACACAAGCATATAAGATCAACTACATTAAAATTGTTTACTAATTGATACCAAGATATATTGCTGTTGCACCACCATGCGGAGACACTCTACGTGCAATTCTTCGTCTCTTTCCAATTGATCTGCCAGTGCCCTGCAAAATCCAACTTAACTTGTACAGCTCTCAATTGATTGAAATAACAAATAATAATGAGCGTCTCCAACGAATACTAACTAAACTAAAGAAACAGTTACCATCTGGTGTAACTTGGATGATTTTCAATCCTAAAGCCTCGAGTTGGGATCGGAACTCAGTGAGGCCCGTCTTCTTCCCTTGTTTCTTCACCCACCCAATCAACACTTCCAATCCTCGGTGCAGACATCAAATATTAAGAGAAAAGACAGGGTCTTATTGGGTCAGTAATGTCTTGGAACATTTGGTGTGTCATGTAAAATCGTGAAAGATAGATAAGACGCGTACGTGGGGGGCTTTCTATTTGGGTTTGGACTTATTGTGTTTTGTTAGAACCATGGCGAAGACTAAAAACTTAAAATTTTGACAAACTTGGAACGAATTAACCCAACGAGAGGATTCAGCAGAGAAAGTTGAATCTCTGTTTGTTGCCTCAAAAATTAGATCCATTCAAGGGCCCAAAGGTTTTGGGTTGTCTTCAGGTTGTTATTTGGTATGAGGCAATAAGGAGGGTGTTTGGGTTGCAAAGTCCCAGCCCAATTTCATACTCTTAGGGCATCCAAATTTTCACTCCCACATTTTACCTCACTCTTCTAGGCTGTCGAAACACTAAAATAACTTAAAAGGGTCATTTGCACTCCCCCTATAATAAATAGTTAATTCATGATCACTCTCAGAATAGATCGGTACAACATTTTGTCTCCAAGACTAACATTCAACGTGTCTTGACCGTCTATTTTCAAAATGTCAAAATTTAGATGACCAAAATACCTTCAAGAAATCTAAGGCTGAGATTGAATGTTTTGTATCTCAAAAAATTTATCTCGAAGAAGATCAAAGGGTCCAATTAAATGAAAAACATACATCCAGAAAAATCTAACCGCTGTTAAAAAAATAAAAAAAACTTCCCCCAATCCTCCCCTCCTTCCTCATTTTTCTTCTTCGTCTCTTCCTGCAATACAAAGACGCAAACTAGGAGATGATGAGGGAGAGGGAGGGGCGGTCGTTAGTGATTCACTACCACCCACCGCCAGAACCCCTCCCTTCCTGCGAATTTCTCCAAAATGCCGCATTCAAGAGATAAAGAAAGTGAAGAGAAAGAACCCACCATCACAGTCACAAAATCAACACACAATCACAATCATAGATAATCAAACAAAAATCAACCCACTATCAAGCTCACAAACCACAAACGATAGAATTGAATTTGACATGTACATAGTTCCTAAATTTCACTGTGAGATGGGTTTTCCATCCTGAAATTAGACTTTAAATACAAAATTAAATGAGAGGGGAGGAGAATCAAACACCATGGTTGTGATTGTTGAATTGCAAATAACCCAATTATGTTGAGCATGAGAGTGTTGATTAGACTTAGGGTTGGATAATGAGGGGATGAGAGATCTCTTCAACACATTTTCGTTCATCGACCTCGCCACTGTCTCCACCTCCTTTTTCATATCACCATTCACCACCACAATCTTGACTTCCTCCAATTCGATCTCCATCAATTGTTGAATATGTTGTCTGAAATCACTAGTAATGATGGTGGATGCGGTGGCGGTGATGAGGTGAGACGACTTGAAGAGGAAACAGATAAGAGGCGTGAAGAACAAAGCGTGGAGGAGGATCTCTATGGCTACCTACGTAAAGAACATAACATGGAAGAAGATCTCTCTGTGGCTGTCGGCGTGAATACCTCTTGTTGCCCGCGTGAACAACTTTGGCTGGCTACGAATCTCTCTCTATCTGGTGCAGATAACTCTTTTTCAATTGGCAGCCACAACACACATACAACCACCATGGATCCATTTTCTTCTTCTAACTTACAGCCGCCACCACTCAATCCAGTCACCGCATCGCCTCCCTCCTCATCATCTCTCCATCTCGTCTTCTCTCCTTGACGACATCTCTTATTCCTCCAGCCAACGCCCACACCACCATCTCGCCACCAACAGTAAACACTATCGCCCGACAGACCACGTCGCTCAACCAACAACATCGTCAACATCTCGAGCTCGACAACCACCTTTTTCTTCATCTCAATGTTAAGTCATCAAATTCTGAAAGGGGTGGTGGTGAATCACATAGAGGGAGGAGGTTTGACCATGGGTGGTGGTGGGTTACAAGGGGAGGCAAGTCTCGTGGTATTGATTAGCAAGGAGCGATGGGGTTCTGGTGGTGGGTGGTGGTGAGTCGTTGGCGACCACCCCTCCCTCTCCCTCATCTCCCTGTCTGCGTCTCTGCCTTGCAGGGAGGGATAAAGAAGAAGAAAGAGGGAAGAATTTTTTTAACAACATACAATTTTTTCTTGAGATGCACTTATCATTTTAATGAACTCTTTAACCTTCTTTGAGATAAACTCTTTGAGATACAAAACGTTCAATCTCAATCTTAAATTTCTTAAGGGTATTTTGATCAACTAAAATTTGACATTTTGAAAGCAGTCGATAAAGACACGTTGACTGTTAGTCTTGGAGGCAAAATACAATACCAATTTATTTTGAGAGTGACTGTGATTTTGCTATTTATTATAGGGTGAAAGTGCAAATGACCCTAACTTAATCTATAAACCCAACTACAGAAAACATATGATTTCTTGAATCAAATCTGGACTTGTCCTAAATACAATGTAGAAATCGGCACAAATTGAGATGATGGCCTCCTCAAAGAAAAAATCTAATTGTCGAGGAAAGCAGCGACGAAAACAGCGAGGGACCCCACAGGGGGGAGGGGGAGCCGTTCATTCCTTCGAGATGCGCATTTTCAACCCCTGGGATGCGTGCGTTGAAAAGTCAAACGCGCATCCCGGAGGGATGAACGGCTCCCCCTCCCCCTGTGGGGTCCCTCGCTGTTTTCCTCGCTGCTTTCCTCGACAATTAGACGGGTTCTTTCTCAAAATATGCTTATCCATTTAAAGTGAATCTCGAGAAAGCCATCATCCTCCCAATAAATGCGGTATATCTCTGATTGTCAAAACCTAGTTCCCTGATCCATTTTTTTCTTTCTTATAATTGTGCACCAATATAAACGAATGCGCAGATAGAAACTTACAAACACTCGTGTCCAGACTTCGTTCTCAGCCCATACTTCCACCAACATATAATATCTCCACTGAATTAAGTAAATATTTCTATTTCACAAGTAGGCATTTTGAACCCATCTAAGTGTCGAGGAAACCAGCGAAGGACCCCACAGGGGTAGGGCCGTCCATCTTCTCCTTGGGATGCATGTTTGCATTTTCAACACACGCCCTGACGCCCCCCAAGGACTCAAATGCGTATCCCGAGGGATGGACGGCTGTTTTCCTCGCCATTTCCCTCGACACTTAGAATTTTTCATTTTACGGATAGCTCACGTACATCCTCTGACTACAACCTTGTCTTTATCCTCTCAACAAGATGAAAGATTCCTCCTTCATTTAGTATATCCAGCTGTAACCAAAGCCATGGGATGATGGAGGCACACCATTACCCACCCACCCAATCCAGTACAGTTCATGCACGCATTTGATCAAACAAGTGGAGTCCCACCCATACAAACAAACACCTCATCACACAAACACTCTCGCCCAGTGTACTACATGCACCGACTCTCTATCTCTCGAGAGTTGAGACGGAAACCGCGTAGAAAGCAAGCAATTACTCCCCACTGCCACTGCCACTGCATAACACCGTGACCAGCAAGGCTGGCAGCAAAACCAACTCAATTAACTCTTCCCAAGGCTCGACTCGACCGACCCACACGTCCACAATCCTTCTATAAATACCCACTTCACTCTTTTCACTTCACTGCATCAAGGAAGCAAAACAATGAAGCTCATTTTGGCTACTTGTTTCCTCCTAATCTCTTTTCTTCTTGTGAGCCCGGCATTTCTTCAAACAGACGCCATAGATGGCCCAATTGGTAATAACCCCACTACACTAGACATTCTTCTTTGCTTAAAATTAGTCATTTTCTCGTTGTTACTAATTGGATTATATTTTGTTTTTGTGAACGAAGTTGATGCCTACTGTTCGCCAAAATGCAAGGATAGGTGTGCGAAGGCCGGGGTGCAGGATCGGTGTTTGAAGTATTGTACGATTTGTTGTGTAGAGTGTAAGTGTGTTCCTTCAGGGACTTATGGGAACAAGCATGAGTGCCCTTGTTACAGAGACAAGAAGAACAGGAAGGGACAGTCCAAGTGTCCTTGATTAATTAGAGATGTTTGATCCCTGTTTAGTTTGTATGACGAAGAAATGTAACTAAATATTATCTACTTCTTTAATAAAATTTTAGTTGGCACTTCATATAATTTTATTTTTGCTAAATATTTTGTACTAAACACAGTCACTATCCTGTTTTCGTTCGATACTTCGCTCTAAGTATCGAAGTGTAAGTATATTATAAGGTAAATATATATTTAGGGCTAGACTCGGTAATAATTGAACAAGCTGGGGCAAAAATTTAAGCGTCGAGAATAAGTTTTTTCCCAATCTTTGAATTTGCTAAAATATGAAGTTTAGCGTTTTTGTTTAAATGTGCATTAAGATGTTCTACTTATTTTTTCAGATATAATTGACCGTTTCATTATTTGAAAAATATTAAAGACGTGAAATACGTTATACGCTTTTTTAATTATAATGTGTATTTTTAAAATTTTAGTACTTAGTATTGATTAATGATTTTGTTGGAAAAATCTTCAAAAATGTATTTCAACGATACTAAGTTTACAAAAATCTGACAACGATGTAGATAGTTATGATAAATTTTCCTTTTGCTAAAAGAAAACACAATATTTTCTCTCTCCGCCACATGTACATTCCATCCATTTTTTTCAAAAGTTTTTCATTATTTTTGCCCTTCTACATATTTTAAATTTACAAATATGTCATCATAGGAAATGAATCTCAACCCTCAAAATTCAATATATTTTCCAACTTTCAATCATAACTATCTTTTATCTCTAATCCTTTTGATTTAACTTTGTCTCAGTCAGCAATGAATAGTAAAATACCACTCTAAATTATAATATAGATGTGGCGCCATTTAGAAAGAGTAATAGACTGACGTTTTTACAACTTTTAACCTATTCAGACTTTGTTTTGACTACTAATTACAATTACTCCAACAAGCAATTACAATTAAAAGTGCTTACTGAAAACCTCCGACTTCTTACTAACTTCTACTTCCAAATCAAAACAACCACCTCTTTAGTGTCATATATCCAGGCCCACGTGCCTTAAGCCCAGTTTTTTTAAATCCTTTAAAGAGTGAGTGTTTGCGATGAATGGTCATGGTATTGTTTTGGTCCGCATCTCTTGTTCGATTTCTAGGAGAGTGCTCAATAATACTATGGTGGATTATCATGCAGCATGGGCGACTCTTTTATTGATCCAGACCTGACATTGGAAGACAAGACTACTGTTGGGAGATTTTGAGACACTTCAATCTTTTTTGCAAGAAGATCAACCTAAGACTGAGACGGCCATGTGTTGGGTGTGACGTCCACTTATTTGAAACATTAGATGCCTTATTAATTTGTACAAATCTTAAATTTGTAAATTTATTAGTAGATACCTCAACTTCGAAAGTTATAATTTAGCAACTACAACAGGACAACAATATTGTAATCGATGTTATTAATCTATTTGTCATAAACTTTTACCAAAAAAATTACCTTAATAATCGATGAGAAATTGTGCCACAATTGGCTTTGAGCTTTTGCATTAATTGGAGAGGTTTTGGGATTATTTTTTTATATTTAATAGAGATAAGTGTCTTAGAATATTTTTTTTTAATTTAATAAAGAGAAGCACATGCTTAAAACGCAGGAGTCGTTAAACATTTAAACCCTTACATCTATAAAATGCATGCTTACAAGAGCTACCGCACCTACTAAGGCGAGCCTCACTTTCAAAATATTTTTATTAAATACTTAGCCTTCGCCAATGGCATTGACAGTTCAATGGTTAGAGTTTGATAGATGGTAGCACTAGATCATGAGTTCGAACTCAGCCGGCGACATGTTTATCAGTTTATGGTTTGTTTGACCAGTCTAAATACTTATCCTTACAAAAAAAATTTATATAATGTATAATACAATATTGACAATTGTTAGAAGTTTAATGTTTTAATAAACAATCTGAGCTCAGTAAGATATTTTTAATAACAACTGTTTGTGGCCTACTTATAAATAACAACACCATGGTTTAGGTTTGTGGCTTTTAATAGTCTTGAATTACAAAAAGTATGCATTTGATGCATTTTCAATTGTTAGGGTCTTATGTGGTCTACAATTATAAAAATTAGGCCTTATAAGTCATTTTCTATTTTCTTAATACAATTTTATTAGAATTTGCAAAAATTAAAAAAATTGTTCAGCATTAAAACTTATGTTCTGTCCTCTTGAAGCATATGATTTTTTATGGCTATTGACAATTACTAATTTTGTCATTGTGACTTACCCCTACTTATTTTGTTTTCATACAATTTTATATGTAATTGCAAACATTAAAAAAATGAATTGTTTGTTCACAAGTGGTATAAAATCTCCAAAAAAAATTTGAAATTAATATGTACAATAATAACTATAATTTTTCAATGAAAATATATACAATTAGCCAACTCATACAAAATTCGAAACTCATATAAACCATTTTTTTCTATGAAATTGTATTAGGATCTTATTATGTTCGCAAATTTTAGATTTTTTAAGCCTCAACTAGATACTTATCTTAATTATTTTGTGATTTTAGTTATATATACATGCTAAGGGTATCAATATTGTGACCTTATTTTGACTTAAATTTGGACTATACTGGATTCAATTTGATATATGCAATGCATTTTTTATAGTTGTATTTTTTATTAGTTACTAGCCCGGGTAAAGAAATTTTTTTTTGCTCGACCCTTGATAACCAATGATGCAGTCGCTTTTTTTGCTCCCTACTTGACCTTGATCTGCTAACCTGCACAAGGAACGCACGTGAGCCACAGACCAGGCCATCTGTGGTGTAGTTTAGGGAAGAAGATTATCGTGACGATCTTTATCTAATTAGGAGTTGTGCTATGAAAGAAAATTTCTCTTTAGACTTGTGCTCCTAGATACGCAGGAGATAGTTCCCAATAAGAGTGTTGTCCATAAATAGAAATTTTTATGTGTGACGTATACTCTGGTATTTACTTCTTAGTTGGAAATAAAATGATGTTGTCTTGCCTGTTCGAAGCTGATCCCCTAAGTACTTGCCTTAATAGGGCTTAAGGGTATTGGGGATAGTTGTGAGACGTGTGGGCTTAGCAGGCTGTAGTGATTTGGGTCTGCCTGGTGGACTGCGTTGTGCGGGCTTGAAACCGCTTGGGCCGGATCAGTGTTGGGCTGACGCTTGGGCATACTATTTCTCGAGATTATAATGACACGTGTACGGTGTAGAAAAGATGAAAATTTTGTGTATCATCAGTTGCTTCCTCCGAGTTAGTGGGTCATCGTATCGGTTCACTATGCCATTTCTTGTAAAGATATGCCGCTCATGATGATTGAGTCTGAACCATTACTTGAGCGGTGCACTTCATTAATTAAGCATGCGTCGGTTCAGTGGAGAAAATGCGGAAAACCGATCCTTGTTTAGATCCATTTTTCTACAGAGATTGACTTCTTCCATTTCTTTGCTTTTAGAAACTCCGTTCTATTCATATTTTGATTGAAAAATTTATTCACATTTTTCATGGCTCGCCAAAATCACCTTGTCGATAAGCAAGAGCCCAGGGCTTCCATTTATTTGAAGATAGGTCGCCTTTCGAATCAAGTCTTGCCGATATTCGGAAGACATTCGGGGTCTCTGAAGACATGTCATTATATATCGTGAATGATGATCAAACTGGAGTTCATTTTTCTGTGCTTGACGAGATCTGAGGCTTTCTGGAATTTCTTGGAATCCCTTTTGCCCAGTTGGTACCGAATGGGTACAAGATTTTCCTTTTCATATTGATCAGGGCAAACAATGATGGTGTCCACATGACTCTGAGAGTGATCCAGTTGTTGACTTCCCATCGGCTGAATGATCACGCCGTTTGTAAGATGTCGTCGCCGACTTGCTTCTAAAAATTGTTTGATGACTTTAAATTCTGGCTGAAATTTTGCTTATTGGCTTCTTCGAATTCGAAGTACTTCGAATTCAAAAGTCGTCCGCTTGAGCAGGAGTTCAACCCACTTCGTAAGTATAGTTTCACCCTTTGATTTCGTTGTGTTGATTGTATGCTGATCGCCGCATGTGTTTCTTTGTAAGGAGGTTTCCCATTACTCTTCTTTCTCTAGAGAAGGAAGTCGTTATGAAGGCATTCTATGACATGTCGTGGATGAGTGTCGAGTTTGTCCTACCTACTTCAGTTGCAGTAGATTGTGAGCCAACTGGCATGTAGCTTCCACTCTTTATAGAACACTGAAGGTGAAGCCCCTTCCAAGAAGAGGAAGGCCTCCAAAGTTAAGGCTCTCACCCTACCGGACACAGAGGGGTTTTCTAAAGCGTTTGCTTCCTTCATAAGCTCGAAGAAGTCTCGTACTGGGGCTAAGCCGACTTCTAAACGGCCCATTTCGTTAAAGAAAGGGCGTGATTCTGATCCGTCCGCAGAGGCGGAGGTAGTAGCCTCTGATTTAAATAAAGACCACCTACGGCTGACATGGATTAATGATGCGTCAAAACTGAGTACCGAGAAGGCTGAAACTTTGAGTAAGAAGCTAATGTTAGCTGCTATGGCAGCTTCTACTAGTATTGAATAGTCTAGACCTGTTGTATTGAAGGGCTTTGATGAGGATTCGCCTGCGACCCCGGAAGTCAATCGTTCTGCTGGCGGATCGTCTGATAGTGGCTGTTGCAACACGGACTGTCCTTCTTGCAATCTGCATTGCCCTCCGTCTCACTCTAGGTCGTATGTCGAGATACTGGAGGGCCTTCTGGATAATTCACTATCTTCTTCCCCTTGGAGTCTACTGAGTCGGCTAGCAACAAAAAGTTAACTGCTGGCGACAAAGGGAAGGTCATAGACGAGGGCCTAGGTGCGGTGGAGACTGCAAAGGGTGGCGTTGGCGTCACTCCGCATCCGGGGGAGCTTCATCTAGATGCGTGGATGAGTCTGTTTGCTCCGCACGTAGTGAATATGAGCAACCATGCCTGACACCAGGAGGTTGACGTTGACTTTACTTCGAGGAAGCATATAAGCAGACGTTACTGCTGGCTGATGGACCATGCTTCGAAGCCCGAGGAGAATACGCTGGAAGAACGTATGGATAAAGGGTTGAAACACCTTATGCTGAGGATGTCCCAATTGAGCCAGATGGCCGTGGCTGGGTCGAAAGTTGAGGCGGCTTGCGAGAGGGTATACACCATGGAGCGTGTCCTTTTGATTATACAGAAGTCTGATGCACTTTTTGAGATTGAGTCGCTAAGGAAGCAGATCGAGGAGAGTGATGCACTATTTTACCAGCACACAACTTAATACTCTGCTTTGTGATTGTAGTAAAGAATAAGTAGGCAGCGTTATGGATCGAAGATTAGATGGTTTGCCAACTAGCACTAAGAATAACTAAAAGACAATTAACTAAGTAAATAGGAAAATATTGGGGTTGGATTTTTCTAATTTAAAGTAGGAAAATAATTATGAAAATAACAATAAGATAATAAAACTAAAGGGATGGCAAAAATGAGAAATTAGCTAAGGGTTTATCTCCACACATCAAACATATGCTTATAAATCAATCTTCAATAATCACTTGCTAACTCATAAAAGACAATGTTCAAGATTAATCGTGACCGCACTGCATTAATCTTATTATTTTTCCAAGTTCATTGAATTAAACTAAGCATCACTTTCAAGTTAGACAAACAATCTAAGATCATTAAGTTCTATGAAAAATATGAAAACTGACTAGGTAATTACAAGTATGATCAACATCTTGTTCTTTACCTAGGTTTTTACTTAACCTTACCAACATTCCTTGGTACTTACCCCTTGTGAGTAAAGGATTATAACGATTAGGTGAAATTCTCATATACTCTAGCCCCAAATCCTAGCATGCTTACTAAGTTGGCAACCTTAACAAACATACACAAATAAGTTTTCTATAAAACAGTTAAGCAAAACACAATCACTAATCAGCAAGAAAGATTAAATTCAATTAATTCATAAAGCACGTGTTTGGGGCTTCGAATCCACCCTAGCTAAAATAGAGTTTAGGTAGACATATTAATCATGTTTGAATAACAATACATAATTAATTATCAAACTAAAAATTAGAGAAAGTTAAGAGAAAACGATGTCGTCAGGCGTGGTGGTGGATAGAATCTATGTGGTGCAAATAGCAGTAAGAAGAGAATTAAAATTCTTTTATCTTCCTCTTCACGATCCTTGCTCTGTTATTAAGATTTTTCTTCTTATTGGCTATAAATTGATCGAGACAGAGTGTGACTGACTGGAAGTGACGATTGCAGATGGCTGGCGGCGATCGGGGGTAGCGAGAGAGACTGGCGATGAGAAGTTTCGAAAGAGATATGGATGTCATGGGAAGAAGGGATGTATGATGGTGTTTGTGTGATTGCGATGATGGTTGTTGTGATGAGTTCAGGACGATGGGATCGACAGAGGGCTGGACGATGACGATGGGTAGCGAGTATGCGGCTTGTTGTTGCGAGGATGGATGAAGGTCTAATGGCGAGATGCAAAGGGACAATGGAGGCTGATGGAGAGGTGTGGTTGTTGTGAGCGTGGTTTTGTGAGGATGAGATGATGGTGATTGTGATGAGGGATGATTTGTGGCAGATGTGTAAAGGTAATGGCTTGCTGCTGCGAGGATTGTGGATGATGGGCTTGTGGCTGGCGGCTTGTTGTGGTTGCAAGTGACGATCTCTTGAGAGCATGTATTTTCCTTTTTATAATTGGGTTCTCTAGGTTTCCTTCTTTGTGCAGTTTTCTTTTGCAATAAGTTTTCCTAATTCAAACCAATTTGCACCACTTAGCTTCTATTTTGGAATCTTGTTATTGGAAACCTACAAAAACACGAAAATAATAATTAATACCATAATTAACAATAAATAGCCAAAATTATATATACAAATATGGTACTAAATAGCATAATTATGCTCCTATCAGAGAGGAGGCTAGAACAGTCAGCCGTTGATGTATAGACTCAGAGGGTTCATTTCGGAGCCCTTGAGTCTGATTTAGCATAAGCGGTGTCTGCAAGGGACAGATCCAAACAAGAGCTAAACCTGGTCCGCTGTGATCTGGAAATTGCACAGGAAGCTGCGACTAAGATGCGCTCTAAATTGCAGTATCTTGTTGGGGAGAATACCATGAAGGAATCCGAGTGGGTTGCCCAGAGACAAAAGTTAGAGGCCGACGTAAAATTCACTGCTTGGGAAGCTAGGAAAGCTGGGGACCGACTTCTCCTGGAGCAACATGACCTCTACGCAGTTAAGAGTTGCCTAATTACTGAGCAGTCTGATGTCGATGCGCTGACAGGCAAGCTGAAGCTGTTGGAGCGTGAACTTGCTGAAGCGAAGGTAAGGGAAGAAGAGCTTCTCAAGGCGCAAGGCAAGTGTGAATTTCACTGGGTTGTGCATGGGAGGTAAGATCCGTTGGCACGGATGAAGGAGGAGCATCCGGAATGTGACCTTGCTTATTATAAGAATATGTCTTATGTAGACTTCAAAATGGTCTCTTAATCGTCAGAGGAAGAGGGTGATCCGGATCATGGCGCTCAGGTCGAGGCACATATCTTGTTGCACGTTTTCCATTTTGCCTTGTCGTTTTACTTTGACATAGGTCCGGTTGGATTAGCAGGAAGCCGAGTGGTTTGTTCACTGTCGAGAGCTTGATCGGCTATGCTGCGTGTAACTCTGGCCTGTGCTTTTGTGAGGTCCCAGATTTGTTATCGCACAGTTACGTTTAATAGCAAACATTTCGCGATTGGTTTAGGCAGGGAGTTATTCTACCCAGGCTGTAGCTCATCCGTGTGGTAAGTCGTTGGAGACTCAGGTTATGTATCTGGCTATCGGTTGCGGTCGTTGGCATGAGTGAATTGTTGTTGCTGAACACATGCGTTTTCCTCTGTAGTTGAGCAATAACACTTGGCTCGAGTCAAGTTTCGTAAGCTCGGGCTGGTATCCCGTGTAGCACCCGTCCGCACTTAGCAGGTTGGTTTTTTAGAGGCACAAGTGGCCATCGCTGATAACAGGATGTCAGCTTGTGTGAGCATAAAGACGCAGCTTAAGTTGTAATCGAATTCGACGACCGCTGTCCTGATAAAGAATAGTGGTCCCGTGACGAGCCATTGACATCAGTCAGGGCTGACTAGGCTCTCACATTCCAAACCATTTACACCCGCGCATAATGGCCTACAGGTTTGGGATAAGAGAATTTGGCGATCATGGTCCGTGGAAGAGCAGTGATTTCGTGGCGAGCCGTCAACATCAGTCGGAGCTAACTAGGCTCCCACATTCCAAACCATTCACACACGCGAGGAGCGGGCTACAAGTTTGGGATGAGAAAATTCGGCGACCATGGTCTGTAGGAGAGCAGTGGTCCTGTGGCAAGTCGTCGACATCAGTTGGATTTGACTAGGTTTCCACCTTCCAAATCATCCACATCCTTGCGCATCGAGTTACAAATTTGGGGGTTTACGACGACTATGGTCTGTAGAAGAATAATAGTCTCATGGCAAGTCGTCGTCATCAGTCGTGGCTGGCTAGGCTCCCACCTTTCAAACCATCTGCACTCGCAGAGAGGGGGCTACAAGTCTGGGAGTTGGTAATTTGACGACAATGATCTGTAGAATAGTAGTGGTCCCGTGGCGAGTCGTTGACATTAGTCGAAAATGACTAGGCTCCCACCTTCCAAACTATCTACACCCACACAGAGGGGGCTACAAGTTTGGGCTTTGACCAGAAGCTGTCGTTGTCAGTCGTCACTGACTAGGCTTACCTGATCGGGTTTGGCGACCGTCGTCCACGAAGGGGGCGACGGTCCCTAGCGAGTCGTCGTCATCAGGCGTAAGGGCGTTGATTAGACTCTCACTTTCTAAGCCATTGACATTCTCACACGGCTAACTATGCGTCGGGATGAGCCAGAAGCCATCATCATCAATTGAAACTAAATGAGTTTGCCTGGTTAGGTTGGGGCTCCGCTTGTTATGGGCGCACGAAACCTAATTCCGCAGATAGATTGCATCGTGAAAATTAGTTTTTACTAATTTTAATAAAAAGGCACGTAGGTGTGCTCCGTGTGTCAAAAGTGACTGAGGTTTATATTGTTTGTGTCAGCGCATGCAGTAGAATGTCGTTCGAATAGTGAGCTGAGCCCATGGGCCTGTAAAAGAAGAACTAGGTCCTATCGTAAGATTATGACGCTACATGCACATTGTAAATTACATAGTGACACACGTACGACGTAGATCGCGAGACGATTGAGTATCTGTTACTCCCCCCAATTAATGGGGTTTTGTACAACATCATTAATTGGATGAACGTGGTCCAGTGTAGTTTCCTTGGGAACCGTCCCTTCCTCGTTTCCCATACAATACTTAATGCTGATATTTAATGTTGAAGTGCCTGATTGGTGAACCACTATGTCTATATAATGATGTTCCTTCATTGTTGTAGGCATCATCTTCTACAGAGTGCACTTCTTCAGATGCTCTTAATCAGAGAATATGTTTTGGATTCTCCAAAGGCTGAAGGAAAATCTCCAATGCTGGAGTTTTACGTTGATGAGTCTTGATAAGGCTTGCTATTATGCGTGGTCACCTGCTCTGGGTAAACACCCAATTGATTTGTTGAGACCTTGTAATTTCTTCTCATATTTCATAGAAAAGTATGAACTTTCCAGTAAGGGACGAGTCTGTCGTTAATGTGATAGTGCCTTGTCGGTGCTTTAAACCATCTAATTTCTGAGATAACACCTGCAACCAACTTTGGAGCGGTTGCTATTCTTCCTCGTCAGCTAGCCTTGACACGTGGTGTTGCACTGGAACTCAGAGTTGCGAGGCAGAGTGAAGTTGGACATGGCTTGTCGGAGTGGTCCATTTACTTTTAGATGTCCCTCTCATCCCTCCGCAGGAGGGTGCACTCGATCTGTTTCATCCTGATACTTGTCCCAAGTTCATCTGGTTGGGTGGATCAAGTGCGTGAGTTGGCTGTAGCTTCGGTCAGCGTGTTGTGGGGCTTCCGATCGCTGATTTTGTACCACCTCAAGTATTCCTTGCGAGGTGGGTCCGATGAAGGGTTGGATTGGATGCATTTTTTCATGCTGCTCTTGTTCATGGATCATCTTTTTCGGAGAAGTCGCTGAGCAGAACCTTAGAAGGCTCCGTGATTTACCCGTAGTACCTTCGTTTTCACTTCTGAGTCCTCTTCTGGAGTCGGACTATTTAAGAGAATCTTTACTGTATATCACATCGGATTCGGATGCTTATAGTTTGTATTCTTTTGTACCCGCCTCTGGGCGATCGTTGTTACATCTCTACAGTAATCAATAGAATGTGTTTGCGTAATTATATTTTATTTCTTAAATAAATGCAAATCACATAAGTTTCTAAGAATTAAAACTCTACATTGACTACTGAAAGAAAACTAAACAACTGAATAGATTGACCGTTGGATGAGAAAAATCGATCCGACCCTGAAGTGAATTCTCATGGCCCTTGCTTGGATAGTGAGTACCTTCAGCGAATTGCCAAGTTTCGCTGACGCCGTTGAGGTTACTGAAGAGTGAACCTTGCGTGGGAGGGTCCTTCCGCGCCCATGGAAAGTCGCGGGGTCGTGCTTCTGTTTGCAATAACCTCTCCGCTGGCACTGACGTTTGGTCGGGTTGGAGAGCGGACTGCTCCTGCAATGCTGGAATGTTCTCCGTTGCTAAGTTGAGCTACTGTTGTTTGGATTTTTCCTCCATCTGGATGATGCAAATTTTCCACAGTTCCTGAGTGTGACATTCCAGTTGTATTTGGGAACATTCTACCTGCTTTAGTGCATCATAGTGGCAGCCCCATGCTGTTGGTTGGTCCCCGCGAATTGTTCCCTCCGAGTGGTTAACGGTATACTTAATGCACTGGTGAAGGGTGGAGACCACTGCTTTCATCTGGTTAAGCCAGAGTCTTCCCAAGATGAGGTTATCAGTAGACGGAGCGTCTACCACCATGAAGTTCAGGACAAGACCTTCCTTAGCTTTGACTCTCCGGCCACCACTGCTAGCCTTTTCTTTCCGATCGGGAAGAACATTTTTCTCCTATAAATCCGATCAGCGGGTAGCTGGAAGGTGTTAAGTTTTCATTCTTGACGTCCATACTGCGGAATGTGTTGTAGAAAAAGATGTTGAGAGAGCTTCCCATGTCAACCAGAGCCCTCTTCACTTCCCAACTTGCAATGGAAACAGATATGACAAAATCGTCATTGTGTGGTGCTCAGACGCGTTCGAGGTCTTTATCCATGAAAGTCAAAGTTGGGACAAGGCTCTGTACTTGCGAGTAGTATACGCGTCTGTCTACGCTAGTGGGTTGTGTTCACATCTCAAGGAGTGTCTGCTTGCAGGATCTGTTTGATTATTCTTCATTCGATCCGACTCTGTGAAGGACATGCCGGAGTCTTCTTCTCAATCTCTTTGACTGCCTTTCCTCTTTCCCTGGTTCGGTCTTGCCGTTTCTCTGAACCCAGGAATTCCTTTAGCTTGTCCTTGCAAATTCAGTACTCGATTTCGTACCTTAGACTCTTGTAGTCGTTGGTGTCGTGGCCACCCTTTTTGTGGTACGAGCAATACTTGTTGTTGTTGCGTTTGGAGGGGTCTCTGGGCTGCTTCAGGGGCCACTTCAGATCTTCTCAATTTTTCATGGAATTAAGGACGTCCGAAAAGCTAGAATTGAGGGGGGTCATGGATCTAGATCCAACGTAGTTGAAAGATTTCTCTGGCCTGGCACGACCAAAGTCCGACCTGTTGTCGTTGCGTTTTTTCTTGTTCCTTTCTTCATCTTCGCGCATTTCCCCTCATTTTTGTCCCTAGAAACGTAGGATTTCTTCTCTACTTCAATTTCCTTCTTTGCTGTTATCATCTCCTCCAGGATGATGTACCTATGGGCGCCCTTCAAGAGTTCTGTCATATCCATAGGGTTCCAAGGTGAGGAAGTCGTAAAACTTTCCTTTTCTTAGGCTCGCGGTAAAAGCCGTCACTGCTGTGTCGTCACTGCAGCCGTCAATGAGCATCAACTCGTCGTTGAAACGCATGATGTATTCCCTTAGCGTTTCATTAGACATATGCCCCAGGGAGAATATGTAATGCGGGCCTTTCCAGATCCGCTGGCTTCCGACAAAGCGTGTCAGAAATTTTTTGGCCAGTGTCTTGAATAAGTCGATTGACTTTGGCGGGAGGTTGTGGAACCACGTTAGTGCTAACTTCTTCAGGTTGGTACGGAACGTTCTGCACATCACAGACTAAGAACCTTTTTTTAGCTCCATTACATGCTGATAATGACTCAAGTGATCGAACGAGTCGCTGGTCTGTAATAGAAATCGAGCTTTGGAGGGCTGAATTTCTTTGGCATTGCCTCTTTCATGATGCGGTCCACAAATGGGGGAACATAGAGGCGGTACAACATGTCTGAGTCACGAGCCCCTCGCTGGAAGGGGGTTCTGTGGGGCGAGCTTGTCTACTCTGAGAGTCGGATCTGCGTTGACCACGTCGCCACCTCTAATCCAGTGAGAACTATCAGGGGCTTGACTCTCCCGTGCCTATTTTTTTTGTTATCTAGAAATTGGGGTCTGTGCTGCTCCTGATCTCCATCAGCAGGTGGAGGGTTCTGTTGTATGATAATCTCCATTGCTTTAGCGATCTGTTGTATTTGTGATGACAACAAATCCATCCTGGGGTTTGTCATTGTTGTTGTTGGCGCGGGGGTGTGAGCCTACTGCCCTTGTGTCACTGGCATGCTGGGAGCGGTGGTATAACGTCAGTCTGAGCGTTTGACGTGTCCCCTTATTATCCATTATTGCGTGATCTAATGGTCATCATCTTCTTGTATTATGAAGATAAATGATGTTAGTGATTGGTTAGGAATTTTGTCATCCCCACAGACAGTGCCAAATTGATGCAGTCGATTTTCGCTCCCTGCTTGACCCTGACATGCTGACCTGCACAAGGAACGCACGTGAGCCACAGACCACCGGTGTGGTGGCCGATGACACTCTGATGCTAAAGTCAGACAAGGATCTGAGGAAAGCGTAATGTTGTAAACAGGAAATTTGTAGCGTACCTTAGCTTACCAACCTCATGTCTTATTTATAATGTTGTAGTTCTGGTTCGACTAGGCCATCGGTGGCGTAGTTTAGGGAAGGAGATCTTAATGAAAATCCTTATCTAATTAGGAGTTGTGCTGCAAAAGGAAGTTTCCCTGTTAGACTTGTGCTCCTAGATGTATGGAAAATAGTTTCCAATCAGAGTGTTGTCCATAGATAAAAGTTTTCATGTGCGACGTATACTCTGATATTTGCTTCCTAGTTGAAAACAAAGTGTTGTTGTTTTGCCTGTCTGAAGCTGATCCCCGAGATACTTACCTTAATAGGGCTTACGGGTATTCATGTGGGCTTAGCAGGCTGTAGTGAGTTGGGTCTGTCTGGCGGACTGCATTGTGCGGGCTGAAAATCGATTGGGGCGGATCAGTGTTGGATTGACGTTTGGGCTTACTATTTTTCAAGATCATCATGACACGTATACGGTGTAGAAAAGCGAACGTTTTTGTATATCATCAATTACTATTATCAACTAATAATTATTTGTCATTTCGTCCCCTTTGACTAAAATCCTGGGTCCGCTGCTGGCTACCGCACACCAATAAACCATAGATTTAATATCTCATTCTTAGGTACCACACTGGGAACTGGTAGTGTCACGAAATTCACTCTTGTAAGTATCATTTTTAGCTAATAATCTAGAGAGCCAAGCCAGACTAGCCCAATACCATTCATCATCCTAGAAATGATTAAAATGGGTCAATCTCTCGAATGATAGATGATATTGGGCTGGCCTGGCTGTCTAGAAAAATTCCATTCTTAGTTACCAAACTGGGAGCCGCATGAAATTCAGTGTACAAGTCGAATGTTAAGTCTCGAGTTTCATCATTTTTGTACTAATTAGTTACCAATATCTACAATATGTGAAACGCTAATCACTCTAAAACAAACAAAAGTATTGACCACCAGAGCACAAAGTGGGAGCGAAAGCCCTGAACTGAGAATCATATACTAACCTCATGCCTGCCCGTATCCAACTTAGCAGAAAATCTAGAGAGCAAGGCCCGCGCGAGGCCAGCCCAATACCATCCATCATCCTAGAGATGCTGAAAATGGCCTAATTTCTAAGATGATGGATGGCATTGGGCTTGCCTGGCTGTGCAAATGGACAACAACTGAACATACATAAAATGAAAAATTCTAACTATCGAAGGAAATGGCGAGGAAAACAGCGAGGGACCCCACAGGGGGGGTGGGAGCCGTCCATCTCCCGGGATGCTTGTTTGAACTTTTGGGATGCATGCGTTGAAAAATCAAGCACTTATCCCGGGGAAAGATGGACGGCTCCCTCCCTACCCCCCTCCCCCTGTTGGGGTCCCTCGCTGTTTTCCTCGACAATTAGACGGGTTCACATAAAATTGACAGAACTGCTGTCCTTCCTCAAAAGGATTTTCTGCAGGAGAGCACCAGCAACAAAATCATTTCATAGAGCTCTGCAACTTAGGCCCATGGGCCTCACCCATGTGATTTGAAATGATGGTGAATGCCCCAATGTGTTTCACAACATTATAATCTTGTATCATTCTGGGCTTAGTTCTAAATTTGAAACATTCCGCGTCATGGACTAGACCTCAATTCAAACAGAACTTGAACAAATACTCGACAAAATGGCAGGCTTGCAATGGACACAACAACAAGTATCTTGGTTTCACCAAATTTTGAATAAGAGAGAAAAAAAAAAAAAAAAAAAAAAAAAAAAAGAAAGAAAGAAAGAAGGCAATGTCAATATCCGCCACATATTCTACCCTACAAAGAAATGTCGGTTTGAAAACCCATATTGACTAAAGCTAATTTTATATTACAATTCATTGCAGAAATCCAGTCAAGAGATCCATGAACCCCACAAGATTTCCTCATTGAAACCAAACATAAAAATAATTTTTTTTTTGTCGGCTTGCCATGTACATATTATAAGTGAGGCTAGAGAGCGAGGAAACGGGCGAGGAAACGAGCGAGGAGAGGGACGTGGCGGGGTGGGAGCTGACCACCCCGTTCGGGATGCGTGCTGCAATTTTTTGTGCACGCATCCCGAACGGAGTGAACGGCTCTCACCCCGCCACATCCCTCTCCTCGCTGGTTTCCTCGACATTTAGAATTCCCCATATTATATATATACGGATGCATGGCATAGCTAAGTACTTGATACGACACTGAAATTTCATGGCAGATGAGAAGATGTTTATCATTGAAGCTAAAATGAAGTGGTGGAGTCCATTTGAGTTTACGGTGAACATTTTATGGTTGTTGGGTCCCCAGAACATTTAACACATCCATCGCCACCCACCGACGGTCTTCTTCATGAATTCCCTGAGTTGCACGCTTCGAGTTCAGTAGTTACTATAAAAACTCATCACCAACCAAACTAATTTTCTGGTGAATAGAATTATGAATTGGGGGGGGGGGGGGGGACCACAGACGGAGTCAAACATTCTATGGCCATTTCCAGAGGTTAATCAACCATCAGTTTATTTGGGTTTTATTTAAAAGGCCTCGTTGTTTATTTTCGATTCTGCAAATTAATACTATGAGATCAACCTCGCACGAGGTTGCGTGTTTCTATGGCTTGGTGATTTCAAGATGCTTTAATTTGGATGCCAAAGGCTGCACTCTCACTTAAGGTTAATCTCATGGAATTGGTAACTTATGTCCATTCTGTGTTTAGACCAACCTTTAGGCTCTTAACCGAGCCACAACCATAATATTAATTTATGTGGTTCCTTACCACTCTATTTTGTTTATACCATTAGAATCCGAGAAAAAGATGGTAAAAGAAAACAGTCTATTTCAAAATATACAAAAAGGAAAGGTTGTTGAGCATGAGGAAACCATTATAACATTGATTATGATGGTTGTTGTCTTCCAAACCTGCACAAAATGGAATTTGGGTTCCTATACGATGGACCCAGGCAAGTTAGGTTCAGATTATAATTTAATGTGGGTTCGCCATGCACCACATGATCCACCTTTTCCGCTACATTGACTCAAAACTTACGTTTAAAGAAGGGTTGGCATCATTGTGGTGTCGTCGGTGCACTAAATACACCAAGAGAGAGGTGCTTTTTCTCTATCGGTTGGTGTTAATTTGGTTCACTGAGTTTCATGGAACACATTGTTCAAATTTCCACGTCACACAAACTCCTTAGAATAACATACATTTTCTCTGCAAAAAATTGAATTCTACTATGGTTCCAATTCAGGGTGCATGTTTGATGCCTGGTGATAATTATATCTCGATGCATATCTACGATGCCTGGTACCATCAGGGCACCGTAGATTTAGGCCAAAAAATTATTTGATATGAAGTTTCTATTAAATGATTCTTGGCTCGATAATGTATTTTATTTGTATATTTGTTTTTATACGACTACCAAATCCCAATAAATTAAAAATTATTATTGTTGTTCCCCAAGATTATATTTGTTTTTATTACGTCTGCAGTGAATTTTGAGTATAATAATCCCACTTATGGTGTTTAGTGTGTTTGTTTGTATGATTATAGCTCCAAATAATAGAAGGATTTGGATAGCGTCCGCTCCTAACATTGTTTTAGATGTTTGTTTAGGACCTTTAATCATACGTTAGCTAGAACAACAAGACTCAATTATCACAATTGCTAAATATAGATATTTCCTCCTTGCATTGTAGCTCTCATTTTATGAAACATTAATTACTGTATACAAATCAGAGAAATGAAAATGTGTATGCTCCAATCTATTTTATGTAATTTGATACAATCGTGTAAAAATTTAAACTTCCATTATGCACAGTGTTTTGGCCTATGTCAATTTCTGAATATCATGCTAAATTGCATTTTATTAAACTTAGAGTAACAATTATGTAAAATCTCAAAACAATTGGCGTATGATGGTTCTATTTTTTTTGGTTATAAATTGTTTGTCTCCGGTATTTATTGTGTTTGTTTGATAACTTCACATTTCGGCATTTGTAACTTTTCCGCGCGTAACAATTTGGTATCAGAGCTGAAGGTTAGTTTTTGGGTTCGTTTGAAGCTGCGTGAAACAGTGGTTGGTGAAAAACATGTCGAGTTATGGACCAAAGATGATTACCGCTACAGCCGATAAATTTGACGTCGAGAAGTTCAATGGAAAGAATAACTTTGGCATGTGGCAATTCGAAGTTTTGGATGTGTTGGCAAAAGAGAATTTTGATAATGCTTTAGGAGATAAACCGGAGAATATAAAAGAAGAAAAATGAAACAAGCTGAATCGGCAAACATGCGGGTCAATACGGTTGTTTTTAGCGAATGACCAAAAATACTTCGTTATGAAGGAAACCTCCGCTAAGGCGTTATGGAAAAAGTTGGAAGATAAGTATATGACGAATATCATCCAGAATAAGCTCTTCCTCACGAAACAACTTTTTCGAATGAATATGAGACCCATGACTACTTTGTCTGAGCATTTGGATGAGTTCAATAGGCTTATTGCCGATCTATTGAATTTTGAAGATGTACAGAAAATTATAAGGCCTTGTGTTGTGCCTTTTGAATTCACTTCCAGAAGAGTATGAACATCTCGTTACGACTTTGTTAATGGAAAAAAAAATTTGAATTATGATGAGGTGGCTACGGCGTTGCTCAATTATGAATTCAGGAGGAAGGATCTCAAGGTCCACGGGATGCAACGTCAGAAGTATTGGTAGCGAGGGGAAGATCTGAAAAGAGGAATGTTGGTGATAGAGGAAGATCACAGTCAAAAAGAAAATCTGTAGACAGAAGGTTTTTGCCGAGAGATGAATGTGCCTACTATCTTGAGAATAACAACTAGAAGATTGACTGTGAGAAATTGAAAACTGCAATAAAAAAAGAAAAGAAAAAGTCAAATGCGAATGTGGTGAACAATTTAGATGAAAATGATGATGAGGATGATACATATTTGTTGTCTGCAACTTCAGCATTGGTGAGTCATATGATGAATGACTACTTGATTCGGGTTCTACCTATCATATGTGTCCCCGTAGGGACTGGTTCTTTAACTTTAGAGAGATGGATGGTGGTGCTGTCCATATGAGCAACAATGATGAATGTAAAATTGCAGGGATATGTAAAATCAAGTTAAAGTTGCATAATGAACGTGTTCGGGTTTTGAACGATGTAGGTAGTAAATGTGAGAAAGTTCTGCACGAGTTGTTGAAGAAACATTTGGTAGAAGATATAAAGATTTGTAATATGGATGTTTGTGGACACTGTGTTTCTGGAAGTTCTGATTTGAAACTCTATCCTAGTCAAGGTGGAGTTGGTTTGTTAGCTTGAGCATATTCTGGTGTATGACACCTTCAGGTGTATGGCGCATATGAGCGCATTTGAAGAGTTGAAGTCTGTCTTTGTTTTGAAGAGGTGACGTCTGTTTATTGGGATCGGCTCGAATTTGTTAAATCTTCACTGAGGTGGAGAATTGTTAGAAACTTAGTGATGAAGCAAAATGGAGAAGACAATGGAATGTTTCACCTCCTCAAGTCAAGACTTAAGCATTAAGGTTTTGAATTTATTGGTAGCCACCCATTATTTTGCTATCCAATGGGACAACTCACAATGAGTTTTTAAACCCCCTGTTTGCCGCGTCTTGCACCTTCTCAAGGGGCTAATATAAGGATCCTTGAGGGGCCTTGGTTATCAACCTCGTTAGCCCTTTGTTTATTACCCCAGTTTGTGAGAGACATCTCATTTGTATCCGAAAATAGTTTCGAAAAGTCCGACATTGGATTTGTTTTGGGTTGAATTTTCATTTGCTTATTTGTTGTGGTATTGTTCGAATTTTGAATTTGGGTTTTTTTGGAAAACCAATTTGTACGGTGTATTTGTAATCTGTCTGTAATCTTAATCTGAAGCAATAAGAGTTGTTATTTATTGTGGACGTATGCGAGTTTGTCGAACCACATAAATTATTTGTCTTCGGTATTTACTGTGTTTGTTTGATAACTTCGCATTTCAACATTTGTAACGCTTCTGCGCGTAACAATAAATCCCTTAACAATACAATTTGAATCATGTATTCTTGCGTTTTCTATAGATACTAAGATAAAAGTACAAACATGTGAATATTTTTTATATCACCCATTCTTGTCCTTTGAAGCATATGTTACATTTCATTTATAGTTTGAAAATTGACGTGATTTATCTTCACCGTCATACGGAATATTAAAATCTACGTTTTTACTTTACCATCTTAATTGTCCAAATTATTACACAAAAAAAAAAGAAAAAAAGAAAAAGAAAAAAAGAGAGCAAAAAAGAGAAAGAGCGGGGTTGATGGAGATCCTCCCTGGGTCCTTGCACTCCGTACTAACCACGCGCGCTTTTCCTTCCTTCCTTCTTCTTCTTTCTTCAACTCACTATTATAATAAAAAATAAATAATACAACTTTTCAAGACCCTTTCTTTTTCTTTTTTGCTTCCTCTATAAGAATCTCTCCCCTCGCTTTTCAGTGATCCCATGAACTCACTTCCAGCCTCCTCTGCTTTTCTAAACACCAACATCAACACCAGAAGGTAACACAATTTCACTTGTCTTGAAACTTCTTTTCTTTTTGCTTCTTTGGGTTTTTGCAATTTCAATGCCTCTGTTTTGAGGTGTCTTATGAGTGTTTGGTTGCATTTCCACTCATAAAGTGAGTTAATTTGAGCTCAAATTTTCAAGAAATAGACTTTTGTGTTACATTTAGACCACTGAAACTGCTGTACTTGTTCATTTGGTGAGTTATTCACTTTTTTGAAGTCTGGGTTTTGCTCTTCACAAATCAAAACATAATGTGGTTTGGATCTGCATCATTTGATTATTTTTAAAGCTTAAAATTTCCTTCTCATGTCTGGTCAGTTGCATTTATAGTATGCGAAAAACCCCGAAATATTGTTAGAAAGTTTGAGTGCAGGAATAATATGGCAATGGGTCGATTTGGAAAACAATGGTTCAATTTGGGGAAGCTTCGAACTTGAAAGAACTTTTCAAAAGTGTATACTATTTACTATGTAAGAGCATAAAACAGTTTTGTAGATCAGATTGGGCTGTCCCTTTTGTGAATAGAAAGTGCTGTTTGGAAAACTACCAATAGCAAATATTTTAGTTTCTAATGATACTTATAGTTTCTTTCAAACTTAACTTTACTTTTGGAATACATCTTGCTATGGATATGTATAATCTAGCATACTAATCTAGTTGGAATTCCAAATATCCTTTGAACTTCTTCTCATAATTTTTGGCGTTTGTATTGTGATACTTTGAGCAGGAAAACTAGGGAAACATGGATCAAAAGACATGGCTTTGGAGGAAATCATTGTCAGAGAAGAAAAATGCTGAGAATGGTAGAACCCTTGGTTCGTCGCAATGCAATAACAAAGTGGTACTCCCAAATTTTGTCTCACAACTTTTTTTTTTTGACATTCTTGAGGAACATTTTCAATGAAATGCCACTTGCAGTTTTTTTTTTTTTTTTTTTGGATTATTGCTTCCAGTGAGAACACTTATATATTTTCTAATTTGTCATTGATTTCATTGTTAAAACCAAATGGATACCCCGAAAGTGCACAACGCTTATAAAACGGTCAAAGAGTAAATGTGCATTTGGTTTTGCTTCTTAATATAGTTACAAGTCCAAATTTCTTAAAAAACATGTGAAATATGTAATGTTTTGCAAATTTCAGACATCAATTAGATTAAGAAGCAAAAAAACTACCTGAGTCCATGGAGCAGGTTGCAAAACATGTTGGGTAATGTAGGACCCTAGGTTAAGACAGTCATGTGCCGCCATGTGCTTTTGGTCTAGTGTAGTCATAATTTTAGATGCCTGGGATGATTCGTACCATCGTAAGAATTAATCAGGCAACTTACTTGGTCACTTAGGTAGAAGTGAATTGGCAAGAGAACATGCTAGATTTGATCAATGGTTTATTAGTATTGAGACCTAAAGTCCACTCCACTCATTCCGTAGACCCCGTTGACCGTGATATATGCTAGATATGCCCTATCTACTAGCCAAAGCTTTTAGAGAAGTTGGCAATTTAACATGGTATAAGGTCAGAGGTACGATTCTTGCCTGTGCTGAGGTATTTTCCAGCCATTGCGGTGTGGGGGAGTATTGAGACTAAAAGTCCACTCCACCCGTTCCGTAGACCCCGATTTTGATATATGCTAGATATGCTCTCTGCCTCTCTCTATCAGCTTAAGCTTTTAGAAAAGTTGGCCATTTAAAAATTAGGATCTGGGTAAGAATATTTGCAGCAATGTTTATAACCCCCATAAGAATGTTTATAACCCCCATAAGAAGAGATGCATTTTGTACAACACTTCTTGTGGGGACTAAGAACTAATACTATTTGATCTGCTGTTGATTCTAAGTGTCATATGTTCCAATATGATATTTATTTGTTATTAGGAGCAGAACTATAGATCAAATGATCTTCTATGAAGCATAACTGATAATTATTTGATTGACAGAAATTTGTGATGGATAAAGCTAAGGAGGTAGAGAGCTCTGTAAGCCATCTAAATGTTAAGCTTTCTTCTATGCACTCAAATTATAGTGCGAAAGATGATATTGTAGCGAAGCATGTAGAAGTAGCCGAAGAAGCAATTGCAGGTGTGTTCCCTCACCAAAATTGCACTCAAAATTTCTTCTTTTTCTTCTTAACTGAGGCGTCCTGCTCTCTTGCATGCAATTCACTTTTTGTGAAGCATTTGTATTGAATTATCGTTTTATGTCAATCTCAATCGTAAGTTGATTCCATTTAGGGTGGGAGATAGCAGAAGCGGAAGCATTTTTTCTCAAGCGAGATCTGGACGAAGTTTTGCAGCAGAGAGCAGCTGCAGGAGAAAGGATAAGTAACTTGGATGGAGCTCTGAAGGAATGTATGCAGCAATTACGTGTCACCAGGGCGGACCAAGAACAAAGGATTCATGGTGCTGTTATGAAGGCATCACGAGAATATGAGAAAGAACGGATGCTGTCAGAAGAGAAGTTGGAAGAAACAAGTAAGAAGCTTGCCAATTTAGGCATGGAGAACTCTCATCTTACTAAGAACCTTCAGACCAAGGACAAAATGATAGAAAAGCTGAGCCAAAGCCAATCTCAGGCTGAGGCTGATTTTAATGCACTAATAGCTAGATTGAATTCAAACGAGAAAGACACCGCTTCTTTGAAATATAATATTCATTTACTTGAGAAAGAGCTCGATATTCAGCTTAAAGAGAGAGAGCTTAGCCTGAAATCAGCTGATGCATCACGTAAAGAGCACGTGGACAGCATGAAGATCACAAAGTTAGAAAAAGAATGTAATAGATTACATCTCCTGGTTCAAAAGCGCTTGCCATTTGCTGCTGCTTTCCCTAAAATGGAAAGCAAGGTAAAAAAGCCGGGAAAAGAATCAGATGAGAGAAGAATGGTAAATTTAACTTCTGCGACAGATTTGATGGTTGACAGTCCCCGTAGGAGGATCAATTCTCTAATTGAGCAGTTATGTGCCACAAAAGAAGAAAACAAGACTCTTAAAGAAACCATAAACAAGAAAGACATTGAGCTTCAATCTTTGAGAACTCTAGGTTTAGAGGTGGAGCTTGCAAGGAGTACTATGTCACATGATCTACCAATGGCTTCCGCATCTGAAGTTGGATATGAAGATGAAGTTAGCTGTGCTGGATCATGGGCTTCGTCTTTGCTTTCGGAATTGGAGCATATTAGGAGTGGGAAAACAAAGGGGCCTCCATCGTGCACAACATTGGCAGTTACAGACATAAGTTTGATGGATGATTTTGTTGAAGTGGAAAAATTAGCAAAAGCTTCTGAGGATAGAACGTTTGCGAGTTCAGATCTTCCTTCACATAAAGGAATTATTCATATGGGCCACTCGGAACTGGAGTCATGCGTAAATGCTGCTGAAGTATCTGGTAAGGAATTAATTTTAGCTCTAAACGTTTCATGTTCTGGCGATGTAGACAAATTAATCCAATCATATGTTACTTTAACCAATTTATTTCATGCAGGCTCCACTGATGGAAGTAAGAAATGTTCCTGCCTCACTTGTAAACCTCCAAATGAGGTACCATCGGCCAATTCATTTCATACAAACTTCTCATCCGATGAAATAAGTATGTGCACATTTCAGTCAAATCTGCTGACTAAATCAATCCATAGAATAATTGAGCTTATCGAAGTGATTTATCAGACATCTTTGAAGGATCACAAATTTCAGATATTGTCTGAAAAGAGCCCCACTTCGATACCATTCCACAATTCAGCATCATCTACAGATTACACTGTTCGGGTTTTCCAGTGGAAAACTTCTGAACTCGGTGATGTCTTACAACGGTTTGTACATACTTGTAATGATCTGTTGAATGGAAAAGCTGATCCTGGAAACTTTGCTGAAGAACTAAGTTCATCTTTGGATTGGATTTCAAATCACTGCTTCTCAGTTCAAGATGTTTCAAGTATGAGAGATAAAATCAAGAAGCATTTTGATTGCGACGAATCACAAAGTGGCAGTGAATTTGAAGATCTAATGAACTGCTCACCTCCAGAAGCTGAGAGAGCGCAGTTACCCGAGGAAAAGTCCTGCTCATCCTATTGTGCTTCGTTGAATGGACAAAGCAATTTCTCTGAAGTGGAAGAAGTTCACTCAAGTCTGAAAGCAGAAAATTGGAGATTAAAACAAAAACTGACCAATATGGAATCTGTACAGAAAGATTTGGAAGGGAAGCTTCAGTTGGCCACCGAGCAATCTGAAACAATGATGATTCAACTTAGAGAACTAGAAGAAAGATTTAGGAGTTTGCAAGTGGAACTAGAAACTACAAAAGAATCAAAGGGAATGATGGAAGGTCAGATAAAAGATCAGAAGTTACTTAATGAAGATCTGGACACCCAGCTTAAAGTTATGAGGGACGAACAAAATGAGGTTCGTCAAAAGTGTCATTCTCTTGAAGTGGAGTTGGAAAATAAGATTAACTCCTGTCAAGAATCAGAAGCTACATGCCTCAGATTACAGCTTCAGTTAGATAGGTAACTAACTAACATCTTTTTCTGCTATGCAATGTGTTTTTTTCTCTCTGGTTGATGACAATTTCTCTTTGCTTAAATATTTGATTTACAGCCTAACCAAGAGAGCCGTACCCAAGCATGAAGACCAAGAGTCGAGGCAGCTCCAAACGGTAAGATAACATCTTCATAGACACTTAGCTTTTATTAGCCAAATTGCAACTTGGCTATTTTGTCTGTGCATTATGTTTTAGGCCCGGTTTTGTTTGCCGCTGTTTCTTTGTCAGTTGTATTAGTTCTGTACTGTTTCTTTGAGACTCATTTTCAAGGCATATTCAGGGCCATAGTATACTTCATTCTGAAGTCAGTTGTGTTGTGCTACTTAGACCGTGTTCAATATATGTATTGAAAAAAAAAAAACACCATTTTGGTGGCTCCACAATTGACATTATGATGTCTTGCTGCTCATATTTTTATCCTAGAAGTCCCAACCCATGATTGCGAGAATTATGGATTGTAGTTTATCATTGCTTGTATTCAAAAGGTCTTATTTATCTTGCAGAATTGGGAGATCCCTGCAGCTTCAGAAAAGCTGGCAGAGTGCCAGGAAACCATCTTAAGCCTGGGTAAGCAGTTGAAGCAATTGGCTCCACCCAGGCAGGATGTTTTCGTTGATAAGGTTGTCTCTACCATTCCTACTTCTGCCTCCAAGAACAAGAATCTAAACCGTCGTTCATCCCTCCTCAATCAAATGCTAGCCGAGGACAATGCCAAAACCGATAATTTCAAATCCCCTGAGACAAAAGAAATCATATGTACCAATGTATCCTCCCTAACACCTCTTACTAGTCTTTCGGGAATCTCTGATAGTCTATGTGGGTTGGACAGTCAAGTGAAGAAGTCTCAGGAATTGGTTGTATGTTCAAATGAATTAAAATATAAAGGCAAAGCTGCTACAAGGAAGACTCGGGCTGTTGTGTACAATACGAGATGCAGTGCAGGTGTGAGTTTGATGAGGAAGTTAATACTGAGGAGTAAAAGTGGCAGAAAGAAAGCTCTGACCATGGCCACATGAACAGAATAGCATCCACACCCACATGGTTTAATGGCGTTTGAAGTGTTGAAGTTGCTTGGCTTATCGAGTGATTGGGAGGAAAACCCTGTGTATTTGTTCATCATTTCTTCACTGTTGTCTTGCCCTTTGCGCTCCCTCTCTCTCTGTTTTTTGTGTGTTATATGTAATTATTTGGTTTTGTTGTATATTTTCTGAACGAGGATGATATAGTGACACACATTAATATGTCGTCTTGCTATATCCCTCCGTATTATTATTATTATTATTTTCTTTTCATCCAGTTCCATTTCTTTAATTTCTTAATGTTCTAAAATAGTTAATAATAATAGAGTCTGTCAATATAAACCTGCACTTGATCAATACGTATCATTTATTCATAGAGACGGTGTCTTAGCAACCATTCAATCAATCCAACTAATAAACATATTATTTGACACTAGAATAAGTAAATACAAAAAACCGACTGCTCAACTTATTATTAAATACAAATTACGGAGAAATCCAACATGTGTGGGCACACATATTTGTTTAAAGTGTATTGCTATCTTAAAGTATTAGCCCAAATAAATTATGATCTAATATGGTTAATTAGGCTAAGGTATTAAAATGTCATGGCTTAATGTGTAGATACACTTGAGTAATTTCTAATTTAATGAGGGACCAAATTAGAAATTGGTAAGTTGGAATAACTGATAACCCATCTGTTATAACTTATGGGTTATGGTCCCAAGTTGAGCGGGTGTTTTGTTTCTTCTGAAATTCCCTTCTACAGAGAGATATACAGAAAAACATACGTTATCAACCGGAAGATCAAGACTCATAATTTTCTTGAAGTGCTATCATGGATCAAGGTACGCTTCCGTTTTGTTCTTGTTGTTCTCTTCTCATTGATTCAATATGGAGCATACAACTGTATCTGTAGAATATTAATCTTATAGGTGGTATCAGAGCCTACTCCATGATTGATTCTTTGAGAGATTATGAAATTTGGGATGAACTTTTCGCATAAAATCAAGTTTTTTCTCACATAAAATGATTAAAAACAGAATATCAAAGATCAGAAATTGACTACAGCTATATTAATTGGGTGAAGAATCCGTGATTCATCCTTCCCTATTCCCTGTTTTTTCTTTCTATTTGCAGAAATTGGGTATGAAAGATGGGTAACAAAGAAAGGTCATTGGATCGGGTCTTGGGCTTCCAGATTGGTTAATTATTTATAATTGTATTGGACCCATTCTTATGGGCCACAACTTAATTGAAAGATATTTGGGCTGTTGGGTTTGGGTCTGATGGGTTGCTGGGACATGGTCAGATCCTGCTGGGTTAGATGGGTCACCCTGAAAGAGAACTGGTCCATCCTATTTTGGCTAATTGCACTCAGCAGAATCTGTCTGAGCCACCTTGATAATAATAAAAAAATTTCAGAAATTTAAATAATGGACCTTAAATCAAGTAAATCAGGTACATTACTTAGGTTCGTTATTTATTTATTTATTATTTTTCTCAAGGCAATTTATTTGAAAATTTTAAATTTAAATGTTTTTTTTATGCATCTAATGACTTATTTAGTTTATCTAACATTTGATTGAACTAATTGAAACAAGATGTCACCAAAGTGACCTCTCTTATGTAGATTAGTTTATTGAGAATGTTAAGATGTTTATGTTTGTCCCCAAAGGATGAATAATATTTGGCCGAATTGCATACACACCTGTAGTGATAAATATGTGACAATTATAAGGTTTCCATGTGAAGAATAAACCGATATAAAGATAGACTTATCGACTTATTGTTTGACAGAAGTTATTGTCAATATTTGATCACCACACCAAGAGTACCACTTACAAGTTAATATTACTGTTCAAAGGCTTGATATTAATGTTGTGCTAGGTATCTTGAGATATATTCCATAATTATTTGAATTTAAAGATTGTTCATTTGGATTATGATGTGAACATGCATGCTCATTAGGTTAATTCTCTGTACAACTATTATGCCTGCTACTTCAATATCCGCCCATGCAAACAGTATTTCCATGCTTAATGGGACAAACTTCAAGGATTGGAAAGAGAACATCTTAATCGTTCTTGGCTGCATGGATCTAGACTTTGCACTAAGGATAAAGCAACCCGCTACTCTTATGCCTGAAAGTTCTTTTGAAGAAAAGATGAACTTTGAGAAGTGGGAATGCTCTAATCGCATGAGTCTAATGATCATTAAGCGCGACATTCCGGAAGCTTTTAGAAACGCAATATCTGAAGGGGTAACTAAGGCCAGTGATTTCCATGCTGAAATTGAAAAACGTTTTGCAAAACATGATAAGGCTGAAACAAGCACGCTTTTAGCTAGCTTGATTTCAATGAAGTACAAAGGCAAGGGAAACATAAGGGAGTACATCATGTAGATGTCTCACATTGCTTCCAAACTTAAGGCACTAAAGCTCGATTTGTCTGACGACTTGCTCGTGCATTTAGTATTGATATATCTTCCTGCAAATTTTAGTCAGTTTAAGGTCAGTTATAACTGTCAAAAGGAGAAATGGACTCTTAACGAGCTCATTTCATATTGTGTGTAAGAAGAGGAAAGGTTAAAGCAAAAGAGATTTGAAAGTACTCATCTGACAAGTACCTCTAAGGATAAAGGCAAGAAAAGAAAGAAAAATGAAGCTGCTAAGGGTCCAGAGCAAAAGAAACCTAAGGAAAATCAATGATGTTTCTTTTTTTGAAAGCTAGGACATGTAAAGAAAGAATGTAGTCAGTATCATGCTTGGCGTGCCAAGAAAGGTACATTCTTTTATTTGGTCTGTTCTGAGGTTAATTTAGCTTCAGTATCTAGAAGCACTTGGTGGTTAGATTCTGGTGCTACCACTCACATAAGTGTTTCTATGCAGGGTTGCCTGAGCTACCGAAAGCCAAATGATGTTGAAAGATACATTTTTGTGGGCGATGGAAAATCGGTGGATGTTGAGGCAATAGGGCATTTTAGGTTATTGGTGATAACTGGTTTTATTTGGATTTGAAAGACACTTTTGTTGTACTTTCCTTTGGACGAAATTTGGTTTCTGTTTCTTTATTGGATAAATTTGGTTATAATTGTTCATTTGGAAACAATGAGTTTAGTCTTTCATTGAATTCAAATATAGTTGGTACTGGTTTATTAAGTATGTTTGATAACTTATATTTGCTTGATACTATTGCATCATATAATGAAACCTTGCATGTGGATTCACGGGGTACTAAACGCAAGCTAAACAAAGAAAAATCAGCAAAATTATGGCACAAACGTTTGGGTCATATATCCAAATCTAGAATTGCACGACTTGTGTCAGAAGGCATTTTGGATTCACTTAACTTTTCAGACTTAGATGTCTGTGTTGAGTGCATCAAGGGAAAACAGACCAAACAAAAGAGATTAGGTGTTAATAGATCTTCAGACGTCTTAGAATTGATACATACGGATATCTGTGGACCATTCCCTACGGCTTGTTGGAATGGTCAACGATACTTTATATCATTCATAGACGACTAGTCACGTTATGGGTACCTTTATCTCATTCATGAGAAATCAGAGTCACTGGATGTATTCAAGTCTTTCAAAACTAAAGTTGAAAACCAACTCAGGAAAAAAAATAAGTGTGTTAGATCTGATCGTGGTGGAGAGTACTACGACAGATATGACGGTTCAGAAGAACAACGTCCAAGGCCATTTGCTAAATTTCTAGAGGAATGTGGAATCGTCCCACAGTACACCATGCCAGGTTCACCTAGCATGAATGGTGTCGCTGAAAGACGAAACAGAACTCTTAAGGATATGGTAAGGAGTATGATTAGTCATTCTATCTTACCAGAATCACTCTGGGGAGAAGCAATAAATACAACAACTTATGTCCTAAATAGAGTACCAACTAAAGCAGCTGCCAAGACTCCTTATGAACTTTGGACAAACTGAAAGCCAAGTTTGAAACACTTTCACATTTGGGGATGTCCATCTAAGGCTAGGCCTTATAGGCCAAATGAAAACAAACTGGACTCCAAGATAATAAGCAACTACTTTATTGGTTATTCAGAGTGATCTAGGGGCTACAAATTTTATGATCCCACAATCAGGTTTATTTTTTGAAACAGGAACTGCGACATTTTTTTAGGATGTTGAGTTTGGGGGGAGAAATAAGGTAAGAGACATTGTCTTTGAGGAGGAATCGGTTTCGACTTCTACTACTGTTTTTGACAATGTACATGTTTCTGTACCTGTCATTGATCAAGAAGCAGATCTAGAACCTCAACAAGACAATGTTGAACAACTCCCTGATCAAATTGAAGTAAATGTTCCAGAGGAACAAACTCAACAACCTCAAGGACAAATGCCATTAAGGAGATCCACGAGAAAAAAAGAGAAATGCTATTCCGGATGATTACATAATTTTTCTCCAAGAACATGAGGAAAATGATGGATTGGTGGAAAATGATCCAATCAACTTCCATCAAGCCATGCAGGATTCTAGCTCTCAAAAGTGGATAGATGCTATGAATGAGGAGTACAAGTCTATGCAAGACAATCAAGTTTGGGATCTTGTCCCATTACCTAAAAATACAAAGCCCATTGGTTGTAAATGGATATTCAAAACCAAGAGGGATTCAAAAGGTAATGTGGAGAGATATAAGGCTCGTCTTGTAGCTAAAGGCTTCACTCAAAAGGAAGGCATCGACTATAAAGAGACATTCTCTCTGGTTTCAAAGAAAGACTCGTTTAGGACAATCATGGCACTTGTTGCGCACTTTGACCTTGAGCTACATCAGATTGATGTTAAGACAACATTTCTCAATGGTGATATTGATGAAACAATTTATATGGTGCAACCATAAAACTTTGTGTCTGGAGACCCAAAGAATATGGTTTGCAAACTAAAGAAATCCATCTATGGGCTCAAGCAAGCTTCCTGTCAATGGTACCACAAATTTCATCAAGTAATTTTCTCATTTGGTTTCGAGACAAATGCAGTTGATAATTGTGTGTATCATAAGTTCAGTGGGAGTAAGCATATCTTCTAGGTTTTGTATGTTGATGACATACTGCTTGCCACTAATAACAAAGACATGTTGCATGAAACTAAGAGATTTCTATCAAAGAAATTTGAAATGAAAGATGTTGGTGAAGCTTATTTTGTTTTAGGGATTCAGATACACCGAGATCGCTCTCGGGGTATTCTTGGATTATCGCAAAAGAGCTATATAGAAAAGGTGCTTAAAAGATTTGACATGCAAAATTGTAAACTAGGAGACACCCCTGTAGCTAAAGGAGACAAATTCAGTTTTAAACAATGCCCTGGGAATAAACTTGATGTTAAAGAAATGCAAGAGATTCCCTATTCATCAGCTGTTGGGAGTCTAATGTACGCTCTGGTTTGTATATGTCCAGATATAACATTCATTGTTGGAATGCTAGGCAAATATTTTGACAACCCTGGGATGGATCACTGGAAAGCAACCAAACGAGTTATGAGATATTTACAGAGAACTAAGTATTACATGCTCACATACAAGAAATCATACCAGTTAGAGATCATACGGTATTCTGATTCTGATTTTGCTGGATGCCAAGATAGTAGGAAATCCACATCAGGCTACATTTATCTGTTAGCTGGAGGAGCTATTTCCTGGAGGAGTGCCAAGCAGACACTCATAGCTTCTTCCACTATGGAAGCAAAATATGTAGCATGTTTTGAGGCATCCAATCATGGATTATGGCTGCAAAATTTTGTCACCGGGCTGCGCATTTTGAGTAGTATTGAAAAACTACTAAAGTTATATTGTGACAACTCAACAATTCTATATACCAACAAAAACAGGAGCTCATCTAGATCAGATCATATTGACATAAAGTTCCTAGTTGTGAAAGAGAAAGTACATAATAAACAGATTTCCATAGAGCACATTGGGACAAACTCCATGATTGCGGATCCGCTCACTAAGGGATTACCACCCAATGTCTTTCATGAGCACACTGCTCATATGGGTGTTATATCATTTGAGGATATTTTGGTTTAGTGGGAGTTTGTATATTTGATTGCTCTATATTGGATTTTGGACACATTTTGTGTATTTGGGTATTTTCTGCAGAAATAAGGTATTCAGTTTATTCACACTCTGGTTTATTGTGTTAAAGTTTGATCTCAATAAAGTTTAAAATAGGACCAGTTGGAAATATGCATGTTTAGATCACGTTACATGTAATTTCCATGCTACGCATCCATGATTGATCTATGTCATTTGATTGTATGGGTATACGTAACTATTGATGGATTTAGTTGCGCTAAATGTGACAAAAGTTCCTTTAATCCTATACCTGCATAGTAAATGGACGAGATTGTTTGGAAATACCTTCATATGTGATAGCAAATTTTGAGCTCGTTAGGTTATACACATTTTTTTAAGGTAACATATGTGGCCCAAGTGGGAGATTGTTGAAAAAATCCAACATGTCTGGGCACACATATGTGTTTAATGTGTATTGCTATTTTAAAGTATAGCCCAAATAAATTATGATCTAATAATGGTTAATTGGGCTAAGGTATTAAAATGTTATGGGCTAAATGTGTAGATACACTTAAGCAATTTCTAATTTGATGAAGGACCAAATTAGAAATTGGTAAGTTGGAATAACTGATAACCCATCAGTTATAACTTCTGGGTTATGGTCCTCAGTTGAGCGGGTGTTTTGTTTCTTCTGAAATTCCCTTCTACAGAGAGATATACAGAAAAACATACGTTATCAACTGGAAGATCAAGACTCATCCCTTCCTTGAGGTGCTATCATGGATCAAGGCGTACGCTTCCGTTTTGTTCTTGTTGTTCTCCTTTCATTGATTCAATATGGAGCATACAACTGTATCTGTAGAATATTAATCTTATAACTTGCACTTGATCAATCATATCATTTATTCATAGAGATGGCGTCTTAGCAACCATTCAATCAATCCAACTAATAAACATATTATTTGACACTAGAATAAGTAAATACGAAAAACCGACTGCTCAACTTATTATTAAATACAAATTATGGTGAGCTTTAGGAGCATTCAAATTGAATTAAACTTTCAAATAAAGCGATCACGGTATTCCTGAACGGTAGTGTTCTTTTTGTCTGGGTGAAGCTCCGAGGCTTCCACGGTTCCACCCCAGGACTATATGATGAATCAACAACATCTGCGAAAGAAAACAACAAATAATAATTTTTGTATGTGATTAGTAATTATTTTAGTGATAAAAAAGACAAAATAAGTATATAGATCTTCAGTGATCTCCAGAATTTGCTGGTTTACAACCGAGATATGTATCTTTTCAAGGGTCTTGCCAATTTTCTGCTTGAAACGGGTTTGATGTTGAAGGTTCTTGGGTCATTTACTGCTTCATAGATGATTATGGTAATGTCGTTTCCTGTAACTAATGTTGCTGAAAAATACAACAAATGGAACATTAAATTTGAAAGAATTAACACGAGCAATGCACATACAGAAGCCTAGTCGCTACCCAAATGTAGCGATGGGTTTGCATGTACCATACCTTTGGTATTGTAAGTTTGTCTTCAGCAGGAGCGGATGCATTCATTCGAACAAGGTCTGAAAGAAATCTGCTGGCTTAGTAGTTGGGAGAAATTTTAGTATAAGTGATCTCGCTTCCTCTTCCGCTCTCGTCAACTTCTCACCAAATTTGAGGTGTATACATTTCTAATGCATCAACCTCCATTGTAAGACGACCCCTTATTGTAAGGCCGTTACTGCTACGACCTAAAATATCTCTGATCCTTTGTTGGTATTGTTAGAATATGTGGGGCTTGCACTCAACATAGCCAAACCCAAGTCTAAATTTGATTCACCTCTACAAGAAGAAAATTCAGAATATATACAAAAATAGTAAACTTATAATCTGAAAGTCAGAATACGACTCTAATTTGTATAGCAAATTTTAGGTTTCCCATTTCCACAAGGTTAGGTAGAAGTCAACTTATATAAGCTTGTATTTGATCAAATAATAAACAACAATAATACAATTCTCCAATTATTTTCTTTACATTGTATCAAAGCAACTTTCTTTGATGACCTAAGACTCCGGGGATTCATGCTCTTCCCCGCCTCCGATGACTACGCACTTTGACCGTAGACACAAGAGGCGGAGAAGGGAGGATATCAGCGTTATAATCTCAACAATTTCGACAACGCCATATTCAGCAACAGACGCAGTTCCAACAACAATTACAACAAAAATAGCAGCAGACTCGACCAACAATTACAACAAAAGCAACAACAGACTCAACCTTCCCTCCTCCTCGCACGGGGATGCCTTCCGCAACGTGCTACCCAAATCAACAAAATTGAGATCCTCTCGCCAGACCTCTCTCTTGCCGCACAACCAACGGATATACCACTGTCCGTTCATCACCGTTTTGCCCTCCCATCGTCCAGATCAGTCCTCACCTTCATGTAGCTGCCAAGAAAAAGTAATCCACAAAAAAAGATCACACACAGTAGATCACAACCAATACAACAACAACAACAACAACGGCAACAACAACAACAACAACAACAACAACAACAACCAATCTCGCAACCGAGCTTCGATTCAAATTTGATCTCGTCGCCCATGCGTTCTACGACAAAAATAGCCTGCCTCAATCAACCAATCTCTTCCTCAAATCAATTCACCTCTCATGGTTTCTCTCTCACCAAACAGAAGAAGAGAAACAACTTCATCACCATCACCGAACCAGCATCTAACAGCCAACAACGGTGAGAGTGCCTTGCCATCTCGTCTACCAACAAGGGTGAGCCACCACTATCCCTTATCTTTATCTACTTCATCTAGATCCAGCCTTCGCATCTTCTCCCTGCACCCTCGCCATAGACCATCAACGAAACAGAGAAGGGGACGAAGAAGGAACAGGGAAGAAGAAGGAGAAAAAGAAGGAAGAAACAAACTTTTAGTCTCCCTGCTATTTGCACCCTGACTTCTAGTCAGTACTACCACAAAAAACAATACCAACACTTTTGAGCAATACTGACACGAATGCTGAGCAATGTTTTCAGCCTTCGCACTGAGGAGGAGTCACGCTGACTCGAGTCGAACCATTAGCCGTTCACTCGACAGTCATGATTTCTTCATACAGGAATTGTAAGAATTGGAAAGTCGTGCTGACTCGAGTCGAACCATTAGCTGTTCACTCAACAGTCATGAATTCTTCATACCAAAATTATCAGAGTTTGACAGTCATACTGATTCGAGTCGAACCATTAGTCAGAATAATATATACAAGAATAGAAAAGTTAGAATAGGAAAGTCAGAATAGTTAAAGAAGTAAAGTCAAAATAGAAAAGTTAGAATACGAAAGTCAGAATAAGACTCTAATTTGTATAACAAGTTTTAGGTTTCCTATTTCCACAGGGTTAGGTAGAAGTTAGCTTATATAAACTTGTATTCGATTAAAGAATAAACAACAATAATACAATTCCCAAAATATTTTCTTAATAGGTCCAAACCTCATTCATATTTAATTTAATGATTTGGCTAATGAATAGAAATTATAAATTATGAATTATATTTACTTACCGAATCTGTATTAGCTTGTTTAACAACAACAGTTACAAATAAGATTTTAAGAAGAAAATCTATCTCAGCTTCCACCTGACGAAATTGTATTATAACATCCTGTCAATGTTTTGCTCGATGCTTTTATCACACTTCGTTGATAATCCTTGCGTTGCTGCACATATATAGATGACAATTTTCAAATCTTTTTCTTATCTATATTGGAGGCTAGTTCGAATGGAGGCAAGTCCACAGATCCACTAGCCCGACTGGAGGCTAGTTCGAATGTATCGAATGAAATAAAGTCCGCAGGTCCGTTAGCCCGACTGGAGGCTAGTTCGAATGTATCGAATGAAGGAAAGTCCACAGGTCTGCTAGCCCGATTGGAGGCTAGTCTGCTAATCCGAATGGAGGCTAGTCCTCACGTCTACTAGGCCGAACCCATTTTATGATTTATTGATCTATTTTTTAAAATCAGGGACAAACTATAAGCTATTAATGAGCCTCCTATTCATTAAATGGATAAAATTATTGTACGAATTCTATTTTCTGAAGAAAAAAGAGAATAATCCTAGCACTCTATTTAAATTGTTGGATTTTGTTTCATTCGTGTCATAGACGTTCTCACACTTCGACTCGAGCTTTGATTAGGCTGATATTAGGTGTTACATTAATTTGGTTTTATTAAGTGTAATATTAATTGGATATTAGTGTTGTGGTTTGATTGGTAGTGGGGTTTATCAAGATTTAGTATTGTTGAATTATTTTGAATATTGGTTTGAAAGTTGTAATTTTGAAAACCCATTTTGAGATTGTAAGTAACTGGATTGAATATTGTCGTCTCTCTCATCCCACTAACACATGGTTGTCTTGTTACAGGAGGGAAATATTCCATTCCATATTAAATATTGTTAACTTCGTTTCTATGTAAAAAATCACCTTTCCTAGCACATCCCATGTAACACCCCTAAATTTTATAAAACTAATTTATTTTATTTTGAATTAAATAAAATAGAGTTACATTTAATTGAATTAAAAATTTGAAATTTAGGGTTTTATTTAGTGTGTTTAGAGGGTGGGTGCTTTCAAAATTTCAGTGGGGGGCAAATAGCCACCCACCTTATAAAGAGAGAAACCTCTTTTCTTCTTCCCCATTTTTCTTTCTTTCTCCCTTCCCTGCGTACTCCTCTTCTTCTGCGGCAGCCGATGCGGCAACCTCGGCTGTGATCGAGCGTTGAGCAGCCCCACCAGCCTTACTTTTTTTTTTCTTCTTCCTTTCTCCTTCCTCTCACTTCCCTTCTTCCTATTTGAGTTCAGCATCATAAAAAAAAAGAATGAAAGAAGGAAGAGAAGAGAAATCGGGAGAAATAGATGGTTTCCAATGGCACCCTTGAATGGGGCTACCTTGCGGACGATCATGGTGTGGGAGATCACAGGCGAGAGGTCGTGCTTTCTGCACCGCAGGTTGATTTGCGGTTGCAAGTTTGCGTGGTGTGGGAATCAAATCAGTGAGTTCAGTTTCATCACCTCTTCAGATTGTTTTTTTTAGGTGAAATTTGTTTGTGCTGTTGTTGATCCATGGTATGTGATGTTTGTGGGTTTGCTTCGAAACTACGGAATTATGTGTTGGTTTATTCATTTTTGAGTTGTGGTTGGTTTTCGTTGTATGGGTTGTTTGTTTGGTGTTTGGATGAAGTAAGTATGAATTGATGATGAAATTGGGTATTATTAGAATCAGAAGTAAGTTGAATGATTTGTGATATGTTGATAGTTTGGAGCAATGGGTATACCATATCCATTCAGCATCTACAAGGTGGAGTCAATACTTCATTACCACTTGCTTTTGAATTTTTATCACCTTTGTGATCCATGGAAGACTGTTCAGGATCCTTTTTTTTGTTTTTACCCAACCTTGGATGAATAGTAAGAAATAGATAATCAATTGGTAAAGACTTCATTGTCCTACTGTACAAAGAAATCACCAACTACAGTCAGTGACTACCAATACTAATTGGCTGGAGATACACAGGGTTCCTTGGTGGAAGGAAAGTATCATACATGATAATATGACAATTTCTTCCTTTGCAATTCAATAACTTGTTTCTATAAAGAAAATAGTTCTCAAGCTAAATGCACATACCTCAATAGACATCTAATTCTGTGAACATTCCATGCCCGTCCTTAAAAATTGTGTGTTTGTGTCTTCTATCCGATCCTTTGGACATGAAAGCGTAGCAGAACTTGGAACTTCTAATGGATTTGCAACTCCAGAGACATATGGCAACAATGCTGTGCTTGGAGGTCCTCCTGAGAATGGAACAAAGGGTGCACTAAGCATTGACATAGAATTTCCTTGACCAGGGAGCCCAAACATTGAATGGTTAGAACCTGCCATAATTGGCAAGTTAGATAGTCCTGGACAAGGTGGACAAGGGAAATGTGATCTATTCATGGGGGCATATGAACCAATGGGAGATAATTAATGAAAACGATTTTCCCGAGTGGTCTAAGGCATCATATTTAGGCTTTGGTCCGAAAGGGCATAGGTTTCACGCGTGGAGGGTTAGGTGCCGAACTTACCATCACGAGGGGAGTGCTCCTGCTTTATTTCAGATGGAATTGTGAGTTATTTAACCCATCAATTTTAACATCTTCAATTTTGTAGTTTGCATGACTGTCTAGATCTAGAATCCACTTCTTAAAGCATTAACTTGAACAAAAGGTTGACCTTTTTCAATCCTACTCAAAATTAGACAGTTTCCTTTGTTGTTGTTTCGTTGTTATAGGGTTGTCATTATAGTCTGTGGTCATCATGCTCATAATATTGTTGCCATTGTCATTATCACCATGTTGTTATTCTATCATTATCATGGTTGTTGTGCTTGTTGTTATTGGTTGTGGTGTCATTGTGATTGTCATAATGTTATTAGGATTGTATTTTTGACAGATTCCTCAACACTAAAGAACCAAACATAAAGCTTTACGATACAACTGATGTAAATCATTTGGATGGATTCGAGATTATTTGCAATTTAAAGCTTTTCTTGTTAAATAACGAAGTTGCCACTGAAAGATATCCGTGCTAGATATCGTCATATAGGAGGTGGAATGCCCCTTTCATCTGTCGACGACATTTTGAATCCTAGTTAGTGGTGAGTGTTGATAAGATCATCTCCAAGACCTTTAGTGAGATAGATACTTTCCATTTTCCCTCCATACAATGTGCTTCAATCCAAGGTTGTCAAATATTTATTTGTTGAGGTACGAGTCCATTGATGTAAAATGGAAACACAAGCAAATTTAATGGAAAAGGTCATGCCAGATGAAAAATCAACTTTTGAATTGTATGATCTAATGTATTCTTACTACTTATATTTAATTATGTATAGGCGGGATTGAGGTTCAGTAGAGGAGTTAAGGGTCTGATGTTTGGGTTTGTGTCTTTGTGATGTTTTATCGTTTATGTAAGAAATGTGTGAACTTTACACTTTTGATTTATGAGGCTTATATGGAATTGATGGGTTTTATTTTAGGTAATTCAGTATGCGATTTTAGGCATGTTTGAGAATGAGTTTGTGTTATTTTTTGGTGTTTGTGTCACAAATGTATAAACTTTACTATTCTGATTTGTTTGACGTGTGGGTTTTGCTAGCTTGGCTTTTCTCACTAAACTATCATTTTCAGCTAATGTTTTGAGAATTTGTTTAGGAAAATGCTAGCTTTTCAAAAAAAATAATTAGATGATATTGTAGTTAAATTGTTTATGATTTGACAATGTGTCAAATGCTATGCTTCCCCAAAAGAATGGGTGGATTTACTTATGAATGACAATGTGTCATTTTGAAGAAATTTTGAAATTTCAAAAATAAATGATATTGATAAACTTTGATTCCTGAAAATTTAATCACCTGGAATTGTATCACTTAGAACTACCACACCTCTTTTTGTTTATTATTTCCTCTCTCTTATAGAGAAACTAAATAACCTGTGGGTTGTCTTGTGGAGGTGGGGCGCCTATTTCTTATAGAGAAACTAAAATAACCTTCGGGTTAGTCTTGCGGAAATGAGGTAGATTTTTATGCCTAAGATAGGCTTTGATATTTATCCGTAAAAAATGTGACGTGACTTTATGGGCATTGATAGCCCATGAGTGGCTTTTTGTTACTCATATAGTTAGGAGTATCCGGTGATGCATGCCTGTATGTGATGTGTCCCCACTTGGGCATGGATGACGGAGTAGTCCTCCTTTATATGATAGAGACATACGGGTATGTATGTTCGGCACGAAGGTGGTGTGAATGTGGTATCTTCTAAGTGATCAATTCGTTAAAAATGAATAAGATGCTTAAGTCAAATATTGTACGAAGACAACTGTTTAATTAATAAATTACGTTTATATTGTTTCTAACCCTTTTCATGCAGGATGGCAAATCCACTAATATTTCTGCAGGTCAGACTTGCCATAGTCAACTTCTATAGTGTAAGTACAAGTAAATGCATATTTACTTATTAGGATGATGACATGATTGCGTCGTTGAGGAACTAAATTCTTTGAACTGTGTTTTCTTGCATGACACCCTTGGCTCAATGAGGAACTACCTGTTGGTGTGGTTATTTATTGTTTGGGTTTAGTTTGATGTTATCGCTTGCAAATTTATTGATTTTGGGATGAAGATTTTACTCACACCAGCTTTATTGCTGACCCAAGTGAGTTTCTGCTTCTTGGGTACATTCCTTTGTGAATGTAGCCGATGAGCCTTTCAGGTTTAGAGACTTTTGAGCAGCGTTACTGGAGTTTCGCTAGTGGGGCTAGCAACGCCAGTCTTTCCTGGTTAGAGTTTTTACTCGATTCAGTAATTAAATCATGTTTACGTTGTTATTGCTGCAAAATATTTCTATTGTTATTGAATTTCACGTCCCGAGTTTTGGGGAAACAAATAATTCTACGTGGATTTTTGGATTTTCATTTTCTTAAAAAATCGGGGCGTGACATCCCACCTGCTTAGTTCTATCTCTCCTCCCAAGCTGGAACAAGGCAATGGCTTGGGCTGACGTGCGATTTTGGCCATAGTAATTTTTGTACTACTGGTCATAATCGCAGGACTTGTGGCATTCGCTTGCGCATTAATTGGATATAGAAATGGCGGGGCAAGAGTCACCCGTGTCACAGACATTCTCACACTTCGACTCGAGTTCTGATTAGGCTGATATTAGGTGTAATATTAATTGGATGTTAGTGGTGTGGTTTGATTGGTAGTGGGGTTTATCAAGATTTAGTATTGTTTAATTGGATTGAACATTGGTTTGGAAGTTGTAATTTTGAAAACCCATTTTGAGATTGTAACTGATACATAATTGCTTGATATTGTAGATTTGTTTAGAAATTAAAGAATAAAAGAACTTTATAGTGAAAATGGTTAGAGTTGTGGTTCGATTGGTATTAGGGTTTATCAAGATTTAACATTGTTGAATATGACTTCTTGGATTGAATATTGATTTGGAGTAATTTTTTTTCCTAATAGTTTCGTAGATACTCTTGTATATATTATGAATATCATATCGGATAAAATTAAATTGTCTTATGAAACTTTGTATATTTTCATTTAGTTTAAGATGCATATTATATATTGTTAACTTCGTCTTTGATGTAAAAACATCACCTATCCCAGCACATCCCACCTGCTTAGTGGTCTCTTTCCTCCCACTAAGACCTGGTTGTCTTACTACAAGAGGAAAGATTCCTGCTAAGATCTAGGGTTACTGTCTCCCTTTTGATTTCTTGAACCTCTCCACAAAGGGGGTTGGAGAGATCCATGTTCCGAGAGGTATTATTCATAGATTCATAGTCAAACCAATTTCAAAGATGGGTAGAGAGAAGAACAACCAGGGCCTCTTGTTTTGATTGATTTCATTTTCTTGTCTTGAAATGTAGGGGGTCCCAATTCCTGCGGATATCTGGATGACTCACACATTCCCCATGCTGGACCAAGGCAACGACTTAGGCTAGCCTGCGATTTTGGTCATAGTACTTTCTGTACTACTGGTCATAATCGCAAGACATGTGGCATTCACTTGCGCGTTTTGGCACCACCGACCAGCTCAAGCCCCACAGGATCAAGATATAGAGATGGTAGGGCAAGAGTCACCCGTGTCACAGATGTTCTCACACTTTGACTCGTGCTTTGATTAGGTGTTACATTAATTTGATATTATTAGGTGTAATATTAATTGGATATTAGTGTTGTGGTTTGATTGGTAGTAGGGTTTATCAAGATTTAATATTGTTGAATTGGATTAAATATTGGTTTGAAAGTTGTAATTTTGAAAACCCATTTTGAGATTGTTAGTAACTGATGCAGAATGACTTGATATTGTTGTTTTGTTTAGAAATTAAAGAAATTTAAGTGATTTATAGTGAAAATGGTTAGAGTTGTGGTTCGATTGGTATTGGTGTTTATCAAGATTTAACATTGTTGAATATGACTTCTTGGATTGAATATTGATTTGGAGTAATCCCCCCCCCCCCCCCCTCTAAAAATTTCGTAGATACTTTTGTATATATTTATGAATATCATAACGTATAAAATTAAATTGTCTTATAAGATTTTGTATATTTTCGTTTAGCTTAAGATGCATATTATATATTGTTAATTTCGTCTTCTAACACCTAGTTGTCTTGCTATTCCATTGTCATTAGCAGGAAGCACAACAGTACTAGATCTAGGATTAACAATCTCCCTCTTGCCTTCTTGAATCTCTCCACAAAAGGGTTGGAGAGATCCAAGCTCTGAGAAGTATTTTTCATAGAATCATAGTTGCAACTATTTCAAAGACAAGGAGAGAAAAAAACAATGAGGGCCTCTGGTTTTGATTGATTTCATTGTCTTGTCTTGAAATGCAGAGGGTCCCAACTCCTACGGATATCTGGTCGATTCACACATACCCCAAGCTTGACCAAGGCAACGGCTTGGGTTGGCCTGCGATTTTGGCCATAGTACTTTCTGTACCACTGGTCATAATCACAGGATTTCTGGCATTCGCTTGGGCAATTTGGTGCCACCAACCAACTCAAGTCCCGCAAGATCAAGATATAGAACTGGCGGATTAAGATATAGAGATGGCGAGGCAATAGTCATTAATTGGATATAAGTGTTGTGGTTTGATTGGTAGTGGGGTTTATCAAGATTTAGTATTGTTGAATTGGATTGAATATGTCCACCAATTGTAGCTCAGTTAGTCGGACATCCACTCTCCTTGTGAGAGGTCGTGGGTTCGAGACTCACCAGTTAGGATTTTGTGAGTTTTCGCTCGATTATTAGGAGCACATGTGCTCCACCGTTGATAAGCCTTCGGGTATTGAATGCAGCTGCTTAGATGGGCTAGATAGGAGTGAAGCAAAAGCGAGTCTTCATGCAAGGTGGAAGCGATGGATCAGAGCGAAAGCAAGTCTCTATGCGAGATGGGGGCGACGAGGATATTAAGTGGCAACAATATTTTAGCCTTCGGGCTTGGTTAACTCTATAGAGTCAGTCATGTAGTCATCGGACATGAATTAATAAATAAATAAAAGGGTCAACGACCCAATTTAAATAAATAAATAAATTTTGGAATGAATATTTGTCTAAAAGTTGTAATTTTGAGATTGTAAGTAATTGATACAGAATGGCTTGATATTGCTGGTGTTTTTTAGAAAATTAAAGAAATTTAAGAGCTTTATAGTGAAAATGGTTAGAGTTGTGGTTCGATTGGTATTGGGGTTTATCAAGATTTTTAACATCGTTGAATACGACCTCTTGGATCGAGTAAGGGTTTATCAAAATTTACAAAAGTTGAGTCATCGAATACTTGATGCACGTGTACTCGGTGTTTATGTGTGCTTGGCTGTAGTTAACATAAAGGATCTGATTCCAACTTTTAGATGTTTATCACATTACATTCTGTTCTTTGATAGGTTAGGGTAGAAATAAGAAAGAAAACAAAAGTTTTATTCGATCTTTTGACATTTTGAACCTTTTTGGTATTTGAAGTAGTTTGGTTTCATTTCAGAGGTTTAAGAACGACATCATTCAAGATTTAGTATTGGGCCAGGCCTGGCCCAATATCATCCATCATTCTCGAGATGCGTGTCTCTAAGATGATGGACGGTATTGAGCCTGGCCTAGCGCGAGCCTGCCTTGGCTCTCTAGAATTTTCATAATATCAAACAAGAGTGTATCTAAGTGGTACTCTAAGATACGAAGAGTTATGGGTTTTGGATGATATTGAATTGGCCAATGTGGTAATGTTCGGCAATGGAACACTTCGAACTATGCAACATGAGGCTTGTGAAACAACTTTGAAAAGGAGAGATTGCTTTGTTTTAATGCCTACAAGAGGTGGGAAAAGTTTATGTTACCAGGTAAATCACCTATTGAGTTTGCTATTCTACTTTTGAAAGAGCTAATGCTTTTTTTTGTTTATATTTTCTTTTTCTTCTCTTTGTTCCACTTTCAAGTTGAACCTCTCTTATTGTCCAAACTTGTAATTACGACTAAAGACCTTTTCATTTGTTCTTTATCCATGAATTGTGATGCAGTCGATTTTCGCTCCCTGCTAGACCTTGACTTGCTAACCTACACAAGGAACACACGTGAGCCACGAACCACTGTTGTGGTGGCTAATGACACTTCGATGCTAAAATAAAAAATGGATATGAGGAAGGTGTCAAGCTGTAAATAGGGAATTTGTAGCGTACCTTAGCTTACCAACCTCATGTCTTATTTATAGTGCTGAAGTCTTGGTTCGACTTGGTCATCGGTGACATAGTTTAGAGAAAAAGATCTTCGTGGAAATCCTTTTCTAATTAGGAGTTGTGCTGTGAAGAAAAGTTTCCTTGTTAGACTTGTGCTTTTAGATACGTGGGAGATAGTTCCCAATCATAGTGTTGTCTATAGATAAAAGTTTTCATGTGCGATGTATACTTTGGTATTTGTGTCACGCCCCGATTTTCGAAGAAAACGAAAATCCCAAAATCCAGTAGGATTATCCGTTTCCCCAAAACTCGGGACGTGAAATTCAATAACAATAGAAACATTTAGCAGCAACAACAACGTAAACATGATTTAATTACTGAAACAAATAAAAACTCTAACCAGAAAAAGACTGACTTTGCTAGCCCACTAGCTGAACTCCAGTAACGCAGCTCAAACGTCTATAAACCTGAAAGGCTAATCGACTACATTCCAAAAGGAATGTACCCAAGAAGCAAAAGCTCACTTGGGTCAGCAATAAAGATGGTGTGAGTAATCTTCATCCCAAAATCAATAAATTCGCACGTGATAACATCAAACTAAGCACAAACAATCAACAACCACACCAACAGGTAGTTCCTCAATGAGGCAAATGTGTCATGCAAGAAAACATAGTTCAAAGATTTTAATTCCTCAACGAGGCAATCATGTCATCATCCTAATAAGTAAATATGCATTTACTTGTACTTACACTATAGAAGTTGACTGTGGCAAGTTTGACCTGCAAAAATATTAGTGGACTTGCCATCCTACATGAAAAGGTTAGAAACAATATAAACATAATTTATTAATTAAACAGTTGTCTTCGTACTATATTTGACTTAAGCATCTTATTCATTTTTAACGAATTGATCACTTAGACGATACCACATTCTCACCACCTCTATGCCGAACATACATGCCCGTATGTCTCTCTCATTAAAGGAGGACCACTCTGTCATCCATGCCCAAGTGGGGACACATCACATACAGGCATGCATCACCGGATACTCCTAATTATATGAGTAACAAAAAACCACTATTGGGCTATCAATGCGCATAAAGTCACGTCACATTTTTTACGGATAAATATCAAAGCCTATCTTAGGCATAAAAATCCACCTCATTTCCGCAAGACTAACCCGAAGGTTATTTAGTTTCTCTATAAGAAATAGGCGCCCCACCTCCGCAAGACAACCCGCAGGTTATTTAGTTTCTCTATATGAGAGGGGAAATAATAAACAAAAAGAGATGTAGTAGTTCTAAGTGATACAATTTCAGGTGATTAAATTTTTAGGAATCAAAATTTATCAATATCATTTATTTTTGATATCTCCGAATTCCTCCATAATGACATTTTGTCATTCATAAGTAAATCAATCCACCCATTATTTTGGGGAAGGTAACCATTTCAGATGCATACATTCAGTGTTGGCAACAACATGAGCCACACACTCACCATCCTATAACAACATAATTAAAATATTAACCAAGAGATTAGTATGACTTAAAAAAACAATAGATTAGGATGTACAATGGTAATTTTAAACAAGACAGTGGTACGCAATGAAATCTACATACAAAAGATGACATAATTCTCACAAACACATGTACAAGTAAGAGTCCAACCGAAATGAGCATAAAGTCAAACAACAGATTCACAGCTAATCACAACCCCCATTAAACCAATTTTCTGAATTAACCAAAATTAGAGCTAAGAATACACCCTCAATTAAGCTACTATAAAAAACACAACACGATCATAGCACAGTAAACATAAAAGCCCCCCATATATTATAAAAATTAAACCAAACCCATTACTCAGAAAGATACTCGCAAATTCTATATCTAATCAACAACCCAACATCCTAGATATTTAAGTACATATGCTCCAAAAAAATCACGTTCTTAACTTATTTAGACAAAATAAGTTTGAACAAAACACAGACTGCATGCTTGATACTAACAACCAGATCAAGAAACATGACCTACAGAAACATTGAACTTGAAAACAATGGTCGAATTGCAAGTATGTAACCAAACATTTCAAATTTAAAAAATGTTCCGCAGACATATTTGTTTTTGTATATAAATCACAATGTCCACAAAAACTAAGAGAACATACAAAGGCACATAACAAAATCGACCAACCCCAACCCGCCAAGATCGATTACCAACGATTCGTCATCCACAAGTCATCCGGATCGATTAATTTCACAAAAAGATCAGAACCCCAATCACTCGAAAAAAACAACCAGATTTCTCCCAAATTCACAAAGTCGACACCTTATCTAGGGTTTGGTGAAATAAACCGAACCTAACATCGATTCGATCTATCAAAAAAAAAAAAACTAAAATAGAGGTCGAGAAATACAGAGATTGAATACTCACAAATAAAACCCCATAAACCCAAATCATTCCAACATCCATCTTACAATTATATTTGTTAATATGCAAACACACCCAAAATTCTAAAAATAAAAAGAATAACTTAGAACAGAAAATGGTGAAAGAAGAAGATTACGTACTAAAAATCTAACTATGATTCCTAGAATAATTTAAAACAAAAATATGAAATAGTATGAAGAAAACTCACCAAAATCGCAAATCACAAAGGATTTGCGCAGCCAATGCAATCGTCCCATCATTCTCTCACCTGCAGGGTTCTTGCCAAAGTTTCATCCTCATTGATTTGTCGTTTCCTCTTCAGAGTTAGTTCCTCATTTTCAACAAGCTTTTTTTTTTTTTTTACTACAACACTATCATGAGTTTCTCCTGCTGAAGATTTCAGCCATGAATCAGCTCAAATCAGATGTTGCCCCTGGAATTGATGGATACCTAGTGGACTTCTTTACCAAAGTTTCGAGTGTGGTAGGAGATGATGTTTTGGCTGTGGTGTTAGCCTTCAATGCTCGAGGGTTTTTGGAAGACTGAATGCCAATAGGTTGAAGACTTGTGACCAATAAGTTTGATCCCTTTGGACTGTGGGCACCTATGAATATGTCTCGGTTGCATATCCTCGAACATTCCTCAGGTTTTATTTTTTAGAAACTATGTGGTCTCACATATCATGAGCCCTAACTTTCTTCAGAAATTGCTAACTTGTAAGCTTGGGGAAGATTAAGACTCAAACTCTCTTGCAGTTATACCTCAAGTTATCAATCTTCAAATCGGATGTTCTACAATATGATCAGTGGTGGTTTTCCCTGCCTCGAGGTAAATTCACCGTTGGATGAACTTGAAATAAAACAATAATTTTTCTATGGATGTTTTCAAATTACGGATTAAATTTGAAATCATTTTGACTTCGGGAAGATCTTGATCCACTGCAAAACGTTATACTGCGCAAAGTTGTTTTTTATTACTAAATTTAACAAAATCTTACTTCTCTTTTAATTCAACTATTTTTCACGAAAATTATAATACAATACTACATGAATTTATAGATTTATTTATGTATTAAAATCTAACCCAAAATTCATGGATTTATATATCTAAAGAGAACTAGAGAATCAAGAACACTTACTTCTGCTAATATTCGATAATTCTACCAATATATATCTAACAAAATATAATATAAGAGTGAGAACAATCACTACTTTTTTTTTTTGTTTAAAAAAAAATCATATTCATAGAAACTAAACTTCAATTATATCCAAAGATTATATACTAAATCTTTATAATAAAGAGAATGAAGAAAACTAATAGAATATTTATAAAGAGAAGGAAGTAAAGAACTCACCTTTTACTTTTCTCTTTGTTTCCCTTTTTCTTTATTACTTTGTTCCTTCTCTTCTTCTCCCTTTTTTTTTCTACAGATTTTTTGTGCCGCTGGGAAGAACCAAACCTCTATTTAACCAACCTAAAGACAAAACCCTACAAGGTTAGGGTTTGCACAAGGTTATAGTGACACCCCCTTATTTATTTATTTATTTAGTTATTATATGGCTCAACTTCAAATTTAATAAAGCCCTAAAATTTTGAAATTTAAATTCAATTAAATGTAACTCTATTTTATTTAATTCAAAATAAAATAAATTATCTTTATGAAATTTAGGGATGTTACAATTTGCTTCTTAGTTGGAAGCAAAATGCTACTGTCTTGCCTGTCCGAAGCTGATCCCCGATATACTTGCCTTAATAGGGCTTACGGGTATTGGGGATAGTTGTGAGACACGTGGGCTTGGCAGACTGTAATGATTTGGGTCTGTTTGGCGGTCTGCATTGTGCGGCTTGAAACTGCTTGGGTCGGATAAGTGTTGGGCTGACGCTTGGGCTTGTTATTTCTAGAAATCATCATGACACGTGTATCTGTCATCGGTGTCAGTGGCTGGGCAGGCATGTTGGTGTATAGCGCGAACCTCTGACATTTATCGCATTTACGGACAATATCTTTGGCGTCTCGTTGCATTGTCGGCCAATAGTACCCTACAGTTAAAGCTTTATGGGTGAGGGTTCTCCCATCTGGATGATTTCCGCATATCCCGTCGTGGATCCTTCCTAGGACTTGATCTGCCTTGGGAGGTGACAGACATCGGAGCAGGGGTTCGATCGCTGATCTCCTGTATAACTTGTTGTTTAGGAGAGTGTTCCGCACTGCTCTATTTTTGAGTCTTCTGGCTTCGGTTTTCTCGGACGGCAGGCTCCGCTTTCTATATATTCGAGAATTGGAGTCATTGAACTCGCCGATGTGTTTGTAGCACAAACATCTCCGGGTTCTTCTTTGTCAAGGCTTGATTACTCTTGGTATTCGATGAGACCGTTTGAGATTTCGGTGGAGGTTGAGGCTTCTCTGGATAGCGCGTCAGTTATTTTATTGTCATCTCGGGGGCATTGTAGGAGATCACACCTTTTGAACCCACTTATTGCATGGAGTACCTTTTTGCGATAGGCTATCATGCGAGGGTCTTTGCTGTTGAATTCTCCATTGACCTGGTTGACTACCAGCCTTGACTCGTTGTATGCTGTTAGATGATTTATCCCGATCCCCAAGGCTAGTTTTAGGCCGGACATGAGGGCTTCATATTTGGCTTTGTTGTTTCAAACGGAAAAGTCGAATCTGACAACTTTTTCGAGAGTGAAGCCTCTTGGAGAGCGGAGTGTGATTCCAGCTCCGCTTGCTTTCTCTGTCGATGATCCATCGCAATGCAAGGTCCATCCCCAAATGCTTGAATCTTAGGCTTGAAAGTCCGTCTCTGGTTCTTCTCCACCGATGAATTCGGCGATGAAGTCTGCCAGCGCTTGGGCTTGATGGCGGTTTTTGGGGCATGGCTTATGTCAAACTGCCCGAGCTCTACTAACCATTTCACCATCTTGCCGAATAACTTTGGCTTGTGCAGTACCGTGCGGAGTAGGTGCTTGGTTAGAATTGTTATAGAGTGGGTTTGAAAATGAGGTCTCGGCTTTCTTGAGAACACGACTAGTGCCAGGGCTAACTTCTCCGGGTCTGGGTAGTATGCCTCTACTTCCACGAAGGTTTTGCTGGCGTAGTATACTGGTCTTTGGATTCTCCGATCATCTCGCACGAGGGCTGAGCTGACAACATGCTTTGAAACAGACAAGTATAAGTAGAGTGTTTCCCTTGCTGCCGGTTTTGAGAGCAATTCGGGGCTCCCCATGTTTGCTTTCAGGCTCTGAAAGACTTGTTCGTACTCTTCGTTCCATGAGAATCCTTTGCTTCCTCTTAGTATTTTGAAGAAAAGCATTTGTCAGATGATTTAGATATAAACCTGTTGAGTGTGACACCTTCCTAGTCAGGCTCTGAATGTCTCTGATGCTAGCAGGGGCTTTTATGTCGAGAAGGGTCTGAATCTGTTTTGGATCATCTTCGATTCCCCTTTAGTTCACTATGTAGCCTAGGAATTTTCCAGATTCAATTCCGAACGTACACTTTTGTGAGTTGAGTTTCATATGATATTTTCTGAGTTGGTTGAATGCCTCGGTCAGGTCTCCTATGTGGTTGAAGTTGCGGAAGCTCTTGATCAATATATCGTCTATGTAGACCTCCATGTTCTTATCGATTTGTTCTTTGAACATTTGATTTACCCGTCGTTGATATGTAGCACATGTGTTCTTCAAACCGAACGACATCACCCTGTAGCAGTATATTCATCTCTTAGTTATGAAAGAGTTCTTTTCTTATCCGGGGGGGGGGGGGGGGGTGCATTAATATCTGGTTGTAGCTCGAGTAGGTGTCCATGAAGCTTAGTAGGTTGTACCCGGATGTGGCATCCACGATTTGATCGATGCAGGGAAGTGGGAAGCTGTCCTTCGGGCAACCTTTGTTCAAATCCTTGTAGTCTACGCGCATTGTCTACTTCCCATTTTTCTTTCTCCCCAATACGGTGTTCGCCAGCCAATCCGGGTTCCGCGTTGAGTAACCATTGTACTTCATCGTTTATGATCATATTTCTTTCAAGCGTCACGAGCCCCTTCTTCTGCCGTATGGTTTTCCTTGTGGGGTCCACCTCTAGGTGATGAGTGATCACTGATGGGTCGATTCCCACCATGTCTCACATGGTCCTGGCGAAGACGTCCTGGTTTTACTGTGGCAGCTCTGTCAGCTGTTCCGCCAATTCTTTGCTCAAGCAAGAACCTATTTGAATGGCCCTATTGTTGAGAGGGTTGTCGAGGTAGACCGTGATGGTTTCTTCCTTTGGTTGGCCGGTGTTGAGCTTGCCCCAGGGGCTCACAGGAGCTTCGTTGTCTGAGATTGGTTGCTTTATCTCGGCTTCTCTGGTAAGATTAAGAGACATCTTGGCCGAGGGACTAGTTGCCAATTGAAACTTATCTGGTTGCTGTGAGGTCATGTACTGGCATTATCTGGCAGCCGTCTGGTCGCCTCATAAGGTACTGACTGTTTGGTTTATTGGGTACTTGATGCATTGGTGCAGACTGGAGACTGTTGTTCCCATTTGGTGTAGCTAGGGTCTTCCTAGAACAGAGTTATAGGTGGATGGTGCATCGATCACTATGAATTCTTGAAACAAAGTTTTCTGAGTCGGTGGCTCTCCCGTGATTACTGTCAGTTGTATTTTTCTCACCGGGAAGCACTTTTCGCCGCTGAAATCGATCATTGGACGACTATCAGGGGTTAAGACTTCTTCCTTTAACTGCATGTTGTGGAACGTGCAGAGAAATAGAACATTCAATGAGCTTCCGGTGTCCACCAAGGATTTTTTTACTTCCCAGCTTGCTAGGGAGATAGTTATCACCAGAGCGTCATTGTGCGGGAGTTGGATGCCTCAGAGGTCTTCATCTGTAAAAGCTAGCGGCATAGGAGGATCATGTCTTTGGACGTGTGACGTCTGTTGGTCGCCGCGTATCGTTTGGATCCTCATCTCTCTGAGAACTCTTTTTTTAGACTTGCTTGACTGTTCGGGCTCAAAATGTGCCCCATGGAGTACGTGTATCGTGCTCGCCGATTCACCTTTTACCCTTTCGTCGGAGGATTTCCCCTTGGACTCGGTCTTTCTCCCGATAGCCCGTTCTTCCTCCCGATAGCCCGTTCTTCCTCTAGGGCAATGTAACCCTGAGCTTCCTTCACCAGGTCCGACATATTTGCTGGTGGGTCCAGAGTTAGGAAGTTATAGAACTTGCCGTTTATCAGACCGCCAGTGAAGGCTGCGGCGACTGTTGCATCTTTGCACACTTTGACGGAAGTCATGTCGTTACTGAAGCGCGTGACGTACGCTCTTAGTGTCTCGTCAGGTCTCTGCTTCATCGACCTGAGCGTCTTCATTGTTAATAGAATTTGCTGTATATAAGATGATCTTAGATCCATCTTGGGGTTCGTCGTCGCTGCTGTTACGGGGGCCCGAGTCTGTCGCCCTTGCGTTTTCGGCACCGCTGGAAGCAATGGTGTAGTAGCAGTCTGAGCGTTTGACGTGTCCCTTCGTTCTCCATCGTCGCGTGATCTGGTGGTCACCATCTTCTTGTATTCTGAAGAGAGATGATGCTAGTGATTAGTTAGGAACTTTGTCGTCCCCACGGACGACGCCAAACTGATGCAATCGATTTTCGCTCACATCTAGACCTTGACCTACTAACCTGCACAAGAATCACACGTGAACCACAGATCACCGTTGTGGTGGCCGATGACACCCAGATGCTACAGTCAGACAAGGATCCGAGGAAGGCGTAATGCTGTAAACATGGAATTTGTAGCATACCTTAGCTTACCAACCTCATGTCTTATTTATAGTGCTGAAGTCCTTGTTCAACCAGGCCATCGGTGACATAGTTTAAGAAAGAAGATCTTCGTGGAGATCCTTCCCTAATTAGGAGTTGTGCTGTGAAGGGAAGTTTCCCTGTTAGACTTGTGCTCCTAGATATGCGGGAGATAGTTCCCAATCAGAGTGTTGTCCATAGATAAAAGTTTTCATGTGCGATGTATACTCTAGTATTTGCTTTCTAGTTGGAAGCAAAGTGTTGTTGTCTTGCCTATCTGAAGCTAATCCCCGAGATACTTGCCTTAATAGGGTTTACGGGTATTAATGAAAGCTGTGAGACACATGGGCTTAGCAGGTTGTAATGATTTGGATCCTTCTGGCGGACTGCATTGTACATTCTTAAAACCACTTGGGCCGAATCATTGTTAGGCCGACGCTTGGGCATGTTATTTCTTGATATCATCATTACATGTGAACCGCGTAAGAAAGATGACATTTCGATGTAGCATCTGATTGCATATGTGATAACATCTTGCAGTCAACAATCTATTAATATGTCATATCATTCCAGATGTTTTTATTTTATTTGTTTATTTGTTCGTTGTTTATTGATTGGTCTATAGTCAAATATTCAAATGTAGTTTTCAGCTGAACTGACATATTTTAGATGTCTATAATGTATTTTAGATGTATATTTTAGGTCGGTCATTGGCGATTGCTACATATGCCTTGTTCTTCTGCTGGTAACAAGGAATTTGAAATTATTATACAAATTTCATCTCGCAAACTTTATCAAATTAGTTCCTGATAGAACTCTGTAAGACAGTTCAATCAAGCTCAGACCATGACCATGGGTATTACATACTGACGGTTGATTATTACATTGTTTCCTCTAAAGTATTTGTGTTGTTTCTAAAAAAAATGTTAATCTTCAGCTTCCAGCAAGTGTGCATCCTGGTGTTACAATTGTTGTGTCGCATCTGCTTCCTCTCATTCAAGATCAGATTATCACACTGAACATTAAATTTGGGATACCGGCAACCTTTTAAAATTCTCAACAAACTGCTAAACAAGCAGGAGCTGTTCTCCAAGAACTAAGGCAAGACCCTTTAACATGTATACTCCAGAAGCAGTTAGAACTTGCAATTTTGTAGGAAAATATGGTGATATGCTTCCTATCTATGTCAATTAATTTTCTCCTGTAAGAAAGATAACCGTCCTGCAAACTTCTGTATGTCACTCCTGAAAGAATAGCTAACACATCATTTCTGGAGATCTTGAGATGCCTGCATCAGAATGTCAGTTCATAACTCAGTTTGTTGTCTCCTTGTACTAAGTTACATGTTTAGTAGATTTGCTGTTGTATGTTCTCTTTAAGAAATAGGGTTCATTCGGATCATTAACCATTGGTGCTTGCTTAACAGGGACAACTAGCCGAGTTTGTCATTGATGAAGCACATTGTGTAAGGTATGTCTTTTGTGAGTTTTTATATATGGGGACAAAAGGATCTTAGAGCATGGACTTTAAGCTAATTTTCTTTTATACCCACTATTCTTAACCCACTTTTGTCTTTTCCAGCCAATGGGGACATGATTTTCGTCCAGATTACAGGGGATTGGGATGTCTTAAGCAAAATTTCCCGAGTGTTCCAGTGATGGCATTAACTCGCAACTGCTACTCTGTTGTTCGAAAGGTGGTAACTGTTTTGTAGATGCATTAGTCTTGGTTAGTTTTGGATATTTTCCTAAAATTGTTATAATTCTTGCAGGATATTCATGCACTTGTTCTTGAGACAAGTTTTGATAGGCCAAACCTGAAGTATGAAGTAACAGGAAAGACGATCCATTGAAGCAGCTCGGTCAACTATTAAAAGACCATTTTCACAACCAGAGTGGAATCATTTACTGTCTCTCAAAAAATGAGTGTGTAGATGTCTCCACCTATTTGAATGAGAAATGCAAGGTAAAGACTGTGTACTACCATGCTGGTTTATCTGCCCGCCAAAGAATTGCAGTACAACAGAAGTAGCATACAGGGGAGGTGCATGTTGTATGTGCCACCATCACCTTTGGAATGGGAATAAATAAACCTGATGTTGTGAGTATGAATTCTATAGCATTTATTTTGTGGTCTCTTTTCCTTTTTGATTTGTTGAGTGACTCGTATTTCTAATTCTCTAGTAAATATATAACCTTTTCAGCGTTTCGTTATCCACGACACCTTGTCCAAGTCAGTTGAAAGCTATTAACAAGAATCCGGTAGAGCAGGAAGATATAATCTTCCATTGGTATGCATTGTTCTGTACCAGAAGAAAGATTTTAGTAGAATTGTATGTATGTTACGTAACGGGCAAGTACATAAAAGCGAGGGCAAGGACATAAAAGCGAAAGCTTTAAGCATGGATCAAAAACACAAAATGCAGTAGGAATGTGAACTGACACTACACCATATTGGCATTTTTGTAACAACCCCCAAAACAGTAACACTTTTGAAGTGTAACAATTCACCTAACAACTTTACACATTTTCACAAACAAAATGATACAATAATAGTATCACCATGAAGAGTATGGTTATAAAAGTGATACTGTTCATGGTGATCCAACTTATTGTATCATTTTTTTTGTGTTACTGTTTTTCACTTTTTTGACTAAATTTAGTTTTGATTTGAAATTGTTTGGTGAATTGTAACATCTCAAAAGTGATACTGCTTTGAGAGTTGTTACAAAAGTGTCAATTTGGTGTAGTGTGAAGGTGTTCTGTTTCCCCTTGCTATTAAGCTTTTCTTCCCTTTGAACAGAATGCTTAAGCCAACAGAACAAAAATACTACATAGTCAACTATTTATCTTATTATGAATTTCAGACAGAGTGTGTCGGAAGCAAACTCTTCTCCAACACTTCGGAGAGTCTTTTAACAGAAGTCGTTGTATGTATGGTCCCAATCCCTGTGATAACTGCCAAAGCTTCAAAATGAGCAACCGAATGCTTCAATATATATCAACTGAGATGGGCACATTTTTTGGCAATTATATAAAGAGATCCGATTAAGAGCAGCACAGAGGGTATTCAAAGGATTGCTAGTTTGATTGGAGTGCCTATCATGCTTGACAAAGCTACTGAAGAAAGGACAAGATTAGCGTATGCGAGGGTGTGTGTGGAGGTGGATGTAAACAACCAATTACCCATTGACATCCCTGTGGTTATCAACGGTGATAAGAAAAAAATAGTTGAAGTTGAGTATGCATGGATTCCTGTTAAATGCAATTCTTGTGCAGTTTTTGGCCATACAAAACAACAGTGTTCAAAGAGCAAAAGAATTAATGCTCCAGTCCACATGGTATGGCAAGCTACGGGTAGGACCCAACCACTAGAAAGACAAAACTCCGATGGTTGGACGATCTCCAAGGGTAGACATACATTCAAGTCGAAGACTCAACCCAGTTTAGAGGGGAGTCCAGGGCCTGTCACAGGAAAAGTAGGGAATGTAACCAGTATAGAGGCTGCCAATGTGGCAGAGCATAACATAAATGATGACCAGAGTGATGCCATAACGCAAAGTCCACAACCATTGATTCTTATCAACCCAATGCTCGAGCGTAGTGCTAATGTGGAGGCAAGTGAACACACACCGACTCAGGACAAAGAGAACACCACAACAGATGAGCAGAGTAGTAACGAGGAACATGAGCAAGATCCTTCTAGTAAAGAGGTTGCAAGCGATTTGTTTTCAAAATCTTGCACTAAAGATTTTAGTCTCTGCCCTCGAAGATCCTCTAGGGCTAAGAAAACAAACAAAAAGTACAAAGGTTGAATCATTTCCTCCTTAACAAAGGAGACATGGATAAAAAAAACAAAAACAAAAACAAAAAACAAGAGGTTTCTTCCTTTGCCGATGCTAGTTGAAGATTTTTATAGGCCTAGTAACCATGTTCACTCTCATTAGACTTCTCTTTCTTGTGAGAGTTTGTTTATGTTTTTATTGTTGTTTTTGCTTTTGTTTCATTTATATAAAGGTTTGGGAAGAAAGGCTCTCATTCAGGTTTCCTTCTTTCGAGCCTCCAGTAGATGCATATGTTGCTAGTTTTGTATCATCTGAAAGCTGCTGTTTTTGTATGAACTGTACTATTTTTTTCCTTCAGTTCAACAAGTTTATACTTGACCCTTTTTATTTATTTATTTATTAATCCATACCCGAAGGCTACATTACTGATTCTATAGGGTTAACCAAACCAGGCCCGAAGGCTACAATATTGTTGCCACTTAATATCCTCGCTCCTCGCCGCCTTCATCTCGTATAAAGACTTGCTTTCGCTCCGGTCTAGTCTATCTAAGCAGTTGCATAAATCAGGCCCGAAGGCTACAATATTGTTGCCACTTAATATCCTCGCCGCCTCCATCTCGCATAGAGACTTGCTTACACTCCGTTCGAGTCCATCTAAACAGTTGCATTCAATACCCGATGCTCCTAATAATCGGGCAAAAACTCACAAAATCCTAAGTGGCGAGTCTCGAACTCACGATTTCTCACAAGGAGAGTGGATGTCCGACCAACTGAGCTACAATTGATGGACTTATACTTGTGTTCTTACATTCATACTATTCTACATATATTAAAATTTTGAAACAACCTATGAAAGGCGTGTTTAATCTTTGAGCACCCCCGTATGATAATCTTTTTAGAGTGTTAGGGAAAAAACAATAAACCGGATGAGATTTAAAGTTAAAAAAATAAAAATAAAGAAGAGAAGCTACATTTATTTTTAGGTTGGTGTCTGTTACTTTCTTGAGACATTAATGTGCTGTCCAATTAAGTTCCAAATGTAGGCAAATTACTTTTCATGAAACATGTTGTTGGCACACAATTTTGATGATCTAATAGCCTTTCGTTTCAGTGTGAACATGGTAGTTGATGCAGGAATTGCACCAAGCCGCCAAGCGCCGCCTAAGCACCACCCAAGTGCCGCCCACGCGCCGAACCGCCCAAACATCGCCTAGCAACCCGTTGCGTCAATTGGTATCAGAGACTTCCTCTGATCCAGGCAAAGCTTTCCCGACCACCGCCAACACAACCACCGACGACCCAAAATCCGCCACCACCGCCAACAAGTAACCCTGTAACCCAACCAAAAAAAAATACAGAGCCAAGACCGATACCCCAAACACTGCAATACCCAAAACCCATCATCGTCACCACCAACCAGAAAACCCGAAACCCCAAAGTTCCAGATCCAAAAAAAAAAAAAAAAACCGTCATCATCATCACCAACCAATAACCCCAAAACCAACCAAAACAAAAAAAAATCTCGTTTTCTCTGTACTTATCACATATCCCAAACAAACTCACCACCACCTAACCAGTAAATCCAAAAAATTAGAGATCTCTTCGATCTCGACCAAATCCGATATCTCTTCGATCTCTTTTTTGCTTCGAATCTGCCACCCTCGGCACCACCAACGGCCACTTAGATCCAAAAAAAAAAATAGAAGAAGAAAGAATTTGGAAGGAGAAGGAGAGGGGAAACGAGAATTCAGAAGAAGAAGAGAGAGTTTGTAGAAGTGAAGATAGAATTTGGAAGAAAAAGAAGAGGGTTTGTAGAAGGAGAGAAAACTCTGGAAGAAGAAGAAAGAGAGGAGATAAAAAGAGAAAGGCAAGAAGTGTGTGTGTGAGTTGTGCGTGAGGTGTAAGGAGAGAAAAAAAGGGGTAGGTGGGGACAAGTGAAAAAAAAAGAGAAAGATAGAGTGAGTGGGTTTTGTCGATTTTTGAGTATAGTAAGTCAAAGAAGGGGGAAGAGAAAGGGAAAAGGAAAAAAGGTAGGTGGGGACAAGGTCAAAGAAAAAAAAAAGGAAGTGGGTGAGAAAAGGAGAGAAAAAAGAAAAGAAGAAGTGAAAAAAACAAAAAAAACAAAAAGGGGGGACAATTTTTGCGTGTTTTTTTTAGAGTAAATTTTTAGTGCATGGGGAAAGCGTGTAAAAAAAAATAAATATTGTACTTTGTATTTTATGCTTGTATTTGTTAAAAAAAAAGTCTGACATGGAGTCTAGCCAGCAAAATCAACAAGTGGAGAGATTTGCAACAAAGGAGTCTGTGGAAGCAGTTGAAAGAAGGTTACAAAATCTAGAGGCAATGATCGAGATTTTGACTCAACTCATTGGCGGACGAAACAATAATCTTCGACAGCAGAGGCGAGACAAAACCAATCGATGGAGAGAACCCAATAATCACCGTGACAATTTCAGGCTCAGAAATGAGTTTCCAGAACAGGATACAAGTAGTGATGATGAAGTACCAACTACTCTTGGGCCCGACCAAGGAAGACGACTGGACAACTATCGTATGAAGATTGAAATTCCATATTTCGATGGCCTGTTCGTGATTGAAGAAATTCTTGATTGGCTAGTTGAAGTGGAGAAATTCTTTGACTATTGGGAGACTGAAGAATACACGAAGTTCAAGTTGGTAGCCTATCGATTTAAAGGAGGCGTGTTAGCCTGGTGGGACCAACTACAAACAATACGCATCCGACAAGGGAAGAACAAAGTCCGAACTTGGAGGCGTATGAAGCAGTTGATGAAAGAGCACTTTCTACCTCTAGATTACGAGCAAACACTCTTTAGTCGCTATCAGCATTGTCGGCAAGCATACCGGACTGTGTCGAAGTATGTTACCGAATTTCACAAGCTTGCTGCTCGCGTGGACATTCGAGAATCTGAAAGTCAGAAAATTTCCAGATTTAACGATGGACTTCGTGCCAACATACAAGACAAAGTCTTCAAACAGTCACACAACACACTTTCCAGTGCCATTCAACTTGCCTTGAAGATTGAAACACAGCTTGGTAAAAAGGGATTACGCAATCCAGTGTCGTCCCAATCTTCTACGCCTCAAAGACCTGACTTAAGCAAAGGGAAGGCAATGGTGAGACCACAAGTTGAGGTGCCTAAGCCAAACCAGCCTAAAAAACAACCTGTAGAACTACCGCAAAGGGAGGCAGCAAACAAGCCCAATTCCAACAACCCTTATGCCGTTCCAAGAGGCCACAAATGTTACCGTTGCGGGCAAACAGGGCATTATTCTAATCAATGTCGTCAGAACAAATCAGTCAATTTAGCCACACATGATGATGACGTTGAAGGAGGCGGAGATTATCCAGAAGACGAGTACGAGGAGGAAGAAGAACCAGAAGAACTCACTTATGAAGATGAGGGTGTATCCTTAGTAATAAGGCGACTAATGTATACCCCAAAGAAAGATGAGAACATCCAGTGGCACAACATCTTCAAAACCCAGTGCACTGTTAATCAACGTGTATGTGATCTTATCATTGATAGTGGCAGTAGCAAAAACATTGTTTCCAAAACTATGGTGGGCAAACTGCAGCTGCCAACTAAGCCTCATCCATCTCCGTACCGTATTGGGTGAATCAATGATGTTAGTGAAACAAGAGTAACGGAGCAATGTCGCATACCTTTCTCTATCGGCAAGTACCAAGGTGAGGTATTGTGCGATGTTGTCGATATGGATGCTTGTCATATGCTACTTGGTCGACCGTGGCAATTCGACTTGAAGACGATGCATGATGGTAGGAGCAATACCTACACATTCTACAAGGACCGTGTGAAGATTATTCTCGCCCCAAGGAGGCAGCCAGACAATCCGACATGTTCGAAGGCCAAGACCAATCTCCTTTTAGTACCGAAAAAGACAACTACCTCACAAAGCGTGCCAGAACCAGTTCAGCCTCTACTAGCAAAATTCAGCGATATCGTTCCCGATGAACTACCTGCTGGACTTCCACCATTGAGAGATATTCATCACCATATTGATCTTGTCCCAGGAGCAAGCTTGCCTAACTTGCCATATTACCGCATGAGTCCCAAAGAATATGAGATTCTGCAAGGACAAGTAGAAGATCTTCTTAAGAAGGGCTTGGTTCGTGAAAGCATGAGTCCCGTAGCCGTACCTGCACTCCTAACACCGAAGAAAGATGGAAGCTGGAGGATGTGCGTTGATAGCCGAGCTATTAACAAAATCACGGTACGATATCGGTTTCCCATTCCTCGACTGGATGACATGCTTGATAGATTGGGAGGGTCAAAAATATTTTCTAAGATTGATCTACGAAGTGGGTATCATCAGATTCGTGTTCGTCCTGGAGATGAATGGAAGACGACGTTCAAAACACACGAAGGACTATACGAGTGGCTAGTTATGCCCTTTGGTTTATCCAATGCCCCGAGTACCTTCACGAGGCTAATGAATCAGGTACTTCAGCCTTTCATTGGAAAGTTTGTTGTAGTCTATTTTGACGATATCCTTATCTACAGCCGTAGTGAGGAGGAACATTGCGGGCAAACACGTTGTATGCTAATCTGAAAAAGTGTAGCTTTATGACAGATAGCTTAATATTCTTGGGCTTTGTCGTAAGCTCTGATGGAATCAAGGTCAATCAGGAAAAAGTAAAAGCTATCCGAGAATGGCCAACACTGAAAACAATTATAGAAGTTCGAAGTTTCCATGGATTAGCGACATTTTACCGGAGGTTCGTGAAGAATTTCAGTACTATCGCCGCACCACTCACGGATTGTTTAAAGCATAAACAATTCGCTTGGACAGATCAAGCAGAACAAAGCTTTGCAATTTTAAAGGAAAAATTGACAAATGCACCAGTTCTTGCTCTTCCCGACTTTGAGAAGATGTTCGAAGTCGATTGTGATGCTTCAGGGGTAGGCATTGGAGCTGTCCTATCCCAGGAGATGAAACCAATAGCTTTTTTTAGTGAAAAACTTAGCAAATCAAGAAAGAAATGGTCGACATATGAACAAGAGTTGTATACGGTCGTTTGCACATTGCAGCAATGGGAGTCATACCTAGTGCAGAAGGAATTCATCCTCAACACGGAGCATCAGGCTCTTAAGTATCTCAACAATTCTTCCAAAGCAAATCGGATGCATGCACGATGGATTGGCTACATCCAGAAGTTCACTTTCTCACTCAGACACAAGTCAGGACAACTGAACAAAGTCGCTGATGCATTGAGTCGTCGAGTCATGTTGTTGACATCCGCTCGAAGTGAAATCATCGGGTTTGATTATTTGAAGGACTTGTATGCGGAGGATGAAGACTTCAAGAACGAATGGCAAAAGTGCACTAATGGAACCACTGAAAAACACCAAATACATGGTGGTTTTCTATTCTTTGAAAATCGTCTATGTATTCCTCGGGGGTCCCTTAGGGAGCACATCATTCAAGAGCTACACAGCGAAGGGCTCAGTGGACACATGGTACGAGATAAGAGCATTTCGCTGGTAGAAGCTCTACTGGCCGCATTTCAGGCGTGACGTGGAAAAGTTTGTCAAACGATGCTATTCATGCCAGACTGCCAAAGGACAAGCTCAAAATACTGGACTCTATACGCCACTTCCAATTCCTAATGCCCATTGGAAAGATTTATCAATGGATTTTATCTTGGGATTCCGCGTACACAAAGAGGTTTAGATTCTATCTTTTTTGTGATTGATCGTTTTTCTAAAATGGCCCATTTTATTCCATGCAAGAAGACTTCAGATGCTACCCATATTGCTCAATTATTCTTTCGAGAAGTCGTTCGTCTACATGAGTTACCAAAGACCATAGTTTCTGATCGTGATAGCAACACGTGTTACCTTGTGGAGAAGGCTTGACACATCATTACAGTATAGCAGCACGTGTTACCACAAGCTGAATTCGCCTACAACAACGTGCCAAATCGTTCAAGTGGTAAATCTCCTTTTGAAGTTGTTTACATTAGACCCCCGTTACATACTCTAGACTTGGTTCCTTTACCAAAGCTTTCAGGAATGAGCATCATTGCTGACCATATGATTGAAAGGGTAACCAACATTCATGGAGAAGTCAAAAAGAAGTTGGAAGAATCTGCCGCGAAGTACAAAGCTGCCGCTGACAAACATAGGAGACACAAATCATTTCATGAAGGGGATCTTGTGATGGTCCATTTGCGCAAAGAACGACTTCCAGCTGGAGAATACAACAAGCTTAAACAAAAGAAGATATGTCCATTTCAAATCCTTCACAAGATTAATGATAATGCATATGTCATTGATCTTCCGGACGCATATACGATCTCGAAGACTTTCAATGTTATAGATCTATACGAGTACCATGGACCACCTCCGTTGCCTTATTCCAACTCGAGGACGAGTTGTGTTCTAGAGGGGGAGAACTGATGCAGGAACTGCACCAAGCCGCCAAGTGCTGCTCACGAGCCGAACCGCCCAAACGCTGCCCACGCGCCGCTCACAGTGTGTCAAAAGTCAACGATCCGCGTGTATTTTTCCTTGTATTTCTGCAACAATTCATGTATAAATACCAGCTCAATATGATCTGTAGGCATCAAGTTTCAAATAAAAAAAAACCTAAGTTTCTATTTCTCTGTGTGAGAATTTTACCTTCCTTCTCCTTGTGAGATCGCAAGTTAGGGCGGACCTAGCAACCCGCTGTGTCAGTAGTACGCTCTCGATTTATCTTGTTTTAAGAGATGGGTATGAAGAAATTTTGAGTTTAAGTTTTGGGTATGTTGATTCGTGTTCTTGTGTTTACTTGGTATGTCGATTTATGCGATTGTGATTAGGTTTTAGGAGATGGGTATGTTGAATTTTAGGCTTTTAGGTTATGGGTCACTACACTCAAATTGACATATTTGTAACAACTTAAAATACAGTAACACTTTTGAGCTATTACAATCCACCAAACAATTTCAAGTCAAAACTAAATTTAGAAATATGTTTGAATTTCCTTGAACAATTCTGATATAAATTGGGTGACTAGATCCCTTGTTTACACTCTTCATCTTCTGTTTGAATTGATCTCAGAAATACTACTCAGATCGTTAAAATCATAAGGTTTTCAGCTACATACTTAGATGAATGAATACACACTACTTAAAGGCTCGTATTATCCTGATCACGGATATATATATCTCAAATAGGAGGATTCAGATATATATCTCAAATAGGAGGAGAAATCCCATTCTCCTGACATGCATAATGAGGTAGAAGACGAGATTATGTGCGTGTGCAACATTTATGTGAACTATTAAAGAACGATTATGAGAGAGGGAGGTAAGACTCAAAAATCATAAACCTTACTAGGCCTGGTCTGGGACCAAATTGGTTGGTTTATATCAACGTTGAACACAAAGCAGGTGGTATTTGAGGATGGAAACTCTGGCAGTACTGTGGATTGTGGTCAGTGCTTAAGCAACATAGTGGTGGGTGGTACCATGCACCGTAGTTCATACAGGGTTGACCTTGGTGAACCTCTTATTATTAAGAGATGAAACTCCAGAGGTCTCTGCTTAGAGGGTCTAACTAGAGGTTATTAATCTATTTAATTGGCTTCCCCAAGTAATTTCCTCAACATTGACATGATTCCCCGGTCTATAGACATTCTACGTGTTGTGCAAGGAACACTTGGTTGAACCCCCATTAACCTACCAAATACAAACCTAAAAGGAATGATCTCCTTTAAAGTGACAAGTAAAAGGTAAACTCTAGGGTGGCAACTATAATATGCCACCGAAACTGAGGGTTGGACTAAATCCTAAATGCATACCTACACTGGAAAAACCTCTTCTACTAAATGCCAATACTCCTAATTAATTATCATCTTGATTGTGTTCACATCGTCTCTTTGTTCAGAATCTTTACACCCTCGATGGAGATACTAAAAAAAAGGAAAATTCTAAATGTCGAGGTTTTGGGCGAGGAAAACAGCGAGGGAAATGAGGTGGAGGGGGTGGAAACCGTCCACCCTCCTCGGGATGCGAGCGTTGACTTTTCGCGCGCGCATCCCGAAGAGGGTGGACGGTTTCCACCCCCTCCACCTCATTTCCCTCGCTGTTTTCCTCGCCCAAAACCTCGACAGCTAGCAAAGCTCTAAAAAAAATGATTCTGACCTGTTATCTTGTGTAGAGTGGCTACCGTACGTTGATCTCATCATGCACGTCTCCATATAATTGTCCCCATATAATGACAACCTTACAAAAAAGTAAAAACTGTGAAACAGGAAACATAGTGAAACAGGAAACAACCTGTTTTGTGAAACAGGAAACGTTTTTGAACAGGCAACCTTACAAAAAAGTAAAAACTGTGAAACAGGAAACAGAGTGAAACAGGAAACAACCTGTTTTGTGAAACAGGAAACGTTTTTGAACAGGAAACAAATTCTAGGAAATTGGAAACTGCTGTGAAACAGGAAACTGCTGCGAAACAGGAAACTGCTGTTCCTATATATACTAGGAACTGTAGGTGTTTTTTATTATTATTGCACGTAGAAAAACTGTGAAGCACATGGAATAGAGAAAGATAATTGCTGGAATTGTTTCATTTCTTGTTGAGAGATTGTGTGAGAATTGTCATCTTCTTGTACCTTGTTCTTGAATATAGTGGAATCACCTTACTGTGGTCGTAGGCAATTCGCCGAACCACGTAAACCTTGTGTCTCTTGTGGTATGTTCTTGGTTTTCTCTAATTACTTTCATTGCTAGTTGCTCTATTTAATTGATTGGATCATTGTGGTACTTGTGTGCAATTGTTGGTGTCTACCCGCTTCCGCAATAAGGCGCAACAATTGATATCAGAGCACTAAGGGAAATTGATCTTGAATTGTTCTACTCAAGATTGTGAAGATTCAAAAGTGCTAGGGTTTGTTTGTGCACAAGTTGTTTGAAGAAAAATCGTAGTGAAGCTTCTTGTCTAGAAAGTCACAGGTTTTGTTTGCAATGGCATCCAAAGTGAGCAAGGCACATGTGGAAAAGTATGAAATCGAGAAATTTAATGGTAAGAACGATTTCGGATATTGGAGAATACAAATGATGAATTTGCTTATTTCTCAGAAATTACACAAGGCATTACTAGGGAAGGATAAAAAGGCTGAAACCATGTCAGATGATGAATGTGAAGAATTGGATTTGGAGACACGTGCTGCTATTTGCTTGTGTTCTGATAGAGACATAGTTTTTTTAATTAGTTAATGAAGAGACTGTGGCAGCTGATGTTTGGTTGAAGCTTGAGTCACAGTTTATGACTAAGACATTATCAAACAGGTTATACTTGAAAAGCCAATTGTACAGACTAGCAATGGATGAGGGCACTCCAATTGGTGATCATATCGCCAAGTTTACACGGATTATCTCAAATTTGAGAGATGTGGATGTGAAGATTGAGGATGAAGACCAAGCAATTATATTGCTTTACTCCTTGCCGCAGTCATATGAAAATCTTGTACAAACAATTTTGTTTGGGAAAGATGAACTTACATTTGATGAAACTACCGGTGCACTCTTGTCCAATGAGATTCGGAAGAAAACTTCATCAAATGGTAGTGGGAAAGATCAAGCTGAAGGGTTGGTTGTTAGAGGAAGGTCTCAAGTGAAATCATATTCAAAGAGTGGAAAATCTAGATCAAAGTCTAGAGGTCCACAATGTCACAAATGTAGAGAGTGGGGGCATATTAGAAAAAATTGTCCAAATCAAGGTAAGAGTAATCATGATAACAGTTGGAAGGGCAGGAAAAAGCAAGATAAGGGTGATACTAGTGAAGCAAGTTATGCATCTAGTACGGAAAATGATGAAAAATGTTATTCAGTTGCGGGTGAAAACACAAAAATCTCTGGGAGATGACTCCTTGACTCTGGGTGTTCTTACCATATGTGCCCAAATAGGGAGTGGTTCACTACCTATGAGCACATTGATGGTGGTACTGTTCTGATGGGTAATGATTACGCTTGCAAGACAGTTGGAATTGGAACAATGAGGATTAAGATGTATGATGGTGTTGTGAGAACCTTAACTGATGTGAGGCATGTCCCAGCCTTGAAAAAGAATCTTATCTCGCTTGGTGTTTTAGACTCCAATGGTTGTAAGTTTACAGCGGTAGGTGGAGTTTTAAAGGTTGTCCGTGGGTCTTTGGTTGTCATGAAAGGGATCAAACAAGGTAACTTGTACACCTTGATGGGTAACACGGTAATAGGAAATGTGGCAGTGGGAACTTCTTCATCAGAAAGCACTAGGTTATGGCACATGTGACTTGGGCATATGACAAAAAAAGGATTGTCTCTACTGAGCAAGCAAGGGTTACTGAAGGGTATGCAGAAACCGACTATGGAGTTTTGCAAGCATTGTGTATATGGAAAACAATGCAGGGTAAAATTTAGTACAAACAAGCACAGGAGCAGAGGTATTCTAGACTATGTGCATACAGATGTGTGGGGGCCAGCGAAGGTCGCTTCTAAGGGAGGTTCCAGGTACTTTATCTCCTTCATTGATGATTATTTCCGTTACACATGGGTATATTTTTTGAAGTCTAAAAATGAAGTATTTGAGACATTTAAAAGGTGGCGAGCAATGGTTGAGAATAGAACTGGAAGAAAGGTGAAGACTTTGAGGTCTGATAATGGTACCGAGTATACTGAGGGTACTTTCAGATAATGGTTGAGAATAGATAGACGAAGATCTACTACTGGTTACGTATTTCAGATATATGGTGCTCCGATTAGTTGGAGATCTATGTTTCAGGATACAGTGGCTCTCTCTGCTATAGAGGCAAAGTATATGGCATTGACAGAAGGTGTAAAAGAAGCATTGTGGCTTCAAGGTCTTGTAAATGACTTGGGTGTGGAACAAGATAGTGTTGAGGTTCTCTGTGACAGTCAGAGTGCCATCCACTTGGCTAAAAATCAGGTTCATCACGCAAGGACTAAGCATATTGACGCCCGATATCACTTTGTTCGAGATGTAATTGAGGATGGTGATGTGTCTTTGGTGAAAGTACACACAAAAGACAACCCTGCTGATATGTTGACAAAGGTTGTTCCTGGAGTTAAGTTCCAACATTGTTTGGACTTACTCCACATTGACTCATGTTGATTGAGGGCCCTTTGGGGTGGTTTCGTGAAGTGACAAAGCTATGATGGAGTGTTGATCAGTTTATTCTTATGCCTTGTTTCGGCTCATTTTTTCCTTAAAAAAAAAATTTCACCGAGGTGGAGAATTGTGAAACAGAAAACAGAGTGAAACAGGAAACAACCTGTTTTGTGAAACAGGAAACGTTTTTGAACAGGAAACAAATTCTAGGAAACAGGAAACTGCTGTTCCTATATATACTAGGAACTGTAGGTGTTTTTTATTATTATTGCACGTAGAAAAACTGTGAAGCACAGGGAATAGAGAAAGATAATTGCTGAAATTGTTTCATCTCTTGTTGAGAAATTGTGTGAGAATTGTCATCTTCTTGTACCTTGTTCTTGAATATAGTGGAATCACCTCACCGTGGACGTAGGCAATTCGCCGAACCACGTAAACATTGTGTCTCTTGTGGTATGTTCTTGGGTTTCTCTAATTACTTTCATTGCTAGTTGCTCTATTTAATTGATTGGATCATTGTGGTACTTGTGTGCAATTGTTGGTGTCTACCCGCTTCCGCAATAAGGCGCAACAAAAACCTTCATAAATAGCAATAATAAAAATTATCCCGCTGTGATGACTACCTAAAGAAACAATTTAAACATAAAATAACAGACTTAAGAAAAAACAATAAGAACATAAAACTCAACCCGACCATAATAAAATTTTCATCGAGCTGAGGAAAGGTTTCCTGCCAGGCAAACTTTCGTTGGGACAATCAAAGAGGTGATACTCTCCGTATGGGGAAGGCTTCCCTGTTTGATTGAAAAATGTTATTTTCTCTAGAGAGGCTCTTCTTGAAAATATTATTTTTTTTAGATACTTAAAATACCATTCTTTGGGTCTAATAGGCTAGATGCACGCCAATTGGGTACCAGCTTAGCAGTAGACTTGTGGCGAATGAAATCACAATCCAGGTTTTGAACCATGCCGAGAGCATTTGGGTTGGGAGGAGTTAAGGGATAAAAACAAATGTCTAGATACTCAGGTGGATGCTCTAATCACAAGTCAGATCTGAGTTTCAAAAAATCAATTATTGAACTCTCAATTGAATACTCGAATGGGAGGAAAACTGTCAAATGCCTCTGCATCTTGTCATTCTCCTACTGGACAATGGCTTAAGGAGCAAAAAATTCCTCGCATAGGCAAATGACCATCTTCGCAAACTCTTAATGACTTCATTTCCCATGTGACCCTCATGGAAATAAAAAAATTCCAACCAACCCCCAGGGTAACTTATGTTCTCTGTGCTTTTTGTTGTTGGGCAATAGTTGGGTTCAGGTTAGACCGATTTGTTTGCCTGACTAAACCAAACTTCTAATTAGGTAACTTGTTGTCAATGACCAACCTGAACCTCAGTTAGGCTTGCTCATCCCACCCAAGTCCTATCTCAAATGTTTGTAGCAATAAATAAATAAATAAACAATGAAAAACATGCGTTTCTATCAGATAAAAGAAGTGCTAACATAAAATTCAAGAGTCTATCTGCCATTCCTACCCAACAAAGGGTAACAAGTCATGTTGACCCACTGATAATAGAGCAATAGAGGAATAGAAAGAAATACCACTGGCACTAGAGGAATAGAGCAATAGAGGAAATGAGCAAAAGGGTAACAAGTCATTATACCACTGGCACTCGTCATCAATCACCTACTCACCTCTGTGTCTCACACTCTCGACTACTTCTATCCCTTGGCAGGTCGCTTGGTCACCCAAACCCACAAGGATGATAACACTATCTCTTTCTACATCGAATGCAACATGGCAGGAGCAGAGTTCATCCACGCGGCTGCTGATGTAACAGTGTCTGAAATACTGGATCCACCGTATGTACCACAAATTTTGCACTCCTTTTTCCCACTCAATGGTGTGATCAACTTGGATGGACGATCACAGCCACTGCTAGCAGTACAAGTTACAGAGCTTATCGACGGGTTATTTATAGGATGCAGCATGAACCATGCTGTATGTGATGGTACATCCTTTTCGCATTTCCTGAATTCATGGTCACAACTTTCTAGATCATTCCACCACATCCCACAATCTCCTATTTTACAACGTTGGTTTCTTAACCATTCTGATTGCCCAATTTGGTTTCCTCCCTTACCTGAAGATCAACTTATTTCCAATGAACACATTACTCCACTGCTGGAGAGATTCTTCCAGTTCTCACCACAAAGTTTGGCTAACTTAAAAGCTAAAGGGGAAATCAAGTAATCTCTAAACTTTGCTTAGAATATCTATTATCAAAAAAAGTAAAGTCTGTCTAGTAATTCATTTGGTGTAAGATAGATAAATGGTGTCAGTAGGTTTTTAGACTCAGGTGGCGTTCTGTTTTTGGGTTCTGATTCAGAAATGGACCATTAAATTTGAGATGTTGGTTTTTGCTTCTAATAAGAAAGAGAGGTTCAGAGAAGGTGTTCAATTAAGATCAATTTGGTAAGCACAAGGGGAGCACGCACCATAACATTGAAAAAGAAACAAGCACCCACTAAATTCTTCCGTTATGCATGTCCCCTAGCAGTTGATATATTACACAGTGCTTAACTAAAGTTATTTAGGAAAAACCGTTGCAGTATAGTGTCTGATCAGAACATTAAAGCAATTGAAATGTTTTAACAAAGCAAATACGTACTGTGTTTGGAAAATACTTCAGTTCTATTTGAGCAGAACATTAAACAGTTAGCATGCAAAGAATTGGGAGAAATAAATCAACAACTACAAGTCAGCACAATAAATTTGTACATTTAATCATGATAACTGATGTTTTTTGGCATCCAAAATTCTTGCTTTTCATTGATCTCTCATGGTTACATATAAAGCTATACAAAGCTACAATTAAGAAAGTTAACCCAAAATAAAGACTAAGTATAAATAGAGAAAATCTCCAACAAAATGAATGATCCTAACTACAGGTATAAGGAGAGAAAATCTCCAACAAAAGGAAAGATCCTAACTACAATTTTTCTATCCCAAAAATACCACACCGCATCTCGCCAACACTCCCCCTCAAGTTGGTGCATGAAGATTTCAAATGTCCAACTTGTCGTGAAAAGACGCAAATTGTTTCTTTCCAATAGCTTTGGTGAATATATCAGCCGATTGATCACCAGTTCAAACATAGTGAGTAGAAAGGAGACCATCTTGGATAACATCCCGAACGAGATGACAATCCACTTCTATGTGCTTGGTACGTTCATGAAACACCGGATTAGCTGCGATATGCATGACAGCTTGACTATCACAATATATACGCATAGGTCGTGTATGAAAGACTCCCAACGAGGATAATAGACCCTTCAACCATTTAAGCTCACACGTGAGCGTTGCCAGAGAGCGATACTCGGCCTCAGCAGAAGACCAAGAAACCATGTGTTGTTTCTTCATTTTCCACGAGATTGGTGAAGACCCAAGAAGCACAAAATACCCGGTAATGGACATCCTTTGATATAGCAGACCACTTGTAAAGCTGTTTCCCAATGACGGGTCCGCGGTGATTGCACGAATTGAGCCAATGTATGAACCGAATAACACAACTCAGGACGTGTAATTGTCAGGTAAATCAATCGGCCAACAAGAGGTCGATACTGCTCCGGGTTGTCCATGAAAGAACTGTTATCTAAAGCAAGTCCATGATTCTGAGGTTATGGGATCCTAAAAAACTCAGCTCGCCTTCCAAAAAAAAAAAAAAAAGTCCATGATTCTGTTCCAGTGGAACAGTGGCAGGTTTGGCGACCAACTTTCCTGTTTCTGCGACTATGTCCAACGCATATTTGCGTTGAGATAAAAATATCCCTTCGACACCACGTGCGACTTCAATCCCCAAGAAGTACTTCAATTTAACAAGATCTTTCATGTGAAAACAAGCATTGAGATATTTCTTAAATCGAGCCAACATTCCCGAATCATCTCCTGCTATAATCAAATCATTTAACATACACAATAATAACCAAAATAGCACCATGTCGTTTAAACGTAAACAGAGAATAATCAGAATATGACTACAGGAATCCATAAGTTTTTAATGCAGATGAGAGTTTTGCAAACCAATTTCGAGGCGCCTGCGGCAAACCATAAAGAGATTTTCGTAGACGACACACTTTCCCAGGAGATGAGCTAGAAAAACCAGGGGGTGGCCGCATATAAACTTCTTCGTCAAGGTCCCCATGTAAAAATGCATTACAAACATCCATTTGATGTAAAGCCCAATTCTGTTCGGCGGCCACTGCTAACAGAAATCTCACTGTAGCCATTTTAGCAACAGGAGCAAACGTTTCATTGTAATCGATCCCTGCTTTCTGATTGTTCCCAAGCACCACAAGGCATGCCTTATGATGCTCAATTGACCCATCGGAATTGTACTTCATTTTGTAAACCCATTTGCAGCTGATGGGTTTATTCCTAGAGGCAAATTCTCCACAGTCCACGTCTCATTATCTTCGAGAGCCTTTATTTCTTCTTGCATAGCAGTGAGCCATGTGTCATGTTTGACAGCCTCAGAAAAACGTGTAGGCTCAGTCTCGGCTGTAATAGCTGCCAAAAAACGACGATGTGGTGCAGAAAAGTTATCACAACTTACATAATTAGCTATGAGATAGGGAGTACCTGAGGACAACGGAGGAGTAGGATTTGGTGTGACGGGATCGAGGCAGCAAGCGGTGTGACACACATAGTCCTGTAAACAGCTCGGAGGACGCCGTGTCACAGATTCAACAATACCAACACTCCCCCTGTCGCTAGGCTCCTGTGACTCATCATCTATACCCAACTGTAACGGCGTTGGATCCGTGGAATTTTCATCACCAACGACATCCTCAATTAGGAACTCGTTGCTTGTGGCAATAATAGGATCAGTAGGGGGTTTTTGAAATGGAAACTCACCCTCATTAAAAACAACATCACGAGAAACAAAGAACTCATTTGTCTCCAAATCATACAATTTACATCCCTTCTTTCCATACGGATAACCCACAAAAGCACATTTACGACTTCCAGATGCAAATTTATCACTTTCCCGAACTCGAGCAAAGCACAAACACTCAAATGTACGAATGTTCTCATAAGATGGAGCAGTATTAAACAGAACTTCATAAGGGGTTTTCCCACCCAAAACAAGGGAGGGTGTCCTATTAATCAAATACCCAGTGGCCAACACACATTCTCCCCAAAATTGAATGGGAAGACTAGCCTGAAAACGCAAGGCACGAGCCACATTCAAGATATGACGATGCTTTCTTTCTACTCTACCATTTTGTTGAGGAGTCACAACACAAGATGTCTGAAATTCAATTCCTTTTTCAAAAAAGAAAGAATTTAGTGAAGTAAATTCAGTCCCATTATCAATTCTCAGTATTTTCACTTATTTACCAAACTGTCTACTAATCATAGAACAAAAATTCTTCAAAATATTATGCACTTCAGATTTCTCAATAAGCAAATAAATCCACACTGCTCTAGTAAAATTATCCACGATGGTTAAGAAATAAACTGTTCCACAAGAGGACGGGACACGATAAGGCCCTCATAAATCACAATGAATCAGGGAAAAATATTCATTTGCATTATGACTACTTTGTTCAAAGACATCTCTAGTTTGTTTTGCACTCAGACAAATTTCATAAGCTTTATTTTCTGAATCAATAATACCTGAATTAAAACGTGGTAGAGTTCCTACAATACGATAAGACGGATGTCCCATACGACGATGCCACATCTCAACATCATTCTTGCATTTCACCTTGTGCACGCGTGCCAGTGTCACACCCCGCAAGACATAGATCCCGTCACGTTGTTCACCCACACCAATCAGGGTCCTCGAGGTACGGTCATGTATCACACACAACTTATTAGTAAGAGTGATTATAAAGTTTGCTTCACAAAGTAATTTACCAACAGACAACAAATTGCAATTCAACTGTGGAACAAATAGAACATGTGACAATTTCAATTTATCTCCAATAGCCATTGTTCCTTCTTTCGTTGCCATTGTTTCATCTCCATTCGGTAGTCCTCGCAAACATCAACAAGAAGATCAATACATCCGGCCATATGATGCGAAGCTCCGGAGTCAAGAATCCACTGTTGTTCAGAGATCTTATCAGTCAGCTTTTCCATGAGAGTAATCTTTTGGGCGTTCAGCATCGTCACAAGCATTGTCCATTGATCTTCGGTAAGGCCGGGAAGGCCTGCACGATCTGTCGAGGTTAACGTATACGGCGTGATTGCATCATTCTTGCTCTACCATTGTTACCTCCTCCGACCATGGCGATTCACAGAAGTTTCGATTTTTTTATTTTATTTTAATTTTTTAGAGGAATTTCGATTGCTCTGATACCATGATGTTTTTTGGCATCCAAAATTCTTGCTTTTCATTGATTTCTCACAGTTACATATAAAGCTATACAAAGCTACAATCAAAGAAGTTAACCCAAAATAAAGACTAAGTATAAGGAGAGAAAATCTCCAACAAAAATAAATATCCTAACTACAATTTTCCTATCCCGAAAATACCGCACCGCATCTCGCCAACAATAAAAAATTCTCAAATTCTAAAACCCCATATCAAGCAAAAAAAAGGGGAATATGTTAAAATATAACAAAAAGAACTTCTGTAGAGGAGACACACCACCCAACATGTTCACCAAAAAATGAAAAGAAATGGAGAACAAATAATTGGATGGGTACTTTAGATTTTGGTTTATAAGCCCAAACTTCTCTAATTTGTTTTTCAAAGAGAATGGACCCCTTGGCATAATTGTCTAAGAGCGTCTGTCCCAAGTGCTTCACAAGCATGCTTGGCTGAAAAAGGCAGCAACCTTCTGCAGTGTCTGCCTTGTGCCACAACATCTGAATGCTACCTCACTCATTATCAGTTTCCACCTTGTATCAGTATCCTTTTCGTAGCTGCAACAGTACAAATACATTCAAAATATGGAATAAAAGAAAATAAAAATGGGTAATCAAATCTGAGTGAGTTCATGCCTTCTAGCTGTAAGTGTATAGAAATTTGGATAATGTGCACAAGCATGAAAATAGCAAGCAAACTATATATGGTTAACCAATTGACTTGAACCAAAATTTATGGGAGAAGATGCAGAATATACAAAGCTCATGGTTTCATGCACTTTGTTAATTAACTCAACTTCGTCATACAGAGTTGACATGTTATAAAATTAGTTAACAGAAGCCGGGAAACCATCTTGGCCACACCCATGCAAGCAAACTTCCTTCACAAATTAATTAAAGCTGTCTCTACCACTCCTGTTCCTGCATCCAAGAACAAGAACAAAAACCATGACTCCTCCCTTCTTAATCAAATGCTAGCCGAGAACAATTTGCTTTGGGGGCAACCAATTGCAGCATCAAGTGCGTGCAGTAAGCTGGTAAAAAAGTAGATGGATAGACAAACGTAAATCAAGGAATGATAGAAGGGTGTAAAGGACGTTGAAGTTTGACGTTTGCCTTAGATTAATTTGATTGCTATGGGAGAAGATGCACTGTGTCATGAAAATTTTATCTGCTTATGAGTTTGTTATGCACTCATATCTGACTACTCCTATGCATTCTAATTACTCCGTTGTTCGTTTTCATTACATTGCACCCCACGGAGAATCTCACACAGAAGGACCTGAGCAAGTATCTTGAGCATCCTTGTTCGGGTTGAAAATGCTTTCCCTACTGAAGAATAAGATTAACCATTGTTAAGTGTAATTAGCTATGAGATGTTAGTTAATATGTTACTAAGCTTGTTAGTTTGTTAGTCTGTTTTGACAGCTAGGCATTGCTTTGAGTTGTCTATGGCATTGCGTTGAGTTGTCTATATAAACAATGTAACCTGTACATTTCTACATATGAAAACTAAATAGATTTTTCTCTCATAACTTTCTTTACAAGTTAACATGGTATCAGAGCTCTTTCATTTTCCTTTCCTTTGTCTTCTTCATTTCAAGTCCTCACAGTAGTAATGGCAGATTCAACTTCTTCCAATGCTACGCCAATTACAAACTCAGCAATGGCAGATTCAAGACCAGTAATGTTTACACATGCCTTGTCTGTGAAGTTGAATGAACACAACTACTAGTTGTGGAAACAACAAGTGTTGGCAATAATTAGAGGGCATAAACTTCAGAAGTTCATCGAGAAAGCTTCACCTCCATTAAGATTTCTCTCCAATGAAAATCAAGCAAACAATAGTGTCAATCCAGAATTTCTCAACTGGGAGCAGCAAGATCAACTCCTGTTTTCATGGCTTCTTTCTTCCATGACTAAATCACTGCTTACAAGGTTAGTAGGCTGCGATACATTTGAACAAATTTGGAAAACTCTTGAAACATTCATCAACTCTCAAACTGTTGCCAAGATCTCCTAGTTCGGAACTCAGCTACAGAATTTCAAGAAAGGAGATCTTTCCATCAACGAATACCTACTGAAACTTAAGTCTATCATTCATCAATTAGCATCTGTAGGGCATCAACTTTCTTCAAAAGATCATGTTAATGCCATTTTTTACGGATTGCCACAGTTGTATGATACTTTTGTAGTATCAGTGAGTTTTAGATCGCAGGATTACAGTGTAGCAAAGATTGAGTCTCTTTTACTTGCTCAAGAATCAAGAATTGAAAGACATATCAAAGTTCTTGATGTATCTAGTTCCATAAACATGGCTCATACATCATACAAACCTTCACCTAGATCATTTGTATCAAACTCACAAGGTTGGAGACCTCAGACTAGAGCACCATTCAATCCATTTTCAACAAGAGGAGCAGAGTATGGATCTGGTAGAGGTGTGAGACCATCTAGATCTGGATCTGGCTATTCAAATCGTTCTCAATGTCAGATTTGTGGCAAAGTGGGACATCTTGCATTCAAATGCTATAATAGATTCGACAGTAATGTTTCCTTCAGGTTCCTAAATTAACTAAGAACTTGTTAAGTGTTTCTAAGTTTGCAAGAGACAATAGTGTTTTCTTTGAGTTTCATCCTGATCTATGTTTTGTCAAGGATCAGGTCACACACCAAATCCTCTTGGAAGGGAAGCTTAAAAGAGGTCTATATGTCTTCCCATCGATGAACCTTGCTGATTCAAAGTCTAAGTCTTTCATTGCTGGCAGAATCCCACAACGTCAGTCCCAACATTCCAGTCAGTCAGCATTTCAGCAAGCATTCTAGTCACAGCATTCCAACAAGTATTCCAGTTAGTAGCAATCAAAGCATCTCAGTTAGTAATAATGCTTGTGTCAATACAACTACCACCAAGTCTTCCTTGTCTCTTTGGCATGCTAGACTAGGTCACCCCTAGTATCCTCTTGTACAGAAAATTCTTACCAGTTGTAATATTGTTGTACCTACTACTGTCAATGAGGACTTGTGTACTTCTTGTTGCTTGGGAAAAATACATAAACTTCCATTTTCTACTTCTTCTACTGTGTATAACAAACCATTTGAACTCATTCACACTGATCTATGGGGTCCTGCATCCACTATATCTTCATGTGGTTACAAATATTACATCCATTTCATTGATGCATACAGTCGATTCACTTGGGTTTTCCTTCTCCAAAACAAGTCAGATGCATATCAAACCTTCCTTAAGTTCAAAGCTCAGGTTGAATTAGAATTTGGTCTTCCTATCAAATGTGTTCAATTTGATTGGGGAGGGGAATATAGGTCTTTTTCAAACTTTCTCAGTCAACATGGAGTCTATCATCGACTTGCTTGCTCAACTACACATCAGCAAAATGGGGTTGCTGAAAGAAACATAGACACATTATTGAGTCTGCTCTTACTCTTCTTGCTCATGCTTCACTTCCCATGAAATTTTGGGATGAAGCTGTTAAAACATCAATCTTTCTTCTCAATCGAGTTCCATCTACTGTTCTTAAGGGTCATTCTCCATTTGAAATACTTTACCACAAGGTCCCTGATTAGCATACTCTAAAAGTCTTTGGTTGCTCACGTTTCCCCAACACAAGACCTTATAATTCTAATAAACTTCAGTTTAGGTCAGTTGAGTGTATTTTTCTTGGTTATAACCTACAATATAAAGGATATAAATGTCTTTCATCCACTGGTCGTATCTACATTTCTAGAGATGTTCTGTTCAACGAAAGTCACTTTCCTTATACTAGGTGGTGTACTAGTTCTTCAACATCAACCTCAGCTACACTTGTTAATACATCTACTCCTGCTACCATTACTTTGTCTTCTACACCTACTGACAGCCAATCATCCAATTCTAGTAATGTTTCCACTCATAGTCCAATGGTTCATTCTCCTAATCCAGTATTGAATCCAAATACTTCTACTACTACTCACAGTCCTACTCATAGTCCTACTATTGTTCCTACTCATAGCATTGATCCTACTGCTGCAACTAGTATTGCACCTGGACATCCAATGGTCACTAGGTCGAAAGCTGGTGTTTATAAGCCTAAGGTGTATATGACTTCAGCCGAGCCTTCCAATTTGATTGAAGCTTTAGAAACTCCTCATTGGTTCTCTGCTATGCAAGATGAATACTTGGCTTTAATGAGGAACAATACATGGTCACTGGTAGATCTTCCACAGGATAAATCCATTGTTGGTTGTAAATGGCTCTTTAAGATCAAGGAGAATGCAAATGGATCGATGCACAAATATAAAGCTCGCTTGGTGGCTAGAGGTTTTCAACAAGTGGCTGGCTTTGATTATGCAGAGACCTTCAATCCAGTTGTTAAATCCACTACAATCAGAATTATAATCTCAATGGCTGTCACATATGGTTGGTCAGTATCTCAACTTTGATGTCAATAATGCATTTTTGAATGGAGATCTACAAGAAGAGGCATACATGATGCAACCTCCTGGCTTCATTGATCATTCCCGTCCCAATGCTATTTTCAAGCTCAACAAGGCTTTGTATGGACTGAAGCAAGCTCCTCGGGCCTGGTTTGATAAACTGAAACATACCCTTCACATGATTGGTTTTGCTTCTACTAAGTCCGATTCTTCTCTTTTCATCAGATATTCTCCTTTTCCAATATTTCTTCTGGTATATGTAGATGATATACTTGTCACTTGTGCTAATCCACATGATGTATCACAGTTGATTCATCAACTGAATGCCCAATTCTCCTTGAAAGATTTAGGTCTTGCTCACTACTTCCTTGGCATCCAGGTTTAACACACCGTCAATGGCTTGTTTATGTCTCAGTCTAAGTATATCAACGATCTCCTATGTCGTGCTAAGATGCAATTTGCAAATGGATTACTTACTCCTATGAGTGGTGGGGAAAAATTATTTGCTACTGGTAGTGATATGATTCAAAATGTTCAATTGTATAGAACCATAGTTGGTGCTTTACAGTATGTTACCATAACCAGACCTGAAATTGCTTACTCTGTGAATAGAGTTTGTCAGTTCATGTAGAACCCTCTTGAATCACATTGGAGAGCGGTGAAAAGAATATTACGTTATCTCAAGGCTACATCCAATTTTGGACTACATATAGTTTCGACTCCTTCTTTTCAATTGATTGGTTACTGTGATGCAGATTGGGCTTCTGATTCCACTGACAGACGGTCTAACTCTGGCTATTGTGTCTATTTGGGTGCTAATCTTATTTCTTGGTCATCAAAGAAACAAAGCATTGTCTAGAGAAGTAGCACTGAGGCAGAGTATAGAAGTCTTGCTACTATTACAGCTGAACTTACATGGTTACAGTCTCTCTTTTCTGAGCTGAAGATTAGTTGTAACACACCCACTATCTGGTGTGACAACAAGAGTACTGTCATGCTTAGTGCCAATCATGTCCTTCATTCTAGGACTAAGCACATTGAGATAGATGTTTACTTTGTGCGTGAGAAAGTTGCTTGAAAACTCATTCATCTTCACCACATTTCAGCAGCTGATCAGGTTGCGGATGTCTTTACAAAGGCTCTTGGTAATTCCAGGTTCTTGTTGCTGCGGGACAAACTAAGTGTAGTGGATGCCTCTACGCTTAGTTTGAGGGGAGATGTTAAGTGTAATTAGCTATGAGATGTTAGTTAATTTGTTACTAAGCTTGTTAGTTTGTTAGTCTGTTTTGCCAGCTAGGCATTGCTTTGAGTTGTTTATGGCATTGCGTTGAGTTGTCTATATAAACAATGTAACTTGTACATTTCCACATATGAAAACTAAATAAATTTTTCTCTCATAACTTTCTTTACAAGTTAACAACCATCCTTCATCCTCCAACCAGATGACATGGACTTTTGTCAAAAAAAAAAAATGCCCTGCCATGCACTATAACTTTTGTGCATTACAGGCAATTGGTTACTCTTTATGTCCATATCTATAAAGAAACTCCCCTCATGCTCTAGCACATACTTGTAGTATTAGTTTTTTGGACCATTCTCCTAATGGTATAAATTCAAGGTTTAACTAAAAAATTATTTGTAACAGTAATAAGAGAAAAAGCAAAAGGCCCTTAAGTGCCCATATTCTGTGGTTTGCTGGCTCACGGAGTTTGGATGTCTACTTGGCTATGTTTAATTGAGAAACAAACAGATCAAATCTTTAAGCATTCTGCTATTACTATCGCTTCGAACAGTTCTAATGACATAAAAAAAAAAAAAAACACCTGAATGTGTAAAAGCACATGTCTACCACACAGATCTCAATATCATCATAAACTTCTGCCAGTTGCCCCTTGGTCCAATTCTCAAAATTAATTTCTGATTAAAGTAGAATTTGGCTTTGTCTCTTTTATCCTTCACGAGGACTTCTGATTTCTATCTTCTTGTTTGCATGGTAGTTCTTAGATTGAGGAACCATAGACTATATTGATATAGCAATAGAAGAGATAGAGAAGAAGAGCGAGAGAATGAGTCTACCTCAAAAAATTTGCTACATTTCAAAGAAAATGGCGAAACCAGCTGAAACCCTCAACGACAGAGAAACTGCTCAAGAAATAATGAACTTGAGTCCCTGGGATCTTTAATTGCTCTCAGCTGAATATAACCAAAAGGGACTTCTTTACAGCAAACCAAAATGCCACTCACCACCCAAAGGCGAGGAAAACCCACTCATCAGTCACTTACCTCTTTGTCTCGCAGTCTTGACTACTTCTATCCTTTGGCAGGTCGCTTAGCCACCAAAACTTACGAAGACAATACTATCTCTTGCCACATTGATTGCAACAATATGGTAGGAGTAGCATTCATCCATGCAGTCTTTGATGTTACAGTCTCTCTTGGAAATATAAATGCTGCAATTTAAAAGACAGGAACGAAGTTACCAATTTTCTTGAGTTGAGTTGAGTTGCGGACTAGGTCGCTATCTTTAAGACGTTTCGCGGCTCTGCCCAAAATTGTGCAAGCAGTCTGAAAGCCTCGTCGTCCCCAGGATAAAACAGCCTAGAAATCTGTATCTGTCTCGTTCAATCAAATGCACTGTTGACAAACAAAATTCTATTCACCCTTATTGCTCGAAATCACAAAAACAATGAATAAAAGAAACTCTCTGAAATATGAACTCTGGAAGGTAAATAAAACTCTTAGAAAATTGAATTCTGGAAACTATGGCTGTGATATTTGATATAAAACTATCGCAGAGTTCTCTTCTATTTATAGGCTGAGAAAGGATCTGCAGATAGCAAAAAAATCTCTGTATTGGCGGCTGAAAACGTGGAGAAAATCAGGAAATAATCGTGGGAGAGAAGACTGGGTCTTTTCTGACTCAGTCTTCTTCTCTTCACCAAATAGATATTTTATTTTTTAAATAAAAATTTCAGCAAAAAGAATGGTTTAGCCTCAAAAGGACCCAACCCGGCTTGGCCGGTGGCAGCGGCACGCGCGGACCAACATTGGTCTAACTCTCCCCTCCTCACAAAAGTGTGGGTACCCCAAGGGGTCTGAGCCCAAGTCCAAACACTTTCCTTATTAACTCTTCCACAATGAGTTACATAAAAGATATTGGACTAAATAGAGAGAGAGTTTCAAAGATCAAAACCATGTTCAAACACCATTTATTTTTGTTTTAAAATTCAGACATCCAACAATCCCCCACTTGAATTTTAAAAAAAAAACATTTCTTCATCGAGCAATCTATAAATATAAGATTGTGCATAAACAAAAGTGTATTTCAACTTGAACTCTTGTGTAGTGTTCATGATTTAGATTATACTAGAATAACTCGTAGTTTTGAACTCTATCTCTAACAACATTACACGCACAACCTTACCAGGGTGAAGTCTAAAAAAGCTCGTGCTTTGAAGGCCATGCACGTATATTCCAGTATAGTGAAGGCTCTAGGAATTTTGCCCACAAATTCCATAGGAAGCGGCCAAACTTTCACAATCACTTAGGTGAGTCTATCAAGAGTACTCCTGTAGCTAGGTACTCCACTCCACATAGAGTATAGATCTCATTAAGAGTTTATAACTCATCCTACTATCGCTTCAAGAACTCATGCTTCAGTCTAGGAATGGAATTACTATCAGGTCAGCATGATTCACGTCATATCATTCACGACTTGTTATTACCCATTGAACCTATTTCTTGGGATCTCCAGTCTATAGGTTATGTTACAATCATGAATAACTCATTAATCTAAGGGCATACGTCCCATTCCTTTCGAGGTTTTGAAAACATTTTCTCTAGTTAATCATTTCGTCAAAGGATCAGCCAAGTTTTCATCAGTACGTACATGATCCACTCTCACAACACCAGTAGATAAAAACTCTCTAACTGTACTGTGCTTCCGACGTATTTGTCGTCTCTTGCCGCTATAATAACGGTTCTGTATCTTTGCAATAGCCGCGGTACTATCGCAATGGATCAAGACAGCTGGTATCAGTCTTTCCCATAGAGGAATCTCTGCTAGTAGGTTTCTTAACCAACATGCTTACTCACTAGCCGTGGCTAGTGCTATCATATCTGACTCCATCGTGGACTGTGCCAAAATAATATGTTTATTTGATTTCCAAGAAACAGCTCCACCAGCTATACTGAAAATATAGCCACTGGTGGCTTTGGAGTCATCTGAGAGGGTGTTCCAATCAGTATCGCTATTGGAACACCCTCTCAGGTACCTCATGACCCTTTCAATAGCATGCCAATGTTTAATACTAGGTCTACTGGTAAATCTGCATAGTAATCCCACAACATAAGCTATGTCGGGCCTAGTGCAATCGGTAATATATCGCAGGCTACCAATGATGCTCGCATACTCAGATTGTCTAACACCATTAGCGGTGTTCTTGAACATTTTTACACTAGGATCATTAGGAGTACATGCAGGTTTACAGTCAAAATAATTATATTTCTTTAGGATCTTCTCAATATAATGTGATTAATCCAAAGAAATTCTCTTTTCAGACCTAGTAATCTTGATACCAAGGATTACACTCACCTCTCCAAGGTCTTTCATATCAAAGTTCGCACGCAATAAAAATTTCACTTTATTCATGGCACGAATATTAGAACCAAAGATAAGCAGATCATCCACATATAAACATATAATAGTGCAAATGCCATTTTCAGATTTATAATAAATACATCTGTCACTTTCGTTCACTTTAAAATCATGTGAGATAATAAGATTATCAAAATTTTCATGTCATTGTTTTGGAGATTGTTTCAAACCGTAAAGAGATTTATCGAGTTTGCAAACTTTATTTTTTGCCCTGGAATTACAAAACTTTCAGGTTGGTCCATGTAAATTTCTTCTTCCAAATCACCATTAAGAAACCCAGTCTTAACGTCCATCTGGTACAATACTAGATCATGGATTGCAGCAAGAGAAATTAGCAATCGAATAGATGTAATTTTGGTAACAAGATAATATGTGTCAAAGAAGTCAACATTTTCCTTCTGTCTAAACCCTTTGGCTACAAGGCGAGCCTTGAACTTTTCAACATTTCCATCGGGTTTCATTTTCTTCTTAAATACCCACTTACAACCTATTGTCTTGCAACCTGGTGGCAAGTCAACTAAATGCCAGGTTCTATTAGACTCAAGAGAGTCCATTCATCATTAATTGCCTCTTCCCAAAAGTTGGCATCTATAGAGGATAAGGCTTCTTGAAAGCTAAGGGGATCCTCCTCGACTGTAAAGGCATAAAAATCGGGGCCATAGTTTTTAGAAGTTTGGTTCCGTTTACTTCTCCTAGGCTCAGATTCTATGGCTTTATCTTTTTATTCATCCTAATCATAGGCACGTTATTAGAGGGTGTACCCCCACTATTCCTTGAGATAAAATGAAATATATGTTCATAAAAATCAACATCGTTCGATTCTATGATAACGTGATCACTAAGGTTATAGAATTTATAGGCTTTGCTGTTAATGACATATATATCCTATGAATACACACTCATATGCTCTACTGGCAAGCCTGTTCCTTTTAGGATCAGGAATTCTAACATAAGCTAAAATACCCCAAGTTTTGAAATATGACAAGTTTGGTTGTCTATTTTTCAAAATCTCATAAGAAAAAGTTTTACTTTTTGATTTAGGGACTTTGTTTAGCACGTAATAGACCGTCAAAATGATCTCTCCCCACCAATGTGATGCAACACCGGAGTTAAATAGAATGACAACTACTAACTCAATAAGAGTTTTGTTTTTCCTTTCAGCTTTGCCATTTTGATGTAGGAGGGTTTCTAGGGTTCCTAATTTTGGTTTCTAGGATTCCTAATTTGCTCTTAAAGTTATTTACTAAATAACTTATTCGTAACTTTCAATTTAATTAGGAGTCTTTCTAGTTTCCTTTTAGGATTAGACTTTACTTTTTTTTTTAGGAATAGACTGCTTGTATTTTAGTATTTGATTATATATTTTTTTTCTTTTAGGAATAGATTGCTTGTTATTTTAGTATTTGATTCTAATTTTTCTTTTAGAAATAGGCTGCTTATTATTCAAGTTATTTAAGCACTATAAATAGTGTTATTCCTCAATATTGTTAGTGAATTTTGATTTGATAATTTTAATTGAACATTAGAGTATTTCTCTGTGTTTTAGGTAATCTTATTGTGTTCTTCCCTGTGAATTGTTTGTTAAACTAGCCCACAGGATAATCGCTATTCTGCCCGGCGTCAGTTGGTATCAGAACTTCAACATCTTCTTGAGGTGAAATTTCATTAGTTTCTATGGCTGGTGGTCGTGGGCAAGTTCCGAACGAGGAAGCCCCTCACCATGATCGTAGCGTTCAAGATGTGATGAATGAGGATTTACAAAAGCAAGTTGCAGAGTTAACCCAGCGTCTAACGATGCAGGATTTCGGTAATCGTGAGATGGAAGATCACGATTCTGATTCCAGTTTTGAAAACTCGTATCACAACCGTGCTTGATTCTGGGAGCGTCTTATTCGGGAGAATCGTCATGAAAATCTCGATTTCAAAGTGGATCTACCCGAGTTTTCTGGTACATTACAGACCGAAGGATTCGTGGATTGGTTGAATGAAGTAGAGCGTATTTTTGAGTATAAGGAAGTCCCAGATCATGTCAAGGTGAAATTGGTCGCCAAAAAACTCAAAGGCAGAGCATCTGCGTGGTGGGAGCAGTTGAAGCAAGCACGAGACAGGCAGGGCAAAGCCAAGATCATTGATTGGGAGAAGATGAAGGATCACTTTCTTCCCTTCGGCTACACTCAACCCTTATTTCAGTGACTTCACTCATTGTGGACCGTTTCTGAAGCCTACCATCGTGCACTTGCTGTGGACAAACAACAGAACAGAAGGCCAATGATCATAAGTAATCAAAGCAGTCAGCCAGTTCGCCCTCAAGAATCTCGTCCTACCCAGCAGCCACCACAGGGTAATTATAACTCAAATATTAAATGTTTTAGATATGGTGCACAGGGACATAGAGCGATTGAGTGCATGAAGCCTGCTATTCAAAAGGGCAACGATCTCCTGATTGAGGAAGACGTGGTAGACGAAATTGTGGAGCTTGGAGAGCCTGTGTATGATGATGATGAAGATGGAGATGTGCTATATGGAGATTCCTTTTATGAAGGCAAAGATAATAACACTCCTGATGAGAATAATGAAGGCAATGATAACGATGAGAAGAGTGAGGATAAGATATCTTCACCTGTGGAAGATTCACAACCTGAAAAGAGATCACTTTTTGTGCAGAAAGCCCTATTACTTGTTTTTGAAAGAATGGTTGAAGGAGAACGTGAGAGTGATGAAGGCAACAAAGAAAGTAAGAAATTTCCTGCAAGAAAACCTCCTGGTCCAAGTCCATTTGGCCCTTTATCTAAGACTCAAGTTTAGCCAGCATTAACCTATCCATTTCCTTTTCAAGGGGGGAAACATGATATTCAGAGGATTCAAGAGGAGAGCAAGAAGTTTGTTCCTGAATTGGTTGGAATTGAATGTCCTAAAGATGAGAAAGTTGCATGGGAGAAAGTGACGGTTAAGCCAAATACTAGATTGTTTACTGTTTTGCCCATGTCTTACAACTTGGTTGTAAGGATGAAATTTCTCAGATTTGTGCGCTTCATCATGAAACAGCGAGGGACTTTGCCATGTCAAGTAGGTATCAACCCTTATAGTCGTGAGTGGGATGCTTTGGCCAATCGATTGCTTAAGCAAGGGCACTCTATTTTGTGCTGTGATTATAGTAGGTTTGATGGTTTTTTGCCCAAAGTCATAATGAAGATGATAGGGAAGTCCATTAACAATTTATGTGGTGGAATGAATGATGATAAGGCTCAGCGGATCAATTTGGCTAATGGCTTGTTGTGGACGCTATGCCATTTGTGGAGGTAAAGTCATGCGAGTTGAAAATGGAATTTCGTCAGGCTTCCCCTTAACAATCATCCTGAATTCAATTTTGAATGAGATACTTGTGAAGTATGTGTTCAAACTAGTGTTCAAGGAAGAAAAGATGGTATCCAGCTCTTTTAATAATTTCGTCACCATGGTTACATATGGAGATGACAATCTCATATCTGTAAATCTCGTGATTCAGGAAGTTTTCAATGGAACTCGAATAAAAGAGGAGATGGCAAAATTGAATATCACAATAACTGATGGAGTTGATAAGAGTTTACCTACTCTAACTTTTTGAACTTTGGCCAATTGTGACTTCCTTAAGAGACATTTCAAGCAAAGAAAGGATGGAGTTTGCGTTGGCCCTCTTGAAAAGAAGAGTTTGTGGAGCCAGTTGTGCCATGTTAAGTGTAAGCATCTGGAATTGCACACAGAATATTTGACTAATGTTGAAGTTGTTCTTAGGGAGTTGTACCTACATGATGTTGATGAAATGATGGAGATGACAGGGGAGTCTGAGTTCTTCCCATATGCAGCCGGTGCAAATGCGTACTGGACATGTTATTTCACCAATAGACCAACCATCAAGCAATATGTTAGGATGATGAATGGTTACTATTTGGCAGTAGACGTGACTCCAGATTTTCCAGCGGAGGTGCAACAGCTAGCAAAGTTTTCTGACCTGATACCAAAGGATCTTCCTCCTGGACTGCCGCTAGAGGATTCCGATGAAGCTGTTGTGAACTCGAGGACGAGTTCTTTCTAATCCGGGGCGACTGATGTAGGAGGGTTTCTAGGGTTCCTAATCTGGGTTTCTAGGGTTCCTAATTTGCTTTTAAAGTTATTTACTAAATAACTTATTCGTAATCTTTCAATTTAATTAGGAGTCTTTCTAGTTTCTTTTTAGGATTAGCCTTTACCTTTTCTTTTAAAAATAGACTGCTTGTTATTTTAGTATTTGATTCTATGTTTTTTTTTAGGAATAGATTGCTTGTTATTTTAGTATTTGATTCTAATTTTTATTTTAGGAATATGTTGTTTATTATTCAAGTTATTTGAGCACTACAAATAAAGTTCTTCCTCAATATTATAAGTGACTTTTGATTTGATAATTTTAATTGAACATTAGAGTATTTCTCTGTGTTTTAGGTAATCTTCTTGTTTTCTTCCTTATGAATTGTCTGTTAAACTAGCCCGCAGGATAATCGCTATTCTACCCGGCGTCACATTCATTTCAGGAGAGTATGGTGCAGTTTTTTCATGAATAATTCCATGAGAATTATAAAATTCTATGAAACTACTGCTATCATATTCAATGCCTCTATCACTCCTAAGCCTCTTTATCTTTAGATTAAACTGATTTTCAACTTCCGTTAGAAATATTTTGAACATGTCAATGCTTCACTCTTATTTTTCATCAGATAAACGAAGGTATAATCAGAGCAATCATCAACAAACGCAATAAAATAACATTTTTCATTTCTAGTTAAAACACCATCAAGTTCACATATATCTGAGTGTATTAAATCTAAGGGTTCAGATTATCTAACAACAGATTTATGTGGTGTTTTGGTTATTTTAGCTTAGCTACAAAAGTTGCATTTTTCAAAGTCATTTAAGAACAATTTTGGAATTAGTCCTAAGTTACTCATGTTTTTAATTATTCGCTTATTAACATGAAATAGTGATGCAGGAAGTTTTCTAGGGTTCCTAATTTGCTCTCAAAGTTATTTACTAAATAACTTATTCGTAATCTTTCAATTTAAATAGGAGTATTTCTAGTTTCCTTTTAGGATTAGGCTTTACTTTTTATTTTAGGAATAAACTACTTGTTATTTTAGTATTTGATTCTACTTTTTTCTTTTAGGAATAGACTGCTTATTATTCAAGTTATTTGAGCACTATAAATAGAGCTCTTCCTCAATATTGTAAGAGACTTTTGATTTTGATAATTTGAATTGAACATTAGAGTATTTATCTGTGTTTTGGGCAATTCTCTTGTGTTCTTCATTGTGAATTATCTATTAGAACTAGCCTGCAGAATAATCGCTATTCTGCCCAGCGTCAGTTGGTATCAGAGCTTCAACATCTTCTTGCGGTAAGATTTCATCAGTTTCTATGGCTGGTGGTCGTGGTCGTCGTGGGCAGGTTCTGAATGAGGAAGCCCCAAATCGTGATCGTAACGTTAGGGATGTTATGATTAAGGATTTATAGAGGCAAGTTGCAGAGTTAACATAGTGTCTAACGGCGCAGGATTTCAGTGATCGTGAGATGGAAGATCACGATTCTGATTCCAGTTTCAAAAACCCGTATCACCATCGTGCTCGAATCTGGGAGCGTCGTGGTCGGGAGGATCGTCATGGAAATCTCGGTTTCAAAGTGGATCTACCCGAGTTTTCTGGTACGTTACAGATCGAAGGATTCGTGGATTGGTTGAATGAAGTAGAACGTATTTTTGAGTATAAGAAAGTCCCAGATTATGTCAAGGTGAAATTGGTCGCCAAAAAACTCAAAGGCAGAGCATCTGCATGGTGGGAGCAGTTGAAGCGAGCACGAAACAAGCAGGGCAAGGCCAAAATCACTAATTTGGAGAAGATGAAGAAGAAGATGAATGGTCACTTCCTTCCTTTCGGCTACACTCAACCCTTATTTCAGCGACTTCACTCGTTGATGACCGTTTCTGAAGCCTACCACCGTACACTTGCTGTGGAGAAACAGCAGAACAGGAGGCCAATGATCATAAGTGATCAAAGCAGTCGGCCAGTTCGCCTTCAAGAATCCCATCCTATCCAATAGCCACCGCAAAGTAACTCTACTATTATATGTTTTAGGTGTGGTGAACAGGGACAGAGCGACTGAGTGCAGGAAGCCTGCTATTCAGAAAAGTAACAAGTTCCTGATTAATGAAGACATGGTAGACGACACTGAGGAGCTTGGAGAGCCTGTGTATGACGATGATTATGAAAAGAAATCAATCGATATAATCAAGGAAAATGAGCACAACAATGGAAAAGTTTGAGTTTCAGGTTACGAAAATTCTATTTCCACATCAGGGGAAATGAAACAAGTTTTTATGGATTCAAATCCATCCCCAATTGCAAAGATAGTATCAATTCATGAAGTTTCAATGGACAAAGTCCCTCCAAGTGTCCATCCACCAATGCATGCTGATGTCCCTTCATCAGATTTTAAAGTGGCAGATGCGACGCCTTCTTGTCCTCCCCAAAGCTCGAAAAAAACACTTGTGGTTCAACCTTCTTCTGATGGCGATCATCATCAAGAACGCAAGGGGAGCAACTGGAGAAGCCAACATTACTCGTACAAACCATAAAATGTGGACAATCGGGACAAATTTTAAGTATCATTATGTTCATACATGGTTCAGGCAGATGGATAAGTTCATTTATTATGTCAATATGGATGGGCGTGTGAATGCCCTTTACTCCCCCCCATCGATATATACTGATGTGAAGCATGCAGTAAATGAGTCATGGCCATTTAAAACTGATGACTTCTTCCCATATGCAGCCCGTGCAAATGCGTACTGGACAAGTTATTTCACCAATAGGCCAGCCATCAAGCGATATATTAGGATGTTGAGTGGTTACTATTTGGCAGCAGACGTGAATCCAGATTTTCCAGCTAATGTGCAGCAGCTAGCGGAGTTTTTTTTAACCTGATACCAGAGGATCTTCCTCCTGGGCTGCCGCCAGAATATTTCGATGAAGCTGTTGTGAACTCGAGGACGAGTTCTTTCCAACTCGAGGCGACTGATGCAGGAGGATTTCTAGGGTTCCTAATTTGGGTTTTTAGGGTTCCTAATTTGCTCTCAAAGTTATTTACTAAATAACTTATTCATAATCTTTCAATTTAATTAGGAGTCTTTCTAGTTTCCTTTAAGGATTAGGCTTTACTTTTTATTTTAGGAATAGTCTGCTTGTTATTTTAGTATTTGATTCTACTTTTTCTTTTAGGAATAACCTGCTTATTATTCAAGTTATTTGAGCACTATAAATAGAGATCTTCCTCAATATTGTAAGAGACTTTTGATTTTGATAATTTGAATTGAACATTAGAGTATTTCTCTGTGTTTTGGGCAATTCTCTTGTGTTCTTCCTTGTGAATTAGTTGTTAGAACTAGCTTGCAGAATAATCGCTATTCTGCCCGGCGTCACAGAGTCTAGCATGCCAAGTATTAAAAGAACACAACATGTAAGCAAAACTAGAAATTTTATTAGCATCAACATTCAATTTAAACATACCATTAGTGGCATACATTTTCCCCACAAATACATTGTTCTTAGTGATGGTATACAAGTCAGCCCCATTAATTTGAGTAAACCCAGCCTTGTTCAGAAGGTAACCAAAAACTAAGTTCTTCCTCATCCTTGGAGTATGCAGGACATCCTTCAGGGTTATAGTCTTTTAAGATGAAAACTTCAGCTCTACTTCTCCACTTCCAGCAACGATAGTGAAGTGGGAATCACCCAACAATACTTTCTTGTCCTCGGCTTCAGAATAGGTCTTGAACATTTCTCGATCATAGCAGACATGTCGAGAAGCACTAGTGTCAACCCACCATCCCTCGGATCCACCAACAAAATTGATCTCAGAGATCATGACAATAAGTTGTCTTCGGTTAGGTTCGCATGCGGAGTAGGACGAGTTTCATTCCGGCAGTTCCTGGCCATATGCCCTGGCCTACCATTGGTACAACATAGGAACTGTGCTGATTCATTTATTGAGGGGTGTTTTTGTCCATTCTGATTTCGCGAAGGATTCTTATTTTGTTGGTTGCGGTTCTGGTTGTTCCGATTCTGATGGTTATGATTCTGATGTTTCGATTTTTATTGTGACTCTGACCTTTCATAGTCTTTCCACCGGGTTTCAGAGCCACAGGGGTGGATTTCTTCGGGTTAGAAATAATCAGAATTTCATCTTTCTAATCTTGTTTCCGAGCTTCCTCCTCAATTCGAAGTCGGGTAATCAGACTTTCTAGAGGAAACTTTTTGGTTTTATGCCTAAGTGCATTCTTAAAGTCTTTCCAGCTAGGGGGCAATTTGTCTATCACAACAGCTACTTGAAATTGCTCATCTAAGGTCATGCCTTCAAAAATGATTTCATGAGCAATTTTCTATAGCTCGTGAGATTGGGTTTCCACAAACTTATCATCAGTCATTTGGTATTTCAGATAACGACTGACAGCATATTTCTTTGTGCCAATCTCCTCAGTGTCATATTTTTTCCTAAGGGCTTCCCAAATATCCTTTGCAGTTTTTTTCAGAACAGTAATAATCATACAATTCATCAGACAGACCATTCAGAATAAAATTCTTACACAAGAAATCATTTTCAATCCAACAATCTAATTCCTTAGTGTGGGCTTCATCTGGTTCAGCAGGCAATTCGAGTTTTTTAGCATTACAGATATAAGCGACCTTTTGTGTAGTTAAGAAAAACAACATTTTTTGTCTCCATCTTTTAAAATGTTGGCCCTTAAAATGAAAGGGCCGGTTTAGGTCCTTAGCAGCAAGTTCAGTAATAGTAGACATGACAGATATGAACGTCTTAAAATTGTTGAAAATATAAATGTTGCAATTTAAAAGACAGGAATGAAGTTACCAATTTTCTTGGGTTGAGTCGCGGACCATGTCGCTCTCTTTAAGACGTTTCGCGGCTCTGTCCAAAATTGTGCAAGCGGTTTGAAAGCCCCGTCGTCCCCAGGATCAAACAGCCCAGAAATTTGTATCTGTCTCGTTCAATCAAATGCACTATTGACGAACTGAATTTTATTCACCCTTATTGCTTGGAATCACAAAAACAATGAATAAAAGAAACTCTCTGAAATATGAACTCTGGAAGGTAAATAAAACTCTTAGAAATTGAATTCTGGAAACTATGGCGGTGATATTTGATATAAAACTATCGCAAAGTTCTCTTCCTATTATAGGCTGAGAAAGGATCAGATAGCAAAAAAATCCCTGTATTGGCGGCTGAAAACGTAGAAAAAATCGTGGGAGAGAAGACTGGGTCTTCTCTGATGAAGAATGGTTTAGACCCGACCCGGTGGCGCATGGAGTGGACCAACATTGGTCTAACTCTGCCCTCCTCACAAAAGTGTGGGTACTCTAAAAGGTTTGAGCCCAAGTTTAAACACTCTCCTTATTAACTCCTTCACAATGAGTTACATAGCAGATATAAAACTAAATAGAGAGAGATTCAAAGATCAAACCCATGTTCAAACACCATTTATGAAGACAATAGTATCTCTTTCCACATTGATTGCAACAATATGGTAGGAGTAACATTCATCCATGCAGTCTCTGATGTTACAGTCTCTGATGTACTAGATCCACCCTATGTACCACAAATTGTTCTCCTTTTTTTCCCCTAAATGGTTTTATCAACTTAGATGGACTTTCACAGCCATTGCTGGCAGTGGAAGTCACTGAATTGATTAATTATAGGGTGCGCCATGAATCATGCTATATGTGATGGTACATCCTTATGGCATTTCATGAATTCATGGTCACAGATTTCTCAAAGTTGTAATGGTCACATTCCGCGTTCCCCCATTGTGAAGCGGTGGTTTCTTAATGATTCTGATTGCCCCATCAGGTTTTCTATGTTCAATAAAGACAAGTTTGTTAACAATGGATGCAGTCTACAACCACTGTTGGAGAGATTCTTCAATTTCTCACCACAAGTTTGGCGAAACTGAAAGCTAAAGCAAATGGTGAACAAGGAACAACCACCATATCTACTTTGCAAGCATTGTTGGGCCACGTGTGGAGAGCTGTAACCCGTGCAAGGTGTCTTGATTCAAACCAAGAGATTGGTTATGTGTTAGTAATAGGTAACCGAGCGAGACTGAACCCAAAACTGCCTCAAGATTACAACGGAAATTCCATTGATGAAGTGAGAGCAATGACTAAAGCAGGGAGTTGGTCGAGAGAGGTTTGGGATGGGCAGGTTGGCTATTGAACCAAGCTGTTGCTTCGCATGATGATACAACTAGGAGGATTGGATAAAGAAACCCACGTTCATCTGTATAGCGAGGTGACCCCAAATATTTTTATCATTGGCGTTGTATAACTTAGATCCAATGATCCTATTAATCATTTTAGCGTGTTTCGAGTGGATTTAGTAAGTGTCCAAGCACATGGAGAACTAATATTTTGTTTTGGTTGAGATAGTGAATTTAGTGAGTGTCCAATTGCACATGGAGAATTAATAATGCAAATTCCTTCAGCAAGATTGCAATTTGTGTGTGCTGAGAATAGCACGCAAAACAAATCTTCATAGTTTAAGGGCGTTGCTAAAGCTAATCCTCATTTGAATCATGGCAGACTCCTAATATATGTTTTTTAAACAAAAGTCATTTGAGAAATATTCCTTTTGTTTTTCATTAAGGCACCCTCACTGACTTTACTTGATTTATTGATTTTCCAATTTACCCTTACACAACCCTTCTTCCCAACTATCTTCATTTCTTCCCTATTTTATCTCATCGATTAAAACTTAATCATTTTCTCTATTTTTCTTCTTCTTCTTCTTCTTCTTCTTCTTCTTCTTCAGCTCTCATTTGCATTCACTATCTTAATTTCCTCCATTAAACGCTAATCATTCTCTGTAACTCTCTAATCCATCTTTCACTTCTTCTTCTTCTTCTTCTACTTTTCCCCAATATTTTCATTTCCTCAATTAAATCCTTCACATTCTCTCAAAGTCTCAAATCCCTATATCATTTTCTCCCCACTTCATTCATTTTCTCCATTAAAACCCCACTCCATCTCTCGCTCACTATTCATCTCTTCTCACTATAACCAAATTGATTCCTTACAAGATGAACTTTGTTTGAGCTTATTTATCTTTCCAACTTACCCTAAACAAGAACCACATTTTGAAAAATTGTTGCCAATTCACATAGTTGGCTCAAATAGTGTGAATTAAAATTTCTTGATTAGGCCAACTAGATTACCTTGAAAATCACGATTTGAGCTTACCACGTGGCTGCAATAAATATTTCAGATAGCAAGTTTTTGGAAAAAATCATTGGTAGTTCTCATGGTTGGCCTACGGTGAGATTCAAGTTTCACAATTAGGCAAGCGTAAAATATCTAAATTCACAATTAGGCCAACCGTGTGACACTGAAAACCACAGTTTGAGTCAACCATGTGGTTGCAAGAAGTTTTTTAAGAGAGCAAAATTTTTGAAAAGTTGTTGTAGTTCACATAGTTATCTCAAACCAGATGAATCCAAGTTTCACAAACAGACCAATCGTGTAATGTTGAAAATCACGGTTTAATCCAATCGTATGAATTTGCAACAACCTTTGGTTTGGATTTTGATGATACATAAAAATGGTCAGACCCCTGAGCCGTACACGTATCATGATGATCTCGAGGAACTACAGGTTCAACTAACAGCCCGATACGGATCCAGCTTGAGCGATTCTCAGCCTGCTCAACTTCAGCCCACCAGGCGGGCCTGGACTCTCACAGCACGCTAGGCCACACGTCTCACAGTTATCCACGATACTCGTAACCCTTTTTAGGCAAGTATCTCGAGGATCTGCTTCAGACGGACAACCACAACTGCTATTTGCTTCCAACTAGGAAGCAAATACCATAGTATCTTCCACACAAGAAAGCTCCCTTCCACGGAATGCTCTGGGATTGGGAACTATCTCCGGCGTATCTAGGAGCATGGAGCTAATAGGGAACTTTTCTCCTATAGCATGACTCCTAATTAGTGAGGGATCTCCACGAAGATCTCCTCCCTAATCTACGCCTACGATGGCCTGATTAAACCAAGACTCCTTGCATTATAAATAAGACATGAGGTTGGTAAGCTAAGGTACGCACAAATTCCCTGTTATAGCATTACACCTTCCTCAGATCTTTGTCAGACTTTACCATCGGAGTGCCTTTAGCCACCCCCGGTGGTCTGTGGCTCACGTGTGCTACTTGTGCAAGTCAAACAGGTCAGAGCAAGGAGCAAAAAATGACGACATCAGTTTGGCGCCGTTGGTGGGAATGACATAGACTTTAATTCTATACTAAGCATTGTCTCCTACCAAAATCCAGATAGATGGTGACCACTAGGTCACGCGATGACGGAGAACCAGGGAACTCATCCAACGCTCGAGCGGTCCCTATACCATCTCTACCAGCAATTCTTGTCGTGCACATGCATCCAGTTCATGCCCTTGCGCCGTCGAAAGTCAAACAAAGAACAACCACACAAACATGTAGTTTCTCAATGAGGCAAATGTGCCAATGCAAGAAAATCACAGTTCAAAGAATTTAGTTTTTCAACGAGACAATCATGTCATCATAATAAGTACGTACGTATTTACTTGTACTCACTCTGTAGATGTTGACTATGACAAGTCTGACCTGCATAAACATTAGTGGACTTGCCATCCTGCATGAAAATGGTTATAAACAATATAAATATAATTTATTAATTAAAACAGTTATCTTCGTACATTATTTGACTTAAGTATATTATTCATTTTTATTGAATTGATCACTTATACGATATTCGCACCACCTCCGTGCCGAACATATATGCCCGCATATCTCTTTCATATAAATGAGGACTTCTCCGTCATCCATGCCCAAGTGGGGACACATCACATATAGGCATGCATCATTGGATACTCCTAACTATATGTGTACAATAAAAGTCACTATTGGGCTAACAATGCGCATAACTCACGTCACATTTTTACGGATAAATATCAAAACATATCTTAGGTATAAAAATCCACTTCATTTCCGCAAGACTAACCCGAAGATTATTTTAGTTTCTCTATAAGAAATAGGTGCCCCACATCCGCAAGACAACCCGAATGTTATTTAGTTTTTCTATAAAAGAGAGAAAATCACAAACAAAAAAAGAAATGTGATAGTTCTAAGTGATACAATTTCAGATAATAAAAATTTAAGGAATCATAGTTCATCAATAACGTTTATTGTAATATCTCAATTTTCTACCACAATGACATTTTGTCATTTATATATCAATTACATATTTTTGGGAAAACATATCATTTGATATCATTTGATATCTTATCATATCATTTTTGGGAAAACATATCATTTTTGGGAAAACATATCCACTCACATTTTTGGGAAAACATATCATTTGATATCTTATCAATAATAAATAATTTCATCATAGTTTTCTCCCATTATTTTGGGGCAACCATCATTTTCCTATAAAAAATTTCTTTAACAAAACGGGGATCAAAACCCATACAATAAAAGGAATTTATACTTCTTACCAAGGCAATTTCTATAACAATAAAAATTTAAGTCACAATACAAATATAAATACAAATACAAATACAAATACCAATCTACATAATAATACACATACCCAAATTCATCTCATCAATGATAAATCCTCAAATTTAATCTCAATGTACACATTTACATTACCATCATCCAAAATTTCAAATCTTATAACGTCAAACCCAACAATAACTCATAATTTTATTTTTCAGAATTTATAAACTCATTCCAAAAACATAACCCATCGTCTTTTAATACCAAAATTGATAAACCCAATCAAATTATAACTCACTCTATTAAATTTCAAAATTGATCATCTTAATCAAAACATAATTTATTCTCTAAAACTCCAAAATTTGTAAGCCCAAACAAATCGTAACTCACCCTCCTTAAATACCCAAATTTGATAAACTTAAACTAACCCATAAACAATTAAATCTAAGTCTAGCCCACATATATATTCAACTAAAGAACTTTGGGTCTAACTATTTAGTTCGGCCCGTAACAATACCCAATTCCTGAATTTCTGAATTCAATTCCAATTCAATCCATGACTCAATTCCAAATCAAATTAGTACCCAATTCCTTATTTTATGGATTCAATTCAAATTAGTACTTAATTCTTTACTTTCTGAACCTATAAGCCTAATTCCATCAGCAACTCATATCCTTTATTTTCAAAACTATAAGCTCAGCCCAGTCAACAACTCATATTCATTATAAGTCAAATCCACCATCCATATCCAATCCGTAAGTTCAGTCCATATCCTACATCTTATAAGCCTAAATCCATCAATATATTAAAAGCTCAATTTAACCAAGATAATTTCATTCCAATTTTTAAATCAATTAACAATAAAATAATTCTACTCCAATTCTATTGCATCATTTAATCATCCTCAATTAATCACCATTTCACAAAATACAACCCTTTAACAATTTATCAAACTTACTCCACATGTCAAGTCTAACTCATTATTATGTTTAATAAAACAAATAACATGTACAACACTACTAATCAAAACACATTGCATAAAACACTCTAAAATACTAACTATTTATACTATTGTGTTTTCCTTTATCTAAATTAATCCAAACTCAGACTTGTACTATTCCACAAACTTCATATTTTCCATCAACTACACTTATAAATATTCATAGATTATTTTAAAATAAATATAAAAGAGAATGAAGAAAAACTCACTTACTTGATCACATAATGAATATCACAAAAGCCACATTAATCTAAAATCCCGCAAAGTCGAAAATCACAACAAATATGTAAATATCCAATCAATTTATCGAGCAAAAACACATGCGCATCACCCACATAAACACATGTCACATCCACTTCTCTTTCTTTTTTTCTTTTTTTTTCTTTCTCTCTTCTTATTTTCTCTTTTATCTTTTCTTCATCTATTTTTCCTTCCCTTCTTTTCTTTATTCTCTTCATTTTCTCTTCTTTAATTTCTCATTCCCTTCCTCTCTTTTGTCTTCTTCTTCATCATTTCTATTTCTCTCTCTTTCCTTTTCTCTTCTCTCCCATTTCTCTTTTATTTATTTATTTATTAATTATTTTCTTTTACTCCAAGCACTGTACGGTCAAAGAGAATACTTAAATTCAAAGACATCCCACTTAGGATTTTAAGTAGATAATTATATTTGCACCCCTTCTAGTCGCTACTCCAAATTAAGTCCATAGATGAATATAAACCCATCACAATTAGGGTTTAAGTAAATATTTATATTTGCACCCATTTTATTTTTATATATTTAAACTAATCATATATAACTAATAAAATATAATGTGAAATAATAAAAATGCACTATTTAGCCAATATTTGGCTATCACTAGAATACTAATTTTGTAAACCATGCATTATTAATATGCATATAAAGTTTTGGTTGACATCAATAAATGATGCATTTTATCGAATTTCAAACATGGAGGTAAATATATTTAGGTAGTTATAGGGAATGAGGTCGTTACATTTTATTTTATTTTTGTACAAAAATATTTATTAAGGTCATTGAAAAACCACGGGTATTACAACTAACATGACTGATGGAGGGATAATTGTGCATCAAGGAGAAGTTGAGGGGAGTATGGATGTTAAAAGGGGTGACCTATTGCAGAAAACGATTTTAAAAGGGACTTACTTCTTGACGAGTTTAGTGATAACTCTATTCGTATATGAGTAAAGGAAAAATAGTTCAGCTTGCCCAGGAAAATCGAAAAGAGGACAACATTCATAAAGATTCAAAATGTCATTAGAAAAAGTAAGATAGACTGTATAATAAATTGTATTTCAATAGTTACCCATAAGTTCTATAACAAGAACATTATTGACATAAGATTATCAACCCATTAACTAGATGTGCATGATAAATAACAAATACAAAGCTCTATAAAGTAATAGACATTTTCAGGTTTATTTTTTCCACTAAACTCTTGATTCAACATCAATTTTGAACCGAGGGAGAAGAAGAAGTTTATCCATTTTCATTTTTAAGGGGCGGGGCATCTCGGCCGAACAAACCAGCCCCAAAAACCTACCAAAAGTAGTCCCTCACCTGGAATTCTCCTTAAATTCCTTACCGCCTGGGTATGAAGAACCCTTACTATCTGATTATGTTTGCAAGTCGTAGAAACCATTGCAAGAAGAAAAAGAAGAAGAAGAAGAGGATGAAGAAGAAGAGTACCTTGTTTGGTCGGTTGTTCACACCTTCTTCACTCGTTGGTTCACACAGCTCTTGAGAGGAGGATTTGAACAAATGCTTTTGGAGGAGAAGAGAGGATCGTAAGGAGGAGAAGATTTTGAACAGCTCTTCAATTCTTTTGAGGATTTGGGCTTTAGGTTTGGTTTGGTTTTTTTTTTTTTTTTTTTTTTTTGGGTTTTATTTCGTTACTCTTGGGTTTCTATTTCCTCACTTTTGGGCAGGACTTTGATCAAATGTGTCGAGGTGTTAATTTTTCTCACCAAAGGTATTTTATTTAGGTACCAAATTTCCTTTTCTCTGTGGTGTGACGATTTTGAAAAGTTTATATGAAAAACTGTGGACCAAAATTTCACTTGAACAAATAGGTGACAAGTCGTCAAAATTTCTCACCTAAACGAAAAGACGGTGACAACTTTAAAAACGTCACATATAAATTTGCTACCTAATGCCATATTTCTTATAGTAATTTTACAACTAAGTGAGTAGAATAAAAGAAGGGACTGAAGTCTACAAGTACGGAGAAAAAATCCCTTTCCATTAGTCACCATAATGGTAATTAATTATCTCTTTTGTTCAACCAGGAAAATACAGGAGAAACTTGTCGAGTGCAGTATCCCCATTTGCAACATGTAGTCATTTATTTTTTGAGCTGTTCTACCTGTCGAGGGAGTGAACGAGGAAAACAGCGAGGGAGGGAGGGAGGGAGCCGTCCATCCCCCTCGGGATGCACGCTGTCATTTTTCATGCGCGCATCCCGAAGGGGATGGACGGCTCCCTCCCTCCCTCGCTGTTTTCCTCGCCCACTTCCTCGACATTTAGAATTTTCGTTTTTTCTTAGCTCACCGTAACTATTTGCATCATTTTTTATTTTTTTTCTTCCTTTACTGGTTGTCTCATGCAGGACTGTTTATTTATGGAAAAGAGTTCCTCTTGGAGGCCAATGTCATCGTGTATTTTTGCCTTTTAACGCGCAGGTTCATTTGGACCATGGCTACAAGGTTCTTTCAAAATGCATGGAGCTATGTATGGAATATGATTCAAGCATGAAATAGCGTCAAACTTTTGGAGAGCTTTCAAATAATTCTTTTAGTGTCTTATATGGGTAATCGTATGCTAATGCAGAATGACTTGGTCCATGGATGACATAACTTTTTTCAGCTAATAATTGACGGGACATTGATTTTGCCATTGCCATGACAAAATGTATACATGTAAGTGATCTTCCCGTTTTACCATTTTCTTCTCTTTGAGCGCATTTTTTATTTTCAACTCTTTGTGGCTAAATTTCATCTTTCTTTTTTCTTTTCTTTAAAACGGGGAATAAAATAAAATATAGGAGTTGGAGATTCTCAATGGCTTGTTCTGAGGTAGTTGTTGATAGTAGCAGGAACAAAGGATCAGATATCTGTTAAATAGTTTGTTTAGTTATATATTTATGGGCTATGTAGACCGAAAGAATTAATAACCAAGAAAGGTGGGCGGTGTGTTAGTTTTATTGTTTTATTTTGCTTTTGGGCTATATATGTGGTTATTCGGTTCAAGACCGATATGAGATTAATCGAGAATAATCATAATTAATCAGTTTATGTTTTATAAACATATTTTTTTAATACATTTAAATAATGTTTACTTCAAAGAAAATATTAATGTGTATTGATGTGGAAACATTACTTGTCACAATTTAAGAAAAATATAACAAAATTAGACTTCAATGTCAAGAAAGGTGTGACTCTATATTATTTAGTTTTGTTTGTTATTATTTTGGTCGTTTTTCTCTCTTCTCTTCATATATATATATATATATAATTTTATTTTTTTTCATCTTTCTTTCTAGCCTCTTCACATACTGTTGGCATTGCCTTACAACTAGGTATTGATGAGTTTAAGGCAATTTAAAAAAAAAACACACACATTTATTTTTCTCATTTGTTTATAACACATTGTCATGGACTGATTAATCGGCGAGTTCTGAAAGCGATTAATTGATAAATCGGCCAAAAATTGCAAATAATCGACAAAGAGATTATTCAAACGATTAACTCAAAAATCCTAAAGCTCAGCTAGCGGAAATAGATACCAATTTAATAACATAGCTTTTGGGGATTTAGAGAAATGCTATTACTGTCCCTATTCCATTCCCAAATGAATTCAGATAAAAAAAAAAAAAAAAAAGTATGGTGTACATGCTTCATCTGTCTTCATTTTTTAACATATTAGTATGACAGTGTTCTTACTAAAGCTGACAATACAGTTTACAATCATAGTCTTCAGAAATTCTAAGTGTCGAGGAAATGAGCGAGGGAAGTGAGGTGGCGGGGGTGGGAGCCGTTCAACCCACTCGAGATGCGTGCATTGACTTTTCAAGCGCGCATCCCGAGCGGGATGAACGGCTCCCACCCCACCACCTCACTCCCCTCGCCCATTTCCTCGCCCATTTCCTCGCTGTGTAGCCTCTCTCCATAGTCTTTATTTTCGGCAATGGAATATGGAAAACAAAGTATGCTAAAAGAATCATTTTTAGTTTGCGCTTGAGGGTGCTCCTTTTTAGGCTAAACCAGGATACACCTTGTTGTTGTGAAATGGTCAAAATCTAGTGGAATCCTCAAAAAATTGATAACCCGAATTGAGAAGATTCTTATCCAACAAAGAAAGTGCGTACAAATATCAATTTTCTTCTTTTAAATTAAGGTTTTTTTTAGTTTGATACTCATTAATTTATATACCTGTTAAAATTTGGCCCTTGTTTTGAAAATTAATTAAGTCTAATCCTCGTTTTCTGACAAAACCGTTAAGTTAATGCCATTGACTGATCAAAACTAATTTTCGAACCTTTTTGCCTTTACCTTTGATTAAACCATAGTTATGTCCAAAAGAACAGTTGGAAAAATAGATGTTAAATGCTAATTATTAGAGAAACTATGGGGGTCGGTTTTGTTTCTTTTCTTTTGTGATCTATTACACAATAAATATAAATCCAAAATGAGTAACAATCTAAGAATACGCATAACACTAACACTAAGCATATAACAAGATAAGCACCAAAGGAAGTTGATTGTTCATGATCATCATTTTCTCCTTCTCCAATTTCTTTCCCATTATTGCATCAGATGCTGGTCATGTTTCCCATGAGTTGCACTCTCTGTTGGGAACTCATGAACTTGCAAAAAATTTGAACCAGGTTCTTGGAGATTAGGAGACCCAGTGTCTGATGAAGCCAAGGATAGGGACGTCCTTATTGTAGGTCGCGGTTGTTGGCATGGATGCAACATTTTCGCAGTATTTTGGTTAGCTTCAGGAGATGTTCCCATCAAAGAGATCTCTCACCAACACCCAAACTGCAATATACAAGTTCAATTTAAACTTAGTACTCCGCTATAATCTAAAAAAAAACTAGCCCAGAGTAACCATTTTTTTTCCAGATAAAATCAATTCGGTATAATAGATTATTATTCAAGAAATTAAACAACAAAAACATAAAAATCATGGACCATGGATCAGTATAAAGCATTCCACTATCGAAAGCAACTCAAATATGAATTCAAAACTTGTAAAGGCCAACATTCTACATACAGAAACAAAAGCAACAGCAGAAACATTGTGGTTTATTTAATTATTTTTTCCTGTTTTCATGGCAGATGAAATGGTATTCTTAAGTTTCATGGGAGAATAGGAGTGCGCTTATGGGGGAAGAGGAAACACTCATTTTGTTCATGGTTTGGGGAAAGCCACTTGAGGATTTTTAAAGCTCTCATCTCCAAAATTTAAGCTTTAAGGTGCCACCAAAGATGGCCTTAGTAGTTCCACATTTACAGTAATTCATTCAGGCCACTGAATATGTTGTCGATAAAAAGTGTCAATGATTAAACTTTTCACATCCTACAGGTGTTATCTTCGGTTGATTATAGTGCCTCTTACATAGTAGTGGATTATGGCATATACAAGTTTACAACACAACTCCCATCTTCCCTAGTTACAACGACATTTAGAACCAGACCATAGTATGGTGTGTCAATAGAAAATGTTGGTCATCATTGTTCATTATCCTAGCTGTTATATCTTAAGATTGATACTTGGAATAAAAAGTTAAAATAAAATAAAAAAATCAATCATTTAAAAGAATTGAAACTAAAGAAACTCAGCTTTGAAAATCTAACACTGTAAAGAGATTATTCAGATTATCAGATATACAACTAATCTACTTTATAACAAGCTACATCATAAAATTAAGTGATCAACTGCAATACAAAAGATATCCAGTGCGCGATAACATACCAAAGCAGAACATGTTAATACAAGTGTTGCACTTCCAATCTGAGGGCAAACTCAAAGAAGAAGAGATACCTTCTCTAGCACAGTATCATTTCTTCAAGTTCATATGCTACTTAGGCATAAAGCGACCAACATGGTGTGTCATTGGTATTTCGCACAAAAAGTGACGGCATGCATCTCGAGCGAGGTGGATGGTCCCCACCCCACCACGTCACGCCCCTCGCTCGTTTCCTCGCTCTGTAGAAGCGCTCTTTAATCATCTATCCCATAACATTTCCGAAATCTCCTTTTTAAGATAAAAAAAATTTATTTCAGACTTTAGATGTCACTACAAAAAAAAGTAAATTTAGCAAAAACGTTTGTTTGTTTTTTATTTTATTTTATTTTTTTTGGAAATCGAGCTGAGTTTTAAGGACCACAAAACTTTTATACAAATGAAACAAAAGTAAAAGCAAATACTAAAACAAACTCTCACAAGAGAGGATTCAACAAAACAATCCTAGACTATAAACCAACACAGCCTTTGTACATTTTGTTTGCTTTCTTAGTTCTATTGGATTTCCGGGGACAAAGTCGAAAATCTTTGGTGTGGGTGTTAGAGAACGTCTTTGCAGCCGGTTTTGTAAACACATCATCATCACTGGAGAGGTCTGGCTCATGCTCTTCTTCAGGAACCTGACAAATTTCATGTCTCAATCTATTGCATGTGCGGTTCTTATCCTCTTCCCATACATCTTTTAACCAAATGTAGTTTGACTTCAGTGCATCTTTGCCATGACTTGCAATAGCTTCTCGCAATGTAGAAGGAACTACATTCCCCTTTTCGTATTCATTTATCATCATCAACAAAAGCGTTTTACCGTTGCTAAGTATAAAAAAAACATAGCTGAAATGAATCAGCAACAGCTCAATGACCGTTGTAATACCGTAGCTATATGAGTTGTCGCTTCAGTATAACAGCAACGGTGTACTAATCTGTGGTTATCTGGCAACGGTTTATAACTGTCGCTAAGTTGCAAAAACTTCGCCGCTAAACCAATTTGAATTCCAAGGTTTTATTTGAGACAACAGTACTGGCGACAACTTTTAAAAGTTTTGAGACGGCTAAAGCTGTCACAAATTGACAAAATAGAGACGGTATTTGTCTTGGCTATCTGGCGACGGCTTCAAACTGTTGCTAAGTTACAAATTCTGAGACAGTTGAAACTGTATCAAATTGACAAAATAAAGATGGCATTTGCCGTGGCTATCTTGCAACAGTTTTTTACCATCGCTAAGTTGGCGAAACTGTATCAAATTGACAAAATAAAGATGGCATTTGCCGTGGCTATCTTGCAACAGTTTTTTACCATCGCTAAGTTGGCCAAAATAGAGACGACATTTGCCGTTGCTAACACTAACTTGTTGTAGCTAAAAAAATTACTAATGAAAATTAATTTTTTAATGGAATTAGTTTTTTCTATTAATTTTCAAATTTCTCATTGTCTTTTTTTTTGTCCTTCAGAAAAAACATTTTAAACTTGAACACAATTATATTAATTTTCACCGTAAATGATGATTAATACACTAACCTTGCTCGTATAATTAATAACTTGTCCATCACAAAAAATACAATCTCAAACAACTTTATACTCTATCAACTTCAAATTGAAATTATATATATGATTCAAGGTGCTACATAAGCAAAAAAACTTACATGGATTATCAATCAAGGACAAACTAAAACTGACCAATTTTGAATCAAGGTTTAACAAAACACAACAAAAAGGATTTTGGAAAGACAAATCCGGTGTGTCCATGCCTTTTCAATCTTAATAAACTTTTTTCCCCGTCCAAGTTCAAAGCGTCTGCAAGTTTCATAGAAATCAAACAATCTTTCAGACTGCAGAAAAACGAAGGCACTTCACCAGTTAAAAGAACGCAGAAACTAGTTAGAAAGAGTAAAAAAATGACTGAAAATAACTGTTTGCAAATATTTAATGATCAGAAAATATGTTTTGTGATGGCATCTACCTGATTTGCTGCTTTCTTATAAATTTCAAGTGCTCTAATAGCATCATCCTGCTGCATCTCAAAGAACTGTTTTAGGAATGACCTTAGCATAATGATATTGTAAGAAAGAGATGTCAAGCATTTAACCTTACCTTATCAACCAAATTGAAGATAGCATTATGTATTGCAGTATGAATATTCACGACTTCGCTTGAAACCTGGAGAATAAAAATACATAAGAGAGCAATACAAGAAGAAAGCAACCACCAAAAACCCATTTGTGATACTAAGCAATGCTTACCAGCGAAAGTGAATATAGAATCACACTATAATAGACGGCTGCTCCTTGTGGCTGCAACAATATTCCATAAGCAACATTCAGCTCAAAGCACATAAATAATACATAGAATGTCTGTGTATGGAAAAATCATCTCACACTAAGGAAGAGATAAATTTAAAATTGATTGCAAAGCCTATGCATGGCACGAATTACCAAGCAAGCAAGAAACCGAAAAAAAAAAAAGCTGTTGCAAAGTAGGTAACTGCTCAAGCAAGTCAGGGGTGTCAAGATCCTTAGTTTTCTGTTCATCACAACATACAAACTCATGGATGGATTATGCCCATCTTTTCCAACAGTATCAATTACAATTTATTTTGAAAAATGAAAGAATAAAAACAATGTCATGCAATTAAATTATTTGTCAATAACTGAATGCCAAGTTACAATATAGACATGAGCATGTTGATAAGTAGAAGAATATATAGCATGGATAAGTAGAAAGAATATACATGGATGCCATTGATCATGTCATATAGATGTTCACAGGGGACATTTTCCCATCTAATTGGACATTCCGAGATCAGCCAACATTTTTTTCGCAAAATCACATTAAAAGACAGTGTGGTAGTCATCTTCTACTTGTTGAATATACAGATATTAAGCAGAGGTGTTTTGTCTCTCAGGTTCTATTAGACTGCCAAAACCACTCTCTCCTCTATTTGTTCCGCCTTCTTAGGCAGCAAATTGTATAGCATACAAAGACACTTCGGGGAAAAACATTTAGGGAAATTTTTCAATGGAGACCGAGTCTGAACAATAAAAGTAAGAAAGACATTCTAAACCAAATACTCTGCAAAATGGTTTCAAGCATAAAACCCATTAAAAATCATTCCCTTGTCATCAAATAATCTAAAACATCTAACAAAATATGGCCAAACTGTAATACAAACCTGCAATACGAGCATCACATTCTTTGATAAAATTGGTGAATCTTGAATTGCCAGGTGCCAATAAAGCACCTGCTTCAAAGGCGGTCTTTGTAGTTTGGAACTCCTCCAACTTTAAACAAGCAGTCCTGAAAGCAGAGACAGGAGGGGACTTTATAAGATACAACTCACAAAGGAAGTGAATGAATGAGAGTTAAGCTGAACATTATATCCAATAAGAACAAAATTTCATGAAACAAACAACCGTTAGCATCAATAGATCAAATGACTCCGCAGACAAGGATTAATCATGATATCCAACTTCATAGAAAATAGGTAATAAATCATTGAGCAGTACACATCAACATGGCCCCCTCTGAGTTTTGAAAACCTTGGACACGACCTCAAAAAGCATCTTGAAGTGAAACACCAGAGACTGTGATCCAGGCATTTACTAGACAGGGTTTTATCAAGGTGTGACTGAAGCATCTGGCATGCTACTTTACTCGCAATTCAATCGTCAATTCTTCATTAGCTAATGTAATGGCATCATTTGAAGTTCATGAATCATAGTTTACAAAAAAATATACTCTGGAAGGAATCATTACTTAACCATTGGTTGCCTAATCAACATGAATCTACCATAAAATGAAGAAAACAACAATATGAAGTATCTTGCATTGTGCTATAATTCACGAAACCAACTTCTATCAAAGTGTAAGTTTCTCACCCTTTGCGCAAGTGTGCCTTGGCCATGGAAGGATCCAATTCAAATGCTTTGCTTGCATCGGCAACCGCATCTGTCTAATTATAAACTCGAGTTGAGTGCATGTAAAAGAAAGTACTCATAGAAAGTAAAACTTTAAAAAAAAAAAAAAGGAATTCTAAAAGCATAAGTGTATGTTTTGAATTACCGAAAGAAACATTAAGTTATTAAGTTGTGCAATTAAAGCTGAAAACATTTTGCACCCAATTCTTGAAATAATGCTAAAATTGGGTTGTCAGGATTAGGAACCTTCACCTAAGTAGGGCCCTAATTGATTGGGGAATCAAAATAGGAGGGAACATAAGGCAGATGGTCTGTCAAGAAGTTTTCACTTGCCTCAAATTATGAACAGCTAGTCAGCCATGTTGCAGAGTAAGCGTGCAATCCCAGAATGTATGCATTGATGATCAGAGGTATACAAATCGAGGAAGCATGTCCAAGATACAGCCAAGTGAATGAGAGAATTTTTTGCCTGATTCTCTATTGCTTTCTGGCCAACCAAATATTGGATGATTTTGTATTTCTTTTCGTAGTAGAGTAAATGACCACAAATTCCTAGAGTATGTTATTTGGAGTTTGCATTACAAAAATTTTAACCACATAAAGGAAGACTCCTATCTGTGACTTTTTTCATTGCTAAGCCACTCATAATCATGCAATATCTAAATAAACAAAGAAGAAAAACTCTTAACTTGGCAGTTACAATGAATAATTAGATCACTTTATGGCACACCACTGAAAACATAGGAATATGAACAGATTCTTGTCAATGGTTTGGTATCGATTCAATAATACATAACCAACGCCAATCAGACAATATTTAATCAAAGTAAACTCTGATCAAATCCAAAAGAATTACCAATAAATATCTTATCGCAACCATTGAATTTTCAGAAAGCCAAGTATTGATTCTTCAAAATATCATTATTAAAATATTGGGAGCAAGATCCAAATCCAAAAACAAACACTAAATCCATATCCCACTTGTATAAATGTTGTGGAAATTCAACTAACAATTGCACTCAAAGACATTAGCATTTAAATTCTTATCGATTTTTCAATAGTTTCACCAATAACAAAAAACACAAATTTGATCCAAAACCATTTGGTTGGGTTTCAATTAGTGTGTGCAAGTCAATGCCACACACTTCTACTTCCTTTTTACTTCATTGTAAAGCTTAGTCAATGCAATATGTTATGATACTGAAAAACTTTCAAAAGCATAACTAACATAGACCTACATAGTGTGTTTATACAATGCAACACTTTCGAAAACAACACAACTGAATCCCTATACTCGCAAAACTTCGATTTACATTAATACAAACAATATAAATTTAGTATATCGAAATTAGGGCACAAACAAATTATAATCATCAAATTCAACCAATAAATTAAATAAAAAGAATAAAACAGATTGAAATGTTGAAAAACTGTTTATTGATTGCAAAACTCAAAGAAAGAACACAGTAGTAGAAATGAAGAAAGTAAAGAGATAGAAATTGAGAAAGCGAAGAAGAAGAAAAAGAAGAAGAAATACCAGTGAAGTTGAGGAGTTTGATATTGGCTTGAGCGCGGTCAGCGAAGAGATCTGCCTTGTTAGGATCCATGGCGATGGCCTGAGTGTAGAGATCGACAGCGAGTTCGATGTTGTCGTCCTCAAACGCCTCTTTGGCGCTCTTTTCCGGTTTCCGATCTCCTCCATGAAGACGAAGAAGGCGCTTGCAGGCTTCTTAGGCGCATTTGGATCCTTGCCTTTCTTCGCTGGTTTCATGCTGACTCGCGAGTTCTTCACAGCCAAACTGACGTCGTCTTTTTTGCCTTTCGATATGCTTCCTTTCATAGCGAATCTTCTAGGGTTACGCTCCTCACCGATTTCTTCTCTTTCACAAAAACCCTAAATCTCTCACAAAAACCCTAAATCTCTTAGCGATTTCTTCTCTCTCGGCGAAGAAATCTCTCTGCTGGGGTTTGGGTGACGCGCGGCTCCCAAACCTATTCGCGCCCAAAGTTTTTTTTTTTTTTTTTTGTATATTAAATTTTTTTTTTTAAATTCATTGGCAACGGCTTATACCGTAGCAACCGATTTTTATTTGTAAAACTTAGCGACAACTAATATGCCGTCGCAAATATTTTAATTAGCTACGATTTATTCTGAATTTAGCCACGATTTTCCCGTCACAAGAACAGTTTTTATGGTTATGCCTTGGGTCAACTACCAAAAGAATTAGTGATGGTGTCTTGCTGTCTCAAATCTTTTAATTTTTTTGTAGTGGGGACGGTTTATACCGTAGCAACTAGTTTTTATTTGTAAAACTTAGTGACAGCCAATATGCCGTCGCAAATGTTTTAATTAGCTACGGTTTTCCCGTCACAAGCACAGTTTTTATGATTATGGTCTTGGTCAGCTACTAAAAGCATTAGTGACGGTATTTTACTGTCTCAAATCTTTCAATTAGAGACGGAATCAGACTACCGTCTCTAATATTTGTAGCTATTAAGCATTTTTTTTGTAGTTTGTAGATTAGTGAGGTATGAGCTTTTCTAAACGTCAAAGAAATGCGCGAGGATAGAGAGCATCCCCCCTTGAAATGAGCAACAATGCGCATGTCGAGGGGATAAGTGGTTATACCCATCCCTCGCTATCTCTCCATCGCACGTTTTCTCGACGTTTAGAAAAGCTGGTGAGGTATAGATTTATGAGCTGTTAATTTGATCATATTCTCAACTAGGGGTGGACACGGTTCGGATCGGTTCCAAATTTTGAGGAATTTAACTCGAACCGTTTAAATTTTAACGGTTTCGATTTGGATCGGTTTCTCCATTTTGAACGTTGGAACCGAACCTAACTCGAACCGTTTACAATGATTCGGTTCCAAACGGTTCCTGTATAATATTATGCAATCTTGAAGATACATCCCACTGCGAGTAAGAGTTGGTGATAAACTAAAAATTATTTCTATTCCCCCACTAGATGTGGAATGTTTCAATATTAGGTCACCCTAGCACAACTGCACAAGTAGTGAAGTGTCAAATTTGATAAACAACAACTCATTCATCTCACACAACATGTGAAAGATAGAAAATGTCAAATTCGATAAACAACAATTCATTAATAGATATCTATCTATCTCAATAGGACAAAGTTACATATAATTCTTAAAGTGAAATCAAACTTAATAACATCTTAACAATACATAGCTCATTTTACAAGCAATCAAGCACGTTCACCCCTGATTCGACGAGCAAGTTGGATGTCTTTGGGCTGCGGCTAATCCATTGCTTGTGAGGGTGTCTTTCAGTTTCAATAGAAGATGCAAAAAACCAAAATGCATGGCTTCTGTTAAATGAAGAAAAAAAAGTAAAAAATGAAAACGTCAACTAGGTTCAAACTTGCACGGGCGTAGCCCAACAAATTTCAAGTCTGTCTCCTTAACCACTTGGCTATATAAACATTGTTGTGAGATTGACTTTGGTTTTAAATTTATTATCTAATTGTTTAATTATCGAATCAGAATCGAACCGTTTTAAACAAAAATTTAGGAACCGAAACCGAACCGTTTAAGAACGATTTCGAAACCGAACTAAATCGTTTCATAATTTTAAAAATAAAAATCGAACCGTTTGAAGTAAAACGATCTGATTCAGATTTGAATCCACAGTTCCTCAATCAGTTTACCCACCCCTATCCAAAGATTTTCGTAGCTCTGTTGATTTATCCCGCTCCCTTATCCACTGATGAAGATATAATATAATAATACAGACACCGCCATTGACTAAACGCCGAGCAATGAACTTCATTCAATAATATCTTTAATTTACATTAAACAGTACTTGTGCTTTCTTGCTCTTTAAGACTTCAAACTATACAAAAATCTATCGACCAAACATCTTTCCATGTTCATGTTCACGTTCACAGAGTTTTCTATAACCAAACAGAGCATCAAAACAAGAGTGGAGAAAAAGAGAGAGTTCAGCTCAAGAAGTTCGCTATATTTCCAATAAGACGGTGAAACCAGCGGGTCTCAAAAACACAGAATTAATTCAAAGAATCGACTTGAATCCATGGGATCTCAAATTGCTCACAGCGGAACATGGTCAAGTAGGCCTTCTCTTCCTCAAACCCCAATGTCACTCCCCGCCCAAAGATGGAGAAGAAAACCCCCTCATCAATCACCTAATCACCTCTTTGTCTCGCACTCTTGACTACTTCTATCCATTTGCTGCTCGCTTGGCCATCGAAACTCATGAAGACGGCAAGATCTCCTACTACATTGATTGCAACAATATGGCAGGAGCAAAGTTCATCCATGCAACAGCTGATGTTACAGTTTCTGATGTGTTAGAGCCACTCTATGTACCCCAAATTGTTCACTCCTTTTTCCCCCTCAATGATGTGATAAACATTAACACATCACAACCACTGCTAGGGGTGCAAGTCACTGAACTGATCGATGGTATCTTTATTGGTTGCAGCAGAAACCATGTGGTCTGCGATGGTACTTCTGCTTGGCATTTCATGAATACTTGGTCAGAAATTTCTAAAACCATGGATCACATCCCACAATCTCCTCCTGTTCTGAAACGTTGGTTTCTTGACCATACTGATTGCCCCATTCAGTTTCCTTCCTTAAATGAAGACCAATTTATTGCAAGCGATCCTTTGCCACCATTGTTGGAGAGATTCTTCCACTTCTCACCACAAAATTTGGCGAAGTTAAAAGCTAACGCGAATAAAGAACAAGGAACAAGGTACAAGAAGATGACAATTCTCACACAATCTCTCAACAAGAGATGAAACAATTCAAGGAATTATCTTTCTCTACTCCCTGTGCATCACAGTTTTTCTACGTGCAATCATCATAATAAAAACACCTATAGTTCCTAGTATATATAGGGACAACAGTTTTCTGTTTGGCAGCAGTTTCCTGTTTCACAGTAGTTTCCTGTTTCACAACAGTTTCCTGTTTCCTAGAATTTATTTCCTGTTCAAAAAACAATTTCCAGAAGTCCAAACAATTTCCTGTTTCAAACAGGAATCCAAACACTTTCCTGTTTCAAACACGTTTCCTGTTTCACAATTCTCCACCTCGGCGAATTTTTATAAGGAAAAAATGAGCCGAAACAAGGCATGAGAATAAACTGATCAACACTCCATCATAGCTTTGTCACCTCACGAAACCGCCTCGAAGGGCAACGCCCCAAAGGGCCCTCAATCAACATGAGTCAATGTGGAGTAAGTCCAAACAATGTTGGAACTTAACTCCAGGAACAACCTTTGTCAACATATCAGCAGGGTTGTCTTTTGTGTGTACTTTCACCAAAGACACATCACCATCCTCAATTACATCTCGAACAAAGTGATATCGGACGTCAATATGCTTAGTCCTTGCGTGATGAACCTGATTTTTAGCCAAGTGGATGGCACTCTGACTGTCACAGAGAACCTCAACACTATCTTGTTCCACACCCAAGTCATTTACAAGACCTTGAAGCCACAATGCTTCTTTTACACCTTCTGTCAATGCCATATACTCTGCCTCTGTAGTAGAGAGAGCCACTGTATCCTGAAGCATAGATCTCCAACTAACCGGAGCACCGTATATCTGAAATACGTAACCAGTAGTAGATCTTCGTCTATCTAGATCACCAGCATAATCAGAATCAACAAACCCACGAACCTGACATGAATCTCCACCGAAGTCCAAACCCACATCCAAGGTACCTTTTAAGTACCTAAACATCCATTTCACTGCCTCCCAATGTTTCTTCCCAGGGTTTTTCATATACCTGCTCATAACACTAACAGCCTGTGAAATGTCAGGGCGTGTACACACCATAGCATACATTAAACTGCCAACTGCACTAGCATAAGGAACATGCGACATGTATTCCTTTTCTTCCACTGTGACTGGAGATAACTTTCGAGAAAGTCTAAAATGTGAAGCCAAAGGAGTAATAACCGGCTTTGCGTTTTCCATGCCAAACCGTGATATGACCTTCTCAAGGTACCCCTTCTGTGAAAGAAATAATTTTTTATTCTCCCTTTCTCTTCTTATCTCCATACCAAGTATTTTTCTTGCAGCACCCATATCCTTCATCTCAAACTCAGAAGCAAGTTGAGACTTCAATTTATTTATCTCCACCATACTCTTACAGGCAATGAGCATATCGTCAACATAGAGCAAAAGATAAATAAAATCGCCACTACGAAGTTTTTTCAAGTAAACACAACAATCATACTTACTTCGTGTGAACCCATGTTTCAACATAAAAGTGTCAAACCGTTTGTACCACTGCCTAGGTGACTGCTTTAACCCATAAAGTGATCTCCTCAAACGACAAACATGGTCTTCTTTTCCAACAACCTTAAAACCTTCCGGCTGATGCATATAAATTTCCTCCTCTAAGTCTCCATGCAAGAAAGTTGTTTTCACATCAAGTTGTTCAAGCTCAAGGTCACCATGAGCTACCAAGCTCAACAACACACGAATAGAAGTGTGTTTTACCACAGGCGAAAATATCTCATTGTAGTCAACGCCTTCCCTCTGAGCAAAACCCTTAGCTACTAATCTTGCCTTGAACTGAGTACCAGACTCTAGAGTAGTCTGTTTCTTCTTAAACACCCACTTGCAGCCAATTGCTTTCCTTCCATTAGGCAACGACACTAGATCCCAAGTATGGTTCTTCTGGAGAGACTCCATCTCACCCTGCATAGCTACTAACCAACTCTGACTATCTGAATGACGCGCGGCCTGCTTGTAAGTAGTTGGCTCATCATCTTCCACAGAGAGTGCATATGCAACCAAATCAACTGTATTCAACTGACCATAGTGCTTCAACGGTTCTTCAAAGCCAAATTTTTGAACTTGCTTAACCGATCGTTTTGACCTAGTTAAGGCCAAAGGTTGCTGCTGGGATTGATTATCTTCAACTGGTTGTTGTTCCTCATGGTCTTCAGGCTCATAATTCAGATCATGTGTGCCTGCTTCAACCACTTGTTCATCTGCTGCATCCACAGACGCTTCAACTTCCACTTTCTGAGTGTTACTAGATTCACCACCACTATCAACCAACTCCTTAGCTTTAGTACAAGCTAACAAGGAATTCTCATCAAATGTAACATCTCGACTGATCACAAATTTATTATCCTCTAAACACCATAGACGATAACCCTTCACGCCTTTTGCATACCCCAAGAAAATGGCCTTCTTAGCCCTAGCATCAAGCTTATTTTCTTTCACATGGTAGTAGGCAATACAACCGAAAACTTTCAGTACACTGTAATCAGCATGTTCACCTGACCACACCTCATAAGGTGTTTTGCAGTCTAATGTAGAATGTGGCGATCTATTAATCAAGAAACACGCGGTGGCTATTGATTCAGCCCACCATTCTCTGCCAAGACAAGCATTGGAGCGCATACACCTAGCTCTTTCAAGCATAGTACGGTTCAATCTCTCAGCAACTCCATTTTGTTGTGGCGTGTTTCTAACAGTCCAATGTCGAACAATTCCTTCCTGATCACAAAACTGTTTGAAAGTACCCTCAGTATACTCGGTACCATTATCAGACCTCAAAGTCTTCACCTTTCTTCCAGTTCTATTCTCAACCATTGCTCTCCACCTTTTAAATGTCTCAAATACTTCATTCTTGGACTTCAAAAAATATACCCATGTGTAACGGGAATAATCATCAATGAAGGAGACAAAGTACCTGGAACCTCCCTTAGAGGCGACCTTCGCTGGTCCCCACACATCTGTATGCACATAGTCTAGAATACCTCTGCTCCTGTGCTTACTTGTACTGAATTTTACCCTGCATTGTTCTCCCTAATATGCAACGAGGCCTTTTAAGGGAAAACCCCACACCACCTAGGCCCAGATGGAAGGTCACACCCAATAGGTGGTGTTTAAGTTGGGGACAATATCGTTGCTATGTATAGTGGACCAAGGGGTGCGCGCAAGTGCACGTGCGCGACGCTCCAACAATTGGTATCAGAGCCGATGGTTCGGCTGGGACTTGGTCGGCGAGGTGAAGGTGCAGGCGGCACATTATTCAGGAGATAGGCGTAGGCGCATGTGCGCGGTCCGCCAGATGAATGATCCAGATCCTTGCCGAGATGGTGTCCGAGAATATCCTACAAGTCTGGACGAGGTGGAGTTAGTGCGGTGGTTGCGACTAGGTGGAGCCAACAACGCCGAAAATAGTCGAGCCTGGACAAGGTGGAGTTAAGTGTGGAGGTTGTGACTAGGTGGAGCCAAAAACGCCGAAAATAGTCGAGCCCGTACACCGAGTGCTACCCACAGGATCGTGGTTGCACGGTTGCACTTGAGACTCGAGGAAAAGGTGTACTTCGAGATGTTGCAGACCGGTGGATGGATTGTAGGATGTGTGAGGATTCGCGCCAAGGTGGAGATTGTTGGGATGAAGTTGGCTTGAATAGTCCCACATCAAGTAAGGCGGAGTTGTCACTAAGGTTTATAAGGGAATGGTCCACTCCCTAATAGTAACGAGGCCTTTTAAGGGAAAACCCCACACCACCTAGGCCCAGATGGAAGGCCCGACCCGATAGGTGGTGTTTAAGTTGGGAACAATATCGTTGCTATGTATAGTGGACCAAGGGGTGCGCGCAAGTGCACGTGCGCGACGCCGCAACAATTACAATATCAAGAGCCTGTGTCTGTTGCCTGGGAGAATGCCCGGATCATCCTCGGCACGTGCCTGGGATGGTCTGTGGCACGTGATTCAGTTTGGGCTCCAAAATCTTGGCTCCAAAAAAAAAAAAAAAAAATTCAGACGAAAATCAAACCTTTTCATCTGGTCCTCTGCTCGAACCCCTCCTCTTCTGCTCAAACCCTCCTCCTCTGCTCACACCTCTCCTCTGCTCACACCTCACGCCTCCTCTGCTCAAGCCGCTCCTCTGCTCAAACCTCTCATCTGCTCACACCTCACGCCTCTTCTGCTCAAACCTCCCCTCTGCTCAAACCCTTCATCTGCTTCGTCATTAAGAGGGTCTGTCTGCTCAAAGGCCGCTCCTCACGCGCAGATCTGCTCAAAGGCCGCTCCTCCTCAGCTCCTCGTCACGCCTCCTCTGCTCCGCTGCTCGGCATTTGTAGGGTTTCTTATTAAGAGGGCCTCTCTTCTTCTTCATCTTCTTCTGGTACGTTTTCTTCAACAATCACTGCTTAATATCTTAAAATTTGAATGATAATGGTAGTTTGTGTTTGAGCCACACCATTTCTAGGGTTTGTAGAGATTTTTTTTTAAAAATTGGTTTTTTACCAAATTTGGGAATTTTTTTTTTACCTGATTTGTTTGGAAAAAATCTGTGTTTCCAGATTTGTGTTTCGAAAAATGTTTTTTTACCAAGGAATGCTGATTGGTTTCAACAGCCTGAAACCATGTCGAAATTTTTTTTTTTTAGCTTACTTGCATATCTTCCTTTTCTTGCACAAATAGATGTTTAGTAAATGGGGTTACAATCACTAATAAAAGATGATTTTTGTGAATTATTTAGCCCTAAGTACTCCATCTCTGTAACCCCAATCTTTTATGTAACCCTAAGTACTCCATCTCTGTAAGCTTTCCTCTCTAAGTCTGTAAGTCTCCTGTACATTCTTCTTCTTTAAATAAAATCATATTATCTTATCTATTTCTGTTTTGTTTTCTCCAACCTTAACTTCAATCTACGCTCTGACAAGATCTTACAGGTCCTCTCTAAGTGTAAAGCAGGAAACTGTCTTAGAGCTGTATCGATCGATTGCAGTAGATCTAAGTTAATTGTCTTCATTGATTATCTTTGTATGCATATGGTTTAGTATACTCTTGATTTCTTCTTTAAATAAAATCATATTATCTTATCTATTTCTGTTTTGTTTTCTCCAACCTTAACTTCAATCTACGCTCTGACAAGATCTTACAGGTCCTCTCTAAGTGTAAAGCAGGAAACTGTCTTAGAGCTGTATCGATCGATTGCAGTAGATCTAAGTTAATTGTCTTCATTGATTATCTTTGTATGCATATGGTTTAGTATACTCTTGATTCCTTCTTTAAATAAAATCATATTATCTTATCTATTTCTGTTTTGTTTTCTCCAACCTTAACTTCAATCTACGCTCTGACAAGATCTTACAGGTCCTCTCTAAGTGTAAAGCAGGAAACTGTCTTAGAGCTGTATCGATCGATTGCAGTAGATCTAAGTTAATTGTCTTCATTGATTATCTTTGTATGCATATGGTTTAGTATACTCTTGATTCTGTATATCTTCTTGTGAAACTGACCCTTGTGAGTCTATAATCACCCCATCTTGCATACCTTTATGTTAAATTTTTTTACAGAGCCTTGGCATCGATAGCTTAATAAAATAAATTTTTTATGTTGAAATAAGGATCTTAACCCAACAATGACATACAAGGCATACGTCGTATACCGCGGTCGTGTCCCTGGAATTTACGAAACTTGGCCAGAATGTTCAATTCAAGTAACAGGGTATAAAGGTAATTTGTACCAGGGTTTTGCCTCAGCTGTCGAGGCTCATGCTAGTTATATGGAGTGGGTTCGCTCAGAAGTGGTGGAATATAACGACGGAGCAAGCTCATCATCTGCTGCAGAGGTGAAAAATCAGTTTGACGCTCGTGCGGGTGAAGCTGAAGCGAACAATGATAAATGGGCATTGACAAGGGATTTGATTAATGCACTGCTAGTGGTGTATCTTATGATAATGGTAGTTTTCTTGTTTAAACTTGTGGCTTTTTGAATGAATGTATATTAAAGATGTGATGAGACACAAATTCTGTTTTATTAACTAATGCAAAATAGTATAAACACTTCTTGAAAGTGCAAAATAGTGTACTCTTGTTGCTTGTCTACAACATCAGTCCATGGCGATCAACTAATGGAATGCTTTACTTGGCTTTATTCAATTTACTGACATGAATTCAGAGTTTACATTTGTAACTTATTGGCTTGATTCACATTTGTAACTTATTGGCTTGTATTGCCACTGTCAGTGTTTACTTGTATTGCTTGTATTGGCTTGTATTGCCACTGTCAGTGTTTACTTGTATTGCAACAAAGGGCAGGTCAGAGTTTACTTGTATTGCCACTGTCAGTGGAACTCCATGACTGAACAGGGAAATGAATGATTCTCTGTGTTGTATTGAGATCAAATTCTTTGTGTATCAGTTTTAATATACTGGTCGAAATACATACTCACTGTCTGAAGATTACTAGCTTAGCTCGGTATAATTTTTTTTGCAATGTCTTGTTCTAGTGGTGATAGTAAGCTGGATATCCAATTTTATATGGTTTTGGGCATTTCTCTTGGTGTCTGCCATGGATACGTAATGTTGACATGTTCACTTAAATTAGTTTTGACTTGGAAACTCAGGCAAGTGAGTTTAATATCAAGGTCCGAATAATTCTCTCGAAATCACAATCCTTGAATCAAACTTTTCCAATTATTGAAGCCCTGGACCCTTTTAATTGCTTCTCCAAAATGTGAAGAGCTCTTACATATTCAGTGCCACTCAAGCAAGCTATGCTAACCATGTGTTTGTGTCACTCTCAAGCAAGTTCATTTGTTTGGGTACGATGAAGTTGAACAACACCAAACAAAAACTCATGTCTTTTTAATGAAACAAACCACAGCTAGCTAACAACACCACACAAACTTTCTTCTAATATAGCAAAGTACAAGAACATAAACTGATAAACTATTACAGATGATACTACTGCAAGTCACAAGATCCAGTTTTGGATAATTTGCTCAACATCAGACTTACATAATCTCTTTCTACATGGAGGGAAACACAGAGGACTTAAAGAAAAAGGAAGGAAAACCATAGAAACATAGATCAGTGATCATATACTAATAGAACCAGTGAAGCTAGCTCACTGCAGCAAAGAGAATCCACCTGCTGAAATGCTCACAACTTGAATTCTCTGACAGTTGCATTCTCTGACATTTGAATTCTCTGACATTCTGCTGATCAGCTTCAACAATTCTGCTGACGGGAGCTGTTGGTTTTTTATCAACTGAAGGGTTAGGTGCCCTGGTGGGCTTCACCTGTTCACATCTGAGAATGAGAATGTCAGGAATAATTCTAAAACACTCAGGCTCAAAGTGTACAAATGTCATATGGCAAATGAGAAGGTTCAAAGTGTATTGATAGAGAGCAAGCCATAAATAAACTTACAGTGGATTGATTCATATGGCACTGATGTCGCAACTCCATGTCGTTGTTTGAAGCTGGTGGCTGCAAAAATAAATAAATAAATAAATAAATAAGTAAATAATCATAAGTGATAGTTACGCGTCAGTAAATATATTAAAAACAAACCTGAGTATTTGGATGATATGAATGCGGTGTCAAATATTCTGATCTTTCAGCTCCACTCTGGGAACAACCCTATAAATGACATGTGTACATACAAATTTAATATTCTAGACTTAAGAAATAAAATATTCATAAAAACATATTAAAAACCATACCACATTCTTCTCAAGGGCTTGATCTTTTTTTGCTTGTTTATTTTTTTTCCTTTGCATTTTTTTACCAATCTTTTCAAGTGTGGGTTGCATCCTTGAATTAGAGCGTCGGCCTTTGCTACGAACCGGTAATGGACTATGAATGTTGGATTGCACCCCAGAACTAGCAGTGTTGGACCCAAATTCAAAACACCCATGTGAATCAACACCCTCATCACCACTATCAGTTTTGAGTTGCTCCATTTTCAAAGTGATCCATTCATGAACTTGGCATGTCTTCTTTTCATCCTCAGCGGCGTAGTCGGCCATTTCATAGAAGTGACTGCACATCTTGTCAAACCGTGTATGTTCAGGCTTTGTTCCCCAATTTGAATAAACAATCCTAACCCTTGTATGAGCCCTCTTCACATCTTTCCTCCACCTTCGAAGAACGTATTTATCTGGTATAGCATGAATATGTCTTTCAAACAACACTTTCAATACATGGCTGCATAAGATCCCCTTGAACTCAAACAATTCACAATTACACTTGATATTGAAGTCGGCAACATTAAAATATACTATAAAATTGACTGAACGTTGTCTATCTTCTATCACCAAGTCTTGTCTAACAATGTATACCTCAAAGCCACTTTCATCTATAACTTTACTACTTATTGTACAACATATATTCCCTGCTATCTCGAGTTGGAACTCCTTAAATTTTTTTGTAGTGTAGGCAGTTTGAAATGTTTTCTCTATTGTATAAGGAGTAATGCAAGGGATCAGTCGGTGATACGATTTAAAGTCCGCTTCAGCTTCCTTTTGAACCTTACTTCGTAGTGCATTCTCATATTGTTCGACGAATTGCTTCAAAGTGGTCTTCGAATTTACATAGCCATCAAAAAAAGCATTCATGCTTTCACTCCTTTGAGTTGAAGACATCCCCGCCCAAAATGTAGATCTTTGATATGTTGGCACCCAACACATTCTTTCAAGATATAATCCTCTCAACCAATCATTTTCTTGCAGACTATATTTCTCAATGAAACCATGCCAATTTACTTCAAATTCTTCATGAGACAAGGAATCGTAAACTGCTCTTTGCATTGCAAACTTGATAGCCTCATATTGATTGCAACCGGACAACTTTTCAGGCAACTTCTTCATAATATGCCACAAGCACCATCTGTGTCGTGTGTTGGGAAATACAATTTCAACGGCCCTCTTCATTGCCCTACCTTGATCAGTGATTATAGCGGTCGGAGCATTGTCATTCATACACACAAGCCAAGTTTTGAAAAGCCAAACAAACTCTTCAATGGTCTCACCACATATCAATCCACATCCCAAAAGAATTGACTGACCGTGATGGTTAACCCCAATAAAAGGAGCAAATGGCATGTCATACTTATTTGTTAAGTATGTAGTGTCAAAGGTAACAACATCTCCAAACTCCTTGTAAGCTGCTCTACTCCATGCATCAGCCCAAAAGACATTTCTCAATCTCCCTTTATTGTCCAAATCCATCATATAAAAAAAATCAGCATTGTTAGCTTGCATTTTTTGGAAGTAGTTATGAATGGCCTCCGCATCCCCCTCCCCAAGTCTCAACCTCCTCATTTTATCCAGATAATTGTAACAATCTTTCTGAGAAAATTGCAGAATCTCATGACCACCAGCTTCAACCACACATGAAGTAAAATTCTTATTTGGCCTAATGCCTGCCCTATCATTATAATCCAGCTTCTTCTTCACATACGAGCTCATAACTCTATTATTCGGATAAAATCTTGATTTTCCGGGGCTCAATTCATGATTGTGATCAACTGTCACTTTTGTCACTAACACATCACCATCAGAGCGTATTTTACCTCTAATTTTAGCCAAACATCCACATTTAGCTGTACCCCGCTTGTTTACAACACTTTGTGATTTACTTATGTGATGCCCAGACCGACCACATGCAAGCGTAAGGAATATAGTTTTTCCATTTTCATCTTTTTCTGTATTCTTTATTTTCACTGGAAATCCTATTTTATTACCATAATCATGATAATAACGTTGGTACTCATCAATACAACTGAATTCCATCCCTTCTATAGGATCCCTTATCTCTTCTAAATTATTTTCATTATCCATCAATTCAATATCTTCTAAACTATCCATCCCTTATCTATTCCAAAGTTTCCTGCTTTACACTTAGAGAGGACCTGTAAGATATTGTCAGAGCGTAGATTGAAGTTAAGGTTGGAGAAAACAAAACAGAAATAGATAAGATAATATGATTTTATTTAAAGAAGGAATCAAGAGTATACTAAACCATATGCATACAAAGATAATCAATGAAGACAATTAACTTAGATCTACTGCAATCGATCGATACAGCTCTAAGACAGTTTCCTGCTTTACACTTAGAGAGGACCTGTAAGATCTTGTCAGAGCGTAGATTGAAGTTAAGGTTGGAGAAAACAAAACAGAAATAGATAAGATAATATGATTTTATTTAAAGAAGAAATCAAGAGTATACTAAACCATATGCATACAAAGATAATCAATGAAGACAATTAACTTAGATCTACTGCAATCGATCGATACAGCTCTAAGACAGTTTCCTGCTTTACACTTAGAGAGGACCTGTAAGATCTTGTCAGAGCGTAGATTGAAGTTAAGGTTGGAGAAAACAAAACAGAAATAGATAAGATAATATGATTTTATTTAAAGAAGAAGAATGTACAGGAGACTTACAGACTTAGAGAGGAAAGCTTACAGAGATGGAGTACTTAGGGTTACATAAAAGATTGGGGTTACAGAGATGGAGTACTTAGGGCTAAATAATTCACAAAAATCATCTTTTATTAGTGATTGTAACCCCATTTACTAAACATCTATTTGTGCAAGAAAAGGAAGATATGCAAGTAAGCTAAAAAAAAAAAATTTCGACATGGTTTCAGGCTGTTGAAACCAATCAGCATTCCTTGGTAAAAAAACATTTTTCGAAACACAAATCTGGAAACACAGATTTTTTCCAAACAAATCAGGTAAAAAAAAAATTCCCAAATTTGGTAAAAAACCAATTTTTAAAAAAAAATCTCTACAAACCCTAGAAATGGTGTGGCTCAAACACAAACTACCATTATCATTCAAATTTTAAGATATTAAGCAGTGATTGTTGAAGAAAACGTACCAGAAGAAGATGAAGAAGAAGAGAGGCCCTCTTAATAAGAAACCCTACAAATGCCGAGCAGCGGAGCAGAGGAGGCGTGACGAGGAGCTGAGGAGGAGCGGCCTTTGAGCAGATCTGCGCGTGAGGAGCGGCCTTTGAGCAGACAGACCCTCTTAATGACGAAGCAGATGAAGGGTTTGAGCAGAGGGGAGGTTTGAGCAGAAGAGGCGTGAGGTGTGAGCAGATGAGAGGTTTGAGCAGAGGAGCGGCTTGAGCAGAGGAGGCGTGAGGTGTGAGCAGAGGAGAGGTGTGAGCAGAGGAGGAGGGTTTGAGCAGAGGAGGAGGGGTTCGAGCAGAGGACCAGATGAAAAGGTTTGATTTTCGTCTGAATTTTTTTTTTTTTTTTTTGGAGCCAAGATTTTGGAGCCCAAACTGAATCACGTGCCACAGACCATCCCAGGCACGTGCCGAGGATGATCCGGGCATTCTCCCAGGCAACAGACACAGGCTCTGTAGAATTATTCTATCAACTCTGCAAGCATTGTTAGGCCATGCGTGGAGAGCTGTAACACGTGCAAGATGTCTTGATTCAAACCAAGAAGTCACTTATTTCTTGCTGGCAAATAATCGACCAAGATTGAACCCAAGACTGACTAAGGAGTACTTTGGAAATGCTATCCAAAGAGTGACAGCTACGGCTAAGGCTGGCGAATTACTTGAGAGGGGATCAGGATGGGCTGCTTGGCTGTTAAACAAGGCGGTTATAACCCATGATGAGCCGGCGATAAAGAGGTGGGTGGAGCACTGGGTTAAGGAACCTATGTTTATTTCTCTAGCTAAAGAGGATGGCCACAACTTGGTCACCGGAGGTTCTCCTAGGTTCAATGCATATGGGAATGATTTTGGTTGGGGGCGACCTATTGCAGTGCGTTTTGGTGGCACTAACAGGGCTGACGGAGAGATAACTGTGTATCAAGGAGAAGCTGAGGGGAGTATGGATGTTGAAGCTTGTCTTTTGCCTCACACTTTGGAGGCTTTGGGAGATGATGAAGAGTTCATGGAATTTGTTACTGTTTTACCTCCACTTTCTGGTAAATCCCTTGATTTTTAATTTTAATTTTAATTTTAATTTTAATTTTAATTTTAATTTTTGTTTTTTCAATAAGGGACTACTACATGTTAAGAGAAGTTACAAATCTCCAAAAATATGTATGTGCCCTACTGGCTTGTAGTGTATTATGTTTCTAAGAGTGAGTAAAAGAATGCATTGTTTACATGTGCATCTCTGAGTGCGAATTCCCGAATAAGCTCACATTATTTCTCAATTCGCTTTTTCCTTTGAAGTAGAGCATCAGAATCATGCCTTTGGATTTGGATGTTTTACTTTGTGTTCACGGAGAACGCATGGGCAGAAAGTTCCTTTGAAACACGTGAAAATGCACACTGAAAGAAAACAACAAATGATTACAAGAAGTTGTCATCAACTTTCAAATTTAAAAAAACACAGGGTCCCATTTTCATTAATTTACATTTAAGAAAAAAAATTTACCCTTGGACTCCTCCTACCCCATGCCGCTGAACTAGCTATAACAACTTTCCCCTACCTTTGCTCAAAAACTAATTTAGCGAGGCAATGAGCGTTGGTGTTGATGTGTTCAAATTCGTCCACGTCAATTTCTGACATGCAAGGATCACCTGAATGCACTCGGATGATAAAGTCAGGGGATGAGAAAAAAATGAATATAGACTATTTAAAATTGGGATTGCATGTGCTTACCTTTCTCATCCTTTTTGTTCACGTTATAGAGCGTGTACTTCACTCCTTTATTGATTCTACGATTGAGGGCATGATAGAGGGAATAAATCTCACTCGGGATCTTACATGTCCATGACTAAGTGTCATTTGGCACATGGCTCTGTTTGGGAACCCAATACTTAATTGAATCAAGAGTTGTGCAAATGGATCTTTGGCATGTGAGAACTTGATTTCTCTCTAATTATGGGTACATTCTGTTCTGTTTAGTTGGATATCTTTTATCTAATTAATGATTTTGATTCGTGGTCCTAAACAAGGGCAGAGCTAGAATTCTAAGGAAATGTGAGGAAGCAAAATAAGGTGAAGAGTAATTCTAGCCAGCCTGATTTGCTTGCATGGCCGGCTTATTTACACATTTTGTCTCTCCTCTTTAAAACACAACCACAAACACTTTAAAGATGAGGGACAAAAGAGTAATTCTAGCCAGCCAGGCAAGCAAACCAGGCCAACTTACCGGGCTGACTAGAAATTCTGTAGGGTGAAAGAAGAAATACATAATTTTTAAGGGGACAATTAGTAGTCTTAACCAAGTGGATCCCATTATGTTATAGGTAAATCAACAATATTTTCAAAATTGGGGGGCAATTGCCCCCCTTGTTTCCATAGTGGCTCCTCCGCCCATGGTCCTGTAGCAAGTCTTTGGATTTCATTTCTACTTTCTTCCTTGGTTATTTGTTTTGATTTCATCTAACTGCTTCGTTATGCTTAATCAACAGCCCTAGCTATGGGAATGTTGTTTGTGAAGGTATAATTAATTTGGTTATGCAGAAATGGACCATTAAAATTGAGATGCTTGTTTTTGCTTCTAATAAGAAACGGAGGTTCTGAGAAGGTGTTCAATTAAGAACAATTCGGTAAACACAAGGGGAGTGTTGATCATCACCGATCGCCAAGAACCATAACATTGAAAAAGAAACAAGCACCAACTAAAGTTGATGCAGGAGGATCTGAATCAGATGATGTTGAGCTGTTAGATAGCATGTTATTAGCACTAAGATATCTTGAATTAGCAGATCAGCGCAAGAATGGCAGGAAATCATAATTCTATTTCAAATTAGCAATTTTGGGTGCGATTTAGTAATTTGGCCATAATTTTGGCTACGAGTATCAGAATCGCGTAAACGACCCCAATTTGGAAAGCTCTTTTCAACGCTCACGTCGTGGTCAACCAGAGACGCTCGTTGCACGTCTTTTCGAGGCCAAAATCTACCGTTTTCCCTTTCAAAACCACAAATTTAGTAATTTATTTCCCTTTATAGTAATATTTCAATTATTGTTTAGGAAGTGATTTTGAATCCAATTTGGGTCAGATTTTTTATAGTTAATTTATTTTATTACGTATTTTGTTTTAGCATGATTATTGGGGTATTGTCATTTTTGGTAAAATTTCAACATTGATGAGTTTTAGCTATAAAGCCCGGCTTATGGGCTGATGTTAGAGATACCTTTTGATTTGAGTAATTTGATTAAACATTAGAGTTATTTTCTCTGTGTTTTTTTGGTAATCTTCTTTTGTTCTTCCCTTTTAATTATCTGTTGCTATTAGCCTGCAGAATAATCGTCATTCTGCCCGGCGTCAAAATTCCACAGCGTTATGTATGGCCCCTAACAGTTGAAATATTGCACAGTGGTTACGTTATTTTAGGAAAAACCCCATGCAGTATTAGTGTCTGATCAGAAGATTCTAAAGCAATTGAAATGTTTTAACAAAGCAAATACGTACTGTGTTTGTGAAAATACTTGCAGTTCCATTTGAGCAGAACATTAAACAGTTATTATGCAAAGAATTGGGAGAAAGAAATCAACAACTACAAGTCTACAATTGCTTTCCAAAAAAAACAACTACAAGTCTACAATAAGAGTTAGCAAAATATATTTGTACACTTTTAACGTTATAACAAATTCTCAGTTTCTAAAACCCCTTCAAGCATCAAGCAAAAGATGCGGAACATGTTAAAATACAACAAAAAAAATTCTGTAGAGGAGATTAACCATCCTCCATCCTTCAACCAAACGATATGGATTTTTTTTAAGAAATATTTCCCTGCCTTGCACTATAACTTTTGTGCATTACAGGCAATTGGATGTTCTTTATGTCCATATATAGAAAGAAACTCCCCTCCTATGCTATAGCACAGTTTTTTGGACCATCCTTCTAATGGTATAAATTCAAGGTTTAACTAAAAAAATTATTACAACAGTAATAAGAGAAAAAGAAAAAGGCCCTTAAGTGCCATATTCTGCGGTTTTTAACTTATGGATTTTGGATGTCTACTTGGATATGTTTAATTGAGAAACTAACAAATTAAATCTTAAGCATTCTACTATTAATATTGCTTCGAACAGTTCGGTTGACAAAAAAAAAAAAAATACTTGAATGTGTGGAAGCACATGTCTACCACACAAATCTCAAGATCATCGTATAGGGAAGAAGTACTGATTATTATAAACTTTTGCCAATTGCCCCGTGGTCCAAGATAATTTGGCTCTATCTCTTCTATCCTTCAAGATGACTTCTGATTTCTATCATTTTTTTTTGCATGGTAGTTCTTAGATTAAGGAACCATAGACTATATTGATATAGCAATAGAAGAGATAGAGAAGAGGAGCAAAAGAATGAGTCTACCTCGAGAAATTCGCTACATTTCAAAGAAAATAGTGAAACCAGCTGAAACCCTCAACAACAGAGAAACTGCTCAAGAAAGAATCAACTTGAGTCCATGGGATCTTAAATTGCTCTCAGCTGAATACAACCAAAAGGGACTTCTTTACCGCGCACCAAAATGCCACTCACCACCTAAAGACGAGGAAACCCCAGTCATCAGTCACTTACTCACCTCTTTGTCTCGCACTCTCGACTACTTCTATCATTTGGCAGGTCGCTTAGCCACCAAAACTTACGAAGACAATACTATCTCCTTCCACATTGATTGCAACAATATGGCAGGAGTAACATTCATCCACGCAGCCTCTGATGTGACAGTCTCCGATATACTAGATCCACCCTATGTACCACAAATTGTTCACTCCTTTTTTCCCCTCAATGGTTTTATCAACTTAGATGGACTGTCACAGCCGTTGCTAGCAGTGCAAGTCACTGAATTGATTGATGGTGTATTTGTAGGGTGCACCATGAACCATGCTATATGTGATGGTACATCCTTATGGCATTTCATGAATTCATGGTCACAGATTTCTCGAAGTTGCAATGATCACATCCTGCGATTCCCCATTGAGAAGCGTTGGTTTCTTAATGATTCTGATTGCCCCATCAGGTTTTCTATGTTCAATAAAGACCAGTTTGTTGCTAATGGATGCACTCTACCACCATTATTGGAGAAAATTTTCAATTTCTCACCACAGAGTTTGGCGAAACTGAAAGCAAAAGCAAATAGAGAACAGGGAACAACCACCATATCTACTTTGCAAGCACTGTTGGGCCATGTGTGGAGAGCAGTAGCTCGTGCAAGGTGTCTTGATTCAAACCAAGAGATTGGTTACGTGTTAGTAATAGGTAACCGAGCGAGATTGAACCCAAAACTGCCTCAAGATTACAATGGAAATTCAATTGATGAAGTGAGAGCAATGACTAAAGCAGGGGAGTTGATCGAGAGAGGTTTGGGATGGGCAAGTTGGCTATTGAACCAGGCTGTTGCTTCGCATGATGATACAACTATAAGAAAGTCTTGGGTGGATTGGATAAAGAAACCCACGTTCATCTGTATAGCTAAAAATATTGGCTATAATTTAATCACAGGGAGTTCTCCCAGGTTCAACATGTATGGGAACGATTTTGGTTGGGGGAGGCCTGTTGCAGTGAGAAGTGGGTGTGGCAACAAAGTAGATGGAGAGATAACTGTGTATCAAGGGGAGACTGAAGGTAGTATTGATGTTGAAGCTTGTCTATTGCCTCAGGCTTTGATGGCTATGGAGGAAGACAAAGAGTTCATGGAACTTGTTACAACTTAAGTAATACCTTTTGTTCACATCATATGAGTTTTTGACGCACTTAGCAGGTTTGCTTATGTTTTGTTCTTAGAGAGAATAAAGGTTTAGAATTGTGAAATTTGATGATTTTGCTCAGTTATGGAGTATGTATTTCTACTGCAATTTTCTAATTCAAGTCAGATAAGTTGTGATGACCACACAGTCCTATTCCATTCAAAGTTGCTCCTAATTGCTAAGCATGTTGAATCTCTTAAGGTCAAACCATATAGCTACCCTACTCAAACAGCATATACATTCTGCCACCCAGCAGGTAATATGTACTGTAAACTTTCATTCGCTACAATCTTCATAAAAAAAAAAAAAAAAGTAGAATGAAAAACTGTCAAATAATAAAAGGTCATATAAAATAATGTAAAAAGGAGGATGAAAACCGAACACCTTTAGAATGTGTTGAAACAACTCGCTTTCGTATATGAAAATAAATGAAATACTAAGATATATAGAACATAACTCTGTCTCTTCTAATTTTTTGAAATAGATAATGAAGATACTTCTCTGTTTAGCATATTGACCATCAATATTTCTCTGTTTAACAAGATAACGAGTTTTTGAGAGAAGTTTTGGACTGTTTTATTTTATAACAAGGACAAACAACTCTCCTGAAGATTGCTTCTACATCATATGGAGAGTTACCTAGTTCGCGACTCAACCAAAGAAACTTATTGTGAATTGCATATGGGGTTATTTTCCATTCATAGATGATAGCAATAGGCCCAGGGGCGGACCCATGATTTTAGTCGAGAGGAGGCGAAATAGAAAATACTTATTAGTTGATAATAATAGTTATCAATGGTGCTTTTCAAAAAAAAAAAAAATAGTTATCAATGGTAAAGCCAATTTTTTTTTCTATCTGAACTAGTAATTAATAAAAAATACAACTATAAAAAATACATTGCATATACTAAATTGGATCCAATGTATTTCAATTTTAAGTCAAAATAAGATCACTATCGATAACCTTAGCAATGAGCAAACGAACATAATAACTAGAATATATAACTAACATCGCAAAATAATTAGGATAAGTATCTAGGTGACGTTAATTTTTTTTTGAAATTTGCAAACCTAATATAATCATAATACAATTTTATAAAAAAAATAGTTTGTATGAGGCCCAAATTTTCTACGAGTTGGCTAATGGTATATATTTTCATTAAATTCTATTTTTTTTTTTTTTGGAAATTGAGCTGGTGTTTATTAAGGATCCCCTAACCTGAAAAAATTGAAGATGTTACATTCTGTTATATTCTATTCATATACTATCTTCATACACATACTATTTTCATTGAATTCTATAGTTATTATTTATATATTAATTTTTAATATTTTTTGTTGGAGGTTTTAAACAATTATAACACTTGTGAAAAACAATTCATTTATTTAATGTTAATAAGTTTTTATTAAACTAAACATTTTTTAATGTTTGCAATTACTAATAAAATTGCATTGAAAATAAAATAAAAATGTATTTAATGAGTATCGAACTCATGTCTTTTACAAAAAAATGATAAAACTACCACCACTATACCAACAAAAATATGTTCAAATATTTGTATAAACAATTATCATAATGTATTTTACATTATATAATTAAATTTTTTAAAATTAAAAAAAATACTAAAGAAAATTAAAAGTTGAGAAAGGATAGCTGCCCCCTCTTACCCCTTATTAAGTCCGCCCATGGCAAAAGCTCCTGGGAATACCTCATTTGAGTTCCCTTAAGTAACAGACTCTATAGATGGACATACAAGTCCAAGGATGCACGACTCTGCCTGCCACAAGCATATCATTAAGTGGTCCTCAAACAAAACTGAAAAAGCAAGAAAACTTAGAAAGTAAGTTTGAATCTCTGATACGTGATATCCTTCGTCACGTGCATTCACTTTACAATCTAAACCTGTAAGCTTTAATTAGTTATATACTTAAATCACTTGTAAATTAAAAAAAAACCCTTACATGTAACTTAAAATTTTTTCATTTTACCCGCATCTAAACCAGCCCCTTGTTATTAGCACTGTGACCACAGTCCTATGATTCCATTCTAAGTTGCTCCTAATTGCTAAGCATGTTGAATCTCTTAAGGTCAGATCATATAGCTAGCCTACTCAAACAACATATACAATCTGCCACCCAGCAGGTAATATGCACTGTAAATTTTTATTTATTTATTTATTTATTTATTATTATTAATTTTAATCCTTTCCACCTCATGTCGCAGGTTGGGTTTGAATCTGTGACGTGTGATTCCATCCACCACAAATCTACCAACTCAAATAGTACACCTTTAGCCATTGTAAATTTTCATTCACTACAATCTTCATTAAAAAAAAAAGTAAAAAAAAGGGTCAAATAATAATATTTTATTTATTTATTTATTAAATCTCCGCTATGGAGAGGCAGCTATAGTATGCCAGACCTTAATTACTTGTCACAAAACAGGATATAATAACAAATTGGTAAGGGAAAAAAAAAAAAAACAGAAATTAGACACATTTATCCTCTAGGCTAACCCAAACCCCTAGATCAAAGCCGGTACTTGCTGTTGCTTTTCCTCATTCTATCAGATCTTCGAAGACATACCTTGAAGTCGTTGTTTATAATCCTCTTTTCGTTAATCGAATCTGGTCTGTCTTGAAACCTGACATTGTGCGTGCTCTATCTTCCTCTTCCGAAGTGACTTCATCCAAAATATCGGTATTGTTGTCCAATTCGTTTTCGCTGTTAGCATTACGAACCAAATAATTAATCTGTTTTATATTCTGAGCTTCAATTACTACGGCGTCCACTAAAGTTTCGTCATCGTCGGCATGCAAACACGTTGAAGAAAGCTGTCCAACTTCATGCGACTGTGCCAGGACTGGCGCACCCTGATTCTTAGTTGAACTAGTACCCTGCTGTCTGATTTTATCCAATGTAGGTAACCCTGAATCCAGCGTACCATGTGCTAACTTATTCCCTGACGCGGAGGAGGTCAATTCAGCCCCTGTTCGCTGAATGTTTCCTGGTGTCTTTAGCACCCTGGGATCGGCAAGAGCTGTCCCCTGTCTCACCCGATGCTGTCCTGTTTCAGCAAGAGGTTGCACCTGCTGCTCCTCTGTTTCAGCTGGATTAAAGCTATTTATTTCACAGTCTGACTTACTGCCTTCTTGTGTGTTGTTTGAGCAGCTATCCCTCACAAAAGGAACGAACCACAGCAGAGCTGCAGTCGCAGAACCTTGTTCCAATTTAATTGCATCACAAGTTTGGTTACCTTCAACATCATCCCTATTTTGCTTCAACATAGTTATTTTGATTTCGCTCATTGTGTAGCCGGCACCTCTTAACACATCTTGTGTGTTTTTCATTGCAGTGTTACTTACTTTGGTATTGTGGCCCTCGTTCTGGCACTCATGTTTGGATTTTATTACTTCAACATCATCACCCTCCCCAATGTCGTCCGAAGTTTCTTCTGCGAGGACCCCATATTGGTTTGATGAAAGCACATTATCAAATTCATTTCCCTTTGTTCTCTCCTTGGTTTCGTTGGCAATAGCACTATTAACCTCGATTCCTTGAGAATTTTTAGCTCCGCTAGTTCCTATATTTCCATTAGTTTTCGTCGCTTTTTTGGCCACAGGGACATACATTTGCTTTGGCACATGTTGGTTTTGCTTCTCTTCACCCGGAGTTTGTTTTAGCTTGGCCTTGTCTAGTGATTTAAATTCTTTATAGGGTTCTTCAGCAGATGTAGGTTGATCCCGCTTCTTTCCAACCAATTTTCTACAGTAATCCTTCTTATGCCCAATTAGGGAGCAATGGTCACAATATTTGAATCCTGGATATTCAAGTTTTTGCCAATAACCTCCATATTTGGGGCTCTCAAGCCATATCTTGTGTGGGAGAGGTTTAGAGACTTCCATCTCAACACACATTCGTGCGACCTTTGGGCGAGCAAAGTATCTTGTGCCATCATCTATCCGAAGAAAGTTACCGAAGGAATCTCCAATCGCCTTCATGATTGCCGGGAGAAAAAAGGCGAAAGGAAGATTAGGGAGTTCTACCCATAATGGTGCCAACTCCGGATCCGCCCTTAGGTTAAAACCTGGATGCCAACGAAACATTTTATATCTAACTCCCCGAATCGTAAAAGAGTCATTTGATAACACTTTCTTGACTTCATCTTCAGATTGTAAATAAACCATCACATGTCTAGGATCAATGAGACCCATTATGAACTCACCGGATATCCCCCAAGATCGATGAATGGAATCTTTTATCGAATCTAGCGACAGTCTGAAACTTGAGAATTTCATAACAACAATATGATTAGAGACATGGGACTCACCTCTTGCGACATCCGAATTGGATAGCCTCAAAGCCGGATTTCCGTCTTTCCTAAAGGTCGTGGACTCCGTCGGCTTATCGTCAAGGTCATCTTTCATCGCTTTCCCAAGAACTTGTGCAAAGGAGCACCGAGAAGAACCATCATCCTCCTGGCCAGCCGCAGGGACAGCCCCCTTGGCTGGCAGTGTCGCCTTCATGGAAAGCCTACCTATGCCTAATGACTATATCGACTCCCTGGATGAACAACAGAGTTGAAGATGCCAAACCAACAGATCCAGCCAGCCCCTTTGCTTGCCAAGACAACTACGTTCAGGAACCAGCAACTCGAAATGGTTCAGCCAGAACTGCTTCGGCCAAGCAAGAGGCGTCTGGTCGACCTAGGGGGCGACGGCGGCTGAAGGGTTTGTTTTATCAAACGGCTGAGATATGCTCCTAAGATCCTGGAACGGTTCTGATTGAAGGGATTCAATACTGAAAAAAGGTTCCAGTGTTGCCCCTGAAATCGCCCCTAAGCAGAGAGCACCGTACTTAATTTCCAATGTCGTCAAATAATAACAGGTCATATAAAATAATGTAAAAAGGAGAATGAAAACCTCAATATTCCTGCAACGAGTTCTTGAGAGAAGTTTTGGACTGTTTTATTTATAACAAAGACAAACAACTCTGCTGAAGACGGTTTCAACATCATATATAGAGAGTGACCCAGTTCATGACTCAATCCAAGAAACTTATATATAATTCTCAATCTCTTTTTTATACCAAGAGCTCTCTTGGCTGAAATACATTATGCATCACAGAATACAGATTGCATGATAGCATATAGATACCAGGGAAGCCATAAAAGCTATTCGTTCCAAACCCAAGGCAACCCTAAACTTTTTTATATATCTAACTTGTCACTGTCTCTTCTAGGTGTTGAATTGTTTAAATTGCTAAAAACCTCAATGATGCATAACAGTATTTATTGCTATATATCAGAGGTGTGTGATAAGTCACATGACACCTTCAACAAGGTTATGATTAAACAAATGAACAAAAAATTACTCAGGTAGTTTACTAATAGCAAGTGGCTTTGTGGCTGTTGAAACATGGATACAAGTTGATGTTTAATATGAACAGTCATCCGAATCAAGGAGACGTAATAACTTGCGTCAATTTTTTAACTGTTGTCTAAGGACTTCCCATTGTCTTCCATAGCTGGAATGCAAATTTCAGGATAGAAAATTGGTGGTCCTCAAGATTGTATTAAGGATAGTGACAATTTGATATTGATACTTAGTGTTCATGAACAATGTTAGTGAATCGTATTGTAAGTCGTAACGTGTAAGATTTAAATTTAATCGTAAATCGTAAAATTTATTAATAATACTATATATATATATTTTGTTAAATATATATATTATAATGGAATTAATTCAATATATTTTTTTGTTATATATTATATATTAATAATACTATATATATTATATGTTATATAAATTCTTTTCATGCAAATAATTATTCAAACAACTTTTCCTTCGTACTTGTTTCTTGTGCTATTTTTTTCTATGGGCAAACAAATTATCAACAGTGAGAGTTTAGTAATGCAGACAGGTGTTTGGTTTTCTTTTTGCATTGAGCAATTCTAGATGTCGAGGGTTTGGGCGAGGGAAGTGCGTCGCACGCGAGCAGCTGACGTGGTGAAAAAAAAAAAAAAAAAAGATTTGCGAGGGAAATGAAAATTTTGGGCGAGAAGAAGAGGGAATGGAAGCTCGAAACCTCATTCATTCCCTCTCTCGCTCCCTCTGTCTCTCGCTCCCTCTCCCTCTCCCTCTCCCCATTTTCGACAGATTCGACCTCCCTCTCTTCTCTTCAAATCAAACTCTCTCTTCTCCCTCGACCCCTCCCTCGACTCCTTTCTCAATCTCTTCCACAAACCCTAGACCTAGCAAAGCTCCCTCGAAAGAGGAAGAAGAATGAAGGAAGAAGAAGAAGTGAAGATTGAGAAAAAGAGCAAAACAGGTTGATTTTTCTTCTTCTTCTTTCAGATCTTTTCAAAGCAAAACAGGTTGATCTTTTCAGATCTGTTCATCTTCTTCTTCTTTCTGATCCCCTCTTGTTTTTTCAGATCTCTTCTTCTTCTTCCATTTTTTTTCTTCTTTCGGCAGAGCAAAACAAGTTGATCTTTTTTTTTTTTTTTTTTTTTGATTTCGTGGGTATACGCAGAGAAGAAGAACTGAAGAAGAAAGGGGAAGAAGAACCAAAGAAAAAAGAAGAAGCAGATCAAGATGGCTCTCCCTTTTCCTACCTTCCTTCAAACCAAATCAAAGGTATGTTGTATCTCTTCTTCTTCTTTTTTGTTTCAGATCTCTTCTTCCCTTTTTTAGTGTTTTTTTCGGTAAAATTTAGCCATCACGAGCCATGTTCTGTGGGTATACCGTATGCATGCTCTGTGGGTATAGCATATCTGATTTCTGATGTTGAAAATTCTTTATTTCAGATCTCTTTTTCTTCCTTTTTTTCTGGGTTTTTTTTATGTAATTTGAGTATGAGCCATGTTGCCTAACTTACAAGCTTGACTCTGTTTTTTTTTAGATAATCTTCCCTTTTTTCTGTGGTTTTTTTTTATGTAATTTGGGTGGTAGGCTTATATAAGGTGGTTTGGGAGTGATTTAGAAGTCTGGGTGTTGTTCATAATTGAGTTTTACAACAGTTTTGAGGTCTGGGTATCTCTGATTTTGATAGAAAAGTGTGGGATTTAGGATCATTTTAGTGAAATTCAGGGAAAGTTGGGTTTTTTTTTTGTGATGCAAATGAAGTAGATCTGGGAGACATTTTTTGTGTGAATCTTACAAAGAGTTAGAAGATTCTTGTTGAATTTCCCCGGTTTTGGATTTTTTACATTTTTATTTTTTTTGTGTTTTTTCATTATAAAGGGGTTAGTGGTGATTTGGTTTTTTATTCCCGTGAGAAGTTTTAATGACAAGAAAGGCATTATTGAGGAAGTTCATCAGTTGAATGTTCAACTATACTTGTGAATGAATCAACTTTAATTCATTCAATTATATTTATTGTGTTTTGAGTTTCTTATTTAAGGTGAAGTGAAGGAGGGGTTCATCTTATTGTTCATGCATTTCGGGTCCGGCTAGATAGTTCCCTTTCCTTCATCGTCTGATAGTTCTCACACTCACAGTGAGTAGTGAGAACAAAGTATGTTGTAGATCATAGAAGTGAGGAGTCCTTGGAAAATAGTGGTATGGGAAAGAAGAAGAGAAAGAAGAAGAATCATGTTTTCCTCCCAAATTTGGTTTCTCTTTTTTCACCATTTTCCATGAGATATTTTTCTTGAAAACCAGACAGCTATAAATTGAATAATCAGCTTACCTTACTAGGTGTGCTCATTTATATAGAAGGCAGTATGAAGCAGATGTTCTAAAACATTCAATCAATTTTACATTCTTTCATTACATTCACTAGCATATCAACTAACAAACATAAGTCTGCTACCTTGACCAATTGTTGCAAGAATGACATATGAGAATAGCATTGACAAGATATATCTTTATCTGTTGAGTACTTGAAAACCAATCAAGCTTCTGCTACCATGAAAAGATGGTTGAGGCCTGAGGTAAGATGTTCTCCTCATTGGGTATTCATATATCTAGCTTGGTTGTGTTGTTTGATTGACTGTTTGTGTGTTTGATGAACGTGCTTATAGTTTTCGATATTCTTTTGACAACCTTTGTACATTGTTGAACATTAGAATCTTTTTATTTTTTATTTTTTTATACCCCTTTGATGCTTCTTGTTATTTGTTAAGTTCTAGATCTATGTACAAATAACAATTTTAACAGTATGATATTTTCTTGGTTTCGAAGATCATTTTCATTCTAACTATTGGGTTTCAAAGATCAGTTTCATTCTAACTAGCACATAATTTTAGTAATTGGTTACCTTTGTTTTTGATAGGTTTGTGATTTGCACATCTTTTGTAGACATGGTTGGATACAATTATTAACGACATAGGTGTTGTGATTAACCCAAATTTTTTTGTTTAATACTTGTGTTTGTGCATTGATTTTTAATTGATTCTCAATGGGAAAGTGAAAGTGAAAGAGTTTACCTTATGAGTTTTGTGGCTTCCTTCATCTGTTTGGGTTGCTCAAGAAATTAAGGAATAAGTTACATAACGTTGCTGGGTCTACTCTTTGATGATATATAGGTATACCCGATCTTTGCTGTGGTCGGGACAGTTGTAGGCATTTGCGGCATGCAACTCATTCGGAATATTACCACCAACCCTGAAGTGAGGTACTTGTTCTTTCCTTTGTTTTCTATGTGGAATAGTGTAATGTGAAACACAGACAACAATATCTGAAGTTAAGATTTTATTTATTTATTCTTATTTTTTCCCTAATGAAATTTGAATCGTTTTTATACCCATGCTTCACTAAACAAGTTTCATTGTTGTTTTGTTTCGAATTAATCTGCTTGACATAGATAGGACACCCGCAAAAATTCACATTTCAGTAATTTATATTCCCACAGTCTACAGATAGATAGATAGTTTCTACTGGTTCTTAAATTCATGATAAATTTCTGTGAATGTTCTATCTATAGTGGGGATAAGAGAGAAAAAAAAATCATGTGATTTGCAAACCGCAACGTGGGTGAAATGGTGACACCAGTAAAAATGAGTCAATTTCAACAAAGTGAATGGATCCATACCTCCGTTTAACTCTGCAGTTACTTTTGTTTATGAACAAAATGCTAGTTCGGTATGGTAATATGACACAAAGCCTTTGCAGTACTACTTTAATAAGTATTTGCAATATATGTTGTTAGCATATAGAATTAGCGAAAGATAGATGCAACAGGGAAGAAGATTCAAAACAAGATTTGTTGATTCAATTTTGATTTGGTTTCAGGGTTACAAAAGAGAACAGAATGGCTGGAATTCTCGACAACCATGCTGAGGGTGAGAAGTATGCTGTTCACGGAGTCAGGAAATACATTCAGGGCAGAGCCCCTGAGATCATGCCATCTCTGAACAAGTTCTTTTCAGATCCCAACTAAACGATGCCTGCAATTCGTCATTCGGAGTATGCTGCATTGCTAGGCTTATAGAAACATCTCATTATTGTTAGTTGATGAATGCTTTAAACTTCATTAAAAGTTTACATTTATAAATTTGTGATTCTAGACTTCATTAAAAGGTACATTCTTGATCACAATTTTCCCCCTCGGTGTACTAGTACTTGCCTGTGATGTTTAGTTTGCCTTTTTTTTTCCGCAATAATGCTCATGGATTATGGGGAAGCCCATAAATTGTTGATCTAGTAACTATGAAGTATTTTGAAGTTAATCTTAGTGAGGATGTTATATTACTCGTAAGTCTAGTTGTTTTATTTGCAAGGGCTTTTGCAACGGTGTCTTTGTGGCATTTTTTCTAGTATCATTGATGTAAATTGAACTTCCATTGCCTATGGGGCTTGACTAGATTTACATCATATTTCACCTTGGGTATGTCCACAGCAATCCCCTCTGTGAATTCATGGCTTAGTTTGTACCGAGCAGCTGATACAAACAAAGATTTAACCCACATATCTGCTTCCACTTGATGTATGAAAACATTGTCCTTCTATAACTTTGAGCTTGTAGAAAGATCAACAATTTATACAAAATACGTGCTCCACGTCTGTGTAAGCCGACTATTCATATATCATTTGTAGCTCTCCACAGAGCTCAAGATACTCTCTTTCACAACAGTCACAAGACTGCTTAAAAGACAACAAATTTACAATTGTCGATTCTATTGACCAAGAATAGCTAAATGTTCCAGTTTGTATCATATAAAAGGTAAGAGGTGACTGTGTAGTTAATGTTAAACTTGTAAACAATTTTGTTTCTCGCTGTTGCTGTCATGCTATTGTGGCCGTTGGTATTTTGTTCTTTTTGTTACTTCTTGAATAAAAATAAGTTGATGCATGGTATCCACCCTTGGCCTTTCAGTTTGGATCCATATGATGATTGCTCTGGGATGTTCTATTTAAGAACTCCATAACCAACTTTGAGAATGCTGATGAGTAATCCTTCAGTAATTCAGTTGGGGAGTTGTACTCAAGAACTTGACCTGTTGGAGGTAAGAAAATGGATACTTATCATTATTTTTATACAAATTCATAATCGGACACAATAGGATATATTATCAATAAGAAGTTCCTTGAGCATACCTTCATCAAGCACCATAACTAAGTCATTGTCAATCACTGTAGGTATTCGATGGGCCACTGTGGCGGTGTCCACCGAAGCAGTTGCCTCATCCAACACCAAAACCTTCCTCCTGTTTAGCAATACTCTTGCCAGGCACACCAATTGCCTTTGTCCCATGCTCCAATTTTCTCCATCTTCTGCAACTGCATAAACAAAGAAGGAAAAACTTAAAGGCTGTCACACATTACAAAATTTACTACATGGTAGTTGCAATTACACATTCTTAATTTTTAAGCTTTTACTTTTTATATCTATATTTACGTACCTGGAGCATCAAGAAGCCGCTGATCTTGTCTCACGATCTCTCCAAGATGACACTTGTTTAGAACCTGAAACCTTAGTCTTTCAGTTTAAAATGGAATTTAGTTCAAATAATTGAAACAACAGCATTAGTAGTTCGCTAGTTCTTTACCTGCCATATGTCTATGTCAGAGTGTTGATTTAGAGGATCCAAATTAGTTCTCATAGTTCCTTGAAAGAGTGTCGGGTCTTGTGGTATTATACTCAATCTAGATCTCAAATCTTGCAACCCCATCTTACAAATATCTACTCCATCAATCCATATCCATCCTTTTGAGGGCTCAACCACCCTGAACAGAGCTTGGATGAGAGTGGACTTGCCACTACCTGTCCTGCCCACAACGCCAATCTTCTTCTTCCCAGGGAACGTGCAAGTGACTCCTCTGAGAACCATGGGAAGCGAAGGGCTGTACTGAACATGGAGATTGTCAATCTCTATGGTTCCGTTTCTAGGCCAATCAGGATTTGGTCTATGCCCTTCAATCACCAATGGAGCTTCACTCGGAATGTTAGAGAACTGAAGAATTCTCTCTACTGAGATCATCTTGTTTTCAACATTGCAGAGATTCCATATTACCCAAGCCTGTAGAACATTAAGGTTTAGACCATATGTAGCCACCAGTCCTGCCAAGCCTGCAATTACATTCCTCAACTCCATTAGTTTGCAAGGATTTGTAAAAAAAAAAATTGATTTAGGAGGCAGAAATTTAAAGATAATGCATGCTAAACAGAAGTAACAAGAACAATATGAAACACAAATTTCATCATATAATCAAACATATTACATTACATATAATTGCATCATTCGCCCAAGAGCTTTCTCATTCTGACAGTTTTGATTGGTTTTCAAGTACTCAACAGATAAAGATATATCTTGTCAATGCTATTCTCATATGTCATTCTTGCAACAATTGGTCAAGGTAGCAGACTTATGTTTGTTAGTTGATATGCTAGTGAATGTAATGAAAGAATGTAAAATTGATTGAATGTTTTAGAACATCTGCTTCATACTGCCTTCTATATAAATGAGCACACCTAGTAAGGTAAGCTGATTATTCAATTTATAGCTGTCTGGTTTTCAAGAAAAATATCTCATGGAAAATGGTGAAAAAAGAGAAACCAAATTTGGGAGGAAAACATGATTCTTCTTCTTTCTCTTCTTCTTTCCCATACCACTATTTTCCAAGGACTCCTCACTTCTATGATCTACAACATACTTTGTTCTCACTACTCACTGTGAGTGTGAGAACTATCAGACGATGAAGGAAAGGGAACTATCTAGCCGGACCCGAAATGCATGAACAATAAGATGAACCCCTCCTTCACTTCACCTTAAATAAGAAACTCAAAACACAATAAATATAATTGAATGAATTAAAGTTGATTCATTCACAAGTATAGTTGAACATTCAACTGATGAACTTCCTCAATAATGCCTTTCTTGTCATTAAAACTTCTCACGGGAATAAAAAACCAAATCACCACTAACCCCTTTATAATGAAAAAACACAAAAAAAATAAAAATGTAAAAAATCCAAAACCGGGGAAATTCAACAAGAATCTTCTAACTCTTTGTAAGATTCACACAAAAAATGTCTCCCAGATCTATCTCATTTGCATCACAAAAAAAAAACCCAACTTTCCCTGAATTTCACTAAAATGATCCTAAATCCCACACTTTTCTATCAAAATCAGAGATACCCAGACCTCAAAACTGTTGTAAAACTCAATTATGAACAACACCCAGACTTCTAAATCACTCCCAAACCACCTTATATAAGCCTACCACCCAAATTACATAAAAAAAAAACCACAGAAAAAAAGGGAAGATTATCTAAAAAAAAACAGAGTCAAGCTTGTAAGTTAGGCAACATGGCTCATACTCAAATTACATAAAAAAAACCCAGAAAAAAAGGAAGAAAAAGAGATCTGAAATAAAGAATTTTCAACATCAGAAATCAGATATGCTATACCCACAGAGCATGCATACGTTATACCCACAGAACATGGCTCGTGATGGCTAAATTTTACCGAAAAAAACACTAAAAAAAGGAAGAAGAGATCTGAAACAAAAAAGAAGAAGAAGAGATACAACATACCTTTGATTTGGTTTGAAGGAAGGTAGGAAAAGGGAGAGCCATCTTGATCTGCTTCTTCTTTTTTCTTTGGTTCTTCTTCCCCTTTCTTCTTCAGTTCTTCTTCTCTGCGTATACCCACGAAATCAAAAAAAAAAAAAAAAAAAAAAAAGATCAACTTGTTTTGCTCTGCCGAAAGAAGAAAAAAAATGGAAGAAGAAGAAGAGATCTGAAAAAACAAGAGGGGATCAGAAAGAAGAAGAAGATGAACAGATCTGAAAAGATCAACCTGTTTTGCTTTTAAAAGATCTGAAAGAAGAAGAAGAAAAATCAACCTGTTTTGCTCTTTTTCTCAATCTTCACTTCTTCTTCTTCCTTCATTCTTCTTCCTCTTTCGAGGGAGCTTTGCTAGGTCTAGGGTTTGTGGAAGAGATTGAGAAAGGAGTCGAGGGAGGGGTCGAGGGAGAAGAGAGAGTTTGATTTGAAGAGAAGAGAGGGAGGTCGAATCTGTCGAAAATGGGGAGAGGGAGAGGGAGAGGGAGCGAGAGACAGAGGGAGCGAGAGAGGGAATGAATGAGGTTTCGAGCTTCCATTCCCTCTTCTTCTAGCCCAAAATTTTCATTTCCCTCGCAAATCTTTTTTTTTTTTTTTTCACCACGTCAGCTGCTCGCGTGCGACGCACTTCCCTCGCCCAAAACCTCGCCCAAACCCTCGACATCTAGAATTGCTCTTTTGCATTTTCTAACAACTTAATTTAAAAGCTTATTTAATACTCTCTCTTTCATGTCTCATCTAGTCCCTATCTATCTCTAACCCTAGTTGGTCAAAAAGCAACCCTAGCCCTAGCTAGATGTTAATTTACACAAAATATTGGGAATGGAAAAGAAAACCATGCTTTCTTGGTTTTTGTTGGTCTTGGATGGGACACAAAAGAGGGGCTTACGAATAAATTATATTTTTTTAAGAATTTAAGGCTAATAATACCTCACTTTGATAAAGAAAATATTATACACAAACAAAACTCTCTCAACTCTCTACTCTCACTTTCTCATCTCTTCCCTTCTGGACAAAGCAAGCAACCATCGATCTCATCGATGAGATCTATCGGCCTGTGGATAAACAAATCAACAAAAGTGCATCACGATGAGTTTTCATCGTGAACCAGTGAAAGTAATTCTCTGTTGGAGACAACAATCGATGAGATCTATAGCGTGGGGTGTAAATCGATTCCCTTCTAGAAGGAAAAGTCGATTAGACGGGTATTTCTCCATCTTTTCTCTGTTCTTCCCCCTTCTTTTCTTGATGTTTTTTTATTATGTATTCATCTTCAACACAATCGGACGATTTGTAACAATCGCGATTTGGCGTTTTACTTCTTAAATCGGAGGTGATTTGCTCTAATTTGGGAGAATCACGATTTAATCAGTGATTCAAATTGATGGTGTACCGATTCGAGTCAAATCGGCGATTTGACTCGCAATTTAGAACGATTCGTATAACACTGTTCATGAATACAACAATGTAACTAACCAGATAATGCTCCCACCGACCATCCTAAAGAAAAAAGAAACATAAAATTTCAAATCTTCAAAGATTCTTAGCAGGGCATGATTGTTGAGCCTTGGATAAGGGCATAAGGAGAGTTGAAGGGTTCAAACACTCTTATTTCTCTACATATACCTCCTGGAACCGAAGCCAATCAAAAGAGAGATAGAGGCCATTTAACAGAAAGAGAAAGAATGAATTCAGCTGAGGTTCGCTATATTACAAGGAAAACAGTGAAACCAACTGCAACTCTTGACAACCCCGAAAAAACTCAGAGAATTCACTTAACTCCATGGGACCTTAGATTGCTCACAGCCGAATACCATCAAGGGGGTCACCTCTACATCAAACCCCAAAACTACTCACCACTGGCATTCGTCAAGCATCTGCTTAATTCACTGGCTCACACTCTGGACTACTTTTATCCCTTGGCAGGTCGCTTAGCCACCCAAACTCACCAGGATGATAAAACTATCTCCTTCTTCATCGATTGTAATATGGCAGGAGCAGAGTTCATTCATGCAGCCGCTGATGTATCGGTCTCTGATGTATTGGGTCCACTCTATGTACCAGAGATCATTCACTCGTTTTTTCCTCTCAATGGTGTGATCAACTTAGATGGACAATCACAACCGTTGCTTTCAGTGCAAGTCACTGAGCTAATGGATGGTGTATTTATAGGATGCAGCATGAACCATGTAGTCTGTGATGGTACATCTTTTTCGCATTTCATGAACTCGTGGTCTCAACTTTCTAGATCCTTCAGTCACAACCCACAATCTCCTGTTTTCAAGCGTTGGTTTCTTAACCATTCTTATTGCCCGGTTTGGCTTTCTCCATTGAATGATGACCAACTTGTTGCAAGATACACTCCTCCATTACTGTTAGAGAGATTCTTCCACTTCTCACCACAAAGTTTGGCGAAATTAAAAGCTATAGCAAATGCAGAACAAGAAACAACTACAATATCTTCTCTTCAATCACTGTTGGGTCACGTGTGGAGAGCTGTAACACGTGCAAGGTGTCTTGGTTGGAACCAAGAAGTTAATTATGTGTTAGTGATAGGTAACCGGGGGAGGCTGAACCCCAAATTGCCTGAAGGGTACTTTGGAAACTCACTTCAAAGAGCGACAGCAACAGCTAAAGCTGGGGAGTTGATTGAGAAGGGATTGGGATGGGCTGCTTGGCTGTTGAACCAGGCAGTTGCTGCCCAAGATGACGCGCTGATAAGAAAAACCTTGGAGGATTGGCTTAAGAAACCTGTGTTTGTTTCTCGAGCTAAAGATTTTGGCCATAGTTTAATCACCAAGAGTTCTCCCAGGTTTAACATGTATGGAAATGATTTTGGTTGGGGGCGACCAATTGCATCTCGAACTGGGTTTGCTGACAAGGCTGACGGAGTTATAACAGTTTACCCGGGGCAGGTTGAAGGAAGTGTGGATGTTGAAGTTTGTCTTTTACCTCAGACATTAATGGTTATGGGAGGTGATAAAGAGTTCATGGAATTTGTTACTGTGTTCCCTTTTGTTTATCGGAAATCAAGTAATTTGTAAACTTTCCTTGGAGTGTCTAGTAGGATTTTTTTTTTTTTTTTTAATTCCGCCTAAGCAAGTAGTTTTTTTTTTCTATATCACCTAATGAGAGGTGTTGTAAGAGCAAAAATTCTAGGGGCCTGGGTCCATGGCCTGGTTTTCACGCCTGAAGGGCGAAAATACATTTTTGCCTCTCTTCTGTAAAAGTGTTTTGTGATTGTATCTTTAGAGAAGAGGAGCAAAAATGTATTTTTGCCTCCAGGCGTGAAAACCAAGCTATGGACCCAAGCCCCCTAGAAGTGCTGATTGTAAGAATCAGGTGTCGTTTATTTTGTGTTCCTATTAGAAACAGTTCCAATTCCAAAGTGGCAATTAAAGTTGAGGTGTTTAGTTTGACTTCTAATCAGAAAAAGATGTTATGAGAAGGCTTTAAATTCAAAACGATTAAGCAAGCAAGGAGCCAAATAGGGGCAAGTGGGGGCACATGCCCCCATTGACTCTTTTGAAAAATATTTCAAATAATTTTTACCCCTAATTTTATATATAATTTTGATTTGCCCCCATGGAGATCTTCTCTCTTCTCTGCCAAACCCTCTCATCAAACCCCAAATCTCAACAACAATTCAAATCCCCCATATTTTAGGTTTGTGTGTATAGTTGTTGAGTTTGCTAATTTGGGTGAGTAGGTGATTGCCCAAGCATCAACAACATGGGAATTTGAAGCTCAACAAAAGGTTTTTTATTGGACTTCTATAATTTTTGCCGTAAGTTCTTCATACCCATTGTAGCAAATTTGAGATCCCAATTTCTTCCTTTATTTTTGCATTTATGGGGTTTCCAAATAAGCCCCATTTTGGAATTGCCCTACACAATCTTTACTGGTTGAGCTTAGCTGGAGGCATAGATTCTCTTTCCACACCCATGAAGATATTTATGTTGGCTTGCTATTTTATCAAGTAGTCTGATGATTTTTTTCTCTGAATCTAGGTTTCTCCTGTTTTTGTTCTAGAGGTCCCATGATCTATTCAGTCACACAAAGTTTTTTTTTGCCCATACCCATTTGATAACATATTGAAGGATGCTTTTCAGAGAAATGATCGACTTACCATTGAGATCGTCAATAACAATACAATACCATTTTGAAACTTCTAACAGTAGCAACAATTGGGTCAAGTTTTTGTAGAAAATGGATAATCTAGATTGTTTCAAACATCAATTTATCTTTAAAATGAAATTCATCCTCACTTTACAGGTGTGATCAAAAGTTTGAAGTATATTAATGTCCAACATATTGCATATGTTTATTCATTCAAAGATTTTTATGGAAGAATCAATTTATCTTATTGTGGTTTGAACCAAAGCTCAAATTCATATGTGATATCTGAAATTGTTGTATGGTAGTTATCTTCAATGTTCCAGTTCTTCAACAAATTGTTCGCGGTTCTTATGGGAAGATCCACTTTTACCAGTACTTGTTCTAATGACATCTCTAAGCTTTAGAGAGTTTGCTCGTATTCCTTCATCTCCTAGAAGTTGATCAGCCTTCGTTCTTATCTTATCACTTGTGACAATTCCCTCTTCATAAGCGTTTACACCCAAACTAACATCAGTGATGCAGATCCCATTAGAGAACTGATCGGAGAAACAGGGCCATGAACCCATGATACAAACGGAACACCCATGCTCACTCTATCCATCGTTGAGTTTCAACCACAATGAGATATAAACATGCAACAAAATGATGAGCCAATACTCTATGTTGAGGTGCCCAACTTGCCATATTTCCAATGTGAAAAATGTCTAAAACAAATTTTGTTAAAGTAATTAATTATTATATTATTAACTATGACTCATCACTCCGCCCCTTCAACAAATATCCTGACTCCGTCACTGGCAAACAGACTGTAGAATGCTAATCACCAATTACACTGTGCATATAAAGCACAAGGTACATGCACAAATCATCGCATCTTAAACAAGTTTTCAGATTCGATAGAAAAACTCAACAGCACTCACACTACAATAGTGTCATGTTCATTTTCCTAAGTCATTTTAGGAAAATTCATCCATTGAATATGGGTGCAAATAATGGTAGACTCCATTTGAATAAGACAGATCCGAAAAGTGGTGCCCAAAACAAATGACAGACCCTAACTTAAGTTAGTAAAATTTGGTTGACTAAAATAAATAAAAGATGCCACTTCTAACCCTCATCTTCTCCTAGCTCCATCTTTTTCCTCCATTAAACATTTCTCAAACTCTTTCTTCTTTCCCCTACTGTCATCTTTTCCTTAATTACTTCCTCCATTAAACCTTAACCATGTTTTCTCAAAGCTCTCTCCATCTTCTTCCCCAACTCTCATATTCCCTCTTATCCATTTTCTCCATTTAACCATTGCTCTCACTCTCTCTTCCCTCAACTCTCCCTCAAAGGCTTTAATGGTCATGGATATTGTTGGACTGATTGAGGTCAGTGTTCTAAAAAATGTTAGGCGGTAGGTGGGCAGTGAGCAGGGACTAGAGCCAAAGGCCTAGGCAGTTTATTTTTTGTATTATAATTTATAAAAGTTAAGCATAATAACATATCAATTACTTATAATTTAATGCCCAGATACAAATGAAAATGCATAAACATGAAAATTTAAGCATAATAGCATACAGTTCATTGAAAAAAAACTACTTGAAAAAAAACTTAAGCTTAAATTCATAATAGCATAACAAGACAATAACAATTCACAAGATATCATATCACTGTTATTTTTAATTTACTGTGCTATTAGGTGCATTGTTTGTTTCATTTTGGAGTCTAGAAATCAGGTCATTTTTTAGAAGATTTATTTCAAATGTTTTTGTTTATAGATGAGGTGAAAAAAATTGCAATACAAGCACATTCATTGTCTAAGCGATGAAAAGGGTTAAATGGGGATTAAAGTCTCAATGTACCTACTTCAAATAGCACTGAGAAAATTGTCGACAGTAATGACGGTGATGCCAGCTCTGTTAGTGGCTCAATGTAAGAGTTTCATCAAATTATTTCATTCAAAAACTCACTGAGGAATAAACCCACTGAGAGGAACTGAGGAAGACCTCACTGGGTGATGCCGGAGAGAGGAAGACGCAACATGCAAATACTATTCTTCTTCTCCCACATCTTATTTCTTCTTCTACTCTATTTTTTTTCTTCTTCAAATGTTGTAACTAAGCCCGAGGTTGAATGGGAGAGAGGAAGAACTCACTGAGAGGAACTGGGGAAGACCTCACTGGGTGATGCCAAAGAGAAGAAGACGCAACACGCAAGTACTTTTTTTTTAAAAAATTTCTTCTTCAAATGTTATAACCGAGCCCTAGATTGAATGGGATAAAGGAAGACCTCACTAGGTGTTATTTTCACTCAATTACGCACTATTTGTATTTGCCCAAAGAAATAACCCGCCCAGTTGCTAGCCAATTAGCCTAAAATCTGGGCGGCTCTCATATTCCTAGGTCATTTTTTAGAACACTAATCGTGTGGTATCTTTCCGAGTTCCTTAAGAGTGTTTAGTGACAACCATGAACGGAATCCAAATCAAAGCTTGTTGCTAGTTCCTACGGTTGGATCAAACCATGATTTTGAACGTTACATAGTTAGTTTGATCATGAAACTAGGATTCATGCAGTTTGGGCTAATCGGGTGAGCTGCAACAACTTTTAAAAAAATTTGCTTTTTGAAAAAGTTATTGTAGCTACACGATTAACTCAGTTTGGCCTAATCGTGACTTTGGAAATTTTATGCTTCGCCTAATCATGAAACTTGAATTCTCAGTTTGCACCAACCATGATAACACATCGGGTAATTTTCACACACGTACACAGCTTCAATAGTAGTACTACAGCTTGAAGAAAAAAATAATGAAAATAAAAAAAAAATGAAGAAAACACCCCAAAGTACTAGATCGACTTGAAACTAAGTGAACAAATTATTTTATTACTCGGTCAAATCTGCATAAACAACGTACACTGAGGTAGATAAAAAATTTCACCAAGTATAATTTGAACAAGGATACATATTTCATTACTCAAATCCGATATTTAACTAAGGCAAGCACAATTTGTGATTAACTATAGAGTACCTCATCTTTTTCATTCCACCTGAAAGGCGTGGATGTCACACACAATAAAGACAAAAATAGAAACTGAAAAAGAGATCGCAAACAACTATACGTCTTGATTTTCACTCACTATCTGGGTAAACTAATTAGGGGTGTTAATCGGTTAGGTCGGTTCAAAACTGGACCAAAACCGAACCAACTAGAGATTTGGTTTTCGGTTCGGTTTCTGCATTCTTTAAAAAAAAACTATCGGAACCGAACCGGTTAGGTTTGGTTTCAATTTTCCTATTTTTTTTTTTTGCTCCTCTTACTTCCACCGCCTCTTTCACCTTCAGAATATGAAGTTTAGATCAGTAGCATTTGCCTTTCTCTCTCACACAGTGCTCAAAGTGATTTTTTCTTATATATGTTTCAGATCCATGGGTTTGTTCTTACTTTTCAAAGAAAGCTTAGAGAGCATGGGACCCAAGGGTCTGTTCATTGTGTTATTATTCTCATTTGATCGAGGTTGTTGTGTGTGGTGCGAGAAAGGCATAGGGGCAATTGATTGCTGTGGCAATGTGGTGAGAAAGGGGGCAACCGGTGAGAGAAAGAGACGAAGAGAAGAGAGGGGGGGGGGCAATCGATAGGGAGAGATTGTTTTTCTTCTTTCACTATTTGCTTGTTGTACAAAGACGAAGAGAAGAGAATAGCTCTAAGGAAGAGATGAGGGGCTGCAAAGGTGAAAATAAGGGAAAAATGAGGGGTGGAAGAATGGGTGGTCTAGTTTGATTTGTCATTAATGTTGACCCAAAGAAGGAAATAAGGAAATTTTAATCAATTATTGACTATGCATCATTACTTTCTGATGCAGTCGATTTCTGCTCTCCTGTTTTGCCTTTACCTAAACCTGCACAGGGAACATACGTGAGACAATGACTACTGTGTGGTGGACAATGGCATCTCGATGCTTAACTTAGATAAGGCTTAAGAGAGGCTTAAAGCTGTAAATTGGGTTTTTGTAGTGTACCTTGTTCATCAACCTTATCTCCCTTTTATAGTGTGAAAGTCCTTGCTCGGCTCGGCCTTTGGAAGCATAGTTTAGGGAAATAGATCTTGCTAGAGATCATTTCCTTGTTGACAGCTGTCCATGTAGAGATGTTTTCCTACACGACTTGTGTTTCTAGATATGCAGGAGAGGTTTCTTTTCTGAGTGTTGTCCATGCAAGGAAGTTTTCTTGCCCGACTTATATTTTAGTATTTGTTTCCTAGTTGGAACTAAAGTATTGATGGTCTGCCTGTCTTGGGTCGATCCCCCAGATATTTGCCTTATTAGTGCTTACTCTTGCCGTATCAGGGCTTACAAGTATTGGGCTTGATCGCGCGACGTGTGGGCTTAGTGGTGCATTGCAATTTGGGTCCGACATTCTGGATCCTACCAATTGTGGGCTTAATGTTGTCTGGTTTTTGTTGGAATGAGCGTGCAATTAGGCTTGTTTTGTTTTGTTGACAAGATTATCATGAAACGCGTACGGCGTTGATCAAAGGATGGTTTGGTGTATCATCAGCTGCTCTCCTCGAGTTAGTGGACCATCATATCGGTCCACTAAGTCGATTTGATAGAATATATACAGTCATGATGATTGAACCCAAAATGTCATCTCGAGCGTCGCATGTCATTAAATGAGTATGTAACTGCTCAGTAAGGGGCGCGATTCCTTGAGTGCTTATATAAGCTGTTGCCTTTACAAGAGAGAGTTTCATTACTTTTGTATATTTTTGCCTCCTTTCTATTTTCTTGATTTTGTGTTCTTTGTTGCAACTCTTTTTGAAAGTTCAAAATTTCTTTCATGGCAGACAACGTCAAACTTACTTCTGGGCAGAAGGTGTCTCATGTCTGCCTTGATTTTTACCGGGAGCAGAAGGGGTCCGATTTGGCTAAGCTTCGAGTGGACTATCGAATTCATGAAGACCTAGAACTTACTCTTATTGGGCGCTACCCACAATACGTTGACACCTTCGCAAGGGTTCATAGCTTTGTACAAAAGCATGTTTCAAGTCGGGCTTCGCTTTCCAGTTTTGGAGACATTTGGTGCTTCCTGGCACACCTTCGTATTCATCCTGCTTAGATGGTGCCTAATGGATTTAGGACCTTGATTGTTGTCCTTGTCAGGGCGAAGGACGCTGGCCTTCGGTTAACTCTGCAAGTGATCCACCTGCTGACTTCTCCTCGACTAAATGGTGACAGAGTTTCCTGGTTGAGTACTCCAAAATGTTTGGGCTCCCTGTTTGATGATTTCAAGTTTTGGTAGAAGCATTGTTTTTTGGCTTCTTCTAACTCACTGTACTTTAAGGTGGAGGGGTAGTCGCTTGTCAAATATTTCAAATTTGATCTTAGTATGCGTAATGTCCCTTCTATTTTTTTCTTTTATGTGCTTTCGCTGATACTAACATGTCTTCTGCTCTTTTGTGCATGTAAATTTGTGACTCCAACTCTTACTGAGGAGGAGGAATTGGTAAGGAGGGCATTTAATGAGCTTCTTTTGATCACTATTGAGGAGGTTATAGCTTCGAAAAACGTTGTGTGGAGCGGGTTGTTCAAATACTTCCACATAGCTCTTAATGTACCTAGGTCATCACCGAAAGAGACTTGTAGCGGTCATACCAAGAAGAGGAAGCTCACGATACCAAGTCCTACAAGGCAGGCTGAGTTGGAGGCAGCCATGTCATCCATTGGTCGGCCCAAAAAGAGGCGAGCTAACAACAAGACTGGTTTTTCTTTTAAACTAGTTTCGCTAGATCAGGAAGTGACGATAGCAAAGTTTGGGCCCAATCAATCTGTTCAAGAGATGGTTCTAGAGCCCTTTATTGCGTTAGTTGTACTAGAAGGGGGTTGCCCAGAGTTGGCGGACTCCAGTGAAGTCAATGCTGCCACTGATGCTCTTTGTTCCATTGAAGCTACTACCCCGAATAGCGTATCTTCTCTCCCACCTTCGATACCCAGTGCGGAGCATCAAGCAAAATTTTTATTTAATAAGGTCTCAAATGTGGAGTTGGTGCCTTACAAAGGTCCACTCAGATTAGCATCGTTGGTTCATGGCGAGCTGCACCCTGACGCTTATGATATAGTTCGTGCTTTAGAAAACGTTTTTGTTGAGCTATGTAAGTCATGTTCAAATTTCCTTTATTGGTCATACCTCTTAAACAAGAAGTTGGAAGAGGTGGCGGGCAAGGCGTAGGATGATCTGCAAGCCCGAATTGCAAAAAGAGAGATCTGAGTCCGAGTTGATTGCTTTGTGTCAGAAGTTTGAATTTGAATTGGTTGACGGGCGATGATGTGTCCATCCGGTGGAGACTCGGGTTACGCCTGCACTGGCTGAGCTAAGTCCGCTGAAACAACAACTGGCGGAAGAGAAATCTCATGTCATTGCGCTCACATAGGTTATCGAAGGCAGAGGCAAGCTTAGCGGAGCCCAAGTCTCGGGAATATAAGCAGCGGGTAACTTTAGAATCTCCTGATATTGCCCTGGGGCTAGAACTGCTTAGTTTGATTGAAGAAGAGAACCCTGACTTGGAGCTTGACTTTGAACGATACAGGAAGGTTGCTTACTGGAAGATTGACGAATAGAAGTCTCTAAGCCGTCATCCCCATCTAGCAACTCAAGTCCTACTTCGGACGACGTCAACTTATCTCCCGCAATTCCTTCTGATGCAAGTGGCTCTCCAGCCTCTGGAGCGAGTTTTCCAAAGCAATTGTAATTTTTGAAATATGACTTAAAGAAAGTTTTTCTAGTAGTTTTTGTACCCATACTTTCTACAACTTATTTGTGTTATCATACCATTGCGTCAGTCTGTTACTTGCATCATAGATTCTGAAGTGCTTGTAGTTCTTTTTCCTTGACCCATCTCAATCTAATTAATTTGGACTGGGCGGTAGCCTTGGGTCCGGAGCTATCGTTATCAGCCAAAGCTGACAAAGCCTTGATTATGTTCGACGATCATTGTCCACAGAAGTTCAGTGATCCTGGAAAACTGTCTTCACCAGGCTATATGAGCACTGACTAAGCTCTCATTTTCTAACCCATCGTCGTCTACTATTTGCAGACTAGGTTTTTTAGTGCTAAGGTTAAAAAATCATTGTCTACGGAACGACAATGATCCCTGACAAGCCATCTTCACCAGGCTACGTGAGCACTAATTACACTCCCACTTTCTACCCATCGTCGTCCAGGCTATTTGCGGACTAGTTGTAAGAGTGATAAGGTTCGGCGGTCATTGTTTGCGAAAGGACAATGATCTCTTGCAAGTCGTCTTCACCGGGATCCAATGAGCAATGACTAAGCTCCAACTTTCTAACCCATCATCGTTCGCTATTTGCAGACTAGGTGTTAGAGTGATAAGATTCGGCGATCATTGTCTATAATTGGACAATGATCCTTGGCGAGCCATTTTCACCAGGCTATACGAGCGATGACTAAGCTCCCACTTTCTAGGCATCGTCGCCAGTTCTATTTAGACTAGGCTTCAAGCAGACCAAAAGCTATCGTTATTAGTGTTCGCTGACTAAGCTTTGGCTGGGTTCGGCGATCGTTGTCCATGCAAGGATCCCTGGCAAGCCATCATCATCAGGCGTCGAAAGCACTTACTAGACTCCAACATTCTAATACACTATGGCGGACTAGGCTTCGAGCGGACCAGAAGCTATCGTCATTGGTCATCACCAACTAAACTTTGGTAGGGTTTGGTCACTATTGTCCGTGTTTGGACAATGATCCTTGGAAAGTTTTCTTGATCATGCATCAAAACGCTTGACTAAGCTACCACTCTCCAAACCGTTGACACTTAACGGATTGGGTATTAGAGCGGACCCAAGGCCATCGCCGACAGCTGGAATTGACTATGCTCTGGTTGAGTCTGATAAGTCTGACTCTGGTGTCCTGACTTATGCAATTCACTGAGTGTGTGCGAGTATGACAATGGAAGGTTGACTGGAAGTAGTGGAAGTTTAGAAAAAGCAAATGTGTTTTACTAATAATACTTTTTAAGGTGTTCTACATTTCATGGTTGCATAAGGCTTTTTTCATCTATGTCTTCCAACCAATATGTCTTTGGCCTTTTGACCTCAGTCACTTTATGGGGCCCTTCCCAATTCGGGTTCATCTTCCCAGCGCTCGATTCCTTAGTGCTCTGCTGAGTCTTCTTGAGTACCCAGTCTCCCATTTTAAATTCTCGTGGCTTCACTTTCTTGTTGTAGTATTGAGCCATGTTTTGTTGATAGGCAGTTATTCAAATAGAGGCTTGATTTCTCATTACTTTGAGGAGGTCCAAACTAACGCATAAGGTTTCATTATTGTCTTTTGATCTGAACTTTTCATGTTCGGGAAGTCAGTACTTTGAGTTCTACCGGGACCATTGCTTTTGACTCGTAAGCTAGGGTGAAAGGTGTTTCTCCAGTGAGGGCCTTTTTAGTGGTCTGATATGCTCAGAGTATGCCTGGTAATGTTGAGACCCATTTCCCTTTGGTAGTGTCGAGTTTCCTTTTGAGTGCTTCCAAAATTGTTCTATTGGTGACTTTCGCCTAGACATTGGCTTGCGGGTGCCTTAACATCGAGAAATGGTGGTTGATGCCGAGTTCTTTGCATAGTTTTTTTACCTTGTTGTCTTCAAATTGGGTTTTGTTGTCATTGACTAGTGTTCTTGGAATGCCGAACTTACAGACAATGGAGGTCCATATGAATTTCTCAATTTGATCTTGGCTTATCTTGGATAGAGGCTCAACTTTGATCCATTTAGTAAAGTAATCCTCCACAACAAAGAAGAACTTATTGGCTGAGGCAGGGAGCGGTCCGACGATATCCATCCCCCGTTGTGCAAATGGCCATGGTTGGTTATCGGAGTCAAGGGCTGAGTGGGCATGTATTTATCGGCGCGAACCTCTGACATTTGTTGCACTTGCGGACGATGTCTTTGGCGTCCTACTGCATTTGCAACCAATGGTACCCAAGAGTTAGGGCCTTGTGGGCCAGTGTCGTCATGCCTGGGTGATTCCTGCAAATGCCGTTATGGATTTCTCAAAGAACACGGTTTGGCTCCGAGGAGGCTAGGCATCTAAGCAGGGGATCGGTGGCCAACCTTCTATAAAGCTTGTTGTTTAGGAGAGTGTACCGTGCTGCCATGTTTTTCACCTTTGTAGCTTCTGTCTTTTCGACCGAGAGGACCCCGTTCTTGATGTACTCAATAATAGGGTTCATCCAGCTGGAATCTACATCCATTGTGTAGATGTCATTGGACTCTTATTCTTCCAGAATTGATTGCTCTTGGAATTTGATGAGCCCATTATAGGTCTCGATAGTGACTAAGGCATGTCTGGCTAGTGTGTCGGCTCTTTCATTGTCGTCTCCAGGACATTGCAGGAGTTCCAATCTTTTGAATCGGCATGTTGCGTTATTGACCTTCTCGCAGTATATCATCATGGGATATTTGCTGTTGAATTCCCCGTTGACCAGGTTGACTACTCGGCATGAGTCGATGTACGCGGTTAGCTCAGTTATCCCAATCCTTTGTGAGCTTCATGCCGAACAAGAGTGCCTCATATTCTATTTCATTTTTCGAGGCTGAGAAACCAAACCTGACCGCCTTCTCCAGTGTGAAGTCGCCTAGAGATCGAAGAGTAATACCGACCCCGCTTATTTTTACTGTGGATGACTCGTCACAGTGCAGGATCCATCCCTCTTCGTATTGTCCCTATTCTGAGTTGTCGCGTTCTTGTTATCCGCTGCCGGTAAATTCGGCGATGAAGTTTGTCAATACTTGGGCTTTGATGGTTATTCTTGGAGCGTAGCTAATGTCAAATTTTCCTAGTTCCACTGACCATTTAACCCTCTTGCCTGATAATTTCGGCTTGGGTAACACTGTGTGTAGTGGATGTTTGGTCAGGACCATGATAGAGTGGCCATGGAAGTAAGGCCGTAGCTTTCTGGATCCAAGTAGTTTGCTTTTGCTTCCACGATAGTTTTGCTCGCATAGTACACTATCTTTGTACCCCATATTTTTCCGTACAAGAGCTGAATTGACGACATGATTTGAGACAACTAGACATAAGTAAAGCATGTTTCTTAGGACTATTTTGAGAGTAGCTCGGTATTCCCCAAGTATGACTTTAGGTTTTGGAAGGTTTGCTCGCACTCTTCGTCTCAGTTGAAGTCCCTGCTTCCTCTCAGAATTTTGAAGAAAGGGAAGCACTTGTCGAATGATTTTGAAATAAACATGTTGAGTGCCGATACCCTCCCGATCAGGCTCTAGACTTCCCTGATGGAGGTCGAAGACTTCATATCGAGATGAGCCTTGATCTGCTTTGGATCTGTTTCTATTCCCCTCTGGTTCACTATGTAACTTAGGAACTTGCTTGACTCAACCCCAAACGTACATTTTTGTGGGTTGAGCTTCATACAATACTTGTGGAGCTGGCTGAATGCTTTGGCAAGATTGGATTTGTGATCTAGGCTATGGAGGCTCTTTGCCAGCATGTCATTTATGTAGACCTCCATGTTCCTTCCGATTTGGTTATCAAACATTCGGTTCACTAGCAGTTGATATGTTGCACCTGAGTCCTTGAGGTCGAACTGCATCATCCGATAATAGTATATTCCTCTTTCAGTTATACTCGGAGTAGGCGTTCATAAAGCTCAGGAGATCGTTTTCGAATGTGACGTCTACAATTTGATCGATGCGGAGGAGCGAAAAGCTGTCTTTTGGGCATGCCTTGTTCAATTCAGTGTAGTTAACGTAGGCTTTCCACCTTCCATTTTTCTTTATAACCAATCTGGGTACCGTGCCTTTTGTATCATATCGACATTAAGTAATCTTTACACTTCTTCATTTGTGATCTGGTTCCTCTTGGGGGCCACAAGTCTTTTCTTCTTCTGACCATTTTTCGTGTTGGGTCTCCAGCTAGTCGATGGGTGATTATGGAGGGGTCTATTCCCACCATGTCCTGCATCATCCAGGCGAAGACGTATTGATTCTGCCACAGCAGTGTTATAAGTCGGTCAACAAATTCTTTGCTTAGGCAAGAACCTATTTGGATGGCTCTGTTGTCACTAGGGTTGTCCAAATATATAGTCAAAGGTTCCTATTTAGATCTTCCGACATTGGGCCTTCCCCTCGGACTAACAGGGCCCTCCTAGTCTTGGAGGGAATAGTCCTCCTTCAACTTCATACCCAGGCTTAGGGACGTATCAGCCATGGGCTCAATCTGCAGTTGATGGTTGTTAAGCCACTTCAGTGCTGCGTAGTGGCAGTCTCTAGCGGCCGGTTGATTTCTTCGTATTGTGCCCACTGCCTGATTGAAAAGGTACTTGATACATGGGTGTAACATGGAGACTGTCGCCTCCATCTGGTAAAGCCAGGGCCTCCCCAGGATGATGTTGTAGGTGGACGGCGCGTCAACCACCATGAACTTCTGAAGAGCTATTTTCTAAAGTTGTAGTTCTCCTGCCACCACTGCTATTATGATCTTCCCCATAGGAAAGTACTTCTCCTCGCTGAGTCTGATTAGGGATTTGTTGAGTGGTTTGGGTTCTCTTCCTTCAGCTGCATGTTGCGGAACTTGTTGAGGAACAATACATTCAAATAGCTTCTAGTGTCTTCTAAATACTTCCTCACTTCCCAATTTTCTATAAAGACCGATATTACCAGAGCAACGTTATGTAGAATACAAACGCCCTGGAGGTCCCTATTTGTGATGGTCAGGGGTAGGATCGTGCTTTTGGCGCGAATGTATTGCATCTGTTGGTTTTCGTAGGCTGACTTGGTCTAGAATTCGTGGAGCAATCATTTTGGGACCTGTTAGACTGTTCAATCTTTGAGCACACTCCATGCATAACGCACACTTCATCGTCGACCTTCTTCTTTTCCCCTCCTTCTTGTCCCTGGGAACAGAAGGTTTATTTTTGGATATCGCCTCCTTCTTGGCGGTCTGCATCTTGTCTAGAATGATATATCTCTGGGCTTTTTTCAGTAGGTCTGCCATATCAGCTGGGGGTCTAGAGTAAGGAAATTATAAACTTGCCTATCCTTGTTGGGAGCTATCCATGTAGAGAAATTTCCCTACATGACTTGTGCTCCTAGATTTATGGGAGAGGTTTCCCTTTCTGAGTGTTGTCCATACAAGAAAGTTTTCTTACCCAACTTATACTTCAGTATTTGTTTCATAGTCGAAACCAAAGTATTGTTGGTCTGCTTGTCTTCGGTCGATCCCACAAGTACTTGCCTTATCAGGTCTTGACCGCATGATGTGTGGGCTTAGTGGCGCGTTGTAAATTGGGTTCGACCTTCCGGATCCTGCCAATCATGGGCTTAACGCTGTCTGGGCCTTGCTGGATCGAGCGTGCAATCATACCTGTTTTGTTATGTTAACGAGATTATCATGACACACGTACGATGCTGATCGGAGGACGATTAGTCGTATCATCACTTTCCTTTCATGGCAGACAAACACAACTACCAAGGCCTGTGATTCCAGCAAAGTAAATTTTACTTCTCCCCACACACCACTATCTTCCCTTTTTATCTTTTTTCACATTCACTTTCTATCTTTTCAAACTCTCTTTCTCTTTTACTAAACAAAGAATTCCAGCAAATGTAACCATGGATACTAGGGTACGGTTCTATCGATTGTGGAAAACACAAAAACTGAGATCGAACCGAATTGTAATTCGATTCAATTCAGTTTTCCCTATTCTGCTTCATTTTTCAATCGGTTTGGTTCAATCAGTTTCTGGGAACCAATTAATACCCCTAAAACAAATCACAATAACATAGACTCTGAGCATAAAAAATACTTTAGGGACTCAGGTAACGCCATTTTATACTCGATTTACAATGACCGGTCATCCAAATCAAGGCAGCCTAATAACATGTCTCAATATTGTATTTGTAAGCTAATGACCGTCCATTATTTTCAATAGTTGGACAAAAAATAATTTTGATTAAAAAAATGGTTACTCACCGAGATTGGATAAGAAGAGATGTGTTTGGTTTAAGATAGAGAGAGGTCATATTAGAATGTCACTTTACAAGCCATGCACACTTGACCTGATTCATTCAAAAATTTGAACCATTTTTTTGAAAAACACTCCAAAGGGGAATGGATGAGATTCTTTTGAGTTGTATATAGTGTAACACTCATACTTTTTCTATGGCCTTCAAAAATATTTTGTTGTATAATGTTCTAATTTAATATTTTTGGTGCTCTTGTGTTAAATAACACAGATATACTTTTATATTAACTTCATGTCTATGCATGCTTCTTATGATGTGAAATTTCTCTGTAAATATGAGATTTGAAATTATATTTAAAATCTTATTTTCATATTGTATTTTTCAAAATACACTTAATTCTCTTATCTTTCGAATCTCGTGACGAGATTCCATTTAAGGTGTGTGATAAATCCAAAAATGTCCTTCTGTGAGTTTGAACTGCAAAACAAATGTTAGACTGCCAATGACCACCTTTTTGGTGGCCGAATGCACTTTGATGCTTAAGTCAAAAACTCTATTTGAAGAAGGAAATAAATCTGGACAAAACTCATTTAAGGTGTGAAATTTTTGTTTTTTGTTTTTTTTTTTTTTTAAATTAGTAAAATAAATCTTAAATTCAATTAACCCACTTGTAATAACCGCAAGTGCACGGTGCCTAACTGGTAGACAACGGCAAGTACGGGTCGATCCCACGAGGAAAGTGAGTGCAATTTAATTAAAATAATTGAGAGAAAATGGGGTTACAGTGTTTTTAAGATTAAACTAAAAATAAATTAAAAATAAGAAAAATAAAAGATAGATGAGATGGATTTTGTGGGCTTGGACTCACCAATGAGTTAGCAAAAATATTTTAAATCTAAATTACTGAATTTAAAAACGAGAAGCTTTAGGGATGAGAATCCCTTGCTTACACCGAATATGTGATCGTTAAAATCCAATTCAACTTATATCATGTTTCTATCAAACATTAACAAATTATTTTAAGCAAATACGCTCTTACCAAGTATTAAGTGTCTTTTTAGGGCACACTTAATCAAAGTTTAAGCTTAATATTTTTAGCACATGCTTTGAATATTGATAAAGGGTAATTCTAACTACCAAACATATCAAGTTTAATTTCTCGAACATGCAAGGTGAAAGCAATTTATCAAAAATTCAGAAATAAATTGTAATTAACAATTAAGCACACAATTCAGTAAAATAAATCAAAATAACTTATACAACCCATTTAGTTTGTCACAAACTCGATGTGGTGGTACTCAGCAGATCAGCAGGTGGTCCGAACACGAATCCCGAGAAAATGTTCCCAAAACGTCTGTGGTGGTACAAAGCAGAACCGGGGGTGTGAATAGCGAAAAACTGAATTTGACTCAGTCTCCCGCCTCTGCTACAGTGCTGCTACAGTACCGCTCGTCTTCTCCAGCGAGCAGCGGCGCTGCTCCGCCTTCCTCCGTGCTCATCGCGAGTCTCCTCGACCTCCAAATGGTTCAAGAACCTGCAAAAGAATAGAGAAGGTGAGGAAACAGTGAGAAAACCACAACAAAAACGAAGGAGGACGAGGAACATGGACTCCCTGTTTCTACTTGCGAGCTCTGTCTGCGAGGTGGTGGCGGTGGTGCTCGGTCCAATTTTAACGGTGGTCGCGAGAGAGGGAGGCAGGAAGGAGCTCGAGCCGAAGAGAGGTCAAGAGAAGAGGAGGAACAGGGACGCTGTGGCGAGGCGGAACAGAGCCGCGGTGAGGCTCTGTTTCGCGGTGGTTGTGGTGGCTGGATAGTGGCGAAGAGAGGGAGGCGGAGAAGAAGAGAGGGCGGTGATGGCGGAACTCGGTGGTGTGGACGGTCTGTCTGGGTCGCGAGGTGGAAATTTGATGTGAAACAGGGTTGTCACGCCCCTGTTTCACGGTGGTGATGGTGGCGGTTGTGCTGTCTGGAGGTGGCGGTGGTGCTCGGATGATGGTGGTGGCGAGGTGAAGGATGGAGGTGATTGCTGAGTGAGTGAGAGATGGATGAGTGGTGAGGGTGATTGTGAATCACCTTGAGAGAGGAAGAGGTTTTGATATTTTTCTAATTCTTTTTCTTCCATTCTCTTCCTCCCCCTTTTCTCACCATATTATCTTCTATTTATAGAAAATTATCAAGATGAATAGGGATGAAATGAGGGAATGATTCATCAATGTATAATTTGGAGAAGGATTGGGCTTGGCATTAGGTTTAGGTTTAGGTTATGGATTAGGTTATGAATTAAGTTTCGGGTTTAGGTTATGAATTAGGTTTCGGGTTTAGGTTTGTGACTGCTTTATACCACCGTTGGAATCGACTAATTGTCGTTCCTTAACTTGTCGCCTTAATATGATTTCATCGTTTACGCTCAAATTCCTACAAAGACATGAAAACGAAATAATTACTATAAAATATAATAATCGAAACACTAACATGTATAAATTAAGGGATATATTATGTAATAATTATGTGAATATCAGTGGCCGAAGGCACTTCGATGCTTAAGTCAGAAACTCTATTTGAAGAAGGAAATAAATCTGGACAAAACTCAGTTAAAGTTGCATACATGTGTCGAATGTTCCCTTTAACTTTTATAATGGTAGCGGTTAATTTTCTGCGTGACTTAAGCATGTGAGACGCAACGGAAGGAGATGTTCTCGTAACAGTCTCCTCCTTAATGGAGATGCGTCTGTTAATGTGTAACTCCCTCCATGACTCTTTTTGGTGCAACATTCCTCTTATTTATAAGAGAACTCGTGTCGGGCCAAGATTTGGGCTCTGATTCATTTGGGCTTGGATTCAGGCTTTGTTTATGTCTCCTCGTTGGTGGGCCTTATTTGGGCCTCTGTGATTGGTTTTATTCTTCTTGGGTTTTATGAGCCGACCCAGTAGACTAGATGATATATTCTCGTGATCGATCCTCTTTGGCATGTGTACAGTCGTGATGAACAGTCTACTTTATGTATCATCAGCTACTCCCCCTTTAGTTAGTGGGTACGCTGACATAGCCACTAACTTCATGACAGTTTACCTTTCAAGTCCATCAATGCCTTGTACTTAATGCTGTCAGTAACTTTTCGCGGGTTGGTGTCTCGATTCTTTGCTTGCCCGTTCATTTTTGTACACATTTTTTGGGATTTCTCATAGCCTTCATATCTCGCACGCTATCCAACATGAATCGTCCCTTCATAGCTCGACACTATAAAAGGAGATGTGACAAATTTGTTTTCCCTCTTTATGCTATCTTTGAAATTAGGGTTCGCTCATTCCATTCCTTTGCTCTCTTCATTTTCATTGCTTCTCTATTCTTTAACGATGTCAGTTGAAGATAAACTAAGTGGTAAGTCGCTAGCTCTGTGTGACACTCATTTTTCTCCCAATTGAGTTTCTCAGGCGACGCTGGACAATCTTTATTCTGATTATAATATCCTGCTCGACCTCAAGATTATCCTGCCTGGACAGGATGATAGTCTTTGTAGTCCAAAGGCTGGATACATCGCACTGTATTCATGCATGGTTTTTTCTGGCTTTCGGTTCCCAGTTTCGGAGCTGTTATGAGAGTATTTGAACTTCTTGGTTATTCCTCTTGCCCAAATGGGTCCTAATGGTTCGGAGGTAGAGGCTCCTTCTTACATGAGGGCTATATTGTCTGACATTCCTTTGACTGTGAAGGTTTTGCATTGGGTGGTTGGTCTGTTGGTAAACATGGATATTTGCTTCTCCCGTTCTCCTGTCTACTTTGAGAAACTTAATGATGACATTTGTGATTGGTCAAGGTCTTGGTTTTATGTTTCTATGAATTCAGGCTACTTCCAACTGCAAGGTCGTTTTATTTTTCAATCATTCCAAGTTCCCAATAAATGGAAGAATCTTAAGTTGATTGCTGAGGATGAGAGGATAAGTGATCGCTTCTTGAAGCTTCAATGGTTTTCTGTGGAGGCATTTCTTTCCGAGGGAATTCTGGAGTGTAGTGGTTTGTACACTATTAATGAAGTGAAGCGAGTCTAATTTACTGAGTCTCATGCTGAGGCCTTTGCTACTCATGTTGCTCGTGCTTGCATTTGTGATGTTAGCATTGATTGGGAAGTGAGTTCGGACAGACATGTTACAGATCTCGATGCTCCTGTTAATGTCACAGTTCATGTTTCCAGAAAAAGAAAGCATGCGAGGTCTACAAGTTTGTCAAGGCAATTGTCGGTACATCCTAGTCGAGTTCCAAGGAAGAAACGACTTTCTACTCGTGGTTTTGCTCTGATTGTGTTCCGTCTGAATCCTGTTCAGGATGTTACGAAGGCTACCTCTCACCCAAGTCCTTCCCATGACGATGTTGCAAAAAGGGATCACAGATCTTTCGAAGAGGCTGAGGAGTTGAGGCTAGCGTTGGAGAGAAGCGAGAAGGAGACTACTCGTCCGTTGGATGATAATGAAAAGAAGCTTGTTTTTGCTTATGGTGTCTTGGACATTGATTAGTTGTCTAATTATGATCCTCTTGTTATCAATGATAAAATGCTTCAGCTAGCAGTGGGGCAGTCTAAAGATGTTGGTGGTGGTCAGCGTTTCAAGGTTTATTCTCCTTCTCCTTTAATTGATGTCAGCGAAGCGGTCGGGTTCTTAGTTTCTTTACTGTCCGTCAGGGTTCTCCTACCCCCACCATCACTGCTAGTCCTGCTTCTACCACAGTTGCTTTTCAATGGGAGGGTAAAAACAAACTTTCTTTTGTTACTGTTATTCCTTCCGCCTTTCCAGCTGTCGGGGGTGGTTTTTCAGTGCTTTCGAATCCTAGTGTTTTTCATCCACGGGTTGGTTGGACTGAGCCTGGCCCAAAACATATCCAAATCAAGTCGGATGGAAAATTTTTCTGGTTCATTCAGCTTGATGTGCAAGATGGTGCACACAGGTTGATAAATGAGTGGTACAAGCGATTAGTGGGAAAGCCTTCGATGTTTGTACTAGATCCATTCGATCACCTCAATCATGGTCTTGAGCAGATAATGGACGGGATGAATCATCTCGCCTATCTAGGGTTGATGGGCTCGGTCTATCGAGTTGGTCGTGATCAAGTGACTTCTTTAGAGAGGAGGTTGGCGGCACTGTTGCTTGTGTTTTCTCACGGTCTTTCCCAATTTGACGTGTTGAGAGCGCAATGCGCAGAGTCGAAGAAAACTGCAAAGGCTGCTCAAAAGTCGTTGATTGAGGCGAAAAGTATGTGGGGTAAACTTGGTGCTAAGCTTGATTATTTGAAAGCCAAGTTAGATGGGGTTCGTACCCATCTATGTTATGTGGAAAAAGAGTTATCTGTTGAGAAGACAACTTTTGATGAAGCTTCTTGTGCTGAAGTTGAGCAATCCGTTATTTGTGATATCCCTGAGAGGCGAGTGGAACAGATAATTGTTGCGCTCAACGATGTCAAGGCAGATACTTCTGTTATGCTTACCACCGCTGAGGGGCAACTTGCCGTTGCAAAAACTAAACTCACTACAACCAAGGATAGGCTTTGTACTGTTGAAGCCAAAGATTGGAAGCGAGTTGTTGATGGTCGAGTTGAACTTCTTGACTATATCAATGGTCTCGGCAAGGATTTATCTATGTACCATCACTTGGTTGGTGAAGCTTTCGAAGACAACGATGCCGAAGAATCTGCTCCAGTAGTTGAAGAGCCATTGCTTCCTCTACCCTTGAATGTCCCAGAGTCATTGCTTCTCCCTCTCCTGAAAAGGGGTCTTCTCCTGATCCCATGAGCGATGATTTTGTAGTTGCCTCTGTTCTTCCCTTACTTTTTCATCTCCTTCTATGGATGTAATAGAGTAGTATTATCAATGAAATGAACTTTGTTATTTTCTTTTCTTTTCAGTTCGTTTGTAGTTGTCTTGGATTTTGCCTAGAATTCCTTTGTAGTTGCTTACGTGCTTTGGCTCATCATTCATCTAATGGTGGGTCGGCGTTATCCTTCTGGATGTGCTGCAAAGAGTTTGCTTTTGCATGTAGTTCTTCGAACCATGTTGATTTTTTCCTCTAATTTTAACTTCCTTGATTCGATGAGTCTGACAACTAGGATTTATTGTGTTAAGTCAACTTGTTCGTTGAGCTTCTACTTCGTTAACTCGACGTCTCAATTTATTCGAAGTTTTTGTGTTAATTCAACTTGTTCGTTGAGCTTCTACTTCGTTAACTCGACGTCTCGGTCGAATCAAAGTTTTTGTGTTACGTTGACTCGTTTGTTCAACTTTTACTTCCTTAACTAGACGTTTCAGTCGACTCGAAGTTTTTGTGTTAAGTCAACTTGTTCGTTGAACTTTTACTTCATTAACTCAACGTTTTAGTCGACTCAAAGTTTTTATGTTAAGTTGACTCATTTGTTCAACTTTTACTTCATTAACTTGATGTTTCAGTCGACTCGAAGTTTTTGTTTTAAGTTGACCCGAGTGTCCAACTTTTACTTCGTTAACTCGACGTCTCAGTCGATTCAAAGTTTTTGTGTTGAGTTGACTCGGGTGTCAAAATTTTACATTGTTAACTCAACATTCCAGTCGATTCGAAGTTTTTGTGTTAAGTTGACTCGGGTGTCCAACTTTTACTTTGTTAACTCGACGTCTCAGTCGATTCAAAATTGTAAGTTTTTGTGTTGAGTTGACTCGGGTGTTCAACTTTCAGTTCATTAACTCAGCGTCTCAGTCGATTTGAAGTTTTTGTGTTGAGTTGACTCGGGTATCCAACTTTTACTTCGTTAACTCGATGTCTCAATCGATTCCAAGTTTTTGTGTTAAGTTGACTCAGGTGTCCAACTTTTACTTCATTAACTTGATGTTTCAGTCGACTCGAAGTTTCTGTGTTAAGTCAACTCATTTGTTCAACTTTTACTTCATTAACTCGACGTTTCTGTCGACTCGAAATTTTTGTGTTAAGTTGACTCGGTGTCCAACTTTTACTTCGTGGTTGATCAGACCAGAAGTTTATACTTATCCAATCTTTCCTGTGAATTCTTGTTACTAGGTATGTCGATTGCTTTGTATGGCCAATTCTTTGACGTACCTATTCTGTCGTCCATGCAAAAAATGGGGTTCTAAATTTGTAATCTTATTGATATTCCATTTTGGATGTTCTCACCAGCCTTAACTGTTAAAGCATTTACAGTGGTTCAAAGTACAATTTGCTTTGTCTTCCTTTGCTTGATGTTGGTCCTCCTATTAGAGTTTGATGTTTTTGTTGCTTTGTCTTCCTTTGCTTGATGTTGGTCCTCATATTAGAAATTGATGTTTTTGCTGCATTGTCTTCCTTTGCTTGATGTTGGTCCTTGTATGTCGTATATGTTGTTGTGGCTAGCAGACTCAGGGTGCTTTTCTATTTGATGGCTATGTAGTGTTGGCTTGTCCGATCATGTTCACGTCATCACCAAACTGTCTTATCGTGCTTTTGTCAACACCAAACTGTCTGATCATGCTCATGTAAAAACCAAACTGTCCAATCATGTTCACATCATCACCAAATTGTCCAATCATGCTCACCACAATACCAAATTGTCCAATCATGCTGATGTTGGCTCCGTGTTTAGTGTCAATCGCCGAGGTTCGGTAAAGTCCATTGTTGTCATTTTTGTCGTTAGTTATTCGGGTCGAGCTTACATCCGTCGGTAAGATCTTGGAATCTTATTAGTTGGATGATGCAAACTTCTACATGTTTTGTGCATTCGTGAAATGACTTGTCTCGTTAGTACTCTTGTTCTGATATAAATTAGTTCGAGTGGGAAGTTTTCCTAGCCACTTCATCTGTTAGGTTGTGTGTTTTGCTTCCTCCGACTATGCAGTGTAGGGCGTATATTAGCTCTCTAAGCTGTTCTGCACAATGCTATTTGTTTTCTCCTTCCATGTGAGTTGTTTATCTGGCATTCCGATGAACTGGTCGAGTCGTCCTTTCTAAATCCAATGCTTTATTTCGTCTTTTATATTGTAGCAGTCTTCGATATCATGCTCATGATCCTTATGGAAGGAACGGTATTTGCTTTTGTCTTCTTCTTTCAGGTCTCTTCTCATCCTAAGCGGCCAGCTGATGTTATCCCATTTTGCTATGTGCTTTAGTATATTGGCTCAACTTGTTTTCAAGGTTGTATATGGTTTGTATGTATTCATCATTACACTCGTTACTCGCTCGAGTCGAGGTCGCACTGATTGTAGCTTCTCAGATTCTTGTTTCAAATAATTCCTTCCACCATTCCGATGTTTCTTCAATTGGAGGCTATCCCCCCGTTGTCCATCATCTCATTTTCTTTCCTCATTTCTCCCTCATTTCCTTGAAAGACTCTCTTTCATGGTCATTTTCCCTCCTGTTCGCCTTCATCTTCTCGAGAGAAATGTGTTTTTGAGTCGTTTTTCAATAAGACTACCATGCATTTTGGAGGCTCCAGGTTAAAAGCGTACAAAGAAGAGCCTCGCTTCAGTAAGGCGATGAAAGTTGCAGCGGTTGTATTGTCGCAACATCCATTGATCATCGATAGTTCGTTGGTGAAGCGAGTGACGTATTCTCGTATGGTCTCCTCGGGCTTTTGCCTAATGTGCAGGAGGTAGTGTGGTCATTTTTTCATTCGCTGGCTCCCGATGAATCTGGTGATAAAAGCGGTGGCTAAAGCCTGGAAAGAGTCTATCGACCTCGGTGGTAAGTTGTTGAACCAATTCATTGCTGTGGAGATGAGGCTGATCGGAAATGTCTTGCACAAGATTAACTTTGTGGCTTCCTTCAGGGCCATCATGTGGTAGAAGTGTCTCAGTTGATCAGTTGGGTCGGTAGTACCATCATACACTTCGAACTTTGGTGGAGTGAACTTTTTAGCATTGCCGTTTTCATGAGGGCGTCAGAGAATGGCGGCTTGGCTAACTCGTATAATATGTTGGGATCCGTGACCCCTATTCTGAACGGGATTTTGGTAAGCGTTTTGTCACACTGTGAATTTTTGCCTTGGGGGAGCTCATTGCTTTCAAAGTTTTTCTATTGAGGTTCTGTTGGGACTTCGTCACTTGAGTTTGGTTGACAGAGTTTTGCTTGGGCTATGCCTGAATAGGGTCAGCTGGCTAGATGCACTCCTGGGTGATTTTTTCAGCATCTTTATCATGTAGTTCATCTGGGCCATGAACAAGTCTACCCAAGGATCCGTGACAGCATCGCCAGATGTTTGGGTTGTCTAGGCTACCTCATAATGTGGATCTATTCTCGGATGCCATCGGTCCGATGATCCCGGCTGCTTCTTGTTCGTGAGCTATTAGTGATCCATCATTGTCAGTTGGAAAGTTGTCGTGATCACCACTGGGTTAAAGATCTGTAGAGTGTGTCATTTATTCTGACAGCTTGTTGATCTTCTATCAGATTGTGTGAGCCTTTGTCACTGTGGATCTTTGTTGATCTTCCACTTAACTCGTCGTTTCCCTCGGACGACGCCAAGGTGATGCGTCCAAAAATTGTCCTCCTGTGAGTTTGACTTGCAAAATAGATGTTAGACTGCCAAGGACTACCTTTTTGGTGGCCAAAGGCACTCCGATGCTTAAGTTAGCAATTCTACTTGAAGAATGAAGTAAATCTGGACAAAACTCAGTTAAACTTGCATACCTGTATCGAATGTTCCATTTACCTTTTATAATGGTAGTAGTTAATTCTCTGCATGACTTAAGCATGTGAGGCGCAATGGAAGGAGATGTTTCTCGTAACAATCTCATCCTTAATGGAGATGCGTCTGTGGAAGTGTAACTCCCTCCACGACTCTTTTTATGCAACGTTTCTCTTCTTTATGAGAGAACTCATATCGGGCCTGGATTCGGGCTTTGTTTATGTGTTCTCGTTGGTGGGCCATGTATGGGCTTATGTGATTGGCTTTATTCTTCTTTGGTTTTATGAGTTGGCCCAATAGACTAGATGCTATATCCTCATGATGGATCATCTCTACCACGTGTACGGTTATGATGATCGGTCTATTTTGATGTATCATCAGAGTGTATAATGTAATGACCCCATTTTTCTAGAGGAATATTAAATATGAAATTTGCAAAGAGCGGTTACAAGTGTGACTAATTCAATATAATTAGCTTATAGATTTTTTGGTTGTTATTGTTGGTCCACCCATAAAATGTTTAATGAGGAATAAGTGCAACATGGAGGGTAAGGTCTCTTAGTACTAAATTCCGTGTTGTTTTAAAGTAAAGAACTTCAGATTCCTATAAAAAAAAAAACGAGTGTGAAAGATAAGATTCAAAATTTTTTTTTTTTTTTTTTGTCTCTCTACTACTACTTGTTGGCCTTGTCTTTTCTAGTTGTCTTGAAACACTATGGTGAACTCAATACTATCTCATCGTGGCCAACCCATCATAACATATAAAACACTCTAAAAAAAAAAGGGAGAGAAGAACCACATCTATATTTGAAATAAGCAATTGTCTACCTTTTTGTTTTCCTCGGTGATCAACAAAAGTAAAGCACTAATATATATTAAAAAAAAAAAAAGAAGTTTTCGGGATCTTATCTTTCACACACATTTTTTATAGGGACTCTGAAGTTCTTTACTTTATAATAACACAGAGTCGAGTACAAAGAGACCCAACCCTCCATGTTGCACGTATTGTTTATGGGTGGATCAACAATAATAATCCAAAAATATAAAAGCTAATTATCCTGAATTACACGCGAGTGTAACAACTACTTGTAAATTTCATATTTATTCCTCAAGAAAATGGGGTCATTACAGTTGTAGTCCTAACTGTGCAAGTTTATCAGCCATAGTGTTCCCTTCTCATAAAATATAGGATTTGAACGACTTGTTTGCTAACAGAGCTCATTGGTACTCGTCATACACAAACAAAGAGAGAAAGGCTATATGCTATTTACTTGTAACTAGGACCATACTCGAACTTTTGCTAACAACTAAGGGTGTCTATAGTTAATACACCATAGAAACTCACATCGACACTAGAACAGTTTAAGATGTAAGCATCGCAACAAGTTTAATAATACAGACTCTCGATAGTTAATACAGCCATTGTGTTCCTATGTAATTGGAGAAGACAGTAACAAGTTCAATCTCGCATTGCTCACTTTGTAGATCACTCCTCTTTACTCCTTTTCCCACTCCCTTATCTACTGATGATATAATAATGGCAACCACTACTCCACATCACCATATATGTTATTTCACACTATTACACTTTTCTACACCATTTGCTTTATTTTCCACACCATCACTGTTCTTCCACACACCAATATAAACAAGCATCCACTCTCTCCCCCATTTATAATCGAAATCGAATTCTTCTACCCCATTCAAAATCACATTTTCCATCTCTGCCCTAATCAAATCTTCCCCCATTCGATTGGTTCAATTGCTCTCCCCCCTTCTCTTGTTGTTCTACTCTCTCCCCCATTCGATTGCTTCACCACTCTTCCTCATTCGATTGGTGGGGATGATCGAGATGATAGAGGTCGAAAATGACCCATGACGGTGTCTTACCAAAAGGCGAGAGCAAAAAGGGCAAAGAACAGGCGGAAGAATGAAAACAAAAAAGATAACTCAGAAATTTTTTTAAACAAATGTAAGGTTAAACTTCGGAAAATTTTCATCAAAAAATTTACTATTCGACAGAAACAATGCGAGGTTTTGCCATTTCCACGCCTGGATCAGTCCAAGGCTTTGGAAAAATTTCGCAACGTTACAGGCAAAGAAATGACAAAACCTCACCCGGGGCAATGCGAAGGTGAGAAACAAACTTTTTTTTCCAGACAAATTTGTGTTACTTTAAGTAAAATGGCCATAATTTTCTCATTTCAAAAGATTTTCAAGTTATTTTAATTGTGTTTATTAGATAACTCAGAGTACTAAAACTTTTGTGTTTTTAATGAGCTTGAGAATCGGTCTCGGTCGAGCATATAACTTTACCGAAATTCAAGGGCATTACTCCATTTTCATTTTGAGACAGATTTGCACGACTTTAGTAAAATGACCATAACTTGCTCATTTCAAAACATTTTCAAGTGATTCAAATTGTGTTTATTAGATAATTCATAATACTACAATTTTTTTCCTTTGATAAGCTTTAGAATCGGTCTCAATCAAGCATAAAAGTTGGCCGAAAGTCAAGGACACTACCACGTTTTAGTTGCGAGATAAATTTGTGCGACTTTAGTAAAATGACCATAAATTGCTTATTCAAAACATTTTCAAGTGATTCAAATTGTATTTATTAGATAACTCAGACTACTACAATTTTCGTGGCTTGATAAGCTTGAGAATCGGTCTCAATTGAATGTTTAAATTGGTCAAAAGTTACTGTGACGACCCCCTCCCGCACTGTATCGATATTGTCCGCTTTGGGCTGCCATCCAGCCCTCACGACTTTAAAAGGCCTCGATACAATGGGAAGCTGACCCCGCACATATAAGGATCATCCTCCTCCCCTACCCAGGCGATATGGGACTATGATTCCCCTTGTAGCTCGTCCAACCCCTCTCGGCCTATTGGACCTGTTGGACTCCAACCCTCACCCTCACCTCAGGGCCGCCCACTCAGGGTCTCACAGTTACCCTAACTTTATGTTACCATTTTTTTCTAAAAACTGTTTTTTGGGTGGTGTGGGTTAGTAGGGAAAAAAAATACATAATGGTATGGTACAATATATATGGTGGTGAGGAGTAATATCTTTAATAATACTTGTGCTTGTGCTTGTGGTGGTGAGGAGTAATATCTTTAATATATGGTGGTGAGGAGTAATATCTTTAATAATAATTGTACAATATATATGGTGGTGTGGAGTAAAAAATACACCCACCACAAGCAATGATTCAATAATATCTTTAATTTACATTATAAACAATAATACTTGTGCTTGTGCTTGCTCTTAAGACTTCAAACCATACCAAATCCATCGACCAAACCTCTTTCCATGTTCACCGAGTTTTCTATAACCAAACAGAGCAACAATACAAGAGTGGAGAAAACAAGAATGAGTTCAGCTCAAGAAGTTCGCTATATTTCCAGTATGACAGTGAAACCAGCAGGTCTCAAAAGCACAGAATTAATTCAAAGAATCGACTTGAATTCATGGGATCTCAAATATGACACAGAGCATCATGGCCAAGTAGGCCTTCTCTTCCTCAAACCCCAATGCCACTCCCCACCCAAATATGGAGAAGAAAACCGCCACTCATCAATCACCTCTTTGTCTCGCACTCTTGGCTACTTCTATCCCTTCGCTGCTCGCTTGGCCACCGAAACTCATGAAGACGGCAAGATCTCCTACTACATTGATTGTAACAATATGGCAGGAGCAAAGTTCATCCATGCAACATCTATTGTAACAATTGCCGATGCGCTCGACCGGCTCTATGTACCACAAATTGTTCACTCCTTTTCCCCCCTCAATGATGTGATAAACTTGAACACTTCACAGCCATTGCTAGGTGTGCAAGTCACTGAACTGATCGATGGTGTCTTTATAGGTTGCAGTAGAAACCATGTGGTCTGCGATGGTACTTCTGCTTGGCATTTCATGAATACTTGGTCAGAAATTTCTAAAACCATGGATCACATCTCACAATCTCCTCCTGTTCCGAAACGTTGGTTTCTTGACCATACTGATTGCCCCATTCAGTTTTCTTCTGAAGACCAATTCATTGCAAGAGATCATCTGCCACCATTGTTGGAGAGATTCTTCCACTCTCACCACAAAATTTGGCGAAATTAAAAGCTAAAGTGAATAAAGAGCAAGGAACAAGTACAATATTTGATGTCTCCAAATCTTGTCCTCCTGAGAGTTTGACCTGCAAAATAGATGTCAAATATCATTTTTTGGTGGTGGCACTCCGACGTTTAAGTCAGTGACCCTGTTTGATGAAGGAAATAATCTGGACAAAACTCAGTTAAAGTTGTATACCTTTGTCGAATGTTCCCTTTACCTTTTACAATGGTCGAAGTTAATTCTCTGCGTGACTTAAGCATGTGAGGCGCAACGGAATAAGAGGTTTCTCGTAACAGTATCCTCATTTATGGAGATGCGTCCATGGAGGCGTAACTCCCTCCACGACTCTTTTTTGCGCAACGTTTCTCTTCTTTAAAAGAGAACTCGTGTTGGGCCTATATTTGGGCTTTGATTATGTCTTCCTACAATGGACCTCGTTTGGGCCTTTACGATCTTAATCTTCTTGGATTTTACGAGTTAGCCCAATAGATGGGACACCAGATTCTCGCGATGGATGCTCTCTGCCACGTGTATGGCTGCAATGTCGGTCTATTTTTATGTATCATCAATTACTCCCCCTTTAGTTAGTCGATATGCTGACGTGTCCACTAATTTCGTGAAGGTTGGTCTTTCAATTCTATTATTGCATTGAATTTAACGTTGTTAGCAAATTTTGGTGTGTCGGTCGTCTTGATCACTTGTTTATCCGTTCGTTTTCGCACACATTTTTTTTGAATTTTGCGCCATTATATCCCGTACGTCGTCCCATGAGCAGTCTCTTCGTGGTTCGGCTATATAAAGGTGGAACATAATGGATTTGTTTATCTCTTTACGCCACTTTTGAGATTAGGGTCGTTTCTTCTTTTCGCCGCCTTTTTTATTATTTTCTTTCCAGTTCGCGATGCCTGTCGGTGACTTACTGGATGATGAGCAGCTTGCTATCTGTGAAGCCCATTTCTCTCCCAATAAGGTTTCTCAAGCGACCTTGGATTACGGCCGTTCTGACTACTCTCTGCCTTTCGACCTTGAGATCAATTTACCTCGATAGAACGACAGTCATTGTCATTCGAGGAAGGGGTATATCGCACTTTACCCACGTATGTTTCAATCCGGCTTTCGATTTCCAGTTCCAAAGTTATTTTGAGCTTATTTAGACTTTTTGGGTATTTCTCCTGCTTAGATGGGTCCTAACGGTTGGTGGGTTATGGTTTCCACACATGCAAGAACCATCATTTCTGGTATCCCTCTAACTGCTAGAACTTTGCACTCAGTAGTCGATTTTTTGGTGACCAAGAGTATTTGATTTCTTTATTCTCCTGTGTGTTTTGGTATCTTAACAATGATATCAGGGTTGGTCACGGGACAAGTTCTATGCTGTTGTTCATTCTGACTACTTCGATTTGAGAGGTCAACAAATAGTGAGGTCTTTTCAGGTTCCCAATAATTGAAGGGATCTGCAATTGACTGTGGAAGAAAAGATTATCAGCGAGCTTTTTTGCAGCTTCCCGGGATTCCTTTGGACACTTTCCTTTCTGATGTCATGGTAGAGCATAGCGGTTTATATAGTATGTGATGCGTCCAAATCGCGTCCTCTTGAGAGTTTGACCTGCAAAACAGATGTTAGACTGCCAAAACCACCTTTTTGGTGGCCGAAGGCACTCCGACACTTAAGTTGGCAACTTTGTTTGAAGAAGAAAATAAATCTGGACAAAACTCAGTTAAAGTTGCATACCTTTGTCGAATGTTTCCTTTACCTTTTATAATGGTTGCAGTTAATTATCTGCGTGACTTAAGCATGTGAGGTGCAATGGAATGAGATGCTTCTCGTAACAGTCTTTTCCTTATGGAGATACATCTGTGGAGGCGTAACTCTCCCCACGACTTCTTTTTGTGCAAGATTTTTGTTATTTATGAGAGAATCGTGTCGGGCCTTTGATTTGTGCTTGGATTATGTCTTCCTACAATAGGTCTCGTTTGGGCCTTTACGGTTTTAATCTTTTTGGGTTTTATGAGCTGGCCCATTTGATGGAACGCCAGAGCCTCGTGATGGATGCACTCTGCCACGTGTATGGCTGTGATATCGGTCTATTTTGATCTATCATCAGCTACTCCTCCTTTAGTTAGTGGGTATGCTGACGTGGCCACTAACTTCGCGACGGTTGGTCTTTCAATTCTATCATTGCCTTGAATTTAACGTTGTTAGCAATTTTTGGTGGGTCAGTCGTCTCGATCACTTGTTTATCTGTTCCTTTTCGTGCACATTTTTTTGGGAATTTTGCACGCCATTATATCCCGCACGTCGTCCCATGAGTAGTCTCTTCGTGGTTCGACTTTGTAAAGGGGAACACAGATTTGTTTATCTCTTTACGCCACTTTTGAAATTAGGGTTGTTTTTTATTTCCGCTGCCTTCTTTCTTATTTTCTTACCTATTCGTGATGCTTGTCGGTGACTTACTAGATGGTGAGAAGCTTATTTCTCTCCCAAGAAGGTTTCTCAGACGACCTTGGATAGCGTCCGTTCTGACTACTCTATGCCTTCATACCTTGAGATCATCTTACCTCGGCAGGACAAAAATCCTTGTCGTCCAGGGGAGGAGTATATCACACTTTACTCACGTATGTTTCAATCTAGCCTTCGGTTTCCAGTTCAAGAGTTATTCTGAGCTTATCTAGACTTTTTGGGTATTTTTCCTGCTTAGATAGGTCCTACTGGTTGGAGGGTTATGGTTTCCACATATGTAAGAGCGATCATTTTTGGTATCCCTTTGACTACTAGAACTTTGCACTCGGTGGTCGGTTTGTTGGTGACCAAGGGTATTTGTTTTCTTCGTTCTTCTACGTGTTTTGGTAATCTTAATGATGATATCAGGGGTTGGTCTTTTGTGCTTCATTTCGTTCTAACTACTTTGATTTGCAAGGTTAGCAAATAGTGATGTCTTTCTGAGTTCCCAACATGTGGAAGGATTTGCAATTGAATTCGGAATAACAGATTATCAGCGAGCATTTTTTGCAGCTTCCCGGGGTTCCTTTGGACACTTTCTTTTTTGATGTCATGGTAGAACGCAACGGTTTGTATAATATGAATGAAGCTGAATGGGCTCTGTTGATTTAGAGGCAAGCTGTGGAGATTGTTGTCCGCGCTGCTCTTGTTGGCGTTGGCAATGTTGTCATTGATGGAAAAGAGAGCTCGGATGTTACGGATCTCGATGCTTCTGTTAGCGTTGGCACTACTGGTCTAACTTCTAATATGAAAAAGGTTTTGAGGCCTGTTAGTCCGTCGAAGCGGTTGTTTACAAGTTCTGACCGCGTTTCGAAGAGAAAGTGGCTCATCGATTCTACTCATCGCGTTTTTCCTTATTTGAGTTCTGTTGATAGGGAGCCTGCGAGGGAGGATCGCTTATCCCTTGGAGATCATTTATCTTCCGTGCTTTAGGATCCCCGCGTTCTTCATTCGCATATTAGTTGGACGAAACCTACCTCTGAAGATTCGAGTTAAGTTGGACGAAAAGTTTTGCTGGTTTTCCTAGTTTGATGTGCAGGATGGCGCGCATGGGCAGATCAACGAATGGCACAGATGGTAGGTGGAGAGGCTTTCGATGTCTGTGTTGGATCCGGGCCTTCATTTCGATGATGGCCTTAGACATAAAATGGATGAGATGAATCATCTTGCCTACGCAGGGGTGATGGGTTCAGGTTACCAAGCTAGTCATAACCGGGTGGCTTTTCCGAAGGGGAAGTTCACTGCACTGTTGTTGGTGTTTTCCCATGTCATTTTTCAAACTGACAAGTTAAGAGTGCAATGTTCGGAACAAGAAAAAGCGGTTGGGGTTGCTCAAGCCTCATTGATTGAAGCGAAAGGTGCACGGATCGGTCTGCAGTTGAGCTCGAATCTTTAAAAATCAAATTAGATGGTGTTTGTGCATGCTTGCAAGATAGGGAAAATGAGTTGTCCACCGAGAAGGCGATTCATGATGAGGTTGCACGTGCCGTTATAGAGCAATCTACCAACCGCAACGTCGCTGAGAAAAGGGTGGAACAATTAGTGATTGCACTTGATGAGGTCAAGGAAGATACCTCCGCGATGCTTACTATTGTTGAATGGCGATTTATTGCGGCTAGAAATGAACTTGCTTCTGTTGAAAACAGGCTACACATTATGGAGGTTGCACATTGGCAGAGAATTTTTTATGGACAGGCTGAGCTTCTCGACTATATCGAGGGTCTTAGTGTTAACTTGTCTCAATATCGTCACTTGGTCTATCAGACCTTTGAAGATGAAGATGGTGACGAAGACCTTCCGGACGGCCCAACATTGAAGAGCCACTGCCTTCCCCTTCTCTTGAAGAAATAGCTCATGCCAGTGATCCGACTGTCTCTTGTCCGTCAGATGGTGCTGCTGATGATGCTATAGATGCATCCGCTTGATCTCCTACTTCTTTACTTTATTCTTTGAATGTAATAGAATATTTTTATTAAAGAACATGACTTTTCTCCTTGGTGTTCTTACTTTTCTTCGTAGTCATAGTTCGTCTTGTTGATTCGTTCATGTTGCCTGTACCTTTCTAGGTCGGCCATAATTGTCGATATGAGTTGCATTGTGTATCTCCAACTTTGATTTTTACAACTACATTTTTTATCTTGTCTGAATTCTCCTACGCTCCGACGCGTTTGTCTCAACCTTGTGTTGGTTGTCTCAAAGTTTTTATGAGAAAGCTAGTTTGTTCGTTCATCTTTTACCTCGTCGGTCTAGCGTGTTAGTTGACTTGAGGCTTTCTTGAATTATGTTAACTCGTTCTTTCATCTTTCACTTCGTTGGTTCAAAACAAAATTGCTTTTTATCGATTTGACTCATTCGTTCAACTTTTACTTTGTTGATTCGACGTTCCAGTCAACCCAAAGTTGTTTCGTCTGACTTTTACTTTGTTGGTTTGACGTTCCAGTCGACTCGGAGTTTCTTTTATTTGGTTGACTCGTTCGTCCAACATTTACTTTGTTGGTTCGACGTTCCACTCGACTCGAAGTTATTTTTATCGAGTTGACTCTTTCGTCCAACTTTTACTTCGTGGTTGATCAGACCAGAAGTTTATTATATGTATCCGACTTGTGTCCTGATTTCTTTCGGCTTTACATGCCGATTGCTTTGTATGGCCGAGTTTTGATGTATTTATCATGTTTTCCACGCGTAAAATGGTGATTGTGAAATTGTAATTTTATTGATATTCCCATTTGGATGTTCTAACCAATTCTAATGGTTGTTTTTCTTGAGCAGTTATGCTATATTGGAGAGTGATTTGCTTTGTCGTCTTGATCTTTGCTTGGTTGATGTATCCTCGCGTTAGAGATTCACGCCTTTGTTGTTTTATCTCGTACCAATTATGTCTTCAGTCGTCGGCTTTGCTATTGTTCATATTTCGATGTTCATCATGGTAGTTAATTGACTCAAAGGGCTTTCTGATTCAGTAGCCGAGTAGTACTGATTTGACCGATCATGCTCACACCAGCACTAAACTGTTCGATCATGCTCACGTCAGCACCATGTTCGACATCACCTAGCGATGTTTGATTGAGTTCGTTGCCGTTAATTTTGTCGCCGATTATTCGGGTTGGGCTTGCATCGATCGGTAGGGTCATTGAATTGTGTGAGTTGATTGGTGCAAGCTTCTCCATGTTCTGAGTATTGGTAAAAACATTAGTACTCCTACTTCAATATAGATATGCTTGAGCGGGAGGTTTTTTTTGCTTGGGTTGATCGTTTTGATCTCCCTGGTCATGCAGTGTAAGGCATATATTAGTTCCCTAGGTTGTTCTTTCAATCATGTAGAGAACGTATCTGCCATTTCTTTTTCTTTGATCTGTTTGTCTTGCATTCCAATGAATTTGTCGAGTCATCCTCTTTAAATCAAATGCTCAATTTCATCTTTCAGCTTGTAACAATCTTTAGTATCGTGCTTGTGATCCCTATGGAAGGAACAATACTTGCTTTTGTCTCTTCTTTCTAGGTCACCTCTCATTTTGAGCGGCCAGTTGACGTTCTCCCAATTCGCCATGTATTTCAGGATGTTGGCCCAACTTGTCTTCAGGGTTGTGTATGGTTTATATGCCTTTTTCATCACGTTGGTTATCCGCTAGTGTCTGGGTCGCGCCGATTGCAACTTATCAGATTCTCGCTGGTTGGAATCGTTCCTTCCGTCATTCTAATGTTCTTTGATTGACTGATATCTTTTTGGGGTTCGTCAGTTCGTCCTCTCTCTTCCCTCCTTTTCTTGTTTCCTTGAATGATTTTCCCTTTCTTGATCATTTTTTTTCTCCTGACACCTCAAGAGAAACGTGTTATTGGGCTGTTTATAGCAATACTGCCATGCCTTTTGAAAGTTCCAGGTTGAGAGCATGAAAAAGAGGCATCTCTTCAGCCCGGCGGTGAAAGTTGCAACGTCTATATCATCGCTGTATCCATTGATCATCGTCAGTTCATTGGTGAAACAAGTGACGTATTTTCGTATCATTTCTTCCGGCTTTTGCTTGATATGGAGGAGGTAGTGTGCTCATTTCCTCATCCACTGACGTCCGATGAATCTTGTTATAAAGAAGGTGGCTAACAAATGGAACGAGTCCATTGACCTCGGTGGCAGGTTGTTGAACTATTTTATTGCTGTGGAGGTAAGACTAGTCGAAAATGTTTTACACATGATTGACTCTGTAGTCTCCATCAACGCCATCATGTGGTGGAAGTGTCTCAAGTGATCTGTTGGGTCGGTGGTGCCATCATATACTTCGAACTTTGGTGGAGTGAACTTCTTTGGCATGGAAGTTATCATGAGGGCGTCGGAAAATGGCTACTTGGCTAGTTCGTACAACACGTTGGGATCAGTGACTCCGATTCTGAACATGATTTCAGCATGCGTTCCGTCGCTCTGTGGAGTCTACCCTGGAGAAGTTCATTGCTCTCAAGGTTTCCTTGTTGAGGTTCTATTGGAACTTCGTCGCTCCCTCGAGTTCGGTTGGTGGAGTTTTACTGGGGTGGCACTTGAATAGGATCAACTAACTGAATACGCTCCTCAGTGAGTTTTTCTAGCATCTTCGTCATGTGGTTTATTTGGACCATAAGCAGATCTACCCGAGGATCCGTGGCAGTGTTGCTGGATATTTGGGTTGTCTAAGATATTGCATGTTGTCGATCTCGATTGTCAGATGCCATTGGCCATATGGTTTGAGCCGTGTCTTGTTCACAAGCTTCTTGTGATACATTGTTGCCAGTTGGAGGGTTATTGTGATCAACGTTGAGTTGAGGATCTGTAGAGTGTGTCATTTGTTCTGGCAGCTTCATTAATCGTTTATCAGATTTTGGTGAACTACGTCACTGTGGATCTTCTTTTTATAAAGGAAACTCGTTGTTCCCCACGGACAACGTCAAACTAATGTGTCCAAATCTTGTCATCCTGAGATTTTGACTTGCAAAACAAATGTTAGACTGCCAAAGACCACCTTTTTGGTGGTCGAAGGCACTCCTCAGCGACTCTGTTTGAATAAGGAAATAAATCTAGACAAAACTCAGTTAAAGTTGAATACATTTGTCGAATGTTCCCTTTACCTTTTATAATGGTCGCAGTTAATTCTCTACACGACTTAAGCATGTGAGGCGCAATGGAATGAGATGTTTCTCGTAACAGTCTCCTCCTTTATGGTGATGCGTCCATGGAGGCATAACTCCCTCCACGACTCTGTTTTTGCAACGTTCATCTTCTTTATGAGAGAACTCGTGTCGGGCCTGGATTTGGGCTTTGATTATGTCTTCCTACAATGGGCCTCGTTTGAGATTTTATACTTTTAGTCTTCTTGGGTTTTATGAGTTGGACCAATAAATGGGATGCCAGATCCTTGTGATGGATGCTCTCTGCCACGTGTATGACTGCGATGTTGGTCTATTTTGATGTATCATCAATATCAACTCTGCAAGCATTGTTAGGTCATGCGTGGAGAGGTGTAACACGTGCAAGATGTCTTGATTCAAACTGAAAAGTCAATTATTTCTTGTTGGCAAATAATCGACCCAGATTGAACCCAAGACTGCCCAAGGAGTACTTTGGAAATGTTATCCAAAGAGCGAAAATGACGGCTAAAGCTGGCGAGTTACTTGAGAGGGGATTGGGATGGGCTTTTTGGTTGTTAAACCATGTTGTTATAGCCGGTGATGAATGGCGATACGAAGGTCGGTGGAGCACTAGGTTAAGGAACCTATGTTTATTTTTCTAGCTAAAGAAGATGGATCCAACTTGGTCACCGGAGGTTCTCCTAGGTTCAATGTATATGGGAATGATTTTGGTTCGGGGTGACCTATTGCAGTGCGTTTTGGTGGCACTAACAGGGCTGACAGGGAGATAATTGTGTATCAAGGAGAAGTTGAGGGGAGTCTGGATGTTGAAGCTTGTCTTTTGCCTCAGACTTTGGAGGCTTTGGGGTTTGGATGTTAAAACCATCCCTCTTTTTAACCAAAAGCTAATTTAGGGGTCCCCTATTTCCCCATTTTAACTTTTTAATCATTATTTAAATATATATTTCCCTAGTTTTTGAATTTTTCTATTTAAATTTATTTTATTGGAGGAGATAGAATGAAGAAAAATATTTTTTTATTAATATTTATTAGGATTTGGGGGATGGAATGGATGCCCCCAAATATAGGGGGAAGGAAGAGGAAAAGTTAATATGGAGGTTTGGATAGGGAATCCCTTGGAGCAAGGTTTTTCTCACATGAGACCACAAAATAGTTTATTTAAATTTTTATTTTCAATAAGGTTCTACTACATGCTAAGAGAAGTTAGAAGTCTCCAAAAATATGTACCCTACTGCTATGCAGTTAAAATAACGTTATAACGTCGATATAACTCCAATATAATGCTTAACGAGGGTGAGTCGTTACGTTATAAGATTATCACGTTTTTGTATAATAACGTTATATGGCCGTTATTGAGATAACGTTTTTTTTTTCAATAACGTTGTTTTAACTTTTTGTTCTAATATATAAAAAATATTCATTTCATTCTCGATCGAAGAAGGACCAAACCTCACCTTCGCTGATCGACAGAGAACCAGACTTCGCCGGTTGACCAAGATCAAGAGAACAAGAGAAGAAGGGAAGAAGATGAAGATTCGATCGCACTCTCTATTGCGATCTCACTCTCATGCGAAGGGAAAATGTTTTTTATTTATGTTTTGATGTTTTTGAATTTAATGTTATAAACACGATTTACTTTTTTGTCTCTATAATATCAATACTTTGTGGGAGTATTAAAAATATATTTAACAAAATATTCTGTTATATACTGTTATATCCCATGATAACCTACAATACTTCTGGTCCGTTATCCGTTTTAACTGCATAGCCCTACTGATTTGTATTGTGTTATGTTTTTCCGAATGAGTAAAATAATGCATTGTTTACATGTGCATATCTCAGTGTGTGAATTCCCCCAATAAGCTCACATACATTATTTCTCAGTTCGCTTTTTGCTTCCATGTAGAGCATGAGAATCACGTGTTTGGATTTGGATGTTTTACTTGGGGTTCACGGAGAATGCATGGGCAGATTATGAAAACACTGGGTCCCATTTTTATTAATTTGCCATAACCTGGTGATATCATTAGCTACAATAGGGACCAAGACCATTCGCAAGACAATTCAGCAGGCTTGTTCAAAACATTTATCACTATTAGAGAATCACCAAGCAAAAAAAAAAAACTCTCTGTCATCCATTGATTGTGAAAACACAACTCCATTGATGCTTTAGCTGCATACACTTTTGCCATTTAATTATTCACAATTGATTAAATTGGAGACCTACTCTTAAATTGCGAAACTTGAGACCTATCCCATTTAATTTATTCCCCTTTGCTGATGATCGTGTTGGTTCAAAGAGAATGGAATATGAAGATACAACCTGGCACTAGCATATGGTACTAGCTCAGTCGTGTGCCAAGTAAGTTTGCAGTAAAAAAAAAATTGTCGATGTTGATGTTATCTATATCAAATAATTTGACTAATCTCTACTAATTGATTCTGGAAAGTAAGTGACGTTGATGATTTTTGTTTGATATTTGATATTAGATTTTGCAGCGTATATGGATATGTTGAATATACAAGAGCTGTCTTGAAGTCATTTCTGGGCACTGAGAAAGGTGTGGAGAAGTTGATCAACTATTGGAGGGTTTTCTTCTTATTTGGAATGGAAAGGTTTGCAGACAACAATGGCGAAGAATGGATGACCGTGCATTATCTTTTCAAGAAGAAATGATCGTCTCAATGTACTTACATTACAAATGGTCCGAACTTTAGGTGGTGCTAAGATTTTTTGTCCAATAATTAAGGGTGCTTGTGTTGTCAATGCAGTCGGTTTGCTGAAACTAAAGAATGCCGTTGGTCTTCATGGAGCTATGAGATTATTCAATCATCAGTTTGTGGAATGTGAATTTGCTTGGTTTATGTGATCATTTTCATGAATATCACCAAGTGTGAATGCCTGAATATGGGTAAATGTTCTAAATTTTTAAGAAACTTATGTCTATTTGTCATTTAAATATAAAGGAACAGATGTTACTAGACTCATATTGTTATTCAGATACGATAAATTTGCCACTGATAAATGGTACATACACCTCATCGGGCTTATTTTGAACTTATAAATGGTACAAACTCGTTGGGTTGGGCGTGTTTTAAAGCCGTAAATCAATCACCAATACTACTACATGGGATGGTTACGAGCTCCATGAACTCCTTGTCATTTTCCATAGCTTTTAACGTGAGTATCGGAAAACAAGCTTCAATGTCAATGCTTCCATCCACTCTGCCTGGAAACAATGTCATCTTCCCTTCCATTTTATTAGCGCACCCACTTCGCACCACAATGGGGCGGCCCCAACCAAAATCAGTACCATACACATTAAATCTGGGAGAGCTCCCAGCATGCAAAACACCCGAAAAAAGATTATCAAGAGAAGGATAAGTAGGCTTTTTTACCCAACTATCCCAATCTTTGCGTATCTCAGAGTCGCTATGCGAAGCAATTGTTTGATTCAATAGCAATGCACCCCATCCAACACCACGGTCCAACAAGTCACCCACTTTAGTTGTTGCTCTCTTATTACTTAGCGAATTCCCAAAATACCCGCGGGGCAAATTCGGGTTCAATCTGGTTCGATTACTTGTCATGATACGGTGACAAGTGACCTGATTCGGATCCAGATTACGCCAACGTATCACGGCTCGCCATACATGTGACAACAACGCTTGTAAAGACGAGATCTGACTTGTTGGGCACTCCGCATTAGCCTTAGCTTTGAGTAGTGCTATGTCTTGGGCTGCAAATGTGAAGACTCTTTGATCAAGTTCTAAATTTGGGGGGTACTTCTTGTTGACTATATTCGGGTCAAACAAAGGGAGGCGAATGGGTGCATCAGAGCCATCGATCATACAACGTTCGAGATGAGGTGGTGATGAGATGTGATCAAGGCCTTCACAGATCTCTGACCATGAGTTGATGAAATGCCAAAAGGCGGTTCCATCAATGATCGCATGGTTCGCAGTGAATGCTATGAAAATGCCATCGGTCAACTCCGTGACTTGGACGAAGAGAAGTGGATTAGTGAGACCTTTGAAGTTCGTCTCACCATTGAAGGCGAATAAGGAACTAACTATGTAAGGTACACGCGTCGTGTTAGCTATATCAGCTATAGTTAAATCGACGGTAGCATGGATGAACTCAGCTCCAGCATTGTTGCAATCAATAAAAACGGAGATGGTGATATCATCGTGTTTTTCAATACATAATCTCCCTGCGAGAGGGTAAAAGTAGTCGAGGGTGCGAGAAAGAGAGGTTTTAAGTCGATCCAGGTAATTAGACTGTGGGGGTGGCTTGTAGAATAGCAGACCTTTTTGGTTGTAGTTGATATGGAGTCTCATCAGATCCCAGGGAGTGAGTTCAATCCGGCTACGTCGAGTTGGATCATTTGAACTCGTTGCATGCACTGTGGTTGTCGAGACCAATCGAATCCCCGGTTGAGTCATCCTCTTTTTCCCTCCAATACAGAACTCTCTTTGCTTATTCTTACCACGATGTTTCAAACTGGAAAATGTACATCAATGAAATGGTTCCTCGGCTTATATAAAAGAATTGAACACTGATCGAGTTATTACTTATTATTTGTTTCTTTATATTCATAAAACTTATAAATTGCTTTCTTCAACGTACATTTCCTCGTGATCGAATTATTTATGTACCATTAGTTGGACGATGCATTTTAGTACTGTAATCTTCTGGCCTATCGGGCAAAGCAAAATTTTCCATTCGAGTGGAATCTGAATCCCTTATCTTTCTATAAGCATGCTTTACTCGTGGTTTGAAAATAATTCAAATGTAATGAAGGCCGTGCTCTTACTTGGGAAAAATAAAAAATAAACATTATTCTTTACAGCAATAATGATATAATAATCAATAAGTAAATAAATAAATAAAGATTTAGGACATGTGACGCATATTTTATTTCACTCGTTGAAAAGTTTCAAAGTAACTTAGATCTTAGGTGATCGCCCGCAAAAACCTCTAAAAACGTAAAAATTTGCACCCACACCTCAAACATCGAGGTCTCCGTCAGCGGGTTACTCGCAAGTCGCAAGTTGCAACTCTCACTAAATCACGCTCCACATGTTACACGCCCTTCCATAAATAACTCTTTCCACCCACCAAAGACTACCTTTAATCGAGATCGATCATACACTCGTACTCTTACAAAAATTTAAAAATAAAACAAGTTGGAAATCACAAGTTGAAATATTTAATCATATGGGATGATGCATCAAACTATCACTCGATCGTAGCCATACACGTGGCGCAAACCATCATAACTAGAGATGGTTGTTCCAAATAAAATAAGTCGTGACAGGAATCACTCCCATAAGGACGCACCTCAATTAAGAGAGAACGGTTACAAAGGATATAAACATGGAAAAAATCACTCCCCTAAGGACACATCTCAATGAAGGATGAAAACGTTATAATAAAAGTCCATCTTCATTGTGTCATTTGAGCTTAAGTCATGCACATAGTTAAATGCACTCATTAATACTTATATAAGGTAAAAGAAAAGGTATGAAAATGACATTTCCATGAAGACAATGCAAATTTAACAAAACTATACTCTGTCCAAATTTAGTCTTCTCCCGCAGATTAACTGACTTATGCATCGGAGTGCCTTGAGCCACAAAAAAGGTGGTCTTTGGCAATATAACCTTGTTTTGCAGGTCAAATATCTAGCAGACAATATTTAGATGCATTAGTTTGGCGCCGTCCGTGGGGATCGACAGTTTCCATAAAAAAAAATGAAAAGCTTATGCTTGATCGCGACTTAGCAACAAGACGAGAGCCTATGCTTGGATGTGTTGCCTCGTCGCATTGGCTGTTGTAAATATCGTGGTTGACCATAACCAAATATGTTACGATTGTGTAGAGTTGTTTCTAATATTAATAGTAACAAGAGTATATTTCTTGGCAAAGTATTTTACAAAGGACAAACTAATTTTGAATCCATTTTCCTTGTGGATCTTATTAAAATGGAGAATATGGAAACTACTAAAATTGAATTAACTTATTTTTCTTACTTGACAATTTTTCAGATTCTAATATTCTATTCCATTTTGTTTAAATGGTTAAACTTGTATCTTGTGAGTTAGACAGGTGATTCAGGTACATGTGTATACAATAATGTTGAACTAAATATTTTGTTAATGGCGTACTAGCTAAGTTGGTAGAGGTGTTGACTAGAGGCTAGTTTGCAGGTTCGCTAGTCCGACTAGAGATAGTCTGCAGGTCCGATAACCCGACTAGAGGCTAGTCCGCAAGTCTGACAGAAAACGGATCTGACAGGAATCAACTCCGCATGTACGATAGAAGACTAGTCCGAGTAGAGACTGGTCCTCAGGACCGACTGGAGACTAGTCTGATTGGAGATAGTTCGATAGGAGACAGACCCGACAGGAGACGGATCCGACAAGAATTAGGTCCAACAAAAGACTAGTCCGACTTAAGACTAGTGACACTGACTTCGTCTGGTCGAGACTCACGCAGTATGATCACGATGATTTCATCTGGTCCGACTCATGCTGCTGACTGCGATGATTTGTCAGATGACTTCATCTAGTACGAGTTCATGCAGCAGACTACGATGATTTGTCAGATGACTTCTCCTAGTAATAGACTCATGCAACTAACTACAATGACTCATCACACAGACGACATCCGGTGCAAACTCACGAAGTCTGAGTACAAGTTAATGGTCATGCAAGTGAGCCCACTAACTAGGGGGTAGTTGATGATACATCAAATTGTCACCCGATCGTGGTCATACACGTGGCGCAAACCATCATAACTAGAGCTAGTCGTTATGAATAAAATAAATCGTGGCAAAAATCACTTCCTCAAGGACGCAATTAACAGATGACCGTTACAAAGGATATAATCATGGTGGAAATCCTTCCCCCAAGGGCACATCTCAATTATGAGAGGACCATTATGAAGGAGATAAGCCATGGTGGGAATCACTCCCCCAAGGAAAAATCTCAATAAATGAGGAAATTGTTTTAATAAACGTCCTCCTTCATTGTGCCATTTGAGCTTAAGTCATGCACACAAGGTAAAGGAAAATGTATGAGAAGGACATTCCATGGACACAATGAAAATTTAACTAAACTATGCTCTGTCCAAATTTAATTTTCTCCCACAGATTAACTAACTCAAGCATTGGAGTGCCTTCGACCACCAAAAAGATAACATTTGGCAATCTAAACTTGTTTTACAAGTTAAATCTCTAAGAGACCGGATTTGTAAACATCAATATAGATAGAGACCTATAATTCATGAAAGAAACACATGAGAATGCAGAGTGATAAAGAACAATCAGTAAGATATTCCATGATCACATCAATTTTATATCACAAATGGGTTGGACTTGTAAAACATTGTGGATCCATAAAGTGGATTGAGACACTTAGTGGATTCAATGACTATATGATTCACCTTAGCTCTATATATTCTAACTGGTTCAAGTAAACAAGAAGGAGAGTTGAGAGTATAATAAACAGAGACACAAATAGAGAATATGAGTCATCCAGAGGTCCACTACATATCAATTATCAAACACAAAAGTTCATACAATGAGGTGCGGAGATGATTCAACTCAACTTAGGCGGATTCAACTCACCCCATGGGATCTACTTCCTCCCTATCAACTATAATTTATACGTCCAAATTTTTCCTCTTAGAGATCTAATTGTAAAACGGGGTTACACTGCCAAAGACCATATGTTTGGTGGCCGAAGGAACTTCGATGCTTAAGTCAGTTAATTTGTGGGAGAAAATGAATTTGGACAGAGTATAGTTCAGTTGTATTTGCCAACCTTTTGTCAAATGTTCTTTTTACCTTATATAATGTACATATTTAACTCTCTGCATGACTCAAGCATGTAGGGCGTGATGAGATGAGACGTTTTTCACAACGGTCTCTTCCTTCATTGAGGTACGTCCTTGGGGGAGTGATTCCCGCCATGACTTTTCTCCTTTGTAACGTCTCTTTTCTCTAAGGGAAGAGATCGTTGGGCCTGGACTCGGGCCTTTGATTACGATCTACTATCAAGGACCCTTTTGGGTTTTAATGATTGGGCCTGTCTTTTTCGGGCTTCTAGGATCGAACCCGTTATCCTTGTTGAGATCGAAGTGCCTATTCCTCATGGTGAATGATCTTTGCCACATGTACGATCGTGATTAGAGGCTTATTTGATGTATCATCAACTAACTCTTCGGCGGTTGATTTTTCGAATTCTTCATTATTATTTTCTTGCACAACATTAAATGTCGTTAACAACTATCGATTCGGTTTCTATTTCACTCCTCCATTAGTCTATTCGTTTCGGTGTAATGTTTGGGATTTCATGCAGCCATCATGTATTGGACGTCTTCCCATTAGTTGTCTTTTCATTGCCCAACCCTATAAGAGGGTGGAGGGGTTCTGTGTTACCTTTTTTTATGCTATCTCCACTTTCGGAGCTCATTCTTTCTCACTTTCTTCATTTATTATCTTGCACAATCTCTTTTTCATGGCTTCTAATAGAGTTCTAAGTAGGGACAATCTTGTTGCCTGTGAGGCATTTTTTGAACCTAGGCAAGCGACACAAGGAACTTTAGACTATGTTAGTTAGACGTTCTCTCTTCCGTTTCATTTGGAAATTATTTTGCCTATGAATGATGAAAGCTCTGCTCATCCGAGGTCTATTTACATTACATTTTATCCTGCAATTTTCAGGTTTGGTCTTCGACTTTCGGCACCAGAGACCTTCTTGGCTTATTTGAATTTTGTTGGCATTGTTCCTGCTCAAATGGGTCACAGTTGCTGGAGGGCAATGGTTGCAACCATGGTGAGGGCCCTTCAATCCGACATTCCGTTGAATGAGAAGACTGTGCACTATGTGGTGCAACTTTTGGTAAGCACGAGTCGTATTTGCTTTCTCTGTTCGTCTACTTGTATGGGGAAGCTTAAGGACGATTACAGGTCCTGAGCAAGGCCATGGTTTTATGCTTCCATTAAGTTTAGGTATTTCAAGCTTGGCAACCGACCCATTTTGTGGACGTTTTGGGAGCCCAGGAAGTGGACTAAGCTGCATCTGACTGAAGTGGAGCAGGGAGTGTGTGAGCGGTTTTTCTCGCTTCTTCGTGTTTTTTTGGAGGATTTTCTTGCTCTGGATGTCGTCAAGCATAGTGGTTTGTACACTATGAATGACGTGGAGCGTGCTATATGTTTCTTGGGCATCAAAATTTTGATGTCAGTGTTGCCCATGCAGGTAATGTCGTTATCTCTGACGAGGTGGAGAAGCATATTGTTTATGCTAGTATTGGTGATGCTCGCATTGATGGGAAAGTGAGCTCCGTCGAGAAAGTTACAGATCTCGATGCTCTTGTTGCTATTGGTGGCGCTGGTTCGACCACCAAAAAGAGGAAGGCTCCTAGGCCTACAGCCTGTCAAGGAGGCTAGTTTCTAGTACTTTGGTTAGTCCTGGCCACATTTTAAGGCGGAAGAGACTTGTTGGTTCCGCTCCTAAGGCTGCTTCTCGTCCAAGTTCTGTTGGAAAGATGATGAAGATGGAGCTCGTCTTGCTACTCGGAAGGCTAAAGAAATGAATCGGGTTGTGGAGAAGAGTAAGTTGGAGGCCTTTCGTCCATTAAGTGAGTACTAAAAGACGCTTATCTCTACTCATGGCTTGCACGATCTCGTTACGGTTTTGGATGATGATGCTCGTGTTATCAATAATAAGATGACAGCTTGCCACAGAGCTGTCTCGTAATCCAAACGGTGAGAAGACCATTGCTGATTTTGACTACGATCTTGTTTTTGATGAGGTTGAAGTTGAACATGGTCAAAGCTCCAAGTCTCATCCTCCTCCTTCTCCAACTCGTCCTGCTGATGTAAAGAAGTTTTTTGTTTCTCCTCTTGCTCGTCTGACACCTACCACTGCTGTTTTGAAAAAGAAAGGTAAGAGTGGTGCTTCCGTCATCATTATCATCCCTACCGTCAAATCGGTTACCAGAGGCGGGGCTTCAATTCCTCCGGATCTCACTATCCTTCATCAACAGATCAGTTGGAAGGAGCTTGTTCATGGATAGATCTATATTAACTCGAATGGGAAGTTCAGTTGGTTTTCAGAGATAGACATGTAGGACAGTGTACGTAATCTCATCGTATCGAGGCATAAGCATTTGGTCGAGAGAGCTCCGATGCCAATGCGTCGGCCTAGTGAACACCTCAACCAGGGTCTTAAACATATAATGGAGGTGATGAATCATCTCACTTATGATAGAATGATGGGGTCGGATTACACAGTTGCACGTGATCATGTGTCGATCATGGAGAATAGATGGCGGGGCAGGCATTGTTGCTTTCTCACGTCTGATGCCAAGTTGATAAGCTGAAGGCAGAGCATGCCGAGCATGAGAAGGTTGTTGATGTTGCTTGGGCTTCATTAAAGGAAACAAAGTTATCGGAGATAAGTTTGCTGTTAACCTTACTGTTTCGGATGAGAAGATGAACAATCTGCGGGATCGGTTGGCTGCTATCGAAAGCGAGTTATCTAGTGAGAAGGCTGGTCGTGATGAGGCAATGCGTATTGCTGATAAGCAATTTTCTTGTCGTAAGACAGTTGAGGAGCGAGTACTGCAACTGATTACTGAGCTTTCTTCTGTTAAAGCAAACTTCTGCGAGGCTTTCCGTGGTTGAAGGAGAACTTGTTTCGACTAAGGATGAGCATTACATAATAAGTTGAGGTCGGCAAAAGTTGCCAAATAAACCAAGATCGTCGATGGCAGGATTGACATCATCGACTTAATTGAATCGAGGAAGGTCGTGATATATATGTCAAAATATCGTGCCTTGGCTGACCAAGTCTTTGAGGACGATGACGATGAAGAATATGTTCCGGATCCTCCGAGTGATCCGGTTGACGAAGCTCAAATGTCTTCTCCTCCCTCCGATCATTTCGCTGTCTCCTTTGACTAGTCCAGTTGGTGAAGATAGAGCTCCACCATCTTCCGCTCCTACTGCTGAAGAAAAGGCTTCATCTCCTTCTGTAGACAAGACTTCATCTTCTCCCACTAACCATGCTGCTAAAGGTATATTCAACTTCCTCTAACTGTTTCTGCTAGTGATATTTTGATTACATCATCTATCTTTTCTCCAACTCTTGTATCTTCTTCTCCTGATGTAGTAGACTATGTCGTTAATGAATATTTCTTTTTTGATACTTGTGTTTTTTTTTGTTCCTGTATTTTCTTCTCTCGTAGCAGTCGTTGTTCGACTTATATGTCTCTTATGATAGTTTATTGCCTATAAAATGTCATGGTCGTAGCTCAACTTTTAACGTCTAGGCTAACCTTGTAGACAACAAATATTGTTTGACTTTGTCATTCGAGTTTCGTATTTGTTTTCGTCCAACTTACTAGTGTAGACTTGGCTAAATATATGCTTTTGGATTTGCTCCTGACTCGTCTGTTCTGATTATTTTGATATGTTTTGCGGTTGGACATTGTAATCAGTTTATAACTTTTGATTTAGTCTAACTTATACGTCCCAACTTATTATGTATACTTTGTGGTCTGACATGGTGATCAGACTAGAAGATTTACGACTAAGTCTGACTTATACATCCTGACTAATTTATTTTGCGGTCTGACATTGTGATCGGACCAGAAACTTTTCGATTAAGTCTGACTTTTACGTCTTGACTTGTAAGTATACTTCGTGGTCCATCGTGGTGATCGGAACAGAAGATTTACGTGTAAGTTTGACTTATACGTTCTGACTTTTAAGTATACTTCGTGGTCCATCATGGTGATCGGACTAGAAGATTTATGAGTAAGTCTGACTTATACTTCCTGACTTTTAAGTACACTTTGTCGTCCGACATATTGGTCAGGCCAGAAGGTTTACGAGTGAGTTTGACTTATAGGTCCTGACTTTTAAGTACACTTTTATGGTTCGTCATGGTGATCGAACCAGAAGATTTAAAAGTAAGTCTGACTTATTAGTCCTGACTTTTAAGTACACTTCATGGTCCAATATGTTGGTCGGACCAGAAGGTTTATGAGTGAGTCTGACTTATACATCCTGAATTTTAAGTATACTTCGTGGTCCGGTCTGTTGGTCGGACCAGAAGATTTATGACTAAATTCCTAGTATGACTTTGGCGTCCTGAATGGATTTGATTATTGGAGCATGAGACAAAGGTTATTGGAATTTGGAAGTTTATTGATAATACTTCTTCAAGTGATCGACATTCCATGGTCTTTTGAGTTGTCCACCCTTCAAATATTCTCGTCGCCCACAATATTGTTGCCACTTAACATCCTCGTCGCCTCCATCTCGCATGGAGACTTTTTTTTGCTTCGATCCATCGCCTCCACCTCATATGAAAACGTGTTTTCGCTTCACTCCGGTCCAGTCCATCTAAGAAGTTACATTCAATACTCAAAAGCTTATCAACGGCGGAGCACACATGCTCTTAATAATCGGGCGAAAACCCACAAAATCCTAGCTGGTAAGTCTCGAACATGTGATCTATAACAAGAAGAGTGGATGTCCGACCAATTGAGCTACAATTGGTGGACCATACTTGCAGTATAACACATGTTAAATTAGCCTCGTAATTTATATCGATAAAATCTGCATCTGGTGGTTAGCAGAATTTCGTTGAAGTGGCGTTTGGACGTGTTCGATGGGTGGAATATGCTCCTGAGTGAGCCTTTCGACCACTTTAGCCAGATAATCCATCTGGACAAAAAGTTGGTCTACACGAGGATTTGTCATTGTACAGCCAAATGTCTAGGATTGTTGGGCCACCATACCGTGTGGTGGTACTGCATTACCTTGCATAACTGGTTCTCCTAGTGTTGGATTTGAGATATGCCTGCTTGATAATTCAATTTCGCTGGTGGAACGGTTGCCTTGATCGTTGCTAAGCTGAGAATTTGTAGGAGGTTCATTTACACCAAATCTTTATGTTACTGATTTGCATTAAGGAAACTACCAACAAAAGAATTTCAAAGAAAACTATTGTTCCCATAGACGGCACCAAACTGATGCGTCCAAATTTGTCTTCCTAGATATTTGACCTACAAAACGGGGTTAGGCTGCCAAATACCATATGTTTGGTGGTCAAAGACACTCTGATGGTTAAGTCAGTTAATATGTGGGAGATAATGAATTTGGACGTGAAGAGAGGAGATGTTCAGTTGTGTTTGCATACCTTTTGTCGAATGCTCCATTTTCCTTTTATAATGTACGTAATTAACTCTCTGCATGACTTAAGCATGTAGGACGTGATGAGAGGAGATGTTCTTGAGAACGGTCTCCTCCTTTATTGAGGTGCGTCATTGGGGGAGTGATTTTCATAATGACTTGTCTCCTTTATAACGTCTCCCTTCTCGAAAGGAAGAGATCCATTGGGCATGGACTTGGGCCTTTGATTATAATCTATTATCAATGACCCTTTTTGGTTTTAATGATTGGGCTTGCCTTTTCGGGTTTCTGGGACCCGACCATTTATCCGTGTTGAGATCGAAGTGTATGTTCCTCGTGATGGATGATCTTCGCCAAGTATATGACCATGATTAGAGTCCTATTTGATGTATCATCAATAACCAAAAGGTATCCTATACAACAAACCCCAACACTTCTCTAATTACCTTGAGCTCCTTAAAACCTCTCTTTCGCGCACCCTTGACTATTTTTACCCGCTCACTTGCTGATTGTCTTTAAAAAACCACCATGATCGCACCAACTCAGTTTTTATCAATTGTAATAATGTAGGGGTGGATATTATCCATGCTAGTGTGGATTTAAATATAGTCGATATAGTCAACAATACTAACGTGCCTCATGTGTTTCATTCATTTTTCACTCTTAATGGTGCTACTAATTTCCAAGGTCAAACTCATCCGTCGTTTGCAGTACAAGTCACAGTGTTGACTGATGGTGTGTTTATTGGCTTTACCGCAAACCATGTGATTGTGAATGGTTCCTCATTTTGGCATTTCATCAGCACATGGTCCGAGATATGCAAAAATTTTGATTTAATCCCATCACCACCGCCCATTCTCATGCGTTGTTTCATCAATGGTTGTGAGTCGCCCATTCGGTTACCTTTGTTTGACCAGAGAAATTCAACAAGTACACCCCAAAACTACATCTTGACCCAAGAGTGTTTCACTTTGAATCCCAGAACATAGTGAACTTAATGTGAAGGCGAATGAGGAGTATGGGATGACTCAAATCTCATCCCTACAAACATTGTTGTCGCATGTGTGGACAGTTACCACACGTGTGAGAAATCTGGGTCCAAATCAGGAGACCTGGTACCGGTTACAAATGAGCAACCAGGCTAGGCTGGACCTGCCTTTGCCTGAAGGGTAAGTTGGGAATAGGATAAGTTATGAGGATGTTATTGCAAAAGTGGGTGAATTATTAGAAGGTCGAATAGGGTGGGTGCCCTATTGTTGAACAAATTGGTTGCGTCGCATAATGATGCAGCAACTCACAATGCATGGAACATAAGGGTGCAACACCCTACATGGTCATCTCTCGATTGTTATTTATGCGTCAAAATCTGTCCTCCTAGAGATCTGACCTGCAAGACAGGGTTAGACTGCCAAAAACCACATGTTTGGTGTCTGAAGGCATTCTGATGCTTAAGTCAGTTAATTTGTGAAAGAATATTAAATTTGGACAGAGCATAGTTCACTTGTGTTTCATACCTTTGGTCGAATGTTTATTTATTTTTATTTTTTTGAAAGGCAAGCGTGAGGGTTTATATGGGCTCCCCAGACCATTGAAAATAAATAGGATCAGATTGGTTACATTCGAGTGTATTTCCTACCACTAGCATCATCAAAGACAATCTTCTTAATATCTTCCGCAAAAGAGCTTGGAATGATTTCAACAAACTCATGGTTAGGTAAGAGTTTTGATAGTTTATCCACTGCCTGGTTCATTTCTCGCACTGCATGCATGACCCTGCAACCCTCGAATGTCCTGATTGCCTCCTTGATGCGTCTGGTTGTATGTACCGCTTCCAATGGAGGAGCTTTAGTGGTAGTTAGGTATTTGAAAGCATTGCTATAGTCCATACTTAGCTCCACTTTCTGAAGTCCATGTTGTTGCGCTAGCTTAATCCCCAATTCAATCCCCTGTAGTTCATGTAGGATTATTGTTTGTGCTTTTTGAGTCCCTGCCACAGCTGCCACCACTAGACCTTCATGGTCCCTGATCAGTGCACCATATCCCCTTTTAGTTCCTGCTAGAGATCCGTCCGAGTTAACTTTGAACCACCATTGTTCAGGCCGTTGTCATGCATGCACAGTACTGGTGCGTATATGGAATTGAATTCCAATTCTCCATTTGTCAAAGAGCTCTATATTCTTAGCATTGTCTTCTACCTGTAGGTCCAGGATTGAAGCACGTAGCCAAACATATGCAATAACCTTTGGCACTAATTCAACTGCTGCTTTAAACTTGGACTGGAAAACTCTGCAATTCCTCTTTGTCCAGAGATGGTAGATAGTGGCGTTCAGAGCTAGCTTCTTTAACACAGATCTAGGTAATGTACCGGAGAATTTCATCTCACACCACTTCCACTCTGCTGCCCAATCCATAGGATGTCGTCTGTAGCCTAATTGAATAAGGATAGCTGACCATTCAAAGCAAGAGTACCTACATTTGAAGAATAGATGCTCTTCGCACTCTGGCTCATCACTACACAGTGAGCATATTGATCATTCAATGACTCTCCACCTTTTCAATTTGTCTTGGGTCTTGAGAGCCTTATGCATAACTAGCCATGTGATAAAACTCTGTCTAGGTATACTTCCTGTGAACCACACTAGTTTGGACCAGGAGATTGCTTGCGATCTTTGCTTCATTGAGTGGTATGCACTCTTATTAGTGAACTCCCCATCAAGACCCCCATCCAAATAATTTTGTCTTTGTAAGCACTGTCCAGCTCCACTGATTCAAGTTCTTCATAAATATCAGCAATGGTGGATCTCTCATGCATTTGTGTATCCCATTTGTTATCCTTTATAAGAGCACTAACTTTGGCATTGCGGTGCAACAAAGAGTGATACATTAGGTGCTGGGGGAACCTATTGAGTAGGATACCCAGAGGGTGCCATGGTTCTTTCCACAAAAGAGTATCCTTGCCATCTCCAATTGAGTGTACTATAAGTTTGTTTGCCTGACGCAGAAATTCTTTGCTTTGATTATGTTTTCTCTTGTCCACTGTACCCACAAATTCTCCTTCTTGGAAACAATATTCCACACATGCCTCATCATTGCAGCTTTGTTTGTAGTTTCAATGCACCTTACGCCCAAGCCTCTCTCATTATAAGGACTGCATATTCGTTGCCAGTTCACCATAGGATTCTTTGTGTAGTTATCAGAGGCCGACCACAAGAAGTTTCTCATTATGGCTGTTATATCATCTCGAACACTTGTAGGCAAAATGAAAAAAGAGGCCCAGTAGACATGGAGGCTATTCATGACTGCTTTAATGAGGGTGACTCTACCTGCATATGAGAGACTCATGTTCTTCCAAGACTGAACTCTCTTGCGAATTCTATCTACCAATGGTAAACATTGATTGTAGCCCAGTCGAGAAGAGATCAGTGGGAGTCCAAGGTACTTCACTGGTAGTGCCTCTAGATTGAAATCTAGGCACCTAGTAATCAGAAGGAGCTCCTCACTGGGAACCCCAGCAGCAAACAGACTACTTTTTGAGCAGTTTATGGTAAGCCCTGAGCATGATTTGAATTGGTTCATGGCACTAGAAAGCGCTGTTGCAGACTTGATGCTCCCATAGAAGAAAGCAGTAAGGTCATCAACAAAGCATAGATGGGTAATTTGTGGATTACTGCATTTAGGATGCAATACATACTCTCCTTCTTCCACTTTTTGTTTAAGGATTAAATGCAATAGCTCCATTACAAGGACAAATATATATGGCGACATCAGGCACCCTTGTCGTATGCCTCTCTCGGCCCTGATAAATCCTTTAGGAGAGTCATTGATGGAGATGGAAAATCTAGGAGTCGTAATGCATACTTTCACCCAGTCAATGAACAATTCAGGGAATAGCATTTTCCGCATAACATGCTCAATTGCTTCCCATCTAACCATATCATAGGTTTTTCTAAGGTCTATTTTTGCTGCACATCTAGGGGTTCCCTTGTCTCTGTGATAATTTCTTACTAATTCATGAGCTAACATAATATTGTCATGAATGTATCTGCCTCTTATGAATGCTGACTAATCCAAGCTAACGAGTCTGTGGATCACTTTTTTCATCCTATTAGTCATGATTTTAGTAATGCATTTGTACAACACATTGCAACAAGAAATCTGTCTGAAATCACCCAGATAAGAGGCATTAGTAACTTTAGGAATCAATGTAATATACGTGGTATTTACCTCTCCAAGCATCCTCTTGCTTCTGAAAAAATTCTTGACTGCTTTTGTAAAATTGTTGCCTATGATCCTCCAAGTTGTTTTGAAGAAGAGTGAGGAGAAGTCGTTCGGGCCAGGGGCCTTATCAGAGCTTATTAAAGCCAAGGCTTCTGTAATTTCATTCATGTTCACCTCCTGGGTCATCACCATAGCATCTTCCTCATAAATGGTTCTTTCGGCTTGCAAGCTATCAATGACTGTTGGGTCATAGTCACTCTGTTCACCAGCAAATATGCCTTCAAAGTACCCTGTTCACCAGCAAATATCCCTTTATCTCATCTCTTATTATATTTTTGTGTTTTTGGCTATTGAGGCTTGATTCCCTTCTCCTCCTCCCCTTTCACATTCATTTTCTATTGTATTTATAGATAATGAACAAAAATGAATAGAGATGAGATAAATGGATGATTCATGGAGTGAATCAAGGTAAAATCAAATCTGAATATGGGAGAATATTCTTAGGGTTTGAGTTTATGGGCTTGGTTTTGAGTTTAGGTTATGGGTTTAGGCTATTTTCACCTCCACTTCCTCTGAAGTCACCGTCTGAGATTTGTTCATTGCATTTTTCTCTGATTTCTTCATTACAGCTCCACATTCTACAAAAACACAAAAATTTAATAATTAATCTAAAATAAGATAAAAATAAGGATTAACAAAAATATAATAAGAGGTAATAATGTTATAATTATGTGATTATCAATCTCATGCACCCAATAGTTTAAGAACCTACATGGAATAGGTCTAGGATTTTTATGTTCATAGATGGAAAGAATGATAGGTGAATGGTCTGATATCCTTGGGTTGAGAAAATCCATTACTTTGTCTAGCTTGGACATGACTCTATGCTCACCACTTTGTTTGTTGCTCCATGTTAAAAAACAACCCTTATACTGGCAGTCAAAAAGGCCTGCATTCAAAACACACTCCGCGAAATCAATGAACTGACTTGGGCGTATCTCCTCCCCACCTACTCTTTCCTGTGAATTCAAGATGGAGTTAAAGTCTCCCAATACTGACCAGGGCATTTTGTTGGTGCCTGAGAAGGTAACCAGCTCAAGCCATAGCCTCTTTCTGATGGTGTTATAGTTGCTACCATATACAAAGGTCAGTATGCATGTGAACCCAGTAGGCCAAATAGCATTCAAAAAAATGGTCTGCTCAGATCTTGAGACTATACTAATGTTCACCGCTTGCAGATCCCTGAATACCCAGATTCTACCTCCCGATGCTATATCATTGTTGTCAATTACTAGCCAGTCACGGACCAATTCCTTTTTAATCTTCTCCTTTTTTTTCATTACTGACTTTTGTCTCAACCAGTCCTAGGATACTGATTTTATGATTGTGTATAAGTTTTCGGACTTCACTTTGTTTTAAGGGGTCATTTAGGCAACATTCCAGCACGCTGTCTTAATTATCTAAGGATTTAGCATGTTGGTCTCCTCCCCCAATTGGCCGGGTTAGATTGTTCATGTCCCAATATAGGCTTAGGGGTTCTCGTGGTTTTGGTCATCTTGGCTGGTGCAGGCTCAAACCCTTGTTCCACGCTTTGTAGTACATCAAATGGGTTGCTTTTACTTCACAAATTATGAACTCTTGCCTGAGGTATTGGTTGCTTAATGCCCCCTTTAATTTGGCTCGGATGACTACTGTTAGAGACTTCCACCTTCTTATTTATGCCTCCTTGTAATGGTCTAGATATTGTCTCTCTGTTCCTTATCAACCTGACTAGGTACTGGCTGGGCTAGTACTACTTGTTGAGAAGTTGTTAATTGCTGAGAGGCTACTACTTGCTGATAAGCCATTACTTGCTGAGAAGCTACTACTTGCTGAGAAGCTACCACTTGCTGAGACAATTCTTGCGGAGAAGGTACTGGCTGGGCTCGTACTACTTGCATGTCCGCCTCATTCTGCATCCCAATCTCGTTGTTGGCTTGTGCTACAATCTGCAATGCACTATCACTTTGCATACCCTGCATGTCTGTTACCAATTCATTGTGTTTGTGATTCTGCACCTCAGTTTGATTCTTGGTCATTTGGTTACTTTGTGCATCATTCTGTATGTTCTTTTTAAATACATTATGCCCATCGTCCTGTTTACTATTGGCCTTGCGTCTACTAGTAACTGTTGTCCAGCCCTCTACTATATCTTCTTCGCTTTGTTTTTTCTAAACCTCTTGGGGTTTCCAATACTTTTCAGTTGTAGTATAGTTTTTCTTTTGCTTTGGGCACTTAGCAGAGTTATGTTCAAACCCCACACAGTGTTTGCATCTCTCCGGTTCCCAGGAGTATTCAACCTCCACTCTAGTGGACCTCCCATCGTCTAAAACTACTAGTATCTCAGTAGGGAACTTGCTATTTGAATGCATATCTACGCATACTCTTGCAAAGGAGAGTCTAGTCCTATGCTTAGTTGCTTTGTCCAGCATGATGGGGACCCCTAGTGCACTAGCAATTGATTGCAGTCCTTCAGGGCTCCACAAGAAGAGTGGTACTTTCCGCAAGTTAACCCAGACATGAATTGAGTTAAGTACCTCAACATCATCTTCAATACACTACAAAAAATGAAGTCTAAAACGACACTTTCAAGGCGGCGTTTCAACAAAAGCGCCGGTAAAACATTATCAATACCGGCGTTTAGGATACCCAGCGCCGATGATAAACTGAGTCTCAAGCAATACCGGCGTTTATAATGAAGCGCCGGTAAAGAGCTCCCTACACCGGCGTTTGATGAAGCGCCGGTAAAGAGTTAACAATACCGGCGTTGATTCTCTAAAGCGCCGGTAAAGCTAAAAAAAATCCCGAAAATAAAATTGTGTTTTTTGGAAACGCCGTATTAGATGTAAATAAGCGCCGGTAAAGAGTGAACAATACCGGCAGTTTACTGAAAGCGCCGATACAGAATATCCAATACCGGCGGTTTAGTTAAAGCGCCGGGAAAGAGTAACCCATACCGGCATTTTAAACAAAGCGTCGGTAAATAGTAACCAATACCGGCGCGTTGTTTTAGAAGCGCCGGGCAAGATAAAAAAACCCTCCAACCTAGGGGTGGGCATCCCATCCCGCGATCCCGATCCCGTCCCGTCCCGATTTTTTCGGGTCTTAATGGGATTGAATAATTCCATCCCGTCCCAATCTAGAATGGGATGGGATGAAGATTTTCAATCCCGCCAATCCCGTCCCGTCCCGAGCTAATTTTTCACTCTTGTATTGATGAGTATTTTCTAGAATACGTCCCTCAACTTTCTGCCATTTAAACATTTAGAAATACCTGCTATGCAGATTTGGTAGCATATTTTTTGCAGTTACCTATTACATAATTACTACATGAATATTAAACTCTCTCGAAGTTCAATTTGTATCTGATTTTCTTTCTATTACATTCCTACTAAATCATCAGATGATGGAACATGTTGTATCTGGGATATTAGGAATACCAATGCCAGTCCTCGCATTTACATTTCAAAGCCTTCAGATGCTATCACTGGTTTGTTTCAAGTTTACTTAGTGTGTTTTGGTTGGTTGGTTGGCTGGGGTTTTTGGAATTTGGTAACTGAAATCTTAACTTAGAATTAACTGCAGGGAAGAGCAATGGTCCCTCAACTAGCACCACGCTCTTAACTAGCAATGTTCCCTCAACTAGTACTGATCCACCAAGCCACCAAATATTGTGTTGTGCATATAATGCTAGTGGAATGGTTTTTGTTACTGGTAGCTCAGATACCTATGCAAGGGTAAAACTGAGTGTTATTCTTTGCGTTGTGTACATTATGTTTGTTTAAACTTGTTCTTCTATACTTAGCAAATATATTGTTCAAGATTGAAATGCACTGCTGGATGCATATGAGTTTCTTCTTCAAGAACAAGCAATTTGCAGGTGTGGAATGCTTTGAAGTCTAACATAGATGAGTGCAAGCAACCAAATCATGAGATTGATTAAAGAAAATGAAATGCATATAATCAGAGCACGCTGATCTCGTCCCGTCTTGTCCCGTATCGATCCCGTATGAACGGGATGGGTTTATCTCGTCCCATCCCGTCCCGTGCCCACCCCTATTCCAACCGATCCGCTCAATGATGAGCATGGTGCGGTTGTTACGGCCTGTTCAGGATCTACTACTGGCCACTCAGTTGTTATGCATGAATTGCAAGGAGTAGAAGCGGGGCTCAAGGCTGCTGAACTACATGCTATTCGTCGCCTGGAATTAAGCACTGATTCTCAGGCTGTTTTCACTTTCCTCACAAAGACCACGACTGTACCCTGGAACCTGAGAAACCAATAGGGCAGCGGACCACCTTGCAGCCTTGTTTCCTGGCAGTGAGTACATCACTGTGGTTCCTAGCTCTTTTGTTGAGGATTTCAAGAAGTATGCGTACGAAGATAGCATAGGCATTGAGTATAACAGAATGTAACATCTTCCAATTTCTTTCAAGTTCGGGGATCCTTAATAAACCCCAGCTCAATTTCCAAAAAAATAAAATAAAATAAAATATGTTTTCTAAAACGCCGCTTTAGATGTTACAAGCGCCGGTAACGAGTAACCCAGACTGGCGTTTTTCTTATAAAGCGCCGGTAACAATGACCCTTAACCGGCGTTTGCGTTATGAAGCGCCAGCAGAGATAAAAACCCCGCCATGCCAGTGCACATAAAATTGTGTTTTTTTGAAACGCCGTAGTAGCTGTAAATAAGCGCCGGTTAAGGGTAAACAATATCGGCGCTTCATTTAAGAAGCGTCGGTAACGATAAAAAACCCGCCAACCCATCCCGCTAGTGAAAATAAAATTTTGGTTTCTAAAACGCCGCTTTAGATGTACGAAGCGCCGGTAAAGAACTAACAACACCGGCGTTTATATAAAGAAGCGCCGGTAAAGAGCTAACAACACCGGCGTTTATTGTAGAAGCGCCGGTAAATAGCGAAAAAAAACCCACGAATTAATCCCGCTATTAAAAATAAATTTTTTTTTTGGAAACGCCGTATTAGAGGTTGAAAACGCCGGGTTAGAGGGATAATATAAAAACCCTCCAGCGATAATAAAAAACCCTCGACTCAATTCCCTCCTTCCTCTGCGCTCCCTCCTTCCTGCTGCGCTCGCGACTTCCCTCCTTCCTCCTTCCCTCTCCTTAGCGCTTCCAGTCCTTCGTGACTTCGCTCATTCCCTCTTCCCTCCTTCGCTCTCTGTCTCTCTGTTGAAATCTCTCAAACACTGTGGTGGTGGTGGTGGTGGTGGTACTCATTCAAGAACATTCGAATAGCAACCAAAGAGAAGAAACTCAAGGTACAATCGAATCTCTATTTGATGATTTCCAAATATAGGGTTTTTGGTTTTTGATGAATCCCTAATTTATAATCGCTTTCGATTGGTTTTTGGTACTAACTTCTGTACTTATTTAATTAATCATGGAAAAATGACCTATTTATAATCTCTCATTGTGCCTTTGAGGACAGAATCATGGAAAAATGAGTCCTCAAATATTCATACTAACTTCTGTACTTATAACCAAGTCACCCTTATTCGATCTTATGGATGTAAAGTTATAAGCAAGTAATCTTTGTTCTTTTATATTGATATTTATCTGTAGTTGTTGTTGTAAGTCTTGTTTTATTTTAACATCAATATTGAAAAACGGGTGTCTTACAAGTAGTAGTGTTTTTGTGTATGGGATGCTAACAAATAGTATTTGGGCTTATTTAGCTTTTATATGGCACTTATAGGTTGTCATTGTAGTTTTTGGATTTGAACTTTTTTTCAACTTATTTTACTGTTTTCTATATTGTATTAACTTGTGGAGATCTCTAGTAAAAATTCGATTTTAAGGTAAACACGACTTATTTCTGTGTAAACTAAGTTGAGATGGTTTTGGTTTTGGTGTTGCTATTACTTCTAGGGCCATGGAAAGCTTGTAATGCCACTCACAGACTGTCAATGAAATTCTCCTTATAGCGCTCCTGACAATTTTGTCATGGATGATGTGACAGAGGAGCTGAACTATGAGTTCTAGTAATGTAAGGTTTGAAGAATTAATACCAATATGTCCAGTGCTGAACTAACTTGCTAGTCAAAATCTAAACTCAAGAGAGATAAACTTTTAATAATTGGTACCAAATCGACAATTTCAACTGAAATCAGTACATTTTGAATGCTGATTTATTAATAAAATTAAAGGAATGGAAAGTCTGATTGAATGTCTAGGTACCCTTGGCAGGTTTCTTGCCTTGCCTATCGCTCAGACCATAAGTCAGCAATGACTTGGGGGGGGGGGGGGGGGGGGGGGTGAAATAAGGTCTTGATTCAGGGTTCACAAAGGGATTACTGCTACTGATGGTAGTCGTTGATTTCTATCTCAGGATTTATTTCTCTGGGAAATAATGGAGTAGAAAGGGAAAATGAAAAGGAGAAAAATAATAGAAGAGAATTGGTCTGGCATGATTTCATAGGCGCCCGTGGGGTTGAATGGGTGATTCCCCGGACCGTTGATGTGATTCTATGGGTGATTTGGCACGAAAGGAATATCCAGATCTTTTGAGCTCCTTTTTTATCGTGAGATTGACCATACAATATTATCATGGATGTAATGGGTTTTCTGTGGTACTTATGCTCCTCTCATTGTGCCTTTGAGGACAAAATCATGGAAAAATGAGTCGTCAAATATTCATACTAACTTCTGTACTTACAATAGATGTCCTAAAAAGCCTAGTGCTTTATTTTTTAAAGTTTTAGGCATTTGTCCTTGTTCAAATTGAGTATAGATGTAAAGTTGCACTCACTTGAACACATCCCACTAAAGTAGGAAGAATTATATCTTAGGGTCTGACCATAAACACGTTTTCTATAAAAACAGACACTCTACAGTATCTCAGTTCATAATAACTCTTAGTTTTAAGTAAAAACCATCTCCCAAGACTCTTGTTCTGCATCAAGATTCACTACTAAGATGCTTTCTTCCCTGAGTTTATATGATATGTAATGAGTAAGTAGTAATCATAATGATAACAATTAACCACATTGAGTCAGATAATTCAAATAAGAGGAAATTAATGAAACTTACCAACATTAGCTGATTGAAAGGTAGTCCATCCATCAACAACATTCCAATATGATATGTAATGAGTAAGTAGTAATCGTTGCATAATGCAGGAAACAAAGGCGACCTGGAAAAGATAAGGCAATTAGGTTATTTGTTAAAGCAAAAGTAGTTATCCGTTATCAAATAGAACGATTATTTGGATTTTCTATCAAGCTCAAGTATATTCATCCTTGATTGTTTCAAATTTGAGTTATCATTTTTATACATTTATCTCTTTTTTATTTTACTTCATTTTTTCGGTTTCACTTTGATATGTAAAAACATGATAGTGATTTAATGGCCATGTTGGACAAAAGCTGGATGGATATTGGGAATCGTTTAGACCCCAACTATATAAGAGGAGTGGAAACATTTCTTGATTTTGCGTTTCAGCACACAAAATCTGGGAACCTCATATATTGCCCATGTAGAAAGTGTTTCAATGGTCATCTAAAGACAAGGGATGAAGTTAGAGAAGATTTGATCATAAGCGGCATACTTCGTGGTTACACATATTGGGACTTTCATGGTGAAGATAGACATGCTACCACAGGCAGTGAGGATGACGAATTAGAGCTTGATAATGAGGTTGAATGTGATGAAATAGTCGAGTTGATAGCGGATACTTTTCCAGAGTTTAATCATGAGAATGTCAGAGATCAAAGATATGAGACAGAGACTACTAGCAGTACAGGACCACAAAATGAGGCTGAAAGAATTTTGAGGGTCATTCAAAATGCCAAGACTAGCATATATCCTGGGTGCGACATTTTTTTATTGTCTTTCATCTTAAAACTTTTACATATTAAATGTGTTGGGGGAATGAGTAACAAAGCCTTTACCATGTTGCTTAAGGAGTTAAAGAAAATTTTTCCTAAAGGTGATACGCTACCAAAGTCCTACTACGAGGCTAAAAAGATTATTCAAGATCTTGGGTATTCATATGATAAGATAGATGCGTGCATCAATGATTGTGTTTTATTTCGCAAAGAACATGCTTACGCAGAGTATTGCCCAACTTGTGGAGAATTGAGGTGGAAAAAAATGATTGTGGAGATAATGATGATGATGAGGAGTCTACTGGATATTCTAATAAGAGGAAACGAGTCTCACGAAAGATTTTGCGCCACTTTCCTTTAAAACCGAGTCTCACGAAATGTAGGGACTACCGATCTGATTTGAAGAACTATTATGATACACATGAGACAGATGAGGAACGACTTCAAAATCGACCGCCATTTGTAAAAGAAGAAGATTGGAAATGGTTGATAAAAGAACATTGGGGAACGCCAAAGGTTAAGGTATGTACCTAAACCTTAATATCACACTTGATTATAATATACTAGCCAAACCTTAATTCTTGATGACATAATTTTTCGAATCCGTTTTTAATAAATTCAGGAATTGTGTGATAAAAATAAAGAAAGGCGTGACACACAACAAATGCTTCATCATGCAGGCAGAAAATCCTTTTCCATACTTGAGGATGAAGAGGTTAAGTACAAAATGTTTGAGATTTTCGATTTGAATATCAACTTAGTAAGAAATATATTTACTCATTTGTGTACGTTTTCTATTGTTGCCAGATGAAAAGGACAGGAGTTCGTCCATCTCGTATTAGGATGTTTGAGCTTGCTTATACAAGCAAAGATGGATCATATTCAGATGTATCCACTCAAAGAAAGACGGTCAGTATTATTTTCAATTTAAATTATTGGTATCCATTACCATTTATATTTCATATTCACTAACTAAATGTGTCTCTAAATGTAGGAAGAGATACAAAATCTTATTGTGCAACGAGATGAGGGATTAAACTCCTTAGATGATGACCACATTTTTACTCAAGTATTCGGGCCAGACAGACCTGGACGTGTACGTTGTAGGGGACATGGGATCACGCCAACATCTGAAAACGGTACGAGTAGTCGCTTTGGATCTCAAGCTATAGAAGAAGCAAGGCGAGAGATTGAGATTGCAAGGAAAGAGGCTGCGGAAGCAAAACAAGAGTTGGCAGACTACAAGAAAGTGGCCAGTGATGAAATGAATAAAATGAAGGAGGATATGGCCATGATGATGCAAGCATTGAGGAGACTAACTGATAAAAACAATGGATCTGGTGGATCTGAGGCACATTAGCGGTGAGTTTTTTAAAGTGATAATAACTAGGATGTGTTTTGTATGCCATCAGTGATAATAGTTGTTTCCTTATTTGATCCTTGTCCACAGGTTTGAAGTGACTGCCGATGTGCTATACTTGGATGTATATATATCTGAATGTGGTATATGTTCTTTGGATTAGTCTTGTTGTTATTTGGATTAGTTGTTTCCTTTTTTTGGTTTAGTCTTGTTGTTATAGAAGAATGTAGTATATGTTCTTTGTAACTGTTTTACCTATAAATATATGAAAGGGTTATGTTCATTGCGTTACTATTTTATTGTTATATTTTTCTTACATGCTGATTAAGAAGTCATATGCTTCAATTGTAAGTTTGATCAGTAGACATTTAATATTTCCTGTTGGCCCTGCCACTACTCCTGCACCTGAAGCACCTGCTCCTAGTAATAACAATGCTTCTGAGAGCTCCCATCCAGAAGAAGGTAGTTTTCTTTTCATATCACCTTTATATGTGTATGCTAATTGGTACTTCAAGTATTGTTGTAAATGTCATTTTAACCGAAGTTGTAATCTTTGTATACAGATGAAGAAGGTAGCATTTCTCTATGAGTGGAAGTTGTAATCAATAAAATGAGTCTCTTACCTTTCCAAACCATAAAATATCATCATGGAAATGCATACGGATCCTGGGAGAAATAGTCATGGAGGCATAATTGATCAACTGTCATGGTTTCCTAACAAACTGCCTCTAATTCTCCACCTACACATACGAATCTAATTCTCAGCCTACACATAAGAATCTATCTAAAACCTCCTCAATCCATTGTAATATGGCATTAGCAATCACATAAGAATTATTGTATCTCCTAGAACTGCAAGAAACTCTACTAGTCTACTACAGCAAACTTTTCTTGATCAACCATTTCTTCAGCCTGCTAATAAATGTTTTCTTCTTAGGCGTTAAATATGCCTACGATTGCCAAACCTTTTATGTTTGCTCTAATTTAAATGAGTCAGCTAAATGTATTAGTTCCACTGTCTTATCCCTGCATCTCGCATGATGAAAGTATATCAGACAGATCTAACAATGAGTCTGTCTTTCAATATTCTTTTAGGCCCTCCCCTGGCTTCGTGTTGTTGATGGGATTATCCCTTAAAGACTCCAACACATGTTGGCCACCTTCAAAATCACTGCTACCCTTTCCAGATGCATGCGGGAGTATGAAAATCACTGTGATAAAATGACCAATGAAGGGATAGGTAAAAGATATGGTATGGCTATGACACTCACACATAATAGTGAAGTATGAGACACCATTTGACAGGGATCTATTATTTAGAGTATGAAGGTATTTCTGCAATGAACTCTTTCTTCAACTTGCTCTCAAAATTTTGTTCATGATCATGAAAACTGACTTCCAGGAACTTTTCAAGCATATATTCATAATATCAAGTTCCTCTTCCTTGTCCTACTTGAATAACAACGAATCCAATAACCAACACTGCAAACCTATACTTCCAAAAGCTAGCATTTTTTCCCCCATTGAAATAATCACAAACATTTCTTAATGCAGCGACTATCTTAATGGCATCAAACTGGCACCACTCAAAGACACATTCAGGATAGTTATGTGCATAGAAATATCATTTGAGTTCAATCTCGAAATCCTTAATATGGTTCCGAAGATGAAGCAGATATGGACAGTTCCTATTTATGCGGTAAAGATGAAATTTATTAAAATCATAGAGTACATGGCACAAGAAATGTACGCTGAGAAGGTCTACGTCAGATCAGAAAAATATCACGTAATAACCAGAGCTGTGATCCCTACGAAAACAGGCGACTTCAAAACCAACCTTTATAATATTCAAATCCAAGTATGAAGAATAAACCTATTTGCTGAAATTTGCTGAAATGAAGAATAAACCAATCTCTAACAGACTCACCTATTTGCTGAAATTTGTTGAAATGAAGAATAAACCAATCTTCTCTAGTCCTCTCGAATCCAAGTATAGCATGTAAGAATCTAAAAGGCGAGCATATCAAATGAAAATCAAGCCCAAATCATGGTAAAAACTGAAAATTGCATAAAAATCCAGCAGATTTATGCTTAATACAGAAAACCCTAAACGATTTAAAAGGATTAGAAGAAGATTAGAAGATTGGAAGTAGAAGAAGAAGAAGAGGAATACAGAAAACCCTAAAACGAAACAGAAAAACGAAGAAGAGAGGAGCCATACCTTGGTAATGTGAGTTTGTTCTTTGTGAGTCTGTGTCTCCTTCTTTGCGTCTTCTTCTTTGTGCGTCTGCGTCTCCTTCTTTGTGAATTCTCTGTGAGTTTGTCTGGAGGTGGAAGAGATCAAGAGAATTATGATTCTCTCTGTGAGTTTTGTGTCTCGAGGTGTAAAAGAGGTCAGATTCGTCATAAGAGGTCAGCGGATTTCAAGGTTTCTTAGGTTTAGTTTTATTTATTTTTTGAAAATGGTTTAGTTAATACTTAATTTAGGGATAAGGGTATTATAGTAATTTGAGCAGTATAAACGGATATCCACGGGGCCTGCGGGGCAGATATGGCTAAAACCGTATCCGCCCCGAATAGTTAACGGATATTGTTTGGATACCCGAAAACCCATTCAGCCATATCCAAATCCGCCCCATACGGATTGGGTGGGGCGGATATCCGTGAAAATCCGCCCCACTGCCAACCCTAGATACACATGCAGGATAGCGCAAGTAATCTCATCACATCGTAGCATAAATAGTTGGTGGAGAGAGTCCCAATGCTAGTGCATCAGCCTAGTGAGCACCTCGGCCAAGGTCTTAGATAGATAATGGAAGGGATGAATCATCTCACTTATGCTGAGATGATGGGGTCTGATTACAAGGATGCACGTGATCATGTGGTGTTCATGGATGATAAGATGGCGGGGCAGACGTTGTTGCTTCTTCACGTTTTACGCCAATCTGATAAGCTGAGATCGGAACATGTTGAGCAAAATAAGGTTTTTGATATTGCTCGGGCTTTGTTGAAGGATGCAGAGTCTGTCTAAGACAAGTTTGCTGCTGAACTTTGTGTCTCAAATAAGGAGATGAACAGTCTGCGGGATCGATTGGATGTTGTCGAAAGGGGGTTACCCAATGAGAAGGTTGGTCATGATGAAGCAATGCATATTGCTGATGAGCATTCTGTTTGTCGTAAGACTGCTGAGGAATGAGTAGTTCAGCTGACTGCTAAGCTTGCTTATGTTAAAGCGTAAACTTCTGCGAGGTTTCCACAGTTGAAGGAAAACTTGTTTCGACCAAGAATGAGCTTTCAACGGTTACAGATAAGTTGAGGGCAGCAGAAGCAACGGAATAGAAAAATGTCGTTGATGGCAGGATTAACATCATCTACTTTACTGAATCGGATGAGGGTCTCAATATGTCAAAATATCGAGCCTTGGCTGACCAAGTCTTTGAGGATGATGATGATGAAGAATATGTTCTCAATCCACCAAGTAATCCAGTTGACGAAGGTCAATTGTCTTCTCCTGCCTCCGATCCTGTCACTGTCATCGAGACATTGTCTCAGTTGACAATCTTGTTGGTGGAGATAGAGCTCCACCACCATCCACTGAAGAAAAGGGTCCGACTCTTTCTAAACACAAGACTCCATCTCTTCTCACTGATCATGCTGCTGAAGTCAATGGTCAACCTCCTCTGACTGTCCCTGCAAGGGATGCTTTGATTATTTGAACTATCTCCTTTCCAACTGTTATATCTTATTCCCTGGATGTAACAGAATAGAAAATGAATGACAAATTTTTTTTGACACTTGTGTGCTTTTTGTTGCTTTGTCTTTTTCGTAATGATCGCTCTCTGGCCTGCATGTATCTTCTGATATATTGTGTGTTTAGAAGTAGTCGTAGTCGTAGTCGTAGCCTGACTTTTAACATCTAGGTTACCATTGTGATCTAATCATAGACAGTAAATATAGTTGGCATTCGTCGTTTGATTTTCGTTTATATCTTCGTCTAACTTAGTAGTTTAGACTTGGCCAAAAGATTTTCAAGTAAGTCTGACTTGTTTGTTTTTACATTTTTACGTAAACTTCGTGTTCTGACATGTTGGTCGGGCCAAAAGATTTACGAGTAAATTCCTAGTCTAACTTTGATGTCCTGACTGGATTGGAGCACGAGACGAAGGGTTCATGGAATTTGAAAGTTTATTCACAATACTTCTTCAAGTGTTTGAAGTTCCATGATCTTTTTAGTTAGTCGCCTGTCGAATCTTCTTACTAGTATGTTCCTGGCCTGTTAATATTAACCACTTTGTATGGTACTTCCCAATTTGGATTCAGTTTACCCGCGCCTGGTTCATTTGTACTAAGTTGGACCTTTCTAAGCACCCAGCCGCCGATGCTGAATGTGTGGGGTTTTACTTTTTTGTATAGTAACTAGCCATTCTTTGTTGGTAGGTTGCTGCTTTGATCAAAGCTTTGTCTAGTTTCTCATCGAGAAGGTCCAATCCGACTCGTAGCGCTTCATTGTTATCGTATGTTTAGAACTCTTTGGTTCTAAATGTTGGCATGCCAATTTCTGCTGGTACCATTGCCTTAGATCTGTATGCTAGGGCGAATTCTCCGTTCAGAGTTTCTTCGTTGTTCTGTAGGCCCAGATGATGCCTACTAATTCGGACAACCACAATCCTTTTGATGTTTCAAGCTTCTTTTTTATTACTTCTAGGATTGTTCTGTTGGTCACCTATGTTTGTCTATTAGCTTGTGGGTGGGCGTGTGCTGAGAAGTATTGTTTGATGTTTAAGTTTTACACAAAATTTTGACTTTCTTGCCTTCGAATTGATTTCCATTGTCAGTGACAACTACTCTCGGGATTCTAAATCTGTATATTATGTCCTTCAAGAGAAAGTTTTTAATTTGAGCTTTTCCTATCTTTGCCAATGGTTTTACTTCTACCCATTTGATGAAGTAATCTACTGCCATGAGGAGGAACTTCTTTCTGTCGGACACTGGGAGTGGTCTTATGATGTCCATTCCCAATTGTGCAAATGGCCACAGACTACTCATCGGAATTAGGTTTTGACCTGGCATGTGGGCATCGCAAATTCGAATTCATTTGCATCTTGCTACATTGTCGGCCAGTAGTATCCCAGTGTTAAGGCTTTATGAGCTAATGTTTTCCCTTCTAGATGGTTCCGCATATGCCAAAATGAATTTCTCATAGAACATAGTCGGCATCGCTGGGTGAAAGGCAACTTAGCAGCGAACTTGTAGCAAACCTTCTGTAGAGTTTGTCGTTAATCAGTGTACATCGCGATGCTCTATTTCGTAGTTTACGGGCCTCCATCTTATCCGTTGGTAGTGCTTTGTTGTGTATGTACGTCATGATTGGAGTTATCCAATTGCTCTTCTGATCCATTTTAATCATTTCTTGTGTTTGGTTCTCCAAGATTGAGCTCTCATGCGCTGTGACGAATGAATTATCAGTTTCTTCAGCACATGATGCCTCCTTAGCCAAGCTATCTACTCTTTCATTTTCCGTTCTGGTGTATCTTTGAACGGTTATTGCTTTGAAGCTTTCAATAAATTTGTTTGCCTTTTGATGGTAGGCTTCATCCGTGCGTCTTTGACTTGGAATTCAACATTCAATTGGTTGACCACTAATTTGGAGTCAGTGAAAATGCTTTTATTCCGAGGTGTTTGGCCAATTATAATTCTACTATTACTACTTCATACTAGGCTTTGTTGTTTGAGTCTTTGAAACTGAATTTTATTGCTTGTTCCAATGTTACTCCTTCCGAGTTGTACAAAATTATTCCAGCTCTGCTCCCCTTCTCGTTGGATGTTCAATCGCGATATCCATCCGTAAGCAGTTGGTTCAATGGTTTCTTTCTCTTGATTGTTGTCTGATCGATGTTCGTTGATGCCCGTGAGTTCAGCAATGAAGTCTGCTAATGCTTGAGTTTTTATTGCAGCCTTTTGAGCATAACTGATGTCAAACAGACCGAGCTCTACTGCCCATTTCACCACTCTTCCGGACAACTATGGTTTGTGCAGTACCAACCGAAGTAGTTGTTCGATCATGAAAGTAATGGGATGGGATTGGAAGTACGGTCGCAGTTTTCTTGAAGATATGACCAGGGCGAGTGCTAGTATTTTCAGGGATGGGTAGTTAACTTCTGCATCCGCTAATGTCTTGTTGACGTAGTAGACTGGCTTTTGTGTGTCGGTCTCCTCGCGTATTAGTGCCAAACTGACTGCGTGTTCGGATACAAATAGATACAAGTACAATGTTTCGCCTATTTTTAGCTTTGATAGTAGCTCCATGCTCCCCACATACACCTTCAGGCCTTAAAAAGCCTTTTAACATTCTTTAATCCACTTGAACGTTTTGTTCCCTTTAATGATCTTAAAGAAGGGAAGACACTTGTACGACGATCTGGAGATGAACCTGCTTAAGGCTGCTATTCTACCATTGAGGCTTTGTACACTTTTAATATTGGTAGGCGATTGCATGTTGAGGAGTGTTTGTATCTGTTTTGGATCAGCTTCGATCCCTCTCTGATTGACCATATACTCAAGAAATTTCCCTAATTCTACTCCAAACGTACATTTTTCTGGGTTCAGCTTCATTTTGTACTTTTGATGGTGATTTTATTAACCTAAATTAATAAGTTAATAAACCCTACTTGTAATACCGCAAGTGAACGACTGTCTAACTAGTAGACAGTAGCAAATACGGGTCGATCCCAGGAGGATTGACGAGACAATCGAATTCTAAGACTTATTTAAACTAATTTATAGTTGGTGGTTGCAGCAGATGAAAATTACTAAATTAAGATAACTAAATTGACAACTAAAATTAAACTGGTAAGATGATAAGAGAGTGGACCGAGACACCGAATCCACCACAGGTTCTTTGAGATTTGTGTAATCCTAATTATTGTTTTCAAGAATTAACACGACTAACCTATAGATTAATCTAAGTTCGCAATTGATTTCAGCAAAGGCATAAACCTCTAGCATTGCATGTCTTTCTACGGCACACACAATCACAGGTTTAACTTAACTAATTCTAAACCCTTAGCATTGCATGTCTTCTTACGGCACACACAATCCCAGATTCAAATTAATTGATTAAAACAAGCTTTGAATATCAACAAAGGGAACTTCTAACTACCGATTAGTCTAGATAATTATTCCAGATATAATCAGTGAAAGCAAATTATTGAAATTCAGAAATCAAATGTGTTTAACATTCAAGCATATAGAAAACAATGAATTTAGATACGACAAACTCTAGGAAACCCTGTGGTTTCATCTTCGCTTCGACGCGAGGTCTAGAAGATCATGGTGGATGATGTCACAGCACTGGTGTAGGTGGAATCCATCAGTTCCCGCACGATCACGCGATGCAAAGGGCTGCTAGGAGATTGTGGTGGTACAAAGTAAGCAACTGGGGTGCCAATAGCTTGAGATTCAAATGTCTGTTGGTTCCCGCTAGAAGACTCTTCGTCTCCAACGAGCCGCTCCTCGCTGTTCTTCCTCTGTGCTCCTTGTTCTTCTTCTCTGTTTGGCTCTGATACCTGCAAGAGACAGAGAGAGGGTAAGGGAAGAACGAGAGAGGAATACAAGAAGGAGGAAGAGAATAGGTCCCTGTTTCCCTGTTTTTGCTGCTGCTTGCATCCTTCTTCTTCTTCACTGAACCTGCAAGAGAGAGAGAGTTCTGGTGATGATGGTGGTGTGTGTGGGTTGTTAGTTGGCCGCGAGACAGGGAGGTGCTCCTTGTTTTGTGTTCTGTTGCTAGTTCGTGACAGTGGCCGAAAGAAATAGAAGAAAACAAGGAAGTGGAGGAAGAGGGGAGGTGGTGATGGCAGGATGATCGCACTGCCGGTCCTCCTATCGAGCAAGGATCGTTGGCAAGGTGGATGTGGCATGGTGGCTGGAAAAAGAGAAAAATAAAAAGGAAACGTAGGGGGGAAAATGGGGGAAGAAAAGGGATAGAGGAAACCTAAATAGGGTTATCCTCTTTCCTTGTTAGGTTGGGTTTGGGTTTCTAGGTCAACTTTTGGGCTTGGGCTTAGGTTAAATTAAGTGGACCTAGGTTTGTTTGGGTAAGGTTTAGACATGTGACCCGCTACTTTGTACCACCACTAGAATCAACCAATTGATCATTCCTCAAATTGTCGCTTTGATGTGATTTCATCGTTCACGCTCTAATTCCTACAAAGACATGAAAATGAAATAATTAGAATAAAATCTAATAATCGGAACACTAACATATATAAATTAAGGGATATATTATGTATTAATTACGTGAATATCAAATACCCCCAAACCTATATTTTGCTAGTCCTCGAGCAAAACAATAAAAATAAAATTCTAACTCACTTTCGCAGGAATCATCAGTTGCACTTACCTTAAACGTGCAACAAGGCTTTAAACCCCTAGATTACCTCTAGTGGACGAGTTATAGTCTCGTGAGGGTTTCTAGAAATGTTACCCACAAACATTATGACTCAATAAATTTTCAAAACTTGGTAACTTGATCACTCTATATATTATCCTCAAAGTAATCATCTAATTGCCAAAAATTTCAGAAAACAACTAACAATGTCTGAATAATATATCAAAGAGTCTAACAACCATTTAATAGTACCCAAAGGTTAAATAAATTTCATCAATTATTCTCAACTCAATGTGTGTGTGTGTGTGTGTGTGTGTGGGTGTGTGTGTGTGCATGGCCTTATCAACATAACTTTATTTTTCTTAGTAAAGATACGACTAGATAACCTTTGGATAGAAGGCTTCGACTACAAATCTCTCTTGTCACTCAGAAATGAATCACTCAGAGAACGGTTAGTTATCACTTAGTTTATATGTGAGAAAGAGAATAAATTATGCAAACACAAACATCTCACATATAATAATCAAACTCCATATAATAATCAAACATCTCACATATAATAAATTATGCATGTAATAATCAACAGACTTTTAAAATAATGAAATGAATATGATCTCATGGACAGGACTATCAATTACTTTGATAATGTTGAATCAAACTCCATAGTTCTTGTCTATTTAATCTCCACATCTATGAACTAGACCTTTACTTAAGATCAATTAGGTCTTTATTAGGTTGAAATGAGGCTAAGATTTTGGCTAACAAGAATGGAAAAAGATATGCAAAAATTATCTGAGATTGGATACACCCTTTAATAAACACGTGGGGGCTCTGAAGAGTAAACCAATGTTGTACACCATTAATTTTTCTTCCTTCAAAATTCTTCTTCATATTTTTATTTTTTTATTTTTCTTTTTCTTCAAAGCATCAATCTTTTTTTTTTCTTTTATAAAATCAACGACATGCTTTCCCCTTCTGCACAATGAAACATTTCAGTCCCGAGGATTCATGGAATATTTAGTTTCAACTCTTTTTATTTTCCCATTCCAAAAATATATCAACCATACACATTCTAAGAGACATTGGGTAAGGATAAAAATAGTATGGGATATTACTCTGAAACTGGAGTAGGTAATGGAGATGAGGTTAGCAAAGAAAAAGTCTATTCAAATGCTCAAAGGGCTGCAAATGGATATTTATTATTAGGTAGGTTAAAAGGCTAAAAAAAGGTTCAAAGAAAAAAAATGCTTATATCACTTCCTAAGCTCTAGTCGGTATCATGACATCTCAACTAAATAAACCAAGAAGTTCTAGTGTAATAATTCAATTTTAACATCACTCTCAAAGCAATCAATAAAAGAAACAAGAATAATGAGATCATCAACGAATTAATGCGGACTCAAGTAAAATCAGAGTTTATTTAGTACCCCTCAAGAAAAATAGAATGTCTCGAAACTCACAAGGGTTAAGTCTCCAATATTATTCTAAGGCTTTCTAGTTAATATCTTACTGATTAACTTCAAATCATGCTAACTCAGCTTATAATGCAAGAATAGTTGAGTTGAGACATCTTATGAAATATATTTAACTTAAAGATAATATCAACTTTATGTTTCCACTTAATATATCAATGTGACAAGTGAAAATATGTATTTCTCAAATTTAAAAGCATACTTGAAAGCACATTCTCTTCATTGGAAAGGAACTCGGATTTTGAATGCATTTTCAAATCGAAAAATTTTCACACAATCATAATTAACTATGTATTCAATGGAGATTGAGTAGAATACAATAGTCAATTGTGAAATACATTTCAGTTCAAAATTTTTGAAAAAATGCAGAAAAACTCATACACCTCACCCCCAAACCTTGTCCTCAATGTATAAAATGATGATCATGACAAATGCAGGAAAAATAAAAGATGAGAGTTAGAGTGATATTACCATGGGAAAGTTTTTAACAATTTCGACAAAATCATCCACCAGGAATGCTAAAAAAGATAACAACTGTGGACTCGTCATGGTAAATTGATAAAAACAATACAGGACTCAAAAAAATGTACAAATGAAAAAATTACATGTATTAGTTGTAAGTCAAAATTGTTCCGCCTGAGAGGGAAGCACTCGCGCGAGCAGGTGTGGACGAAGCGGAAGCGAGAATGTCGGCTTGAGTAACGCAAACATTGGTGAGAATCCAATGCCCCGAAAACCTAAGGGTTCCTCCGCAAGGTTTGTCCACGGAGGGTGAGTCAGGGCCTAAGATCAGGCCGAAAGGCGTAGTCGATGGACAACAGGTGAATATTCCTGTACTACCCCTTGTTGGTCCCGAGGGACGGAGGAGGCTAGAATTCGAAAATCAATCCAGACTAACCATAATAACACAACCGAAGCTGGGCTGCCTCCCAGAAGCGCTTGGTTTAACGTCGTCAGCTCGACATATATTCTACCTTGTAAATGATGTATCATAAAGTGAAGAGGAAAAACATAGCAAACACCTTCCTCCAAAAGTTGTAAGGAATCATATAGCAACAAACTAAAAAGTTGAGGATTCGTCCAACAAATAGTAGCAACCACATGCGACACAACGTATACTAACGCATCCCAAAAGCTACAAAGGCGCCATACAAAATCATAGAGAAAATGCAAATGAACTCGCATTCTTAGAAAATCCGTGGGAACCTTGAGCAGAAAGGGGTCAGAAATAATGATATCCGGCAAATGACTCCTACCTACTCCTAAAAAGGGACATCCTAAGTCAGGTTGCAAATCAGAAAATTGAATATGTATCACAATAGGGTGGTCAAAACTGAAATCATCCCTTAAAAACAATGGATCCACATAGATAGCATCAGTCAATATGAAAGGGATGGAAAGAGGTATGTCTATAGATATATCGGGTGGTACAGACTCATCATAACAAAATGAAGTACACCAAGATGATGAGTTAGACAACGCAACAACACCCCCAAACCTAGAATTCGCACTACCTATGGCATGTAGTCAGTCTCTCATTAGATGAGTCTTCCGATAACAACTTGACTATTTCTTGAATTATGGGGTCATTAGTATTGTGAAAATAATCGAGGCTTGACTCCAAAAAACATTGAGAATTAGACTTCATGCAAGAGTCACTAGGAAGGCATATGTCGAGTGGGTCATCATGAAAAGGTGGGGAAGGGAATAGGTCAAGAAGCAAACTAGTTTCGATCACATTATCCTCAAAAACATCATCTGACTCGGGTTATGATGTGCTACCAGTTATGAATTGACCCTCTAGGTTTTGAATAGGGTGACTAGGCACTCTTCCTAACTCTCTTTCAGATAATGCCTCAGTAATATGATTCACAACTATCTCAAGTCTCTTGATGGCTTGAGATTGGTGTTGAATCATAGCTTTTGACTCTAACATAGCCTGAGAATCATGTTCAAGCAGTCATTTTGTGCCCTGCATAAAACGGTTAATCGTTTCCTCTAAACTAGGTGTGTTGGATGGAGGAGTTTGGTTAAATAGATGCATAACATGATTAGGGTCTTGAGGAGCCTGAGAGAAAATATGTCCCCCTTGGTGTGAGTTATGAGCCCAGGAGAGATTTTGATTATTGGCAAAACCAATGTTATAATAGTTGGACTTTGAATTATAACCAGGTCGCCAATTAGCATTAAAAGAATGAATATGCTCAGCGAAATATTCAGGATAATCATATTGCAAATCACAATCAGCTGTAGAATGACTAGGACTCGAACATGCCACACAAGCCTCAAATAAACATTAGTGGGAGGTAGGGGTTGAGTCAAATTCATAATTGCATCTAATTTCTGAGTCATCGTCATAAAAACTGTTTCGAGCTTCGAGGTAGAAGGGTAGAAGTAATCCTTAAAATCTTTCTCCTCGTCCATTTCCTTGGTCTCAAGATTTTTTTAAGTTATTTATTTATTTATTATTATTTTTTATATATGTACGCCTAACCACTATATGAAGATGACCTGACTCTAAAAAAATAAAAAGAACGGAACCCTAAATGACACCTAAATGATGCGCAAATAAATTGAATGGCAAACGACCCTAGAGCTTTGTTACTAATGTAGGGCTGACATTCAATTCAATTTACCTAACCGTGGGAGAGGCACGATAATTTTCTATCAATCCGCCACTACAGAGTTGCTCCTACCTCTTTTTCCACTCTCGAGCTCAAAGTGAAATGCCAGTTCAAGAACTGTTCCCAGATGGGATATGTTCCTTCACTCGACCACTTTAAGCTATCAAACGTCCAAAGAGGGTCCCTATGAGCGTCACACCTATCCTAGATAATTATCTTCCTACAAATTTTAAATAGTGAAAGCCTAGGTTCCTAACCCTAAAATAGATGGTGATTAACCCATCCACGGGAGAGGGCACGAAAGTTTCAACTCAATCCTGTCACTATTCAAATTTGCATGCAATACTACCTAAAACAAGCTAAACACAAGTGATCACATAGAAACCGCATGCAGATGCGTTGGGTAGAAGTTACCTACAACATGAACCTTTTTCAGGTTACTTGCGACGTCGGGTAGAAGTCAATTTCTAAGAGTTTCCTCACGAATCGCAATATTTCACTTCGTTCCCACTTGAGCTCTTATGTGTGTGACCGTCTGCAAAATAAATGCAAAAAAATAATTCAAACTCAAGCAAATAAAACAAATAAGAAAGCTACTCGTAACATTGTTCCTAAAAAGAAAATTTAAACTAATTTATAAACTAGTTAAAACAACCCTAGATTTTGATTGTACAATTACAATACCCGGCTACGGCGCCAAAAACTTGATGGATATTTTATTAACCTAAATTAATAAGTTAATAAACCCTACTTGTAATACCGCAAGTGAATAGTTGTCTATCTAGTAGACAATGGCAAATACAGGTCGATCCCACGAAGATTGATGAGACAGTCGAATTCTAAGACTTATTTAAACTAATTTAGAGTTGGGGGTTACAACAGATGAAAATTAATAAATTAAGATAACTAAATTGATAACTAAAATTAAACTGGTAAGATGATAAGAGAGTGGACCGAGACATCGAATCCATCACAGGTTCTTCGAGATTTATGTAATCCAAATTATTGTTTTCAAGAATCAACACGACAAACCTATAGATTAATCTAAGTTCGCAATTGATTTCAGCAAATGCACAAACCCCTAGCATTGTATGTCTTTCTACGGCACACACAATCACAGGTTTAACTAAACTAATTTTAAAGCCCTAGCATTGCATGTCTTCTTACGGCACACACAATCACAGATTCAAATTAATTGATTAAAGCAGGCTTCGAATATCAACAAAGGGAACTTCTAACTACCGATTAGTCTAGATAATTATTTCGGATATAATTGGTGAAAGCAAATTATTGAAATTCAGAAATCAACTGTGTTTAACATTCAAGCATATAGAAAACAATAAATTTAGATACAACAAACTCTAGGAAACTCTGTGGTTTCATCTTCGCCTTGGCGTGGGGTCTAAAAGATCATGGTGGATGACGTCACAGCACAGGTGTAGGTGGAATCTATCAGTTCCCGTGCGATCATGCGATGCGAAGGGCTGCTAGGAGACTATGGTGGTACAAAGTAAGCAACTAGGGTGCCAATAGCTTGAGATTCAAATGTTTGTTGGTTCCCACCAGAAGACTGCACTCTTCGTCTCCAACGAGCCGCTCCTCTCTATTCTTCCCCCGTGCTCCTCGTTCTTCTTCTCCGTTTGGCTCTGATACCTGCAAGAAACATAGAGAGGGTGAGGGAAGAACAAGAGAGAAATAGAGAAGAATAAGAGAACAAGGAAGTGAAACAGGGAGGTGCTCCCTGTTTCCTTTTTTCTGTTATTGCTTGCGTTCTTCTTCTTCACTGAACCTGCAAAAGAGAGAGACTAGAGGGGAACAAGAGAACGGGTGCGAGAGAGAGCACCGGTGATGATGGTGGTGTGTGTCGGTTGTTAGTTGGTCGCAAGACAGAGTAACGGGAGATGGAAGTGTTGTGCGGCCTTGATGTTCACATAATTATTACATAATATACCTCCTAATTTATATTTGTTAGTGTTTCAAATAGTGTATTTTAGTTTAATTATTTTATTTTTGTAGGATTTGGAGTTTAAATGACAAAAGTGCGTTAGCGTGGCGAATTTGGAAATTCATGGACAAATTGACGAAGTGGAGCGGAAGACACTCAAGCCAAAAATTAAGAGAACCAAAGAAAAAAATTAATAAATAAAATTAGTTTTGAATTTTGGTGAAACAAAGAAGTCATGTGGATGAACATAGCCAAACCCATTATTGATACAAAATTTAACTTTTGTTTTCTTTTGGTTTCTAATTTCATTGGGCTTGAGATCCACCAATAGGGAGGAATTATGCAAGAATAGAAACACAAATACAAGAGGATCCCTTTTGTTTACAATTGAAATTTGATTTCCAATTGGGGGTTTCCTAAAAAAGGAGTTTTGGTTTTCTTTCAACCACAAAGAGCAACAGGAGAGAAGGGGGCCCTTTTTGGTTTCCTAATTGTATTTGGTGTCAAATTGGGGTCTCCACTAAGTGGTGATTTATTTTCACCATAAAGAAAGGGACAGCAGAGAACGCAAAGGAAAAAAAGAGGGCAGCAAGCTGCCATAACGCAGCAGCAGCCAATACACTGTCCATCAGCAGCAAAAACGCAGGAGCAGGGAATGCGTCGCTAATCCACCATGTGCTGCCATGCCGATGAAGCTCCACACCGTTGTTGCTGTCATCACCTTCACCATGTGTCGCTAAACTCCATGCAAGGCGAATAGGTGAACCCCTAGATGTAACGCACTTAATTGGTATTTGATTCGCTTTATGCTTTCACGATGAATAATGGTGTTTATGATTTTCATTTTTATTTAATATAGGAATTTATGTTATTTTAGTGACAAAGATTTCATCAATTTCTTCGTAGATTATCATTCCGGTGGTTGTCTTTTTCTTCTCCATATAAGCTTAGTCACGCTTTTCTTATGTGTGGAATTTTTAAGGATCAATTGATTCCGGTAGGTTAGTTATATGCGATTGTCTTTTATTACGTTATTGTCTCCGGATATATCGTAAATTTAGGATATCACATATAACCAACCTTTGTGCTTTCTGGAAAAAGTGAAATCTAAAATTCATTTACATTAGGATATATTAATGCATTAAAGAATATTTTTCCGATTATGTTATTTGGGATGTGAAACACGTAATCGAGTCATCATAGCGAATCAATACTAGTTGGCGCATGAAATCTAGGAGGGATTCTTGGAACCTTGTGACTTCTCTAAACTTTATTTTTTTTATTAAATTAAATTCAATTTCTTATTTTAAATTTGGTAGAATTTCTTATATTTAGTTTCGCGTAGTTTTTCTTCTTTGACCTTGTTTTGTAGATTGTTTTTCCTCGTGGGATCGACACCCCAATCTTTACTGCAATTGACCACGTGTACATTTGGGCGTAATCAAATTTTGGCGCCGTTGCCGGGGACAAACGTTATTCTACAAGGGAGGTTTCGGGTATTATCTTTTTGCTCATTGATTTTATTTTATTTTATTCTATTTTTAGGTTTTAGGTCCAGTTTAATTTTTATTTTATTTTATTTCTAAAAAAAACAAACAAACAAACAAAATTACAAAAAACAAAAAAAGGACATTGGGAAAGTGTGAGTTGGAATAGAAACCACTTAGGGAGACTAATTAGGGTCCCAAATTTAGAACACCCACAAATTCACATTGAAACCAAATTAAGTTCTACTTCTAATTCTAACACCATGAGTAATCACGAAGATGACCATGTTCGGTCGCTAAAGGACTATCTCCACCCCACGCGCACTGCTACTCCATCATGTATCATGTTTGCACCAAGTACACCAAAGCTAGATTTTAAGCCGGGTATGATGCAATTATTACCCACTTTTCATGGCCTAGAGAGTCAGAATCCTTATGTTCACATTAGGGAATTTGAGAAAATTGTGGCCACTTGCTACAACAAAGTTGGCTGTAGACTCGGTTAGACTAAGTTTTTTCCTTTTTCAAGCGAAGAGTTGGCTATACTCTTTGCGACCAAGGTCTATAGGTTCGTGGGAGGAGATGACCCAAGCATTTTTTTAATAAAGACTTTCCTCACCACAAAACCAACAGTCTAAAGAAACAAATTTCTACCTTCACCCAAAAGAATAGCGAGACATTATATCAAGCAGGGAGAGGTTCAAGGATCTTTTGAATACATGTCCACACCATGGGTATGAGAATTGGCGCCTAGTCAGTTATTTTTATGAGGGGCTCACCAGTAGAGAGCGTCAGTTCGTTGAGATGATGTGTAATGGATAGTTTTTGCATAAGGACCCAGACGAGGCCATTGAGTACCTGAATGACTTGGCTGAAAAGGCTCATACTTGGACTGGTCCAAGTGCTACTGAGAGCACGGATAGAACACGCCCAGTTGGAGTCTACCAACTTAGGGAAGAGGACAGCCTTAGAGCCCAAATGGATAGAGTGACTAGGGAGTTAGAAGCACTTAAGACCAAGGATAGTAGGCCCACACATACTGTTGCCAGAGTTGAGCTATAGGATGCCTGTTTTATATGCGGGGGAGTTGAACACTTAGCACAGGATTGCCCGACCTTGACTGAGATGAGAGGGATTTATGAGGAACAATGTAACGCTTTAGAGATGTACAAGAAGCCTTACTCACCATTCTCTAACACTTACAATTCTGGCTGGAGAGATCACCCTAACTTAGGCTGGAGGTCCGAAGCAGACCAACCTACACACTCACAGGCACAACCACCTAGGTCATACCCTGCATCTCCATACAATGCGCAATCTAACAGAAGTTCCTGTTCAAGCACATTACATGCATTTATAGAGGCACAAGGTAAAACTAATCAAAAATTTGAGGTTGCATTGACACAGTTGGCAAAAGAGAACAAGGAGATCAAAAGCCAGATAACCAAGCTGACAAGTTCATTAATAGTACAAGAGCGGGGCCAATTTCCATCACAGCCCAAAGCAAATCCGAATGGCCAACTTATGGCACAAACCTCTACTTCAGACCCTCAGAATGTCAAAGAGGTTAATGCCATCACTACTCGAAGAGGTAAGATTTTAAATGGATCAAGCTCGTCCACGACTATAGGCACCTCCCCAAGTGCAAAGGAGAACATCCCTGAGGATGAGCCCAACAAGAACATTCCAGTTCCAGTTCCTTTTCCTCAAGCACTATGACCTACTGGAAAGAAATGGGAAATGCATGGTGAGATTCTAGAACACTTGAAACAGGTTAAAATTAACTTACCTTTGCTGCATGTGATTAAACAGGTACCAACTTATGCGAGGGTCATCAAGGATCTATGCACTATCAAGAGGAAACATCATGTCAAGAAGACTACCTTCTTGACAGAACAGGTAAGTGTGGTGATTGAGCAGAGGACGCCACCCAATTACAAAGATCCAGGGTGTCCTACAGTCACCTGCCAGATTGGGACTCATGAGTTCGGCCAAGTCTTGTTGGATTTAGGAGCAAGTGTAAATCTAATGCCATATTCTATTTACTTGTGACTAGGTCTAGGAGAGATTAAACCCACATCCGTGGTACTACAGTTGACCGATAGATCGGTTAAGAAGCCAAGATGAATAGTCGAGGATGTCTTGCTGCAGATTGATAAGTTTTACTATCCCGTCGACTTTCTTATTTTAGATACCCATTCTGCGGTTAATATGGAGTCTACAGTTCCAATTATTTTAGGTAGACCTTTTCTTGCCACATCTAACGCTCTTATCAATTGCAGGAACGGTCTAATGAAGTTGTCTTTTGGGAACATGACTCTGGAGGTCAACATATTCAATATTAGCAAGCAACCATGTGATGATGATGAGTGTCATCATACCTACATGATAGACACGCTGATATCAGAGGAGGCGCTCCTGAGCGCAGATTCTCAAAACCTTAGAGTACCTCCTTTCTATTTCTGAGTATGAGAGTTCACTTTATCCTGACAATGCTTTTGATATTTCTGTTGTTTCAGGGTTAAGGGATAAAGGAGGACGACAATGACAACCATGCTTTGAGGAGTTGCCTAAGGAAAGACAGAAACCACAACCATTCACCGTGGAAACTCCGAAAGTTGACCAAGCTCCACTGCCTGAGGGACTTAAACATGCATTCCTCAGACTAGGTATTCAGCGGAAACTTCAGTTAGCTAAAATTGAGGAGTTGCGGAATGATGCCTATGACAATTCCCGAATATACAAGGCGAATATGAAAGCAGCTCATGATAAGCAAATTCTGAGGAAACATTTCGAGCCCAATCAACGAGTCTATCTCTATGACTCACGACTTCATCTTCATCCTGGCAAGCTAAGATCGAGATGGAAAAGCCCATTCATGGTAAAATAAGTCTTTCCCAATGGTTCCATAGAAATTGAATATTTAAAAGATGGGAGAGTATTTAGAGTAAATGGGCAGCGTTTGAAGCACTATGTGGAGTGGGTAGAGGTGCCAGAAGAGATCTCTCTGGTTGCCCCTGTCTACTTGATTTGATGTTCTCCACCCTATCTTTAGTTTAGGTTTTATTTTTTTTATTTTTTATTTTAGTTTAGTTTAGGTTTTTGTTTTTATTTTTTTTCTTTTAATGTTTCAGGTTATTTTAGGTGTTGCTACTGGAGTCACTCGGAGCCTCTCATCCCATGTGTTCCTTTCGACCGTCGGTATGATTTTCTTTTATTTTGGTGACTGTGAGGACATTGTCTATTTGAAATTGGTAAAGCTTCACCATGGTAATATCACACTAACCCTCCTCTTTTCTTTTTCCTTCATTTGTCATGATTATTATTTTATACATTGAGGACAATGTTTGGTTTAGGTTTGGGGGTGATGGTGATGGTGGTTTATTAGATTTTTTGTGCAATTTTCAAAATCTTTGAGCTTAAAACGTATTTTACAATTAAACCGAGTCATTTTTTGTGTTCTACTCAATCTCCATTGAATACTTAGATGATTACGGTAATTGTGCAAAATCTTTATGAAAATGCATTCGAAATCTGAACTCTTGGTGAATTTTAAAAAAAAAACTAAATAAAAAAAAGGGTTTTGAGACTTTTTAATTTTAGAGAATATTTTTGTTGACTTCAATTTTGAGAAAGCACATACTAACACATGTCACATAGTTATATTAGTAGAAAACATGATATTTGATATTATCCTTATGTTAGATGTATTTTGTGAGACTTTTCAACTCGATTATTCGTGCACTATAAGCCAAGTCAACATGATTTGAAGTTGATTAGTGAGATATTGAACTAGAAAACCTTAGAATAATAGTGGAGACTTTAACCCTGGTGAGTTTTGAGTCATTCTTTATTTCTTGAGGGTTATTAATTACACTCTGATATTTCTTGAGTCCGCATTATTTCGTTGATGATCTCATTATTCTTGACTTTCTTATTGATTGCTTTAAGAATGACATAAAAATTGAATTTTTACACTAGAACTTCTTGCTTTATTTAGTTGAGATGTCCTAGTACTAACTAGAACTTATGAAGTGATATAGGCATTTTTTTTTCTTTCAACAATTTTTTTTAGCCTTTTAGCCTACCCAATACTAAATATCCATTTCCATCCCTTTGAGCCTTTAAATAGCCTTCTTTTTGTTAACCCCATTCCCATTACCTACTCCAATCAAGGAGTAATACCTATATCATTTTATCCTTACCCAATTTTCTGAGAATGTATATGGTGAGATATATTTATGGAATGGGCAAATAGAAAGAGTTGAAAATAGATATTTCATGTTCCCTTAAAGTAAAAGTGTTTGATTGTATAAACGGGGAAAAGCATGTAAGAAAAAAAAGTGGTTTAAAAAAAAGGCTTAAAGAATAAAATAATGAAGAAAAAGTTAATGGTGTACAACATTGATTTGTTCTTCAATGCTCTGTGTGTTTATTCAAGGGTGTAGTCATTCTCAGGAAATTCTTGTATCCTTTTTGTCCATTATTGTTTGCCATAATCCAAGCCCCATTACAACCTAGTAAAGACCTAATTAATCTTAAGTGAAAGTTGGTTCAGTAGATGTGGAAATTGAATAAGCAATAACTATGGTGTTTGATTTAACATTCTCAAAACTAATCAATATTCCTTTCCATGAGATTATATTTATTTCACTCTTTGAAAATTCCGTTTTTCATGATAATTATATGTGAGACGTTTGCATTTTTCATAGTTTATATTCTTTTCCTCACATATAAACTGAGTGCCCAATCTCTGAGTGTTTTATTTCAGAGTGACATGAGAGAATTATAGTCGAAGCGTACTTTCTAAAGGTCATCTCGTCACATCTTTTCTATGAGATGAAGAGTTATGTTGATAAGGCTTCTCACACAGACATTTTGAGTTGAGAATGATTATGAAATTTATTTAACCTTTAGATACTATTAAATTATTGTACTCTATTGATATACTATTGTGACATTTTTAGTTTGTTGTTTGTCTTGAATTTTAAGCAATTAGAAAATTACTCTAATGAAAATAAAGGGGAATGCCCATGTTTTTGCATTATATTTTTAAGAAATAGATTTTGTTTTATTGAGTCAGTAATGTTTGGGGGTAACATTTCTTGAAACCCTCATGAGACTATAACTCGTCCACTAGAGGTAATCTAGGGGTTTAAAGCCTCGTTGCACGTTAAGGTAAGTGCAACCGTGATTCCTACGAAAGTGAGTTAGGATTTTATTCTTAATTTTGTTTTGCTTGAAGACTAGCAAAATATAGGTTTGGGGATATTTGATGTTCACATAATTATTACATTAAATACCTCCTAATTTATATTTGTTAGTGTTTCAAATAGTGTATTTTAGTTTAATTATTTTATTTTTGTAGGATTTGGAGTTTAAATGACAAAAGTGCGTTAGCGTGGCGAATTTGGAAATTCATGGAAGACACTCAAGCCAAAAATTAAGAGAAACAAAGAAAAAAAAATAACAAAGAAAATTAGTTTTGAATTTTGGTGAAACAAAGAAGTCATGTGGATGAACATAGCCAAACCCATTATTGATACAGAATTTAACTTTTGTTTTCTTTTGGTTTCTAATTTCATTGGGCTTGAGATCCACCAATAGGGAGGAATTATGCAAGAACAGAAACACAAATACAAGAGGATCCCTTTTGTTTACAATTGAAATTCAGAAATTCTAAATGTCGAGGAAGTGAGCGAGGAAAACAGCGAGGGGAGGGAGGTGGAGGGGGGGACCGTTCACCCCCCTCGGGATGCTTGCATTCATTTTTCGCGCGCGCATCCCCAGGGGGTGAACGGTCCCCCCCTCCACCTCCCTCCCCTCGCTGTTTTCCTCGCCCATTACCTCGACAGGTAGAAGGGCTCATTGAAATTTGATTTCCAATTGGGGGGTTTCCTAAAAAGGAGTTTTGGTTTTCTTTTAACCACAAAGAGCAAGAAGGGGACCCTTTTTGGTTTCCTAATTGTATTTGGTGTCAAATTGAGGTCTCCAATAAGTGGTGGTTTCTTTTCACCATAAAGAAAGGGACAGCAGAGAACGCAAAGGAAAAAAAGAGGGCAGCAAGCTGCCATAACGCAGTAGTAGCCAATACGTTGTCCAGCAGGAGCAGGGAGTGCGTCGCTAATCCACCACGCCCTGCCATGTCGATGAAGCTCCACACCGTTGTTGCTATCATCACCTTCACCATGTGTCACTATACTCCACGCAAGGCGAAGAGGTGAACCCCTAGATGTAACGCACTTAATTAGTATTTGATTCGCTTTATGCTTTCACGATGAATAATGGTGTTTATGATTTTTACTTTTATTTAATATAGGAATTTATGTTATTTTAGTGACAAAGATTTCATCAATTTCTTCGTAGATTATCATTCCGGTGGTTGTCTTTTTCTTCTCCATATAAGCTTAGTCACGCTTTTCTTATGTGTGGAATTTTTAAGGATCAATTGATTCTGGTAGGTTAGTTATATGCGATCGTCTTTTATTACGTTATTGTCTCCGGATATATCGTAAATTTAGGATATCACAAATGACCAACCTTTGTGCTTTCTGAAAAAAGTGAAATCTAAAATCCATTTACATTAGGATATTTTAATGCATTAAAGACTATTTTTCCGATTATGTTGTTTGAGATGTGAAACACCTAATCGAGTCATCATAGAGAATCAATACTAGTTGGCGCGTGAAATCAATGAGGGATTCTTGGAACCTTGTGACTTCTCTAAACTTGATTTTTTTTAATTAAATTAAATTCAATTTCTTATTTTAAATTTGTTAGAATTTCTTACATTTAGTTTCGCGTAGTTTTTCTTCGTTGACCTTGTTTTGTAGATCGTTTTTCCTCGTGGGATCGACACCCAAATCTTTACTGCAATTGACCGCGTGTACTGTTTGGGCGTAATCAGGCCTCCTCTGTTACTGCTCTGTTTGGTTGCGTGGATGAAGCAGGGGCGGTGACGTTGGCTTGGAGTGATGGAATAGGGAGGAGAAAGAGGTGGAAAACAGGGAGGTGCTCCATGTTTTGTGCTATGTTGATGGTTCGTGACAGTGGCCGAAAGAAAGTGAAGAAAACTGGGAAGTGGAGCAAAAGAGAAGGTGGTGATGGCGGGATTATCGCGTTGTCGGTCCTATTATCGAGCGAGGATCGCCAGTAGGGTGGATGTGGTGTGGTGGCTGGAAATGGAGAAAAAAGAAGAAGGAAACGTAGGGAAAAAATGGGGGAAAAGAAGGGAGAGATGGGTTTCTAGGTCAACTTTTGGGCTTGGGCTTGGGCTTAGGTTAAATTAGGTGGATCTAGGTTTATTTGGGTTAGGTTTAGACATGTTAACCGCTACTCTGTACCACCACTAGAATCAACCAATTGATCATTCCTCAAATTGTAGCCTTAATGCGATTTCATCGTTCACGCTCAAATTCCTACAAAGACATGAAAACGAAATAATTAGAATAAAATATAACAATCGAAACACCAACATATATAAATTAAGGGATATATTATGTTTTGATGTGGCCATATTTTCATAGGATCTTGACTAGCATGTCATCAATGTACACCTCCATGGTCTTGCCAATTTGATTTCTAAACATTTTGTTCACAAGACGTTGGTACGTGGCTTATGTATTATTTATTTTGAATGGCATCACTCGGTAGCAATGTGTACCTCTTTCTGTTATGAAAGATGTTTTCTCCTGGTCCGGTGGGTGTATTTGTATCTGGTTGTAGGCAGAGTATGCGTCCATGAAACTTAGGAGTTCGTGTCCGAAAGTGGCATCCACTTTCTGATTTATACATGGGAGTGGAAAACTGTCTTTCAGGCAGAATTTGCTTATGTCTGTGTAGTCTACACATCCCCTCCATTTCCCATTCTTTTTCTTGACCAAAACTATGTTGGCTAGCCATTCTAGTTAGTGTGATTCCTTGATCATCCCTGCATTCATTAAGTGATGCACATCCTCATTGATTGTTTGGTTATGTTCTAGGGCAACTAGCCTTCTTTTCTATCGGACTAGCTTCTTATCTGGGTTGACATGCGACCTGTGACTGATGACAAAGGGATCAATGCCTACCATGTCTTTCATTGTCCAGGTGAAGACGCCTCGGTTGTGATTCAATGGTTGGATAAGCTGCTTAGTTAGTTCTAGGTGAAGTTTTGTGCCAATCTGGACTGTTTCTTTCCTCTTTATCGTATAAATGGATTGGTGTTGTTTCTTCTTCGATTTGTCCAATATTTGGTCGGCCTATTGGACTAACTGGAGCTGCATTGTACTCTTGTAGGTCGTGATCCATCTGTAATTGACTAGGTTGTTGTAATGTCTCCTCTGGTCGTGACTGCGATTGCTATATATTGGGGGCCTTCATTGCTGCATAGTGGCATTCGCGCGCAACCGGCTGATCCGCTTTAACGACCCCAACATTGTCGCCAATGTGGTATTTCAGGCATTAGTGTAAGGTGGAAGATACTACACCCATTTTGTGCAGCCAGGGTCTTTCCAAAAGCATATTGTATGCTGAAAGCGCATCAACAACAAAGAGGTCCATTAAAGGATTCGGTGTCTCACTGGTTTTCCTACTACGACTAGTAGTCAAATTAGCCTGAGTGGGTGATATTGCTCTCCTCTGAAACCTACCATAGGTTGGTCAATATGTGTAAGTCCTTCTTCGTTGAACTGCATCTTGCGGAATGCTACCAAGAATAGGAGGTTGGCCAAGCTACCCATGTCAATGAGTACTCTTTTGAACTCCCACTTGGCTATAGAAACCGAGATCACCAGGGCATCATTGTGCAGGAAATGAACTCCCTGTACATCTTTCTCAGAAAAGGTCAAAGTTGGGTGATCGATTCTAGCACACTGAACGAAAAGGTGTGGATATCAGATTCTCATCTGTAAATCTCAGTTTGATCACTTTCATGATCTGTTAGATCATTTCTTTCTCCAACTACACAGTGTAGGATGTATATCAGTTTGTTGGATTGTTCATTAGACCGTGTGGTAGCGTCTTCTTTCTCTTCCCTTTTGGACATCTTGTCTTTCAACCCAATAAATTCACCGAGTCGTCCATTATGGATCCAATACTCGATTTCATTTTTCAAGTTGTAGCAGTCTTTCGTGTCGTGTCCGTGGTTTTTGTGGAAAGAACAGTATTTGTTATTATCTTGTCTGGTCAGTCTCCCCTTAGTTTGAGTGGCCATTTGAGGTCTTCCCAATTTTCCATGGACTTTAGAATAGTTGACCGTTCATTTCTAGCTCTTTCGGATTGCAGCTTTTCGGGTTCTTATTTGCTGAATTCGAACCTGCCGTTCATCCGATGTCTTTTTGATTGTCCACTTTCGTTTTGCGGCCTATCATCTCTTTTTCTCTCCTCTCTCCTTTCCCGATTTGTTAGGAAGGACCTTTTCTCGAACTCGTTTTTCTTCTTAGCGACCAACATCTCCTCGAGGGTGATGTATTTTTAGCAGTTTTCAATATGGTCGCCATGTTTCTAGGATGATCAAGATTCAGAGAGTTGTAAAACGGCTCTCTTTTTAGTCCGGAGGTGAAAGTGGCTAAAGCCGTGTCGTCACTACATCCATCGATCATGGTTAACTCGTCAATAAAAATGAGTAACGTACTCTCTGATAGTTTCATCGGGTTTTTGCTTGATGTGAAGCAAATAGTGAGGGCCCTTTCTAATCCTCTAACTACCAATGAACCTTGTATCGAAGGTCATGGCCAATGTTTGGAAAGAATCTACCTATCTGGGTGAAAGACTATTGAACCAACTCATTGTTATAGACGTGAGGTTGGTCGGAAAGATTCTACACAAAATGGATTATTTTGTGTCATCATGTGGTGGAAATGTCATAAATGGTTTAACGAATCAGTAGCCCCATCATAAGTTTCAAACTTTGGTAGAGTGAATATTTTAGGTACAGGGATCTTCATGATTGCGTCAGAGAATGGTGGCCTGGCCAACTTGTAAGCACATTGGGATCTATAACTCTGATCCTGAATGAAACTTGTGGAAAAATTCCATCAGTCTGAGAGCCATCTCTCAGCGATTCACTGCCTTCAAAGTTTGTTCATCGGAGTTCTACTTGAGCTTCATAGTTCTCTCAAAAATGGTTGGCGGATCTTGCTGAAGTAGAACGTGTGAAATATGTTCCAAAGTGAGCTTTTTGACCACTTTAACCAGATAATCCATCTGGACCAAGAGTTTCTCTACACGAGGATCTGTCATTGTATCATCAGATATCTGATATGGTCGGGCCACCATGTGGTGGTACTGCATTACTTTGCATAATTGGTTCTCCCAGTGGTGGACTTGAGATATGCCTACTTGGTAATTCAATTTTGTTGGTGGAAGGATTGCCTTGATTGTTGATAAGCTGAGGTTTTGTTAGATGTTCAATTTGCACCAAATCTTTTTGCTTTTTATTTGTGCTAAGGAAACTACCAACAAAAGATTTTCTTTAAAAGAGGAAACTATAATTTCCCTCTGATGGTGTCAAACTGATGCATCCAAATTCGTCCTCAAAACAGGGTTAGACTGTCAAAGACAATTTGTTTGGTGGCTGAAGGCACTCTGATGCTTAAGTCACTTAATGTGTGGGAGAAGATTAAATTTGGATAGAGTATAGTTCAGTTTTGTTTGCATACCTTTAATCTAATGTTCCCTTTACCTTATATAATGTCTGTCATTAACTCTCTGCGTGACTTAAGCATGTAGGGCGTGAGCGGGGAAACATTCTTCACAATAGTTTCCTCATTCATTGAGGTATGTCCTTGGGAGAGTGATTTCTGCCATGACTTCTCTCGTTTATAACGTCTATCTTCTCTAACGGAAGATATCAATTGGGCCTGGGTTCAGGCCTTTGATTGTGATCAATTATCAAGGACCTTTTGGGCTTTAACGACTAGGCTTGCCTTTTCGGACTTCTTGGATCAGGCCAGTTATCCGTGTTGAGATCAAAGTGCATGTTCCTCATGATGGATAATCTTTGTCACGTGTACGGCCGTGATTAGAGGCTTATTTGATGTATAATCAGTTATCTTTCTGATGGTTAATTTGCTTAGTGGGAGCTCTCCCAGGTTCAATGTGTCGATATTGCATGTATGGTACTAATTTTGGAAGGGGATGCCCTATTGCTGCACGAAGTGGCTACGCTAATAATGAAGGGAAAATAACAGTATTTTAAGGGAAGGTGGAAGGAAGTGTGGATATTAAAGCATGTTTTGAGATTTAGACATAGAAGGATATGGGCAATGATAAGGAGTTCATGGAAGCTGTCACTTTTTTATCTCCAATTTAAAGATTTGAATCTAATATGTTGAAAATCTTTGAGTCAGTTGTGTATGAATATCATAATTAAGTTTGAAAATCAGGATGAATTAGATTCTTAGAAGTTGATCAACTATTGGAGAGGTTCACATACAACAATGGCAAAGAATGGATGACATTGCATTATCTCTTCAGGAAAAATGACTGTCTCAATGAACTTACAAATGGTTCAAACTTTAGGTGGTGCTAAGATTTTTTGTCTCATAGTTAAGGGTGTTTATGTTGTCAATGCAATTGGTTTGGTGAAACTATATGAAGAATGTCGTTGGTCTTCATGGAGCTATGAGATTCAATCATCTATTTGTGGAATGTGAATTTGCTTGGTTTATGTGATCATTGTCATGAATATCACCAAGTGTGAATGCCTAAATATACGTAAATGTTCTAAATTTATAAGAAACTTATGTCTATTTGTTAGTTAAATGTAAACGAACATACGTTGAACAACGTCCATTTTTCCTTTCTTATTTTAAGCAAACCTAGATCGTGTGATCAGATCCGTTCTGGATCTGGTGCATCGATTCTAGGGCTTCGTATGGATTTTCATGGGGGCTCGTCTAGCCGTTCATGGAGGAGGCAGCTAGGGTGGGGAGGGCGGCTTGCCTTCTTCTACTCGGACCTTCTCGCAAGTTCTAGGCAGCATGTTAAAAACTACAATGGTGGATATTTCGGTGGAGGGAACAAACTTTAGGAAGGAGGGCTTTCCAGCCATTGCTCTAATAGATTGGGATGTTAATATTGGTCAAATTTTTATGGGGAACCATGTGATAGGGTCAAGTTTTCCGGCTATAGACCTACCCTTGAAGTTATTCGCGATTCTATTCTTAGATCGTGGGGAATTTTGGGTGATTTCTCTATGGGTTTGTTGGATCCTACGCACGTAACAGTGTGTCTACAATCTGAGGATGAAGCAAAAAAGGTTTTGTCTAGAGAATCCTTCATGATTATGAGAGTGCGCTTCAAAGCTTTCCGTTGGCATGCAACGTTTAGTTTGCGTGCTGATCCAGTGGGTGGAACTCCCTAACCTCCCACTTCAGTTTTTTCACCATCCATTACTGAAGGTCATTGGTAACTCTTTTGGAGGATTTTTGCGTATGGATGACAGCACTAGGTGTTTATCGCGTCCTACGGTAGTTCGGATTTGTGTCGAGATGGATCTTTCAGAGCCTTTTCTGACGCAAGTTTGGATAGAGAAATCAGGGAATAAAGGTTTCTGGCAAAGACTTATCTTCCCAGGATTCAAATATTGTGAGGTATGTTCTTTGATTGGTCATGATGTTTCGATTTGCAGGAGGAAGCATGGTTCAAATAAAAGCATAAATTCGGCGGAGATGAAAGGAAAGGCCATGGCCATTGAGAACCAGAAGAAGGTAGAACAGAGTGTGAAACAATCTATAGGAATGTTGTGAAAAATATACCAGTAAGTGATATAGAAGGAGCGGATAAAGTTCAGACTGACAAGGCAGGTGTCAGCGAAGCGAATAATTCTAAGGGGCAGAAGATCTTGAGTCAACATGTAAAGGGAGATGTGCCAGTGGTGAGTATGAAAAACATGGAAATCTCAAACTCGTTTGCAGTCTTGGACAATTTAGAGGATGACGAGGTTGTCCTTACCCACGCAGAGGTGCATGTAGAGACCAAAAAATCTCTAGAATAGGCACACGAATAGCTCAATTTTCTCTTTAAGTCCTATTACTAGTTTGCTTGTTATGGATGGTAAAAAAATGAAGAAAATGATTTGGAGAATTAGTCGGTTGGAGTATGAAGTGGATGTTAATTCTGTTAGTAGCTCGCATGCAACTTGGTTTAAAAAAATAAAGATGATTGCTTGGGTCTCCGCTAAGTGGTATAAATAAAGCCATCTAGACAATGAGACAGGAGGAGGTGAGTAAAGATGAACTTTTTGTAATACGAAAGCTGGTCGGTTGGATACAGAAGAGAAAATTTAGGAGGCAAATGATGCTGATGCGTCCATGAAGGCTATGGAGCCTGTGAGACCCTGAGTGGGCGGACCTGAGGTGAGGGTGAGGGTTGGAGCCCAACAGGCCCAATAGGCCCTAATAGGTCGAGAGAGGTTGGACGAGCTACAAGGGGAATCATAGTCCCATATCGCCTGGGTAGGGGAGGAGGATGATCCTTATATGTGCGGGGTCAGCTCCCCATTGTATCGACGCGTTTTAAAGCCGTGAGGGTCGGATGGTAGCCCAAAGCGGACAATATCGGTACAGTGCGGGAGGGGGTCGTCACAGTTTGGTATCAGAGTCTGACCTAGCCGGAAGTGTGCCATGTGGAGGTGGGCCCTCGGGCAACGTGGATGTTGTGCCTGTGTGGCCAAGGGGGTGGATTGTGAGACCCTGAGTGGGCGGACCTGAGGTGAGGGTGAGGGTTGGAGCCCAACAGGCCCAATAGGCCGAGAAAGGTTGGACAAGCTACAAGGGGAATCATAGTCCCATATCACCTGGGTAGGGGAGGAGGATGATCCTTATATGTGCGGGGTCAGCTCCCCATTGTATCGACGCATTTTAAAGCCGTGAGGGCCGGATGGTAGCCCAAAACGGACAGTATCAGTACAGTGCGGGAGGGGTCTTCACAGTTCCTATGGAGGTCGTGGAGGCCGATGAAGTGCGGCGTTGGACGTTGTTGTAGTGCGGGACAATCAGGGTATGGGATTGATGCAGGGAGGTCCAAAAGGTCAACGAAACAAAAGAAAAAATGTTGAATGTTAATACTTTGGAATGTGTCAGTGTGGACAATCAGGAATCAATGTCAGACTTGGAACTAGGACGGCAGGCAGCCCTAATCAGAGATATGGAATTGGGAGCCCACTCAGATGGAGAAATTGGCGGATCTACTAAGAAGAAAGTTAAAGTGGTGGCACCACCTGGGGAAAGATGGTTGACTAGACAGACGGTTGTTTTCTCCATGGTTACTAATGATTGACCACATATTGTTTTGGAATGCTCAAGAAGTTGGGAACAGCTACTCGTTGCAGATTAAAAAGATGATTGTCAAACAAAAAGTCAGAATCCGGATGATTGCAAAGCCTATGATTGATGACAGCAGGTACTTGGAAGTTGGGAATAAAGTCAGATTACCGAGTTTTATGTCTAATGGAGTAGATGGAGTTAATATTTGGATTTTCTGGGCGAATGATATATCTTTTGCAATTCTTGGTATGACAGACCAAATTATTCATGGAAGGGTCACGGATAATTCCAATGCCCGAACTTTTGTGATTTCTTTTGTTTATGCCAAATGCACGGTGGAGGAAAGAAGTGATCTCTGGATGAATATGAAAATTTTTTGCTTGGGTTGTGATGAACCCTGGCTACTGTGGGGATTTTAATAAGATTATTAGCGGGCAGGAGGAAATAGGAGGCAACCGCCTTTTATATCTAACATAGCTAAGTTTGCATTTTGTTTCAGGAATTTGGCTGACAGGATTGCGAATTTTCTTGCCCGCAAATGACTTGGTGTAATAATAGGCATGGAAGATATCGGATTTGGGCAAGGCTTGACAGAATCCTGGTTAATGCAAAGTGGTTGTCCCAAATGCCGAACACTGGAGTGGAGCATTTAACCATAACTTTTCAAATCATGCGCCTCTACAACAATTAAGGCATTTTTCAAGAAAAAATTTCCTTGACAAAAATCAAAATTTTGTTGGAAAAAACTTTTACCAAGGAAAAAATTCGTTATTGGATTCGTGGAGGCATCCCCGTAGCTAAAGGTTTTTACCAAAGGATTACATTTTTGTTGGTAAAACAATTGATAAGTCAAGGAAACACGGTGTTGGTAATATTGACAACTACCAAGGAAATTCGTTGGTAAAAATCAAATAGTTTTACCAACAAATTGTTTTGTTGCAAGAAAACTTTTGTTTACCTATGAATTTTTTTCTAAAAAAAACTTAAAATCTTCAAAGAAAATTGTCGTGCGAAAATGTAACTACCTTTATCAAAGAACTTTTTCGTTTGTAAAATGAATGTATATCAATGAAAGTTGTCATAGATACTGTTAACAATTACCAAGGAAATTATTTTCAATAAAAAAATTATATATTAAAACGATCATTCTCGGCTGTTAGACGAACTAATCTAGGTCCCAATCTCTAAGGACACCACCCACTACCTCCCAAACTCTAGGGACATCACTCTTGATGATAAAACCCCACTATGGAATTCCATATATAATATATTTATTTTTAGGCTCAACGGGAATCGAACTCCTGACCTATAGGAAAATAGGTTGTAATATTTACCAATTGAGCTATTTGAATAATTGTGTTGTGTGAAGCAAATTTATAGCTTATTAAATCAAATTACTCATATTTTGCAATAAAAAAATCATTGCTACGTATATAATAGAGACCAATATATAATATTTTGTTGCTATAAATTAGAACTAGATATTTTAACGATTATAAGATTTATGTTAAATATCTACCACTTTTAGCAATGAAAAAATATTCACAATAATACCATTATAATTAGCAATAAAATAGTAATAGCATTTCAATGCTATATGTTATTGAAATTGGTTATATCCCCAATGAAATAAAATTAAATTGTTGTAAATAAGAAAACGAGCCTTAATAAGAAAAATGTTCATGAAAATTTTATCAATATTTAGCAACGAAATAAATTGTTACCATTAATATTATAATTAACAGTAAAATAATGTTGTATTGTAAAATAAATTTTATTTGATTTTTCAGATGATATAATATCAATACTACTGATAAAAAATTTCAACGAATTGATATTTTTCTACTATAAAGAGGCTAGGAGCTTTAAATATAAATAAATTTCTTGAAAAATTTTCATTATAAGTAACCAAATAAATCGTTGCAATAACGTGGTAATTAACTAGAGAAAATTTAGTTTCATTGTTGAAGAGACACGAACAAGTGTTATAATACATTTACTAAGAAAATGTTTGTCAATAATATTAATATTTATTAGCAATGAAATAATTTATTGCAAATGACGTCATTATAACTAACAAACTAAAACTTCGTTGAAATAGAAACATTTTGTTGCTAAATAATGTTGGAGGGAAATTGGTTTTGGAATGAATATTTTTCGCCACCTCTTTACAAATAAAAGTTGCCAACAAAATAGATTTTGTTACAAAAAGTGACAACTCTATGGTTTTTTCAATTAAATATATTTTTGTTAGAAATAGTAACATGTTAACAAGGAAAAAAATTTTTGTTAGTAAATAAAACATTTTTTGTAATGAGTATACCAATTTCCAACAAAATAATGACTCGTCACTATAAAATAGTTAGTGAACTTTAATGAGAAACAAATTTTTATGAAAATAATTATCAGCTTTTACCTAGAAAAAAATTTGTTACGAACAAGGTTATAATTACCAACAAAATCTTATTTCATAGCTACAAAGATTTCATTAAAAAAGATATTGTTTCCAACAAAATAAAATACGTTGTCAATATTGTGACAATTCTCAACCAAATAATACTTTGTTGCTATAAATTAATAAACGAGCTTTAACAAGAAAAAACCTAATGAAAAAAATTATCAATCATTATCAACGAACCGAATCATTACTGATAATGTGATTATTGTCTAGGAAAACATATTTCCTTACTAAAGAGAGATGAATAAGATTTAATATTCGTTAACAAGGAAAGTGATTTGTTGTTAAAATTAGTCTTCTTTAGCAACAAAATATTTCTTACCAAGGAACAAGTATTTTGTGGCCATAAAAATAACTTCGTTGTTAAATCAAGTTGGCGAGAAATTGGTTTGGAGGGAATGTTTCCCACCACCTATTTAACAAGGAATGTTTTCTACAAATATATTTTGTTGGAAAACAATAACAAGTTTATGGTTTTTCAAGGAAATTTTTTATTCGTTGACAATGCTACAATATTAACAAGGAAATCAATTTTCGTAGCAATAATTTTATTGGTAAAAGATAGATTTTTTGTAGTTATGCAGGTGTTTATGTTAATTCAGGTGAGAGCGTGTATTTTTCCATTTAGATTTCTTAATATGTGGACTACCCACCCTACATTTGATGATTTAGTGAATTTTGCCTGGAATGTTGATTTGCGGAGTATGCGAGCTCTTGATAAGATTGATGTGAAACTCAAAACGCTTCGTAAGAAGCTTATTATATGGAATAGAGAGGTCTTTGGTAATGTTTTCAGTTGCCTAAGATCACTGGAAGATGAAATGCAGCAGTGGGAAGTTATTTTCTGGTTGGATGATGGTAGGGGCTATGGATTGAATGTCAATGCCAACTGAGATGTGAATGTGTAGAGTAACTTGAACCGTTGTCAAATAGAATACATGTTAGCTTTGAAACGGGAAGAATTGTTTTGGATACAGAAATCAGGTAAGATGGAACTTAAGGAAGGTGATGCGTACACTAAATATTGATTTACATCGATCAAGGCTAAAAAAAAGCGCAGGAGGATTGAATAGATTACGCTTCCCTATGGTTCAGAGGTCACAGATGTTGGGGAAATTGTGTGTGAAGCAAATGGGTTCTTCAAGACTTTACTCTCTTCTCATGATGATCTAGTAAAGGATCAGGAGTTGCTAAATTGTATTCCTAGTGTTATTTCTTCATCCATTTGTGATGATTTAATCAAGCAGTTGTCATTAGAAGAGGTAAAGCAGGCTACATTCAGTATTCCGAAGAATAGTGCCTTTGGCTCAGATGGGTTACTTCAGGTTTCTTTCAGTCTTGCTGGGATACAGTTGGTACAGATATTTCGTATGTAGCCATTCAGTTTTTTAGGGGTGACGCCTTGCCAGGAAACTTCTCTACTAATCTAATCGCATGTATCCCGAAGGTGGACTCCCCAGTTTTTTTTCGAAATTTAGACCGATTAGCCTTTGCAATGTCATTTATAAAATATTTAGTAAATTATTGTGCAATAAGTTGTCTTTTTTGCTTCTTGAGATGATATCACATGAACAAGGTGTTTTTGTTAGAGGAATGTCCATTGTAGAAAATATTGGTCTTGCGCAGGAGCTGATTAGGGATATTGGGAAAAAAAATCTTTTTTGGGTAATGTGGTGCTCAAAATTAAAATGGAGAAAGCCTATGATAAATTGGAATGGGGATATTTTATCTCAGTTTTCAGCAGGTTTGGTTTCAATTACAGGGTTTGCCATGTTGTCAATAATTGTATTACTAATTGTGCTTTTTAGTTATTCTACAAAGAGAGTACAATGGATATTTCAAGTCTACTAGAATATTGAGGCGGGAGATCCACTTTCCCCTTGGTTATTTATTATTGCGCCAGAAGTCCTCAATAGAGGTTTATCCAAGGCTTTCCAGGAGAGAGAGATTGGTTACTATTATACTTCGAGGGCATGTGCGTCTGTCACAGATCTACTTTATGCTGATGATACCCTGATCTTCTTGAATGGAACAAAAACGTCTCTGCTGGGTTGTATGAAATTTTTGGAGAAGTATTGTTCAGTCTCTAGTCAGTATATTAATGATCATAAAATGTTTTAATGCTAGATGATAAAAAAGAAGCTGAAATAATTGTAGCAGTCAAATCCCACATGGGATTTCAATATAAAAGGTTATTATAAAATATTTGGGAGGTCCGGTCTATCAAGGTCGATGTAAGATAGCATATTTCGAAGACTTGTACTCAAAGTTCAAATATTGGTAGATGGATGGAAGGCTAAACTTATTTCCCCGGGAGGCATATTAGTTTTGATTAAAATTTTGTTGAGCTTCATCCCGATTTATATTCTTAGTGCTATGCATGTTCCCCAAAACAATTTGTTCAGGATCCGAAAAATTATAGCAGATTGAAGAAAAAGTAGTTAGTTGGGATAAGGTTGCATGCCCAGTCAGGAAAAGAGGCTTAGAAGTTAGAGATTTCGTGTTAGTTATTAAAGCCTTTAGAATAAAACTTTGTGGAATATGCAGAATGATAATTCCTTGTGGGGCGGTATTTATGAGAAAGAAATATTGGGAGCAGGGTGTCCCTCTAAGTAGACAGGTGATTAAATACAGTGCATCCCCGCTGATGAAAGACTTATATAAAATCAAGGATATATCTCTAGCTAACTTGTCTTGGCGGATTGGTCCAGGAAATACATGCTTCTTTGGCGAGAATTGGATTCTTTGTTGGTTTTTTTAGGCCACTGGAGATAAGTGCACAAAGTACTTGGCCTTCCATTGAGGAGGTGAAGAGTGGAAATTTTATGCAGATTAGTTTTCTGCTCCATAACTTAGCTATGAAATTATTAGAAGGAAACCTCAAATGAGAGACCAATAAGGCTGACTTTTGTGTATGGAATCCCAATGCAGTTGAGTCTTTTTCCACCAAATCTGTTTATGACTTGCTCAGGGACAAAGGGGCAGAAATGGCTATATTTAATAAGATCTGGATGTCTTTAGTCCCTATGAGAATATCAATTTTCATTTGAAAACTTCTCTATAGGGGGTGCCACTTGATGGGGAATTACCTTGTTGTGGGTTTAGTTTAGCTTCCAAATGTAGATGTTGCTCGAACCTAAAGATCAAATCCTTAAATCATTTATTTATAGAAGGGAGTTTGTCTCAAACACTTTGAAGGTGTTTTTGATATTCATGTTAGGAAGCCAGTAGAGAATTCGACACTCCTCTCAGTCTAGTTTTGTCGGGCGAATGGAATCTCACAGGCAGGTGTTATGTTTCTTATGACACCGTTATTGGTGATATGGGAGGTTTGGAAACAGCGTTGTAAGTGTTTGTATGAAGATGTATTTCTGAATGCCTTCACAATGATCATTATTATGAGAAGATGGTTGAAACTTGTTAATTTGGTTTTTGTTTCGAAGAGAGTTAGCTCAAATAGGGATGTGGTAATAGTTCTTGGATTGCAGAAGTGACCAGTGACCCGAGAATGAATATGATTGTTTATTGGGCATTCCCCCCGGAGGGTTTCGTAGTTTTAAATGTTGACGGGTTATCCAAGAATAACTTAGTAGCAGGTGATGGGGTGATCATTCGAGACCATATGGGAAACTGTTTGACAACACACCAATTTTTCTTTGGCAAAAGTACGAATAATAAGGTGGAAACTCTTGCGCTTTTGGAATGACTCCAGTTATGCTATAGAATAGGGTTTTCAAATATCATGGTTCAAATGGATTCGGCTTTGGTTAAAGGCTGGTTTTATATAGATTTTAAGATTTCATGGTTTTTCGAAAAATTATGGGATGAAATACAACGTCTGTAGGGCGGAAGAGAGGTTGTACGCTATCATGTGTATAGGGAAACGAATGCAGTGGCAGACACAAGCTAGCTGGAAGGACGCAACAAATAGGGTTAATTGGGGAAATGGAGATATCACGGCTTCAAAATAAAATTTTGACTGATCAATTTAGATAAGTCCCACACGCTGATATATGAGCACAAATTGGATACTATGGCTTCTACTCCGGATGGTTGCTTGTCTTTTCTTGCTAGGTGTTAATTTTGCTCAGTTGTGGAGGTTGGTTTGGAAAGAATTTTGTAGGATTAGAGAAAATTTAATTTTTTGTAGGATTAGAGAAGTAATTAAATTTTCAAATTTTTTTAATCGGGTAAAGTCGTAACGATCCCCCGAATAGACTGTAAAACTCTTTTAATATTGAATAAAGGCCCGGCATTCCATAGCTACCCCTCCCTCCTGGAGGTTTAATTAAAAAAAATTAAAAATAATAATAATAAACGAACAGACGTTACTAAACTCATATTATTGTTCAGAGATGATGAATTTGCCACTGATAAATGGTACAAACACCTCATCGGGCTTATTTTGAACTAATTTGGGTGTCTCTTTGAGTTTTTTTTATATTTTTACTCATTTTCTTTAAAACACAACTACAAACATCATCTATAGAAGGAGTAGAAATGTCAAAAAAAACCAATGATACACAAAAAGGGTACCCAAACAAGGCGCCTAAAATTAATCAAAAAATTTAAGGTATTCCCTTTTACCATTGGAGATGTTCTAACGAGCGCCAGCCCAACTTTGGGCTGGCCCAATTAGATTCAGTGAATTCATCAAACGTTTCATTATTTGAATCCATATTTACAATTTCTAATAAGTATGAATCGTTTGTTAAATGGGAGTGGGGACTCCCATTTGATCATTGTATGCTTTGGTCAGGCTTAGTTTCTCGATTAAGCCCATTGCTCTGGATTTAGCCCGCCCATGTTGCAATTATTAGGGATCCACTAGTATTGAATTCAACATGTTCAGTAGATTCTCATCTAGTTCAAGTCCCACCCACATCGCTTGGCAACTCAGGGCCTCACAAAGAGGATCCAGTAAACTCTCCCTGAAAATCTCGCCTTATCATTTGCTTTAATTCAAGTGCTCATTAGTTGATTTGAGAGGCATCCAAAAATGGGGTTAGACGAAATAAAAACTCTACTCTGACTCAATTTCTATACTCAAAATGTTATGTTGAATGATGTGGCATGCCTTATTACACTAAATTGGCATTTTTGTAACAATCCCAAAACTAGTAACACTTCTGAACTATAACAATTCACAAAACAATTTTACACATTTTCACAAACAAAGTGATTCAATAATTGTATCACCATAAATAGTATGAGCTTACAAGTGATGCTATTAATGGTGATCTAATTTATAGTATCACTTTTTTTTTTGTAACTATTTTTCATTTTGTTGACTAAATTTAGTTTTGACTTGAAATTGTTTGGTAAATTGTAGTAGCTCAAAAATGTTACTGTTTTTTAAATTGTTACAAATATGCCAATTTAATGTAGTAGTTAAGAAAAATCAAATTTTATTGTAAAGGATAGCCAGCTTGTTTATTGACAAGATTGCTACTAAGAGCTAGTCTTGCTGGGCTAATCATTTGTGCAATTGGTAGTTGGTAGCTGGATGTGGGCAGGACAATTTTTGTTGTTGGATGAACAACAACTGCACTTAATTGGCATTTAATATAAAAGGTCTCTTTCGGGCTTGTCCTTGGAAATCAATAATTAGAAAAAGAAAAATAAAATTAAATAAATAAGTTACTTTCATAACATTTCATGTTAAACATTATAATTTGACGTGTATATATATGTAGAAGTTGACTGTATGTCATATTACATTTGTGATGCACTACAATCCACAACGATGAGATCAAAATACTATAAGAAAATTCAAGACCATCTGACATTTTAATTAAAAAAAAGAAACCTAAACGATGTGTTTTCTTTGTTGTTGATGTATTTATATCTTTTTCAGATTATTTCTTCGTCACCTTTATCAACTTATGTTATTCTTCTTATAACTCATTTTGCTGTATCTAGTCCATTTAAATTGAGGAAATCGGACTGCATTGATTGCTAATAGCCAAAAAAAATAGAATCAAAGAGTTATATTAGGCTAGATAAAACAGTGATAGTAACAAAAGAATTCATCGCTACCATATTTTATTAGTACTATTTATTTTTGCACATGTTTGTGCAAAATCCAGAGTGCGGCTCAAATAATTTTTTCCCATGTCAACTTTAGTATATAATTTCTGCCGACTTCTATATCTTAAGTCCCTAAACAAAGTTAGAGGCATAATGTTTCATTCTTTTACAAAACTCAGAGTTGTGGGAAGCAGAAAGATTAAAAGATCTCAATTATTTCCTTGGTCAGAGTAGAATTTTAAGCTCATGGATTGGACACCATCATTATCTGAATTGCATTTTCCAGGTCCTTGTTGAAAAACAAACATGCTTCTTTTATAAAGCAAAATCTTCTTTTCTTCCTTATTGGTTTGTTTAGATGAGACTTTTATTTTTGGTCTCCTTACTGGAAGGTATGAATTATTTTTCTCTTTTTCTTCTGTCAATTCCAATTCTCTTTGTCATCTACAATATGGTTGCTTGTATTAGGTTAGGTTAGGTTAGGTTTGGCTTGAAGTACAAAGTGAGCGTGGGAAATACGAAATATGTAGATTAATTTATTAATTAAAATGATAAAGTCATTTTAGAGTGTTTGCTTTGATGATTATTTGAAGTGATGCAAAGGTTAAACCTAGTCTGATCTATGTCAAATTAATATTGTACGTGATCATTAGTTTCAATGATGTATTATGTTAGGCTTTAGTCTTTACTTCACAAGAAATAAAGTCATTTTAGAGTATTTGCTTTGATGATTATTTGAAGTGATGCAAAGGTTAAACCTACTCTGATCTATATCAACTTAATAATGTGATCATTAGTTTCAATGATGTATTAAGTTAGGTCTTAGTCTTTACTTCATAAGAAAATAAAAGCGTTGCAAATAAGTCTTTCCGGATACTATTGCTGCCCAAGATACATAGTCAGGGTCATTCTCAGCGTATTTCCTATGTAAGAAAGATTTTGTGTTGTATATCATCTTTAGAAAAACAACAATTCCAGAGAGAGTCATGTTTGATAATCACTTTTGGAAGATTAAAAAAAAGCTGTAATCTTATTTTACATGCAAACAAGGCTGAAGGCTCCCATTCTGCAAAAAGTCATAACAACAAACTTAGGCGCTTTCATACTTTTGGAAAGTATCCAATCCATCCACGAATTATTATTCAAATAACTTGATTTTTAATTATACCATTTCAAATAGAAATAAATATATTTTGTTGTTAACCAGGTGTAACATAATGACCAAAGCCTCAACATGCAAGTCGCATGACGTTGCAAGAGTTGTTGAATGTAAATTGACCATGATGAAATATAAGGATCGAACCCCTAACATGCAAGACGTGTAATATTGCAAGAGTCAATGAATGTAGTTGACCATGCATTGGAAGACACAAAGACTAATTAAGGCGCGCATCTTATATTCTAAAATCATTTTAAAAAAGATAATAAAAAATGTTAAAAACATGCTAACATTTTTGTGTTAAATTTAAAACAAAAAAATAAATAACTGATACCAGTAACTCACCATCAACAAATGTTGGACTCGTCTCCAATAAACACGTATCTTGAGGCGAGCGGATCCGCTGGTCCGCAACCCGAGACAAAGCAAACATACCCCATTACCCAAGGCCCCCACCATGTGAAAACCAAAGCAATAAAATTAAAAACCCTTCCATAATTAACAACGCAAAGCAAAAGAGACGAGTAACAGAAAACAACACAATAGTAAACAGAGACAAGGTAAAGCTCAAACCCCTGCTTTAATTCTCCAAAAAAAAAACAGAAAAAAAAACTTACACTTTGAGCTCTCTGTCTGGACTCATCATTTTGTGATCTCTCCTAAGCTAAAATCCCTCCTCATGTTCACCTCCACCCCCCACAATCGAAACCCATTCACAGCTCCCTTTTCTGGGTTTCTCCTCCTCTTCCTGATCTCCACCACCACCTCTGCTTGTTCCAATGGAAACTGCCAGGTATTTTCTCTCTACACCCTCTATTCATTTCATCTCAAATTGTGGACTAAAAGCATCAATTTCGCAGCTTTATGACTCTTGCTCGTCCCCCAATGACTGTGGGGCTGGTATGTACTGTGGGAACTGCCCTGCAATGCAGAAAACTCAACCCATCTGTACCAGAGGCCAAGTGATCCAACCCACTTCAATTGTAAGCTCTTCTTTCATCCTTGTCATACACACATGTTATTGTTCATATTGCTTATTTTTTTTAGTTCAGTTAGCAATTTTATATTAGTATGTGAGGTTTTGAGAAATGGGTATTGATCAGATTCAGGGGTTGCCCTTCAACAAGTACACATGGTTAGTGACCCATAATGCGTTCTCCATTGTCGGTGCGCCACCGCTTACTGGGGTTCAAAGGGTCACATTTTACAACCAAGAAGATACTGTTGCAAACCAATTGAGGGTATGTGTTGATTAATTTTACTTATTTTTATTGTTCAATTTTGATTTCATTCAATTGGGTTATTCTTATCTTGTTTAGAATTTCTACTTGTGTGTTAATTTTGGATTATGGGTATTGTTTAGAATGGTGTAAGAGGATTGATGTTGGATATGTACGATTTTGAGGATGATATTTGGCTATGCCATTCTTTGCGCGGGCAATGCTACAAATTCACTGCATTTGTAAGACATCCTTTAGTTTCCTCAAATCAATATTTGTTATTAAGGGAATGTTTTATATAGACAATTTACAATGTAAATTTGATGTTTTGATTGTGTTTTAGGGACCCGCAATCAATACTTTGAAAGAAGTAGAGGCATTCTTGAGTGCGAACCCAACAGAGATTGTAACCATTATAATTGAGGACTATGTGCATACTCCAAAGGGATTGACAAAGCTTTTTACGAATGCGGGTTTACTCAAATATTGGTTTCCAGTCGAGAAGATGCCAACAAATGGTAAAGATTGGCCTACTGTGAATGACATGGTTGCAGACAATCACCGGCTTTTAGTTTTTACCTCCATAGCTTCAAAGGAAGCTGATGAAGGAATTGCCTATCAGTGGAGATATATGATAGAAAATGAGTGTAAGTAATTTATAAGCTTGGTATGTGTTATTGTTTAATGGATTAAATAAACATATATAATATCATTTATTCATTTCAGCTGGAGATCCTGGTATAAAGCAAGGTTCATGTCCAAATAGAAAGGAATCACAACCTCTCAATTCAAAAAGTGCATCTCTGTTTCTACAGAACTACTTTCCAACATTCCCAGACCAAGACAATGCATGCCAAGAACATTCGGTTGGTCTACTTGAGATGGTTGGTACCTGTTACAAAGCAGCTGGAAATTTGATGCCGAACTTTCTTGCTGTGAACTTTTACATGGTATCGATAACTTTAATTTGCAGAAAGTAATTGACATCAAGGATATCTTCCAATTTAGTTCCCTGACATTAGGGTTAATTTTGCAGAGAAGTGATGGAGGAGGCGTTTTCGATGTTATGGACAAAATGAATGGTCAAAGATTATGTGGGTGTAGTACGATCACTGCTTGCCAGGTTGGTAGTTTTACTCTACTGAAGGTTGTTTGCATTGGTTCAATATCTCAGGGTCCTACTTTCTGGATGTGACCAATGTTTGCAGGTCTTAATGGAGAAATTATTCTCCTTTTGTCACATTTTGTAGTTCATATTGTTTAATAGCATGATAGTATTGGTTAGTTTTCAATTTCCTCTTCTTTATTATCTGATCAACAATAGGTGCTTCTTGCTTTCCTCCAGGAAATACATCCTCTTTGTATGGGTTCCTATTTGTGAAAATGACTTTACTGGATGGGATTTTGCAGGCTGGAGCATCACTTGGATCTTGCAAAAATGTCACTACACCTAATAGACCCTCAACAAGTGTAAACAATCCCAGCAGTTTCTCTGGATATGTGCAATTAAAATCTGATTCACTTGCTCATCTTCCAAGGCTATGGGTTCTAAACTTGTTTCACCTCTCATTATTGGTGTTCTTGTTATTGTAATAATCCTCCATATGTATCAGCCCGGTGAATGTTTAATGAGTTTCTAGTCTTAAGTAGATTTTTACAGTGTCCTTCACATTAGATCAGATTAACTGCATCCGTCCTGGGGTAGGGAATAGTAGATCTTATTACATTATAGTGAGAGATGATAGCAAATTGCTGAAGTTGCAGAATGTGAATGAAGAAGGATGATTCTTTGAAGTTTTCAAACCAAGTTTCAAAATGTGCCATGTATGAGAATCTGGGAAATGTAGATACTTCCGGTGAAAGATGACCAACATTCCGGTTGATGGATCAGGTACGATTCACTAGAACTTACTTCCTTATGCTGATACTGTTTCTTCTTATTATTAATATGATTTACTAAAATTAATTCTTATTGATTTTCTGAGATGAAATTATGAAATTTCTCTATTAAAAAGTTTTTAGACATTTCTTCCCCTTGATAAAATTTCATGATAATTTGTTATTGAACCGATGATGGATTTTTCATGTACTCCTGTTTCCTTAATCATACCCTATGATATACTAGAGAAGACCTTGCAGGCGTTGTTTTAAAAGGGAAAACATGTGGTCCCATTGAACTAATTCAATGGAACTTATGCATCACTTTAGAGCTTTTATAGTTCCTATAAGGAGAACCCCTTTCTCAATATTCCTGTTACCTGTAGCTAGAAACTAAATATTTAGCACTTGTACCTAGAAACTAAATATTTAGCACTTGTACCTGATATCATCGGAATTGTGATTTCATTTTTCAAGGTAATTTCGGTAAGTTGATTTTAAGAAATGTTTTATGAAATATTTCGTTGTGTATAGAAAAAATGTAAAAATTTCGGTTGTAATTTTGAAGCCATGAATATAATTTAAGCATTTTAAACTCTTACATACTGCATAGAGTCCTGCAAGACTCGTAATGTCATACAAACTACATATTGCATAAAAATCACATATATAACAAAATTTTAATACTAAACTAAGGTTATAACGGGTTAAAATGTACGAAATTTGAGACTGGCCTAATGAAAGAAATAAATATTTCGGATTTTGAAAGAAATTTCGGTAACTCGAAAAAAAGAAATATTTCGTGAAATTTTGGTATTTTTCAAGAAATCACATTCGTATGAACTACTGTTTGAAATATTTGGAGGATCTCGAAATTCTGAAACTCAAAGTTTTCAGAGAGACTTAGAATAGTATACAGTCTGAATAAATATAGAAAGTTGGTTTGAAGGTGGTGGACAGATATGGCATAAGGATCAAAACACTGGGATAACAGGGAAAAGAAGAATAGAGGAGGACCAATCCAATTGTTGTAGGGAATGGTGATATCTTAGGTCCTTTAGACCTTAATTGAATATAACCCCTATATCAAAGGACTGAATTATTCAGATTCAATTTAATCTTTTGCTCCATATTGGAGCTATTTTCACTAATTAGGCCCATTTTGCTCTTATTTGGGTGTCAAAACAAGCAAGCTGGATTTGGCAGTCCACCTAATTAAATGTACTAATCTAATTCAAACTTACAGATCTGAGATTTTGGCGAAACAAGCAGGACCTTTATATGCATTCTGAAGTTAAAATGAGATAGTGGGGATATCCAAACAATAATTTTTTGAGTGTTTGATGGGGTATGTGATATATATTCAAAGTTCGACAAATTGATCATAATAAAATTCGGCGAGGAAGTTCAATTTTGGGAAGGCAATAGTGCTTAAAATGGGTGAACTTGGTCATGTAGGGGCACAATCTCAGCATGCACAATGTATGGTTGCCAACTTAACCACCAAATGGGTGAGCATAGGCTTGGGCATTGATGGCAATCTGACCCCTTTTTCAATAATGAAAAGGGTTTGGAATGCTTTTATTTGGATTTGGGGCTGGTATGGGAGTGGGGTTGAGAAATGACTACCCCACCCGGCCACCCCACTCATTTTATGTTGTAAAGATACCAATTACCCCCTTCCACATGGAAGCTTTAAACATCACAAGTATTTCTGATTTATGGGGTTTGGTTGGGTTGGGGCAAGTTTCAGAGGCAAGGTGATAGAGAGGGAGGAACCCGTCCCATGCCCATCATCATCAGATTCATCACTACCTACCTCACTTTGCACGTAGGAGAGACAAAAATGCTTTTAGTAAGGCTTGTGATATGCGCAAATTCGTCATCCTTGACTTTGACCTACAAAGTGAGCAACAGTGAACCAAGGACTACCGTGTGGCGGCCAAAGGAACTCCGATGGTAAAGTCAGGCTCTGAACAAGAAGGTGGAATTTGGCTAATAGAATTAGGGTTTCATACCTCGGTCATCTTTCTTGATCACCTTATATAATGAGAGCATTCATTTCGATCCTTGACTCTACCTCTAATTGCACAATGGGGGGAGAAGATCTTGTTCATAATCTCCCCCTATCAAGTTATGTCCTTGTAGGGTTTTCACCCGTCCATGACTTAATCTTCTTTGGCCTTTGTTTTCCTTTTGGTCCAAACGAGCCTTGGTCTTATTCTAGCCCAAGGGTCTATGTTTTGGTCTTTCTGTCCTAGACCAAGCTCCTTGATCGCTGCCACATTGGGCTTGTGCAATATGGGCTTGATCTCTTGACTTATAGATTAGATTGGGCCTGACTTGGACCTGCCTTGGGCCCAACTAGGGCCTGGTCCGTCCATGCCATCTTCCATTAGGGTTGTTCGTGCCACGTGTACGGCTGCGATTAGATGATTGTTCGATGTCTCGTCAGCTTGAAAAGATAAGATGAGGAAAAAAAGGAAATATGAAGGGGTTTGAATAATTTGTCTAGCGGATAAACTAGTGGAAAGACATTCAAATGTTTCGATAATGGGTAATAAAACCATAGACATAAAGGACTCACATCCAAGAGACCTCAACATACCTCAACTTCTTGCGATATGCCACAATGGTTGGGACGCTTCCCACAGTACCACAACATAAGACAACTTGGTGAAATGTTGAGTTCAATGAAAGTCACTCTTAATGAACCGAAGGAGGACAAAGGAATTAGGCTAATGGAAACTCCTGCTTGCCTCCTATTAATAGGTCCAGCCTTGCTCCATTTGATAATCGAATTGCAGCCTGGAACTTCTACTACTGCATGAAACAAAAAACTAGAATGAATGTAGAAGTTGAGCTAAGTTCAGCTTCTGTCCCATAAACTAATTTCATTAGACAAAAAGATTTTAAAAAAAAATGATATGGATGGAGGTGAGACCATATTTGAGGAAATCTGAATATTATTTGTTGAGCAGAGATGCCAAACATTGCATAACAACAAAAATGTGATACGATGAGATAAAGCGCAAAAGAAACAATGACACAGCAGCAGGTTATCTATGCCTGACAGTCAAAATGTGACCTTTCATTTTGATGAACTAAAGAGTTTGAAATGAGTAATAGAGTATGATGTGTTATTTAGAATTTATATTGCTGTCTGACATATTTTTATACTTCTCTATATGCTAAAATAAGTAACTACAGCCAATGCCATAAAATAATGAATCTAGCTATAAATAAAGTTTGTGTTCAAATAATATGAAAATGTTTTTTTTTTATACCGTGTAAAGAAATTAGGACATTGAGGACAAAACAATTGTTAAATTTCTTTGGGCGACATGCTGGGTGGTAAAAAAAACTCATGGAGAGGGTTGGCCAGAGATTTCTTGTGAAAACGCTAGCTCATGTCTGTTAATAAGTGAATACTTAAATCTGTTTCATGGACTATACTACATGTTCTCATAGTTACCAACTCTGTTTTTGTGGTTGTTCTTCATTTTTGTGTTTTATGGAACATCGTGCTTGTCATGTTTTATCCAAATCTAATCTCATTCCGTTGCTTGGTGTATTTTTCAGGTTTTGTACCAAGGTACTTAAATGTAGTTGGAGGAGAAGATGTAGGGCGCAGTGTAGGTAAAGGTTATGCAGTTATTATTAGTGATTGTTCTTTCAAAATTATTTCTCAAACTTTTCTTGGTCTTCACCTCTGTGCAAGTGTGCTGCTAAGTTAAACTTGCCTATTAAGTACATATTTTTTCCCTGTCTTACTCTGTTGTGTTGCTTTGCATTCCTTTTTTATCAATCACTTGTATTGAGAGTATCCGTGACTGTGGGAATGTATAGACAATATGAACGCTGAGATAAGTATGCAGAGGCCCTTCCCTTCGACTAGGAGGGCACAAGAACCTATATTAGCAGCCTAGGCATGGAAAAGTTGGAATGTTAGTATGTTCTCGACAATAAGGTCAATTAGGCGTCGGTCTGAATGTGGATATGATGTATCTTGTTGGATTATAGCTCTATGCTTTGTGGGACAGCCTATTGTTCACTGGGAAAGACATTTAGTACTACTGATCGTCATTATAAACAAAAGAAGGTTAATTGCATCTATCCGGCATCGCTTCACTGTTTCAAGTTGAAATTTCCATTTATAAGCCTTCTGGTTGGGTATGACATTTACAAAACTCAGTGTGGCAAACATTTGCCTCTAATCACTGAATAAACCTCGGGTGATGATAGACAAAGCCTTGGTACCTTAGAAGCAATAATTTGTGCCATAGTTCACTGAGAATGGAAAGAACTGTGAGTAGTTAGAAAATGTTGTGCAAAATTATTTAAGAAAAACAAAGATATTGAACCAGGCAAGGTTTCTATTTGTGCCGCATTTTTTTTTGTTTTTCTGTTAGTCGCAACTGATGTAACTCTTTTAACTCATGTAGGAATAATTTGTTGCATGCTCATATCGAACAACATCTCCAACACTTGAATCATTTCTTTTTTATAGACAAGTGAGGGGAAATATAATTCAACAACTTCTGATTCTTCAAACTTTTCTTGTGTACCGATAGATTCGGACTAATAAAATAAATGAAATTACAGTCAATGAAAATAATGAAATAAACGACAAATAAAATAAATTAATAATTTTTATTCAATCAACTTATGCCTTATTTATAAGTAACCTAGTTTCCAAATTAAACTATAAGCTTAATAGGAAACCAAAATCCTAATTGAAATCTCTATTACAAAAATAATAGAATTCCATCAGTACCACTCTTCATCCGTCATGTGCATTATTGGTAGCAAAAGTTCAATTGTTTGATGTCTGAAATCTCTATAATATCTATAACTATATTTATTATTTTTCATAGCGCGTAGAGAAAGATAAAACTTATGTTATCTTAAAAATAAAGATCAAGCCACAGTGGCACTAGCATGCTTATGGTTTATGCAATTGTCATTCTTACACTCTCTCATATGACACGGGTCAGTGATCACATCTCCAATATTCATGTGCTGAGTGGGGGGGGGGATTCAGCAAAACATGCGACTCCTAGTCTATCATTGAAACCAAACATTTTCTCAATCTACTCCCTTGGTTACTTTGGTTGGCAATGTTGAAAGCTCCATTGGTGTTTTCTAAGTGCATGATTGGATAAACAATGTTCATGGCAAAGTTATAGCAAAACGGTGAAGATATTTTCTCCGTCTTAAAACATGTTATTTGTTGGTTTCTTCCCCGTAAACATCTTTAATAGTACTATTATTCTACATGGACACCTCACCGATTTCATATTTTACAAATCATAAACTTTTATCTCTCAAAATATAAGCTCATTAAATATGAAAAATCAAACAAAGTTGTGACATAATTCAATAAAACAAGATGGAAATAGAAAATGATTTTTATTCATCATCATCAAAGCCCATTTTCGATATTTTTTTGGTCGGTTACACGGATTTTGGTTCTCCAAGCAATGCGGTCTTTCTACATATCATCACCTAATCCAAACTCAATGATGTCTTCATTCACCACCTTCATCCAAGTTTTCAACGGTCGTCCCCTCCGTCTACACTCTCCATTAACTTGCCAATTTAAACATTTTCTAATTGGCGTCGTGTTTGGTCTCCTCCGCATCTGATCAAACCAAGTTATACATCTTTTCTCTAATTTTGTCCTATATAGGCGATACACCTAAGTATCTCCTAATTCTTTCATTCCTAATTTTATCCTTACGAGTTTTACCACACATCTACCTTAACATACGCATTTCTGCTACTGTCATCATATGCATATGTTATCCCGTAATAGCCCAGCATTCTGAACCGTATAGCATGGCTGGTCGAACAATTGTCTTATAGCATTTCCCTTTTAGCCTTGCAGGCACCATTCTATCGCATAATACTCCTGACGTCATTTTCCATTTCAGCCAACCAGCTTTAATCCTATGTTCTACATCTTCTCCAATAGCCTCATTATTTTGAATTATAAATCCTAGATATCGAAAAGCCTCACATTCTGGGACCTCCACACCTTCGACCTCAATTGCATTACTCCTCCCTCGTGATTCACAATCAAAGTTGCATACTACATACTCCGTCTTCGAACCCTTACTCGTGATTCACAACCAAAGTTGAACACTAATTCTAAAACCCTTACTCTCTAAAGTCTCCTGCTACCTATTTAATTTCTGACTTAAACCTTTACTAGTCTCATAAATTAGGACAATACCATCTGCAAATAACATGCACCAAGGTACATCTTCTTGCAGATATCTCGTCAAATCATCCATGACCAAAGCAAAGAGATATGGACTTAAGGCCGACCCTTGATCTAGTCCTATTGACACTGGAAATTCACTAGACATCTCACCCACTAAATGAACACTTGTGACAACCCCTTCATACATATCCTTAATGATATCGACATAACATTGATACACTTTCTTCCTTTTAAGCACCCACCAAATTAACTCCCTGGGGACCCTATCGTAAGTTTTCTTCAAATCAATAAAAACCATATGCAAACTCGTACGCTCCTCTCGATATTTTTCTATAATTTGCCTAAACAGAAAGATGGCATCCGTAGTAGACCTACCCGACATATATCCAAATTGATTCTCCGAAACCGTGGTTAAACTCCTAAGTCTTCGTTATATAACTCTCTCCCAAAGTTTCATCGTATGACTCATAAGTTTTATCTTTCTGTAGTTCGAGCAATTATGAATATCCTCTTTGTTCTTATAAATTGGTACCACAATGTTATGCCTCCACGAATCTGGCATTTTTCTAGTTTCCAAAATCCTATTAAAGAGCTTAGTTAGCCATTGAATCCCAACTTCTCCAGACATTTTCACGCTTCAATTGGTATATCATCCGGTCCAACTGCCTTCCATGTCTTCATTCTTTTTAAAGTTTCTCTCACTTCTGTGGCACTGACTCTGCGATGGAACATGCGATGTCTCCCTTCCTGTGAAGCATACCCCTCCAAGTTTAACTTTCCTACATGTGTTCCATTGAGTAGGTTCCAAAAGTAATCCTTCCATCTATCTAAAATAGTTTTATCCTGCATTAAAACTCTTCCATCCTCATGCTTAACACACTTAACATGACTCTCAAGTCCCTAGTTTTCCGTTCCTTATCTTGAGCTATCTTGAAAATATCATTCTCTCCTTCCTTTGTACCTAGGCTATTAAACATATCATCATATGCTCTCTTATTAGCTTTCCCTACAACTTTACTACTCAACTTTTTGGCTTGCTTATAAAGCTCATAAGACTCTAGGCATCTATCTCTTTGCCACTCCTTAAAGCATCTTTTCTTTTTTTTGCACATCACCGTTCCACCACCATGTCTCCTTATCATATACACCTCCTCTTTTGGTCTCTCCTAACTCTTCATTCACACATCTTCTTATTCGGTTTGCCAAAGTTCAAAAAGACTCGCGCTACTAGTCTTATCATTTGGTTCTAAATTCTCCCAACCCTCTAAAACTGACTAGCCACCCAAAATCTTCTTTCTAAAGTTTTGGCACACATCTCCCTGTAAGTTCCACCACTTAATTTTCGGTCTAACTTGTTTTTTAGCAATACAAGCCATACTCTTAAGACAAAAATTGATGACTAACAACCTATGTTGGTTTGTCAAATACTCCCCTGGTATAACCTTACAATTTTTACACCTACCTAAATCATGTCTTCTAACAAGAAAATAATCAATTTGACTTCTATTGTGCCCACTCGCAAAGGTCACCAAGTGATCTTCCCTCTTCTTATAAAAAAATATTCACGATCCCAAAATCCTTAGTTAGAGCAAAATCTAGAATAGAAATCCCCATAGTTTTTCGATCCCCAAAGCCTTGACCTCCATGTACCCTCTCATACCCAAATCTATCATTACCGACATGGCCATTCAAATCCTCGCCTAGGAAAACCCTATCGGAAGAGGGAATTCCAAGAACTAATTCCTCTAAAAAGTCCCAAAAACCCTTCTTAGTCTCCTCGTCTAAACCCATTTGGGGTGCAAACGCACTAATAACATGCACTATCTATAGGTCTAAAGCTAATTTAATACTTATGATTCTATCCTCAAACCTCCTAACGTCGACTACTGCATCCTTAAAAACTTTATCTACAACTATTTTCACCCCGTTCCTAGTTTCATCTTTACTAGAATAGAAGAGTTTGAACCCTCCTCGTAAATCTTTAGCCTTGTTCCCCTTCCACTTTATCTCTTGGAGAATAACTATGTTTACCTTTCTTCTACGCAGGGCATCCACTAATTTTATTGACTTACCCGTCAAGGTTCTTATATTTCAATAGGTTAATCTAATCATTCTATCTCTAGCTCTAACCTGGACTAGCTTCTTTACCCGCCCCCGTCCAGAATGGTGCGATAATCCTTGCCTATTTAACACTACAGTCGGGCGCCGCTGCAGTGCACCTTGCTCATTTGTCACTACACCTTAGCGTAGGTACAGCGCGTCGATTATAGTGGGGGACGCCCTATGTTTTTGCATTAATCTTTTTGAACCAAATTCCATGAAAATGGATGTGACGGGTTTTTTAACAGTTGGCTATCACAAGCCTAACACCAACCCTCCTCCTTTATCCGAGCTTGGGACCGGCCGTTGGCCGGAGTTAGAAAATGATTTTCATTGAAAAACTTAAATTAGGTAGGCAAAATAATTTTTTTTTTTTTTTTTTTTTTGAAAGGCAAGCGTGCCGCCGGTGGGTATAGAACCCAAGATGTAGGGATTAAACCACCACAGCCTTAACCATCCAACCAGGCTACCATTGGCAGGCAAAATAAGTTTATAACATTGTAGAAATGAAAATTAGACTCAAATTAGCAAGAGATAAATTACATGGTAGTTTTTATAAAAAATAATTGTTAGTACCATATATATGCATATGAGTTTACCATGCCAAAACATCATTAGAAGTATTGTTGAGATGTGACGACATGAAATAAAACTCATGGATATTGACTGAGAGAAGGAGACATTAAACATCTAAGGAATATGGTTTAAATAAATGTTATCTATTGTATTGTATAAGATTCCGGGTTGTATAAGATTCTTACCCGGAGCAATATAACAAACTGATCCTTTTATCGCGAGAGAACTAGTTTGACTTTGTGAAGAACTATTAACAAGGGTAGAAAAACCCTTACTAAACCAAAATCAGTCACCTGAGCTGTTATGTCATCATCAAGAAAAATATTGTTTGGTTTTAGATTGCAATGGACAATTGTTGATTAGCAATGATTGTGAAGATAATCCACTGCAAAAGCAACATCAATAGCCATGTTCATATGAGATCAAGTTTTTCGACTCATATTGTCTATTTCTTTTTGGATGTAACCACTCTTTTAAGCTTCCATTGGGCATGAATTAAAAATTTAGTGCCTTGAAATCACTCCCTTTAAAGTCAACACCTGAACAAGCAATGATGATCTTGAGGAGATTGTGGTGTCGAAGACTTCTTAATGCATTGCATTTGGACAAAAAACTCTTAAAAGCTCCTTGTTGTTGAAGATTTATTACCAAACTCTTAAAAGTTCTTTGTTGTTGAAGATTTATTACCTTAACCGCAATAGTTATATTAACTTAAGGAATAACTCATTTATACACACCGTACCGAAGCTTTCAATACCAATCAAACTCTCAGCAGAGAATTAGTTTCCCTGAGAAGCTCTGCATAAGTAATCCTTGTGAATTGATGGCTAAATAAGGATGGTGAGGAAAACATCGCTTATGACATTCTTTTTTCATAAAAATGACTTTTAGGGTCTACTTTTTCACTAAATGAAAATTTTAGATACCATAGTTGATGTAATGGCTAATTTGTAACTACTTTTATATTTTTATGACCAACAATTACTATTTCACTAACCCATGTTAACTTATAATTATATGACATATTTACCCTTCCTAAAAAAATAGAAAACCTAATTTTATATTTTTATGACCAACAAAGACTTTTTATTAATGATTCTTTTTCTAAATATTTTTAGATACTCTTTGTGCCAAGTATTTTTTTCTTCCTTCGATACTTAGGACCATTGATGCTAAAAAAAAAATCAACAGAGAAGTTGTAAGTGTATCAACGGTGATGTCAAAGTTGAAGAAGCAGGAAATCCCACATCTTCCCAATTTCCTCTAAATCCAATAATTGGTTTCTTAAAAAAGGTATGCTTCCATCAATTTAGTAGTCTCCTTAAACATTTAGATTTTGTAATGAAACAATTACATATCAAGTCCTTTTTTGTGCAAAAAAGAAATCAACAAATAATTTGTCATCTGGTAAACCTATGGATTTGCGGTTATTGATTGTTGGTGGTGAGAACGGTGACTTCCAAACCACTAGTTACACATATGAATTCATTATTCAAATTTAGATGCCCAATGGGCCTTCACAGTATCATCTGTGTGTATAAATAATTATCAAAAAAGACATTATGAACTGTTGAAAGAAGAAGTTGGCATGGAGAAGCATGATCAAGTGAAGTTTTGGGTTTATGATGAGTCCATTTGTTTACAGGATTAGATGAGCACTTGAAATCAAGAGAGTGGAGTACAAATATGTAGAAGAAACTAGGGGTGGGCACGGGACGGGATGGGACGAGATAGACTCATCCATATCCCATCCCGTTCATACGGGATCGGGACGGGACGGGATGAGATAAACCCCATCCTGACCTCGTCCCATCCCAAACGGGTTCGGGACGGGACATGATCAGCGTGTTTCAAATTGACATGCAATTTCAATAACTAAAATAGATCTTCAGCAAATTGCATGTTCACACATAACCATGCTGAAAATGAAATAATAAACCAAAATGCAATCAACTAAACATAATGTAACCTATGCCATAATAAGCACATGAAGCTGTCATTGGAATCTCTCACAGAGTTTAATTTTCATGCATATCTATCCTTGCAAATGAGATGATACTAGGAACCCATTAAATTGTATTATAGATTGAGTATCCAAAGTTTTCAATGAAATCGAATGTACCCTAGTTAAATACAATTAAATAAATTGGTCTTCAAATATGAGTTGATAGCCTAACGACATTGAGAATTTTAGATGCTAAAATGTTATATGCATCAGGGAATTTGTATGGGCATCCAAATATTGCAATCCTAAAATAAATAAATAAATAAATAATAAATATTAATAATAAATATTGAAAAATTAGTTCGGGACGGGACGAGATTGGCGGGATTGAAAATCTTCATCCCATCCCATCCCATTCTAGATCGGGACGGGACGAAATCGGGATGAAATTATTCAATCCCATTAAAACCCGAAAAAATCGGGACGGGACGGGATCGGGAAGGGACGGAATCGGGACGGGAACGGGATCGCGGGATGGGATGCCCACCCCTAGAAGAAACTCTAAGCAGCAAGATTCATCTGGTTTTGCAGAGTAATCCTGTTTATAAGAAGGTTTCTGCTATCATTCATTGAGAAAAAAAATGATTAGTGAATCACTTGTTATTATTACACATATAATAACTATGTTATAATTCCATTGGAATGTAAAAATTTATGACAAGTTAATCAAATTGATTTTATTAATTAATTAAAACCAAATTTCTAATCATCATTAACTACATTATGAAAAGTTTACCAAACCTCAGCATAAAAATTTGATTATTTTGTCAGTCAATGAAAACTTATAACAACTTATAATTTGTTGTTTGTAATTAGAATAATTAATATCGATACCTACCAGCGGCATGGGGTGGGAGGGGTTCAAGGTTAAAAAATAAAAACAAAAAAAATAATAAAATCACTAATAAAAGAGTCTTTGTTGGTCATAAAAGTATAAAATTAGGTTTTTTGTTTGTTTAGTAAAAGTAAATATGTCCTATAACTTTATGAGTTAATAAAATAGTCATTGTCGATCATAAAAGTATACAAAGTAGGCACAAATTAGCCATTACATCAACTACGATATCTAAATGATTTATTTTGTGAAGAAGTAGGCCTTAAAAGTCATTTTCTGTTTTTTTTTTTTTTTTTGTAGCAAATATAAGCAAGCACAACAAGGTTATAATACTCAAAATAAACATTGGCATAAGTATTTTGAGAAATAGTGACTTTCCCATTCTTGTGGATGATGCATGGATGCAACTTTAGTGAAACAATACCTCCACATAGCTTCATGTTTCCAAAAATTGAAATCGCAGTTTTTGAAAGATATCGCCTGTTGGGATCTGGGCCACCAATTCATTGCAGGACAAATCCAAATTTGTTAGAGAAGTCATATTCTCTAGATATTGTGGAATCTCCCCAGATAACTTGTTGAAAGAAAGTTAGGGATTTTAATAACTTGTAAATTGCTTAGTGATTGAGGAATATTTCCAGTAAATAAGTTTTAACGTAGGGAAAATTATCCAATGTGAAATAATTGTGTCCAAAAAATTATTACCAGAGAGGTGCAAGTCTACAAGATTACTCAAATTAACCACTTCAGATGGTAAGAGCGTTCACTATCGTTGTCAAGCCAAATTGCACAATTCATGAATTTTGGATGAAATGGTGTGTAGTGCCAGATTGCTAAAAAATAGCAACCACCCTACATACAAGACTAGAGTTCTTGTATGACCAAAAAGTCAAAAAAAATCTATTTATACTATGAAGAAGATGAGCGATTGAGAGAAGGAAGTGATTTTATTTATTTATTTAATGTAGATACAAGAAATGGAGTCTTGCATGTCAGGGTTCCACTTTTTGAAACTTTGATTGTTGTAGAGTTTTTTTTTCCTGCCATACAAGAAAATGAGTCTTGTTTGTGCGATTGCAAGTGGTTTCTAAATTAAGAAACACACATTGCTAACGCATAAAACTTTTTGTTCTGAAACGCCCCACTGCAACGAGTTTTTTTTTTTTTTTTTTTACAATGATCAGTACTTGACAACGATAGTAGATGCTCTAAAGGACCACTTAAAGCGTTATTAGATAACTCGAGGATACCTCCAGGTGATGGAAGAGCAAGAACTTGTTTAAGTATGGTAATGCAAAGTCAATTATCACTAAGAAGAAGTGCTAATAAACTTTGATGATTTCCAAGACTTGAAAGTATTTCTCCATGCAACTTGTTGCTTGATAAAGAGAGAATGGTCAATAGAGTGGAAATGTGATGGAATTTGGAATTTGTCCTTGACAACTCATTGTCTTGCAAATATAGACTTCTCATTTTAAGAAATGAGCCGATGACTTTGGAGATATCCCCCGTAGGGTAATTGCGAGAACTATTAATGATGTTCAAATTCACAGGATTTCCAGTAGAAGCTGGGACACTTCCATATAGTTGATTACGATCTAAACAGAGACTTGTAAGTTTGGTGGAGAGATTTTCTATTGAGTTTTTTTATTCCTAATGAGTTAGGAATTGTCCCTTTGAGAGAATTATTGCCAACATCTAACAAGTTTAAGTTGGTGCAATTGGTTAAAGAAGTGATAAACTGCATGTTATCTCGTAGTTGATTTGAATAAAGGGATGTATAACTAAGACCTTGAACCATAACTAGGTTTCTGGAAAATGTCTTGTAAATTGGTTTCTTGAAGTTGCTAAAACTTGAAGGCTTGAAGCATTGAGAAACGATAATGGGACGAGACCTTTGAGTTTATTGCCTCCCGTGAAATATTGTTGCAAATTAGGAAGTGTAAGGTCAATGTCTAAAGGAAGACTCCCACACGAAGAATCAAAGAATTTCAGAGCCATGTAAAAAAAAAATTGATTCTATAAACAGTATATTTGAGAGATTATAAAGACAAGAAGGAACTTGGCCAGTTAGCTTATTCGAAACAACTTCAAATTGTTCTAAGCTTTGGATGTGGCATAGATTGTCGGGAATGCTTTCAGATAAATTGTTTTCAGTAGTTACAAAATGAGTGAGAGCAATGACATTTCCTAACATTGATGGAATGCTTCATTTGAATTGATTACGACCATGATTCAGCCAAGTAAGCTTTGATAAAAAGATGAGCTCTGAGAGATGATTCTATGTTAAATCGATTTCTTAAAGTTTGAAACAATGAGTAAGATTGGTAGGGATAGATATCATCATCAAAGGATAGGGATAATCTGATCAATTTCTTGTAGTATTGGACCATGGAAGTAGTTTGTGCCAAGCATAAGAAATGAGAGGTTTCGTATGTAGGGGGAGAGTGTACCTTCAAGCTTTTGCCATTTCAAGTCTAAGAATGTGTTACCCTGTCATGGCGCTGCATGTAACCCCCGTCAGTCATGTTAGTGGAACTTACTACTTTGAATGGATCATTGTTAATCTTGTCTTTGAAGGCTAGTAAAGCTGGACAGTCTGATGTGGTATTGTCAAAGGCAATTGTAGTGAGTGAGTTGATGTTGCTCCATATCGATACTATAAAGTATAAATGGAAAGCAAGACCAAGTCATCATAATTATTTAGGAAAAGCAATTTACAATGAATGAAAAATTTAAAGCACGTAAATCAGTTGATATCTTAAGTTTGATAAATGTAGTGTGAGCAAGACAGAGTTGTGGATGGAGACAGATACTTGTGGAACACAGTAGTCGAAAGTATTTTGTTTCGGAACAACTGAAGAAATTTTGGACGAACCAAACCATAACCCAAAATTGGGCGTATTCAGGCTGTCATATTTTTATAGTCTTAATGAAACAAGATATGAATCAGGAGAAAATATGTGATAATCAAGTCCGATGAAGATAAATAAAAAAATTGGTATTCAAGTAGTGAAGATATTTTGTTACCATTACTAACATGACAAACAAAAGTTACTACTCAATACTATGTTCACAAAAGTTGCTAACCTGAAATTACCTAAATGCACCGTGCATCCAACACCTTTGGATGCATAGCAAATTGCTTTGCTATCCCCCTTGTTCTATCAGATGGGAGAATACTCGATTATCCAATTCTACTAATTTTTCGTGTTCATATAAACAAAATGAACCAAAAAGAACAGATCAAATACTTTGGGGGAATTATTGGCAAATATGGGGAGTTGAGGAACTCCATTCCACAGTGGAGAAGAATTCTTTATATCACCCCTGTTCAGTCCTTGATCAGAAATGAACACGTTTGCAGCGAAGGCAATTGATGATAAGAAAAAGTTATATGACAAATACTAGAACTTGCAGGTTGTAGAAAGGGTTTGTGTGAACAAAGATTTGGCTTTTGGTTGGTTAAAAAAAAAAAAAAAATTTCTCAAAAAGTCCTGGGCTACATGACCAAGTGCGTCCAGATAATACAAGCTTGACTCTTCCAAGCCATGGTGGTTGCCACCCATGCTTTCTTCTCTATGAAATTTAGGATCTAATAAAGAAGTATTTTTCTCCAAGAAGAGAGATTCAGAAAAAACTATCTAATTCCCTTTTTTTCTGTTAGATATGACAGATACAAGAAGTATTCAAGTGGTGGTTTCTCCATTCCTTGGTGAAAATCTAAGCTCCTTAATTCATCAGGACTTTGGTCTGATATGGGGTGTCCAAAGGGTGATGGAAAAGGTTTCAAGCATATTATCAACAATTCAATGTTTTCTTGAGGACGCAGAGGAGTAGCAACTCTGCGATAAAGCGCTTGGAAACTGGTTAAAAAAACTGAAGGAGGCTGCTTATGATGCTGATGATTTGTTGGATGAATGGGCATTGAAGGCCAAGAACTAGTGATCAGAGTTGAGATACAATGGTTGTAACAAGCAGGTAACCAGTTCTTTCTTACAATTCTTCGATATCAAACCAAAAAATTTCTGTCATAAGATTGGGAAGAGAGTAAAAGATCTTATAAAAAGATTTGATCAATTTGCTGAGGAAAGGCTCAAGTTCCATTTTCAAGATGGAATAGTCGAAAGAGGAGTCAAATTCTGTGGGGCCCGAGAAACTAGCTCTTTGTTAACTGAACCGAGAGCATATGGGAGGGACGAAGACAGACAACTTAGTGACTGTACTTGTGAACAATGTGAACAGCCAAGAGATATCTTGCTCGGCACCGGTGGAATGTGGAAGACTACTCTGGCTCAACTTGTTTAAAACTACGAATGGGTGTGGCACAACACTTTTGAAGTGAGGCTTTGGGTTTGCGTATTCAAGGACTTCGATATAAGACGTTTTATAAAAGCAATCATTGAATCTACCTCTGGTTCTTCATGTGATCTTCAAGAACTAGATGCCTTGCAGCATCACCTTCAAGAAAAACTGAGTGGCAAGTGGTTTTTACTTGTGTTAGATGACATTTCAAACGATAATCAGGAATGGCATAAACTAATATACACTTAAGATGTGGAGCAAAAGGAAGTTCAGTTATTGTGAGTACTCATCTTTAAACAGAAGCGGCTATTATGGGTTGGAATGGCTCTAGGAGGCATGATGTGTTCCAAAAGTGAGGAAACTGAATGGTTGTTTGCGAGAATTAAATGTGGGACTACTTCAAAAGCAGTGAAACTGCATTTTACGTGCACTGAAATTAAGCTATAACCATTTGCCATCAACGTTTAGCTTATTGTTTTCATATTTCAGAGAGACTGAATGAAAAAGAACTGGATACGTAATGTGCCATAGAACATGTCCAAGAGCATAGACTCCTTACTAGATGTTTTATATTTATTTTCAACGAGATTAGATTCCTTTAAACCAAATAACACATTCACCAACTGTTTTAGGCCAACAAAAAAATAATTCCAAATATTTCAAGGCCACATCACCTATGCAATGAAACTAAATCAAAAAATGAGATGACATGATCCTGAATTGACCATGCAATGGAGTTTGCACCAAGAGAATTCAAGTAGACATCAAAGGCCACTGTAGTTGTAGTTTTTACTATACGATTCATATAGGTTATATTAATAATTAACATAGGGTGACTAGAGAAAAGTTTAAAGCTTTGGACGATAACTTAAATAGCAACCAAATTTGTTTTGCTGAAAATCTAAGGACTGACTTGGAACAAAACAAACTAATTCCAATTGAACCTTATGAAACCAAGACCTTAAAATAATCATTACGAAAACAAAATACGGAGCTGGAGCCATGGGGTGTGGACTACTGTAGAAAGAGATTAAAGAAAAAAAAATTTAATAATATATACATAGACTCAATGGCTATGCAGAAATGTAAAGGGATTAAAGTGTGATGATGATATAACTATCAAAAACAAACTAAAACTACATTACACCATTAAAGTCAGCTGAAGCACCCAAATGCTATCTCTTGCCTTATTGATCTGACTCACTAGACCTCATGTTCCTTACCCTCGTCAACCCATTACCCTGGATTGCAGAAAACAATGGTACCAATTTACTACAGTTCTCCGTCATATCCATTCTCTCTAACTTGTTAGATTAATTTTCTGGCTTACCTGAGTTGCCCACACCGAACTGTTTCTTTTCCATCCTCCATGTAAATTTTAATGTGACTCTTTCAAACGAGAGCACAAACCTTAATCAATCAAACATAAGTCTTAATCCACCAAATCAAACATATAAGCAGTCTAAACTAATCTTAATCAAGCAAGCAATCTAAACTAATCTTAGTTCACCAAATCAAGCACGCAACAGAACTATGTGTGACATAGGTTTCTTTAGCATCAATCAAACCAACCAAATCAAAGTTTAAAATATGGTCCATTCTTATTTACTTTTAAGGGTAAGCACCACCATAACACAGTGAGCACAACCATAACACAGTAAGCACCACCATTGCACATCACTGTCCAGCCTGGCCCAAAAGAAATTGGTAAGTTCTGTTTGGCCTTTAAGAAACTAGTACGTTCACTGTTAATTGTGCAAATCATTCTTCCACTTCCACATCAACCACCTAACAACAAAATCCATCAGCACCCAACAACCAGAACTCAAAATTGATCATCCACAGTTTGTACTGAATTCGACTGGAAAATCTTCAAAACCTTAGAACAAAGGCATTTGCCAGAACTCCTTGAAAACATTAGATCACCAATAAAAAGTAAGAGAAGCAGCTTGCTCCTGATCAGGAGGGAAATAATGCTTGGGAGTTGGGAGTATACATTACAGACATCATGCCCGCAATTATTTCAATAGCCTATTGTGGCAGTCTGATCTCAAAGACGAAATTGTTTTGAGACGTATGTTACAGAACCTTCACCTTTTCATCTCTTGTTGAATTGCAACTCAGGTTAATGATTTTTTCTCAATCATTTAGAATGCCATTTTCGTATTGATCAATGATTGGCTGTGTTTCGGGCAGAAAATTCAAAAAAAAAATTATAGACTATGTGCCACCTAAGAGCCCAACTAGTCCAGCAACTTTTCATATGTTGTCTCCACCTCTAGTAACTTTTGATATGTTGTCTGCATCTCAAAGACGAAATTGTTTTGAGACGTATGTTACAGAACCTTCACCTTTTCATCTCTTGTTGAATTGCAACTCAGGTTAATGATTTTTTCTCAATCATTTAGAATGCCATTTTCGTATTGATCAATGATTGGCTGTGTTTCGGGCAGAAAATTCAAAAAAAAAATTATAGACTATGTGCCACCTAAGAGCCCAACTAGTCCGGCAACTTTTCATATGTTGTCTGCACCTCTAGTAACTTTTGATATGTTGTCTGCATCTCTCGGGGCAATTTTTTTTTACTTAATGCTTGTGGGTCCGAGGCAATCATCCAAACCTCTATGGACCTATATGTGTTTTAGCTACATATGGGAGCCTTGGATAAACACGTGTCGATCTCAACTTGGCCTTAAACCAATAGCTAGGAAGCACGGATTCGCGGTAAAACCCTGCCGAATACATGAAAACGCGAGTCGGATATGGATACGTGTGCGATTCGCGTCGGATACGCACTCGACACGTGGTCAACGTGTCAGTCAACTTGACCTGGTCAGGATACGGTCCGGATTCGTTTGCTAATTTTTTTTTTTTTTTCAGATCTTGATACGATCGGACGGTCAGGATCAAAATCCCTAATATAAAACCTAAATCTCGATTTTTCCTTTTGCTATTGCCTGCGTTTTCAAACACACAGAAAGCGAGGGGAGGCGAGGAGGCAAGGAACCGAGGTGAGGAGGCGATGAACCAGAGGAGGCGAGGAACCAGAGGAGGGAGGCGAGAAACCAGAGGAGGCGAGGAACCGAGGAAGGAGGCGGACGACTCAGGCGAGGAACCGAGGACCAGGTTCGTCTCTCTACTCTCTCACTCGACTCTCACTGTCACTGTTGGTGTTTTACTGTTTTGTGTTTTGTTGGCAAAAAAAAAAATCTCAATGACTCTGCGACAAAATGAGATGGAGAAATCAAAATCATCTAACAATGGAAGTGAGCATCTAATGTTCGTGTTCGTCTCTCCATCTCATTTCGTCTCTCTTGCTTCTTTTTTTTTTTTTTTTTTTTGTCTTACTGAGATTCCTGTGGAAGTGGTCATTGATGGTCTTTATGATGTGGTGATTCTGATGATGATGTTTGTTAGTGTGTGTTTGTGACATTGATTATTTGTGGCAATAGTGGTAATGGTGTTCTTAATTAATACTTAATAGTGAACATGGTTGTTGTTGTAGTACCGTATTTACATAGTGCTTGCATTGCTTGTTTGAAGGAAACATGCAGAGATCAAAGATTAAATCTAGTGTCAAGTTATTTGTCCAATTTTTTGCGCATTTTAAACAACATTTGTGAAACTGTGTTTCATTTTGCCTGGACAATTGTTTTATGGATTAAAAAAAACCATGTAATTAATTTTCTAAAGTTTGATATAAAAATATAAAAAAAACCATGTAATTAATTGTTTTATGGATTATGACATTATGTTAATAATTTTTTAATAAAATATAAAAATATAAATAAGATTTGATTGACGTGTCGCCGAGTCCCCGAATCCTAGTTTTTTGAAAATTGCCGAGTCGCCGTGTCGTATCCGTATCCGATACGACGCGCGTACCCGAGTCCGTGCATCCTAGACCAATAGCCTTTTTAAACAATACCAAGAGATATGGCCCCATTTTATTCTCTCGAGGATGAGATGAGAGCCAAATGATTTAGAGGCTCATTGCTGTTGACTGGGATTTTCCATAATTAAACAAATAAACAAGTAAGAGCTGGCTCTTGACATTTTTAATATTTGGATCAAAGGATTGAGAGTGCAAGATGGATGCAGATGACCAATGGCCTCCGCATCTATTCTACAAAGCACGCACTGATTTGGGATGAGCATCCCTCCTATTATTTATATTATCCAATGTAAAGAGTTTTCCATGAAGAATGGTCCAACAGAGGAAGCAAACTCTCAAAGGGATATCTGGTGGATCCTGCGGTTTGTTTGGTTGCATGAAATCTTATGCCATGGGAATCCATGAGGGGACCACCTAAATCTAATCTAATTTGATGTTCATTCACCAATACACCATTTGATTTTGTGATCAATAATGGAGAATGAAAGTCTCATGAACATGAGAATCACCCCCAAAGAATGTGATTCTCATGTTCATAGGACTTTCATTCTCATCATTCCATACACCCTAAGATCAATTTGCCAGACTGCGAGCAGCCCTCCAGGACACCCTTGAGCTTCTACAAACTCCCAATTTATAGTGGCTGCCTTTTGTCTCCTAAATGATGGTAACACTAGGTTTTATTTTGGAAGTTCGCATTAAGTTCATCCTCTGATCATATAACCCACAAAGCATAACCCCAGAAGTGTGTAGGATTATCATCACTTCACTGAGTATTTATACACAGTCAATTTCAACCTAAACCCACCATGTTAACTCAATCACCCCTTTATGTTGTCTCTTAAAATCTCTAACCTCGAGTACTTGCAAGAGCAATAATAACCACAATATTTATTACCCCATTGTCCCAAGAAACATTGCTACATGCCTTGATACCATTGCTTCTTATAATATCTAACAGAAGGTAGACTTCACATGCATGAGAGACTTTCAACTTCTAAGTCCAGCATTATGGCCATTGATATGGGTTTTGTAGAAGCCCATTTTCTTGAAAGCGCTCTTTGTTTCAAGTATTATTTCTTCTTGGAAATCAATAGTCTAACTAACACCTCACCAACAACAATCTACTTAAGAATAACTATCATCAACAGCAACACATCTACAGCTAAAGTTCTCCACCTCCATTATTCAACCCTACGTCCTCTCTTTATTGCCAGTTGCAAACCAAAATGTACTCCACAGATGCAACTGTTCACATTGACAAAATACCATCCAAAATATCAACCCCTCCATCTTTGCTAAACATTAGACTAAACCCAAAGAAAAAAAAACACATGGGATAGCAACCATGAGCAAACATGCATTATCCCCAGGGAACGATCCTTTTAACCCACACAATTTATATAGAAAATCAGAATCCACTAAAGATAGCCCCAAAAAACAAAGGGGATCAGCAACTTTCATTCACCTCACAATAGATATCCCCTTGAGCTTCCTTATATAGAAAATCAGAATCCACTAAAGATGCCCAAATAAAAGGGATCAGCAACTACCATTCACCTCACAATAGATACTCAAAATAATGCCCAAGTTTCCAATTCAGCCTCTGGACGAATTCATCAGAAACAAGCTTAAGGATGAAATGGATGTGAAGAAAGTTGGTTGCCCCTTACGCATTCAATAGACTAAAACCAAACCCAAGCAAAAATAACTTCGTAGTATAACGCCATGAGAAACATCGATATTATGGAAAACAAAAATATGATCACTTTTCAGTAGAAATAAGGATATCTTGCTATGAACACCATGCTAATGTCCCGCACCAACAGATGCACAACCAGATTCATCAATAAAAAATGTCCTTGAAAGGCTGAAATACCAGCCATCATTACCAATATCGATGGACCCATCTTCAAAAGAACTTCCATTTCCGAAATGAGCCTCAATTTCCAAATTCCCGACTGATACCCCTGATTAGCTTGATTCTCCACTTTCACAAACATTTCCATCATTATACACCATAAATCCCAACCAATCTATGATCAGACTAATATATAAATCCTTCACTGTCACAAACATTTCATCATTATACTAAATAAAATCTAACATAGAAATCGGATTTTATCCTTCCGGAACATGATAATCACCATTAAACAACAAAAGCCACTATTTTTAACTCCTCTTCATTCCGAATGTCCTCGAACCCTTAATCTCAACCTACTTGCTCAATCAATGACCCCAGACTCGATGGCCAATTGGGTAATACACATGCCTCGATATCATTGCTTCGCTTGCATTAGTTGGTAAAGGAAGAGGAGGCAAGCATTATGGCCATTAACTTTAGGAACAGTTGACAACAAATAGATCTCAAAAACCTATAAGACCAAAATGTAAGACAAATTGCATGTTTTATTTCTACTAGACATCATCAACAGCACACGAAGAAAGGCTATATATAACTAACTATCATAAACAAACCACTCAGCGTGGTGGAACACAACTAGGGCCCAATTTCATCGCTCCATCTCCATGAAACAACCCCACATCCTTCCCCTTATTGGCCGTTGCAACCCAAATAGCACCTATATACCCCACACAATCACACAGTCGCACCTCTCTCCACGTTGAGAAAATACTTATTCAAAACATCAACCCTTACATCTTTGATAAACTTTTCAGTAATACCTCTCTCTACATTGAGAAAATACTTATTCAAAACATCAACCCTGCATATTTTGATAAACTTTTCATTCATCCCTTAGAATAAAACACCTCCTCTACCATTGACCTCATATGTATCCACAGACAAGGGAAGTGCCTGAATTCCCAGTTCAGCCTATTGAAACATAAACATAAAAACTAGCTTATGGAGGAAATGAAGGTGGAGATGATAGGTTATCCATTATGCATCAAAGAGTTTAAGACCTCATTCCAAGTAAAAACAATTATGGTGTATGCCCTATAGGTCCAGGAGAAACATCAGAATATTATGAAAAACAAAAATATGATCAATTCTAAGTAGATATAACTATATGAGGACGATTTTTCTATGTCACATAGAATCATTGATCCAAATGGATGCCATGTCTAGTAAAAACAAGTAACTACAACCACATACAAGTACAACTTCAAATGTTACACTGATATTATAACTTAACGGCAGTAAAAGATCACGCAAAAGGTCCCCTGTCCATGTTCCACACTGACCTAAACGGAAAGACCAAGATTCATCTAGCAAAAAAAATTGACGTAAACAGTTTCCCATACCAAATAGTGGCCGTTTCAAAAAGCCACAAGTTATATTTTCAATGCTGTTATCGGCTAGTAACCCAAGTTGGTGCCATAACAGTAAAAAAAACACACTCAACGAAGACCACAAACATACAGCGGAAACAAAACATCAATAAAAGTAGAGAAACCAAGAAGAACTCAGAACAAAGAAAACATACTCAATGAAGACCATCCGAACCAAAACAGCAATAAAACTATAGAAACCGAGAAGAACTCGGAACAAGAAAGAAGAACAAGTTTGTATTAAAATTAAAAGAAGAAAAACATGATCGCAAATTCATGAAAGTCAATTATAATAGTCTCGAGCTAAAATCAAAACAATAACATACCTACTACACTTAATTTCTTTCGCTAAAAAAAGTCACCAACTTGAACTCTAAATCTCCAAGAACGAACCGCAGAAACAAAGGTCTAACGGTAAGACTTCTGGAAGCGAGCACGAGCACCGCGACCACCAAACTTTTTGGGCTCGCAGCGCCTGGGATCAGCAACGAGAAGAGTTCGATCGTACCTGACAAGAATGTCTTTGATCTCCTTCTTGGCCTGCTCGTCGACGTACTTCTGGAAGTAAGCCACGAGAGCTTTCGCGATGCTCTGACGGATCGCGTAGATCTGGGAGGTGTGGCCTCCGCCACGGACGCGGATCCTCATGTCGACGCCAGAGAAGCGGTGACGGCCGAGAAGGAGGACCGGTTCGTAGGCCTTGGTGCGGAGGATCTCCGGCTCGATGAGCTCGATTGGGACACCGTTGATCTTTATTAAACCGCGGCCTCGCTTGCAGTGTGTGACTGCCACCGCTGTCTTCTTTCGGCCGAAGCACTGCACTGACTCCACTGCTGCTGTTGCCATGGTTGTGACTGATGAGTCTCTCTCTCTCTCTCTCTCTCTCTCTCTCTCTGCTGGAGCGGCGAAGAAACCCTAAGAAAGAGCAGAGGCGGATTTGAGGTTTTGAGAGGATCTTTATGTATATCTAGGGTTTGGCGAGAAGGGGCGAAATAGAGATGAGAGTTTGGGTATTTACTGAAATAACATTGGTTTGAGTTAAAATACCCAAGATGTCCTCAGAAAAATATTATGCGCAGCGCGATTTATGCTAGGTTAAAATCCTTGTGTTCCGAGAAAGGGTATCTATTAAGCATACAAAATTCTATCAAGCTTGTGTTGTGTTTGATTTCACTAATTTTGTCTTGGAATTGGGCTGTTTTCCATGGAACTAATGCCAATTCCGTTGTTTGATGCAAATTCCTAGGATAAAAATTCCTAGTTGTTGGAAGTGGATTTTGATGTTTGCCATAAGCTTTGCCATGCTTAAGTGGATTGATTTCATAATGGATGTAATTCATACGATCCAATTCAATCATAGGATCAAAATCACTTTCAGACATTTCTTTAGCAGATAGAGTATTAACATGAGGTTTGTTAATATTCAGAGCTGCTAATTTGAGATCAATTTCTTTAATGATTTGATGCTAAGAGGTGAGAACATTACGTTCTACTGTGGTAGGTACAAAGTACGCTACTGGTTTGGGGGCATTATTTTGTTTTTGAATCAATTGGGTGCTAGCCAATTGATCTTGGTGAACTTGATCTTGAATCAATTTTTCACCAATCTCATGAATCAATTAATTAGTGTAATTATTTTGTTGAATAATTCGACTAATTCCTCTGAACGTATTTTCAACTTGATGATCCTTAAATGGTGATGCAAGGACATCAGTACCTAGAGTGGAAAACTTAATTTCTTCTAATGGTGGTAAGATGGATTCTTTAACCGAATTGTTTTTTGTTGTATGCCATTGTTTAGAATTAGTTTTGATAACATTTATGCTAGGAAGATAATCAGAAAAAATATCATTCTAAAAATGATAAATTTTGTTTCATTTCTTTACAGCAAGCATAAAATTGTTTTCCTAATTCCATTCTTTGATCTTCAGTAGTTTGATCATAAAATAGATCTCTTTTTTGTTGATTGTATGGTTGTACAAATTCTTTCTTAACCATCTATTTGTCAAGAATGAATTCTGTTTGTAAAACATACAATTGAGGATGAGAGGGAGGACGATCATCCATTTCAGACTGAGTAGGTGACTCAGGATTGTAGGTTGGTTGCGGAATCTGGGGAAACTGAGGGTTGTTTCTCAGACTAGCCAAATCTAGGTGTGGAAGAACTTCAGGAGGGGTCTGAGTTCTTGGGATATGAGTTTGAGCAGTGTTGAAAGAAGATACTGATCTTCTTCCTGTGTCTGGAAGTCTCAAACTTGTATTGCGAGAATCATAAAATCGTAATTGAACCGTTCCATCATCAAGAGTCAAGATCTGACTTAATTGACTGGGAATAGGTCTGCGATTTTCAGTGGGAATTTGCCAAGTGTCTGGAAGTGTGATTTGATTCTAGTGAATTGTTTTGGGAACAATAACACTTGTCTTTTCTTTGTTAGCCTGGAAGATGATGGTATATCCTTTTGCAGACTCCATGAGGGCCTTAGGACTCAGTTGAGTCTTCATGGCTTTGAAAGTAATCTTGTCCAGGAAGCATATCAAATCCAGAAGTCTGGATATTCAGGGTCAGTGTCTCTAAGATATTAATTTGGATCTGTAAGAGAAACTGAGAAATTGGGGTAACAATCAAAATAGATTGGACCCATTGCAAGGGTTGACTCTGCAATTCCTAAGAGAGAGTCATCGAACCTATTGTGCCTGCAATCGCGAAGAGCGATAAGAGCACATGTGTCTAACCCTGTTCTTGTAAGGGGTTTTATCCCGATTTGAATCAATCCAATATGGATATATTTGTATTCATTGCTTTGAAGGAACTCCAAAGTCTGGTTTAAAAACAATTGTTTTGATTCCATAGAACCATCAAAAGATATGGTTTGTTCAACCATGTCGATCAGATCCTCGGTTTTTTGAGAAAACAAGGATTTTGAAACATTGTAAATGTTTTTGTAAGGAATTTCTGGTATTGACCAATTTTGTAAATTCTTTTCTACTTCAGAAATTCTACATTCCATATGATTTGCATCATCAGGAATCTGTCTTGACCTAGAGCTAGAGGCTCGAGTAAATTTTGAAAGCAAAGACATAATTCAAAATCTTTTGGGGTTGGGAGTTGGGAACACTGTATCCGGACCACCTACAACTGGACCACCTCTATGAGAACACCTAACCCATAACCATTGCGCTCAACTTGGCGACTTACACAGGGCTGTGAACGGCTAACCAACATAGATTTACTGACTGACCAACGCTATCAACGGCTGACCAATGATAGCTGGGACTCACCAACTATTCCCCCCGAAGAAACTGAAACATGGCTCTGAAATAGGCGCCTTTTATTTCTTTTGTACCCAAAAGAATAGACTTTCCGGGAGTATTGTGCAAGTTAAAACGATGATAAACTCTTTTTAACCCTCGATCTCTCTGGGGAAAAAAAAAACTTCTATTCGTTGTCTCATTCCTTAAACTCATTCATTTTTTTTCTCTCCAGGTCAGGAAAGCAACAATCATCTCTATTTCCATGGGCGGAGTCAGGATTGCAAACAAAGGGGAGCAAAAATATAAATCACAAATATATTAATTCTTAAAATAAATAAATAAATATAATTAAAACAAAGTTTCAAAAGTAGTACAAGAGAAACATATTTTATGTGTCAATGTTGTTGCACATTGGATTTTAGTAGAAACTTCCTCCGAGTACTCATGTTCATAGCAGAAAAACTCTTCGACACTAGCAGTTGCAACTGGTAATAATAATAATAATAATAATAATAATAATAATAATAATAATAATAATAATAATAATATTATTATTATTATTATTATTATTTTTTTTTTTTTTTTTAAATTGGGTCATTGTAACCCATGCCCGAAGGCTATATAACTGACCCTATAGGGTTTACCAAACCAGACCTGAATGCTACAATATTGTTGCCACTTAATATCCCCATCGCATCCATCTCGCAATGAGACTTGCTTTCGCTTTGGTCTGTTGTCTCCACCTTGAATTTTAGTAGAAACTTCTGCGAGTTCTCATGTTCATAGCAGAAAAACTCTTTCGACACTAGCAGTTGCAACTGGTAATATTAATATTATTATTATTATTATTATTATTATTATTATTATTATTATTATTATTATTATTATTATTATTATTATTATTATTATTATTATTATTGTTATTATTATTATTATTATTATTTTTATTTTTAAATTGGGTCGTTGTAACCCATGCCCGAAGGCTATATAACTGACCCTATAGGGTTTACCAAACCAGGCCTGAAGGCTACAATATTGTTGCCACTTAATATCATCGTCGCATCCATCTCTCAAGGAGACTTGCTTTCGCTTCGGTCTGTTGTCTCCACCTTGCATGAAGACGGCTTATCCACGGCAAAGCACATGTGTTTCTAATAATTAGGTGAAAACTCACAAAATCCTAACTGGTGAGTCTCGAACCCGCGACCTCTTACAAGGAGAGTTGATGTCCGATCAACTGAGCTACACTTAGTGGACAACTGTTAATATTAAGAATGTTATCGTCCAATTGCTTAGCTGAAGCAGGCTATTGTGAAGACTGAAGAGTGTCGATGAGGATCAAATAAGCAAGAGAGAGAATAAAACCACCTCCATAAATCGATCTATGTCTAATCGAAATCGTATTGTGCGATTGGAGAAATCAATCTTCGTTGAAATCGTCTTGTGCGATTGGAGGGGATTGGAGAAAATCGATCTTTGTCGAAATTGTTTTGGGCAATTGAGAAGGCGGAGAGGTGAACTTGCGAAGGCTTGCAAACTTGCGAAGGGTTTGCGATTTTGTGTATATTTGTATTTTATTATCTATGAGTGGGGGCAATCTAAAATTTTAAAGGGGGAAAGATTGCAAATATTGTTAGTTTGGTGGGGTTAGCTATAAGTTAGATCCGCCCTTGTCTATTTCCCATCTCCTTTTGGCACCTCAGTTTTTTTACAAAACAAACAATCTTCAACCTAGGAAAGTTTTCTGTAGACAATAAATTGTTGTTTTCTTCAAGCAACTCTAATTATAGAATATCACATTAGAAATGTTCAAGATTTTATCTTACAAGTGTGTGTCGGTATCTAATTATAACTTAAAGCGGTGTCACTAAGAAGAGCCTTTTGATTGCCACGAAGAGAGCCTCCAACATGCTCACTCTATTTTTGGTCTCTGCAACTAACATGGCCCCTGACGAAATCGAATGAAACCTAAGAGGATTACTGAAGCAAGTCTAAATTAAAGGCCAAAAAGTGGTCTTTGAATGTTATAACCCATCCTTACTCATAATAGAGTGTAAGCTAGGTTTAGGTATAGCATGACTTGAACCAGTAACCATTATGTTAAAATCCCAATGTAGAGTGTAAGCTAGGTTTATGTATAGCATGACTTGAACCAGTAACCATTATGTTAAAATCCCAATGCTCTATCAACTAAGTTATACACCCAAAGATATAGTAAATAAAGAAGGATTGGTGTGGAAAAGAAAACTGCCCCACTTCTTATGATCATATTATAGTGCAGGGGGCACGGCTCGGTATGAGGTTCATACTTCAAAGCAAGTATTGTCTTGTTTCCACTCATTGAAGGTTTTATCTACAAAAAAGGTGAATGGGGGATACTAAAAAAGCTTTCACTGACACTCGCGTAGAAAACTCAATTGTGATCTTGTGCCCCTAGTAGAACAAGTTTCTTTATAGGTAAAGTTTAGTCACCAATAAACGGTTGCACGTTAGCGTGACGAAATGCTCAACGACTTTCGTGCAAGCTTGCACGTTTTGTTAATGCAACGACTTCTGTTGTTGTACACTCATTCATTACTTATTGCCTACACTACATCAGACTCAAAGTACTCGGGGGCCTATGAGAGTCAAGTTGTTCTAGTCTTAGTACGCTAGCACACCTTCACTCTTTTTTGATGCAAAGACCCTCAGGCCTCAATTTGCTAGGTGAGGTCGTATTTGTTTTCCTTTCCAGTCGCCATACAGTTCGACCAAGAAGAGCGGATGCTTATGTAATTATGATGTTTATTGATCGTTGTTCCAGTTGAGCACTCTCTTTTATTTGTTTTGTCAAATTTCTTCTTACCAGCCCGCGAAGGGTTGTGAAAGACCTGGTATAAAAATGAATCTATATCTGTACATAGAAGTTGCAGGTCGGCGACTGCTCAATTGTTCGAGTATAATGCAGTGGTAGTTGGTTTCGATTCGACAAGGTAGAATGTCAGGTTGAATGTCCAGTACAGTAGGTAGCAGTCATGTGGTTTTGGCTCCCGAGCGAGAACAAAAATTTGGCAATGCACCATCCTTTGCCGAAAAAAAATCAATTTTGTGAAATATGCCAAAACAATGTAAAATATACGATGAAATTATAAATAGAAGTGAGGAAGAAGAGTTGAAGAATGTTTGTATTGCTATATGCCTCCTTTGGATAGTTGTTGAGCCTTCAAACACTACATCTCGTCCTATAGTGAAGCTTCCATCTCCACTGAGCGAGGGAGTGAATGCAAATGAAAAGAAATAAACCCTTTTAGTGTTAGCTTTTGCCTAAACTAACACTCACCCCGTGTGGGTTCTTGAATCCTTGGAGTGGATTCGTAGGAATAAGTGTCACAAGGGATCCCAATCAGGTGGTAAGACTTGGTTGTGTCACATTCCATGATGGTGTGATCGTTGGTCATTCGATAAGTCTCGCGGAGCACAAATATAAGATCAAGTGGTATCTCCAAAATCTTAAGCATGTGTTCGTAAAACCTAGTTGCGATACATCCCACGTGACCGCCAAGGTCTTTGTAAAAATCGTGGAGCAAAAACTTGGTTCGTGTCTGTAAGACCTTGCGAGGTTGTGGAACATTGATTGAACTGGAATTTTCTTTTAATAAAGTAATAAAGACTTGAGACTTGCAAGCCCTTTCCACCGAAAAAGTAACTAGTTAGAGCCAATCAAACTCTGGCTTAAGTGAACCTCATTATATTGATATTTTTTGTCTGGTTTGTTGTCTTCTCGATCTCCATGACTCTATTTACTTTATCTTGCATACTTAGTTAAGTTGTCTTTACATTGTTATAGGATTTCTTTGATGGATTTTGCAAAGGTTTTCAACTAAGCGTGTGTTTGGTTGCACCCTCCATAAGAATAAGAATCTTATTCCCACTTGGAATAAGATTTTAGGTGTTTGTTTAGGTTTTATTCCTGGGCATAGGATGTCTGCACGTGCTACATATTCCTACCATTGGTGGGAATTGGACGCCTCTGATCTCTTAAGAAAATTTCCGCGAAACTAAGAATTATCTCCTCCCTCACCTCTCTATTCACATCGTTGAAGGCTTGAAGTAGATATCATTCAAAGTTCTCTCATCTCTCGCATCTCTCTTCACATCGCCCCTCTCTTCATATCATTGTAGGTTTGAAGCAGATCTCGAAGATCTTTCATCCCTCACCTCTCTCTTCACATCGTTTAAGGCTTGAAGCAGATTTCTCCTCCACTCGAAGCTCTCGCCTCCACCAGGTACCTCTCTCATCTTCTCCCCTCTCTATTTCTCGATCTCTAGTAGTTAACTACCACTTATCTCTCCATGAGAACTTGGAAGAGATCGAAGTCTCTTCTTCTTCTTTGACAAGTTGATTTGGTTGATTCAATTGGTTGTGTTGATGGAGGAGTTGAGACTCGAAGAGGGGTGGAAAGGTTTGACCTTTTTAATGAATTGCTTGTGGTGATGATTGATAGGGTTGAGGGTTTGAATGAAGATAAGAGAGGGGTTTGGAGAGACTATGGAGATGAAGGTGTGATGAGTGAAGTTGCAGTTGTGGAGAAAATTAGTGTTTTTTTTTAATTTTGAGTACGGTTTTGATTGGTTGCTTTGGTTTGGTTTGATTTTTTTTTTATAGTTCAATAGATTTGAATCATGCTAACTTTTGTATTCTCACAATCGATCTTCTTCATGGGGTTTTCTATTATTTCTTTTTAGATTTGTAAATCTCTTGTATGAAAAATAGTTTAGTTAGATACCCATTTGTGTGGATTGATTCAAGAATTTATTTTTCCCTTTAAATCTATGGAGTAGTTGAAGGTTGAGAAACTAATGAAGTCGCGTGTAGTTGTTTAACTTCAAATGGAGTAGACCCTTTGTTGATAACATGATGGGAACCGATGCAAATTTTACTAACCTAAGTTAATAGGTTAATTTAACCTGATTGTTATACCACAAGTGCACGGTCGTCTAACTGGTAGACAATGGAAAATACAGGTCGATCCCATGAGGATTGAAGACACGGTTGAAAACTAAGTTCTATTTAAACCAATTTGAAAGGGGGTTTACAACAATCAAAAAAATTTAAACTAATGGAAGGTAGATAAACAATTAAAATAGAGTGTGAGAATAAAAAAAAAAAGATGCTAAGGCTTTCAAATCATCCATCGGGTTCATCAAATTATACTAATGTCAATTATTATCTCTTAGCAATATAGTGGATTGATTTTAGCAAATATACAAATCCATAACATTAATTGCATGTTTAAGGCACAACTAATCACAAGTTTAACTAGCAATATAATGGATTGAATTTAGCAAATATGCAAATCCCTAGCATTATTTGTTTGTTTAAGGCACAACAAATCACAGGTTTAACTAATACGAATAAAATATGCTCAAACAAAAACATAGAATAATTTTAACTACAATGGATGCATGACATACACGGTGAAAGTAATATGTGTTTGTTTACAAATCAACCCAATGTCAAATCACATTGAAAAACAATAAAAATTAAAGCAAATTCTAATAAGCCTGAGGAATCATCTACACCTTAGCGTAGGCTTTAGAAATCCATGGTGGAGGTGGTTGCGGCAACAACGTAGGCGAAATCCATCAGCTCAACGAACATGGTTCCTTGTGGTGGTACAGACTGGACGCTGGGTGCAAATATCAAACTATTTTAAAAAACAAATTTCTTCCCTCCAACAGTTCTTCTTCTCCATGACTCCTTCGTCCATGCGTTCCTTCGTACTTGTTGCAAGAGAGAAAATCAGGGAGGGAATGAGAGAGGCAATATGAGGGGGTGTGGTGTGTGGTCGAGGATGAGAGGAGGAAGACACGATGATTCTCATCAGAGAAATAAGGAGGTTGCGATGTGGTTGTGATCTCTGCGTTAAAGAGAAGTTTGTACGAAGAGGGAACTCGATTACGAGGTGGTAAGGGTGTTGTGTGTTCTGTTGTTGTGCGATTGTGGCTGTGAAGAAGAGAGAAGTTCAAGCGATGAGGGATTCAGACGATAAAGAAAATAACAAGTTGAGGTGGCTTTGTTTGTGTGTGTTTCGATGAGGCAAGGAGGAACAAGGGATGATATGAAGTCGTAATGGAGGCTATGTCTGCTGGACGCTGGTTGTGTCTGAAGAAATCAGAGGAAGCGTATGATATGAGGAAGAAAAAGGGTAGAAGGTGGCGAGATGTAGGATGGTGCCAGTCTTTCTAGCGAGCGAGAATCGCGGGCAAGGGAAGGCGATGAAGTGGTTCTTTGGTGGCTGAAAAAAGATAGGAGGGGAAAAAGAGGCGTGAAAGAAAGAGAGAACAGAAGATGACTCTTCTCTACAATATAGGATAGCCTTTTATGTGTGGCAAGAAGGAAAATAAATAGGTTTTGGTCGGGCTTGGGGTTAGGTTTAGGTTTGATTCACATGAGTTTGGGAATGGGTTTCTATTGTTGTAGCACCTTTCAAATTCATCGAAACCGTCACTTTGGGCTTGTTCTTCCAAACTTGTTGTGCTTATGTAATTTCATCATTTAAGCTCTTCAAAAACATGAAAATGAAATAATTAGAATAAAATACAATATTCGAAACACTAACAAATATAAATTCGAAGATATTTTATGTAATAATTATGTGGATATCATGAACCCTAATAGCCAAAACATAATCAAACTTGGTTAATAGTGCTTATATGATTTTGGGTTTTGATTAATTAACCTCATTGTGTATTTTTGTGTCTTGAGATGTTGTATTGGTTGGAAGGTTACTTGTTTTGGTTAGAAGATCACTTACCCTTTTTACTTTTGTTGTAACCCCATTTATTTTAAAACATTTGATTGAAAAAAGACAATATTACTGTGCGAGGAAATTTTAGCCTTAACATAGGGTTTTGATTATATGTTTTTTTTTTTCATTTGTTTTGGAAGAAATAGATTTGGTTTGATATTTACCTTGGCGAATAATGACGATGGTATTTGAATTTGTTAGGAGGATTGTATGAAACTTTTGGGTTTTTCTTTTGAACTGGCTTTGGTGTTTTGTTTTTGTAGTTTCCTATCTAGGCTTTCCAGTTCCAAGTTCTAGAGGATCAAAATTGAGAGTTGTTTTTATCTTCATGATTTGAAGCAATGGTAAACATTGAACAAATTTATTTTGCAAAGTTCATATCTGAATAGTCACAGCATGCATGCATTGATCAAGTTCACTTTATAGCTGCAACAATACCAAATAATTTTACATATATAGTATGATGACCAGAAGTAGAAGTCGATTTGATGAGTTTGTACTTGTTTGAGTGGTGTTTATGTGAATGATCATCTGTACGGATGGCAGTGGGGCAGATTTTCACGGATATCCGCCCTACTCACCCCGTTTGGGGCGGATTTGGTTAAGGTTGTATGGAGGTTAGGGCAGATACGGATATCCAAGCTGTATCCGTTTCTTATTCGGGCCGGATACGGATTTAGCCATATCCACCCCACAGATATCCGTTTATTCCATGTTATTACTAAAATACCCATCAGTATTTAAAAGAGAAGATCCTAAACCGAATTTCTTTCATCCATTATCCCATCGTCTCTCTTTCTTCCTTCTTCTGCCTCTCTTTCCTTCTTCTATTTCCATCCATAGACCAAGATGAAGAATAAACAAGCCGAGCAATCGCAAATCAAGCCACCATTACAAGCGTCGATCTGGCCATATCAACCCATCATCATCTCCTATCTACGCTTCCATCACCACCTCGCATCCAGGCCACCATCACCACTTTCGATTGGGTCAAATCCAGCCACCAACAGACAAATCAGGCTACCATAACTCCGATCCAGGCCATCATCACGACCTCTGATCGGACAAATCAGGCTAGCGTCGAAGGGGAAGCCAACGCTACTCTCGCCGTCGAATGAGCACATCCTTACAACTCCACACATCCTCACCTCCACCAACAACAGATTCAGAACCACCAAATCATCCATGCTTGCTTGCACAAACTACCAAATCTAAACAAATTGAACTTGCACTCCACAGATCTCAAATCTCGCCATCTTCTTCTCTCTGTTCTTACAAAAATAGAGAGATGGGGTTCTTTATGTACTCTATGTTCTCTCTGTTCTTACAACAACAGAGAGAAGGGGGAATTACAACAACTGGTATTCTTCTTCTTCTCTCTGTTCTTCTTTTTGCGATGTCATTGAGGGAATGGGGTTTCCTTGCGATGTTACAACAACTGATCTTGTTGTTTTTCTTATTCTTCTGTTTGCGATGTTATTGAGGGAAGGGGGTTTTCTTGTGGAGATCCTTGATTTCATTTGCTTGTTGAGATATAGCATTTTTTTAAACGGATATTCGGACGGGGCGGATGTCCATCAATTAGTTTGAATCGGGGATGGTTTTAATAATTTTGTATAAACGGATATGCGGGGCGGATTTGGGGATCTGTGATCTTCAACGGGGCAGGGATGGATTTGCCCAAATCCGCCCCGTTGCCATCCCAAATCATCTGCCATTTGGTGGATCTCTTTTTATTTGGTTCTTGTTACTAAGGGTAAAATCTGTTTTAGTTTAGGCTTTTAGTTTTTTAAGGGTTGGGGACAAAGGAAGCCTTTCAACCCCAACTTTTCTCTTTAATAGTCTGCCTATAGATGTAATTATTTCCTCGTGAATGAAATCGTGTTTACAGAAAAGAGAGAACACAAGGTATGCATATCTCTTAATATTCGAGTGCTCTATTTGAATCATTGTCAAATATTTATGTTTTTTTTGCAATTGATTTCATAGAATATTTTCTTAAGGGCGACAGTTGATGTTGCCAAATTATATTTGCTGCAGTCAATTTTTGATCCCTGCTTTGACCTTGACCTACTGACCTGCACAAGGAACGCATGTGAGCCACAGACCACCGTTGTGGTGGCCAATGGCACTCCGATGCTAAAGTCAGATAAGGATCTGAGGAAGGCGTAATGTTGTAAACATGGAATTTGTAACGTACCTTAGCTTACCAACCTCATGTCTTATTTATAGTGTTAGAGTCCTGGTTCAACCAGGCCATCAATGGCGTAGTTTAAGGAATAAGATCTTCCTGGAGATCCTTCTCTAATTAGGAGTTGTGATGTGAAGAAGAGTTTCCATGTTAGCCTTGTGTTCCTAGATACGTGAGAAATAGTTCTCGTTCCGAGAGTAGTCCATAGATAAAAGTCTTCATGTGTGACACATACTCTGATATTTGCTTCCTAGTTGGAAGCAAAATGCTGATGTCTTGCCCGTCCGAAGCTGATCCTTGAGATACTTGCCTTAGTAGGTCTTACGGGTATTGAGGATAGTTGTGAGACGTGTGGGCTTAGCAGGCTGCAATGGTTTTGGGTCTGTCTGGCGGACTGCATTGTGCATGATTGGAACCGTTTGGGCCGCATCAGTGTTGGGCTGACGCTTGGGCTACTATTTATCGAGATCATCATGATACATGTACGGTGTAGAAGAGGGGCCGTTTTGGTGTATCGTCAGCTACTCCCCCTGAGTTAGTGGGCCATCGCATCGGTCCACTAAATCAATTCTTGAAAAGATACGCCGCTCATGATGATCGAGTTTGAATCGTTGCTTGAGCCGCGCGCTTTATTAATTGTGTGTCGGTTCAGTGGAAAAGAGGCGGGAAACTAATCCCTATTTAGATCCTCCTTTCTGCGGAGATTTACTCTTCCATTTTCTTGCTTTTAGAGATTTTGCTATGTCCATCTTTTGATTGAAAGCTTGTTCATCTTTGTCATGGCTTACCAACACCATCTTGATGATGAAACTTTGGCCATGGGCCTCGAGTTTTTTTAAGATAAGTCGCTTTCTGAGTCGAGCCTTGGTGAAATTTGAAAGACGTTCGGGGTCCCTGAGGACCTGCTATTGTTGCAAGATGATTAGACGCCAATGTTCCCTTCATAAGGGTTCATTTGTTTGCACCACGGAATACTTCAGACTGGAGTTCATTTTCTTGTTCTTGATGAGATTTGGGGCTTCTTGAATTTCCTTAGAATCCCTCCTACTCAGTTGGTACCCAATGGGTACAGGATTATCCTTCTCATTCTGATTAGAGCGAAGGATGCTGACATCCGTGTGACCTCGTGGGTGATCCAGTTGTTGACTTCTCCCCTGTTGAATGACCATGTCGTCTGTAAGATGACGTCGCTGGCTTGTTTTGGGAAGTTTCCATATGACTTCAAGTTCTGGTAAAAATACAGCTTATTGGCTCCTTCGAATTCGATGTATTTCAAGTTCAGGGGTAGTCCGCTCAAGCTGGAATTCAGGCCACTCAGTAAGTATAGCTTCATCTCTTGACTTCATTGCGTTGATTGTGTGCTGGTCATTGCATATATTTCTTCACAAGGAGATTCCCTACTACTCTTTCCCCGGTGGAACAAGAGGTTATGAAGACATTCCGCGACCTGATGAAGAGGAGTATGGATGAAGTCATATGTTTTGCTAACTTTAGCCACATTTGTTTATGGGTCAACTAGCACGTGGCTACCACTCTGTATCGAACGCTGAAGGTTAAGTCCGAAGGTGGGGCCCCTTCCAAAAAGAGGATGGCTTCCAAAGTTAAGGCTCCTGCCTCGTCTGACGTGGAGGGGCTTTCTGAGACACTCGACTCCTTTATAAGTTCGAAGAGGTCCCGCACTAGGATTGAGTTGACTCACAAACAGTCTACTCCAGCGAGGGAAGAGCGTGAACCTAGTCAGCCTGCCAGGGCGGAGACTGAAGTGTTCGGCTGGGAGAGGGACCATCTGCGATTAGTAGGGGTTGAAAATGCGTCGAATCTGAGTATCGAGCAAGCTGAAGCCTTGAGCGAGAAGCTGATGTTAGCTATCGTGGCAGCTTCTACTGGTACTGACCACTCCAGGACTGTTCCGTTAGAGGTTGCTGATGAAGATTCGCCCGAGGTCCCAGAGTCCAATCGCTCTACTGAAAGATCATCCGAAAGTAGCCGCGGTGAAGTGGGCCATCCTTCTTGTAGTCTTTATTATTCCTCTTCTCATTCCAGACCGCACATCAGGGTAATGGAGGGTCCGTTGGACAACTCGCTTCCCTCCCTTCCTTCAGATTCCGTTGAGCCGTCTCGCAATAAAGGGTCGGCCGCCGGTGACAAAGGGAAAGCTACGGAGGAAGACCTGGGTGTAGTGTCGACTATGAAGGGTGGTGCTGATGTAATTTCGTGTCTGAGGGAGTTTCATCCGGATGTGCGGATAAGTTTGTTTGCTCCGGACGTAGTGAAGATGAGCAATCAGGCTTGGCACTAGGAAGTTGACGTGGATTATGCTTCAAGGAAGCATATAAGCAGACGCCACAACTGGCTAATGGACCACGATTTGAAACTCGAAAAGGATGCGCTAGAATAGCGTATGGATATGGGTTTGAAACACCTTATGCTGGGGACGTCTCATTTGAGCCAGGTGGCAGTTGCTGGGACGGAGGTTGAGGCGACTCAAGAGGGTGTACAACATGGAGCATGTCTTCTCGAATATGCAAAAGTTGTACTCTGATGCATTTTTTGAAATTGAGCTGCTGTGGAAATAGATCGATGAGAGGATGTTGGAATAGTCAGTCGTTGTTGCTGAGACTCAGAGGGTTCGTCTGGAGGCCCTTGAGTCTGATTTGGCATAGGTGGTGTCCGCAAGGGACAGATTCAAACGAGAGTTGGATCTAGTCCGCCATGATCTAGAGATCGCACTAGAAGTTGCGGCTAAGACGCGTTCTGAGTTGCCATATTTTGCTAAGGAGATTGACTGAGCTGCCTAGAGGCAGCAGTTAGAGGCCGACGTGAAATTCAATGCTCGAGTAGCGAGGAAGGCTAAAGAGCAGTTTCAATTGGAGCAAAACGAGCTCAAAGCTGTTAAAAGTAGTTTGGCTACGGAGCAGTCTCAGGTTGATGCGCTGACAGGCAAGCTGGAGTTGTTGGAGCGTGAGCTTGCTGAAGCGAAGGCACATGAGGAAAGGCACGTGAGCAGGGCAAATGTGAATTCCGCTGGGTCGTGCATGGGAGATTAGAACTGTTAGCGCAAATAAAGGAAGAGCATCTGGAATGGGACTTTGCATATTTTAAGATGATGTCATACGCTGACTTAGTAGCGGTCTCTACGTCGTCAGAAGAAAAGGGCGATCCAAATGATGTTCAGGTTGAGGTGCGTGTAGACGCAACTCCTATTCCTGCCTCCTTTAAGCATAGTTATCATGTTTTTTTACCTCCTCCTGATGAGGTTTAGACTTTGTGCACTCGTACTTTTTTGTTCCAACTTTTAATGAAAACAGGTTTATTTTGAGTATATTTTATGTTTGTATTGTGTTCGGTCTCCCTGTCTCGCGCTTTCCATTTTGTCTTGTCGATTTACTTTGACACAAAATTGGCTGGGTCAGCGGGAAGCCGAATGGTCTGTCTGCTATTGAGAGTTTGACAATTTACGTCGCGGGTGATTTTGACTTGTTATGTGAGGTGTCATAGTCACTATCGCTTAATTACACCAAATAATGGATGTTTCCGGATGGTTTAACAGTGGGCTATACTTCCCAGGCTGTAGCTCATCTTTAAGGCAAGCCATTGGGGACTTAATTAGCTATCTGACTGTCGGTTGCGATTGCTTGGCATGAGTGAACTGGGGTAGTCGAGCACATGCGTTGTCTCAGAGCTAGAGCGATTGTCCCGAGTTAGGTTCCGTGAGCTTGGGCAGACACTCCATGTCGCGTTCGTCCGCGTGTCAGCGGGTTGGTTTTTAGGTCGGCGCAAGTGGTCGTTGCTGATAATGGAATGTCAGCCTATGCAAGCGTGTAAACGATGCCTAAGCTGTGATTTAGTTCGGCAATCGCCATATTGAGAGGAGCGGTGGCCGAGTGGCGAGCCGTTGACATCAGTCGAGGCTATCTAACCTCCCACCTACCGAAACATTTGTACCCGTGGCGAGCCGTCGACATCAGTTTGGGATTGACTAGGCTCCTACCTTTCAATTAATTTACACCCACGCGGAGCGGGCTACAAGTTCGGGATAAGGGGATTCAGCGATCATAGTCTGTAGAAGAGCAGTGGTCCCTGGCAAGCCGTCGGAATCAGTTTGTGACTGACTAGGCTCCCACCTTCCAAATCATCTACACCCGTGGGCATCAAGCTACAAATTTGGGTGTTTTCGGCGACCATGGTCTGTAGAAGAGTAGTGGTCCCATGGCAAGCCGTCGGGATCAGTTCGGGACTGACTAGGCTCCCACCTTCCAAATCATTTACACCCGTAGGCATCAAGCTACAAATTTGAGTGTTTTCGGCGACCATGGTTTGTAGAAGAGCAGTGGTCCCATGGCAAGCCGTCGGGATCAGTTCAGGACTGACTAGGCTCCCACTTTCCAAACCATCTACACCAGCACAGAGTGAGCTACAAGTCTGGGGTTGGTAATTCGACGACCATGGTCTGTAGAAGAGCAGTGGCCCCATGGCAAACCGTCGACATCAATCGAAACTGACTAGGCTCCCACCTTTTAAACCATCTACACCCGCGCAGTAGGGGCTACAGGTCTGGGCTTTGATAAAAAAACTACCATTGTTAGTCGTCACCAACTAGGCTTACCTAATCGGGTTCGGCGACCGTTGTCCGCGAAGGGGGCAACGGTCCCTGGGGAATCGTCGTCACCAAGCGTAATAACGTTAATTAGACTACCACTTTTTAAACCATCGACATCAGCACTGGGCGGACTAGGCGTCGGGATGAACCGGAAGCCGTTGTAATCTGCCAAAGCTGACTAAGCTTACCCAGTTAGGTCAGGGCTCCATCAGTTACGGGCGTGTGAGCCTACATCCGTGAGCGAAGTACATTATGCGAACGAGTTTTGAAGAGACAGAAGTGCCTTAAATCAGCTGGTGATATGCAGGTGTCATTCGTGTGTCAAGAATGACTAGGGATTCTAATGCTCGTTTCAGGCATGTGGTAGAATACTACTTAAATAGTGAGATAAACCCATGGGCCCATAGAGTGAGAGCTAGGGTTTGTTGTATGATCAAGACGTTACATTTACAGCTTACATTGCATAGTAACACGCGTACAACGTAGATCGCAGGACGCTTGAGTATCGGTTACTCCCCCCAATTAATGGGGTTGTGTGCAGTGTCGTAAATTGGATGAACGTGGCCCTGTGTAGTTTCCTTGGGAACCATTGTCTCCTTGTTTCCCATATGGTATTCAATGCTGATAGTTAATGCTGAAGCGCCCATTTGGTGAACCACTATGTCTATATAATGGTGTTTCTTCATTGTTGTAGACATTATCTTCTGCGGAGCGCACCTCCTGGGATGCTCTTACTTGAAGAACATGTTTTGGGTTTTCCAATGGCTGAAGGAAGATCTTCAACATTGGAGTCTTCGAATGTTCTAACATTTGTGTCGATGAGTCGTGATAAGACGTGCTATTATGTGTAATCACCTGCTCTGGGTGAGCACCCAATTGGTTCGCTGAGACCTTATAATTTCTTCTCGTATTGTGAAGAAAAGTTACAGACTCCCTCCCAAAGGATGAGTCTGTCGTTTATTCGCCAACACTTCAGTGTTACCTTGTGCCACTCTATCTATTGGGAGACTCTCCCTGTGGCTAGCTTAGGGTTGATCGAAGTGTTGGCAGATGCGTCGTTCCTTCCGGGGGCGGTATCTCTGAGTCATCTTGAGTATCACGCATGGGAAAAGTGTCCTCGCTTGGCAGGATTGTGAGACCTTAACTTCCTTTCCACTTGCGGCCATTTTTTTACTGTTCTCTTCTACCTCCTTCAGGAGGCTGGATGTCGGGTTCAAGATGTCTACAGTTCGTCACAAGGCCTATGTTGCCATTGGTGTGTAGTTTTTTGGGGTGATTTGGCGAAACAATCAACAATTAGCTGCGTTTGTCCTTTCAGCCCCTTTTTTGCACATTTGTCCTTGATCTTGGGACATCTTCTTCGAAGGAGTGCTGAGTCTACTTTGGGGTACCTTTGTTGTCTTCTTCCGGAGTCGGACTGTTTAAGAGAGTCTTTACTGTATGTTGCATCAGATTCAAATGCTTGTAGTTCGTAGTCTTTTGTATCTGCCTCAGGGCAATCGCTGTTACATCTTTCCAGTAATCAATAGAGTGTGTTTGCATAATTCTTTTTATTTCTCAAATGATTGCAAATCACATAAGCTTCTAAGAACTAAAACTCTACATTGACTGTAGAAAGGAAAATAAACAACTGAAACAGACTAACTATTGGCAGAAAGAGGTCGATCTGGCCCTAAAATGAATTCGCATGACATTTCCTGGATCGTTGGTACCTTTAGCGAATTGTCACGCTTCGCTGATGTTTTTGAGGTTACTGAAAAGTAACCTTGTGTGGGAGTTTTATGCGCCTTCTGATTGTCGGGGGGTTGTACTCCCGTCTGCATTGACCTCTCCGCTTTGTTGGGTTGAAGAGCGGATTGCTCTTGTACTGCTTGAATGTCACTCGTTTCTGAGTTGAGCATCTCCGTGTAAGTGGAGTGACTCATCCACAGTCACTGGGTCTGATTTCAGTTTAGATTGCGTTGTGGGCTTTAGTTGGATCTAGGAACATTCTATCTGCTTCAGTGCAGCATAATGGCAGCCTCGTGTCGTTGGTTGATCCCCACGTATTATTCCTTCCTAGTGGTTAGCGATGTACTTTACACACTGGTAAAGGGTGCTTCCATCTGGTAGAGCCATGGTCTTCCCAGGATAAGGTTGTAGGTAGACGGTGCATCTACGACCATGAAGTCCGAGAACAAGACTTTTCTCAGTTGTGGTTCTCCTGCCACCACTGTTAACCTTATCTTCCCGATCGAGAAGCATTTCTCTCCGCTGAATATGATCAGCGGGTAATCTAAAGATATTAGGTTATCTTCCTTGAAGTCCATAGTGCAGAACGCATTGTAGAACTAGATGTTGAAGGAGTTTCTCGTAATATGCACCAGGGCCCTCTTCACTTCTTACCTTGCAATGGAGACCGATATGACGAGAGCATCATTGTGCGGTGCATGGACGCCTTCGAGGTCCTTGTCTGTAAAGGATAAGGTGGTGATGAGATTTTGCACCCTCGAGTAGTATACGCGTTTATCCTCATCTGAGGGTTGTGTCAGCATTTCCAGTAGAGTCCGCATGTGGGATCTGTTTGACTTGTCTTCATCCGATCAGACTCCATGCAAAATATAGATTATGCCCGGAGTCTCCTTCTTAATCTCCTTGACTATCTCTTCCCTATCCCTGGGTCGATCTAGTCGCTTCTCTGAACCTAGAAATTCCTTTAGCTTGCCCTTGTGAATCCAGTATTCCATATCGTACCTTAGACTCTTGTAGTCGTCGGTGTCATGCCACCCTCCTTATGGTACGAACAGTACTTGTTGTCACATTTGGAGGGCTTTTCGCACTGCTTTGGAGGCCACTTTAGATTTTTCCAGTTTTTCATGGAATTCAAGACATCTGATAGGCTAGAATTTAGGGGGTCATGGATCTAGATCCAACGTAGTTGGAAGCTTTCTCTGGCTTGGCCCGACCAGAGTCTAACCTTTTGTCATTGCGTTTTCGCTTGCTTCTTTGTTCGTCCTCTCGCCTTCTTCCTATCCTTGGGAATGGATGGCTTCTTCTCGACTTATGTTTCCCTATTAACGGTTATCATCTCTTCTAAGGTGGTGTACCTATGGGTGCCCTTCAGAAGTTATACCATATCTAGAGGGGGTTCCAAGGTGAGGAAGTCATAAAGTTTTCCCTCTTTTAGGCCTACGAAAAAGGTTGTCACAGCTTTGTCGTCGCTACAACCATTGATGAGTGTCAACTTGTCATTAAAACGCGTGAAATACTCTCTGAGTGTCTCATTGGATCTCTGCTTCAGAGAGAGTATGTAGTGTGGGCCTTTTCGGAGACGATGACTTTCGACAAAGCGCGTCAAGAATTCCTTCGCCGGCGTCTTAAATGAATCGATCGACTTTGGCGGGAGGTTGTGGAACCATGTTAGTGCTGACTTCTTTAGGCGTGTGGGGAAAGTTATGCACATCACTGACTCGGATCCTTCTTTGATCACCATTACATGCTGGTAGTGGCGCAAGTGATCAAGTGGGTCAGTAGTCTCGTCATAGAAGTCGAGCTTTGGAGGCGTGAACTTTTTTGGAAGAGCCTCATTCATGATACGGTCCATGAACGGTGGAATAGATAAGCGATATAGCACGCCTGGGTCGTGTGCCCCTCTTGGGAGGGGGTTCTGTGGGGTGAGCCTATTTTCCCTAAAAGTCGATTCCGTGTTAGCTGCGTCGCCTCCTCTAGTCCAATGATAACTAGCAGGGGCTTGACTCTCCTGGGCTTGCTCTTTGTTTTCTTCTGGAGATGGGGGCTTGTGTTGTTCCTGATCTTCATTGGCAGGTGGAGGGTTCCGTTGTATGAGAGCCTCCACCGCTTTGGCGATTTGTTGAATTTGAGACGATAGCAAATCTATTCTGGGGTCAGTCGTTGCTGTTGTCGGCAAAGGGGTGTGAACCTGCTGCTCGTGCGACACCGAAACAGCTGAGAGCGGCAGTATAGCACCAGTTTGAGCGTTTGACGTGTCCCCTTGTTCTCTATTGTTGCATGATCTAGAGGTCACCATCTTCTCGTATTTTGAAGAGAGATGATGCTAGTGAAAGGTTAGGAACTTTGTCCGTCCCCACGAACGGCTCCAAACTAATGTAGTCAATTTTTGCTCCTGCTTTGACCTTGACCTGCACAAGGAACGCCCATAAGCCACGGACCACCGTTGTGGTAGCCGATGGCACTCCGATACTAAAGTCAGACATGGATTTGAGGAAGGCGTAATGTTGTAAACAGGGAATTTGTAGCGTACCTTAGCTTACCAACCTCATGTCTTATTTATAGTGCTGGAGTCCTGGTTCGACCAGGCCATCGATGGCGTAGTTTAGGCAAGATCATCTTCGTGGAAATCCTTCTCTATTTCGGAGTTGTGCTGTGAAGGGAAGTTTCCCTGTTAGCCTTGTGCTCATAGATATGCGGGAGTTAGTTCTCATTCCGAGAGTCGTCCATAGATAGAAGTCTCCATGTGTGACATATACTTTAATATTTGCTTCCTAGTTGGAAGCAAAGTGTTGTTGTCTTGCCCATCCAAAGCTGATCCTCGATATACTTGCCTTAACACGGTTTACGGGTATTGAGAATAGTTGTAACACGCATGGGCTTAGCAGGCTATATTGGTTTCAGGCCGTCTGGCAGACTGCATTGTGCGGGCTTGGAACCGCTTGGGCCGGATCAGTGTTGGGCTGACTCTTGGGCCTATTATTTCTCGAGATCATCATGACACGTGTACGGTGTAGAAGAGGGACAGTTTTGGTGTATCATCAATATTGATTAACCATTGTATCTATTTGGTCTCCATTCTTTTTTTTATTGTGGATATACAATATTCACATGTATCGTATCCTGAGAAAAATGGCTTTACTTTGAGTGAGTCTATTCTCATAGGGTAGACGAAAATTTTCAATGGAAAGGATGGTAACAGGTCCGGTTCGATTGGGTTTGTCATATTTGAACTGAGAACCTATTAATCGATTTCAGACTCTGAATCGTTAGGATCGAAGCGGCCAGTTTGGGTCAAAGTACCATGCCTATTCAATTAACACCACGTTTTTCATATTTATTTGTTTATTAATTTTACGCTCACCACTAGAGTTAAGCAATGGTTCATTACATTGTAAGATGATGACCAACAATTCTAGCCAGCCTTGTTTGCTAGCCTTTTTTTGAGTTTTTTTACACTTCTACCTCTTCTATAGATAATGTTTGTGATTGTGTTATAAAGAGAAGGGGTAAAAAGTGTAAAAACACAAAAAAAAAATGCCAAAAAAAGCTAGCAAACATGGCTGGCTAGACTTACTCAAGGATGACACAGACACATATTTGACCTACTTGTTGTTGTGAACTCATTGTGTCTGTAGCGTATAGCTATGTATAAAAATATATATTTGATACATGCAATTCTCTCTCAATCCCCATATAGCAGGTTCATGTGTGGAACAACATCAAGTGATTACTAGGTGCAATCTGGAACCAAGGTTTTTGTAATTTTGGTTATATTTTATTTTGCAAGATTGTTAGACTTGAAGCTGTGTTTGTGAACTTATTTCAAGTTTAGTTTGATTGAACCAGTTCGATGAGTAGTATTTGTTTGGTAAAAGACTCTTGTAAACTTAACTTGTTTGTTCAATAGATTTGTCTTCTTTTTTTTGGCAAGTATTTAGACTTAAAACTGACTGCTTATGAATTTCTATGAAGTTTAGTCTGATTGAATCAATTTAATGAGTAGTGAAGTTGTTTGATATAAAAGCTTGTGTTCATCACTTACTAGTGACTTTGTTCATTAGCTTCAATAAACTATAGTTCTGATTTTATTTTATTTTTGTTCTTACTTGCTGAAATTAATGTAGTTCCCTTTGGTTTATAATTCTTCAGTGCTTCTTTGTGGTATCTAGTGTGCAACCATTAAGTTTTCTTTCCTGTAATTTCATATTAGCTCACACGCAGTGGGATAGTTTACATTGGTAAGCAAAAATCATAAGCATTTTATCGATTCTTGGAATTTCTTACCTGTAAGAATATCATATCTATCCATGGGCGAAAACAGAAGATTGTCAGACGTACGAGATGTTGGTGGGAAAGGATTTATGTCATGTTTTATTGAACAATGGTGTTGTACTTGTTAACTATTTTTATCACTTCACTCTCTTGTAAACTTTCTCTCTTGTTGTAAGGTAGGCTTTTTATAGTTTGCTACACGTTTGTTGTTCTCATAATAAAACTTCATTATTCTTGACTAATTTTGAACTCTGAGTCTCCAATAAACCATAATGGATTGGACGAAGACAACAACAATGGTCAGGATGTTTTTGTTTTCCAAATGTTCTTCTTGATGCATGCATAATACTAGTTTAGTTGTTTTGTTTCTCTGACTCATGTGAGTTTTGAGTTGTTTTTTGCAGTGTCCTTGTTGCCTTTTAGTTAATTGTTGTACTATTGTGTTGCTTCCTTTTCCGATATCCCAAATGTTAGCATTGTTAAAGTTGGAATACAGATCTTGACCTGATTAAATGGAAATAGTTGTCATGGCATGTGATAAAAATCACAAGTTTTTTCTTATATTATCAGGTTAAAACAACAGTGGATGGCCTTCAAGAAAGTGCCACCAATAGGACCAATAAGCTCAAACCAGAAATGTCAAACATGTCACTTCTTCCTTTAAAAATGAGTGGGCAACTTACACAGACAAAACCAAAACCCAATATTGTGAAGACGTTGCAATAGTAGAAGGTGGAAAGAAGATTTTGGAAGAGGGTCTTCATTACTGGTAAGAACAAATTTCTGACTACAGTATCACCATGTTAGGCGTTCTTTTTTTATTACATATACATCAGATATCTGGATACAATCCTATATTTTCACTTGATAAATTCTCACAGTACGAAGAAGGTTAAAATGGATGTGAAATAGTGGAGGGATGCCCAAGGTTCCCTGCAGACTAGAAAAGCCAATGTTGCATCTGTCGATTCCATTGCCAGGTAGATATGTGTCTTGTATTTGATGTTGTGATACTTATCCATGAATTCGATATGTAATTTGATTTGATTTTGTATCTGATAGGCTAGGAATGGAAGGGAGTGGAAAATTCCTTGCTCAATTATCATCTGTTGTTTTATCTGTTCTTGAAGATTTTGATGTTGCAAACAAGAGTCTTCTTTCATCTATAGAATGTCAATCTCTACTACCACGACAACCATTGAAAAACTGAGAACTCCACTTTTGAATAATTGCTACAATCATTTCAGGACAACAAGTCATTGTACAAGCAGCAAAATGGAGATGTAAAACATTGGTCAGTGCCATATGAGCAGTCCGTTAGAGACTCAAGACTTCCTTTAACTGCTACCGATTGAGGGGGCTAGATAAACAAGCATTTAATTTGTACAATATATTTCAAATATTTGATTGCTATTCAGTAGTACAACATATGACATTCCAAAGAAGATATACTAAGGCTTACATGGAAAAACAAGTTCGCAATTCTTGTTTGGAGGGCATTCAATGCTTTGAAATCCTTTGCTTTTGGATGAGCCCAAGAGGATTAGCTCATAAAGATTTTTACTATATGTTGTGCATTTGAAGATTACACAGAAAATGTTTGGTCTTGTTTAAGGACCACTCATAGTTGCAATATATAGCAGCCGATGTTTTTCTTTTTATTCTCAGTGTTCCATTTGTAATAATTATTGTGTTTTGTAATGGCTTATGCTAGGGGGAGCTAAATTTATCTATTTTATTTCATGTTAATTTGTCATGGTTGATTCTTATGGTGAAAGTTATCGAAGTTTAAGATTCAAAACCTATTATGGCATACTATGGGAGATCTATTGAAACAATGCTTGCCTTTCAAAAGAAACAAGTAATTGGAAATGCCATGAAGGAGCATGTGCATAAATTTTGAGACACAATGGACATAGAATACTTGAGCAATTGAGTTGGGAGTTTTCCTTGAATTCGGTAATGACATCGCTAAGAGGGGAGTTTTCCAAGTGGCTTTCGAATTCTACAAAGTAGAATTGGTTGGGGGAATTATGGGAACTCCATAACTAAAAAAAAAGTTGGCCAAGTCCATGGACAACCACACACTCACAATAGGCAACCAAACACTCGCACTAAAAAAAAAAATCCCATGATTAGTTTTAGGCAACCAAACAACAAAGTTGGCCAAGTCCATGGCATGGGATGCCATGGAATGGGATTCCAATTCCCATCTTAGGATTCCATGCAACCAAACACACCCTAAGTATACATTTTATAGTAAATCAATTAAATTTGTGAACCTTGTGGTTTTGACTTGGCTTAAGTCACGCCATAAACCTTCAATAAGTTTATGCGAAGAACTTCGAAATCGAATACTTCCATTTTTCTCAAAACGAATTTGATTGATTATTCACCCCTTCTAGTCCACATTGCCTAATGCCAATGCACTAATTGTGAGTACTATAGCATACCTCACACTTGTCAGCTACTATGTACGTTGACCTATACTTGAGAGATTCATTCAGTTTACACTAAAACAAAGAAGGACCACAAACTCGCGGCTCGGCGAAAAGTAAAGTATCAACCAACATTAAGAAACTTATTGTGGCGGGATTAGCAGTGATAGAAAAAACATGACATTCATTTTTAAATTCATATAAATAACTGAGTCTCATGGTGATTAGAGGACACCTCTGAGCGAGCACCTCTAATATGACACGCTCCCTCCCAACTATCTGATCAACGAGATTGACTAGAGTGCATGGCTATTCATTTTCCAATTCCTATGAAGCAAAGTCGTCTCCTCTACTAACTGAACCTTCAGTTTGAAGGTCTTCCTCAAAATGTTACAAGGCTCCAGTCTTTGACAGGTCACCATTACTTGACTTAGAAAAGTGAACATCTGGGCAAAGGAAAAGTCAAAGCGCCCGGCGCAATTTTTTTTTTTTTTTTATGATATACCAATCTGAATGGAGGGTCCTACCTATGTACATGATTGAAACAATCACTACATAGGGGGCGATCAACTTTTTGCGAGAGAGACATGAGTGCAGTTCGATCTTGTGGTGTAATTCCTTTATAGTGAGCAGTGTTTTTTTTTATCGTAGATCAGTTTTTCCTCTGCTCCATTAAAAAATGTCCATTCCTACGGTGGTTTTGCCACCAAACGTGTCTCGGGCTATATTGGCTAACTTAACCCTTAAGGAGGCCCTACCAAAGTTGGGTGTTTTGTTTTAGTGTGATTGACAAAAGCTAGACTAGGTTTAGTAATACCCAAAACAAATGAAAAGATATCAGTGTCAATATAAGACAAAAAACTTAATCCCCTCAAACACAACAAAATTGTATAGTCGATCCAGGGGATGGAGAGCCATTTTACCAGATCTACAAGATAAAAGATGATAGAGGGCCAACTATCGTTGTGTTGCACAAGAGATGTCGTCTTACTCACTTTGAGTTCCTTCCTTCTTAATCAAATCTGATGATACACCTCACCTTCAGTTGCCTACTAGGCGATCGAAATCACTCAGTGAGGACTCACTCACCCACCTATTCTTTATCTACCTAATAATTTCTTTTATTTAGTCTACAAAATTCAAAAGGTGACACGCCGCCACCGAGCCATAAAAGAAAATACAATTGTTGTACTACTTTACTGGTAAGAATGACTGCATGAAAACTAAAAGACTCTTGCATGTATTGTTTTCTTCAGCTACTGGTAAATTATTGCACTGAAAGGCCGGCAGAAGCAATGTTTCTTAGCGTGTTTTTCAAGCGTTTAGATTATGCTAGTGGCGAGCTGGGTGGCAAGGCCATAAAGTGAGTTCAGTTGCAAACTTGAGCCTAGAAGGTACGAGCAAAGTGACAAACCTACGGAACGACTTTCTTGTGGTAGTAATTGTGAACATCTATTCTTTTAGAGTGCATAGTTTACTGGCATGCCACCTTAGACGCGTTTCTCTTCCTTAGTTTCATGTTGAAAGTAAATATGTCAATAATCATATAGTATATAAGTAGTTGTTTAGTGTATAAGCAATTCTTTCTTTCGTGACCTCACCAAAGATACAGTTGAAGTTGACTAAAGATAATGTTACACGACATTTAGAAATAGATTTGAAGTGAATGAATTAGAAGGGATGAAAAAGTAAGGAAATGAGACCTTGGGGTATGGCATTTATTGGCAAGCCAAACCCCTAAAAGGAGCTGAAAAATCTCATTTCTGTTACAAATCTCCCAAATTGTACCATATGTCACATGCAACATAATTGTTGGATTCGCTAACATGATCTAAAGACGAATCCCTAAGAATTTTGCACATAACTACATGATTGTAAATGAATGGTCAAGGTGCTTGATGTCCAAGGCACTAGCACCATGAGCGTTAGCAGGGCACCTGGTGCCTTGAGCACATTGGTTTAATTATCTGGTACCTTCCAAACCTAAAATGTTTATGTAGCCTCCAATTTGGTAAAGACTTAGTCCTTACATTTGTCAGCAGCCAGGCTTTTCTTAAATTTTGTCATCTACAACTATAGGAGACATTGTATCATAGAACTTTAGAGATATAATTTATAAATCGTTGGAAATGTAAATTTTATAGAGATATTTGTAGAGTTTTAAAGTTACTAGAAATTTTTTAGATATGTAGTGTTAGAGTTTTGGAAATAATTCTCTAAAAAGTTAGAGAGATTAACTTTGAAACTCGATGGATCTTAACGGAAAAATTGAAAAACACATTATCAAGCATTTTGGAAACTTGTCTATTTGACAAGTAAGAAGATGAGTTTGATAACTCGTTAAACCAACTAATTCTTAACGTGAATGTTAGATTTGCAAAATGTTCGATTTCTTTCTTAAACTAGTCACATCGACTTTTACAAAGTAGGTTAATATTAACCAGTTCACTTCTTCATTTATTACTCCCCGTTTAGCTTCACTTTGTCTCTATCATAAATTTATGTGCTTCTTGTCACGATTCCCTACTACAAGGTTTTGGAATTTTGATCGAGAACCGTCTTCAATGTTTTTGTGTGAAGATGTCTTACATTGAAATCTTCAATTCTTTTGTATAGTTTGATGGAAACCAAGAGTCAAAATGTGTTGATTTATTTGCCATTATATTTTCCTCTTTTATCCTCAACTCTGGAAACTTTAATATCTCTCTTTTCACATTGTTTCTTTCATCTTCTAGAAAGAAAACTCGTAAAAGTTTAACTCAGACTGACCATCAATAATCTTGAAGCTATTAAAGAAAGTTATGATCTAGCTTTCAAGCGCATGTGTTAATCGCGCTCAACAACTTTAATCATCTATTAATTGAATGAAGAAATATGGATGAAATTTTTTTTTTTGCATTATACAACTCATCTAATTTTACTGTAATACGCGATAGATTTATCTTTGTTGCAATTCACAATAGACAACAATATAAGTTGCATCTAACTGAATAAAAAATTATATTTAGGCATCCACAGTGTACAATGATTTATCTCTTCCTCCTCTTCACATCATTGTTTGTAGCCCTATTTGCATTAAAATCCTTGAGACGAATAAAAGATATTATTACCAAGTTTCGATAGGGGCGACAATTAATATTATATTTTTCAACACATGCATTATACACACTGGTTCACTTCCTACAAATATGAGTTCTTTATTTTTGAAAGAAAACATGAATGCCTTCTCAATCTTATTCCAATATATTGATATTTTAATCATACACTTTATTTAATTGAAATGATATTGTAAATTACAACAAATAAATAAATAAATAAGCGTTAATAGAATTATAAATCATAAATTTTATGGTAATTTAGAGTTTATCATATATTTTACATATACATTATAAATGAATTAAACATATTAACAATAGAGAATAGAAAATAATGTCATTGGTTATTTATGGTAAAATACACATATATTGAAATGAAAATGTTATATACCTCAGCAATGTATCTTACATTTATAATTTATTCGATGCAGCCACACCACTTCACCCACCATTTTTCTGTACAAACGTACTCACATTAAACTTCCCTAAGACCCCTCCTCTCTTTCTCATTATCATTCCAAAAACCTAAAACATTATCATATATCTCTCACAAACTACCACATTACCATTTTCTACATCTGTTTATTTACCCAAACCCACTAAAATAGAATTCATAATCTGATTGTTACTCGCCAATTAAGAAAGTAAACCCACAAATACTTCTCCCCCATCAATCTGAATCGAAATCCCCACACCGAATATACAAAATCCCTGTCATAATCAAATTATTTTCTGGTTTGGTGTCAATCAAAATAAAAGTTAAATAAAAGAGAAAGATAAAGGAAATGGAAATATATATATATTAATTTTAGTTGTTATTATAAGAGTAGATACATTTAATTTGGGCAACATTTAAGTGAAAATGGTTTGATAGTTGTTGCTTGTCCCAAAACTCTATTCCTACTGCTCTCTCCGATATTTCACACCTTTGGTCTCTCTCATCGTGTAAGATCTAAAGCCTACCTCACATGCTCACTTTAAAAACTTAAAATACTATAGGAAGGAGAAGAATAAAATCAAAAAAAACAACAACAACAACAATGATAGACACATACACCAATGGGAACAATCCACATCTTAATTAAACACTTTCTTTCTCTAAATTAAGTGAAATATGACATGGGTTAACCACAAAAGTTGAGATACAAATGTATGATATTATTGTGAGATGTGTAGCACCACTCTAATGAAGTATAACTTTTATTTGGTGTCCTAGTGCGAAATATGGCCCAAAACCATTATAGGTAACGGTTAGGCCGATGACATAGTTCTTTATAAAGTAGTATGACTCTATTCAAACATTTATAATAAAATGGCGAGGTTGTCCCAACTCAAAATATGTATTGGGCTCAATTATCAAGATTGTTGTAACAGACTAAATCAACAATAAAATTGAAATTAAAGGAGAGAATTATATATGGCTATAAGAATGACCCATTTATGGTATTAATGATATGTGATATTCATTCAATCGACTGATACCATACTCAAGATTTACTTTAAACACGCTAACAATAGTTATGAGGAATGCTCGGCACCTTCTCAATTACCTTTTCTTTTGCACATTTTCTCTTCTCCTATTGACATATATCCTCAATAATCTAAATTCCATAAACAAATGAAAGAAATTATTTATTATTTCCTCAATCAAACATGGTATTTAATTAAAATTATACCTCATGTAAATAAAAGTATACCTCATATTGACCATCTTTTAATAGAAAGGAAAAACGTTAAATAAGTTAATAAAAATATTCAGCCACACATCTTCTTCTTCCTTACAGCTATACAATCACTTCATATATCTTCTCTTCGTTTTTCATCTACTTCTTCTTCTTCTTCTTCTAGCTATTCCTTAGTTTTCTCCATTACAAAATCAATTCTCCGCTAAAGCTTGAATTTTCCTATTTCTTTATTATTAACTTTCATATTTTAACATAGGTTAAAAAGCCTATGGGAAATGATCTTGAATTCCGGATGTTTGCCATCAAATACGATCTTAAACATAAATTATATTTTCAAGCAGTTAATATCCCCTCCCCCAAAAAAAATAATAATAATAATAATAAATTTAAGGTTTCGTCATCATGTTCATCTATATAAGGATTTTTTTTATCAAGATTGCCCAAAATATAAGTAAATCGTATTGAAGCTTTACGCTTATCTATTTGGTGTTAAAGAAGGCAAATATAAAAAGTTTTGGTACCCTATTTACTATTTCCTCATTTTTTTTTTTTTAAAATAGGGCCAAGATGAGATTTAATTTTAAAACTTCGATTTTAAACCCCCTCCCCCCCAAAAAATAATTTTAAGGCTTCATCATCATGTTCATCTATATAAGGGTTTTCTATCAAGATTGCCCAAAATGTAGAAGTAAATTGCATTGAAGTTTTATGCTATCAATTTGGTGTTAAAGAAAGCAAAAATAAATAAATTTGGTACCCTATTTAGTGTTTTTCCCCTTTTTAAAAGAGGACCAAGATGAAATTTAGTTTTAAAACTTTGATTTTAAACCAACACCCCCCCCCCCCCCCCCCCCCCCCCCCCCCCAAAAAAAAAAAAAATATATATATATATATATATATATATAAGGCTTCATCATCATATTCATCTATATAAGGATTTTCCATCAAGATTGCCCAAAATATAGAAGTAAATTGTATTGAAGTTTTACGCTTATCAATTTGGTGTTAAAGAAGGCAAATATAAAACGTTTTGGTACCCTATTTAGTGCTTTTCCCATTTTTAAGAGAGACCCAAGATGAGATTTAGTAATAAAACTTTGATTTTATACCAACACAGTTTGATGTTAACCGCTTTCCAATTAGAACTTTGATTACAATAGAACCTAATATGATGTTCATTTTTCAAACTAATATATATATATATACACATGTACTTTATAATTATTTTTTATTTTTTTAAATGTATTTATCCCTTAGCCCCTCCCACCCCAAATGTCGTCAGCAGGTTCAAACCCTTGATATGTGATACCATCTGCCACAAGCTTTCAGGCGCCAAGATCTCTCAAAATATTTGAGATTATCTTTATTTTATTTATTTTAATATTTTACTATATTTTGACTGTGTTGTAAAGAGGGCTATAAAATCTAAAAAATTAATTTAGTTCTTATCGTCATTGCATATTAAGGAAACTATAAAACTTTGACATTGTGGTAGTATTGTTGGTGCATGTTGTAGTGTCCTAAAGAAGACGAGAAAATAACAATATGGTAAATAATTATCATGAGGAAGAAATCAATTTTATAATGGGAGCGACTGTCAGTTAAAATCCAATTGCATTGATCACAGAAATTATACTTTTCATAATTTTCATTTAATCTTTTTAGATCACGATGTATTTTGTTGTATTATAAAAAACAATCAACCTAAGGGTGTGTTTGGTTGGATGGAATCCTATTCCATGAAAATCCATAAGAGACTCATACATTTAAGGCTAAATTGAGGTAACATTCATCATCCACCATTAAATTTTGTGATCAATGATAGAAATGAAAGTCTCTTGTACATGAGAATCACGCTCCTTGCTCTCCTCAAAGCATCTGATTCTCATATTCGTGGGAATTTCATTCTCGTCGTTGATCAAAATATCTAATGATGATTGGTAAGTGAACCTCAAATCAACTTAGATGAAAAAAAAAAAAAAATCAACTTAGATGTGGGTGGTCCTCTCGTGGATTCTCATTGAATAATATTCCATGCAACCAAACACACCCTAAGAGACCATTTTCTTTGTTCATAACTCACTCATGCTAAATCACATTGTGAGATTGGCCATACCCAATATTCGCCTGTGTGTCATGTGTGATTATCGAATTAATTAATTGAAGATACCTAATTTCTTTAGTTGTCATTAAATTCTTAAAAAATGTATTAATTCACTTTCACTAATAAATTCATACATATCCATCAAACTATAATAATAATAATAATAATAATAATAATAATAATAATAATAATAATAATAATAATAATAATAATAATATAAAATAAGAAACAAATCTACCATGATATATTGTTATGATAGACACATTTTTATTTCTCATTTCCAAATCTCATTCTCATATCCAAAGTCTAGATACAACACTACCCAATTTTAAAAGGCAAGTACAAATTTAATCTTCTTAATCCATATTAAATGTTTTCCACGTTTCAAACAATCCAAAATCAACAAAAAAAAAACTTTAATAATGAAAGAATACACGTTCTTATCCCAAAACCAATTTCACATTGAAAGTGGAGCAAAAAAAAAATTTGAACTTCGCTTTGTTGCAACTATTTGAGACCTACTTTGATAAAAATGGCTTCAAAACAATAATAAAAAATGTTTCAAACACTTAACTTTTTCAACAACATAAAAGAGAATATGAAGTATTTATAGAATATATGTTTACTAAATGAACAATAACTAAATGAATGAAAATTGAAAGGGTATTGAAACATGAAAATACTTTGACCAATGAACCCATAAATATGTGTGTAAATTTGATTACTGATAGTGAGTGTAGTTAGCATAATGCCTACAAATCTTATTTCATGAACATGCTTGCAAAAATAAATAGATTTAAAATCAGTGCCAAAATGACTTTGTATTTATAGAGAATATTCTTGGATAATACTATAACAATAGTTACATATTGTAAAATTAGGTATGAAATTGTGATAAATAAATTGATAAAACATGAAAGATGAGATCCATAACATACCTATAAACCAAAACTGCAAACATGCTCATTTAAACCAACTTCAACAATCTCAATGCCCAGTTTCATGTGTACATGGATACAAAGGCTTTTGTTTTGATGAATATAAAGAAATGGAGTTGATATTCTTATGAATGTTACGATTTTTTATTTAGACGACAATTTGAATATTTTTTCACTGATAAAAGCTTTTATACTACAAAGTATTTGGGATATGGTTCAGGAAAACACAATAGATAAACATGAAATCAGAAGCGTAAATGGATATATAAAGAGGAGAAGATACAAGATACACTAGGGACGAGACAGTGAGGGAGGAGGTGCGAAGAGGAAGTCACGCTCATTATGCTACTAGTATAGCTTGCTAAACATGCATTTCAACAAAAATCCGAAATTTAAGGTCTTATTAATATAGAATATATTTGACAACCACATTTGATTTAGTAACCAATGTTTAAAATTTGTGAATTATCGTAGTATTGATACCTACCAAGGAAATATTCTCCAATAATCATTCAACGGTAAGATGATGACAAGCATATGAGCCTTAGTAATCTCTTATCATAACCATTGTATGAAATATCTTTTTTGGTAAAATATGTATGATGCCCTTTGCAGTGGTAACTAACGAATATGGTACGACAAATGTATCATAGTAACAAAATGATTTGTCGTTTTGAGCTCATTTATAATTTTAGTGAAATATTGTTCTAGTACGATGTTGCAAAAAGTTATAATTGTACCAATCATCCAATTCAACAAAAACTCAACAATAAGATAACAACGTACGATTATTATGAGCAAGATCTTGCAAACAGTTGTGGTTAAGACACCTACAACATGCATTATATCATCAGTTTGTCAATTCAAAAAAAGTTGTAAGCTAACGACAAGGATATCTATTTTAGTTCATATACAATCTCAATGAAAAAAAAAAGTATACTTAGCACGATGTTGCGAAAAGTTACTAGTAATACGTACGTTAACGACATTCAATTATACCATCATTTAATGAAACCAACACGCTAAACATTAAGATAACGGCAAATATATGAACAATCATTTAACAATGTACAATTATTTAATGAATTACCTAGTTAAATATGGCTTGCGTCATTTATAACGGTAACAACAAGAATACAAACAATAACTACAGTTTAAAGTTTTTTTTACCATCATAAAAAACATTCTTCTAATGAAACGATCTATTCCCACCCTGTGCAACGGTAACGACAAGGATACAAAATAATAACTACTTTTCAAAATTATGTTATTATCGTAAAAACTCTTCCACGCGCTGGTAAAACGATGTTTGCCGCCATTTGCAACGATAACCATCTAAAGTTTTTGCAGCAATGCTTTGTTTTCGATATATCGATTTGCTAGCTTCTGAAACTTGATGCTAAATCTATCAAATAAGTCTAGTTTGTATATCTTAGTGTCAGACAAGTTCAAATCTTCATATGAACAAGATTTACATATATTTCGCCAGTATTAACTCACCACAACTATGAATCACAAAGGCTCTGTTTTTTTCAGTATTTCATCGTCTACTGTGTATTTGTCAAATTACTAAGAATAACCAACCTAACAATCATTCTCTCTTTGTTAACTCAATCTTAATAAATCACATGAGCGCGCGAGCATCAATACATACACATTACAGTATTTGGTATCTTCGTCTCCGTGTATCATCCTTATTCATATACAGAGACATCAATCATTGATAGAACTGTATTTCATTAAAATTCTTAAATTTTTCCACATCCATTCATCCAAAACAAGCGAAACACAAAGCCATCATCCATGTCACTCAAGAAGACATGCATTTGCAATACCACATCTCAAAATCTGGAATTGAATGAATTTGATTAATTTTGAAGGAATGGAGAGGAACTGCTAGGGTTTTGAAGGTGGTTTCTCTCCTCTGACTCTCTGCATGGGTGTTTGATTTTCTAAATGTTGGTTTGGGGAGGTTTTAGTGGTTTAAATAATATTTGTTGCCCTTTGCAATGGTAACTGACAACTAGAGTACAACAAAAGTATGATTTTAACAAAATGATTTGTCGTTTTGATCTCATATATAATCTAGTGAAATATTGTTCTAGTACGATGTTGCAAAAAGTTGTAACTGTACCAATCATCAAAATCAACAACTTGACAATAAGATAACAATGTACGATTGTTATGAGCAAGATCTTGTAAAAAGTTGTGGTTAAGATGCCTACTGCATGCATTATACCATCAGTCTGTCAATTCAACAAAGACTGTAAGCTAATGACAATGATATATATTTGCGTTCATAAACAATCTTAATGTAAAAAGTATTCTTAGCATGATGTTGCACAAAGTTACGTGTAATACATTAAAGACATTCAATTGTACCATACCATAATTTAATGAAACCAACACTGACTAAACATTAAGATAACGACAAAGATACGAACAATCATTTAACAATTTACAATTATTTAATGAAATACCTTGTTAAATATGGCTTGCGCCATTTGCAGCGGTAACAAGAATACAAACAATAACTACATTTTAAAATTTTCACACCATCGTAAAAAAAAAAAAAATACTTCTAATGACTATCTATTCCCACCTTGTGCAACGGTAATGACAAGGATACAAATAATAACTACTTTTCAAAATTACGTTATTATCATAAAAAATATCTCGTGCTAGTAAAATGATGTTTGCCGCCATTTGCAACGGTAACCATTTGAAGTTCTTGCAGCAGTGCTCTGTTTTCGCTATATCGATTTGCTAGCTTCTGAAACTTGATACTAATATGTCGAATAGTTCTAATTTGTATATATCAGTGTCAAACAAGTTCAAATCTTCATATGAACAAGATTTACATGTATTTGGTCACCGTTAACCCGCCACAACTGTGAATTGCAGAGGCTCTGTTTTTTCAGTATTTCTTCATCCGCTCTGTATTTGTCAAATTACTAAGAATGACCAACCTAACAATCGTTCTCTCTTTGTTAACTCAATCCTACTAAATCACATGAGCACGCAAGCATCAATACATACACATTACAGTATTTGGTATCTTCATTTTCGTGTATCATCCCTATTCATCTACAGAAACATAAATCATTTCTAGAGTTGTAAAGTTTTCCATGTTAATTCAATCGATTCACATCCATTAAATCAAAACAAGCGAAACACAAATTCATCATCCAGTCAATCAAGAACACATACATTGGCAATACCATATCTCAAAATCTTTTCCAAATCTTTCTATCCAAAATCCAAAATACAACAAAATCTGAATTCAAAATGGCAGGTACAATTTATTCCTCCCCAAAACAAATTAAATGCTTTCCACACAACCGAAATCAAGCAAAAAAAAATCTCAGTAAAAAACAAGCAGCGCTCGTTCTTATCCCCAATTCAAAGTTAAAAATGAAACAAACTCGAGCGTTACTTTGAAGAACTCGACAGAAATCGTTGGTGTTGCATGGTCCACATTTTGCGAGTGATGTAATAATGTGCGTGAAGAGAGAGACGAAGAACTCACTCAAGAACTAGAGAGAGAAAGTTTTGAGTCGAGAGAGAGAGAGAGCGGACGTGGCGGTTTTAGTCTGAAAAAAAAAAGACGAAGCGCGGGCTCTCTCTCGTTCTCTTCTCTTGAAAATCTCTCTGTCTCTATTGTTCACCTTACTTGCTCTCTCTCTCTATAAATACTCCCCCATCTCTCTCATTTCTTACACACTCTCAAATCTCTCTCCTTTTCTTTCTTCTTCAAGAGTTCTTCTAGAGAGAGAGAGAGAGAGAGCGAGAGCGAGAGCGAGTTCTAAGAGAAATCTATCAATCAAACAATCATCCTTTCTTCTTCATTGAGTTCGGCGAGGTGAATTTCTTCTCCTTGTTCTTCTACTGTTGTTGTTGTTGTGGTTGTGGTTGTGGTGATGGTTCAATTTCGGATTGTGATGATCTGGAATTGAATGAATTTGATTGATTTTGAGGGAATGGAGAGGAACTGCTAGGGTTTTGACGGTGGTTTCTCTCCTCTGTCTCTCTGCATGTGTGTTTGATTTTCAAAAATGTTGGGTTGGGGTGGTTTTGGTGGTTTGATTGTGTGGTTTTTTCCGGCTTCGATGACTTCGTTTGATTGAGATTGGTGTGGAAACGAAGGTTTCTGTGTTACATTTCTCAATCGTATGATGAGAAGCTTGGTGAATTGTGAGGGAAGTTTTTTTTTTTTTAGTATGGTTTTGGTCGGTTTCGGTTGTTCTTTTTAGACTAGGCATGTTTGATGATGAATGTGGATCGTAATTTGGAACCTGCATGTGTGATTTTGGTGTCAAGGACTGTAATCAGCGGTTTTCAATGTGTTTTGAACTAAAAATGTTTGATCTTTGTGCTCAATTGAGCTAATCGGAACTTCTTTTTTATGTTAGGTGGCTGAGGGGTTGAATTTTCGGAAAATGCAAGTTTTCATCTTCTGCATGTGTAGTCGCAGAAAAGAATCATCAACTTGTTTGTTGTTAAGTTCCTAAGTTTGGTACTACTCTTTTCTTTACTTTAGTACTTTGGACTTTTTGATTGTGGTGGTACTAAATTTCCCATTGGAATTCAGTATCAAATTTCTGAATTCACAGCATTGATATTGGGACTTGAGTTCGCGTATCATGGATCTTTGGTTTTTAGCCTCGATGACTTCTTTTGATTGAGATTGTTGGTGTGAGAACGAAGGTTTTTGTGTTGCCTTTTTCAATCCTGTGATGAGGGGATTTGAGAATTGTGGAGCAAGGTTCGTTTTGATTTTTTTTTAGACCAGGAATGTTTGATGATGAATGTAGGCGGTAATTTGGAACCTGTAGGTGTGATTTTCTTAATATGGACTGTAATTGGCAGTTTTCAATGTGTTTTGAACTGAAAACTTTGGAATTTTTTCTCAATTGAGATAATTGGAGTTCTCCTTTGATGTTGAGTGGTTGAATTTTTCCCGAAAATTCATGTTTTTGTAAGTTTTCATCTTTTGCATGTTCAATCTCAGAGAAAAATCATCAGTATGTTTGTTAAGTTCCTAAGTGGGTTGTTACTCTTTTCTTTAGTCATGTGGGGTTTTTTTTATTGTAGTGGTAGCAAATGCAGCGAGGATTCAGTGACAAATTTCTGAGTTTCATAGCATTACTTGAGTTTGTATATCATGTAGTATTTGGTTTTCAATGTCGATGATTTCTTTTGATTGAGATTGGTGTAAAAATGGAGATTTTTGTTGCCTTTCTCAATTTGTGATGAGAGGCTTTCAAATTTATAGCAAAAATTTGGTTTTGGTGGGGTTTGATTGTTTTTCGAGTATAGGCATGTTTGATGATGAATGTAGATGATAATTAGGATCATGCATGTGTAATTTCATTGTCATGGACTCTAATCGGCGGTTTTCAATGTGTTTTAATCTTTTTTTTTTTCCCTTCAATTTTGGGTGGATGAGGGGTTGAATTTTCGGAAAATGCATGTTTTCATTTTTTTGCAAGATTTCATCGTTTGCATGTTCAATCTCATAGAAGAATCATCAACTTGTTTTTTAACTTTCTAAATAGGGTAGTACTGTTTTCATTAGTCCTTTGAGACTTTTCATTGTGTTGGTACCAAAGTTGCAGTGGGATTTTTTTTTTTATATTGGAACTTGAGTTGATGTATCATGGATTGTTTTGTTCTCAGCCTCGATGACTTCTTTGATTGAGATTGGCGTAGAAGTGAAGGTTTCCTTTGCCTTTCTCAATCTTGTGACGAGAGGAGAGGTTTTGAGAATTGTGGAGAAAGGTTGGCCTTTTAGTTTAGTTTGATGGGTTTTGGATTTTCAGTCTAGGCATGTTTGATGATGAATGTCGATGGTAATTTGGAGTCTGCATGTGTAATTTCATTAAAATGGATTGTAATCGTCGGTTTTAAATGTGTTTTGAACTGAAAAGCTTTAGAATTTGTTCTCAATTGAGGTAATTGGAGTTCTTTTTTGATATTGAGTGGTTGAGGGATTGAATTTGCCGAAAATTCATATTTGCATAAGTTTTCATCTTTTGCTGTTTGTCAAGTTCCTAAGTGGGTTATTACTCTTTACTTTAGTCATGTGGAGTTTTTGATTGTGGTGGTACCAAATTTTCAGCGAGAATTCAATGACAAATTTCTGAATTCAATGCATTGATATTGGAACTCGAGTTCGTGTATCATGGCTTGTTTGGTTTTCAGCCTCGACGACTTCTTTTGGTCAAGATTGGTGTGGAAATGAATGTTTTTGTGTTTGCCTTTCTCAATCATGTGTTGAGAGGCTTTAAGAATTGTGGAGAAAGGTTGTTTTATTAGTTTGATTTTGATGGGTTTGGACCTTTTTTTGGGTCTAGGCATGTTAGATAATGAATGTAGATGGTAAGTTGATAACTAGGAACCTCCATGTGTAATTTTATTGACATGGACTATAATTGTTTTTTTTTCAATGTGTTTTGAACTGAAAAAAGTTTGATCTTTGTGCTCAATTCAACTAATTTTGGAGTTCTCTTTTGATATTGAGTGGTTGAGGGGTTGAATTTTCAGAACATGCGTGTTTTAGCAAGTTTTCATATTTTGCATGTTCAATCTCAGAGAAGAATCACCACCAGATTCTTTTTTAAGTTCCCAAGTGGGTTACTACTCATTACTTTAGTCATGTGGGGCTTTTTTATTGTGGTGGTACCAAATTTGCAGCGAGAATTTAGTGACAAAATTTCTGGATTTCTCAGCATTGATTTGGAACTGATTTTGTGTATCATGGATTATTTTGCTTTCAACTTTGATGATTTCTTTTGATTGAGATTGGTGTAGAAATGAAGGTTTCTTTTGCCTTTCTCAATTTGTGATGAGAGGCTTTGTGAATGTGAGGAAAGGTGGGCTTTTCAGTTTGGTTTCGATGGGGTTTGGATTTTTTTTAGCCTAGGCATGTTTGATGATGAATATAGATGGTAATTTGAATCATGGAATTTGCATGAATACTAAAGTTTTGGGAAACTAATTGTAAATCCAATTCTGTTTCAGATCTTTGGCTGGCTTAGAATAATAGGGTTTATGACCTTGTATATGTTGCAGTATAAGCCTTTCACATTTATGTGTCCATGGCATGTCTTAAGGGTATGTTACACCTTGTCTGCATTGTAGATCCTGTTCAACTTTGGTAGATACTGATGATGTTACCAAGAATTATGTGTTAGAGTGAGCATGTTTTGGTGAAAATACAGGTGTGTGTAATGCTTGTGAACTGGGCTTCAGGCCTTGTCTTAACAGTGTTTGTGCACAAGGGTGTGTTTGCCTATGTTTCTATACTAGGGTTTGTTATTGATGTCTTATGTATTCATGTTAGTTGTACTTGCACAAATTCCTGACAACCTCCTGGCATTTATTCGACCAATCTGATACATTTCCGCCAGGGCTTGATGTCATTGTAGTTTGTAATCTAAGTGTTTTCCTTTTCTTCTTGTGTAGGTTTCAGATTGCAAGTCATACAAGAAGTTGTCTGTGATTCTCCACTTAAGGTGGTACAATTTCTTTATTCCTTTTATAAACGTTCTGAGAGGACAAACATTATCCCTAATGCAAGGGCAAAGGAGTACTGTTGATTCCTTAGCCAAGACAATTGGCTTAAGTAACGGCTCAACCTCAAGAAACACTGGTGGCACCCAATCTCATTTTCTTAATACGAGCGAGGGGAACCTCAGGATTGGGAGCTCCTCAACTAGTACTGGTCCTGCTTGTGAGTGGAATTATGAAGTGACAGACAATCCTCTTTCTTCGGGAAGAATTAACATTCAGCTCAGCAGCACTCAGACAGTAGATGTGCAGAATTCTGGTTCGCAAAACATTCAATTGGACTTGAACCTAAATTGTGGATATACAGATGAAAATGCTTCAGGTGGTGAAGCCACCCAAGAACCAGGTGGATCCGAAACCGGACTAATTCTTTCTACGGGTTCACCTAGTAATCCTTGCGGAGCTGGCTGTGAAGATGGTAGATCTGGTTGTTCATCTGATGGTCTGCGTTTATCCTGCAAAAGGAAAACTGTTGATGGAGGAGTTACTGGGCAGTTGTCACTAGATGCAAGTCCAAATGTCGTTCAGCATACTGGAAACAGAGTACCACATTTTGGTGCTTCTCGTTCTGCTGCTGCTAGTAGTAGCTCCAGCATATCTATCCCAACAGATAATCCAGAGCAGATAAATGCACAATTAAGCATTGGCATGATGGGCTCATCTTCTCATAACCCGCTTGCTATAAATTTTACAGAAGTTACAGAGAGTTCTAACAGAAATTCCCGCTTGCGAACTAATTCTTCTCTTCAACAAGATTTGGCCCCGTCCAATATTGCACTGGCAGGGAACACAAGCCGTTCCAACATTTCACTACCCTTTGAAGAACAGGAACCTGCTCCCTTTATTCCATATAGTCATACTCGTGAGGTTAGGCCTCCATTTGGGAGTACAAGCTCTGTAATTCAATCACATGCGATGCATATCCCTGGTGTTCAGCAGCAGACGCTGCATTTCCCATGGCATGAAGCTTCTGGTTCAAGGGTTTTCAGTGATGAAGAATTTATCTTTGGTTTACAAGAATTACATTCACCTACTGTCGACCAAAACCCACTATTTTTCCCTGGATTGGCTCCGGATCCATCACATACGATTCTGGCAAATGCAAGTATAACCATTCCTGTGAATCCTCCGCCTTTTGTTCATTTAGGTTCGAGCTTGTCATATCAACCTTTTGCACCGACTTGGGTGCCAAGTTATAATCCTCCTGCCCATTATCCGGGACAGTTACTAGAAGTCCCTAGGCCGTTATCTACAGTCTTAAACTTTGGTGCCCATGGTATACAGATTCCTACACTTCCGCTGTTTGGTCCGACTGCTCAGGTGCAAGAAATTAGCCAACAGGGGCATCTTCAAACTCGCTCAAGGCCAATATTAAGTGCTGACAGACCCGAAATCTCTTTTGCACCTCCAGCTCTGACTGAGGAGCGAAACAGACTGCTACTGGAGGTTTGACCTTATCTATGACTTTGGGTTACTTTATTGTTGTTTATGTTTTTCAGTTTCTAAGGAGATGCTACCCTGGATGCTGCGTTATTCCTTAAAATGAATTTACTCCAGTTCTTATTACAGTGTCGGGGTAACATTTTCATGATGTTTACGTGTTATGATTATAGTATACTTTTCAGGTTTTAGGTATCATAATCATTCTCTAAATAATGTTCCACATTAATAATTTTACAATTTTCTCAAAATCAAACATGAAGAAAGATTTATTTGTTATCAGCTATGTTATCTCTTCTTTCTGTAGTTATGCCGTATATACTTTATAATAAATGGAAAGATTTTGAACTTTTTTGTTTTTCTTTCGACTCATCTAAAAGATGTGGAAACAAAAAAGTTTTGGTTTTGTTTAGAAATTTTAGTCCTTTTTACCCCCATCATATGAAAGCTGATTGATACTTAAAGGTGATTAATTGGTTGCAAATAATGTTGCTTTCTGGCACTACAAAAGTCTAAAAACCAGGGATTATGTGAGAAAGAACTTGAAAATTCAACACCAGAAGGAATGAGCAAGCAATCAAAATGTAGGTGATTAGGTGATAGATTGGGGTTGTTAGAGAACAGTTGTACACAAGACACTAGTTTGATTTATTCTTGAGCTATATTCCAATTGGCAAGCTGAGAAATGAAACTTTTGGACTGTGTTGACATTGTGATTATTTACTTTATGCCTTCAAAGTAACATTATAAGCAGAATTAATTTTATTTATTTGTTTGTTATTATTATTTTTTCCCTAAACTTATGGTTTTCCCTAAACTTATGGGAAGTTCCAGCCAGTATTTTGCATTCTGTAGCAAAGTGGTCTTAAAAGTGGCTTTGAATAACTTACACAGTCTTGGCTACGCAAGAAAGAAGGAACCAGTCAAGGAGATAGTTGCTCATACTTGGTTTTCCTTTTCCATTCCGCTTGGCCTTTATAATTATACATATAGATTTTCGTAAAATTGACGATAAATTACGCTTTGTGGGGACTGGACAGTTAAAATCATTTCCGTAAGATGAATTTTTTGACCTGGTGTGGTTAAAGTAGATGAATGTATGTATGAAAGAAAACTTAAGACACTGATATGTAGAGAATCTAGGCTTAGTCCCAATAACAGGTAAACAACGAAATTAAATTTTTTTTTGACTTATGGTATATTATTCCCCACCAGTATTTAGGATACATGACGGTTATCTCTGGTTCATCCACCATTTACGTTTCTCTTACACTTGCTGTTTCTTCTAGTGTGATTGTTTAACTGTGACACTTAGGTGGTCTCTTGACTTTACTATTTCGTTAGTAGTTTATATTTGATAATTGTCTACTCTCAAACAACGCCATTTCTTTTCTTTGTAACAGATACACAATGCAATTGGACAACTTCGCAGGGATGTCTCTATAAACCTTGAGGTCAGATATGAATTTTTTTTTTTTTTTTTTAATCTTGCGACGTAGTTGTATATTAAACTGTTTTGTGCATTCTCTTAGTTATTTGCTTCACTAGCATGATAGTATCCCCTGTGGGAGGTTATCTCAAATAACCTTTCATGTACGTAATCCTAAGTGTACATCCATATCTGTGGTAAGGTGCATCTCTTAGAATGTATATTAGCATCATGCTGGATTAGGTGATGTTAGATTAGTGGGGTTTCCCTCTCTATGTTATTGGTGTCACTGTCATCCATAGGATCACAGATATATTTCTTCGTCCTTTCTTATGTTCTTTGGAACTTTTGTGAGACGAGAACCCACCAAATTGTTGAAAATATAAAGACCAAAATTTAGGAGCCATGTCTGATAAGAAATCAAAAGAGTGTCTCCAATCGTTTCCATGGAGAAGCAACAGAGGAAGAGTTTATATGAAGGATTAATTGTGTTGCCCTGGTGGCATTTGGAGTCATATCAGTTGTAGTAAGGGATATCACACCAATTAGATTTGTATCAAGTTTGGAACATTACAATGCTTGAAGTGAATAAACAGGGGAGCCTTTTGGTTTCTAAACTACATTCTCAACCATCAGTTTAGATATGTGGTGTTTGCACGGCATTACAACCTGAACCCCAGGGGCTCACAGTAATTTAGATAATCTAAGAAATAACTCAACAGAGCATTTTCCGAGTATAAAACTATTTAATAATGATAGACCAGCAACAATTATATAGTTTACATAGTAGTGCGCAATGTTAACAAGTAACAGCCTTCCTGTATTTCTTGTTGGCGTGTGAAAATATGGTTTGTTATTCCACTGAGATCTGAATTTTTTGCTCTCTTGTGATGATATACTAGGAATTTTCTGTTAATCTCAATCAAATGTTACTTTTGGGCCTAGCTGAGATAAATGATTTGCATCGGGAGATGCGCCTTGAGATTGATGATATGTCGTATGAGGTATGTTCTTTTCTTCCCCTCAGCCTCTCAGTTTCCTGTCTATTCTGATAAAAATTTCACTGATACATACAATTTGGATTATTAGGAATTACTCGCATTGGAAGACCAAATTGGTAATGTCAACACTGGTTTGGATGAAGACACCATAGACGAGCTCCTTAAGCAGAAGAGGTATCCATCCAACAACAATGAAAGCTCTTCAGAGGTTCAAGCATGCTGTATTTGTCAGGTAACTGCCACATGTGTCTTTGTTTAAGCAATTTATTATAGCCAAACATCTACTGCAACTAATGATTTGCCTTGGGGTGCAGGAGGAATTCAATGTCGGAGAGGTTCTTGGAGCGCTGGATTGTGGACATGACTACCATGCTGCATGCATTAAGCTGTGGCTGAAGGAAAAGAACTCTTGTCCCATTTGCAAGGCGAAGGCATTGGAGATAATCTAATCCATGGCTCATGCCTGGATTTTAGTTATTGCTGTTGGTTTAAACTCTAGAAACTTTTCAGACTATTTAGTTTCGCTCTAGGTGTAAGTTAAGTTTACTGTCTTAATCTCGTTTAGTATCACATGGCAGCACTTGAGGAGTCTGGAAGTGGCTCTGCAAAAGAGCCACCAAATCCTGGTTTTGCTTGTTATGAAGCCAACATAGTCAGGCATGTATGCGGTCTTCCTCTTTTAAGAGGAGGATTAAGTAATGAATTGCAAGCAGGATTATGGTTGGCGTGGCTTATAAAGATGGAACCAGGATTTTTCAGCTCACCAGGTTGCAGATTCATGTAATGCTAAACGTATTGGGTTGGGTATAGTTGAACTAAGTACTGTAGACTTCCCAGTTTATTTATGGTAGCGTATCAGACTTGGTTTAGTTTATTTGAGTTGGTTTTCTTCTTCATTGATTGTGGATGCATGATTCTGTTCAGAAAGATTATTTATTTTCATCTATCCTGAATATTGGACCTGATCTAGGGAAGCCACGGATACTGTGTGGCATCCTAGTTGGTCGAGATGATCAAGGTCAAGGTGCCGATATAACGCACTCAGAGGAATGGGTGCACGTGTATCCATGATATGCTGGGAAGCACCTCACCTGGAGGTATGTTTTCTGAAACTATCTCCCTGGATGTGGAAACCCCTGTATGGGGAATAGGATTCAATAGGTTGGATTTGACGACTTCATCAATTGTGGGTTTTGTGTTGTTTTGCAAATACTATCATTGTAAGCATTAGGGCTTGTCTCTCACCTCACCTGCCCCATCTCTAGTCTCCCCTTCGTCTAACCATTATGTATGCCTCATCACCATTGCCCCTCATACCAATGAATCATCGGGTCACATGAAGTCGTTGAGCCCTTGACTCTTTCCTTTCATCTTCAGAAATAACAGCTATCTCCATCAGTTCCTGCTCCATAGGAGGGCTGAATATAGTTGTTCCCAGATTACTTACCTGCTCCAGCCACTAACCAATCAGCAACCCTATTACTTTGCCTGAAAATATGAATGACGGAGAACACTTCAAAGGCACAACTCAGAGTTACTGATATCACACACTATATTCATTTGTTTCCACGGGACCTGCCGCACCTTCCTGACTAACTTCTCCACTTGTTTGTTGTCCACCACAGCCTCGATCTTTTTGTATACCCATCTAAAGCAACATCTGCATTCCAGTTTTCAGAGCTGGAATTAGAATATCATCTGTAGGAGTGGTTCCTGTGAACATACAAATTACATTTCCTTGATAATCTCTTGCAAGACCCCTATTACCACCTTCATCTGTTCTGGCAGATCCATCTGTACTGAGTTTAATGATTTCAGGAGGATGATCCCACCAACAGAATGTACCTTCATCTGTTTTGGGCTGCATTTTGTCGACTCTTTGCATTGCCTTTCATTCCAATGTGCCATTAGCATCCTCATTATCAGTTTCTCTAAAATAACTACACCGGTATTTGGCACTATCCTTGGATGTGAACTTCATAGCATCACCACTCCAACACCTGGTTGATTATGAAATAACGACGATGTTGTCTTGTACTTGTTTTTCTTCCACATTATGAACATCCCTATTCTTGCCCAGTATTCCATTTAGAAAACTTGGATTTCAATGTTATGGCACCTTGGAAAGCAAAGAATTAGAAGCCTCTGCTACCCAGAATCTTCAATAAACTAATGAGACATCATCCCTCTTCTTCTCGCTCTGTAATTGGTTTTAGTCCTTGGAAACATAAGAAATCTAAGGTTAGATGTCAATCCATATAGGTCCTTTATATATATATAACAAAACACTCCAGGCGGGTGTTAGGCAGACCCCGACGAAACTAGGGGGGATGTGATGAGTCTTACCCCTAAAACTGAGTGCATCTATAAAACAACTAAAATGCACGTGAAAGGGAACATATTTATAAACTATATGCCCCTATTACAAAGGAAAAATAAAGGAGAATTTGCATCATAATGTGCATAAAATGAAGGACAACCCAACTAGATTTGCTCCCCAGGGTACTTGCAAAAATAATGTGCATGACTCCATTAAAAACACAAAAAAAAATCCCATGTCTTGAAGACTTGGGAGCTAATTCTTCATTCTGACTCAAAAATCCCCTAATCAGTGAATGAGTCTCATCAAAAGAGCTAAAATTGCGAGAAGAGATTCCCATGGCAACACTATTCCCTTCCCTATAGATAAGTTGAATACTTAGCCAAGAGCTCACTTCCTCGATTTTTCTCCACCGAGGTACTAAGTGAGAAGGCAGATTGAACTCTTTATAGAACCATTTCCAAACTAGGAGAGAGTTCGTTTAAACTTGGATGTTGAAGAATCCATTTTCTTTGCATAGCAACAAACCCGCTAATAGTGCTCTAGTTTCAGTATTGTTATCCGTTCCTGCACCAAAGAAAGAATGAAATTCCAACAATAAATCGCCATTGCAATTTCTAATCACACCACCTCCAGCTGATCAATATTTAGTGCAACCATATTTGACAAAGGTTTACTCCATTCAACAATAATCGGTAGCATCCTATGGATGATCTTATCATCTATCCTTAAATTGGTCAAACTGAATTTGTGTGTGCCTGGATTCAGGGGTTGAAAATTATGTTTTGCTCTTGAAGCCATATCTCCTCACTTTAAGAATAGTCATTGAAGCATCATGAAAATTTCCCTCATACTTCCTTTGATTTCTTTCCAAGCCATATCTCCCACAATATCATCAAGGGAATTATATTGAGAATCATACCAATTTGTGAAATTCAGGAGGCAACTCTAGTCCATCTTTTCAACACAACCTTAACTGATAAGCAATTACCTATTGTCACGGGCTTTCTTTTCACAAGTACTTCCCGTGCGGCACTAGGAAATTTTGCCCCGACCTATCAAAGAAAGCTAGTCAGCCTTGCCCACAAAAGACTTACTTAGACTTTGGAAAACTAAGCAAGCTAAGAACACACGAGAGAGCTTAAGATAACTAGAACTTGTATTGCTTGAATTCTCTGAGGTGCTTACAACAAATGAGGCCTTAGCCTATTTATACAACTTCACCTCCTCAATGGACGGTGGTGATCAATTTGATCTAACGGTCTACAATGAACTTTTACACACTTCCTTAGAAATATCTAAGGACTAGAATTTTATGGAACTCTATGGAATTTTATGAGAGGTTCTAGAAAACTCTCTCTAGAACAATGTGGAATACTCTACATTATTTACACTTGCCAACCTCACTTGGCTAGGCAAGAAGATAGTTGTGACATTCTCCCCCACCTAATCAGGCGACGTCCTCGTTGCCTTCAAATCCTCGTACGCTTTGATTTGCTCCTTGAATTGCCACAAATGTTGGATTGGCTCCCAGCTAGCTTCACTTTCTGGCAATCTTTTCCACTTGACGAGTAGCTCATGTGTGGGAGGTTGGTTGGAATGACGCACCACACGATCTGACAAGATAGTCTCTGGTTCCTTGTCTTGTTGGATCCTCATGCCCATTGGTGCTCTTTGTGAAACTCCTCTGTTTGGATCATCCTGATCTTCCTTATATGGTTTCAGTAGGCTCACATGAAAGACTGGATGAAACTTGATCCTCGGCAGCAACTTGACCTTGTAGGCTTGCCTTCCCACTTTCTTGACTATGGGGAAAGGACCATCATATCTCCTGATAAGGCCATGATGCAGTCCAGAAAGTCTGGCATGAGCATGCATCTTGACAAGCACAAGGTCTCCAACCTGGAACTCTCGAGGTCGTCTCTTCTTGTCGGCCCACTTCTTCATCCTCTTGGATGCCTTTTCTAGGTAAGCTCGAGCCTCATCAGCTTGATCATTCCATCCTTTGGCAAACTTATAGGCTGATGGACTCACTCCAGTGTAGACAGTGGCAATAGAGCTCGGGTCATAGGTTGTTGTCCCATGACAATCTCAAATGGACTACGACCCGTCACTTTACTTTTCTGCAAGTTGAAAGAGAATTGGGCAACATCTAGCAACTTAGCCCAATCTCGCTGGTTGGCACTCACATAGTGCCTAAGATATAACTCCAGCAAGGCATTCATCCTTTCCGTTTGAACATCCGTTTGAGGATGAAAGCTAGTAGAGAAATTAAGGTCGGTACCCAACAACTTGAACAACTCAGTCCAAAATTTCCTCGTGAACCGAGTATCCCGATCACTGATGATAGATTTGGGCACACCCCAATACTTCACCACGTGTTTGAGGAATAAATGTGAAGCTTGCTCGGCTGTGCACTCCTTGGGTGTGGGAATGAAGGTGGCATACTTTGAAAATCTGTCCACGACCACAAGTATCCAATTGCAACATTCCGATGCGGGCAACCCAACTATGAAGTCTAAGGAAACACTCTCCCAAGGTCTTTTTGGGATGGGGAGGGGTTCAAGTAAGCTAGCAGGTGGCTGTTGCTCCACTTTGTCTTGTTGGCATACAAGACAAGTCTTCACATATGCTTCGATATCATCCCTCATATGTGGCCAATAATAAAAATCTTCCACAAGGGCAAGAGTCTGATGTATACCTGGATGTCCCGCCCACTTGCTATCATGGCATTCTTTCAAGACTTCCTTCCTTAGGTTGTCATGAGGTGGAACATAGATTCGCCTTCCCTTAGAGTATATCAAGCCGTTCTTCACCCAAAATCGTCTTGTCTTCCCATCTTTGACAAGAGCTATGATGGTTTGAGTCATGGAATCATGTGTCAATCCTTCCTTTATGCGTCCCTTTAAGTTGCTTTGAGGTTGACTTATGTCAGCAAGTTCTCCTTTTCTACTCAAAGCATCTGCAACAAGATTAGCTTTGTCAGGCTTGTACTCCAAAGTGTAATCAAACTCTGCCAAGAAATCTTGCCACCTAGCTTGTTTTGGTGTGAGCTTCTTCTGTGTCTGGAAGTAGCTAGTGGCAACATTGTCGGTCTTGACCACAAATTTGCTCCCAAGCAAGTAATGTCGCCATGTTCGCAGGCAATGCACAACCGCAGACATTTCTTTCTCTTGTACTGTGTATCGCCTCTCAGTATCGTTGAGCTCCCTACTTTCAAAGGCAATAGGATGCCCTTCTTGCATTAGTACCCCACCAATAGCAAAGTCGAAAGCATCCGTATGTACCTCAAAAGACATAGAATGGTTGGGAAGTGCCAACACCGGTTCTTCCACAATTGCCTTCTTCAATCCTTCGAAAGCTTGTTGGCATTTTAAACTCCAATCCCAACTTCGTCCCTTCTTGAGCAAGTCCGTCAATGGAGCGGCTATGGAAGAATAGTCTTTGATGAACCTTCTATAATAGTTCACCAAGCCAAGGAAAGATCTTAACTCGGTGACTTTGGTCGGTGGTTCCCATTCTTGGATGGCTTGTACCTTAGACTTGTTTATTCGAAGCTTGCCCTTGCCAATGGTATGAACCAAGAATGTCACATCCTCTTGGGCAAATGAGCACTTCTCCTTTTTGACATAGAGCTCGTTCTCCTTCAAGGTTTGGAACACTTGCCTCAAGTGATCCACATGTTCCTCCAATGTCTTACTATAAATCACAATGTCATCAAGGTACACAACTACGAACCGATCAAGGTAAGGAGCTAGTACCTTATTCATTAGAGTGCAAAATGTGGCTGGCGAATTAGTTAAACCAAATGGCATGACTAAGAACTCGTAAGACCCGTACCTTGTAACACATGTCTTCTTTGGTTCATCTCCTTCGGCTATGCAGACTTGATAATATCCCGAGCGCAAGTCAAGCTTGGTAAAGTACCTTGCATCACCAAGTTGATCAAAGAGATCCACAATAAGTGGAATCGGGTACTTGTTCTTGATAGTGACCTTGTTGAGTGCCCGATAGTCACTACAAAGCCGTAGGGATCCATCATGTTTCTTTTGAAATAAGACCGGCGCACCATATGGAGCTTTGGAGGGTCGGATATAACCAGCATCTAGTAAATCCACCTCTCTCCTTGGTGGAAGCTTCTTAGGCAACTCGGCAGGCATAACATCCTTATACTCCTTGAGAACATCTTGGACGGCCTTAGGTACATTCACCTCTCCATCCATGGGACCTTCGTCTTTCTTGAGGGTAGCCAAGTAAGTAGGTTCATTCCTCTTTACTCCTTTAGAAAGTTGGAGAGCGGACACCATTCTCTCCTTACTCATCTCCCGTACCACGGGCACAACACAAGGTTGTCCCTTCTCCATGATGCACATGGTGTTGGCATATGGGACCAGGAACGCTTTCACCATGTCCAAGAAATCTATACCCAGATAGAACTTGTGATCATCAATTGGAGCAATAGTTATGTCGACTTTACCTCACCATTGTCCAAGCCGAATATCGGTGCCACGAGCTATTCCTTCAATTGGGAGACTTTTAGCATTGACTCCCTTGATATATCCTTCCTCCTTCGTATATGATAAGCCAATTTCTTCAGCAAGGTCTTTGGCCATGTAGATTGTGTTGGCTCCGGTATCCACCATAGCTTTCAAAGTCTTGTCCCCGATCTCGGTCTCCACGTACATCCTTCCACGTGGTTGTTCTTCGACCTTAGCTTGAATGACACTTAGGAGATTCATTGAGGCGATCCTCCTTTGCTTCTTCCTCCATGACAAGCGCGTCAAGTTTCTCCCGGTTGGGACACTCAAATGCCCGATGGGGTCCACTACATAAGAAGCAAGATATCTTCTTGGGTGATCCATTTCTTTTCTCTTTCCCCTTGTCTTTGGAGTACTTGTGTTTCTTGGAGGACTTCTCTTTGTCTCCCCCACCTTTGCCATCATTACTCGGCCTTTTCCCTTACCCATTGGATGAGTCCTTTCTCTTGAACTCAATCAAGGATTCGGCTGCAGCCATAGCCGTTGCAAGGTCTTGCACACCTCGCCTCTTCAATTCCAACTTGGCCCAACCCGTTAGGCCATCAAGGAAGCTAAACAAAGCATCCTTTTCTCCCATGTCAGGAATCTCCAAGAGCAACTCCGAGAACTCCTTCACATACTCCCTTATGTGGCCTTCTTTATGTTGAAGGCGACGAAGCTTGGCCCTAGCTTCGTTTTCGGCATCCTCCGGGTAGAATTGTCTCTTGAGTTCCTTCGTGAATTCTTCCCAAGTGTCGATGGTGCATAATCCTTTCTTGACATCATCGAACCTTCTGCGCCACCAAACTGTAGCAACATCATTTAAATATAAGGAAACACTACGTACCTTTGATGCTTCATCTATTATGCCAACCGCATCAAAGTAGCGCTCCATGTTCCACAAGAAGTTGTCGATCTCCCTTGCACTCCTTGCCCCACCATAGGCCTTAGGTTTGGGAGCTTCGACTCTGTGGGTGATTGTCCCTGGTGTAGTCTCACCATTGGCTACCGCAACCATACACACACTGAGTTGAGTTTCTAACTTCTCAACTCTTTCCCTGTAAGCATACATCTCCGCATCTTTGGCAACAATTTGGGCTTCAAGGGACCCAATCTTCTTGGACACCATGTCCACTACTGCGTTCAAGGCTTCTTGCATCTCTTCCTGGAGCTCTTGGTCCTCCCCATTGGACGTTTGCCCCTCGATGCGTTGGTCCATGTCATCGACTTTCTCCCTCAAGTCGGACATGGTGGCACACAACTTAGCCAACATTTCATCCATCACAGTGATCATGTCCTTCGACTTGTCCTTGCGGACTTTCCCACCTTTGTCGTTGTTGCCAATTGTTGGGTTGTTGACCTCTGACGACATTCTCTTGTGTAGAATGATTTCACCAACCTTGTCAAACTTTGCTCTGATACCAACTGTCACGGGCTTTCTTTTCACAAGTACTTCCCGTGCGGCACTAGCAAATTTTGCCCCGACTTATCAAAGAAAGCTAGTCAGCCTTGCCCACAAAATACTTACTTAGACTTTGGAAAACTAAGCAAGCTAAGAACACACAAGAGAGCTTAAGAGAACTAGAACTTGTATTGCTTGAATTCTCTGATGTGCTTACAACAAATTAGGCCTTAGCCTATTTATACAACTCCACCTTCTCAATGGACGGTGGTGATCAATTTGATCTAACGGTCTACAATGAACTTCTACACATTTCCTTAGAAATATCTAAGGACTAGAATTCTATGGAACTCTATGAAATTTTATGAGAGGTTCTAGAGAACTCTCTCTAGAACAATGTGAAATACTCTACATTATTTACACTTGCCAACTTCACTTGGCTAAACAAGAAGATAGTTGTGACACTATGTATACGTTACAGCAAGCTTGAGAAAAATAATTTCAAATTGTTGTAGGTAACTCACTCTGGAAGAAAGAATGTTTTCCAATTCTCTATGTCATGTGAGGTGCAACACCGACATTTAGATGCAAGCGTGTATCTGCAGTGTTGCGTTGCTATGTCAACAGCAACAACCCCATTTAATAGTTTCCATATAAAAATCGACATCTTTGAAGGAATGAACTTTATTCAAATCAGTTTATTATAAAAATCAGGTTGATTATGAGCATGTAGTACCTCGTGGACTAATTTTATACACAATACTCCGCTACTATCATGTTTCCAAATTCTTTCATCCTACTTACTAGACACCAAAGGGCCCTTAAGGTCCAAAGCCACTCAATTGATGCTTTACATCAGTAGGAATTGAGATATAATTGAAGTCAGGATTTGCATCCACACTTGGTGAGTCATGCTTGAATTCATTTGGAACTTCCATTATATCCCTGATTGGCCCTAAGCCACTCCAATTTTCATACCAAAAATTCAATTTGATCAATTATGAACCACAAATTCAATTTGATCAAATAATTCTTTCCATATTTCAAAGCATCTCCTTGCAGTGTTTGAGGGCTTAAAGGATCACCTTTTTTTCATGTACTGCGTCTTCATGTATTCAGTCCAAAGGGAGTCGCTGGACACCACTCTCCATAGTACCTTAACCCGAAATGCTTGAAGAACATTGTGTAAGCTTCAAATGCCGAAGCCACATTCTTTAATTGGCAAGCCATTTCCTTTTCTTCTTTTTTTCTTACCCTCGGATTCGCCCCAAAAGAATTTTGTAAACAACTTTTCAATTTCTTCTGTCACCGGCCTTGTCGGGCACAGAGCAACAGGAGATGATGTGAATGGGGATGGTAGATAATACATGTTTGATCAAAACAAGTTTACCGCCTTGAGAAAGTAATCTTCCTTTCCAACTTTCAATTTTCTTTCTAATCTTCTTAACAAGCTCTTCATGATAGACAATTTGGAGTGTCCTTCATAGATTGGTGCACTCAGGTATGTGAAAGAAGGAGCCAATTTGTGTTGAAAACCTATTATCCCAGCATATTCAGTTTCTTCGAGGCTATAGTCTAGTGTAGTGTGCAAACCAATAGATCATTCAACTCTTTGAGGTTTGTTACTGCAATTTGTTTTCTGTGACTATTACTGACCATGATAGAAACAAATCGTTTTTGTGATTGGAATTAATTGTGAGTAGAAGATTGTTCTTTATCATATTGGTTTAGAACTAGATTTACTAGAGATGTATTCATAAATACCTCTAAAAAGGAACGATCTTTCATTGATCTCAATCTCATAGGTAATACATTTGTATATATACAATGGTTGTAGAGTTTGTTACAACTACTTGATAACTACATATCTGATTTTGTATACTACAACTCATAATAATCTACAATTCATAGTTCACAACAACTAGAATTCAATTTCGATATGGTCTCCTAACACCCTCCCGCAAGTTGAACAGGTTGAGCAACCACGGAAAGCTTCGATCGCAAATGAGTGAATCGTAGGGAGGTAAGCCCCTTGGTAAAGATGTCAGCAACTTGGTCAACACTATTGAGAAACAACACACGAAGTTGACCTCGAAGAACTCGTTCACGAACAAAATGATAGTCCACATCAATATGGCGAGTGCGTGCATGAAACACGGGATTTGAAGCGAGATAAATGGCAGAGATGTTGTCACAGAATAAAATGGGGGGGCGCCAAGCTAGCAAACCCAAATCTTTGAGAATATATTGAATCCATGCGAGCTTCGCAGTTGTGGTGGCCAATGCTCAATATTCAGATTCAGTGCTTGAGCGAGAGACAGTGGGTTGTTTCTTTGAGGTCCAAGATATTAAATTTGTCCCCAGGAAAATACAAGAACCAGACGTTGAACGTCTATCATCAAGAAATCCTGCCCAGTCAGCATCACTGTATGCTCTAAGAGTAAAGTTCAGAGATGGGCGAATTTGAACACCAAAAGCTAGGGATCCTTTCAAGTATCGAAGAATACGTTTTACAAATGAAAGATGCACATTTGTTGGTTGGTGCATATATTGACATGCTTGATTAACGGCATAAGAGATGTCTGGCCGTGTCATCGTAGCATATTGAAGAGCACCAACAATACTCCGATAAAATGAGGGATCCATAAGGGGATCACCGTCATTAATTGACAGTTTCGAACCTGGAGGAACATGACTACTCATGGGCTTGGCATCAAGCATATTGGCACGTTTTAAAATATCTAGAATATAACGAGTTTGTGGAGTAACAAAGTGCCATTAGTTCGAGTCACTTCGATTCCAAGAAAAAAATGTAAGTCGCCAAGGTCCTTCATTGCAAATTGAAATTGAAGCGAATGAACCATCGAGTTAATCAATGAAGAGGAAGATCCGATTAAAATAATGTCATCAACATATAATAATAATAATAATAATAATAATAATAATAATAATAATAATAATACCAAGATCTCGCAAGCATCACGATGAACGAACATGGAGGAGTCAGACCGACTACACACAAAACCCAATCCAATAAGAAAAGAATTGAATCTTGTAAACCAAGCTCTAGGGGCTTGCTTGAGACCATAAATAGCTCAGTTTAATTTGCAAACAAAGTTTGGTCGTGAGGGATCCTTGAAGCCTGGTGGTTGTCGCATATATACATCTTTGTCAAGAAACCCATGTAAAAATGCGTTTTTGACATCTAATTGTCGAATTTGCCATGATAAACTATGAGCAAAATGGACAACACAACCCGAATGGTGCATGGTTTCACAACTGGGGTAAACGTTTCATCAAAATCGACTCCGTATGATTGAGAACACCCTTGAGCCACCAACTACTTTAGAAGCACGTGGAGGCGATATTAGAGTCCATGTATTATTCAACATCAAAGCCTTGTACTCATCCATCATAGCATCCATCCAATCAGGATGAGTAGATGCCTCCTTAAATGAATAAGGTTCAATCTGAGCCAATTGAGCTTGAAAACATTTGGGCAGTGGATGCTTGACACCTAGATAGACTTTGGGTTTCAGCTAGCCAGTCTTTGATCGTGTAATCATATGATGGGTGGGTTGAGGTGATGTTGGAGGTTCATCAGATGATGGTAAATTGGAGGTTGGTTGTTGAATATGATCATTAGGAGAAGAATTTGGGATTGAGGATGTTTATGATATAGGAAAGGATGGATCACCCGAGAGATGTGGCACCACCACTACATCTCCAAATTGGGTTGTGTCAGTAATGTGGTGGGAGTTTGGAGCTGATGTATTAATTGATAAGGATGGCATATGTGCTAGATTAGAAGGCTTGGTTGGTAAAGAAAACACAGGAGGTGAACTAATAGATCCATATGAAGAGATGATATCATCTCGATTGCGTACTCCCGCTAATGGAAATTTTTGTTCATCAAAAATAATGTGGCGAGATGTATACACACGCCCAGTTTTGTAATCAAGACATAAGTAGCCTTTATAATTTGGTGGATAATAAATAAAAATACACTCCAATGTACGTGAATCCAACTTGTCTTTTGCATAAGCACCCAAAAATGATAACAAGCACAACCAAATACTCGCAAGGCACTATAGTCCGGACCTCTGGAAAATAAAACTTGATAAGGCGATCTTTTGTTAAGTGTTATGGATGGAAGACAATTGATCAAGAAAGTAGCACTGCACTCCGAAATGCATCAAACCAAAATGGTTTAGAAAGCCCTACTTGAAACATAAGTGTTAATCCTGTTTCCTTGATATGACGAATCTTTCTCTCAACTCTTCCATTTTTTTGTTGAGTATAAGGACACGAAATACGTTGAAATATTCCATGAGTGCGCAAAAATGAAGAGAATGGACCACCTGTAAATTCTGTCCCACCATCACACTGAAAGCTTTTGATTTTAAAACCAAACAAGTTTTCCACCAATGACTTGAAATTAATAAAACAAACAAGTGCCTCACACTTTCGAACTAAAGGAAATATCCAACTAAATCTTGAATAATCATCAACTAGCAATAGATAATATTGATAACCACTTCTACTAATAATAGGAGATGGACCCCATAAATCAACATGAATCAGTTAAAGAGGGGATGAAGAAAAAGAACTTGAATCAACAAACGGAAGCCTATGAGCTTTCCCAGCAAGACAATCTGAACATAATTTATTAAAACTCCTATTGCTTGAATATTTCAGGACTTTATTCTTTTGCAAAAATGATAAAATCTTGGGATTAGGATGCCCCAATCTTCGGTGCCAATTCTCCATTGAAGTGTGTTCACCATAGCAAGCCCTTGCCAATAAACATGAAACAGAATGTGGAGAAATGGGGAAAAGGCCACCATTACTCGGTCCGCTTAGAAGCACCTTCTTTGTCATTAAATCCTTAATAAGAAAACCAGAAGGTGTGAATTCAATAATACATTTGTTGTCCTAAACAAACTTTTCCACTGATATAAGATTTTTAGCAATGGCAGGCACATGAAGGACATTCCATAAATGAAATTGTGAAGATGGAGTAGAAATAGAAATGTTACCAGAGTCATGAACCGGAAGTCCAATGACATTTCCAATAATATTTTGATCAGCCCCACGATAACCAGATTTATTTGACATATGAGAAGCATCTGCAGTAAGATGGTATGTGGCTCCCGTGTCAAGATACCAGTTTGGATCCGAAAGAGACATATTTGCAAATGATTGAGGAATATTATCAGTTTGGTAATCAGGATCATAACGGTTAAAGCACTTTCCTGCCTTGTTTCTCACATATTTGGCAAACAACATAGTTAGATCGATCATGATGAGAAAAGAAATTGTCATTATAATATCCTCGACCCCGTCCACGTTCTTGAATGTTACGACCTGTACCCCGATGAGTTGAACGACTAGTGCCTCGATAGTTCGGACGGCCTATGCCCCGAGCATCACCTTTCTTTGTATAGAAAGCAACAGGATCATTGGGTTGTTTCTTCTTTAGCGACTCCAGTGAACTATCTTGACTGATTAACATTTCAGTCAAATAATAGAAATCGGGAAATCAACCAAAACGAGTTGTCATCGAGGTGACGAAACTCTCATACTCAGCAGGGAGGCCATTAAGAGTATACAAAACTAGATCATTGTCCTTGATTGGCTCACTAGTAGCAGCTAAAGCATCACTAATACTTTTAACTTTATCAAGATATTCTGCCATTGAAGTTGTTCCCTTATCAAAAGAATGGAGTTGTTGCTTTAGTAGTAAAAGCCTTGATTCAGAACGAGAAGAGTACAATCGTTCGAGAGCATCCCATGCTTCCTTTGATGTGTTAACACCAATAACTTGTGCAAGGACAGATTCTGTCAAGGTGCCATTGATCCAACTCAACACGAGTTGATTAGTACGTCGCCATAAGAGATAGGCAGGATTCATCTCAGGTAAGGAGCCATCAACAAACTTAAACAAATCTTGACTTTGCAAAGCCGGTATCATTTGTTGTTTCCACATAAGGTAATTCCCACGGTCTCAATCTAACTTATTCGTTACTAGATTGGCAAGGGTGTTAAACGAGATAACCGTAGCATTAGCATTGGTTGGAGATGATGGAGTCATAAAAACTGAAGATGAAGATGTAGGACTCATGATGGCAACCAAATACACACAAAAAAATCGAGATGAAGACTACTACATATTATGGCTCTAATACCATGAAAAGGAACAATCTTTCATTGATCTCAATCTCATAGGTAATACATTTGTATATATACAATGGTTGTAGAGTTTGTTACAACTACTTGATAACTACATATCTGATTTGGTATACTACAACTCATAATAATCTACAACTCATAGTTCACAACAACTAGAGTTCAATTTCGATATGGTCTCCTAACAACCTCAAAACATTTAGAACATAAATCAACACCACCAGTGTGGTAGATAACAAGTTTTTAAACCACTGCAGACTTTTTAACGCTACAAACTGACGCCGGGCAGAATAGCGATTATTCTACAGGCTAATAGCAACAGATAATTGACAGGGAAGAACACAAGAAGATTACCCAAAAACATAGAGAAAATAACTCTAATGTTTAATCAAATTACTCAAATCAAATGTATCTCTAAAATCAGCCCACAAGCCGGGTTTTATAGCTAAAACTCGTCAATATTGGAATTTTACCAAAAATGAAAACACCCCAATAATCTCGCTAAAACAAAATACGTAATAAAAGAAATAAACTACCAGAAATCTGGCCCAAATTGGGTTCAGAATCACTTCCTAAACAATAATTGAAATATTACTATAAAGGGAAATAAATTACTAAATTTGTGGATTTGAAAGAGGAAATGGTGGATTTTGGCCTCGAAAAGATGTGCAACGAGTGTAACTAGTTGACCATGACGTGTGCGTTGAAAAAATATTTCCGAATTGGGGTCGTTTGCGCGATTCTGATACTCATAGCCAAAGTTATGGCCAAAATACTAAAACGCACCCTAAATTGCCAAATTTGAAATAAAATTATGATTTCCTGTCATTCTTGCGCTGATCTGCCAATTCGAGATATATTAGTGCTAATAACGTGCTATCTGACAACTCAACATCATCTGACTCAGATCCTCCTGCTGCATCAGTTGCCCCGGGTTGGAAAGAACTCGTCATCGAGTTCACAATAGCATCATCGGGATCTGCAAAACAATGACTCAGGTGTTTGACATTAAAGACATCAGAAGTCCGCAAATGATTGGGGAGGCACAGTCTGTAGGCATTATCATTGATCTTCTGCAAGATCTCACAGGGTCCAATCTTTCGCTAATTAAGCTTATTATACTCTCCAACAGGAAAACGATCACGGTTAATACCGCCCAAACAAAATCACCAACATCAAAAAGTACCTGACGACGGTGACGGTCGGTTTGAACTTTGTACTTGAAATTACTCTCGTGAATAGCCATCTTTACCTGCTCATGGATACCGCGAAGATGTTCTGCCATTGCATCTGCCTTGGGGTTCAAACGACCCACACGTGGAATAGGGGCTAAGTTGAGCACCCCGGATGGATTCTGGCCATAGACAATCTCAAATGGGCTCATTCCAGTGGTTTTGTTCTTCGACCTGTTATAGGCAAATTCTGCCTAAGGTAACGCCAAATCCCACTGTTTTGGTTTAGTGTCTGCCAAACTCCTCAAAAGGTTCCCCAAACTGCGATTTACCACCTCGGTCTGTCCATCCGTCTTGGGGTGGTAGGCGCTGCTAAAATTCAAGTTCGTCCCCAGTTTCGCCCATAAACTCCGCCAAAAATGACTCATGAACTTGGTGTCACGATCTGAAGTAATGGATCGGGGGAACACCATGTAAACGCACAATCTCCTTGAAATAAAGATGGGCGATCCGGGCAGCATCCATTTTTTTTCTGCAAGCTACAAAATGGGCCATCTTGAAAAACCTATCAACCACAACCAAAATAGAATCCCAGGCCCGTTGGGTACGGGGTAAGCCCAACACAAAGTCCATACTGACATAAAACCAAGGGGTCTCAAGTACAGGTAAAGGTGTGTACAGGCCCGCATTAGTGAGAACTCATTTGGATCGCTGACACACATAACAACGCTCCACATAATGAGCCACATCACTGGTCAATTTGGGTCAAAAATAGGAAGAAAAGATCAAGGCCAACGTCTTATCTCGCCCAAAGTGACCCTCATTATGAAGTTCACGAATAATCTGCTGCCTTAGTGAACAATCTGGAATGCACAATTGTAATCCACGAAACAGATAACCATTATGCAAAATAAAGTCATGTCGTTGACTATCAGTTACCTTCTGAATTATCCTTCCGAATGAAGGATCTGCAGCATACATATCAGAGAAAGCCTCAAATCCTGCAACTCTAGTGCTCATGGTGGTGAAAAGTAACGTACGATGACTCAGTGCATCTGCGACATGGTTCATACTCCCTGCTTGGTGCCTCAGGGCAAACGTGAACTCCTGCAAGTACGCCACCTACTTGGCATGTCATCGACTCAGCTTGTGTTGCCCATTGATGTACTTCAGGGCCTCATGATCAGTGACAATAATAAACTCCCTCTGTACTAGGTAGTGATGCCAATGCTTCAGGGACTGAACTATGGCATAAAACTCCAGATCATAGGTGGAATAATTATTTTATGATCCTGATAGTTTCTCACTTAAAAAAACTATTGGACGCCCTTTCTGACTGTGTCAACCCCAGATGCATCACAATTGACCTCAAACACCTATTCAAAATCAGGAAGTGCCAAAACTGTTGCTTCTGTCATCTTCTGCTTGACCAGTTGAAAATTGGTCTCCGCCTCATCGGACCACTGGAAATCACGTCCCTTGAGGCACTCTGTGATAGAAGCAATCAGCATGCTGAAGTTTCTGATGAACCGATGGTAGAAGGACGCCAATCCATGGAAACTTCTGACATCGTGTAAGGTCTTTGGTTTGGGCCACTCCAAGACCGCATCTATTTTCGACTGATCTGCATGAACACCATCAGTAGACACAACAAAACCAATAAAAGTAACAGAAGTAGTGAAGAAAGAACACTTCTTCTAATTGACGAACAGGCGCTCCGTCCTCAACTTATCAAAAACAGCACGAAGGTGATCAAAATGTGATGCCCATGTCGGACTATAAATGAGGATGTCGTCGAAGTAAACTACAACGAATTTTCTCATAAAAGGTCGTAAAACCTGATGCATAAATCTCATAAATGTACTGGGCGCATTGGACAGGCCAAAAGACATGACCATCCACTCATACAACCCATGATGCGTCTTAAACGTTGTCTTTCACTCATCTCCAGGCCTTATTCTGATATGGTGGTATCCGTTTTTAAGGTCAATTTTTGAGAAAACCTTAGATCCGGACAGCTAGTCTAACATATCATCCAGGCGAGGAATTGGAAACTTGTATTTCACTGTAATCATGTTGATTGCCCTGCTATCAACACACATACGCCAAGAGCCATCTTTTTTTTGCACTAGCAAAGCAAGTGCTGCACATGGGCTCATACTCTCACGGATGTAGCCCCTCTCCAACAACTCTACCACCAGTCGGTGCAACTCTCCAGATTCCTTAGGCCTGAGGCGATAAGCCGGCCGATTAGGCAAACTGGACCCCTAAACAAGGTCGATCTGATGTTGAATATCCCGCATAGGCGGCAGCCCAGGAGGAAGTGACCCTTCATATTTTTCTTCATATTTTCCCAATCAGCCGAAAGGAAGAAAGTGACCCTTCATATTTTTCTTCATCTTTTTCCAATCAGTGATTTTGGCCTGGCCCTGCCTGTCGCGTGATCGCTTCAATTGCTCCCACCAAGCAGATGCTCTGCCTTTGAGTTTGATGGCAACCAATTTCACTTTGATAGGATCTGAAACTTCCTTATACTCAAAGATACGCTCTACTTCATTCAACCAATCCACGAATCCTTCGACTTGTAACGTCCCAGAAAACTCGGGTATATCTACTTTAAAATCGAGATTTCCATGATGATTCTCTCGACCACGGCGCTCCCAGAATCGAGCACGATTGTGATACGGGTTTTCGAAACTGAAATCAGAATTGTGATCTTCCATCTCACGATTATCGAATTCCTGCGTCGTTAGACGCTGGGTTAGCTCTACAACTTGCCTCTGTAAATCTTCAATCATCACTTCCTGAATGCTATGATCACGATGAGGGGCTTCCTCGTTCGGAACCTGCCCACGACGACCACGACCACCGGCCCTAGATACTGATAAAATCTCACCCCCAAGAAGATAAGAAGATGTTGAAGCTCTTATACCAACTGACGCCGGGCAGAATAGCGATTATTTTGCAGGCTAATAGCAACAGATAATTGACAGGGAAGAACACAAGAAGATTACCCAAAAACACAGAGAAAATAACTCTAATGTTTAATCAAATTACTCAAATCAAAAGTATCTCTCAAATCAGCCCACAAGCCGGGCTTTATAGCTAAAACTCATCAATATTGGAATTTTACCAAAAATGGCAACACCCCAATAATCACGCTAAAACAAAATACGTAATAAAAGAAATATACTGCCAGAAATCTGGCGCAAATTGGGTTCAGAATCACTTCCTAAACAATAATTGAAATATTACTATAAAGGGAAATAAATTACTAAATTTGTGGATTCGAAAGGGGAAACGATGGATTTTGGCCTCGAAAAGATGTGCAACGAGCGTAGCTGGTTGTCCACGACGTGCGCGTTGAAAAAAACTTTTCGAATTGGGGTCGTTTGCGCGATTCTGATACTCGTAGCCAAAGTTATGGCCAAAATACTAAAACGCACCCTAATTTGCCAAATTTGAAATAGAATTATGATTTTCTACCATTCTTACGCTGATCTGCTAATTCGAAATATCTTGGTGCTAATAACGTGTTATCTGACAACTCAGCATAGACACTACTAAATTACCTATGATTTCTAGATATACTATGGTTTTGCATAGACAACTTTAGTTTCAGTTTTCATAACTTATGACCCCTTTGAAGACATAGAGATAGTCCCCATTTTCGACACCATGCCATTGGAGGTTGCCAGTGTCTTGCATGATTCTCTGCTTGTGGATTAAGAAGTAGTCATCGCGAGGTAGAATCTTCTCATCCAGCAATCTTATCTTCAACTCAGCAATTGTACTGGAATCCTTCATCTGTATTGGGATTTTTGCTGAATCAAGTAAGTTAGAGGAAGTCTGCACCACGAAGCTCATGATTCGGGCCGTTGGTTCAGAATGCAAACTAGCCACATTTTTGTGATTCACAAGGATCTCTGTTTGATCACAGATCCCATACTCACACAAGTATCTATGATCCTCTTTCATCTCTATTCCAGAGAAGAGAAGTGTCACTCTTTTCAAAGGAACTCCATCAATGATATGGATTTTCTCCTTCAAACCTTTAACTGTCTCAGTTCTATCCACTTGTATGTTTAGCCATCTTCTTGATATCTTTGCTTTTTTAATACAAAGTTTCTCAGTTAGTGGTGGAGCTAAGAAATGTGGGATGGTGTGGTTAACTTTTGTTCCTTCCATGATGATAGTGTGGTTAACTTTTGTTTTCCAGGCCAGCTAGAATTGTTCATAATTCAAACCCGTAAACTGTAAGGATTTGCATCCATACTGGAACACCCAAGAGTTGTTCTATCCTCTGCTTTACTTCAATAACTGGTTCATTGTAACGAACCTGCTGCATGGCAAAGTCGCCTACCCACAATCATTGTGCCTATCCAATGCATAACACAAACCAATTGTTTTAAGAGAAGATAACAACACAATCTGAAACTTCAAATAGAAGAAATCATATTAAGAGAAATGTGTCGTTATATTGAAATCTATCTTTTACTAATAAAATTATTGCTACGAAAATTGATTTCCTTGTTAATATTGTAGCATTGTCAACGAATAAAAAATTTCCTTGAAAAAATCATAAACTTGTTACTGTTTTCCAACAAAATATATTTTGTAAGAAACATTCCTTGTTAAATAGGTGGCGGGAAACATTCTCTCCAAACCCAATTTTTTGCTAAATTGATTTAACAATGAAATTATTTTTATGGCCACAAAATACTTGTTCCTTAGTAATTATGGCATCATCTGAAATGAAATATTTTTTTGCTAAAGAAAACTAATTTTAACAACAACTAACTTTCCTTGTTAACGAATATTAAATCTTATTCGTCCCTCTTTAGTAAGGAAATATGTTTTCCTAGACAATAATCACATTATTAGTAATGATTCAGTTTGTTGATAATGATTGATAATTTTTTTCATTAGGTTTTTTCTTGTTAAAGCTCGTTTATTAATTTATAGCAACAAAGTAATATTTCGTTGAGAATTGTCACACTATTGACAACGTTTTTTATTTTGTTGGAAACAATATATTTTTTAATGAAATCTTTGTAGCTATGAAATAAGATTTTGTTGGTAATTATAACATTGTTCATAACAATTTTTTTTCTAGGTAAAAACTGATAATATTTTCATGAAAATCTGTTTCTCATTAAAGTTCACTAACTGTTTTATAGCGACAAGTCATTATTTTGTTGGAAATTGGTATATTCACTACAAAAAATGTTTTAGTTACTAACAAATTTTATTTTCCTTGTTAATATGTTACTATTTCTAACAAAAATAAATTTCATTGAAAAAACCATAGAGTTGTCACTTTTTGTAACGAAATCTATTTTGTTGGCAACTTTTCTTTGTAAAGAGATGGCGAAAAATATTTATTCCAAAACCAATTTCCCACCAACATTATTTAGCAACAAAATATTTCTTTTTCAACGAAATTTTAGTTTGTAAGTTGTAATGACGTCATTTACAATAAATTATTTCATTGCTAATAAATATTAATATTATTGACAAACATTTTCTTAGTAAATGCACTATAACACTTGTTCGTGTCTCTTCAACAATGAAACAAAATTTTCTCTAGTTAATTACCACGTTATTGCAACGATTTATTTGGTTACTTATAATGAATTTTTTTCATGAAATTTTTTTATATTTAAAGCTCCTAGCTTCTTTATAGTGGAAAAATATCAATTCGTTGAAATTTTTTATTAGTAGCATTGATATAATTTCATCTGAAAAATCAAATAAAATTTATTTAACAATACAACATTATTTTACTGTTAATTATAATATTAATGGTAACAATTTATTTTGTTGCTAAACATTGATAAAATTTTCATGAACATTTTTCTTATTAAGGCTCATTTTCTTATTTACAACAATTTAATTTTATTTCATTGGGGATATAACCAATTTCAATAACATATAGCATTGAAATGCTATTACTATTTTGTTGCTAATTATAATGGTGTAACTGTGAAATTTTTTTTATTGCTAAAAGTGGTAGATATTTAACATAAATCTTATAATCGTGAAAATATTTAGTTTTAATTTATAGTGACGAAATATTATATATTGGTCTCTATTATATACGTAGCAATGGTTTTTTTATTGTAAAAAATGAGTAATTTGATTTAATAAGCTAGAAAGTTGTTTCACACAACACAATTATTCAAATAGCTCAATTGGTAAATATTGCAACAAATTTTACTATAGGTCAGGAGTTCGATTCCCGTTGAGCCTAAAAATAAATATATTATATATGAAATTCCATAGTGGAGTCTTATCATTAAGAGTGGTGTCCTTAGAGTTTGGGAGGTAGTGGGTGATGTCCTTAGAGTTTGGGACCTAGATTAGGTCGTCTCTTAGACAACTGTAATATATCATTTTTTTATTGAAAATAATTTCATTGGTAATTGGTAACGATACCGATGACAACTTTCGTTGATATTCATGCATCTTACCAACGAAAAAGTTCTATGATAAAGGTTGTTACCTTTGCCAACGACAATTTTCCTTGATGATTTTAAGATTTTTCGAGAAAAATTTTGTAGGTAAATAAAATAGTTCTTGCAACAAACAATTTGTTGGTAACGATATTTGATTTTTACCAACGAATTTCCTTGGTAGTTGTCAATATTACCAACAAAATATTTTCTTGACTTAGCATCCCTTTTACCAACAAAAACTGTAATTCCTTGGCAAATACCTTTAGCTACGGGGATGCCTTCAGAAACCCACCAACGAATTTTTTTCCTTATTAAAAGTAGTTTTCAACAAAATTTTGAGTTTTGTCAAGGACATTTTTTCTTGAAAAAATGCCTTAATTGTTGTAGTGGTTTTATAACACCATTTGAAAGAAGAGAATCTAAGCACACGAGGCTTATGCTTTTATCCTGCCACCCCTTCATAACTGGATGATCATATGTTTGAAGATTCAATCGTAAAATTAAACAATGCCACAACATAATAATTTGACACTTGAAACAAGATTAGCAAGAGTTATGTTGATTAAATAATTACATTTATTGAGCCTGTCTTGGGTGCGCATCCAAATACGGGACATGACTGTCACCGATGTAGTTTATGCCACAGATTGATGTGCGACCGTTGATTTATATAGAAATATATATTGTAACGAGGACCTCCAGATTTAAATGCAGATGTGTGCCTAAACCTATCATAGAACAAAGTTATTCTAGATGTATAAAGGAAAATTCAAACTTTGAAGATTTCACTCTAGAAACTCTTCGGATGGATGTATAATTTTATCGTTTGATTTCCACCAAACGCACCAGTGTGGATGGATAAAGTTATATATTTGAATTTTAGGCGATCAACCCTTGAAATTACAATGTGACGTAAAATTATTTTCACAATTAACTGCTAGAGAGCTTATACAAGTGGTAGTCTATACACTATAGTATAACTGGGCCCCTATATACCGTCCAAGTACATCATCCATTGTTAAAAGTTTAGAGTATGTTTGGTTAGTTATGTTTTTTTTAAATGGATTCCATTTTCCTTGCTATGTAGATTTTATTTGTTTGTCAATTGTCTGTTTACTAACAAGAAATCGATTCTTTATAAGACTATTTTTTTACTACTTATAGGAATCCATGTCCAATGAAGAGGCAATGAAATGGAATTCACGAAAACAATTTCAAATTTCATGTTTATTTTATGTACAACCAAACATACCCTTAGAGATCCCTAGATAGCTGACATATTAGAAACATTTTAGTAATTATTTGTTATTTCTTGAATAAGTGGGCTTGGACCACAATTAGAATTATGACTTTGGTTACAATCTAATCGAAATTTCACTCTTGCAAGAGAGAATGTGTGTCATGCACATTTTTTAAATTTCTTAATATGTTCTTTTCAAATCAACTTTATTACATCTTTCACCTAATTAAAAGACAAAAGTTCTCGAGGTTGCTTTGTAAAGTTATCATTAAACTTTCAACTTGCAATATTTCACTCTAGAAAATGCTTAATACTACTATGACCCACCAACAACTTCACCTTATCTAAAATACCCTCACAATTCTATTATATTTACAAGAAAAAAACAAATAGATAGGTGAACAATGACTAGGAGTAACTTTGTAATTTTTAATGAAAAACTATTACACGTATGTACCATTTTACTCTCCCAAATTCATATTATTTACAATCAAAAGCCACCATTTCAAATTTTGTTAATTATACCTAAGCCCCTGACATAATTTTTTCAAAGCCCTTAATTGTTTGTAAACTATATATAGGCCTTTAAAATTGTAAATAATTATTTGATTTAGAATTTTAATAATAATTTTTACTTATTATTGAGAGATTGTAATAAAATAAAAAAATTCTATAAGTTTCCTCCTTTTTGCGTATAAAAATACTGAATATTCACACACGTAGAGCGCGTCAACACTCTAGTTAGCATTAACAATTTCTATTTTTTTTTAGGAATTTCTATTTCTATGGTTTCCTTTTTCATATTAGCAATTTCTATTTCTTTATAAATAGGGCCTTTGGTCATTGTGGCAATCAGAAGAGACTCCTCCAATAAGCTTTAATCGAAGTTCAAAGCTTTAATCGAAGTTCAAACTTATTTGAGGCTCTTCCAAAAGAGCTTGAGGTAATTGTTAATTTTCTCTGTTACTTATTGATTTTGTAGATTTTTCATCTTTAGTTGAAAATTTCAAAATATGTTACTTTTCTATGAAGATGTAGAGCATCCTCAAAAGTGAACTCCTTATAAGATCTATAATGTGATCAAATATGCTACACCTGTGGGAGAATTATCAATAATTCAATTCAACCGTCGACTTGAGTGAGTTAACTACGACTGATCTAGTTAGTAATTTTTAAAAAAATATTATTTTGTTTTAGAGGGGTGACCTGGCTTCTCCAAACAAAATTATCTTTAGCTAAAATTTCTGAGTGAGCGTAAACAAGTGTACCATATATTACGATATTTCATATATTACTAATTTAAGACATGCCTTGAATCTGGATTGATTCAAGGGGTTTTTTACATGATCAATCATTAATCTCTCTAACTTAAGCTTCGGCCAATAAATGGGGCCAAGTCAATTTTCCAGTTTTCAATATTGTTTATCATCCTCTTTTACGCCATAGTCAGTCATTTGTTGCTTGTTCTATTTTGGGTTGGAGAAGTGTACATGAAATGAAATTGGTGGTAGAGAAGAGATATTGACAGGTGCGGTTTTTCACTTAGAAGTTAATGAAGACGCGACAGTTAGAGATTTGAAGAAGGAAATTGGTGCCTTGGCACAGGCAAAGCTCTCATTGGAACGGTTCATCTTACTACATTACCGAGATTATCAAGGTCGCTTAATGAAGGACAATGGATGCGGCCTTAAGGATCTTGGTGTGGAAGATATGGATCCCAAATTCATCTGTTTTTTACTCCTCATGGTTTGTGGTCTCCTCACCAGATTTATTTCACTATGCCTGATCCTCTCTACTGGTATGGTAGCTAGCGGTTGACAAACATCTTCCACTTACAATTTCGATGAAATTTAGCTGTTGTAATTTTATTTCAAAAAATTTCAGATTAAAGAACCATGTATACCTCTTAATTGCAAACAAAACACTCTGAGGAACCTAGTTAAATGGATTGGACGAAACACATTCAAGCCCAATAAAAAATTAGTCGGCCCATTTGGTCCAAGAGGCCTTTTTTGGGTCAGACCGGTATTATCAAAGCTTGATGGACTCAACTTTGAAACTTAAATTGATTAAAATTGTGCTTTTATAGTTGGTTGAAGTTGTTTGTGTTCAAATTGAAGCTTTAAGAGCCTCCACAATAAGCATGGGTATTTTTACACTTTTGAAAAAAATTATACAACTTAAATGGATGCGTAAATTTTTTTCACTCATAGTAATTAATCTTGCCTTGCTATCTGAGATTGCTTGATAGATAAACCCAATTCAAAATTGTGCCAATATGGCCTAATGTAACGGTTGGTGAAGGTCAAACTTCTCCGTGCCATCTCACATAGCATCTCCGCCTATGCACATCTCTTGACACTCCACAAATGAATAAATTTGCACCCCTAAAAGAGCTAACTTGCCGGTGGTTTGACGAACTAAAATGTGTTGCCATTTATGAAAAAATATAGCCTTGGATTTTAGTGTATATAATATAACAGTAATACAACCCAAGGAAAAATTACTTTTTTTTTTTTTTTTTTTTAGCATTTTAACTTAGGCAAATATAACTTCATCTTTTCGGACAAAGAGTTCTAAATCAGCTAAAAGTGTGATGGCTCAATTGGTACCACTAGTCCATGATTGAAACCCAGCCGAGGTTGTTAAGGGTTAAGGGACAAAAAAAAAATTGAACTCTACTACGGTGCACCGTAGATTTAGGCAAACAAATTTCAAAAAAGGGCTCTAAATCTGATGGACATTTCATGGCTCTCAATCATACAGACCCAAAAGATGATGCCACACTGCAAGATCCCAATTTCAATTTGGAAAGTGAAAAATCACAAAGTCCAAGAACAAAAAGAGAGTCAACCAAGTCACTTTTGTACACTGAGAAAAGAAAGCAAAGATGATTCAACACATCACAAAAGCTCTCCATAATTGTCATACCAAATTGAGAATCATCTGTTCCCAATAAACTTATAAGAAAAAGCAAATAACCTTTACTCTGCACTTTAAACCACGCACGGATTCTAAAATCATAAGTTGACCCCTCAATTCACCCCGACCATGGATGGTCACTCAAACGCATCTCGAGGTAATCTAGGGGAACCGCTATGGTGGTAAGATGATAAGTTTGTGTTATGAATAGTCTGTTTCGATAGGCGTTTGATTGCGACCCTCCTTGTAGGGAGGTTTGGATACGAGAGATCTTTTTCACGAATCGAGTGATGCCACGTGTAGTGGGACTGACGAAAGAAAGTGTGTACTCGAGAGAGAGATATTGTAAAATATTTATTTATTTGCCATTATTCCTCTTTGGGCTCTTACTCTCTCTCTTCTGGTTAAAAGGTTAAGGTGACGTTTTGGTGAGACAAGACTACAAAGAGAAAGAAGAGATGACTCTCTCTCTCTCTCTAGAAAAATTCTTTGGAGAAATCAAGAAGGATTTAGATTTTGTAAGATAAAAATAGTTGTTTGGTGAATTTGGGACGCAACCGTCGGTGGCTTGATGGTTGATGGAATGGAGAAGCTTTGAAAATTCATGCAGTCAGGAATCCAATTTAGTTGGGATTTGACTATCTAAAATGAACTTCACGGTTCTCTTTGAACTGAGATGATGAGTGATTACTGAAGCAATTTGGATGTGGCAATCATATTGACTAGTGTCATGTATAAAATAAATGAAATGAAATTGGTTGATACATCCCCACTTCATCAAAACTCCAATCGAAATGGGTTTTTGTTGTATGGTATAAACTCAAATTCATACATTTTACATACTTGTGTTAATGATCACATCTTTGAAAATTAAAGGAAATTTTCTAATAGGTCTTTTGGGGCAAAATCAAATAATAAACATCACATTTTATTTTGTAATCATGCCCACCTCACATGCAGGTCCCGCTGCCGCAGGACCAGTTACCAAAGCTTGGGTTCCTACCCAATGACGGAGCTAAGATTTTGTTTAGAAGCGGCGGAGTGATGAGTCATAGTTAATTAAAAATAATATAATTATTATTATACGAAACATCAATTCAAAAACAAACAAAACTCCATCTAATATATAGGGGAAATAAATTTTTTTTTTAAGGAGCACAAAAGATACATATATAGGAGGCAAATTAAATTGGTATGTATTAAAAGACAAAAATTAATTACAAATGTAAAAGCACGTGTGGAAAAAAAAATTAGAGGTTTTTGCAATTTGCCCATATAAAAAATAGCTAAATATAGGTTACCCTAATCATTAATCACTATTGCATTCTCCCTCGGGACTAGTAGTAAATGTGCATTGACTTTCAAAAAACTCTCATTGATTACCAAAATACCCTTCAAACAATAACCCTTAGATGAATTTCAAGATACAAACATGTATCTAGAGGAAAAATTAATGGATCAAAATTTTCATGTATTTACAGAAATATCCTATGAATAAAATACAAAATTAGACATCGAGATACGAAATCATCTCGAGAAAATAAAAAAATAAATAAAAAACCTTATTCTTCCTTAAAGCAGATAAAAGGGTTTGGATTTGCTTGTAACTGATGGCTGGTGGCGATGGTGGGAAAGGGAGCAAAATCAAGCAGAGAGGGGGAGGTCGGGCGGTTGCATGTCTTGTAGTAAATAAAGAGAGGGAACCGAAGAGAAATAAGGGGCGGGGTGTAATAGAGGGAAAGAGGAACAAGTAGGGTTGAACGAAAGACTGACCAAACCGATTAAATCGACTGAACTGATCAAAATTGAACCATTCGGTTTAGTTCTGTGTCGATTTTAAAAAATTCAAAACCGAAGTGGTCATTTCGATTTTTGGTTTCTATGTGATTTTAACCGACATAACCGAACTGACCGAAAATATATAATAAACAATATACATTTTATATAAAAATAATATAATATGTTTAAAATAGTCGGTCGGTTCGGTATTATTCCAGTTTTAGTTCAGTTTTAATCGATTCGATTATGGTTTGCATAAATTAAAATCAGTTCGGTTTTGTTAATGGTCGATTCGGTTTGAAAATTTTGAAACCGACTAGAGTTGATTCGGTTCAAGGTTTAAGTGAAAAAACTGAACTGACGGTTCAGTTTTCAACCCTAAGAATAGGTGGAATGGGACTGCATCATCGGCGTCGTAGTGGTGGGCAAATCGCAAATAATCCAAAAGAATTTCAGAAGCTAGTGGAGGCCAATACCCCCACTTGACTCCATGTACATATGTGCTTGTTCATGCCCTTTCCTTGGATTACTTGTGGTGAATAGAATTACAAGTTCGACTTTTTCATGTTCCGTTAGTTTCTTTTATACTATACCCTACTCAACCGTGTTAAAAGAATCATAGCGCTAATAATATTATTTGAGTTTGATTCGAGTACATAAGATCATAGGGCTAACCCTAGTCGTACAAGATTTTTCGTAGTTAGTAAACTTTTGTTCCTTAATATGGTATTATTTTCACATTACATTATTTGAACAAGATAACCCTTTATCTATTTTATTTTATTTTTTCTTATCTTCTCTCATCTTCTCTACTTTACTTAGTTGCCTCCTTTTTTTTTATATTTATCTTTATTTCCTGAATTATTTGGATCTCTAGACCACCCTTCCCAAAATCTTTCCTTCATTTCACATTCACTCACACACACTATCTCTTAGATCCTCTTATGTTCCATGATCAAGCTGAGTTTTTCTGAGTTTCAATTTACAGTAAACTCAAAAACTCAAAACTCTTTTCTCAACTACTTGTTCCAACCCATTTTTTTCGATTACTCTGTTGCAACAAGCTTTCACTTCCACTACCTTTTTTTTCCTATTCCCTAGAGCGTGATCATTGTTGCCCCTTTGTTTGTTTACTGCTTTTATTTTTGTCTTGTGCAAGTCTCGGGCAAAGTGTGTTCTATCTTCTCCACTTTCATCATTTTCCACCTTAATTAGCTGGTGAACACTTTCCGCATTCATCATTTCTCCCCTTAATTAGTCGTCGAACTCCCATCGGTGACCATCAAATTGCCTCAACTCATTAAAATGAGTAATCAATCCAACTCTACACCCACCACTGACAATTTCATAAACCAAATTTCAACATCGCAACTCCCCCATTCATCCATTCGAACCATCAATCACACCGTCACCAATTCTCCCTCCAATTTTGGTACATTCACATATCTTTTTCAAGTTCACCATTATTACAAAGCTCTACTCATGGATACCTCCGGCCAAAACTATTCCCCTATACCAATCCTCCCACCCAACCATACCATGCCCTACACCCCCTTGTTCGCACATTCATTCATTTCAACCCCCTTCAACTATTTCACAGCAACCCTGCAACCCCTCCTACTACTGAACCAACATCATCCACACACCCACTACCCCATCTCCCCAATCAGGCATCAATAATCCATAATTAAACTCTGATTCATAACCCGGAAAAACAATTGGCTAATAATCTTATTATTCCAGCACCTACCATTGAAATTTAAAAAGAGGTTGACAGTGAGAGTTGGGAGCTCCGAGTGGTGGCCAAGACAATGGGAAGTTGTCTCACCCCTTTCATGTGGAACTACTTGATTGAAGGAATAATACAACAAGCACATATTATCTAATCAAGTTTACTCACCAATATGATATGAAAAAAGTCATAAACTCCAGCCCTTGGGTTCTTTTTGGTTAGTTAGTTTCGATCAAACCTTGGGTGGAACAATATCACACTATCAACTTCTCAGTTATGTCATGCTGGACTCGCTTTCATTAATTCCCATTGCAAAAATTAAAGGACGTGAAAATGTTGGCAACCTCATGGAAGTGGATCTTACAATGTTGGAAGATGTCTCCATTCCATTCATCCGGCTCAAGGTGTCGCTGGACACCTCCAAACCTCTTTCTTGTTCAATGGCGACAAACTTTCGGATCCCAGGAGGATACACCCAATCCTTCAAATTTTGCTATGAAGATGCCCCCAATTTCTGTTTTTGTAGTGGTATCGTTGGACACACTTTCAGCAATGCATGCCCTTTGTTCACCAGTTCCACCAACTCTCTCCAGTGTTTAACCGCCGACCATGGAAAAACAAGATTCTTCTTCCCATTCAATAGGGACTCTCGAATCCGCCATAGACATGAATCTAGGACGAGTGCGCAACCAAGCTTTTGCCGACATGGGTCTCCCTGGTACAATCACTACCCAAACAACTAGTATCACTGGCACGATCTGCAATCCAACACTCAGATCCACTCATCATCCTTTTCTGGATCTGAGTGAGTCAACGACTCCTCACTCAACGTTGGTTTTATCAGCCGTGGAGATAACGACATCACCATTAAATATAAAGGACGATTTAACAAATGGTTTAACGACGGGAGTAACGGACGACGCGACGACCAATTTAACAACATTTTTCACCAGAGTTCGGAACACCGTCACAACTGCTGCTATAATGGAAAACTTCACACCATCCAACTTTCTTAGTTTTAACGCCATCTAGTCCTTATTCACAAAAGCCACAGCCATGCACAACTCCAGTCAGTACACCCCCAGTCATTTTCTCCCTGATTACAATTTATTTACAAATCAACAGTCAATACAACTTTTTCACATCACTCCACTGATGCCACTCTCTACCAGCATGGAAGACATTCGCCAAAGACTTGACTTCAAGCATGGAGTCTTAATACTGGCAAACGGACAATCGGCGGTCTTGCTCTATTCTGGAAAGAAGATTTCCATCTCTCTATCATTTCTTCATGCAAATATTATTTCAATTGTATTATTGATACCTAATTTGCTCAATCTACTTGGTCTACCATTTTTGTGTATGGGGAACCAAACTCCTCCCTTAGTTTCAGTTCTGTAATATAGTCTCTCACATTTGTGATCTCCAAACTTTACCAGGTCTTCTCATCAGAGATTTGAACTCTATATTACTGCCATAAGACAAATTGGAAGGGGAAATGCCCACTCGCTTAAACTTTAGGCATCTCAAACTTTCATTGATAAACACAACCTCATGGACTTCTCTCTTAGTGGATCACAATTTACTTGGAATAACAAACATAAGGATAAGAATGAGATTAAAGCCAAACATGATCGTATTCTGGTGTCTACTAACTGAATGAATTGTTTTCCTTCGAATATTACTTGCACTATTCACACTTCGGCCTTGGACCACAAATTTCTCTCACTCCAATTGGTTTCTAATGTCAATAGGGGCACTAAACCTTTTAGTTTTTTTTTACATGTGGATAGGGGCCCTCGATGGAGCCAAGTTATCAATACCTCCTGGGGTCTCCACCACCATTATCTCCTCTCTTACAATTTCCATCTGAAAACCAAAAAAACTTAGCTATATGTCTCACTAATAGAATATAAAGAAATTTTGTAATATTGAACAATGCATTTGGACACCCAAGTGGCTTTGGATAAACTTCAAAATGACACACCTTCTAAGGATAATGTCGTTGTCACCTCTGTTCTGGTAGACCATCTCATCGAACTTTATTTTAGAGAATAACATTTCAAGCGCAATAAATCAGGTTGTTCCTGACTCATTGAAAGAGATAAGAACACTAAATTCTTTCATCTTGCTTCCATACTCTGTAGGAAAACAACATTATTATTCGCCTCAATGATGTCTCTAACAAATGGCACTCCAACCAAGATTTTGTAGGACAAGTTCTTAACAACTATTTTGAGGATATCTTCCACTCCTCAAGTTCTAGCACGTGCCATGAGATTCTCTATATTTTTTAACCAACCATCTCAATAGAAGACAATGAGATCTTTATTTCCATCCCTAGCGAAAAGGAAATTCATGCCAATATCTTTGGTATGGGTAGTCACAAAGCCCTGGGCCTAACGACTTCCATTTTTTTTCCAATACTACTGGGAAATAGTAAAACATGATGTGATCGAATTAGTTAAATTTTTTTTTTACTACTTAGCGTTTAGACCCGAAACTCAATGGGACTTTCATCGCCTTGATCCCGAAGGTTTGCTAATCCTATCACACCTGATAAATTTTGATCCATTGGGCTTTGCAATGTCATCTATAAGGTCATTTAAAAAATTTTGGCAAACCGTATGAAGCCCCTGTTGGATAGCATTATATCCCCCAACAAGAAGCTTTTCTCAAAGGCCGCTCTATTGCGGACAATATCAGCTTAGCACATGAAAACTTCTTTCAAATTAAACATTGCCAGAAAAGAAACAATGTTGGATAACTATTAAAATTGACATGGATAAAACATACGATATGGTAAAATGGTCATTTCTTTTACAAGTTCTTGAACAATTAGGCGTTGTTAGAGGATGGATCCCAATGATCGAACAATGTAATCTCAACCTCCTCACTGCAAGTTTTGCTTAATGAATTTTCCTTCCCTATCATCAAACCCACTAGGGGCATCAGACAATAAGACCCACTTTTCCCTTACATTTTTATTTTAATGGTGGAAGCTCTATCCAGACTTCTTGCTTGAGCGGATAAGAGGGTCTCATCAAAGATATCAAAATCAGGCGTCACTCCCCTTCCATCAACCATTTGTTGTATGTTGATGATCTCGTGTTTTTTTGTCGGACCTCTTTAGTGGAAGCCCACTCAGTAAATGGCATTCTCCAAAATTATTGCTCGACCTATAATCAAGTAGTGAACTACGACAAATCGTCAATTTTCTACAGCTCCAATGTCCACCCGAAATACGACAAAATGATCAACAGAATCCTGGGGTTTAAGTTATAAAACCCAAAAGAGAAGTACCTGGGCTTCCCACTACTCCTGTCCAAAAAGAATGTTTCAGATTTTCATTTCTTAATTGACAAAGTCAACACGGAACTTTCAAGTTGGAAATCAAAATTCCTCTCTCAGGCTGGGAGGACGACCATGATTAAAGGAGTCTTACATTCGATACCCGTTTATATAATGTAAACTGTCATACGTCCGTGCTCTATCACCACCAAATTGGACCATTTGGCATGCAACTTCTTGTGGAAATGAGTGGTGGATAACAAGGCCAAACATATGTGCACTTGGGATCGCATTATTTTGCCTCGCCATCTAAAAGACCTCAACATTCCCTATGTCAGGAATAAAAATATTGCCTTAATGGCAAAAAAACCTGTAACAGGCCATTTCCTCACCCCACAACCCACGTGTTCTTCAACTTAAAGCTCTTTACTTCAATATAAAAGAGTATTTTTCAACTCTCAAAATCTCCAAGCATCGCCTCATTTTCATGGAAATGCAATCTAACCGCTTTCTTGAAAATGAAATGCCATTTCATCTGACAAATTATTTCAGGCGAACACATTGATTTTTGGAGATATTGTTGGGTCAAGCTAGGTCCAGTCCTTGATGATTGCTTACATTTACCTCTAACCTCGACTACCCCACATACCATTCCCGATCGCTGGCTTCCATCTTCTGGCCAGGAAACACAGTGGAACAAGGGCTTGATCATGTCCAAATTTCCTGCCCCGGTGGCTAAAGATATCTTGGATTAACTATCAGACCATCAGTGAGCCTGACAAACTCATCTGGTTGTTTGACAAAAAAACCTCTTATCTGTTAAAAGTGTTACTTGTGCTTTTATGATTGATCAACTTGAAATTTTCATTTCCAGTGCACCTATTCTTAACTTTCGGATTAAACAATTTGGAGAGTTATGGAATAGTAAAGTCTCCACTCATGTTATTTTCATTCTCTGAAAAATCAATTAAAACATTCTTCATACCATGACCAACCTGGTTAGGCTTCACATGCCTATCAACAACTATTGTATCTTTTGCCAGAAGCGCACGGAGGTTGTCAATCAATTTTTCTTTCACTGTCCGATCATTAACATACTTTGGCACATTTCCCTTCTGCCAATTGATTGGCTCAACGCCAATTTTAATCTACCATCCATTTCGATATTTTTTTTTACTTCCATGTGGAACACATCCAAGGCCCATCCCGAGGCTAAAAATGAAATATTGTCTCAATTTGCAATTTTCTCCAAACTATCTGGTAGATTCGCAGGAAAACTATTTTCAACAAGACAAAATTTACTCCTTCCATCAAACCTGAATTTCCTAGCACAAACATTGATTCACTAATTGTAATCCTCCACTAACATATGCAATCATCTCATTTTGCTATGGGCTGAGTTTGACATCCTATCATTAGTAATATTAGATGCCTCTTATTTTTCTTCCCCTCGTGGAATTGTAAATATATCCACATAGACCCCAATATGGAGAGGCTCACAACTAGGCTTCAGGCACTGTGTGACAACTATGTAATCATTGTTATTATTAATCTTAATGCCGCTGGCTTAAAAACTTGACTTGGGCCACCATATACTATGACAATGGTGTTCATTATTCAAATTCCATGATGTCTAATAACAGAATGTTCAAATTTACAAAAAGGGGTAGTGTCAAGATCGACAAAAAGTCTTTGTGGATGTGGCTGCTAAACAATAGGAGGAAGATGTGACATCAGGGACCCTACAGACCATACTCTATACATGTGAGATTGCACCATTTCAATTCACAGCATCTTATTGGTCAGAGGCTAGCCCCAATTTAAACTCGTCCCTATCATGCAATATTGACACCAAAACTAGAAACAAAATCCCAACCCTTATTCGGATTTCTTCGGCTGCATAAGATAATGACTCCATCTTCTATTATTAGATTGTTATTCTTTATCCTTTGGATAGGAACGTCTATTGCAATTTGCCAAATTGGTCGTTTCAACTTTCAAAAAAAAAAGAAAATCAACTAGGATCTAGGAAGATTATTTATTATCACTACTACATGTTATATTAGAGATTAAAAAAAAAAAAAGTTAGGAAATCAGGTTTTTAACAACTAGGGTCATGTGATGTGATGTGATGTGATGAGAGGATGAAAAGATTCTCAAGATGTTACGACTAATACATGGAAGGATTCAATAATCCCCTCTTGTCAAGCCATGACATATTGGTTGCAAAAACCGGGTTCTTAACAAGGTTATGAATTAGTGTAATTCAAAGTGATGACCACCATCATATGTCCCTAGCCAGGTCTCGCCTTAAATACAATTCTCAATTGTATAATAAAATTAAGGGTTTATTTCTCATTTGGCTTTCATAAGTTTTTTTTAATCCTGTTCTAACAATCATGACTGTATGTTCAATTACGTTGATTAACAATTTTTTTTAAAAAGACCAACTTACATTGGATGTGTTTTACACATTTTTTAGTAAAATCACATAAATCGTGTTTCTTGATGACCGTGTTTGATCCAACGGCTAGAAAATAACATTTGAATCTAATTTTTAATTTATGTGATTTTAGTAAAATATATGCATATGATTTAGGTTTGTGTATAATTTTTAATTGAAACCCACATTCTTTGTTAAATTTTTTTTTAAATAAAAAATAGATTCAAATGTTATTTTCCTAACCGTAGGACTAAACATGATCATCAAGTAACATGATTTATGTGATTTTAATAAAACATATGCACATAATTTAGGTTTGTATATAATTGTTAGTTAGAACCCATTTTCTCTGTTAAAAAATTAAAATAAAAAATAGATCCAAATGCTATTTTCCTAGCCGTTGGATTGAACATGATTTATATGATTGTATTAAAAAGTGTGCATATATATGATTTGGGTTTGTACATAACTTTTAATTAACACCCATCTTGTTTGTTTAAAAAATTAAAATAAAAAATAGATCAAAATGTTATTTTCCTAGTCGTTGGATCAAACATTGTTATCAAACAACATTATTTATGTAATTTTAATAAAAAAAAATGTGCAAGACAGATGCAAGGTAAGTTGATCTTTTTAAAAAAATTGGATGAAATTTGTTAGTCAACTTAGTTGAACTTATAGTCATGGGTGTTAGAGTAGGATACAAAAATTAATGAGGATCAAATAAGAATAGCCATAAATTAATGAGAGCCAAATGAAAAATAACCCTAAAATTAATGAAACTATTTTACAAAAAACTTTATTAGAGAACCGAATTTTTGCAATTAGAGTAATGTAGCATGACATAGAAATGTTTTTTTTGAGGATTTTATTGTCCTTGTTACCTTTGGTTACAAAGACTTTTGGCAAAGTGGCAATATACATCTCCACGATTGACATGTTCCTCTCACAAGATCATGGCGGTCCCATTAACAAAATTCATTTCACAAAAGGCAACATTATCAAGGACCACCAATAGAATTCAATGATTTCGGTCCGAGGAACATCATACAGAATGCCCATGCTACCTACATTTCAAAAATATGAGTTAAACTATTGTTTTAGTGGGTAGATAATAAATAAATAAAGAGACAATTCCTCCAAGTGGCAGCCACCTTTCCTTGAAGCCTCCATCATGTACTCTTAACTCCTCCTCCTCCTCCTCCCCCCTCCCCTCCTCAATTTTCAAGCTCTCGTCCAAGTCCTGGAATTGCCAAAAAATATAGACGAGCAATCCTCCCTCCAATTCGGATTATACGACTTTCGATAATTCAATCCCAATCCACACAAGCAAGAAACGGATGTCATCAGGACCCAGCATTTATTTCCGCCGCTTGACAGCAACAAACACTCCAACCTATCTCATCACTCCCAGTCGCAGCAGATCGCTGTAACTAGTATCGGGTTTTTGCGTGCTTAGTTTTTGCAGAAGCACTAATCACACTTTGTTTGTAGTGTAGTCAAACCTGGCTTCCTTCAAAGACAGTGCAAAAAACCATATAGCCTAGCTTTTCATCCCAGCTCTCCTCCCTTCAAGTACAAACCATCATCTCTTCCGCTCTTCTTCTTTCCTTCAAAAACTTTTCTATCAAAATGTTTGTACATACCAACACCTCCGCCACCACTTCAAGCTCTCGCAATCGGTTTTGATTTGCTATACTGAGATGTACGACACAAGCTGTTCATCCTCGCCACTTCCGTCGTCGTCTCGGCATCCTCCCTTCGATTCTTCGGATGAAATCTCCGTTTTCCTCCACCACCTCCTCCATTCATCATCCTCGCCTTCTCCGTCTCCTCATTTGATCTGCAAACCGCCTCCACCAGGTTTGCCACCGCCACCGCCATCGAACCTTGTGTTCTCAAGTGATCACCATCAAATCCGAGGTGGAGGTCAAGTGAATCGGGTTCTTGACTCGGACAGCCGAGTCAGGGACGGAACGTCCGTTTCGGCAACCGAGTCATCCTCCGGTTTTAAATTTTCATCGTCTGGCATTTTCTTTCCCTCAGAGGCTCCAATTTCGTCCTCTCTAGGTACTGTTGTTGGAGATTGTGACGCGGTTACGGTTTCGGTGAAGAGACAACGAAGATTTCCGTCCGAGAACGATCTTGATGATTTCGATTGTGAAAGCGAGGTAAATGTTCCATTTTCTGTCATAAAGTTGTGATTTTTAGGTTTTCCAAGGTGATTTTAGTCGATTTTTGAATTTAGGAGGGTTTTGAGGGGTCTGATGGTCCGTCGAAGCCGGTTCAACCTCGTGGTTCTTCCAAGAGAAGCCGAGCAGCTGAAGTCCATAATTTGTCCGAAAAGGTGAGATTTACTCCGATTTGATATGAACTTCTTGTTCTTGAATTTGAAACAGGTTAATATGTGGTTTTTGAAAATTAAACAGAGAAGGAGAAGCAGGATCAATGAGAAAATGAAGGCTTTGCAAAATCTCATCCCGAATTCGAACAAGGTAACTTTTTTTTTTTTTTTTCATTGATATTATTGTTGTTTGGGTTGGATCTTTGGATGAGTGACAGTAATTTGATGTTTGTGATAGACGGATAAGGCGTCCATGTTAGATGAAGCCATTGAATACCTCAAGCAGCTTCAGCTTCAAGTGCAAGTAAGTTAGATCTTTATTTCAAAACAACATGCCTACTGTTTGTGTTGTTGGTGTTGTCAATCATGTTAATTCCTCCCGCTTGATTGCGAATTATTGGTAACAATTAAAAGTTTTCAGTTTTATAATCATGTGAAGCATTTTGGGGTGGAATTATGGTTTTGGGTTTCAATTTTTTAATAGGTGTTTGAACAGTTGTTAAAGAGGGGTTTTCTAACTTTGTTGATTAGACAATGATACTAGTAGTGGCCAAGAGAAACAGTATCGTATTTTATTCCAGAAAGCCCATGATCTGATGCATAAATTATTACAAGTTGAGAGGGGCTAAGTTTGCTTGGAGCACGCTATGCATCAAAGCTAAGTGATTGCTAACATCTTTCTTAACCTATCTTTGGTGTCTACAGGGGCGGGCCCAGGATTTTAGTGGGGGTGGGCGAAATGAAAAATACTTATTAGTTAATAATAGTAGTTATCAATGGTAAAGTCAAATTTTTTTTCTACCTTAGCTAGTAACTAATAACAAAAATACAACTATCAAAAATACATTGTATGTACCAAATTGGATTCAGTGTAATCCAATTTTAAGCCAAAATAAAGTCATTATCGATAACCTTAGCAAGGAGCAAACAAGCATAATTATTAGAATATTAACATTACAAAATAATTAAGATACGTATCTAGGTGAAATTAATTTTTTTTTTTGAAATTTGCGAACCTAATATGATCATAATACAATTTCTCAAATTTTGTACGAGTTAGCTAATGGTATATATTTTCATTGAATTCTATAGTTTTTATTTTAGGTATTAATTTTAAATATTTTTTGTTGGAGGTTTTATATCACTTGTGAAAAACAATTCATTTCTTTAATGTTAATAAGTTTTTATTAAACAAAACATTTTTTAATGTTTGCAATTACTAATAAAATTGCATTGAAAATAAAATAAAAATGCACTCGAAGAGTATCGAACTCGGGTATTTTACAAAAAAATGATCAACCTCCAACCACTACACCAACAAACACATGTTCAAATACTTGTATAAACAATTTTTATATTGTATTTGACATTATATAATTGACTCTTTTTAAAACTAAAGTATATATACTAAAAATATTGTAAAATATTTTACATTATATAATCGCCCCTTAGTAGGTCCGCCCATGGGTGTCTAGGGCTCTTTCAGGCTTATAATTGTCATCAGTTTTTATTTTTCCTCCTGTTATTCTTTCAAATTGATTGGCAAATATAGTGGGTGTTGAATCGTCATTTCAAAAGAAATGTAGTTCGGTTCATACTCCAGAATAATTTTTTTTTTTTCCCCTGAGTTGACGAATTTGACCACATCAAGGGATCCATGAGTATTGGAGTTTTTTCAACCATGTAACACCCTTGTACTAATGAAGTGGCGCACTCGTGGTTATTTTTCAAATTTATTTTTTTTTCCCTAGAATGAAAGCTATGGAAAACTTGGTGTGGAATTTTGGCTCTGGTACTCTATCCATTCTAAGAAATCAGTTGATGGAAATTAGACTGGAAGCCGAGGTGCATTTTTTCATGATAGCCTTTTTTGTCTACTAAATTATTTTTATTTTCATGTTGTTTGCTTTGTTAATTTTGTATTCTGGTTTTCTTCTGCCACGTATTATCTTTTGCGATGGCTTTCTATTTATTTGTACACTGTTCAAATGTGTACTAATGGGGGCTAATGGGGGTTAAATTTTCTCCCCTTTATGTTCTATGTGCCACTACTCTCCCATCATATTCTCTAAGGCTCCTCTTTATCATGGTTTAAAACAGCCCCAATTTTTTGTTGAATTGTGTTTATGTTTTTGTCATTTTTCTATGACTTGTGAGTTATTACTATTTTTTTTAGAGATTAAAAAAAAAACAAAAAAAAAATAAAATTGAATACTGACAATGATTTTCCTTAAACATGTGGAGTTGGTGAAGAGATTTTTTGGAAACTAAATCTTTAACTTGGTATGTAGATGGAGCAAGAAGAAAATTTATTTTTTCCATTCCACCAAAAGATAAGAAATTATTCTAAAACTAGCAAACTCGAGTCTCGTCCACAGGACTTGGTTTTATTGTTCGAGTCTCCTTGAATGAACGCAGTTTTGCTAGATGAGTTGAGCCATCAATAATAAGTTCAGTGGAGGCAAATACAAATGAGACAGAGGAAAAAAAGGGAATGAGATATGAAATAGAGGTGGTGGTGGCGGCATCCTGAAGGTGGAAGGAAAGATGATAGCACCAACTAAGAGTGTGTGTGGATGAGAAAACAAGACTTGCTTAATATTATTTTTTAATCAAGAAAGCAGTTTTATTATAGGATAAACAGAGAGTTATCATAGAAAAAAGAACACTACACTGAGAACTCCCCACAAAATGATACATCATGTGTGACTATTAAATACAAGATAAATAGAGGACTAATTTATCTCAAAGAACAATCTCTTGACACAAATCGCCGACCTCTGTCTTTCCAACACCCCATAGAGGGCTATATTTGTAGGAATTGTTTTTGGCCAAATAGACCAAGGATACGCAGCCCAAATAGGAAAGCTGTTCCTAATACTCAAAGGAGCACCACTTAAGAAAGTTCTAGAGACAGCATAGACCTTTCGGGTCACTGTCCCAAGCCTTTGCCTGAGTGTTGCCCTTGCAAAAAATTCTCTTTTCTATGTTTGTATACATATATCCTTTGTTACTTTTACTTGGAATTAATAAAGTCCTCATTATTGGTTCTGTGTTGGTGGCTACGGCCTTTGCATTATTGTATTCTGTTTTTCTTGTTCTTTTGACTATGAAATGAATCAAGCGTCTAGCATCTATGAAAAATGTTTTATTTCAAATTTGCAATTACTTTGGTCAACCACTCCGATCTGGTTTGATCAAGCACTTAGATATAATGTTGATGATCTGGAGATCTTCTTGACTTGTATTGTTTCAGTGTTATCTTTTAGAAAACCTGAAATGCTCCGAGTTGTTTAACACAATCATTATAAAAATATATGATTTATTTTGATCTCATGTTGCCATTAAAAATAATGTTTTATTTCAAATTTCCCTTGCTAGGCATTAGGGCGCTGCTTCATAATATGTCAATATAAGTAACCATAACGCCCAATTTCATAGGAAATAATGAAGAAGGGGGAGCTACAAAACCCCTATGAGTTACAAACAACATTGAAGGGGGAACTACGAAACCCATATTGAGTTACAAACAATGTTGAAGTGGGAGCTACAAAACCCCAATGAGTTACAAACTATGTCGTTTGACTTTTGACTTGGTATTGGTTTAGCGGAAAACCCATGAATATTTAAAGAAATCTGATTTGCAAACTGAATGGTCCCTTCTGTATCGTAACCCTTGTATACTTGAACGCGTGAAGAAAATGATTGAGATACAAAATAAATTGTTTCACCTGATTCTGATTTCAAGAGAATCCCTGGAGCAAATCATAGCTTGTGTGAAGACATGACAAAAACAAATAGAATTAAAGCAATTGATAGTGTGTGACAGAGTGTCTGTGTATCTATACTTGAGCCTTTCGTCACTGCATTATCTTTGTATTCTGGAGTTGGGTTGCATCAATTGATGACTGCCCGTATAGCTTAGCAGTCCAGGACCTTTTGAAATAGTTTGACACCTGAAGGGCAAACTTATTGCGAGTTTTAGGAACGCATCACGTAGAGGTAGGTTGAAGCCTTACTCAAAGGGTACTATAGGAAGGCCGAATGTTTGGATGTCATATTTAAATTGTTTCAATGTATGATTGAAAGTCATTCAAGAAAAGCATTTAGGTATTATTCCTACTTGGAAAATTGAAACCTTGACCCGGTGTAGTGTTATGTACGTGGAGTAATGCATAAGGTTGTCATCTTTCAAGACGGGTGTACCTTGATTATTGGAATGCTAAGTTATAGATGTGCTTAATTGGTTGGATGATTAGTAGCTTGCAAAGTTGACATTGGTTTGTTGTCACTTGTGCCTTTTAATAGACTGCAGTTTATGCGGTGATTAATAGCTCATTACTTGGTGCTTGATATTGGACCGAGTGATGGAAAACTTTGGTCCCGCAGGCGAGTAATTGGAAATGCTCGGTCCTGATTTGGTTTATTTATTTATTTGCTTATTTATATACTTATTATTTTACATTAAAAAATGCTAAATTATATTGTGATATGCATTGAGATTTAGAATTTATTAATATTCCTTTTGCTAATGAGGTGTTACTAGGTGTGTATAAAAAATCTTATTCGTATGTACCTTCGGAGTTTTTCCAATTACTCGCTGAGTAATCTGTTAACCCATTATTCGGCACCTCGACAGAGTAAACTACCCTGTTAAGAGTTACTATGGGTCAAAGGCTTTAAAATTGTTGCACCGAAAAGTTTTAGCAATTTGTTGACTACATAATTCCAATCCTTAAGTGCGCATGGTGACTGAAAATTGGGTGTAAAATGTGATAAATTGGTATTAAGTAGAAAAAATCAATAAATGTGGTAAAACTCATAATAATATCAAGACACAACAGTATCTAAATTAATTTATTAATTTATGTCTCATCAATTTACACCTGATTCGGTGAGTCAACAGCTCAGATCTGATTTACACCTGATTTTATCAAACTAAGTTATAATGTTTTTGCTTTAGATACTTGAGAGATTATCTTGTCGATTAGTTTGGTTGCAGTCTTATCTTTAAAAAAAGCTTATATGACCCAGCAACGTTCGCTAAATGATCAAAACTTAATTGGCTACTGCTGAATGGCACGAGAACAAGGTTCTTCAATTTGTTGTCCATTTGCATCAGATGATGCTTGGAAGGTTCCCAAATTTCATTTAGATCTTGTAGCTTTTCAATAAGAAGGCTTTTGATCCTGGAAGACAAAAAAAGGCACCCTTATCTTGTGTAATAAACGTTGATTATTTTAATTGGATACTTGATGTTTTCAAAGCTATGATCGATTACATCTGCCCGCTTGACTATAGTTTCACAAATATTGGTTTTGTTGATTGTATTTCTGATACTTAGTTTGAAATTGCCTTGTAGTTTTCTCGTGTGGACTGCACTTTTAGGAGGCAATTTGCCTCACCCATTTATCTGTGCACTTGGTACCTGTGTAAGATAGTTGCCTTGCACTGCCAATGCCTAGAAGGATTTAAATTCATAATTGCTTAATTGGATGAGAACTCCAACTTTGCTATTCTAATTCGATCTCATTGTTTGATTACTTCACAGATGCTGTCAATGAGGAATGGTTTCAGTTTGCATCCTATGTACCTGCCTGGAGTGGTACAACCTCTGCAGCTGCCTCAGGTGAGACTGGGCTTCAATGAGGGAAACGGGCTACAACACCATGCGAATATTGGTAGGGATACTCTACCTGTTAACCCAGAAGCGTCGGCTCAAACTTCTTTTGGCCTACCCAATCAGTGCACAACCTCGAACCAGGGATTAGTAATTCCCGCTATGCCTAACATCGGCACTTTGGAAACATCATATGGTTTGGATTCGTCTATCCAGGTTAACCGAGAATCTTTTCAGCTCCCCGCAGCTTCAAAGGTACAGCAAATATGAAATACAGCCATCATCTTAATTACTGTTATTCCAACATTATAAGTAACACTAGCAATGTTATTCCAACAATTATAAGTAACACTAGCAATTTTTTTGGCATTTTGAAGGAATTCTACCAGGAGCAGATGTTAGCTCGGCAGAAGTTATATAGTGGCCAATCTTCAAGGAACCAGTCAGGTAGTTCTTCTTAGCATGAGTATTGTTATTGTGTTTAGTAGAAGTCTAGGTATCAAGTCCCTGAACCTGGATACTGGATGTTTTATGCTTTCCAGCACCATAAAACCAGCAATTGAGTTTGCTGACATGACCAGTGCGTTGTTACAGCATACTTGATATAATATCTAGCTCTACCACCCCTAAAACATCTATTTCTTGATTCAATGTTTAGTTCTCCATTTTTGGAGGAAACGGCTCCTGGGCCTAATTTTTACTCTCCGAAACCAACCAAGGCCATCTAGAAAATGCCAGTCCAACTGTCTACCAACTATATATCCTTGTATATTGTTAGAAAATGTAAAGTTCTAGACTCTACAGGAGCATTCTTTCACAAATGTGTGGAATTCAGACTAAATATTTTGACAGTTGTAGATATTCTAAGGTCTCACTTGGTTCTGAATTTGAACTATGTAATCCATAGTTTTGCATCATCAAAAAAGGCTATTCTAAATATAGTATTCATGAGTTTCCCTGTGATGTTTCATTTTCATGTGATTTGTTTATTTGTGGATTTTGCATTTTTCTGATCAAACCTTTTGGTTTTGAAGAAAATAAACTGAATGCCATAGCTGGGGCATCTCTGCCTTTCGATGCACAACCCTCCGCTACAGAGCATTCCGACTCTTTGGAAGCACGGGGGTTGCATAGAGAAAGATCACAGAACATTCTTCCAAAGGATGTAGATAATAAACAGATATTAGTGCAACACATGCACAGGTAATTTTTGCAAGTGAATGTTATGTAAATTATCTAACTCACATCCACAAGTCTGTTATGGCTCATGGTGTCATCTTAGGCAATAGTAACTTTTACCATCATACAGACAGGACTAGCTCATCAAGGGCTGCAACTTAGAGGCAATGGAGTGATGGACCTTTGAAGCGTTCTGTCTTAAGCAGATGAATCCTTCCACTGTAGTTCTAACACCATCAAGTATCTCAGTAGACACAGATGCTTTGTACTGCAGTATATAATCCGACGAGCTTCAACACTGAACAAAGCTTAGAAACATCCAGTATTCACCCCAATTATCGAAGTCTGCAAGTTAGCTGAAGGGAAACCTGACTAGGTGGTGTAGACTGTAGACTGTAGACTGAATATTATAGGTGGGGGTTAAGACTTACTTCACTAATGTTAATGTGGTATCCTTGTGTATGAACAGGTCCGCAAACTGTGTTAACTTACTAATGGAGAAAAATATTTGATTTAACTTGCTTAAGTGGTATGTAATAGTTTGCAACTTTGCATTCGTATTCTTTTGAAATTTTCTGTAGCAAGTCGTCTATGGTTTTGTCTTGGGCTGCAAGTGTAGAACATCTGCAGGTTTGGGTTGAGCTAGCCAACCTGAAATTTGAAGCATTCATCAACCCAAATGGTTTGCAATATAAAGTGATGAACACACAGATGATACATCGGATTTTTGCTTTGCTTTGTTGCTGATTTTCTGAAACTGCTGTGTGCCCAGTCTGACTAAATGTGGCGGACGCCTTTGTAACTGCAGAGATATAGGTGCAGGAGCAGGTGTATATATATATATAATATATAGACGAGCTGTTAGGTGAAGAATGAGTGAGGAAGAGGGAGTGGAGTGTACAGTGAAGTGAGCAAGGCGTTTGTTGGAGGAACTAAACTGGAATGAAACCGCGTTGTGTATATTTGGAAGCTCATCATCATCATTACCATAACGTCAGTTCATTTCATCTGGTGGAGTGGAAAAAGGAGGGGGCGAAGCCAGCCAGCCAGCCAGCCGTAGTTTCACTTAATTGATAAATGATAACTGGCAACTGCTCGTCATATGTAGCTTCAGCTGCAGATGTAGCTCTCATCTCCACCTACTCCTAGACGCGCTTACGTTTTCTTTTGTCGGCAAAGCTTCTCCATTTTCCCGTCTTTGTTACATATTTACCCCGAATGCCATTATTCTTATGGCATCCATTTGTCAGGGAAAAAAGTTGGGGATTTTAAGACATACCACCAAATGCTAGTTTGAAATTTGACATACCCCTAGCTTGCAAGAAAATATTTTAACTTTTCATTTTACCCCAGATCATGATTGACAAAAAATTAGCGTGTAACCTATGATTTTGATTAATTTTATTTAAAAAAAAAATTCACAATTCGCATTAACATGAATATCTGGGAAAGAGAGATGGGAGTTTGCACATAATTTTTTGTCAATCTTGGTTCAGGGGAACAAAATTTCTCATCTTTCAGGGAGGTTAACCAAATTTTGAATTGGTGTTAGGGGTGTATGTCAAACAATTTCTCATCTTTCATGGATTGGAGATAATCAAATTTCGAATTGGCGGGTTTGGTGGGGTGTATGTCTAAATACCCCAAAAAGTTATTTATACCTAAAGGTTGGATATAACTATATATTTGAGGAAACATTCTCCATAATTTGTACAAAACTAAGAAGATAGACATCATAAAAATGTATATACCTTATTCAATAATTCATGCTTTCATTCGGTCTCGACAGATGGAGTGTTTTTTAGAGTCTCTTCTAGGGTATAAGGATGAAATTCTACCAGTGGCGAAGGGAGAGAGCGCTGGAGAAATCCAAAAGCGCATGGACTGAACAAAAAAGCGGAGAGAGTGAACAATAAGGATATCTTCCTCTTATTTGATCCTCATATTTCTAGCGATTGAAGAGGGATGAAGTGAGTGCGAAAGCTAAGGAGAACGTATGGGTGAGTATGATTGTGATTTGTTGTTGGTCGTTGGACGACATGGCAATGGCATATGACATGATCCCATCTTTTCACATTTATGCGATCATTTCTCTCAATTAATGTTAATCAACTCAGTGTACAAAAGTGATGCCTTGTGAGCACATGCAAGGATATGTTGGGCATTAAACTATTTTATCTAATTGTTGCCATCCTTCATGAATTAGCTAATTTAGAATTTTACATCATCTATACCATCATTCCCTTACCAATCTACTTTTAATTTACTTTTAAACTGCAAAACAATGGTATAGAGAAAATAACAGTGTTCTAAAAATCGGCTTAGGCGGCGCCTAGGCGCTAGAAGGTGGAAAATCGCCCAAATTAATGGCTGGGCGGGTTTAGGCGGTCTGGGCAATTTTTATTTTATTTTTATTATTTTTTTATTTTTTAATAAGGCTGATTGTGTTCTTATTTTATTTTTCTTTCCTATTTTTTAGAAATAAACTATTTAATTGTTTTTTATTCAGTATATGTCTAAATGTAGCAAATGATGATTACTTAATGAAATTCTCAAAGGATCTGCCGGTAACAATTTTACTAATGTAGATTTTATCAAACATAACTCAGGTTATTCATGCAATTTGAAGAAAACTAAAAGAGTACACAAATTCAAATTTATATAAAGTACCCATCATGACCAACTTCAGTCATTTGAGTTTTAATAAATTTTGTTCACAATTGTTAATTTTTCATGTTTTTAAATTTTGCATATGTATATTGGCATTAAATTGGATGTAATTGATAATGTATTATGCATAACTTTTGTAAATTATTAAAGTTATAATACAAAACCTAAGACCGCCTAGGGACCCGCCTAGGCCCCTGGGCGCTAGGAATCTGCTCGCCGCCAGCCCAACGCCTAGCAATTTTTAGAACACTGAAAAATAATATGTTAGGATTAATTTTTCATTATACAAGCAAGGGTATTTATTAAGGGTGTTAATTGGTTACTGAAAATCGACCGAACTGAACTGAATTATAACCGAAAAAACCCGAACAGAGAAAAATTGAATATTAGAAAACCGAACTGAATCGAGTTGATTTGGTTCGGGTTTTGTTTTTGTTTTTGTTTTTGTTTTTGTTTTTGTTTTTGTTTTTGTTTTTCACACATCCGAAACAACCGAACCCTTCCCCTTATCTTGTTTTTAATCCCATAACCCTCTCTATCTTATTTAATCCCACATCAACCCACTCTTATTTAATTCTCACCCCATTCCAATGCACCCCACTTCCCCACCCTCTCTCTTAACTATCAGTTTCTCCTTTTCTTAATGCCCCATTTAGAGAAAGAGTTGAAAAAACCTACATACTCTATCTTATTTAAGCCCCACCCACCTCTCCCCACCTACCCAACTTCTATTTCTTTATTAATGTCATTTTTACTTTTTTTTAACCCTCTTTCTCTTTCTCTTTATCTCTATCCAACCGCTTGCAAGTTGAGGAAGAAAGACAGAGTTTGACTCAATCTTGTTGAAGACAACCAAACTTTTTACTTGCTTACAGCAAAGATAAGCAATGGCGATGGCGACAACTTCGACACTTCTGATTTGATAAAAAAAACCTTCTTGCAAGATGAAATTACGAGACTTGTGGAATCGTCATAGAAGGTTTCGGTCTTGTTCAGATCATCACATGGGTGTGGTGGAGATAGATTAAGATGCAAACAATGTAGTTATGGTTATAATTTTTTGTATGATGTTATAGTATTGTGTATATGAGAGACATGACAATTTTTTTTTTAATCTTATGGAATTATCAAGAAAAATAGGCAAGAACAAATTGAAAGAATTATCTATAAATGAATAGTCGGAGCCTTGAAACTTTTTGTATTCATCTGACATTTGCTTTCCCTTTACTGCTTCCCCTTCTATCTTTTTTTTTTTCATTTTATTTGTATTCTCTCTATCGTTTTCCTCCTTTGCAAACCAAGCTTCATTTCATTCTTTCCATTCTTTGTAGCTTTAACTTATTCCTTTTGTGCTAGAGCCAACTCGGTTGTATATAGCAGCAGAAAATAAATAAAAGAAAAATAATAAAAAGGGAAATAACCGAAAATAACAGAACCGATCGTTTGGCTCTGGTTTGGTTATTTATTTGACAAATGTGGAAACCGAACCGAACCAAAAACTGAATTCTTGGTTTGGTTTTGGTCCAACTTTGAACTGACCAAACCGATTAACACCCCTAGTATTTATACAAGAAGCATCCTAGTAGCTTTAGGTAACTTCTGATAAGAATACAATTCAGTTTCCACAACCACAATATTCCTAAGATTTCCACAACTACAATATCATAATCATATCCCTATAGTATCCTAATCGTATCCCTATATCATAGGAGAATCATTGATTCTTAACACTCCTCAAGTTGGAGAGTTTATGTGAAGAACTCCCAACTTGTGCAACATGCCATTGAAAACGTCTTTTCCTAATGGCTTTGTGAGCATGTCCGCTACTTGTTGAGATGAAGTTACATACTTGGTTTCAACTGAACCATTTTGAATTTTTTTTCTAATGAAGTGACAATCTATTTCAATATGTCTTGTTCTCTCATGGAAGACCGGGTTAGCCGCAATGTGCAAAACAACTTGATTATCACAGTGAAGCATCACTGTTTTCGGATGTGGCACCTGTAGATCTCGCAATAAGTTGCGCAACCAGGTTATTTCACAACAAGCACTCATCATGGCTCGATACTCGGCTTCTGCTGAAGAGAGGGAGACAATTTTTTGTCTCTTTGTCTTCCAAGATACCAGTGAATTTTCCAGAAAGACACAATAACCTGTTGTTGACCTTCTAGTAGTGGGACAACTAGCCCAATCCGAATCACAATAAGCTGTTAAACGCAAAGAATTATGGCTGGGAAAAAAAGACTTCTTCCTGGAAAACTTTTAAGATACTTCAAAATACGGAGTGCTACATCCCAATGTGGTTTCCTTGGTTCATGCATGAACCTGCTGAGGACATGAACTGCATAAGTAATATTGGGCCTGGTGATGGTCAAATAGATAAGGCGACCTACCAACCTTCTATATTTTTGTGGATCTGCAAGCAATTCACCCGTGTCTGACAATTTGAGATTTTGTTCCATAGGAAAGCAAACCGGTCGTGTTCCTAATAAACCTCCATATTTAATAATATCAAGAGCATACTTTCTCTGAGAAATTGCAATACCTTTCTTGGAACAAGATACCTTAATACTAAAAAAGAATTTTAAATCCCCAAGATCTTTGATACGGAAACGATTATGAAGAAATTGTTTGAGGGTATTGATGACACCCAAATCATTTCCTGTAATCAATATGTCATCAACATAAATCAAAAAGGCAGTTAATGATTTTCCTCTATTACGTGTGAAGATGAAGTAATCAGTTTTAGATTGAACGAAACCAGTTGCTTGTATGGCATCAGAGAACTTAGCAAACCATTGACGAGAAGCTTGTTTTAGGCCATATAGGGACTTGTTGAGGCGACATACCAGATTCTCCCCTTGGCGTCATAGACCGGGAGGTGGGAGAATATAAATTTCTTCACGAAGATCACCATGAAGAAAGACATTATGAACGTCGAGCTAATGAAGAGAGCAAGATTGAGCTGCATCAATGGCAATGAGACAACGAACTGTGATAAGCTTGGCAGTGGGAGAGAAGGTGTCATGGTAATCAACGCCCTCAGTCTGAGTGTACCCTTTAGCAACCAAACGAGCCTTATACCGCTCGATTGAACCATCAGAGCGATGTTTAATCTTGTAAACCCACTGACAACCAATTGGTTCCTTACTGGGAGGATGAGAAGTAAGAGTCCAAGTGTGATTTAGTTCCAACGCTTGAAGTTCGGAGAGCTTAGCCTGTTGCCAATTTGGATCTGAGGCAACATCTTCATAAGTTCGAGGCTCCACATGGCGACTGATGTTATAAATGAAAGCTAGATGGGATGGTGAGTATCGATGGTAAGAAATAAAATTGTACAAGAGATAACGAGTCACTGATGAGGGAACTGGAGATGAAGACTCTGATTGGATGGACGGTGGCAACGTGATGACATAATCCTGGAAATGGCTAGGCAAATTTCTGGTACGGTCTAACCGCCGAGGAGGTGGTGCGGTTGGTGGAGAGACATGAATGGGAGAACTAGGAAGCACTAGTTGGGAACTTTCAGATGAAGAGGAAGGGTGACCTGGTGAGGGAAGGGTGTGGTCAGTAAGTGAGGGAAGTTATGTGTTAGCTGGTAGAGGAGTAGATGGAGTAGGGGAAGGGGACAACCTTGATGAGTCATCGTGCAGGCTAGTAGGTGAGGCATCATGGTGGGTTGGTAGTGGTAAGGGGCCTGAGGAAGGGAAATGATTGAATTGGGTATGCTCAGTCTTGAAAGGAAAAATATTTTCATGAAAAACAACGTCATGACTAGTAAATATTTTTCGAGTAGACAAATCATAAAGTTTGTAGGATTTTTACCCATGCGGATAGCCAAGGAAAACAAATTGCTTAGCACGTGGATCAAATTTGTGAGAAGTGTAGATATGTTTGGTATATGCAAGACACCCAACAACCTTTAAATGTGTTTAGGATGGTGTTGCATTATACAATTTCTCAAATGGGGTTTTGTGGGAAAGAAGTAGGGTAGGCAACCTGTTGATCAAATGAACTGTTGTGAGTATGCATTCTCCCCAGAGATGAAGAGAGAGGTTATCTTGAAAGCGTAAGGCACGTGCAGTTTCAAGAATACGACAATGCTTACTTTCGGCAACACCATTTTGTTGTGGCGTGGCGACACAAGTATGTTGATATAAAGTTCCATGATATTTGAAAAAATCCCTTAATGAAAAAAAAGTCTCCCCCATTATCCACACGAATAGCTTGTATGGGGGTACTGAATTGAGTTTTAACCATGGAAAAAACGATTTGAGTAGTCTTGTGTTTCATTTTTGTGGTGCATAAGAAATACCCAAGTAAATCGAGAGAAATCATCCACAATTGTTAGGAAAAACCGAGCCCCAGAGATTGAAGGAGTTCTGTGAGGCCTCCAAATATCACAATGAAAAAGGGAAAAAAGGTTTCATAGTAGAAATTGAACTTTTGCTAAACGGAAGGTGAGTCTGTTTGGCCAAATGACAGACATCGCAAACATTATTCAAACTAGAGGAACAATTTAACAAAGTTTTGCCTAAAATATGTAAACGCGAAGAAAAAGGGTGACCTAAACGGCGATGTCATAAGTCTGCGGAAGCGGAAGCAAGGTGGCAGGATGGTTTGTTGGTAGAAGGTGCTTGGTCAGAAGCCAACGCCACTAAGTGATAAAGCCCGTCACGTTGTTTATCCAAACCAATTGTCATTCTCGTTGCCAGGTCCTGCAAGATACACCAAGAAGGAAAAAAAAATCACTGAACATTGTAATCTCTTTGTGATGCGATTGACAGACATGAGATTGACTTTAAAGGTAGGAACACATAAAACATTTTTTAAAGAAATATGAGAATTAAGAGATAAAGTTCCAATGGAACTAATGGGTGTTTTATTTCTGCTTGGCAACATTACTGGCTGCATAGAGGGATTTTTAGCTTTGGCTCTAAGCAGGTGAGAAGCTGAGGTGATATGGTCTGTAGTGCCACTATCAATAATCCAATTGAGATCATGAAAATGTTTGGTACTACCTGAGGATTGGTGGGAGTTTTTTTTTGCTCATCATATTTTGAAATTGTTGATATTGGATCTCAGATAAGTTAGGCATGACAACTTGAATTTCTTCTAATGTTTGGTTTGAGTTCACATGGTTCACAGTCCTGGTGCTTGCTCCCCTTTTGTTGCGACTTCCCTTAGGCTTATTAGAACCATGCAAACGGTGCTCGGGTGGAAATTCGTGCAACTTGTAACAAGTATCAACAGTATGGTGGTCTCGGTTGCAGTATGTGCAATGCAAAGGCGTCTTACTGGCATTAAGAGGTGCTTGGCCTTGACGAACTGCTGTGGTTGCGAACTCAATGGAAGGACGAGTACCTTGACGAACTACCATGGCTACAGATTCAATGGAAGTACGGGATGTGCCCAACTTTGTTTGTTTTTCTTTCCGTGTAATAAGAAAATAAACATTGAGCAAAGTAGGCAAGGGTTGCATGAGCAAGATCTGTCCACGAACTGCACTATAAGACTCATTAAGCCCCATAAGAAATTGCATCAAAACATTGCGCTCCATGTGTTTTTTCATAACACCACAAGAACACAAGGGCAAATCATTATATGAGGCCAATTCATCACATAGTTTTTTTAGTTTGGTGAAATAACTTGCTACAGACATTTGTTCTTGAGAAAAAGAGGAAAGATCCCGCTACAACTGAAATATTCTATGAGCATTGCTTTGGGAAGATCTTTCTTTGAGATCCTCCCAAACCTCATGCGCTGTAGATGAATAAATCGCACTGTCTGCGATATCGGGTTCAATGGAATTAAGGATCCATGAAAGCACCATGTCATTGCAACGTTGCCAAAGAAGAAACTTGTTCAAGTTTGTCTCTTTTGAGGGTACCACCAACGTTCCATCAATATACCGTAACTTATTTTTCGTGCTTAGGGAGATGCGCATAGAACGACACCATGTTGCGTAGTTGTCTCCATTAACAAGCTTGGAGACAAACACCATTCCGGGGTGATCAGAGTGATGGATAAAAAAAGGGCTAGAAGTTTCATGATTCCTCCCAGCCAAAGAAATCTCTATATTATCGCCCATGGTAAAGGGACAATGAAAGAAATATGGCTATAGTGATAGCTAGCGGCTGAAATAAGAGCTAGGATTAACTTTGCTCTGATACCATGTAAAACAATGGTATGGAGAAAATAATATGCCAGGATTAGTTTTTCATTATAAAACAAGGGTATTTATACAAGAAGCATCCTAGTAGCTTTAGGTAACTTCTGATAAGAATACAATTCAGTTTCCACAACTACAATATCCTAATCATATCCCTATATCATAGGAGAATCATTGATTCTCAACATGAACCACACAACTTAATGGCAATTAGATGTGATTTTAATGCTTGAAGCATAATCGTTGTGTTAAATATGTTAACATAAAAAACTACTAAAAAAATGGATGTCTTACCTAAGATTCAATAAAAACTCTACTCGCCCTTAGAAAAAAAAAACTTTATTAAAACCTCATTTAGTTCATCACCTCCTTCAATTCTTTGTGTGAGTAGAGCTCAATCGTCATCTCCACTTCCACTTCCTCTTCATCTTCATAGCATTTCTTGATTCTCCTTCAGATGTGGTAAGTTTTGCCTAGAAAGGAAGTGCTTCCAATGAAAATGTTTTGTCTAAGGGTGTGTTTGGTTGTATGGAATCAAATTTTATAGAATTCATGGGGTACAAGTTGTGCTTAAGGCAACTTTGATCAAAATACGATGGACCACTTATTACGGTTTCCACATTTTGATCACACGGAAGGGGGGATTGAACTCTCACAAAAGAAAAAATTCCCAACTCTTTATCCCCCTAAAGAATTGGATTCTCATATTTAATCGGAATTGAGCTCTTTACCTTTGAGCACAATCTAGAATTCATAATATATGGTCCACCACATATTAATCAAATTTGCCTTATACACAATTGGTCTCCCCATGGATTCCATGAAATTGCATTCTGTGCAACCAAACATACCCTAGGTCACACCTCCAATAGAAAATACTTGTGTATTTTAGCAATGCATATGTTCTAGAACATGTCTTGTCCTTGTCCTAGTAGCATAAGAAAACAGAGAGTTAACGATCAACATAGTCTTGGGACCTAGATTCAAAATTGGACAAACTTGAAATCTAAACTCAAAGCTATTATAAATCATGGGGCAGAAGCACAAATTAACCATAAGAAAATGACAATTACATATTAATTTTACTAATTATTTCTTACTTCTTACCTAAAAATTAAGAGTCCTGCTTTGAATGTGAGTAAATTATTCAAATGTTTTAAATAATAAATGAGGCATGTCTGCAACTTAAAACTTTGACCAAAGTGGTTATTTTCTTTAAGGCTAATCTTGATGCGGTAAATTATTATTTGGCTTCCAACATCAAAATATATTAAGTTTTTAATATATTGACAAACCCAAACAAGCTTTTACTAGTGTAATATAATAATAATAATAATAATAATAATAATAATAATAATAATAATAACCTTTTTTGTTCTCTTTATATTCCAACCCGCCATTACTTGTGGTTAACACAACTCCAAAATACATGAGGAAACAATTTTAAAATTCAAAGACTGAATCCAAATCACCATTTCTTTTTATTTTTTTGATATTTTTTCAAACTTGCAGTTTCTTGTAGGGGTGGGCACGGGACGGGATGGGACGAGATATGCCCATCCCTATCCCATCCCGTTCATACGGGATCGGGACGGGACGGGATGGGAAAAACCTCATCCCGACCTCGTCCCATCCCAAACGGGTTCGGGACGGGACGAGATCAGCGTGCTAATCTGGACATATCAAATAGAAGCCTGGACTGCTGGAAGCCTGCTGCTGCTGCTGGAAGCCTGGAAGGCCTGCTGGAAGGCAGCTGCAGCTGGAAGCCTGAACATTTTATGCAAATGTTCATAAAATAAATAAATAAATAAGTAAATAAAAATATTAATAATTAATATTAAAAAATTAGTTCGGGACGGGACGGGATTGGCGGGATTGAAAATCTTCATCCCATCCCATCCCATCCCATTATAGATCGGGACGGGAAGGGATCAGGATGAAATTATTCAATCCTATTAAGACCCGGAAAAATCGGGACGGGATCGGGACGGGAACGGGATCGCGGGATGGGATGCCCACCCCTAGTTTCTTGTAAAGGGGCATCTACATATTATTTTTTGAACATGTAACAAGTTGGATTATATTGAAATACCAATGTTTGATAAGTAAGACCAACAGCCTAAAAGACGACAATATTCCCAAGAGTTAAAAAGGCCGATCATGTCAAAAGAACGCAAGTCCACACCGAAGCGATGTAAGACAATCAAAGCTAGTTGAGTTGATAATGCGTGCAAATTCTGCTCATGCAATTGTGAAATTTTGGAACCCTCCAAAATTCATAGGCGCACACTTTTTTTCTTCTTATTTTGTTAAATTTTTTTTTCATGATGAACTTGGTTATTTATTTAATTTAAATTTCAACTCAAGCCTTCGAAATCACAGGTAATCCTCGGTTAGCTATCGCACAACATCATCATCTTATTCAAGATTAGGAGTGAGGCTACCTGTCGAGGAAACCAGCGAGGGAGGGACGCATCGCGAGGGGGATGGAAAGTCCTCCCTCCCTCCCTCGCTGGTTTCCTCGACAATTAGAATTTCCCCAAGATTAGGTCTCCCACAATGCAAGCTAGTTTTTTTTTAAATTTTTATAAATTAAACCTTCAAGAAGGAGGGCACCTGTGGAATGCCAGACCTTAATTACTTTCCCCAAACTAGCTAAAATAATACATCGGGGCTACGTTACGACTTTACTCTAAAAATTAAAACAAAATGGCATCATCCTCTAATGTAGGTTGTATGAGCTCTATTTAATTTGACTAGACTCGAAATTCTACTTGGCAAAGAAGACTCCACATATCTTTGGGATTTCTTATCTTTCTGAGCTTTACCCGCCAGCGCATCAGGCACCACATTGGTTTCTATATACACATGAACACAAGAAAATTCCATGTCTCGACACTACCCACAAATTGCTTTCCACACATTTTCAAAGAACCACATAATCTTCATCTCACCCACAAACTAGCCCTTAACCAATACCAAACCTGTCTGAATCTCAACCCTCGATACTCCCATTTCTTTACATAATTTCAGCCCTTCCACCAATGCCCAAACTTCAACACCATTATTCGAACATTTCTTATAGAAAAACTGCGCCGCCCCTAAGCAGAGTTTGTGCCCAATGTGAATTGCTGCCTCCCCTGTCGCTATCCCCTTCTTACTTACTCCATCAACATTCAAAGCGACGAAGCCATCCTTCAAAAATTGCAATATACATACTTGCCTGACTGATTCCCGTCAACGTTGTGCACAGACCAAGGGCGAGTAGAACTGCCCTACTCAAGCTCTGATTTGGCACAAAACAAAGCATAATAACCTCTGCCATCTCCTCACATTTAGAATGATAAACCTGCATCTACCTTGGCATCCTCAAACATCCATTTGCATATTTGTTTCCACAATTCCCAGATTATAATAAAAGGAGAGATCCATGAAACAAACTTGATTGAGATTGTTTGTTGCCACGTAGAAATCAAGCTTGCAGCACGGATGGGACCTCCAATGGAGGCTTGTTCATAATTCACATTGAAAATGGTCACCAAATGAAACCAAACCTTCCTGGCAACCGAACTATCAACAAAAACATGATAGATCGTTTCTATTTCGGTGCTTCTCAACACCGCCAACAAGAAGCAAGTTGAATACCGCATCTTCGAACTTCTTCATCGACTGAAAACTCCCCTGTGGATAATCCTGCAAATGAAAATATAAATCCAAGTAGGAAGGAGAGGATGCCAAGTAATTGAAGGGAGGGTTCGACCCCTTCTGTCTGATCAATTCATAAGCAAAACGAGTAGAAAACTCTCCATTTAGGTTTGGTGTTAGGCATATGTGCCAGCCAATCTGCATTAACTAAGATTCTATCCAATGTCTCCCAAATTTGGTTACTGCCTCTTCTGTTATTACACCAAGTAAAATTAGGCCCCTAAAAGACACAATCTACTAAATCAAAATTTTCAAAACACGACGAACATTTCGTCATACTAGTCCCCGAGGTGAAACTCCCCCCAATTTTCCCTATGCATTAATAATTGTATTAAAGTCGCCACTTACCAACCAAAAAGCCCAGCAATTCAAAGCAAACTATTCCAAATTAGTCGATAGTTCTCTCATGTCCTCAATAAAACATTTGGCATAGACAAAATACATCATGAAGCAAATAACGTTTGCTGACAATGTACTACCTGATCCAAAATATCCAAAATGGAGACTGATATCTCTTTATCCTTGAACAACCAAAATCCCCCCACCTCTTCATTAGACGCAAATCCGGATAAAGAAACTTTGTTGCCAACTTTTAAAAGTCTACTAGCATCTATCATCGGCTCTGCTACCATCAGAAATCTAACTTTATGTTCAGACACTAATTTTTAAAGCCTCCCTCGAGTAGCCTTGTTCCCGACTCTCCGAGCATTTCAAAACATAATGTTGTCAATCATTATTTAAATGAGGGAGATCAACCTGCCTAGTCACCTGGCATTCTTCTGGAGGGAAAGCCACTCTAACCAACTTCATCTTTTGGTGTCCCTGTTCACATGCAGAAAATGTGTATGCAACCAAATCTTTCATGGTTATCACCTCTGGACAAATTTAATAAACTGATGCAAATATGGAGCTGTCATCGCTAGTGATTTCGAGTGACTTATTGGTTATCCTTTTCTTCTTTTGCCTACGAGCTACCCATTTAATACCTCCCTGCATCTAGTTACCAACCTCTGAATCAGTCACATGCCCGCCAGTACCTTGCCCTTCTTTGTTAGGAGATTGAACTTCATCCCCACCAGTTCCTAACGCCATTTGAATGTCTATCTTTTCGCATGCTTCAGCTCTGTGTTGTCCATCATGCACTACAAGAAAAAGTCTCATCAATAGCATTTCAAAACCGCTATGGTATTCTACTATAGCGGTTTAGTAACCGCTATGACAGCCAAAGCTATAAAAGAAACACGGGCTATCATAGCGTTTTTAAACCGCTATGGTAGTTAGACTATTTATAGCAGTTTTAAAACGCTATGGTAGACTATACCATAGCAGTTTAAAAACGCTATGGTAGACTATAAAACCGCTATGGAATAGTCTACTATAGCGTTTTAAAACCGCTATAAATAGCCTACCATAGCGTTTTAAAACTGCTATAAAACTGCTATAAAACTCTGTTGTAAAACTGCTATAAAACGCTGTTGTAAAACGCTATGGTATGTTTATATCCTTTAAAAATGATATTGTAGACTAATATTATAGCGTTTATTGTATATTATTTTATAGCGTTTTGAAATGCTATTAATCAACATTTTTCTTGTAGTAGAGCCAATTCACCGTAATCTGGAAACTTGAAAAGGAAAGTAGATCAAGACACAAGATTATGGAATACATTTTATTGACAACAAATTTGAATAATAGCTTGAAAATGTACCAATACAAAACCATTCATGGTGCACAATAATTCTCTCGAAAACAGGAAGGGGAGCAACTAACTATTGCAGAATATACAACACAACCTTGCCTACTCCTGGATTTCAGTTAGATGCTTCTAATGCATCAGCAGTAATGAATGGCAGGTTGATGTCAGTCTGAGATGTGGACGAGAGTTCTATTTTAGCCTTCTCGATCAGCTACTTCTTGGAGTCTTTACAAGCGTAAGCAATGATCATAATTCCAGATGATGGGTTGTACAGTGAGAGGGAGAGGGCACAGATGACTTTGACAAGTAATAGTGGCAATCAACTGCATTAAAATCAAACTCATTTGCATTAGAACCAACATATTCGGAACAAAAATGGTAACTTCTCCCTGTTCAAAGAGATGAAGATTGAAAAAAAAAAAGTCTCAACTTACATGTTCAAAAGGATCGTTGGTTTCTTCTGTTGAAGGAGGAATTAAACAGGAACGTTGCATTCTGTAAAGGAGATCTTGACAGAAAAACACAATTTCTTGAGTGCAAAATTTTACCCTGAGTTCAAGCAAAAGGATGTAAAACTGTTATATAATGCATGGCAAAGGCTGCATAACAACGACACTCCATTTCCTTTAAGTTTGTTGTGCATCGATCTGTTTCTAAAAGGAAAGAATTGTAGAAATGGACTGTTGGCTAGGTGAAATGACAAAAATTATTGAACTAGTGCCTTGCTAGAATTAGAACTTAAAAGAAGAAATCCTTACTAAGTAAAGAAACCATTCAGTAGATATATAGGAATTGTTTTCTTGAACAGATTAGAAACTACAACGTATTGAAACCCCAATATTATACTTGCTTCATGAGTCCAGTCTCTTAAACCTAGCTAGTGCATGAAATCAACAACCACACAGACAATAAATACTCCTGACAAACCACCAATTAATGGGAACAAAAGCCCTTATTTAAGATAATGATTAAGTAAACCACTTCACTTATCTCCAAACAAGTAGCCAAGGGAAGAATCTCCACCGGGAACAGATTGAACCTTTGTGGATGGACGGTCCTGCAACAAGAAAATCAAGATTAAAACAGACCGAAAAAGCTGCAATGACTTGAAGGATACAACTATACATGTTCACTACTTAGAAAGATTCAAACAATGTATTAAACTACTGACAGTGATGAAGTTATTTAAATTTTGTCCCTCAGATCTTTGATAGTTATTTGAGACATTTGGTTTTGTTGAAGGAGAAAAGATCTTTGGTCGTTCATCTACAGTGTTATTATCACCCCAGGGAGGTTTGAGCTTGCTAGCCACAGGCGTCACCGGAGGCTGGCTGCTTTCTTCAGACTGGCTGCTTTCTGCAGGCTGATCAGAACCGAACAAGTAGCCTAACGAACTCCGTCCACCACCATAGCTCCCACCTCTACTCATGGTTATCCCTTACTTTTCCTTTCTTCAAAGTGGTTAGCTAGTCAAGGAAAACACTTGCCTATATTTATATTAGTTTAGAGTATGATATGACACTACTACACCAAACTTCTAATACAAACAGTATTAACTATGCATGGTTGTACCTGGTATTTCTAGATAATAAGATGCTAGGGCTTTCATCACTAAATTATCACCTACATGAATCACATGTTTATGAACATAAGTATGCTTTCCTCATGCAAATGCATGAAGCTTGTTTTACAAGGTGCTTTTTTTTTTTTCACCATGCATGATGAGATTGACGATTACTCCTATTACAGTTTTCTTTGCTGTAGTGCCAAATCTTTTGTATTTAGTATTTCTCATACTACTAGCACTGCTAAGGGCAAGGGGATTGACCTACGCATACCCTGACCAGATGTACACGCTGTAGCTGACCACTATAGCTCCTCAGTGTCAGAGACTTGGACATTATGTATTAGGATTTGCATGTCAAAATTTTGAGCTTCAACATGTCCAGGAATTCATCTCTGTTGTGACAGTGACATGTATATGTGTTCGTCTGACACATGGTAAAATGTATCTTTATCACTCAGAGGTCAGTCAGAGCCCGTTTAGGTAGTGTTATGCCAAGGGTCCAAATAAAACTTAGGATACATATTTTACTTCTATGGGCATAGAAGTTCTTTCTCCATGGAATTGGCCCCTTAATGCAAGGTACATAAACTAGATAATATGGCTTCTGGTGATTTCATTTTGACCACTCTCAGAATAAGATGGTGGTTGTTTGCATCACTTTTAAATGACTTGCCACTTAAAAAGTGAATTGGATTTTAAAAATGACCATAAGCAATACCCCCAGTGCTTATAGAAATCAAGCAACTCATAGTCATTAGCCTATTACAAGCTTGTAAGTGCTAGTAAACCAACACAGTTTTAGTGGATCGCCACTTAAAAGTGCTAGACCCCTCATAAGTTATGCAAATAAAATACCCCAAAAAATGTCATGAAGTGCATCAAATTCATAGTTGGGGTAAATAATAGTCAAAACTGCACGCTTCTGGAAAATGGCCTGAATTTAATTAGTTTAATTGAGGATCTGACCTGCATGGATTACTTGAGAATATAGCATCTGGAATATGCTTCTGAAGCTCCTCGGTCAAATATTTTGGTAATGCACACCTAGGCAGAACTGTTGAAGGACCTACATTGCAAAAACAAAATTTCAGAAACAGAAGCAAAGCGATGCAGCTGTATATAAAGTAAAGAAGTTAAAAGGTGGTCGTTTTGTGCAAAGGTGAATATACCTGCATCATCAGGACCTGGAATAAAGAGAAATCGACTGTGTTCCTTTATTTTTGGATGTGCTACAATCATTTCTCCAAGCTTTCCAAACTGCGATCTGCATCGCCACATTAGCGGTGATTTTTCTTTAGCTGATAACTGAGCATTCAAAATACGAAATATAATGAAATTTATAGAAGTAATCAAAGGGCACCTGAGATTTCCAAAAGAATTAAAGGCAAGGTTAAACGGGTGAGAGCAGAAATTCCCCATCAAGACAAATAAAGAAGGAACCACCTCCATATTCTCATAACCATCCAGTACAGTGGCTAATTTTTCCATAGTCTTCTCTATGCAAAAGAAGACAAAGTTAGTGATGATAAGAATTGCAAGAGCAACTACAAATACTGAATATTAATTAGTGAATTACCTCTTCACTATCAAGCCAGATATCAGAGAGGACGATAAACATCTCATTAACCGAGTTCTGTTCCAGTTCTTGAAGTCTGAGCTATTGCATTTCAAAGTACAATCATATCAATGTTTTAGCTACTTTGACGACCATTGATACAAACTATACAAAGAAAGCCTGGTAGAGAATACCATTTCTTCCGGAGATAGAAAACCCCCGCCAAAGAAGTCAAATCCCACGAGCACTGATTGTGATTCATCTCTGTCCTCCACAGGTGGAAACCCACATGTAGTGATCTACAGGACGAAGATAATATTACCATTGTTGGTGAAATAACAAAGTGAAAACAGTTATAAATACATTTGTTCACCAATGAATATCCCAACACATTACAAGAGCATGCTGCAGAGTACGAAAAGTGCATTGCACCCATATTGTCTTATTATTTGCAACCACAATGTTAGGGATGGCAATTTGACCGACAAAAGGATACCCGACCTGACCCTAATATTCCTGGATGGGGGAAAGCTAAAGGGTTAATGGGGCAGGTCTGGGACTTGAAGTGTAGACTAAAGTCAGGTTTGGTCGGGAATGGGTATAGAACTCCCAACCCAAACCAGACCTGATAAGCAATGATTATATTTTACATAATACTTTGAAGTATGTAATAAAATATAAAGTGTTGTTTGGTCTAGAGGCTAAGAGGTTGAATCCATTTAAATGCAAATAATTTGAGATAATAAGGTCGATCAGATCGTGTTTTGATAAACTTGTATGTACCCAAATGGGGTTCAGGTAAGCCAAGTCAACAATACCCTGGTAAAGAGGACGGTTTTCAGGTAACAAACTGAAACCTAGGTTGGGCATGGGTTGGCAAACCGACCCAAATCTGAACCATTGACATCCCATACCTGTGTCACTGCCTTGAAGTGACAGATTTCAAAACTGGAAACGTATCTTGTAACACCTAAGTGAGGACATTGTAAAAATCAGTCAAATTTGGTTCAAAATCCGTTAAGATCCTATCCAGAGTGACCATTCATAAAGTGGGTTCTCGCTTGATGTAGCTCTGAGGTCTATTTGAGATAACCCCACACCTCCATGTGGGATGAAGTTAAGTGAGGATAGTGTTTATAGCAGGGTAAATCGTGGGGCGAGGATAACCGCACAGCCTTAGTAAGGAAGACCAGATATTTTTCTTGACAACATGATATAACCCTCTCATAGAAAATATGTGACAGTTTGCATAAAAATCAGAAAAGGGTATTATATCTACAAAAAAATCCAATGTGTTTTCAAGATCTTGGCAGAAGGGGAACTCAAGTCTTACAGGTAAAATTCCGAAATATACTTGCTTGAAAATATCATAATGACTATCTTTTAAACAAGTGCGTCAGAAATGTTTCCTGATGTCATGTTGACTTTTAACATATACAATGCAGATAGCAGTTCTTCAGCTACTTAACAAAAAATAAGAATCCTATTTAAAAGTCAAAAGAGTGGACTATAAACCATCCTGAGTTCTATACTTCTGCACAAGTTTCTTACAAATAAAAGCTAGCACTGAGAGTAAAATGGCAAGTAAGAAACCTGAAAAGTGCCACTTGCAAGTAACTCGCCTTCTGCTACAATTATGGTGTTTTCCACAAAAAAACCTGAAGTGATTTTGTGTTATCTGTCAAAGAAAACAATATTTCTCTGATCTGAAAGAAAGTTTGTTTCTTGTCTTTAAGACAAGAATCAGACAAGTTAATAATGGACTTCTCTTCTTTTCAATTTCTCAAAATAAATAAATAATAGTAGTATATGAAAGGATATTGCATTGGACAAGTCGACTGGTACAGCGGCAGTTAGATCTTCCAAGTAGAAACGACCATCTTCTAACTGTGATATGACACCCATGATCCATCTCCTCCCGGTGTATCCAATAAGAGATTGAATTGGAGATATCTGAAATACAAATAACATATAAACTGATCTCTATGAACAATGCAAAATGTTGCACCAAAGCACTTGAAAATGTTCTACTTTTCTCCAACCTACTCGCGGACTTCTTGCCAGATCTCTCTATAAAAATCAATACAATAACCACAAGCTATACTATTTGTTTTCTTCAAATTATCCTTCATTCTCACTTAAAAATAGACACCTTCTAGATGTTGGGTAGCAGTACTTATGTTCAATTTCTTATTTGGAATAAAACTTGAAAATGTTAAATAATAATAATACCTCATTACTTCTGCCTCCAGAGTAGGACATATCAAGGTCAAAAACAGGTTTAGCGAAATCGGGATGTCGAGCAATCCTCTGAAGCAGCAACTGGAATCTATCTCTATACAAAGCAGCTTTGGCAGCCGCATCCCCATGGATCGAAAGCTTCTCCGAACACCTACAAACAAATATTCAATAAATTCAACTCCACCACCAACAAATATTCATGACATCTGAATTGAATTGAGGATGCATGTAGGAATCACGAATTTTTTGATGCAATAGGTGCCTGACAGTCGATTGGAACTTTGGACTGATTTTTTGCGGCTTATAGGAAACATTGAACTCAGGTATTTCTGCATCACCTTCCACTAAATCAGGCTTCAATAAACCAGCCTGCAGTAGAAACAGAGTTAACGGTCGGGCGATCAGCAAACTCACAGAAAGTGAATGCAAAAATATGCTGAAACTCGGAACAGTATCTCTGCAGTGAACAAGGAACAACATCTATACAAATTAAGAATCAATAGGTTCGTGAAACGTGCCATGAAGGGAGCAAATGCACTTTTCTGAGAAGTAAAAGGAACTATTGAGTCGGTTGCATGCAAAGAAACAAATTAGTGTAAACATGAAGAACAATTCAATAATTGGATAAGAGTTGTGTGAACCTTTTAGAAGTCCTCCTTCTGAATTCAATTTGAGTCCATTTTCTTCAATGAATTAATCGAGGCTTTTGATGTTTTTCAAATGAGATTTTAGCCGATGGGTAGAGATGCTGACATGGTTCAATGCATAGCCATTAACTAGAGTCCACGCAGCATATTCACTGTCCCTGGGAACCCAAAAACCAAATAGTAAGATTCCCATCCCAGAATTTCAAAACTTTGTTGAGTGATTCTAGTTGTAGACAGGTGGAGAGCCTCAGTGATCTTGAGAATATGCAGCTTAGAAACAAAGTGTATGACATTGCATCCAATTTACCTAAGATGGAACAGAAGTACAGAAATATTTTCACGCCCAATCAGTGAAAAGTTGGGTAACAAGTAAGCCCTCGGTGTGAAAAAGCAAGTCAATGTGTAAAAAGCAGAGTTTTGTATTGCTCCTATAGCCAATAAACACACTTATTCACAAAGCAGGGAAACTGAGACCTACCTAGCCAATTCTTTGAAGTCTGTAGATGAGGGTGTTTCCCAAGTCAAAGACCCCAGTGCACTAGCAAGAGCTGCATGCTTACTTCCACTTGCAGACATTTTAATGTATTTTCTAATAATTTCCTGCATTTCAGGAAACAACGCCTACTTGTTAGCATTTACATGTCAATCAGCCAAAATACAGAAGCACTAGGAAACAGAAACCAAAAATTCAATCAAATGGAAAGACAAGGGCAGAATAATTCACATTATCAACACTGAAACAAAGGGCATGGACAGGTACCATGTCTCGCTCTGCATCTTAATGTATGTAAAGAACCAAAGGCTATGAATGACTTCAACAAACAAAAAGGCACAACTGCATATATCCTTTAACATATATGTATCATATTTTAACAAATGTATCACAAAGCTAAAGTTTGAGGCTACAAAATAGTTACAAATAATAAACCTAAATAAGCATGATAAGATAAATGTGTACACAGGCAATTGAGAGAGACAGAGACTGACATTTGCAAAGAAGAGATTCCATATGAATAAATTAAAACTTACTGCAGCCAGACAATTTTAGTAAAATCTAAATATCTTCAATATACCAAGCAGAAGAGGAGAAAAACCTACCAAGAAAACTAAAAGGCATACAGAAATAGAGTAAAAAGTACATGCAAACTAAAGGAATAGCTTCCTTACGTTGTTGCACCCCAACCTACATCTTTGTTTAACAAAGTATAATTGAGGCACAATATGAGATCGTTGTATTAGTTTAAAGTAACATTTCTAATTGCATCAACCTCATGCAGTAACATTTCACTAAATTGGCATTCGCTCACACCATCCCTGTATGTAAGAAAACGGGTAACTAAAATGAGAAAACTGAAATACATATAGGTATATTGATGATATGGGGAAAATTCTATCAAACCAAAAGAACTGAAAGTGCTCTGATTCTCCCCAAAGCTAATTGTTGAATGGTGCAAAGTAAATGACTTCTCCCTTGGTAATATTTCACATGAAATTGGTTTTCTGGTGTTTGTTTTTGCCTCTTAATCTAGTTAGAGGTCTGAATTTCTTTAAAAAAAATTTGTAAAATTCACAAAATTCAGACTCTATTTCAAAAACAAATACCGCCTTAGATCTATACAAGTATTGTAATCTAGGACTGTAAGCATTAGGTTTATGGCAAGCATTAGGTCAGATGGGTGAAACCTTCTGATAAGGTTTATGGCACAGGATTTTACTACTATAGGGTTCACCTGACACTAGCTCCTTTTCTGTTGAACAGTCGTCGTATGATTGATAGTGTATAAGATGATCAGAGGCCATAGATAATTTATAGAAATAGGTCATAAGATAGATCCCTGTTTCCAAAAAAAGTATAGGAATGACTAACTATACTATAGAATTTTGTCCATCGTGCTAATGAAATAGACTGACTTTATGCATTATTAATCAAGGCACTATTAAGTAATATGGAGTAGGATAAGAGCTTGTTGTTTTAAGATCTAAAGACTAAGATTCTTTGATTTAAAAGAATCTGCCAACCACTCCACACACTCCTGAAAAAAAAAAAGAAAAAAAAAGAAGAAAATGAATTCATTTCATTCACTAAAAGAAAAATAAAAAAATAAAATTCAAATAAAGCATTATTTCTATGAAAGCTTTCTCGCTATGGAGGAAGAAAAAGTTGATCCCATTATTCATCATGGTGGGACTCCCCCTAATGAAGCAAAGGATCAAACAAAGTGAGTAGAAAGAAGTGGGGGAGCAGCATGAGAAAAAACAATCCATGCACTTTCTCTCATTTCTCTCCTTTTGAGAGACCCCAAATGAAACTGTGTTACATTCTTTGTTTTAGCTGTTTCAGAGATTCTCCTCTTTCTTTCAAGTCAAAGAAGAAGAAAAAAAATGACATGGAGTGAGTGAAAGAGAGATGGATTGAAAACAAAAAAAACCCACAGCTCATTGTTGTATATATTCTTCAACACATCCCAAATCTGGTTTCAAATTTGAGTGGTAGCTTGTGGACAAGACAACCACCCCAAATATATATACAATTAAAGCTGTCACACAATTATATATATAAGTAAGAGTAAACATTGAAATCGTTTTTCATGTCTTATGAGCACTTTGTAATTTTTATTTATGCACTAAATTGAAATGGTTCTGCAGATAATGAAAAACCCAGATATGGATTTGGTTCTGTCTACAGATGCAAAGCCCAAGCTAAAATGGACTCCAGTGCTTCATCAAAGATTTATCGAAGCCGTCGCTCAGCTTGGAGGTGCAGACAGTAAGTTACTTGATTAGTTATTTTGTCGAGCTATTATATTATACCTATCATTACTCTATGTATAATCTATGAATTGATTTTAATTTTTAATTCTGGCAGAAGCAACAGCAAAGAATATAATGAGAATGATGGGGATTCCTGGATTGACTTTATACCACCTGAAGAGCCATTTACAGGCACTCTTCTCATAAAGAATTTTGTTTCATCTATTAGATTCATTGAAGGCATTTGATTTAAGTGATCCCATGTTTTTTTTGTTACAGAAATACAAAATAAATATATCTATATCATCAAAATAAATAATTTGTTAAGGATTTTCAGAATGTAGAGGTGCTGAAAAACAAGATTGATCTGCAAATGCAACCCAGAATCAAATTGTTATCTCACTCTTACTTTAGTAGTTTCAATGGATTTCTTTTACTATAGTAGTTGGCATCAAGTCCGGGTTTTTGGGCTAGCATAGTAGCATACATGAGCTAAAAGGAGATGACAAACAAACCCATCCAGAATAGGATGCTAAGTTAATAAATATAGTAAGTCATGAACAAGGAGACCATTTATAAACCTCAACAGGGAGTCATTCGTGTATGATCTTTCAATAAATGTTTTTGCAATTATATGTTTCACAAATCACGAGGAATCCAATCAATCATTGTTTTAGAAGACCGCAAATCCAAGTTAGTCCTGGAATATTCAACAAGAAGCTTGCACACCAAAACATGCTTACCTTTTTAGGTGCTTGGATGACTTCCCTATACCTGCCAACAGGCTTCTTGCTGCTGATCTCCATTGGCCTTCACCATAGATTTGCATGATCAAGTATTGGTAGAAAGATGAGGACTTGAGGAGAGTAATAGAATTACAAGGAAGAAACTTACATGTTCTTGTTTGCTCGCCCGGCCTTCTTCTCTCCATTGGTCATTCGATGCACAGACTGAAAACCATTAGAGCGTGCTTTCTGAAGCTCTTCAAATGTCATACCAGATTTCTTTAATTTCAACAATCCCCGAACAGCAACTTAACCTGGCAATATAGAACAACTACAACGTTATTTAAAAAAAATATATATAAATAATAATGTTGTCATGAATCACATAAAAGATAGTCCCATAACGAGAATTAGTGCCCTTCGTTATGACCACTACTACAAAATTTCTGTTGGAAATAAAGCATTCCCCGAAAAAAAAAATCCTAGACAAAGCTGCCAAGTGGACAAGTCAAAACGGAACCTCAATTTCAAAAGTTTACATGGAACTTGATTGATTGGTTCATGAACATCTTCTTTTGATGTAGCTTTCACAATAAGGTGGTTGAACATATAGATTAGTTTTTGCAAATAGAGCTATAGTCATAGGATCATGCACCATGTTTTGATTTGAAAACATTATTTCCCTTTGCCTGTTAGCTTCAACAAATGAGCTAAACCCAATTAGGATCACTAAGGTAGGGATACATGTTAGCTTCAACAAATGAGCTAAACCCAATCAGGATCACTAAGGTAGGGATACATGCAAACATGCATTCACTACATATTAATTTAGTTAGAGAGGCTTACTTGATCCTGCAGGTGTAAACAGATGGAGTCTTTCAACTCCTCTAACTGTGAGTATAATATTGGATGTGTCTAAAAATCAACATCATCTACATTTTGCGAAAGTTTTCAGACACGCACACACACAAAAAAAAGGGCCTTTAGTCATGAATCTAACCAATAATATTGGAAAGGAAAGATTGAAATTTAAAAGTATCTAAGCAGACAATAGCATATTAGATTCACATCACATCCATATCAAAACATTAAATTTTACGGCATTCTAATGTTGTAGCTAACAATACCTGTACTTAGTTCAGGGTAATTTCCATTACCCAAAAGCCTAAGCATGGCTGACATCCGCCCCTTTCCAAATGTGCATACCATTGACACCAAAGAAACCTAAATATTATACACAACCATCAGTTACCACGAAATATTAAAAAAGATAACCAATTTCAACCAAAGCATCCAGTCTTACTGAAGTTCCTCCTCAACAGGTCGTACTCCTTCACCTTCAATCCACTCTCAAGAAGTTGCAACCACTTGTCACCTCGACGGTGACATAGCAAGAAATCTTCTCATTACACCCAATTCTGAAAAAAAAATTGTTAACACAAAAAAATAAATAAAAAAAATCAAAGGGTCAAAAACCCCATCAACCAAATCAATGTAAAATCAAAATGAACAAAAAACATAAAAGAGAGAAACCCTTTTTGTTTGTTAGATACATACCTTAGGAGAAAACTAGGGTTTGTCCACTCAACAACTCCAACACCTACAAATAAAAATCAGTGAAAAACGATGGGGGTTTGGGAGGAAAAGATGTGCAATGGGGTTTAGGGGGTAAGAGAGAGATAGACTTAGTATACATACCTTGGAGGCCTTGGTGAGACGATCTCTGCTCTTGCCGACGGAGATGTTGAGGACGAGCTTCTGCACCTAGATCTCTATTTCTCGATCTCTCGATTTCTCTCTCCCTCACTCTTTCCCTCTCCCTGGATCTCTCTCACTCTCGCTTGAGCGGCGTGCCTTTGGTTTGAAGAAGAGCGGCATCCCTCTCCCTGGATCTCTCTCACTCCCACTCCCACTCCCACTCTCCCTGGATCTCTCTCTCTCGCTCAATTTCTCTCTCCCTCACTCTTTCACTCTCGCTCTTGATTTCTCTCACTCTCCCTAGATTTCTCTCTCCCTCACTCTCGCTTGTAGAGCGGCATACCTTTGGAGAAGAAAAATGCCTCTCCGATCTGCTGCGATTGACGGGGGAGGAGAGCGAGATTGAGGGAAAAAGACGTAGATGTTGAAGTGGAATCGAGCGAGTTTTTTCACTTCCCGCGAGGCTTTTGAGAAGCAATTCGCGCATTTCCCGCGAGGCTTTTGAGAAGCAATTCGCGCTTTTTGTTTCACTTCCCGCGCGGCTTTTGGTCTATAGCGGTTCCAATTTTAATTGGCTTTGAATTCGGTCAATTATAGCGGTTTTCACAAAAACGCTATAAACTTATGCTATCAATGAACACTTTTCTTGTAGTGATGGGAGCATCACATTCTAAATCGATTTTCTCTAATTGATCACTCCCCACATTTGTAAGAGTCCCTACTGCTTTGGGCAATCTCTTCTTAGCCATTTCTATTGGAGTGCTGCCAGCTTTTGTTTTAGTGACCTTGCCGTTGTGTCCTGTATGTCTAATCTGATCAGCCCTAAAGTACTTACCACTATTGATAATATCATCGTTATTTTTTTTCCTTCTGTTTCACCCCCTCTAATAGCTACCTATCAATGTCGTTGTTTGATCAACCAAGTACCAAACAATCCTCCCTAAATTTATCAAAGATGTCAACCTTTGTACCGCTCTCCGAACTTCTTTCTATCTCATTGTTCACCTTACCAACACATGCAGATAAGTTTCCCTCACCTATAATCTTATTCACACTTTCCCTATCAATCGAAAAAATTGCAACTAAGAGCTTCCCATCATCCCCCACGACCGCCAATGCATCAAACGAGTTAGAAACTATACAAACATTAGGCTGTTGTAAATCATGCGTCTTCTTTTCCTTTGTGATTGGGACTTCCTTTCCCTTTTCATTTTTTTCCACCACTGACCCCAACAACCTCCTCTAACGTCCTAGCCTCCTTGACCAAAAAATCTTCGTCTACCTCCTTATTCAAAGACTTTGACAATGGGTTTGTAATCTTGTTTTGAACTATGCACATTGTCAACCACTTCCACTTTCTTTTAGGGTTCCACATTGGTAACACTTTTACCTTTTATCGATTTATTTTTCTGATTCAACCCAAGCCTCCTTCTTCAAACTGAAACATCATGACCTATTTGAATAACAGACTTCACAGTACTTAAAATATGGGGAAATTAGTTGTTGCTAAAAACCTCTATTCCCCGAATTATCAATCCAAACTTTTGAAGGTAGAGGCTCAAACAGATCCATCTCCACACACATACGTGCAACTATTGGTTTAGTCAAGCACCTTGTGTTATCTTCAATCCGCAAAAAAACCTTCGAAAAAGTTACCAATAGCCTTTAAAATTGGGTGATGAAAAAACTGAAAAAGTTCAACCCACAACGGTACAACAACTGGATTTGCACGCAAACTAAACTTTGCATGTCATCTTAAGACTTTAGAACACACACCACGAATTAAAAAAAGTCACAAGATAATACCTTTTTCGCCTCCTCCTCTAACTGCAAACACACTGAAAACATGTCTAGGATCCAATACTCATGAATGGCAAGGGTAGGCCTATAATTCAAAAATTGTAATACTATCACGTGCTTTTCCATGAAATTTGCTCCATTGCCTTCCTCAGCATCCGTTAGAGCAATGGTTGGTGAACCTTCCTAAAACTTGTCCCTTCAACGGGAGTCTCATATGTCTTTGTCACATGAAAACTACAAAGCACTTGTGCAAAGGAACGGTGAGGCTGAGGCGCCAAGCTGTCCTCTAGCCCAACCGGGCTGCTCCTACCATAAGCGGCTTGAGGAGTCGCTATGGATAAGGTGGATTCGCCCTAACATCAATGCCCCAGATTGGGGGATGATCCTATCCTATGACCCAAAAATGAGTACAAAAAGGGCAGAAATACCCTTGATCACCGAAATCGCCCAAAGTAGAGCTTTATTAAAACCTTTGGTACAAGCAAATCCACTATCATAAGACTGATATGATGCAAGCTAGCTATAACATCCATTCTAATACCACTGTTGTTGCCCCCATTTAACCACTTAAACAATAAATTCCCATGAGTGGATCATATGGTTAACCTGTAGCTACATCGACTGTAATATTTTTTGTTTGTTGATAAGAATGGTGTAAGTCCACATTTCAAAATCTTTACCTGAAAATTGACTTAAGTGATGTGGAACAATAGTGGCACAACTGTCAATTCATCTAGACCTAGGTGAGTTCACCATCTCGTCAGGAGTCGAGGTGTCACAATTCCGTTCCTTGTTAGCTAGAGTAAAAATATAGAAAACAAAGAAAATTTAACACAACATAGGTATGAGAATAAATTTAACCTATCAGACGAAAAATCTCAACTATTGGTATTGACGGTCAATAAAGGGTATATTGGACTTACGAAAAATGTTGAAAAATAGAATAAAAGAAAAAAGTAAAAAGGGTTGGACCTTGGCGTTAATTTTTTGGCCGTGTTAGGTGATCGAATTCGGTGGTAATTTGGTGTTGATTAGCTGGAAATCATTGAAGATGATGACTGCTTTGTTGGTAGTGAATTTGCAGTCAAAATTGTTGAAGGAAATGTAGAAAATAAAAAGCTGGAGGAGAAAAACAAGCTGGAAAAAAAGGAGAAGACGGTGGTGGAAACATTTTCCACCACCACTCTTCCATCGCCTCATCAAGCTATAAAAGAAGAGGTTTCCCCCTTCTTCATCCATCCTCAAATCGCTTTGGTGTCCCCTTTTGTTGATGTGTGTGTGTGACAAGGAAGAAGAGGAGGTGAGGATCGTGGTTTGAGAAGTTAGGGTTTTTAAAAAACCCTTTTTGTTTGTAAGAGAAAAGTGAAGAGAGACAGAGGTTGTGATATACGCACCCCACATATTTGAGGTGTCATTTAGACACGTGTATTGTGTTGGAGACTTTATCTAGTTGTATTCTTTCATCTCAATAGTAAAGTTGTTCTCTTTGCCCATGGACTTAGGCAAATTGTTGAACCACGTAAATTTGTTGTCTTCTGTATCAGTTGTATTGTTTAATAACTTCGCGTTTCAGTATTTGTAACGCTTCCGCACGTAACAAATTGGTATCAGAGCTGATGGTTAGTTCTTTGGGTTCGTTTGAAGGTATGTGAATCGGTGATTAGTGCAAAACATTTCAGATCCGTCAAGTTTTGAATCAAAGATGATTACCACTACAGTCGATAAATTTGACGACGAGAAGTTTAATGGAAATAATAACTTCGGAATGTGGCAATGCGAAGTCTTGGATGTGTTGGCAAACGAGAATTTGGATGATGTTTTAGTAGATAAACCGGAGAACATAAGAGAAGAAGAATGGAACAAGTTGAATAGGCAAGCATGCAGGTCAATAAAGTTGTGTTTGGCGAATGAGCAAAAATACTTCGTTATGAAGGAGACCTTCGCTAAGGTGTTGTGGAAAAAGTTGGAAGACAAGTACATGACGAAGAACATCCAGAATAAGCTCCTCCTTACAAAACAAGTTTTTTGAATGAATATGAAACATAAAATTACGTTGTCTGATCACTTGGATGAGTTCAATAGGCTTATTGCCGACCTATTAAATTTGGAAGAAGATGTTCCAGATAATTAAAAGGTTTTGTGCCTTTTGAATTCCATTTCTTAAGAATACGAGCATCTTGTTACAACATTGTTAACGGGAAAATAAGAGTTGAATTATGATGAGGTGGCTACAACGTTGCTTAATTAGGAGCCAAGAGGAAGGATCTCAAGGTTCATAAGGATGCAATGTCCGAAGTATTGGTAGCAAGGGGAATATCTGAAAATAAAAATGTTGGTGAAAGAGGAATATCACAGTCAAAAGGAAAATATATGGACAAAAGGTTTTTGCCGAGGGATGAATGTGTCTTTTGTCATAAGAAAAGCCATTGGAAGATTAACTGCGAGGAATTAAAAGTTGCAATAAAAAAAAAGTTAGATGCGAAAGCCGTGCACAATTTGGATGAAGATGAGGATCAGGATGATGCATATTCGTTGTTTGTAACTTCAACATTGGTGAGTCATTATGATGAATGACTCCTTGATTCAGGTTCTACCTATCACATGTGTCCCCGTAGGGACTAATTCTCTAACTATAAAGAGATGGATGATGGTGTTGTTCATATCGACAACACTGAAAACGTAAAATTGCAGGGATGTGTAAAATCAAGTTGAAGTTGTATAATGGATTTGTTCAGGTTTTGAATGATGTTTGGTGTACACGATTTGAAGAACAATCTCATACCCGTTAGTTCTGTAAAGTCGAAAGGTTACAAGGTTATGGTAAATGGTGGAGCTCTAAAGGTCGTTTCTGATGCAATAATAGTTTTGAAAACTGTTCGAAAGGGTAACTTGTACTTCTTGCAAGGGGAGTACGGTTACAGGTAATCGTAAAGTTGAATTTGGTGAAGCAACATGTATTGTTGAAGGCCCTGTAGATGTTGATTCTGGTTGATTTACTGATAGCTCCAAGGATGTTTGTATGAATACCTCGAGGGTTTGGCATTTGCGTGTAGGTAGTAAAGGTTAGAATGTTTTGTACGAGTTGTTGGAAGAAAATTTGGTAGAATATATGAAGATGTGCAACATGGATGTTTGTGAACATTGTGTTTCCGGAAAGTCTGGTTTGAAACTCCATCCTAGTCAAGGCGGAGTTGGATTGTTAGCTTGAGCATGCTTTTGTTTATGACACCTTTAGGTGTATGGCGCATATGAGCGCAGTTGAATAATTGAAGCATGTGACTGTGTATTGGAAAACTGACATTTATTTGTTTATGTTTGTTGTGGTCGGCTCAGATTTGTGAAATCTTCTCCGAGGTGGAGAATTGTTGAAAAATAGAATGGAAGAATAGAGTAAGAAGGGTTGGACTTTGGCGGTGATTTTTCGGCCGTGTTAGGTGACCAAATTCGGTGGCAATTTGGTGTTGATTAGCTGAAAATTGTTGAAGACGCCTTCTCATACATCCTAGGGCCTACGTTAGGTGTACCTCACGTCATGAGAGTGATTAAAGGATTGATTGGTACTTATGAGGAAGAAAAGTTATGGCAGGTCTATCATGCAACTACCTTAGTAGCAGAACATTTTGCAGGGTTACACCCCAACTTGGAGACGGTGATTCTAGAACTAATTAGGTTCTTTGTTGAAGATTTGAAGCAAGCTTTTTGCCCTGTGGACGCTGTCACGAGTGACCGTATGAATGATTGTAAACTTTATTATCCTCTTTTTTCATTTCTAAGGTTTGGGGATCCTAAATAACCCCGCTCGCTTTCCAAAAAAAAAAAAATGCAGAAAAGAACAAGTTGGAAGATAAAAACTAGCTGGAAAAAAGAAGGAGAAGAAGGTGGTGGAAAGGTTTTCCACCGCCTCATCAGGCTATAAAAGAATAAGGGTTTCCCCCGTCTTTATCCATCCTCAAATCGTTTTGGTGTCCCCTTTTGTTGATGTGTGTGTAAGAGGCGAGGAAGAAGAGGAGGTGAGGATCGTGGTTTGAGAAGTTGGGGTTCTAAAAAACCATTTTTATTTGTGAGAGAAAAGTGAGGAGAGAGAAATATTGTGATAAAACGCACTCCGAGCATTTGTGGTGATATTTAGACACGTGTATTGTGTTGGAGACTATCTTCAGTTGTATTCTATCATCTCAATAGTAAAGTTTTTCTCTTTGCCCATGGATGTAGGCAATGCTTTTGTGTATGACACCTTTAGGTGTATGGTGCATATGAGTGCAGTTGAATAATTGAAGCATGTGATGATTGTGTTTTGGAAAGCTGACATTTATTTGTTCATGTTTGTTGTGGTCGGCTCAGATTTGTGAAATCTTCACAAAGATGGAGAATTGTTGAAAAATAGAATGGAATAACAGAGTAAGAAGGGTTGGACTTTGGCAGTGATTTTTCGGCCGTGTTAGGTGATCAAATTTGGTGGGAATTAGCTGAAAATCGTTGAAGATGATGGTTGCTTTGTTCGCAGTGAATTTGCAGTCGAAATTGTTGAAGAAGATGCAAAAAAGAACAAGTTGGAAACAAGCTGGAAAAAAGGAGAAGAAGGTGGTGGAAAGGTTTTCCACCACCACTCTTCCGCCTCCTCATCAAGCTATAAAGGAAGAAGGGGTTTCCCCCTTCTTCATCCATCCTCAAATCGTTTTGGTGTCCGCTTTAGTTGATGTGTGTGTGTGAGAGGTGAGGAAGAAGAGGAGGTGAGGATCGTGGTTTGAGAAGTTGGGGTTCTTAAAAAACCCTTTTTGTTTGCGAGAGAAAAAGTGAGGAGAGAGAGGTTGTGATATTTGCACTTCGGGTATTTGTGGTGACATTTAGACACATGTATTGTGTTGGAGACTATCTCCAGTTATATTCTAGCATCTCAATAGTAAAGTTATTCTTTTTGCCCATGGAGGTAGGCAAATTATCGAACCACGTAAATTTGTTGTCTTAGGTATTAGTTGTATTGTTTTTATAACTTCGTCTTTCAGTATTTGTAACGCTTCCGCGCTTAACAAAATAGATGTCCTAGCTAGCATTCCTTGGTTCGAGATCCCTCTCTCTGGTGAGAGGTTCCACGTTCGGAACTGGATGGGTTTTCACCCGGTTATTAGATTTGTACTAACTTCTTGATTAGCCTACGAGCATGGCATGCGATTGTTTAGGTGGATTGCAACGAAAGCAAGTGCAATGTGGAGACGATGAGAGTAATGCTATGTGGCAACATCCTTTATTAGCCTTCGGGCATAGTTTGGTTGATTACCTTATGGAGATAGTGATAATAGCCTAATTCGGGGCTTCGGGCATTGTTTCAATTATGATTTGAACTTGCTTTGTAGCCTTCTTGCATTTGATACACTTTTGGACTAAGCAATCTTAATTGTTTTAATGCAAATTTCTCAGTTAAAAAGTAATTTTCATCAAATAAATTTGTGATTATTTATCATTTGTATAGGAATATGGAAGCACAGCAAATACGAGTTGCAAATTGGAATTGGAAGACTTCCGAATGCTTAACCATTAAGCAATCTGATATTAACTAGTTTAATTGTACCTTCCAAAGTGTTTAACAAGTGTGGTTAAAGCTCATTTTGAAGATAAGATTGAACCTAATTTGTTCATAGATATTGGTTTCAAATTTTAACCCCTTCTGAAATCTAATAATTATACCTCCTTTTAGACAGTTTCACTTGAGCTGTTTTCTTAGCTTGTTTATGGGGTTTACAGAACACGGTCCCTTTGGCCACCAGTTTTAAGGTTCTAATGATGATATATGCTTTGGACTTTACATTTGTTACAAAACACCCTAATTATGGCTCCGCTTGGTATTTTTTGAAAATATTTGTTTGTGTATACTGCTTTTTACCGTGAGGCTCACTTATTTGTTTATTATTATTATTATTATTGTTGTTGCTTTTGTTTTTGTTTTTGTTTTTGTTTTTGCATATGATGATAAAATGGTTACCCAATTTTAATTCATTGCCTTCATATTCGGTAAATATAATCTCATGGATTTTTGATGGGCTCCCGAAAATGAATACAAAGGTTCTTATTAATAAATAACTAAATATCATTCAAATTAACAAATCAAAATAAGCCGCATCAAATTTCCACAAGTTTACTTTAAGAATTAAATATAGTTTTTTTCTTGTATATAATGCAATTTAGGTTTTTGTTAAAACTCTTTTAATTAATGTTTCAAATCTTGGATTTCTTGTATTAACTCTTCGCGCAATGATTGTCAAAGTGACATGCTACTAGGATGGTTTGTATTAACGTTATTAAGCACTCACATGCTTTGTACCAGTTTCTTAACCAATGTTATCATTGATTTACTTTCTAATTATTACCCGCTAATAATTCTATTAAGTTATATACAGCTTCAAATTATAGACAATAAATCATCAATTTCTTGGTATATAATGGATTGACAAATTTGTTCTATTTCATTTTCTTATAATATCCAAATTACATCAAGTTCAATATCGCATTTTATCGTATACAAGAAAAAAAAAACTATAATATAAAATTTTACCTCTATTGTTATTATTATTTCCCACCTTAAATGTGTAAATGCCAGAGAGTTTGTTTGGTGGGGTTACTTGTCTAACTGGATCAACCTTGAGAATAGTTTTTATTTTTCACTTACATGCACTTTAAAGTTGATAACGGCATTGTGTCTTATGATTGTATGTTGGGCTCTTTGCCACCTTTATAAAACGCCTCTCTTCCCCATCTCTTCTTATAAAGGCTCTCTCTTCCCTTCTCTACACCCATCTCATCACCTCTTTCTCATCCCACCACCACCTCTCTTTTTCTCTTTAACACCCCATGAGTGAAGATTTTGGCCAAGGTAACTTCTTTTGGGAGAACCCAACATGGGTTTTCTCAAACTCAGAGAATTCTGGTGGAAGTGAAGATAAGAAGGGCAAAAAACCAATCCTTCCAAGCTCCAATAGCCCTACTCCAACCCAAACCCCTAAGGCGACACAAACCCCCACACCAATACCATCAACTCCGGTGGGACAAAAAAGAAGCCTCACCGGAGTCCCTAAAACTGTTAGTGGTGGTAGCAGTGGTGGTGTTGGTGGAAGCGGTGGTAGTGGTAGTGGTAGTGGTGAGTGGACTAAAGGTGTTGGTGGCGTGTCTGAAGAACATGAGGTACACATATGGACCGAACGAGAGAGGAGGAAGAAGATGAGAAACATGTTCACCAATCTTCATGCCTTGCTTCCTCAACTCCCTTCCAAGGTAAAAAATTAAAATAAAACCGTCCTCTAAAATTTTTAGAGCATTTAGTTGTTACAGATATGTGAACTACGATGAAATCTAGAATTTACTCATTTATTACGTTAGAAGAAATTATCAAAATTTTCAACTATATTAGTCACATACTAATCAAATCATTAATTTGTAACTAATAATTATTTTGACTACCATATTGAATTATCAGAATCACTAATTTACAGTTTTGCGTTACAACTATGCACATAGATTGTTAATTGTTCTAATTTGAAATTTTATGAATGCTCTTTGATTCTAATTTTTTTTTTTTTTTTTTCTGATTTATAATTGTATCGATGTTCTTTCCATGGCACTACCTCTTTCTTTTTTTATGAGGACACATCTACCATTTTTATTTGTTCTAATGCAAATGTGTTTAAAATGATAAATTTCTTTTTTATAGAAAAAACAGAAAACAAAATACAAATGTGCTTCATTCAGGAGAATCTGCTGATGTGACACATTAGATTTCAGGTAATAAATGTTAAAAAGCAGAGTCCTTTTCATAACATAAAGAAAGATGTTCATGTGGATCCCACCAAAAAAACCTTAAAAATTTTTTATTCTAAAAATGAAAGCCCATTTCAATTTGAGTTGGGCAAGTGAGCATATCTGAAATTTCATGATATTCATTATAGATCTTTTTTTCTTTTTATTTACCTTATATTATGTAAACATTATCTAATTCGAGTGAATTAAAATGGTATGATATGTTGGTTAGTTAACTAGAAGGAGTGATTAATTACTAAATGGATACACAAGATTATTGTTTTTTAATTAATGTCAAGAGTAGAGAGTCTCATCTTTCCTTCATGAAGCAGACGATCGATGGATCGATCTGAATCCATTTTTACCCCTACATTTGATTTTATTCCCTTTTTCGTTAATTTTATTTTGAAAATTTGTACTAATTAATTTTTTTTGTTTACCCCATTTTTTTTAAACTATGAAAATTTTGTAGGCAGATAAGTCCACCATTGTTGATGAAGCAGTGAGTTACATAAAATCTCTTCAACAAACACTTCAGACGCTGCAAAGAAAAAAGCTAGAAAGGATTCGAGGGGCTACAGCTTTCAACTATGGTTCATCAATGTTGACACCACCAACTCTACCATTGAACTCGAGAGAGACGCATTCGGCAGATCAGGTATCTTCAATGAATTCAGCCATGACAACTAACGTGCCCCAGTCCCAGCTCCTTTCATCCCCAAGATTTCCTGTGACCTTTCAGACATGGTTTTCTCCCAATATCATCTTGAATGTGCACGGAGAAGATGCACACATTAGCATTTGTGCTCCAAAAAAGCCCGGTCTCTTAACCGCTCTTCTTTATGTACTGGAGAAACATAGAGTGGAAGTCGTAACTGTTCAGGTTTCCTCTGATTACTACAGGAGCATGTTCATGATCCATGCCCATGTAAGTCTATGTATATCCTCATTTCAATCCTTTCATTTCGTTTTGTATTCCAGTTTCCTTTACTCTTAATTTGGTATGTCAAGAAGTTCAGCATTTTATAAGAAAATTATTTGGTACTCTATCAATATTTGATATCATATGCTGTTATGAACGACTTGCTATGAAAATGTATCTGAAATTTGTAATGGGTGCTTTGTATTAGGCAAGCGTGATTTCTGATCAACTCCAAGAAGTGTTACCCGTGGAAGAGACGTTCAAGTTGGCCGTGACAGAGATGATTTTCCTGATCTCTTCTTGACGATTCAAGACAAAAAGTTGGATCGATAATGCTTTACATAATTACATTAATGTGGTGCAGTGCATGGTTAATAGTATCTTGAACTATTGGACCATCTATTTATAGATGAAATGGTTTGTAGGAATTTTAGATCCTTTAAACAATATACATAAGGTTCAAAAACTTTTTTTTTGAACCATAAGCTGGGACTATAGGGTCCTCTTTATTAGAAAAGAACCAAACAATACAAGGGAGGCCTCATTAGGAGAGAACTCAAGCCAACAAAACACAAACCAAAATTCAACAACACAATAAGAAGGTGAACTTTCTTCGCAACCCAACTTCAAGACTTGTTACCAGCTAGCTGTTATACTGTTCTATAGATCAACTTTTGTTTGCCATCTTTAATGAAAGTGACCAACTCTTTCTCAAATGGAGCTGTAAACTTGCTAAACCCATGGTAGCCACCTCCAATGGCAAGATAATCTGCTGCTCTATTACATTCTCAAAACACATGTTTAATTGAAAAGCTGCTCCATCAACCCTGTAATTTCCCCCATCAGCTGAGACTTACTCCATGGAATTTCCCACAAGGATCTGATGATATTAGCAACCTGCTTGTTGTCCACAACTGCTACAACTTTCTTGAAACCCATTTGCAAACAAATCTTAATACCGTTTTTGAATGCTAGAGTTCAGCCAAGAGAACGTCAGAACCATTTTGAGCTCCTGTATAAGCAACCATCACATCCCTTTGCAGCCTCGAATCGATCCCGGCCCCTTGCCCAATGACTCTCCTTTACAGAACCATCAGAGCTCAACTACATAAACCCCTCTTGAGGATGTTCCACCAGCAGAAACAACAACTTTGAGACTGAAAAGTTGGTTCAAAAACTTGGAAAAATGGTTTGCCATTATGTAGAGATATAAGTTGGGTGTAGGAAATTTCAACAAACTTTTGGTGAAGTCACAATTTCAGATTTTTTTAGCCGATTGCTTTGACATATAATTAGGTTTCGGATTGCTTTGGGAACCATAAAATCTGATATTTACAGGTCGACTGAGTTTCAGACCTATTGGAAACACTGCGTTTAATTGTCCCTAATAGTTTTCACGTTTTGGATCTCATCAGTGATATGAGTTTTATCTGTAATAACTTTCACAACCTGACTACTGTTTATTCTTTCCCTGAAAATCTCTGCATGCATAGGAAACAAGTATCTCTGCGAAACTATGATTTATTTCTTTCATTCAGCTAACGTCCTACACGTTTCCCATATTTTCATGCTACTGGAAAGATAGAAAGGCATACAATTCAAGAAAATAGTCTGATGGACAAGAATTATTGTGCTAACGAGTTTAGGCCAATTCTCCAATTTATTGAGCTTGCATGTTGTTTAAGCTTTTAGTTTAAGGGATCTCTTGGGAGTGTATGTTTTAGTTCTCAACTCTGCATTGTTTTCTAATGTTTGTTCCATTCTTTCAATAAACTGGCCGCGGTCTGCCCCCTTTCCCCCTCCCATTTTAAATGTTTTAACGGTTAAAATTTTTTTATATAGATTAAAAATAAGGGATTTGGCTAAGGGCCTGATTTTAAGAATTTTTTCCTATAAGTTTTTTTCATAAAACCCCTCCAAAAAGAAACCTTAAGGAGGAGATGAGGCCAATTGCCTGAAGACAATACCACTTTGATGTAATGAAGATTTATTAGATCACGACGAAGGAGTTATGATGATGATATCACAGTCTGTTTTTCTTTTCCATCCCCATATATAATCTCGCTTTCAACATTATAAATGGGCCAGTAATATGTTTCGGACGCGCTTTGTTTTGCTGCCAATTGTCTGACAAACTGTCCAAAATAGAATACTTCCTTAGAATATGTGTAAATGTTCATTTTTTGTAAAACTTGAATCGCCTTAAAACACGTCGTAGTTAAATCAAATTTAGCCATTTACTGAAACATATGACATCGATATTACTTGAAGAACACATGCAATGCACGCGCATGGCAACTAGTAAATTCTAACGGAGACCGCAGCAGAGTCATTTTAGTAAATATGGACAAAAGGGAATGTTATGAGCAACACCCACCTGGAGAAGAATTTTGTTTTCTTTTCAACTTTAAAGCTAATAACGGCATAGAGTCTCATGATTACATTTTGTTGGCTCTTTGTTGCAGTCTGAAACATCTCCACACCTAGCTAACACTTTGCAACCTCAAAACATTTCTCTGCCCTTCTCTTCACAATCCATCCTTTCTCTCCTCTTCATCCATCCCTTTCATTCAAACACACAATTCGTCGTTAATTGTAGTATTACCATGAGTGATCAAGACTTGAGCACACATGGTAACAACATCTTTTGGCAAAACCCATCATGGGGCATCTCAAATTCGGAAAACTCATTTGGTAGTGAGAACAGAAAGGGAAAAAAACCACTTGTTTTTAGCTCTAATAGCCCAACCCCAACACCCACACCGACATCAACCCCTTCGACGCCTTTGATACTTGGCCTAAACAGGGTTGGCAAGACTGATAGTGATGGTGGTGGTGAGTATAGGTGGATTGACGAATGTAAAGGTGGGGGTGATTCAGATCATGAACTACATACATGGACTGAAAGAGAGAGGAGGAAGAAGATGAGAAATCTCTTCTATAGTCTTCATTCTTTGCTTCCTCAAATCCCTGCAAAGGTATCAAAACCAAAGCCTTATATGTACTTGTTTAATTAGATTTGATTGTTTTTCCTGCAAATGACAAGGTGAATCTTGTGATGTGAAGGCGGTGACTTAACCAACTTTTTACAAGCAAAATGATTGAATACTTTCTAGTTGTCTTCATCAGCAAATTACTGTTGTTTTTTTTTTCTCCCTTTAAAAACTCATTTTAATACAGATCAAACAACTGACAAATTTAAAACCATAAAAAGATTCTAAGAACTTAATTTATAATTTTATCTTTTGTTTGTGATGCGTCCAAATCCGTTCTCTTAGAGATTTGACATGCAAAACAATGTTAGATTGTCAAAGACCACTTGCTTGGTGGCCGAAGGTACTCCGATGCTTAAGTCAATAAACTGTGGGAGATAATGAATTTGGACAGAGTGTAGTTGTATTATGTTTACATATCTTTTTTGTAATTTCTCCATTTACCTTATATAATGTGCATAATTAACTCTCTGCATGACTTAAGCATGCAGGGCGCAATGAAGGGGAGATGTTTTCACAACGGTCCCTCCTTCATTGAGTTGCGTCATTGAGGAGAATGATTTTGTAATGACTTGTCTCATTCGTAACGTTTCTCTTCTTTAAGGGAAGAGATCCGTTGGGACTGGGGCTTTGGCCTTTAACTTTATTCATAGTTTATTATTAGAGACCCTTTTCAGCTTTAATGAGAGGGTCTGCTTCTTTGGGCTTTGAGGATCAAGTTTGTTATCCATGTTTAGAGCGAGGTACATGTTCCTCGTGATAGATGATCTTTGCCACGTGTACGGTCATGATCAGAGGACTATTTGATGTATCATCAGCTACTCTCTATAGTTAGTGGGCATGCTTGCGTGACCACTAACTCTACTGCGGTTGGCTTTTTGAGTTCATCATTGTTTTTCTGCACTTGTATTAAATGTCGCAGTTGTTGAATAAGTTTCTATTATATTACGCCATTAGTTTTTTTCGTTTCGACGTGATTTATGGGGCTTCGTGCAGCCATCATATCTTGCATGATTTCCATTGGTTGTCTTTTCGTTGCCCATTCCTATGAAAAAGAGCAGAGATCTGTGTTATCTTTTTTACGCTATCTCCATTTTCAGATCTTTCATTTTCTATATTCTCCAACTCTTTGTCATGGCTTCCAAAAGAGCCCTAAGTGATGATAAATTGGTCATTTGTGAGGCCTTTTTTGAGTTTAGGCAGACAACTTGTGATGCTTTGGATTACGTTCGTAAGAGGTTTTCTATTCCATACGACTTGGAACTTGTGCCGCCAAGAGCGGGTGATAGCCCCATTCGTCCTAGGCCTGGTTACATTACTCTTTACCCCAAAATGTTGAAGGATGGTCTCCGCTTTCCAATTTCAAAGATCTTCTGGTCGTATTTGGATTTTGTCGATATTCCTCCTGCTCAATGGGTCCCAACGGCTGGAGGGTCATAGTTGGAACTATGGTGAGAGCACTGTTGTCTAGTATTGCTTTAAACAAAAAGACTCTGCACGTTGTGATGTCGTTTAATATTAACACGAATCGTGTTTGCTTTCTTTGTTCACTTACATGTTTGGGGAAGCCAAATGATGATTTCGGGTTCAGGTCAAAGCCCTGGTTTTATGCTTCCATGAAGTATGGGTATTTCATGCTTGGCAATATGCCCATTCTGAGGTCGTTCAAGGAACCTAGGAAGTGGACTGATCTGTATATAACCGAAGCGAGGGAGAAAATTGGGCAACAATTCCTCTCACTTCCTCATGTGTGTTTGGAAAATTTCCTCAAGTCAGATGTCGTGGAACGGAATGGTTTGTATAGTCTAAACGCCTTGGAGCATGGTTTGGTTCTTGAAAGTCATAACGCCGACCTCAGAGTTGCTCGTGCTGGCTCTCTTGTTATTTCTGACGTGGGAGAGAGGCGTACTGCTTTTGCTAGCATTGGTGATGCTAGCGTTGATAGGGAGAGGCGTACTGCTTCAACTTTCTAATGCTCTATTTCAAGTGGATAAGCTGAAGGATGGGTGTGCTGAACAGAAGAAGGTGGTTGATGCTACTCGAACTTCCTTGATGGAAACGGAGTCTGTCCGGGATAAGTATGCTTAAGAGCTTACTGTTACGGAAGAGGAAATGAATCACATGCAGGGGCGATTGGATGTTGTTGAAAGTGAGCTATCTAGTGAAAAGGTTGCTCGTGATCAGTCAATACGTGTTGTTGAGTTGCAGTTTGCTGCTCGTAAGATTGTTGAGGAGTGGGTTGACCAGCTTGCTACAGAACTTGCTTCCATTAAAGAACAGCTCGCTGAGGAGACACGTGGTAAAAAGCAAGTTTCAGAGAAACTTTTTGAAGTTGGGGAGGAACTTGTTCGGACCAAGCATAAACTTTCTTCATTATTGGAGAGAGCCAATGATATTGCGGAGGCGGTAGAGTGGAGTAAGATTTACGATGGTAGGATTGAAATGATTGACTATATTGAGGCGGATGAAGGCTGTGATATGTCAAAATATCATGCCATAGCTGACCAAGTCTTCGAGGATGTATCTACTCCATCTGAGAATGGTGAAGACTATGTTCCGAATCTTCGTAGTGATCCAAATGATGAATGTCAAGCATCGTTTCCTCCTTCTAATCCTACCGTTGTTGACAAGGCCTTGTCTCTTCCGACTGATCCTGTTATTGAAGATAAAGGTCTATTTCGTCTATGCCTGCTGCCAAAGACAAGGCTCCATCTCCTCCCGAAGACAAGACTCCATCTCCTCCCGCTCATCATGCTATCAAAGACAATATTCAACTTCCTCCAATTGTCCCTACTAGTGATGTTTTAATTACATCCTCTCCAACAATTGTTGCTGTGACTTCTTCCCTAGATGTAATAGATTAGATTGTTAATTAGTATTCTTTCTTTGATATTTGTGTGCTTTTGGTTGCTTTGTCTGCCTTTCTCGTAATAGTCGTTATCCGACTTGTAGGCCTATTGTGATAGATATTTTTAGTTTTGACTTTGGTCTAGAAGATATTGTAAATGTAGTTTTGGCTTTAATGTCTAGGCTTTGCTGGTATTGTAGTCTAACTCTGTGGTGTACACATTAGATAATAAGTGTATTATGTCTTTGATGTCTGGTTTTGTAAGCATTCCTATCTATCTTGGTAGTTTAGAGTTATATAGCTCCGTGAGCGTTGATTTGGTAGTCCTTTTTGGCGGAACTCCTGTTTTTTTTACTTAATTGTTGAACTGAGAAAATGATATTTTGTCCGACTCAGTCATCCTGACTGGTTGAATATACTTTTCTTATCCGACTTGGTGGTCGAACGAGTATATCTTTAATTTAAACACAACTTGATGGTCGAACGAGTGTATCTTTAATTTAAACACTTAGTCTGACTTTGCTGTCCTGACTAGTTTTTCTTTGTCAGTTATAATGATCGGACAATGAGATTTGTAAGTAAATCTGATTTGAATGTCCTGACTAACTTGATTAAGTCTAACTCTGATGTCCTGACTAGTTTGTTTATTTCATGGTCCAACGTGGTGATCGAACTAGAATTTTTTGATTAAGTCTGACATGGATGTCCTGACTAATTTGATATACTTCGTGGTCCGGTCCGACATGATGATCGGACTAGAAGATTTGTAAATAGTTTTCTAGTATGACTTTGATGTCCTTATTGGATTTATACACTTCGTGGTCTGACATGTTGATCTAACTAGAAGATTTATAAATAATTTCTTAGTCCAATTTTGATGTCCTAACTAGCTTGATACACTTCATGCTCCGATGATAGGACCAGAAGATTTGTAAATAATTTCCTAGTCCGACTTTGATGTCCTGACTAGTTCGATACATTTTGTGGTCCAACATGGTGATCAGACTTGAACTTTTCTAAATAATTTCCTAATCCGACATTGAAGTTTTGATTAGCTCGATACACTTTATGCTCCGATATGGAGATCGAACCAGAAGATTTATAAATAATTTCCTAGTCCGACTTTGATGTCCTGACTAGTTCGATACACTTCGTGGTCCGACATGGTGATCAAACCAAAAGTTTTATAAATAAATTCCTAGTCTGACTTTGATGTCTTGACTAGTTTGAAGCACTTTGTGGTCTGACATGGTGATTAGACCAGAAGTTTTATAAATAATTTCCTAGTCCGACTGGCATAGATAACTAAAGCAAAAGACAATTTTTTTTGGAATGTGATAGTTTATTGATAGTACCTTTTCAGGTGTTCCACATTCCATGGTCTCTTGAGTTGCTCTCCCTTCGAATTTTCCAACCAGTATGTTCCTGGTCTATTGATTTTTCACCACTTTGTATGGTCCTTCCTAATTTGGATTCAACTTCCCCACACTTGGTTCTTTCGTGTTGAACTGGATCTTTTTTAGACCCAATCGCCGACTCTGAATGTGTGGGATTTGACTTTTTTTTATTTTTTTATTATAGTAACTTCTGTTTATAAGCCACTACTTTGATTGAAGCTTTGTCCCGTCTTTTTTCGAGAAGGTATACTCTGACGCGCAGTGCTTCGTCGTTATCTTCTATTCGAAACTCTTCAATTCGAAAGGTTGACATGCCAATTTCTACTGGTACCATTGCCTCAGATCCGTAGGCTAAGGCGAATAGTGTTTATCCGGTCAGAGTTCTCTTTGTTGTTCTATAAGCCCACAAGATGCCTAGCAATTCAGACACCCACAATCTTTTTGATGCTTCGAGCTTTTTCTTGATGGCCTCTAGGATTGTTTGATTGGTCACTTCTGCTTGTTCGTTAGCTTGTGGATGAGTTGGTGCTGACAATTGATGGTTGATGTTCAAGTTTTCGCACTACTTTTTGACATTTTTGCCTTTAAGTTAGGTCCCATTGTCAGCGACAATTGTTCTGGGACTCCGAATCTGCATATTATGTCTTTCCATATACAATTTTCGATCTGAGTTTTTCCTATCTTTGACAATGGTTCTACTACTACCCACTTGGTGAAGTATTCCACTGCTACAAAAAGGAATTTTTTTTCCTTTCAGAGATTGGAAGTGGGTCAACGATGTCTATTCCCAATGTATGAATGGCCACAGACTACTCATCGGGATTAAGTTTAGTCTTGGCATATGTGTGTGTACGAAGTAAATCGTTGGCATTTGTCACATGTCCGAACTAGTTCATTTGCATCCTGTTGCATTGTTGGCCAGTAGTATCCTAATGTTAAAGCTTGTGAGCTAGTGTTCGTCCTTCTGGATGATTCCCGCATATGCCAAAATGAATTTCTGGTAGAACATAGTCAGTGTCGTTGGACGAAAGGCATCTTAGCAGCGAACCTATGGCAGACCTCCTGTAAAGTCTATCGTTAATCATTGTCTAGTGTGCTACTTTATTTCGTAGTTTACAGGCTTCCATCTTATTTGCTGGTAGTGCTCCATTTTGTATGTATGTATGTCAGGATTTGAGTTATCCAATTCAGGATTTGAGTTATCCAACTATTTTCTTGATCTGTTGTACACACTTCTTGTGCTTGGTTATCAAGAATTGAACTTTCTTGTATTGTGACAAGAGGATTTTCAGTTTCTTCAACACATAACACTTCTTTAGCCAGGCTGTCTACTCTCTGGTTTTCTGCTTTTGCGCATCGTTGAATGGTGATTGCTTTAAAACTTTCAATTAGTCTGCTTGTTTTTTGATGATATGCTTTAAATCCATGCATATTTCACTTGGAATTTGTCGTTCAATTGGTTGACCACCCATTTGGAGTCGGTGAAAGCGTTGACTTCTTTTATTCTAAGGTGTTTAGCCAGTTGTAATCCAGCTATTACTACTTCATACTCAACTTCGTTATTTGAGGCTTTGAAATTGAAATTTATGGCCTTTTCCAACGCCACTTTCTCCGAGTTGTACAGAGTTATTCCAGCTCTGCTCCCCTTCTCGTTGGACGCTCTATCACAACGCAGGACCCATCCTAGAGTATTGGGTTCAACAGTTTCTTGTTCCTTACTGTTGTCCGACTGATGCTCGTTATTGCCTATGAATTCAGCAATGAAGTTTGCCAATGCCTGAGCTTTTATTGCGGTCTTTGGAGTGTAGCTGATGTCGAAATGGACAAACTGTATCGCCCACTTTACCATTCTTCCGAACAACTCCGGTTTATTTAATACTGACTGAAGTAGGTGTTTAGTCAAATCATTGACGGGGTGGCCTTGGAAGTACGACCTCAGCTTTCTGGAAGACACGACTAGGGCCAATGCTAGTTTATCCAAGAGTGAGTAATTGGCTTCTGCATTTGCAATCTTGTTGACTTAGTATGTTGTTTTTTGTGTGTCATTATCCTTGCGTATTAGTGTGGAGCTGACTGCGTGTTTTGATACTGACAGGTACAAGTATATATAGTGTCTCGCCTTGTTTTGGTTTTGATAATAGCTCATTACTCCCCATGTAACCGTTCAGGTTTTAGAAATCTTATTCGTATTCGTCATTACATTTGAACGTTTTGTTCCCTTTCAAGATCTTGAAGAATGGAGCATTTGTCTGATGATTTGGAGATGAACTTGTTCAAGGCTGCTACTCTACCATTGAGGCTTTGTACATCTTTGATGTTGGTAGATGCTTGCATATTTAGAAACGCTTGTATTTGTTTCAGATCAGCTTCAATTCCTCTTTGGTTGACCATGTATGCTCAAAAAAATTTTGACTCTACTCCGAACGTACACTTATCTAGATTTAGCTTCTTTTTGTATTTGCGAAGCTGGGAGAAGGCTTGTTAAAAGTCCTTTATGTGATCATCTTTGTGTAGGCTTTTAACTAGCGTGTCATCAATGTACACCTCCATGATCTTACCAATCTGATCTTTGAACATTTTGTTCACGAGACGTTGGTACATAAATCTCGCATTTTTTAGTCCGAATGGCATCACTTGGTAGTAGTACATACCTCTTTCTGTTATGAAAGATGTATTATCTAGATCATTGGATGCATCCCGATCTGGTTGTAGCCAGAATATGCGTCTATGAAGCTTAGTAATTTGTGTCCAGAGGTGGCATCCACTATTTGATCAATACATGGGAGTGGAAAGCTATCTTTCAGGCAAGCTTTATTGAGGTCCGTGTGGTCCACGCATACCCTCCATTTTTCATTCTTTTTTTACCAGAACTGTATTGGCCAGTCAGTCTGGGTAGTGGGATTCTTTGATCATCCCTGCATGTAGTAAACGATGCATTTCATCATTGGTGGCTTGATTCCGCTCTGGGAACTGGCCTTCTTTTATGCCGTATCGGTTTTTTATTAGGGTTGAACTACAATTTGTTAGTGATGATGAAAGGGTCAATGCCCACCATTTCCTTCATTGTCCAGGCGAATATGTCCTGGTTATCCTTCAGCAACTGGATCAGTTGGTTAGTCAAGTTTGGGTAAAGTTTTGTGCGATAAGAACTGTTTTGCTTCCTTCTTCACTGTTAAAATGGATAAGTATTGTCTCTTCTTCCCGTTGGCCAATATTTGGTCGTCCCCTCAGACTAGTTGGAGCTTCGTTATCTTCGGGGAGGTCGTGGTCCATCTACGGTTGATCGAGCCCCTATAATGGCTCTTCTAGTTTTGACTGTGATTGCTATTTGGTATAGGTCTCATTATTGCCTAATGGAATTCACATGCAGCTGGCTGATCTCCTTTGATGACCCAAACATTATCATCGGTGAGATACTTAAGACATTGATGCATGGTGGAAGACACTGCACCCATTTCATGTAGCCAAGTTCTCCTTAGAAGCATGTTGTATGCGGATGGTGCAATGACAATGAAGAAGTCCCTTAATAGGATTCATTATTTACCTACCATAGGTGCTCCTGCTTCGACTGTAATTGGATTATTCTGAGTGGGTGGCATTATCTGCACTGAAACCTACCATAGGTTGGTCAATGAGTGTAAGTATTTTCTCACTGAATTGCCTTTTGCGGAATGCTGTCAGGTACAGGAAGTTGGTTGAGTTTCCCGTCGACGAGTACTCTTTTCACCTCCCACTTGGCTATCAACACTAAAATCATCAAGACGTCATTATGAGGAAAATGAACTCCCTGTGCGTCTTTTTCTGAAAAAGTTAGAGTTCGGTGATCAATTCTAGCGCACTGGGCGGGAAGGTCCGAGTGTCATAGTATTGTCTGCAAGTCCCTGATAGATCATTTATGTGATCAGTTAGATCATTCTTTATCACCAGCTATGCCATATAAGACGTATATCAGTCCTCTGGCCTATTTGTTTGACCCTACAGTGGCTTCTGTTTTCTCTTTTCCTTTGGTCTGTTTATCTTTTAGCCCAACAAATTCACCGATTCGTCTTCTCTGGACCCAATACTCGATTTAATTTTTCAAGTTGTAACAGTCTTCAATATCATGTTTGTGGTCCTTGTGGAAAGAACAATATTTGTTCTTATCTCGTCTGGCTGGATTTCCCCTTAGTTTGAGTTGCCATTTGACGTCCTCCCAGTTTGCCATGGATTTCAGGATAGTTGCTAGGTTCGTTTTTAGAGCAGTGAACGGTTTGTACTTTGTGTTAATTGAGTGGATCGATCGTTCGTGCCTGGCTTTTCAGGATTGTAGCTTTCCGAATTCTGTTTGCTAAATTCAAACCTGCTATTTGTTCGATATCTTTTGGATTGAATGTTGTCATCATGCGGTCTGTCATCCCGCCTTCTCTCCTCTCTTCTTTCCCGATTCATTGGGGAAAACCTTTCATCAGACTCATTTTTCTTTTTGGTGGCCCACATCTCCTCAAATATGATGTATTTTTTTAACATTTTCAGCAAGACTGCCATACTCCTCGGAGGTTCCTAGTTCAGGAGGTGAAAATGGTCACAGTTGTGTCATTACTGCATCCAATTATCATGGTTAGTTTATCAGTGAAACGTGTAACGTATTCCCTGAGAGTCTCGTCGGGTTTTTGCTTGAAGTGAAGCAAATAATGAGGACCCTTTCTGATCCGTTGACTGCCAATGAACCTCGTGATGAAGGTCGTGTCCAATGCTGGAAAGAATTTATTGATCTAGGCAGAAGGATATTGAACCAACTCCTCATCGTGGACGTAAGGCTAGTCGGAAAGGTTCTGCATATGATGGATTTTGTGTTTTCTTTCAGCGCCATCATATGATGGAAGTGACGTAGATGGTCCGATGGATCAGTGGTGCCATCAGAAGTTTCAAACTTTAGTGGCGTGAATGTTTTCAGCGGTGGAGATTTCATGATTGCGTCGGAGAAGGGTGGCCTAGTCAGCTCATGCAACATATTGAGATCTGTGACCCCAATCCTTAATGAAATTTGTGGAAGATTTCCACCAGTCTGAGATCCATCTCCTTAGGGTTCACTTCCTTCGAAGTTTGCTCTCCGAAGCTCTGCAGGAGCTTTTTGGTTCTCTTGGACATGGTTGGCAAAATTTTGCTGAGGTGGCATTTGGACATGTTCGATGGGTGGAACGCGTTCTTGGATAAGCTTTTTGACTACTTTAGTCAGATGGGCCATTTGAGCCAGAAGTATATCCACGCGAGGGTTTGTCGTTGTACCCCCGAATATATGGGCCTATTAGGCCAACATATCTTGTGGTGGTACTGCACTACTTAGTGCAACTGGTAATCCTGGATTTGGGATTTGGGATATCTTGTTCTCCCAATGCTGGATTTGGGATGTGTCCACTCGATAATTGAGTTTCACCAGTAGAAGGATTGCCTTGGTTGTTGCTAAGCTGAGAATTTGTAGGAGGTTCCATTTGCATTATATCTTTTTGTTACTGATTCATTCCAAATAAACTACAAACAATTTTGTTTTGATTTTTTAAGAAAATTGTTGTTCCCCACGGATGGCGCCAAACTGATACATCCAAATTTGTTATCCTAGAGATTTGACTTGCAAAACAAGGTTACATTGCCAAAGACTACATGTTTAGTGGTCGATGACACTCTGATGCTTAAGTCAGTAAATTGTGGGAGAAAACGAATTTGGACATAGTATAGTTGTATTATGTTTGCATACTTTTTTTTTTGTGAATCCTCCATTTTCCTCATATAATGTGCGTAATTAAATCTCTGCATGACTTAAGCATGCATGTCGTTCTAAAGAGGGACGTTTCTCACAACGATCTCCTATTTTATTGAGGTGCGTCCTTGAAGGAGTGATTACCGCCATGACTTGTCTCTTTCGTAACATTTATTTTTTCTAAGGGAAGAGACTCGTTGGGCATTTGACTATGTTCATAATTTATTATTAGAGATCCTCTTGGGCTTTAATGACCGGGTCTACTTCTTTGGGCTTCAAAGATCGGGCATGTTATCCGTGTTTAGAGTATTTGTTCCTCACAATGAATGATCTTTGCCATGATCAGAGGAATATTTGATGTATCATCAGTTTGTTTTTATAAAGAAACCACAATTCTAATGGTTGACAGCCTTACTAATAAAGTTTTTTTTGTTGCTGAATTTGAAGTTATAACTAAGACCTGTACTATATAACTGAGAAAATTCAATTAATATTTTGGATAATTTGTGCAACAATTATGTACCCTTCTATTTTTCAGAAATTATTCTTGATTAGTTGTCACAAAGGGGAAATTTCTTCAAATGTACCAATCCAACTTTCAAAACTTCATGACAACTCATCGAGTAAGGGATCTCTAGAAAACACCCTAATTCATGAAAATTGTTCTTATTAGCAAGCACTTGCATAATTATGCATTCTTCTTTTCTTTTCACTTTTATATGAATGTATGTTTCCGTTTGATTTTAATTATATGTTCCCATTTTCATGTCTTTTTAATAAGCTTGGTATAATTTTATAGGCAGATAAATCAACCATTATTGATGAAGCAGCGAGTTACATCAAAACCCTTGAACAAAAACTTGAGAAATTGCAAAAACAAAAGCTAGAAATGATCCAAGGGCCAACAAATAGGAACTATGATCCATTGATGATGACATTGCCAATTACTCCAACATTCAACACAAGAGACACTTTCTTGGCTGATCAGTTGTGTATAATGAAAGCCACAACAAACATGAACTACGATGCATCATCAGTGGTGACAACACCAACTAGTATTCCAACACCCAACACAAGAGAGGCCTTCTTGGCTGATCAGGTTTCTTCGAGGAATTCATCCATGGTGACTAGCACATCTCACCGGCGCCTTTCAACCCTTAGCTTTCCTGCTTCCTTTCAAACATGGTCTTCTCCGAATTTTGTCTTGAATGTGTGTGGTGAAGATGCACATATCAGTGTTTGTGCACCGAAGAAGCATAGTCTCTTGACAACTATTCTATGTGTGCTGGAGAAACATAAAATGGAAGTGATTTCTATTCAGGTCTCCTCTGATTCTTACAGGAGCATGTTCATGATCCATGCTCATGTAAGTACATATCAACATTTTAATCCAAATTTATGTCACATTTTGCCACTATATGTTTCTAAGCTTTTTGATGGATTTTTTTGGCATAGACAAGCACAGATTCTGCTCAACATCCAGAACCATTGCCAATGGAAGAAAAGTTCAAGGCTGCAGTTACGGAGTTGAGCTTTTGGTTGTCTTCTTGATAGTGTGTAACTGTTTTTCCCCTCCAAGCTACAGTGAGGCTTTGGTTGTTGGGCCTTAAATAGATGTCGAATCCATTCGACTGCCATTATATGTAAGAAAAGTTATGTAAGCATAGTTTCTTTACATGAAATTCCATTAACTGAATTGAGTATCATAAACACTAACATATGGAAGGTGATAGAACAAAACAATGCAAAATCTTCCATGCACCCAAGTGTTTTGGATGTATGGCGCATCCTGGTAACTTATGGTCTTAGAGTGGTAAGTTTTGTAAATTTGGTTGGTAACTTAAGTGAGTAAATAGTAAATTTTGTATGTAATATGTGTAACTAAAAGAGTGGTACCTATATATGTATATATCAAGTAGTAAGTTGATGCAGAATGAGTGGTAACTTCGATCTTGTGGATGTACGTACCATACATCCAAATTGTGTGTATATGGAAGCATTGCACAATAAAACAAATAGCTAGAATATTGGTCTAAAACAATGAATAATTATAAAGCCTGTTGAGGTTGTGGAACCTTAGCCAATTTTAACAGATGTGTTATTTACACCCTGAGACATGAGTGTCGAGCTTAAGTGAGGTGTCTACGTGTGTCAATCTAGGGTTTGCAAAAGAGAAAAGAACTTGTGGAAGGTTTTGTTGAACCAGGTTTGTGAATAGATTCATTGGTGCTTGTAATTTTTTCACAATTTCTATAGTGGATTGTTGGTGCGCTATATATATGGAGGTAGACAGGATTTGTCCAATCCTGCAAACTCTTGTGTATGTGCGCGTGTATTATATTTTGTTTTTCACAGCCATTGCTTTTGTTCGCTTTGGCTTTGTTTTGTATTGAATCCACCCATCCTGGAGAACTAAGCCATTACAGCATCTTGAACAAGAAGGTGCCTATAACTTGGATGTGTGCAGGTCAAGTTTTGCCACCTTAAATATGCACTAATAAAGCAAATCCAGCACTCATAAACCAAACTGTATTAGTTTTTTAGACAGATGATCTCTAAGAAGCCATCTGATGCTATAGGAGTTGCCCCCTCCAAAATGTGCAATTTTTGGGGTAAAAGGCCCATAAGAGGCCAGCGAGCCTTTGAGATGTCATCTTTCTATAAATCAGGATTTACAGGGAGCTGTATAACTTTGTATATATCTCATTACATATTGGCCAGACGTACGAAGTTATAAAGTTATACATATTGGACATGTCATTTTGAGCCAAAGTACATGAAATACTTATGACCTATGCATTGGCTACTATGTTGGACTTGGAGAAGCTCTTAGATAGCTCTAGTCTAGAACTCGTTCTGTGTTTTGACTGTTATCTTCACTAATAGGGCAGCCATAACTGCAATGCTGAATCTTGTCTATAGAAGATGCCTTATCATCTCCCTGCACAATTAATGTAGCTTGTAAGATTCATGCTGTCTCACATTTCGAATGAGTTATGTATTACCAATCATAGTAACCCTCTAATTCTCTTTGCTTCTAATTTCCAAATGGAACATCTGTTGGATGTTAAAGTCCTGATCCAATATAAGCTTAACCCCCTAACTAATAAACGATAAACTTGTAAGATAGGGTTGCATTTCATTTAATGGTTTTTTAATGCACAAAAAATGACTTGCAACACATGATATCACAAGTCTAAGAGTTCAATGGGTTCAGACCGTACCAAAGGTATTTAACGGCTATGGATCTAATAAAAACCTTGCTCGCCCTTAAAAAATAATAATAACAATTAGTTTTTTATATCTTGATTTGAATGAAAGTGACCGTTATAACAACCCATTTATCTTTGTTTGAATTATGTTTTACACTATGACCATTGTTTTTGTCTTTTTATTTGCTATTCTTGCTAACAACATCCCACTGTCATTTGCAATTTAGAATTAATGAAGTACTGCCACTTAACAAGTCGGTCTAATGGTTTCTGTTATTAGTTTTCATCCCCCCCACCCTACGTCTTGGGCTTGGGAAGCTCCAATCCCTATGTTCCCGACCCATCTCTTAAAGAATATACTGTACTCTAATCAGTACTGTATACATGTCATGATAATCTCGTAAACAGAACATATCATGCTTGATTGCACGCTCAATCTAGCAAGGCCCAAACAACATTAAGCCTATGTATCACGCGATTAAGCAATACTTTACTTCTGACTAGAAAACAAATACTGAAGTATAAGTTGGGCAAAGAAATTTCCTTGCATGGGCAACACTAAAAAAGGGAAACTTCTTCCGCAGATCTAGAAGTACAAGTCGTGTAGGAAAACTCCTATACATGGACAGCTCCCAATAAGGAAATGATCCCCAGCAAGATCTTTTTCCCTAAACTACGCCACCAAAGACAGACCGAACAAGGACTCTCACATTATAAAAGGGAGATAAGGTCGATGAACAAATGAACTCTACAGAAACACAATTTACAACTTTAAGCCTCTCCTAAGCCTTATCTAACTTAAGCCTCGAAGTGCCATCAACTGTCACACGGTGGTCTTTGGCTCACGTGCATTCCCTGTGCAAGTCTAGATAAATGAGAGGAAGAATAGCAGAAATGCACTACATCAAATATAATTCTCAAATATTTTGAAAATATGAGATTGTTATTCCTATACAAAGAAATCTTCAAGTTGACCATAATCATACTCTAGATTTGAATTGAGGGTCAATCTGTTTAAATCTTATATCAAATTTCACCACTTGCAGTTTTTTTGGGTTGTATAACTGATGTGATAAAAAAAATGGCAACAAAATGAGAAATGGATACTTTAGAAGGAAAAAAATGACGTTAAACTTGCAATCTTAGCTCTCAGCTTATTTATATTTCAAGGAATTCAGCTTGCAGATTCAAAGCAGTTAAGCTATTCTACCATGGTTATGCACTTCATTAGTGAAGTCAATGCCATATAACACCCAAACCATGGCCACAGATGAAAGCACCATCGGCACAGGTCCAAACAACCACAAGAACAATGGAACTGTAACATACAACATCCGAAGTCCTATAAACGAAAATGCAATACCCCTATCCATAAGATCTTGAATATACCCTTGCGAAAACTCTGATGCATTTGCCATGAAATGGGCCTCATTCAACCATCCAAGTGCGAGTGAGCTACTGGTAAAACTAACCAACAAGGGCAATGAAATTGAGGCATATTTCAGTGAAATGGTCCAACTGGTTTGTGCACCAAAGGAGTCCTTGAGGAGATAGCTTGCATTGTATGCATTGTTTGCAAGAGCTGCCAAGCAGGAGTTCAGGAGAACAGCTATTGTGGCAGTAAGTATAGTTCCCATTAGGGTGTTTCTTAAGCTTTGGACAATTAATGTCATCTTCTTCTCATTTGTATCCTGCACAAAAAATTGCTAATTGATCTAAGAAAAGTTGATAAATGCTAATTTCTCTAACAAGTTCTAACAATTCCTAAACCCGGTGGGATCCAATCTTTTTATATATCAAACGGAAACAGGGGGGCAGGGTGATTATATTTTTATATCTACTGGTTAAAGGACTAATATATTGCTCACCAGGAATCGTCTTGGTCTCAACAAAACAACCAGACAATCAGATATATTAGAATCTAAGAAATGGTATGAACCTTTTCAAAAGGAATTCTTCAGGTCATTTAGACCTAGGTGTAACGGTGTAGGGTGCAAAATTATAGGATTTTTGCTAGAAAAACGATTGATACAGTTATTTCCTAAAATGTTAGGGATGCCAGCTGAAATACATGGTTGGGCCAAACTGTTCTTATAGAGGGCATATGCAACTTAACCGAGAGTGTAGATCGTCTCAATTCTTTCACTAGGCTTTGATACCTTACTTTACAACATGAATCGACATCATAGTGTTATAAATGGTCGATGATCTTAAATTTGGAGAAGAACAGTATTGCTTGCATAAATCACATCACCACGCATATCTCAATAATCTAATTTTAGGAACTCATAACAAAATCAAATAAAATACCTACTTGTAAGATGCTAAGAACCCACTTTCTTAATGCAAATCTACTGATCCCAATGGTTGTAAGTTGAGGTTTGCTCTTGAAAGTATACCACAAAACACCATGGTAACCTATTGTAAGTAGAATGCCCAAGCTAACCAGTATGGAGTCCAGATACAGAAGGAACCCCATTTTCACCAACAAGAGCGTCTATATGGCTCTGTGTGTATTTCATACAATATTTATAATTCAGCTGTTGTTTGCTTTACCAAATTTGCCTCCAATAAGAAATCACTCTAGCTAGTGGGAATTAGGTCAGACCTTATTAAGTTGATTTCTGATTCATCTTGAAGCAATTTTCAGCCCATCATAACTCTAACTCTATTATATATATGTGGTTCGACAGAATAGGACATAATAAAGCTTATATACATAAGATAACCTACCACTTTCTTCCGAAAAGATTATATTAAATATGATAACCTACAAGTTTCTTACAACAAAATTAAAAACTAATGTTGCCCCAATAGTATCTCCCCTACTTCAGTGATTATTCTAGTTATTGTAATGTGATTTATATGCCAATCTCTGGCTCTTTGTTCAGAGCTACAAACACCAACTAGTGATGCTAACACTAATAAGTCAGATGGAACAAAACCCTGAAAGCACAGCAGACACTCCATTATCAAATGGCAAGATTTCTTTTTTCCTTCTTTGGCAGGCTGTAATCTTTTTTTGTTAAAATAGTTCCTTAATTAAAAATTAAACAGAGATACAAATAGTTCCTGCATCAGTGGCCAGGTCATGAGCCTCTTTGTTGAGGTCTCTCGGGATATAGTTACAAAATCAATGTGGAAGAAAAGAAAGCAGTGTCTTAATGTTAGATACAATAGGCTTCCACATCCAGTCGATATTAGAGTCCCCATCATCAACACTAGAATGCAAAATGGAATGAAGAGCTCCTGAGTCTCCAAACAAAAGACCAGACTTCCACTGCTTAGCATGAATCAAAAGGAGAGCAGCCTCCATGGCAAGGCACTCTACCATTGTACTACTGATTTTCTGTGGCATCCTTGCACAAACCCTACCCTGAGTATCAACCGCACAAACTCCAAAAGCACCCTGGTAAGAAAAAGCAAAAAAGCTGGCATTGTAAGTTACAATGATCATATCCTGGTCAAGCTCAAGGGGGAGAGGGTAAGGGATTCTGGATGTGTTGTTTAGGCAATGGTGTTCAATGGCCAGGAGCTGTTGATGAATGATGGAAAGATGGGAGGATTGGTTGGGTGAAGTAGAGGATAGGCGATGATGTTCAATGGCCAGGAGCTGTAATCATTCTAACTTATGCGGGGTTTATTAATCATGTATATATTTATTAATTGATAGCCATCCATGTATTTTAAGATTATGCACGGTGACACAAGCTATTTTATTGGATTTTAAATTTCTCGGCTCATTTCCAAAATCCTTGTCCTGTGGCAGGTTGATAAGATTTACTTATTACATCGGGCACAAAATCTCGTGTTTTTTGTTCATACATATCAACTTGTCTTGATTTAGAGATCTATATAGACAGTTTCGCCGGACTTGAAAGGTGTAGTGGTTCTCATGCACATTTAACCTGTCCCCATGATTGAATAAAAACAATAGGTGTTAGTGTTATTCCTTGATGATAATCCTTAGTGACTGATGAAAATGAAGGCCAAGTTGGTTTGGGAAGAGGCTTTGGCTCTTTATGAAACTATAAAAAACTATTTTTAAAAAAATAAAAGATAATTTCTGAATTGGCGTGGACGGCAGGATTCGAACCTGCGCGGGCAAAGCCCACATGATTTCTAGTCATGCCCGATAACCACTCCGGCACGTCCACATTGATGCCCTGTAGCTAAATTTAAAAGTTAGTATAGATATGGTGAACTTAAAACTGTCGAGAAGGATTGAAAAAATAAAAAAAAAAACCTATCGTTCATTCGTCTACTAGGTAGCTACAGAAATTGTATTTGATCGATGCATTAAGTACCATATCGAGATCGATACAGGTTCTTAGACATACCAGATATTATAGTTTGATAACCCACGTTTTGCCTGAATTAAGGCGGTGCTCGAGCTTGCTCGACTACTATAGTGATTTGTTTAGCAAATTTTGAAAACAAATCCCTTCACGGGATAAAGTTAGGCTTGCTCAGAGATGCCTACCTAATATTTGTAGCCTTGGATCAATGACCTGATGATTTGCATGAATGGCAATAAGAACAGAAAGGAATGTGTGAGGAAACCTATGTATACAAAGTAAGGAATGACTGTTTCTAAAAAGAGCAAAAATGCCAAGAAGTCAATAAGGGTGAGCAACTTTACAGAAAACAACCTTTACCTACTTTATTCATTGAAAACTTTGGCCTCATAGCCAATGTAATAAAAGCCTACTATGCCACACCCGTGATCAAGTTTGGCTTATGATATCCAAATTAACCAATATACATGGAAACAAAGTTTACCGAATGATGAGTCCACACCATTAGGGGGGTGCGTAATCCTAATCCCTATGTGGTTTCACCAAAAATATGGCATACTTGTCGTCAAAAAATAAAAAATCCTGTAGTGTGAGAATGTGGTGCCGACAATCCTCCAATAATATGTAACATTATCATCCATGAAATATCCTACAATATCAGGACATATCCAACCATATTGTGATCACTGGCATGAGATAAGCTTTTAGCAGCTACTAGATGGCAGTCTTTATGTCAAACAATAAACTCAGATGATAAGTTGCCTTCACACCAAGTGTCCGGGGATTATTGCAATTTCCTATGTAAACTTCTTTGACCAAAAAACCCGGTGACAATCTTCCTCCATTTCACAAATTATTTTATGTATTTTTTATTTTTATTATTATTAATAAAAAATTATTGTGAGCCGGGTTTGAAGGACTCCCTAACCTTTGTATTAATTAAAAAAAAAAGGTAAAAAATGAATACAGTCAACAACTAATTAAGTGCATCATCAATTTAGTCAAGCGGATTTATAAAATCCTTAACAAATAAGCTCAACCTACCAATCTACCATAAGGGGAATAATATTGGAAAATGAATTGCTTTCACAGACACACATTTGACATTAGTCAAGGTTACTTTTTCGTCCGATTGGTCAAAAGTCTTCATAGTCGATGAACTTAGGATTTGCCTTCCTCGATTTGTTTGATCGACGGAAGCTTGATTGTACTTTTTTTTTGTAAGGAGCTTAAGTCTAGTTAAATAAATATAAAAATTGTATGTGCCAAATAAAATTAATAATAATTTTAGTCAGTCGTGTTTGTTAGCATTTTTTTGGGTTTTTTTACACTTATATCTCTTCTATAAATAGTGTTTGTGATTGTGTTTTAAAGAGAACGTGTAAAAAGTGTAAAAAATAAATAAATAAATAAATAAATAGCTGACTAAAATTAAATAAACAAAATGTTGAGTATAACCGCCTCTACGTATTAGATCTCACCTAAGTCGAAATAATGCATGCTGAGTTTTTTTGCAATAGAATTACTACCAAAGATATGTTGAATGTCGTTGGATGTCATTTATTAATAAGAATAAGAATGCTAAAGCCTAAAACATTTAATTGAATTTGGAGATTATCGATTGGTGGCATCAGTTTATCAAAGTTCTGATTATTAGAATTTTTTTTTAATTTTTATCTGATCGGGTTTCAGGTCTAACCTATTCAAAATGTTGCAAAAACACTCCTCCATCTCCGAGGCATTGACACCTCTAAATACCAAAACTATTTGTCAATTCTTGTTTTGAAAAAATTCTTATTATTTCCAAAATCTCGACTTATTGAGTCGTTCATATCTTTAAGACATTGATTTGACATAAAGTGAGCTGACCATTTAGATTGCGGTGATTCTAAATGGCGAGGAAACGGGCTGGGGAAGGGGTGTGACCCTTCATCCCCTTCAAGATACGCGCTCATGTGAATCTCGAGGGACCCTCGCCCATTTCCCCACCGCCTAAAAGGACTCTTTAGATTGATGTCAATGAGGTTTTTTTTTTCTCTTTGGCAATTTTCTGGTTCATGTCACCATAAAATCCCACTGTTTTGGGACCAAATTTGTAGGTTTGAGTGACAATGGGTTAATTCCCTCTCTTTTTTCAGTCTAACAGATCATCAATTACTAACTTTTTATTAAAAATATAAGGAACAAAGTCTAAAATTTGTAGGTTTGAGTGACAATGGGTTAATTACTTTTTTTTCTTTTCTTTTACATTTTCCAAAATTGAAACCAAAGTTTCTCGTGGTTTTTCTTTCGCAAATGAGAGCAAGAAAAATCTAAAAATGCTATGAATGACCACCATTCCTTTACCATTAAATATCTCTTCTTGTCGAGTATCGTTTCTACATGAAGATATAGATATTATTATACATTCAATTTCACGACAGTCAATCCTATTCATATCTTGAAGAAAATAGGAATAATAATCCCATTTGACATTATAGTATACCATATCATTGTAATATAATCATTTCAAGGAATCATTTTCCAAGTAATCAAAACCCCACTCACCTCAAGACATTACACTCAACCTAAAGAAAGCAAATCTCATGAACACTTCCAAACCCACCTACAATCCTTTATCATATAAAGATTCTTCTTCCTTACAAAAAACCAACTCACTAATTAAACACTACAAAATAGACCAAATAATGCACCCATCACTCCCTTCCCCCACCACATTAAACTCCTAATCATCAAAACAAAGCCTAGTTTTGTGCAAGTCTTATACATCACTCTCCTTCTTTGTCCTTCAATATTCCATCCATTTCAAGAAAAAAAATAATTAGAGAATTACTAACAACAACAATAAAACAAAACAATCCAACTAAAATCTTAATATCAAAATCTAACAAGCAAATCAAACTTAAATTATTATAAAACAAAGTGTCTAGTGGAGTTTGGATCCCATTATTCCCAAAGGTCCATTCATGACAGCTGCTCTACTTTCTCCTCTTCCTCTTCACTTCCCTTCTCTCTTCTTTAGTTCCTCACAAAAACCTACTCATCCTCTGTTTACTCTGATTCTAGACACTCTGTTTTCAAGATTGAATTTTTGACACAAAATGGAAGACAAGACTGCGTTTTGGAATGATCAATTATCAAAGAAAACTTCAATTTTTGGACTTAGACTATGGGTTGTGTTGGGTATCACTGTTGGAGCCACTTTTGTTCTTCTTCTCTTCCTCATCTCACTTTGGTTCACTTCAAAGCGCAACAACAACAACAACAACAACAGCAATAGCACCACAAACCAATCAACCTCTCAAAAACCCAAAATCCCAAATGTCTCAAAAGAAATCCAGGAAATCCGAGTCGATCAAACTGGAAGAGATTCAAAACCCCATCAAGGCCAAATTCCCACAAACCCCGCACCGGAAACAGAGCTAGTTGGGTTAACAGAGAAGCAGACATTGCTTTTGCATCCAGAAGAGGAACCCCAAATTGGGGTTCATAGAATTCAGATTGAGATTGGGAAGGATCATCGAATTTCTTACCCGGAAAGATTTGGTGGTGGATCTTCACATGCTAGTGGGGAGAGTAAAGGGGTTGATCATCAGGTGCCTTCAGTGGTTCCTGAGGTCTCACATTTGGGTTGGGGGCATTGGTATACACTTAGAGAGCTTGAAGATGCGACGAATGGGTTTGCGGATGAGAATGTAATTGGGGAAGGAGGATATGGAATTGTTTATAGCGGTGTCATGGAGGATAATACCATGGTTGCTGTAAAGAATTTGCTCAATAACAGGTGAATTTTACTTCTTTTTAATTTCAGATTTAATTGGGTTAGTTTTCTGTGAAGTTTTCTGTGAATTGTGTGCTTTTCAGAGATAATTTGGATACTCCTAAAATTTAGAATGTATTATAGATTTCATGATCTAACTACATTGGTTAGTAATTGAGTGAGTATTTAGCATGGAATTTTAGAGCTTTTTTTGAGAAATTTCGGGGTATAATTCAGCCTTGGACAAGCCTAATGAACTTTTTATGGTTCTTTTGGCTAAATATAGAATTCGGTTAATTTTTATCTTAACCAATTTCTTCTTATTTCATTGGCCAGAGGACAAGCTGAGAGAGAGTTTAAGGTGGAAGTTGAAGCAATAGGGCGCGTTCGACATAAGAATTTAGTGAGGTTGCTTGGCTACTGCGCTGAAGGAGCTCATAGGTAACTGGTCTTTGTTGTTTGCTACTGAGTAGTTGTTTTAAGCTTGTTATACGAGAATTAAATGTGGCAACATATTTTTATTTACTTAATTGGGTTTCTTGTAGGATGCTTGTTTATGAGTATGTAGACAACGGGAACTTAGAACAGTGGCTTCATGGAGATGTAGGTCCTCATAGTCCTCTTACATGGGAGATTCGAATGAACATTATACTTGGAACCGCAAAAGGGTATAGTCTTTATTTTATCCAACTCGAGAGTGTTTTCGCTTTCAGTTCGTTGATTTGTGAATTGGATTTGGAAATGAAAAATGTAGATTGACGTATCTTCATGAGGGACTTGAACCTAAGGTCGTTCACCGTGATGTTAAATCAAGCAACATTTTACTTGATAGGCAGTGGAACTCTAAGGTGTCTGACTTTGGTCTTGCAAAACTATTGGGTTCAGAAAGTAGCTATGTCACAACCCGCGTGATGGGAACATTTGGGTATGTAAATGCTCACCTTATATGATAATGACTTATCTTATTGATGTTGCATCTTGTTCCCTAGTGTTTTTGGACTAGGGAAAATTGTTTTGTTATAACATTTTGTTTATGTTTTGCAGCTATGTGGCTCCAGAATATGCTAGTACAGGCATGTTGAATGAACGGAGTGATGTATATAGTTTTGGCATTCTTATTATGGAGATAATTTCTGGGAGAAACCCAGTTGATTACAGTCGACCTCCTGGGGAGGTAATTATTTTAGATTCCAGAACTACATTGCTTATAATTCTAATTACATAACAATAAACTAAGGTCTTCAAATCTCAAAATATAAATGAAAATAAAACTGCAAACTGTGCCCGACTGAATATATGGGTGATACAAATGTTTATGCTTGGGATTGTTCTTTTTCCTAATTGAGATTGGTTGCTTTCAGGTTAACCTGGTTGAGTGGCTTAAAACAATGGTTTCTAGCCGAAACTCTGAGGGAGTTTTGGATCCTAAGATAGTTGAGAAACCTTCTTCAAGAGCCCTAAAACGAGCTCTTCTAGTAGCTTTAAAATGCGTAGACCCAGATTCGCAGAAGAGGCCAAAGATGGGACATGTGATTCACATGCTTGAGGCTGATGATTTCCCATTCCGTGATGTATGTCTACATTCTTGTTCTTTTCCTTTTTTGTTTCCAAAGTTGTATTTCATTAACAGAATATCCATTTCAATACTGAATACGATGCTATATTCAAATATCTGTCATGTCGTTTCTAGTAAGCCATGACATCGCAATTACATATCCCATTTTAAGAACTTAAACTAAACTGAAACATGGTAAATAAACACTCAGCCCCAGAACTATGTTGTGTCGGTGAGTGCTACTTTTCATAGAAAACCTTCCAAAAACTTGCATACAATCCTTGGCAATATACACTATTCAGTGTAAACATTACTATTTACTAGCTTGTTCATTTTCTGTATTTCTTTGGATTCATTCTCTTCTATTATATTCTTCCTTCAGGATCGTCGAGCTGGAAGGGACCCAGGACGTGCAAATCGGGATGGTTCGAGGCCGATTGCTGAATCCGGTGACAGCAGTGGGTATGATAGTGGGTCACAGCCCAACAAAACAAGGTGATATATAGCAAGATGGGCAATATAAAGAATTAAAACTCAAAGTTAAAGGTGAACTTACAACTCTGTCTCCATTTTCTTCCCATCCATTACTGGCCATGTAAAATTCACTTTATCTGTATGTTGCTTAAGAATGTGTTGCATTGTAGTTCTTCTCACTGTACCCTGTATATCCTTCAATTTCGAGTCATTTTCCCCACAGAGGCTTTTTGTAGCATGAGTTGTTGTTGTAAGCTTTACCTGTAATCCCATTCTTAATTGAAAATTTTCAATAAATTAACAGAAAACATGAAGTCTCCATTATGATCTACGACCGCATTCTTCCATTGGATTCTTCAAATTCATTAACTTATTCATTGAGTAGAAATTATGTTCTGAATTCCTTGCCTGATCAGTAATCTGTATCAAGTACAACATGTACTATCATGGAAGTAGATATGTCACATTCCAGAGAGTGAATACAAAAATGAAACTATGATCAGTTTTTTTAGGTTCAATCAGAGTCCACATAATATTGAAGGAGTAAATGCATTCAAAGAAGTTCCCGTTGGCGTAAGACACCCTTTTCTGTCTCCTTGGTAGGGTGGGTATTTAAGCTATGGTCCCATCCAGTCACATGGGTCCTTAGAGCATTCTTTACAAGATTGGAAATGGTTGGTTGCGAAACAATGAGCTTCATAGCTGGGTTACACCATAATTTGAGTTGGATGGACCCTTTACACGAGAGAAAAGACACAAAGTGTGCTTTTCACATTAGGCTGTTTTCCTTTGTTCTTTTGTTGATAGAGTTTACATCATATGGTCCTTTTAATTGTGCTTTTGGATTTTGTGATCATTTAGTTGCTTTCTGGTTTGTACCCTTTAGAGTTGATTAATATGTGAAAATGACTTCTTGTCGGCATCTGACATATTGTGTTTGCTGATAATTGTTTGCGTTCTCTTGCCATTTTTTCGCATTCACCTGGTTTTTTTTTTTTTTTTTTATTTATTTATTAGAAAGCTAGCAGGGGTTTTGAGGATCTCCAAACCTTATATTAATAAAACATGAAGCTCGTTTCATCATCAATGGAAACATAAAATTATTTCAAAACCTCAACAAAGAACCAATTAATTCTAGTTCAACGGTCTTCAAGTTGGGGAGTAATCTTGTAAAGTGGTATGCAACAGAGTTGCTTGGAGGAGTAATCTTGTTATGTTATGTTAGGCTATGCCCTCTTTTACACTTATACTTGCTACAAAGTCCACCCTCTTCAACAACAAACAACCGAGTCTTTGAAAAATACATACAATTTTCATTTGTACACTGATGGATGAGTCCTATAGAAAAATGAATCACACTGTTACTTTAGATTTGCTTACATGATTGAATTAAAAGAACAATAAAAGAATTGAAACCCAACTGAGCAAGCACCAATGAAACCGTACTCCCTTGAAGAGAAGTACCACTGGAAATGGAAGTTGATGGAGCTGGGCTACCGCAATTTCCTAGCGACGTGTTTGCCTGCATATTCACCATAACGGCTATTAGTCAAAATGAAGTAGTTGTCAGGACTTCTACTGTATGAATTCGTACTAAGATTTTGAGCTTTATAAGCAATAATGAACATAGGGCGCAATAGGCAATGTTGTTACACCCACAAACCAATTGATCATTTGCCATGTCCACAGCTTCTCTAGAATATCTAAATATTCACAAGTTTCAGAATTCACTAATTTTAAAATGCTTACACAGTTATTGTGATTATGAGGCCGATTACCTTACAAAAATCAACTGCAATGAAGTTAGCCCATCATTACCCGCCGCTGTATAACATGCATTCACCATATTAATAAATGGATCTGAGTTATCTTTGCAAGATTCTGCTATATCTGCTAAAGTCGGGAAATGGTTCACGACAACAAGCGATATTGATTTTGTATTGCAGCTGACTCTCCACGGTTAGAGCAAGAACCTGCTTTCATTCCACCATTACCATCTGCACTTTCAACATATCGTCAAACCAACCAGTTTCATAAGAATATTAAAATAAAAAAATAAAAAAATAAAAAAAATTACATTGGTTCTCCACATTGTTGGACTATTGGTAAGCAATTCCTTCGGTAGCTAATTTAGAAGTGAAGACCACTAAACGTTGGTTGTTTTGGGCCATATCGTAAACAGTGGGTCAATTTCCACCATTTTTAGCCATCCGAGAGACTGGAAACCAGTATTTTCTAAGCCCAGCTACATCGAAGAGCTTAGTGAGGCCCATCGAAGCCTTCACATAGTCATCAATGAAAATGCTCACTATCTCAGTTTGTTTCGCCTCCAGAAACACTTGTAACACATTTATAGCAGGTTGCAAAAATTAATCTAATAAAATAAGTAATACTCTAAGTAACCACGCGAAAAAATTAAGATGGACTCATCGATGAAGGAGGATACAAACGCGGTGAAGTTGTAACAGTTGCCACCATAGGAGTGACACAGCCATATATCGTTCTCAAAGTCGTACATATCCAGCATGAAGCCTCTAACACCATTCTGCATGCCCACACAACAATATCAAAATCTGTAGTGTAATTTGTATTCACATTTGGTCATAAGGCCTATAGTTAACCAGTAGTAATATGAGATATATACATCTAATGATCTAACGATTGATAGCTCATCGTAACGAAACAAATGACATCGAAGAAGAAAATGATATTAATTCAATCTCGATACAGATCTACGGTGTCTAATTTGCACCAGGCATAAGCCCGGTGCACTTAGAAAAAGCCCCAAATAAAGTCACTTGTATTGTGTTTTATGAACAAGAAATGTTGTTTCTTACACCAAAACTTAAGACTCTAGTTGATTCAATGGAAACAAGAAGAATAGAAACATACATCGATCCATAGCGCTTTCCCCTTTGATTGTGATTGGATTTTAGATCTTCCGATTGATTCAAGCGTGTCCAAAGTTCTCTGTTGAGAGGATACAGAATACAAATGCCAAAGGTTATTTCTTTTTCACGCATACGCTCAATCGGGGACCCATCTTATTTATAATGCCCATAAGTCATAACCCTTCAACTTACGGGCTGTGAATTTCCAATTCTGCCCCTCATTGAATTAGAAATTACATCCTTATTTACACCATGTTATTTATTAATACCTTATAGTCCAACACCCCTATTAGATCACATATTAGATGGACTACACTTCAGATAGCAATACACATTATATTACATATGTGTGCCCATATTATTGGATTTGTCCAACAATCTCCCACTTGGGCCATATATGTTACCTTTAATGTGTATAACCTTAGGAGCTCAAAACTTGCTATCACAAGTAAAGGTATTCCGAAACAATCTCGTCCATTGACTATACTAATATAGGATTAAAGCGATTTGCGTCACATGTAGCGTAACGAAATCCATCAATAGTCACATATACCAATTTAATCAAATAACATAGATCAAACATGGATGTAGAGCATGGAAATTACATGTGATGTAATCCAAACATGTCTATTTCCAACCGGTCCAACTTTAATCTTTAATGAGATCAAACATATAATAAACAGACAATTGACTGAAGACTCTATTTCTGCAGAAAATACTAAATTACACCAATGTGTCCAAAAATTCATCATAAAACAACAAAACTCCCACTAAACCATGATATCCTCATGTGACATAACACCCATATGAGCGGTGTGCTCATGAAAGACCCTGGGTGGTAATCCCTTAGTAAGCGGATCCGCAATCATGGAGTTTGTCCCAATATGCTCTATGAAAATCTGTTTATTCTCTACTCTCTCCTTCACAACCAGGAACTTTATGTCAATATGATTTGACCTAGACGAGCTCCTGTTGTTGTTGGCATATAAAACTGCTGACTTATTGTCACAATATAACTTTAGTGGTCTTTCTATGTCATTCAAAATGCGCAGTCCAGTGACAAAATAACGCAGCCATAATCCGTGGTTGGAGGCCTCAAAACACGCTACATATTCTGCTTCCATGGTGGAAGAAGCTATGAGTGTTTGTTTAGCACTTCTCCAAGAAATAGCTCCTCCGGCTAACAGATAAATGTAGCCTGATGTAGATTTTCTACTATCTTGGCATCCAGCAAAATCAGAATCAGCATACCCTATGATCTCCAACTGATCTGATCTCCTGTATGTGAGCATGTAATCCTTAGTTCTCTATAAATATCTCATAACCCGTTTAGCTGCTGTCCAGTGAATCATCCCAGAGTTATCCAAATATCTGCCAAGCATTCCAACAATGAATGCTATGTCTGGACGTGTACATACCTGAGCATACATAAGACTCCCAACAGCGGATGCATAGGGGATCTTTTGCATCTCTACAACTTCAAGTTTATTCCGAGGACACTGTTTAAGACTGAATTTGTCTCCTTTAGATATAGGGGTATCTCCTGGTTTACAATCTTGCATGCCAAACCTTTTAAGGTACCCATAGCGTGAGTAATCGTCTATGAATGATATAAAATATTGTTGACCATTCCAAGAAGCCGAAGGGAATGGTCCACAAATATCTGTGTGGATCAATTCTAAGACGTCTGAAGTTCTGTTTGCACCCAATCTCTTTTTTTTTGGTCTGTTTTCCCTTGATGCACTCAATACAGACATCAAAGTCTGAAAAATCAAGATAATCTATTATGCCATCTGACACAAGTCTCTCCATTCTTGTTTTCGAGATATGTCCTAAACGTTTGTGCCACAGTTTTTGATGAATTTCCTTCATTTAGCTTACGCTTAGTACCACGTGATTCCACATGCAAGGTTTCATTATATGAGGCAATAGTGTCAAGAAGATATAGGTTATCAAATGTGCTTAATGAACCAGTACCAATAATATTGGAATTTAATGAAAAATTAAATTGATTATTTCCAAATGAACAATAATATCCAAATTTGTCCAACAAGGAAATAGAAACCAAATTCCGTCTAAATGATGGTACTACAAAAGTGTCTTTCAGTTCCAAATAACAACCAGTTCCTAAGAGTAACCTAAAGTTTCCTATTGCTTCCACTTCTACCGATTTTCCATCGCCCACGAAGATGCGTCTTTCAGCATCATTTGGCTTTCGGTAGCTCAAACAACCCTACATAGAAACACTAATGTGAGTAGTATCACCGAAATCTAACCACCAAGTGTTTCTAGGTACTGAATCTAAGTTAACCTCAGAACATACCAAAGCAAGAAACATACCCTTTTTAGCACGCCAAGCGTGATACTTGGTACATTCCTTCTTTACATGTCCAGGTTTCTTACAAAAGAAACAACCCTCATTGCCTTTCTGTTTCTTTTGTGCTGGACCCTTAGCAGCTTCATTCTCTTTCTTTCGTTTTGTGCCCTTATCTTTAGAGGTGCTTGCAAAATGAGCACTTTCCGTTCTGTCTTGCTTCAATCTGTCTTCCTCTTGCACACAGTATGAAATGAGCTCATTAAGAGTCCATTTCTCCTTCTGACAGTTGTAACTGGCCTTAAACTGACTGTACTGTAGAGAAAGTGATATTAAAACTAGATGCACGAGTAAGTCCTCAGACAACTCAAGCTTCAGTGCTTTAAGTTTTGAAGCAAGATGAGACATCTCCATGATGTACTCTCTAATGTTCCCTTTGCCTTTGTACTTCAATGAAATCAAGCTAGCTAAAAGCGTGCTTGTTTCAGCCTTATCGTTTTTAGCAAAACGCTTTTCAAGTTCAGTAAGGAACTCACTGGCATTGGTCACCCCTGCGGATATTGCACCCCTAAAGGCTTCTGGAATACCTCGCTTGATGAGCATGAGACTCATGCGATTGGAGCGTTCCCACTTCTCAAAGTATTTCCTGACATCAGGAGTACTTGCATCTGTAAGAGGAGCGGGTTGCTCAATCCTTAAGGCAAGGTCCAGATCCATACATCCAAGAACGATTAACACGTTCTCTTTCCAGTCCTTGAAGTTTGTCCCATTAAGCATGGGAATATTATTTACACCAGCAAATATACTAGTAGCAGACATAGTAGCTGTACAGAGAATAAATTACATAAATAACATATTCACATCATTATTCAATTGCATAAACTTTTAAATTCATACAATAGGTAAATAAAAAAAACCCATATTAAGATACCTAGCACAGCATTGTTATTCAGTCTTTGGACAGAAATATCAATCTGTAAGTGGTACTCTTCGTACACAACGAAATCGGCCTAATATTATGCTTTTCTTTGGACTGACATAATAAAAGCATGGTATAGTAAACTTTATCACATATTTAAGACTAGGGATTATCCGGTCAAAACAATCTTCCTTTGGGCCGATTGTTTCACATGGATGTAGCATGCTCACTTATTTAAAATCAACCAATTTTTCTAACAGTGGTTGCTTTGGCAACCTATTACTTAAATTGTGAAAATTTTAAATAAGGAACACAATAGTGATACATGAAACCAAAATTATAAACTATGTATAAATTTGGAGTATGAACTGAATACAAATTAAAATTAAATAAAATGTAGCCAAACATTAAATATGTCCCAATAATTTAAAACAATATTACCAACTGCAACAGACCCAATAGTCAAAGTAAAATTTACTAATAGGCCCAATTATTACCAACAGTAACAGGCCCAACCAACAGCAACAGGCCCAAGAGTGAACAGTCGTCAGGCCCAACAGTGAACAGTCACCAGGCCCAACAGGTGAACAGTCACCAGGCCCGTCCAACAGTGAACAGTCACCAAGCCCGCCCAACAGTGAACAGTCAACGGTGAACAGTGAATTGTTTTTTTTTTTTTTTTTTAATTTCACTGTACACTGAATTGTATTTGCAATATAATCACTATATTGTATAATCACTGAATTACTGTAACATTGTAACAGTATAATTAGAAATCACATAATCACTATTTCAATATAATCACTATATTGTATAATCACTGAATTACTGTAACATTGTAACAGTATCATTAGGAATCACTTTAGTCACAATATGATATTCTGTTGTAGTTTGTTGGCCCAACAGAATATCATCACATGATCCTTGTATTATCAACATAATATCATCGCATAATATCAACATGCATATCACTGTTCATTAACACTGTTCACCGTAACAGTGAATATCAACATGCATATCAATAACACTGTTCACCGTAACACTGTTCAACATGCATATCAACAGAATATCAATAACATTGTTCATCGTAACACTGTTCAACATGAATATCAAATTTCGGTTCACTGTTTATGAATCAATAACACTGTTCACTGTAACAGTGAAATTTCGGTTCACTGTTCATTAATCAATAATGAACTTGTTGTTCTATGAAAATAAAGAAAACGTTTTCTTCTTTATCGTTTCACATGGAATCAACAGGAGATGCTCTGATACCAATTGTTGTTTCTTACACCAAAACTTAAGACTCTAGTTGATTCAATGGAAACAAGAAGAATAGAAACATACCTCGATCCATAGCGCTTTCCCCTTTGATTGTGATTGAATTTTAGATCTTCCGATTGATTCAAGCGTGTCCAAATTTCTCTGTTGAGAGGATACAGAATACAAATGCCAAAGGTTATTTCTTTTTCACGCATACGCTCAATCGAGGACCCATCCTATTTATAATGCCCATAAGTCATAACCCTTCAACTTACAGGCTGTGAATTTCCAATTTTGCCCCTCATTGAATTAGAAATTACATCCTTATTTACACCATGTTATTTATTAATACCTTATAGTCCAACACCCCTATTAGATCACATATTAGATGGACTACACTTCAGATAGCAATACACATTATATTACATATGTGTGCCCATATTATTGGATTTGTCCAACAAGAAAATCCAAAAGTTGAAAATATGACAAGGGTTTGTTGTACTAAAGATGTAACCATCATCATACACTGTGAAGACCCAAACGTTTGGATTTCTTCTCCTTTTTCTTGGTTACATGACGTTGATAAGGGCGCATTTTAAGAGATAACCACCAAAAATGTCTAATAGGATGCATAAGTTCTAAAATGAATGGGAAATTCTACCCAGCCTTGGTTTCACGCCTGGGTTGCTGCCTGGACCCTCTTGGCCACGTGCGCCTGGGAGGGTCTTGGCCACGTGTGCCTCATTTGGCTCCAAATTTTGGTAATACAAAGTTGATAAAGGACGATTCTTCTTCTTTTGCTCCCATGGTTTAACATTTGTTGCCTTATAATAGCCTCCTCCTCCACCACTTCCACCACCATTGCCGCCTCCACCAGCATGTTCCCCACCAGCTCCATATCCAGCACCACCTCCAGAACTGCTGCCACCACCATAGCCAGTCCCACGCTCACCTCTAGCACCATATCCACCTCCTCCACCACTACCGCCAACACCACCAGCACCATAACCACCACCAGCTCCTCCTCCACTTCCACTTCCATAACCTCCTCCATGCTCACCTCCAGCACCATACCCACCGCCGCCACCAGCCCCACCACCATGCTCTCCTCCAGCACCATACCCACCACCACTTCCTCCCCCATACCCTCCACCATGAGATCATCCTCTACCAGCACCACCACCACTACTACCGCCACCACCATAACCACTTCCATGTTCACCGCCACCACCATAATTGGCACCACCACCTTCGCCACCTCAACTGCCATATCCTGCTCCATGATCACCTAGAGACCCAGTATGTCCATGACCAACATCAACACCTACACCAACACCAATACCACCTTCTACACCAACAGCTTCATCTCCATCTAGTGTAAGAAGAGCTCTACTAGCTGCACATATACTTACACTCAACAACACAAAGAAGACGACACTAGTAACTCTATATCTTCCCATTGGGGAATTTTTTTAGCTATATCTACAATATGGAATGAGAAGGCACAGACAGAATGGGTACGTATTATAGGGATTAAGAGGGTTAGCAGTGAGTCCCACATTACATTCTCTCATACACTAATATATATATGAACACTCACTCAGAGTGCTTTTGCTGTTGTCCAACACTATGAGTATATTAGTAAAATATATCCTATTGTTAGGAAAATATATTCCATTCTATTTTAGCATATTTGTTAGAGTTGTATGGGGTAAGAAGTTGTATGGGGTTAGGAGACTTTCCTATGGCTGGGGATTTGTTTCCTTTGTTTGGTATGTCTCCTATTGTATGGTGGTTTCCTATTGTATTTTGACTACAGTATTTATATTGCTGGAGGATGAATGAAAAAGACAACTTGGCCTTAATCTTGTAATGGTATCAGAGCCTACCTAAAACTTTCTTCTCTCTTGATTGTTTGCTATGGCTGGTGGAGAAACTTCTCCATCACCGCCTCCAAAGATCGAGGCTAATTCACCATTCTTTCTAGGGCCGCAAGATAGGCCTGGGGATTTTATCACTCCGATTCGCCTCAAACTCGACAACTTTGATGATTGGTCTCACGCAATTCGTGTTGCCCTTACTTCCCGCAGAAAATTTGGTTTCCTTGATGGCTCCATTAAAGACCTGGTTCCCCCTTGCACGAAGGATGATTGGATTACGATTCACTGCATGCTTGTTTCTTGGCTCATGAACACGATAGACTCTGAGGTAAAATCTATGTTATCAAACTATGATGATGCAAAACGATTGTGGGATGATTTGCATGAAAGATTTTGTCTTGTCAATGGTCCAAGAATACAACAACTAAAATCTGACATAAATCGTTGTGAGCAGTCCAAGACTATGCCCGTCGCGGTATTTCAGCAAATTGACTATGTTGTGGGATGAACTTGATAATCACGAACCCTTAATCTCTTGCAAGTGTGGCAGGTGTACTTGTGGTGTAGGTAAACAACATGCGGAAAGGCGTGAGGGATATCGATTACATCAATTTCTACTTGGTTTGGTTTCTGAATATTATGCCTCCCTGCGCTCTACTCTCTTGTCTCAAGACCCCCTTCCATCACTAAATAGAGCTTTCCAAACAATAGCTCAAGAGGAAAGAGTTAGGGGGATAACACGTATTAAAGACGAGGCATTTGAAGTTGCAGTCTTTGCGGTACGTATGGACAATCGTTCCAAACCACGCCTTACTCGAGTTGAGAAGGCTGCCCTGGTCTGTTCACACTGCCACAAGACGGGTCATAACGACACCACCTGCTTTGAGCTGCACGGCACTCCAGACTGGTTCATTCAGAAGTATGGGTCTAAAGGTGCGACGAAGGGGGCTGCTGTGCGTGACAGACAGGCCACTGCTGCACCACTTGCTGCTGGACGTGGCCGCGGAAACGTCAAGGCCAACAAGGCCACGTCTGACCAGGTCATGAACGCACCGCCAGGTTCTTCGTTGGCTGCACCTCTTCCAGGTTTTTCTGCCGAACAATGGCAGGCTCTCATGGCTGCTTTCGGCACTCCTCACCCTCCCCCTAATCGGTTGAATGGTAAGTGGATTATTGACATTGGGTGCTCCAATCATGTTACGGGAGATTTGTCGTATTTGTCGGATCTAATAAATGTGACTCCATGTTCTGTTGGCCTCCCGGATGGTCAGAACGTTGTTGCCTTGAAGGAAGGACATGTCAAGCTTACTGACAAAATTATTCTTAACCATGTTCTTTATGTTCCAAAATTAAATTGTAATTTAATTTCGGCTTCACAATTGAGTGATGATATAAACTGTGAATTCATAACTAACTCTGACTTGTGTGCTATCCAGGACCGTCACACGAGGGAGGTGATTGGAACGGGTGACAAAAGGGATGGACTATACCACTTACGGGAGGAGACAAAGGTGAAAACAGTTTCAGTTGATCCTTCAACTTCTTTGGAGCTATGGCATCGCAGATTGGGGCATCCTTCCGAGAAAGTGGTGAATTTGCTTCCTTTTTTTTAGCAATTCTAATGGTAACTTGAATAAAGCATGTGAAGTTTGTCATCGTGCTAAGCATTCTAGGGATAGTTTTCAGTTAAGTGACAATAAATCTACTCGCATTTTCGAGTTAGTCCATTGTGATTTATGGGGGCCATATGATACACCCTCGTCTTGTGGGGCTCGCTATTTTTTGATACTAGTGGATGACTTCTCCCGCGCTGTGTGGATCTATCTGTGTGGATAGACAATTTTCTCAGAAATTGAAGATTGTTCGTAGTGATAATGGTACTGAATTTAATTGCCTAAAGGATTATTTTTTGATCAATGATATTCTGTTTCAAACTTCTTGTGTGGGGACTCCTCAACAAAATGGCCGGGCAGAAAGGAAACATAAACACATTTTGAATGTTGCTCGTTCACTACGATTTCAGGGTGGTCTACCGATTTATTTTTGGGGGGAATGTGCCCTTGCCGCTGCTCATATAATCAATCGGACACCTTCTAGTATTCTTGGCAATAAAACTCCATATGAAGTCTTGTTTGGTAGTCCGCCTTCCTTTAGTGAATTGCGTGTTTTTGGTTCTCTGTGCTTCGCTCATAATCAGAAAGCGAAGGGTGATAAGTTTGTCAGTAGGAGTCGTAAATGTGTCTTTGTGGGATATCCGTTTGCCAAGAAGGGTTGGTATTTGTTTGATTTGGACAAGCAAGATTTTTTTGTGTCAAGGGATGTAAAGTTTTATGAGAATGTGTTCCCATATCTTGATGTTGAGGTTACTAATTTTGCTCCTCGCAATGACATTCATGGTGATCTGGATGAAGGGGTGGCTGTGGATTTTACGGAGTTTTTAGAACAGGGTGAGGAGGTGCAGCAGGTACGACCTACCACGCCCAGGTGTGCTCCAGACCAGTAGCCACAGGCCACCACACAGTCCACACCTAGAACTGCGTCTGACCAGCAGCCGCGAGCCACACCACAGCCCTCCGCCACGCCGTTGCAGCCCGTGCTCACTACACCGCCGCCAACGGCTTTGCCTACGCCTTCTCATACGGATGATTTCGGGGAGGCAGTGTCGGGAGATGCTCCGCCAAGCGAGCATTTAGGTCGTGGTTTTCGGGAAAAGTATTCTTCGGTTAAGCTACGTGACTTTGTTACACACACTACAGTGAATAAAAATAGTTCATCCTCCGCTTCACCTGCTTCTACATCTTCACCTTCCTCATGTACGCCTTATCCTATAGCACATTATGTTAGTTGTGACAGTTTTTGTGTGAAACACCAAAATTTTATTGCAGCTATTACAGCTGGAAAAGAGCCACAATCTTTTAAGGAGGCTGTAAAAGATGCAGGGTGGCGCGCCACTATGCAAGAAGAGATGCGAGCCTTGGAAGACAATGGGACATGGACTATGGAACTGTTGCCTTCAGGGAAGAAGGCTCTTGGTAGTCAATGGTTGTATAAGATAAAGTACAAATCTGATGCTAGTATTGAGCGATTGAAGGCTCGTTTAGTTGTTTTCGATAATCATCAAACCGAAGGGATAGATTATGACGAGACATTTGCTCCGGTGGCAAAGATGACGACTATTCGTGCATTCCTTGCGATTGCGGCTTCTAAAAATTGGGAGTTGCATCAGATGGATGTACACAATGCTTTCCTGCACGGGGATCTAGATGAGGAGGTCTATATGAAACTCCCTCCTGGCTTTACATCTGATGAACCTGGTTTGGTATGTCGGTTGCGTAAATCTCTATATGGATTGAAACAGACTCCTAGATCTTGGTTTGCTAAACTCGTGTCAGCTTTAAAGAGGTATGGTTTTTTACAGTCCTATTCTGATTATTCCCTTTTTACTTATAAGAAGGGGTCTGTTCAAATTAATGTGCTCGTATATGTTGATGATTTAATACTCTCTGGGAATGATTCTGCTGCTTTGACTCTGTTTAAAAGCTACCTTGGCTCCTGTTTTCATATGAAGGACCTAGGGGTTTTTAAATACTTCCTTGGTATTGAGGTTGCCCGCAGCTCTGCAGGGTTGTTTCTTTGTCAACGTAAATATGCACTTGATATTATTTCAGAGGTGGGTCTCTTGGGTTCGAAGCCTGCTCTGTCTCCGATCGAACAAAACCATCAACTGGCGTGTGCCACGGGCTCTCTTTTATCAGATCTTGAGTCTTATCGGCGTCTGGTGGGGCGTTTGGTCTATTTGGCGGTCACACGTCCTGATTTGACGTACTCGGTTCATGTGCTATCTCAGTTTATGCAGCAACCGCAACAGGAGCATTGGGATGCGACATTGCGCGTTGTCCGCTATTTGAAAGGTACTCCGGGTTACGGTATTCTACTGCGCTCGGATAGTGACTTGTCTTTGCAAGGTTGGTGTGATTCTGACTGAGCTGCTTGCCCTATTACTCGGCGGTCCCTGTCGGGGTGGTTGGTGTTTTTGGGCCATTCTCCGATTGCTTGGAAAACTAAGAAGCAACATACGGTTTCGCGTTCTTCGGCTGAGGCGGAATATCGTTCTATGGCAGCAATAACTTGTGAGTTGAAATGGTTGAAAGGTTTATTATTGAGTTTGGGGGTACTTCATCCCAAGGCCGTTCCCCTCTTTTGTGATAGTCAGTCTGCCATACACATTGCGCAGAATCCTGTATTTCATGAACGTACGAAGCATATTGAGGTTGATTGTCACTTCGTTCGTGATGCCATTCAAGATGGTCTTATTGCTCCTTCTTATGTGCCGACGACTAATCAGTTGGCCGACATATTCACAAAGGCTTTGGGCAAATCGCAGTTCGATTATCTCCTTGGCAAGTTGGGCATTTTTAACCCTCATGCTCCAACTTGAGGGGGGGTATTAGGAAAATATATCTTATTGTTAGGAAAATATATTCCATTCTATTTTAGCATATTTGTTAGAGTTGTATGGGGTTAGGAGACTTTTCTATGGCTGGGGATTTGTTTTTCCTTTGTTTGGTATGTCTCCTATTGTATGGTGTTTTCCTATTGTATTTTGACTACAGTATTTATATTGCTGGAAGATGAATGAAAAAGACAACTTGGCCTTAATCTTGTCAGTAATGCATTCCATTTATTAAAACCAAGTTTTTATCAGCCTAACTTTTTATTCTCCTAACTACTTGGTGATAGATGACTCATTTAATTTGGATATTGCTTAATTAGCAAATAAATAAAAATAAAAATAAAAATAAAAATAAAAATAAAAACTATTTCTGGATGGTGTAATCGATTTTTTTTTCTTAGAAGGCTGCATGATTTATAAGGAAATGCAATGCCTCTTTACTCTTCCAAGTTACGTAGTTAATCTGTAACTATTTTCTAATTTAAAACAAGTGCACATGACCTTAATTAACTAGTTTAAGTCGGTCACATCTTTACTTTATCACAGACATTGGATGGCAAAAATTCAGTGAATTGTGAATTATATTGGCTTAAAATAGAACATTCTAAATGAACTATTTGAGACCTGAGATAAACATTGCTCCCTATTTTTAATCATAAGTGGTAATTAACAACCACTTAGCTACGAAGTCCATTTGCCTCGTCACCATCCTCTAAGAATACAGAAAGTGAAACTTTTATCAGCTTAACCCATAAACTTCTTGTCTTAATTATCGACATAGTTAATTTGCAACATGAGTGGACTTATACTTTCTCATTAACTAATCTCTTGAAAACCTAATGTTTAGAGCTTTGTGGGGACATTTTGATTAGGATTCTCTGTTTTGTATCAAAGGTTGAAATTAATAAGAAGTTCACTTCTTTTACATATACATACATATACAGTGTGTTTGGTTGTTAGAGTCTCGTTTCAATAGGAATGCAGGGAAATTAAATAGTAGATTTACATTGTGCTTGGCTCATAGAATCTCATTCTATAGGAATGTAGGAAAACAATAGAGGAAATGATGAGAAGAAATAAGAAATGAAGAGAAAAGATCAGGTTGTAGATGACACTTAAATTCTTGTATATGTGAAAATTATACTTCTTGTTCCTTTAAAGAATCCGAGTAATGTGGTGGTGCCGGTTATGGTGGTGGCAAAGGTGGTGGTGGCAGTGGTAGTGGTGGTAGTGCTGATAGAGGAGGAGCTCATGGTCGAGGGTATGGGGGGAGGAAGTGGTGGTGGGTATGGTGCTGGAGGAGAGCATGGTGGTGGAGCTGGTGGCGGTGGTGGTAGTGGTGGCGGCGGTGGGTATGGTGCTGGAAGTGAGCATGGAGGAGGTTATGGAAGTGGGAGTGGAGGAGGAGCTGGTGGTGGTTATGGTGTTGGTGTTGAACATGGTAGTGGAGGCGGTAGTGGTGGAGGAGGTGGATATGGCGTTAGAGGTGAGCGTGGGGCTGGCTATGGTGGTGGCAGTGGTTCTGAAGGTGGTGCTGGATATGGAGCTGGTGGGGAACATGCTGGTGGAGGCGGCAATGGTGGTGGAAGTGGTGGAGGAGGAGGCTATTATAAGGCAACAAATGTTAAACCATGAGAGCAAAAGAGAAGAATCATCCTTTCTCAACTTTGTATTACCAAAATTTGGAGCCAAATGAGGCGCACGTGGCCAAGACCCTCCCAGGCACACGTGCCCAGGAGGGTCCATGCAGCAACCCAAACTGGGTAGAATTTCCCAAAATGAATACCTAACATTTCATCCAAAATGAATGAGGAATGTCTATTTGTTGGAGCACGCTCGAAGAACATTTAACACATAGACTATTAAGCGTAACTACTAAATCACCTTTTAATTTGGTTTTCATAGGCCAAGGGATTGATAGTAATTACCTTAAGTTGTTCAGTGATGGAATCATGTTGGTTTGTAGGAGCCAGTATGATAGAACCAATAGCAGACTTTACACCTAATCGAGCAAAGCAAACGCATTGTGCGCAGTCAGCCAAATGTAATGATTAAATGGCAATCCGATCCCTTAGCCTAAGATCAAACAACACCTCACATCAAAATCAACAAATCCGAAAACTTTTTCTTTTCGCTAATAGAAATCAGAAAACTGAAACCAAACATGAGTCTGTTTCCTGAAATCAACCAACAAATGTTAATACCTTTGATGTAGGGTACAGTGGTTGAATCCGAGTGCATCTTGGCCGTATATTTCCATTTTGAAAAGAAAAATATCCTTAGAATTGTATTGAATTATTGGATTTGATTCTTTGATTGAATACAAGCTTATATAGCTAACTCTGACCTAACCTTGTGGAAATAGGAAACCTAAGACTTCTTATTATATTCTGACTTTCTTAACATATTCTATACTGACTTTCATATTTTGTAACATATGTAGATTTTCTTTCTTTAACACTCCCCTTCAAGTTGGAGTGTATGTTTGTAACACCCAACTTGCTAAGAAGATTATCAAATTGATAAGTGCTCAAAGCTTTAGTGAACAAATTTGCCAGTTGATGTAGTATTCCAACATGCTCAGTCTGAATAGTACCCTCTTGTATCTTCTCTCTAATCAAATGGCAATCAATCTCGATATGTTTCATTCGCTCATGAAAAATCGGATTAGATGCAATATGGAGTGCAGCCTTGTTTTCACAAAATATGAGAGTTGCTTGAGGATGATTAATGTGCAAATTATACTTCAACCAGGTTAACTCACAACATGTGGAAGTCATGGCCCTATATTCTACTTCAGCTATAGATCTTGCCACTGTAGTTTGTTTCTTAGCTTTTCAAGAAATTGGTGAATTACTAAGCATGACACAATAACCTGTAATGGATCTCCTAGTATCTGTACATCTAGCCCAATTTGCATCACAATAAGCTTTCAACTGTAATGAGCTAGTGGAAGAGAAAAAATACTATGTCCTGGTGAAGCCTTGATATACCCTTAAGACCTTGTGTTCGCCATTCGAATGTGGTATTATGGGCTTGTCCATAAACTAACTTAGGACATGTACTGATTCTACTGAATAAACCAAATCTGGTCTTGTGATCATTAAGTATATCAACCTTCCAACGAGCCTACGGTATGGTGCGGGATTTGGTAGTAAATCTCCATCATCATGTGTGAGCACCAAGTTTTGATCCATAGGATAACGTGAAGGCTTTGCTCCAAGATACCATGTGTCCTCCAATATTTCAAGTTCATATTTTCGTTGAGATAAAAGCAATCCCTTTGGATGACCTCACGACTTCAATGTCAAGGAAATATTTCAATTTTCCTAAATCTTTGAGTTTGAACTTTGCAGCAAGAAATTGCTTTGTTTATTCAATGTATTGGATATCATTACCTACCAATATTACATCATCGACATAAACGAGAATTGAGGTAAAGCTGTTACTCTTGGATCAGACGAATAATGAGTAATCAATTGTAGCCTGCTGATATGAGAGCATGGGATAACTTAAGGAACCATTGTCTCGATGCTTGCTTGAAATCATATAAGGACTTGTTCAACTTGCATACTCGAGTCTCCCCCTTTCGGCCGAATCTAGGAGGAAGACTCATGTACACATCCTTAAAAAGATCACCATAAAGAAAATAATTGTTGACATAAATGCCAACCCTGTGTGGCTGCAAGAGCAAGGAGAAAACGAACAGTAGTCAATTTAGCAACAGAAGTAAAGGTCTCTTTGTAATCAATACCTTGACTGTATCCTTTAGCCACAAGACGAGTTTTGTAGCACTCAACACTACCATCTGGATTAAGTTTGATCTTATAGACCCATTTACAACCAACCAGATACTTGCCAGGAGAAAAAAGATGTAAAGTTCAAGTGTTATTAGTTTCTAGAACATCAATCTCACTTCTCATGGCCTGACGACACTTTGGATCCTGCATAGCCTGCATAAAACTGGTGTGTTCTTTGACTAAAGAAATAAATGTGGTGTAAGCCTTGTGAGATGTGGATAAATGGTCATAGGAAAGAAAATCTGAAAGAAGGTAAACAATACCTGTAGAAGGCCCAACGTTCAAAGCAGATGAGTTGAACGATCGGGAAGGCAATCGAGCATCAAGATGATATTGTTGAAGATAAGATGGCTCACTGGTGGCACGAGTGGAGGTGCGAGGTGGGAGAGGAGGGTCTAAGGGTGGAATAGGGGCAGGGGCGACCGCTTGGGGTTGGGTTTTCGGGGTTTTTGCCTGGTCGGTGACAGAGGCATCGGATTGGGCGACCGGTCAGAGAAAATCACTGTTGGAGGATAAAAAAAACAAAGTATGAGCGATCGGTCGGGGAAGTGTTGGACCAGTCAGTGAGGTGATTATGCATTTTGTCAGAAAAATAAGGAAAAGTCTCCTCATGAAAGGTGATGTCACGAGAAACAAGGACCTTTTGTGGATGAGATCATAGACTTTGTATTCTTTTTGCCTGTGAGGGTATCCAAGAAAGACACATTGACTAGAACGAGCATCAAATTTGCTAGGACGTTGAGCATGTGTGGAAGTGCAACATAGACAACCAAATACTCGAAGGTGAGAGTAGGTGGGTGGTTTGTTAAAGAGAGGTTCAAAAGGTGTTTTTCCTTTAAGAACAGAGGACGGTGTACGATTAATGAGATAGGCAATGGTGAGAATTGCTTCTCCTAAAAAATGTTTAGGGAGATGTGTTTGAAACAAAAGAGCACGAGCGACGCTTAAAATATGTCTATGTCTGCGTTCCGCCACCCCATTTTGTTGGGGCTTAGAGACACAAGAAGTTTGATGGGTAATGCCTTTTGAAGCATAAAAATCATTAATGGAAAATTCAAGTCCATTTTCACTGCAAATGGTTTGAATTTTAGAAGAAAAATGATATTCATCATAATTAATGAATGAAACTAATAGTGTGTGTGTGTGTGTGTCAGACTTGTTTTTCATGAGATAAATCCAAGTATATCGTGTATAATCATCAACAATGTTGAGAAAATAAAGCGCTCAAGAAAGGGAAGCAATGTGATATCTTCCCCAAATGTCAATATGTAATAAGGAAAAAGGAGAAGTACTTGAAATATGGGATAAAGGAAATTTATTTCTAGTTTGTTTGGCCAAAGGACAAATAACATATTTATTGGAAACACAGACGATTGTGCCATAACACGAGGTTGTTGTCTTGAGTGATGTGACAAGTGGTGGAAGTTGTGGTGGTGTCGTCCAGGTAGTACAAACCATCATGCTCAGTTGTTGTCCCAATCATCTTTTGCCGAACGAAGATCAGACAAAAATTGTTGAGAAAAAGAGATTTTTTTGTGAGTTTGCTAATGAAAAATAAATTGAGATTAAAAGAGGGAACACAAAGAACATCATGCAAGGTAAAAATAGAAGAGAAAATCATGGTGCCAATGTGTGTAACAGCAACAAGTGTACCATCAGGAAACTCAACGATTCGATTGTGGACAAGTTTGGGAAATGTGAGTAAATGAGGGTTATGAACTATATAATCAGTGACACCGCTATCAAGGATCCAAGATGAACGAGAGCCATGAGATTTGAGATAGAGTACTTTACCTATCAATTATGTAATAGAAAGGTCATTACCAATATTGTGAGTCTTGGACTTGTTGGTCAACAAGGCCATGATTTGCTTGCACTGCTCGGAAATGAATGGAAAAGGATTGGATTGTTGCACATTCGAAGAAGTAGACACATTATTGCCCTTGAGACGATCTTTCTGAAAACGTCATTATTTAGTGGGATCGGCATTCTTAAATTTCCAACAATTGTTGACAGTGTGGGCTTTCAATCCACAATAATAACAAGTTAGATGAGAATGACAGTCAGCAGCAGTATGACCTACCCTGTCCCATGTTCCATACTAGACGTCGGAATTAAAGGGCTTTCGGGGTCCTCCCGACTTGTTAGTGTTGTGTGCACCTTTGGGATCAATATTCCGCATGGCAAAGGCGGCGGCAGCTACGTGGTGTATGGGTGGATTTGACTGAACTCTGGTGTGCTAATAGTTCGATCCTTTAAAATCAGGTTTTTTTTTCTTTTACTAAAACAGTGTCTTCTTCAAATTTAAGAATTTGGTAAAGTATGACAAATGGTATTTGTGGATGCAAATTTTCACCGGATCATGTGCTGATCACGTGGAGTAATCTGCATTAGATATAAGTTAATTCTTGACACCGGTGTGGTGCCTGCCACGGGGACTCCGATGCCAAAGTTAGAACAATGTCTTCAGAATAATGTTTATATTTCTATATTTGAAGAAGAAGTTGCTCCAGATAGCTTTGTGTTTGGCTATTTATAGAGGCAGATCGAGTAAACTGCTAGCAGAATAGTGAGTCACGTGGCAGATGAGTGAGTGATCTGCTTGCAAGCGGTTGTAACTCCAGCAGATGAGTGAGACACGTGGCAGATAAGTGAGTCATCTGCTTGTAGGCGGTTGTAACTCCAGCAGATGAGTGAGACACGTGGCAGATAAGTGAGTCATCTAGGCGGTTGTAACTCCAGCAGATGAGTGAGACACGTGGCAGATGAGTGAGCGATCTGCTTGCAAGTGATTGTAACTTCTCTTAGGTAGTTATAACTTCTCTTAACTACTTGTAACTTCTCTTAGGTAGTTGTAACCTCCCATTGGCGGTTGTAACTTCCTGTTTGGTGACACCCCTCTTGCAAGCTTGTGTACTAAGCTGAGCATGGTGGTCAGCGCTGAACACTATTCAGAAAAGAGTATTTTGCTGAGCTGTACTGGGCCCCTTTCATGGGTAGTTTTTGGGCTTTTCGGAAACAACCCAAATCTTTGGGATTTTCTATCCTGTTGGGCTAAGGGTTATTTTTGGCTCCCACAAATGCCCCTCATCTCTTTTGCTTTTGAGCTGATCGTTTTTCTTTTCCTTCTTACTTAAAAGCATGGGAGATGTATTTTCACTAAGGAGTCTCCCCAAAAATAGAAGTAGAATGCCCCTGATCTTGCTGACATATCTGTTTTTATTGATACAAGTAAATGATCTACATGTAGAGGCTTTTGCTGCATATGAGATGATCTACCGGGTGACTCACACATAGTCATTTCATGGGCTCTTGGAATTTGTCCAAATAGAGGATCATCCTTAGGTGAATAAAACAAGTCATGCTCTGGCTTCCTGGTGATTTTACGACCCATCCACCTATAAATGTCACATATCTTTAGGTTGACCTACCCATGTTTCAGCATAAGTTGAGGAGTAGCATATATTTGAGCTGACCTGCCCCTATTTCAGCATGACTTAATGAGTCTTCATTTGTTGAAGGACGGGACACTGATCTGCTGGCCGATTTTGTTTCCTCGGTTGAAGAGGAAACGAATTCTGCCAAGGCTTGAGCCTTTATAATTGTCATCGGCCGGTAGATTAAATCATATTGGCTCAACTCTATCGCTCATTTCATGAGTTTCTGACGAGCATCCGAGAGGAAGTTGTGCCCCCTAACTCTTCGCTGATGAAAACTGAGCTAACTGCTACATTTGAAACTGCCAAACAGATGTACAGGTCCTCTCCTAGATTTGTCTGCTGATCTACTCAAGAATCGATCCAAAGTTGTTGCTCTACTAGTGAGAGTTTGAATTTCTTTTGGAGTTGATGGTGACTTCATATCAAATAGTGTTATTCTTTTCTTTTATGATCCCCAAAATTGAATTTCTTTTGGAGTTAATGGTGACTTCATATCAAATAGTGTTATTCTTTGCTTTTATGATCCCCAAACTTTGTGTATGTTTGTTGGCTTGCTGACTTAGAAATATTTTCTTTAAGAGCGCAAAAACTTTATTGTCCTCATTCACGAGTTTTCAATGTGCTAAGTCAGAATTTAAGCATAACTTGATAAAGTTAATCATGGATTCAAATCTGTTTATCTTGGAAATTGCATTGAAATATTGTGTGATCTACTGACCACTTGACAAAACTTAAATGGATTTAAGTAGTCCCGAGTAAGATGCTTTAATGCATTGAATTACCCACTCACGGAGAGTGTAATCCTCTACTGAGGCATTATATATGTGTGGTTTGCTGACCACTTGACTAAACTTAAACGGATTTAAGTAATCCTGAGTAAGATGCTTCTATGCATTGAATTACCCAATCACGGAGAGTGTCATCCTCTACTGAGGCATTTTGATTGTGTGGTCTGCTGACCAATTGACTAAACTTAAACGGATTTAAGTAGTCTTGAGTAAGATATTTTTTGTATTGAATTGCCCACTCACGTAGAGTGTCATCCTCTACTGAGGCGTGATTTTCTATCGAGGCATTTTGCTTGTGTGGTCTGCTGACCACTTGACTAAACTTAAAAGGATTTAAGTAGTCCTTAGTAAGATGCTTTTATGCATTGAATTACCCACTCACGTAGAGTGTCATTCTCTACTGAGGTGTACATAAATATTTGTATTTCTGAATGTCTTTTATTGTATGACATGTAGAACGAATTCTCGTATTTTCGTATTTCAACTGAGGAAGGTGTGTTCTTTGCTGAAAAGCAAAATAATGTATCATCTGCTGTAGTATATGTAAATATTTGTTCGGATCTTTTCTTTGCAGATCTTCTTTCATTGATGGCGGTCTCTTAGGCCAAGATTGGTTCTTCTCGTGGAAAATTTGATTGACCGAAATGGAGAACACTGTGTATGTTCTACCGGATGAGGAGTCTCTTGTTCAAGAGATAAAATACAATAAACAGATAAAATACAACCAAGTTTTTCTTATATGTACATTGCATTTTTTTTCGAAGAAATTAAAAATGAAAAAGCTAGGACGCCTCAACTTCAATCTACTTTGTGAAATGGTCGGTTGCCACAATCATCAGATTTTTCTGCACTGGAGAGTTTAATTGATTGGAACCGAGAACTGTGTGTATGCTCTACTGGTAGAAGAGTATTTTGGCTGGAGAGCGTGCTCTACGCTTGTCACCCTTGTTCTTCTTACTCTCCTTTATATCTGTATTCTTTTACGTAGGTTGGCTATCATTCTTGAACACATCAGATACCTTAGCAATATTTTTTTCATCGTCCCGCAATGCATAGCATTCTGCCATGGTGAAGACTTCTGCAAGAGTTTTATTTGGTTTCATGGTCAACTCGCCATACAATGGGTGATCCGCGGGTAGACCCTTCTTGAAAGCTGATGACGCAATTTGATCATCACACCCAACTATGTTTGTTTTTTCTACCTTGAATCTTTTAATGAAGTCTCTGAGCGATTCATTTGACTTATTTTTCATGTTGAATAGGTGGTCAACATGCTTTTTGACAGTTCAGTAAGATGAATATTCTTATGTGAAGACAAGATATAGATCTCCAAAGTTGTTGATCGACTGGGGGTTCAAAGTGTGAAACCAATCTTGGGTTACTTTCTGTAAAGTCATAGAAAATATTTTGCACATAAGCGGATCATCATTTTTGTGCATAGTCACGACACTTCGAAAATGCTTCAAGTGCCTTTCAGGATCAGAATCTCCTTTGAAAGGAGTAAAAGTTTGTGTGGTAAACCTTGCTGGTGGAGGAGCCTTTTCGATGTTATCTGTAAAAGGTGAAGTGTTCACCAAGGCTACCTCTCTGCACAGAGTATCATCTTGATTTCTCATAACTTGTAAATTCATCAACTGCTCTTTGACCAATCGACCAATCGTGCCACATCATCTACTCCCAAGGGCTTGTGTGTATCCTGCAAATCGGTCGTATGGTGATTTCGATTTTGATTATCTGTGGTAATGACTCACCATATTACAAATTTGATTGTGACTTACCTACATGTGAGTGAGATAGAGTCTCAATGGGATTCGCCTAAAGGCTTCTCTTGATTTGACGAGCCTATGAATGTGGGATGTGGGACAAATCATTGTAGTGATCTAGATCTGGTCCTTTGCGTTGTTTGCATTCATCGGGATTATGTCTTCTGTGCCGACCACTTATATTGGGTGTAGTCTGCGGTCCTAGCTTTGTGTGCACAGTTGCTTGGGAGCCCAACCTTGAGAAAACTCTCGTTTGAGGTCCGAGCCTAAAGTGCACATTTACTCGTGGCCCTAATCTCAAATGAATGCTTCCAGAGGGATTGTTTCCCTTCGATGTTTGACTACTTTCACTCCCATGAGCATGATCTGCTGGTAGACGACGATGTATCGTCTGCCTTGGTTGTGCGCTTACTAATCACTCTACCACCCGAGTTTGTTCTTCCAATATTTTGGTCAGATTGGCGATCTGACCTGCAAGATTTTCTTGTTGTGTCATCTCCATTTGGCTTGTGACAGAAGGTTGCGATTGATAGTCAGCAGGCGATGGCAGACCCTCTATCAGTGGTTGTCCGACTGGTAACGGTTGAACCCGTGATGACGATGGCAGCCTAGTACGAGCAAAATACCTTGCAACATTATTTTTGCTTGTTTGTTTTCGAGTTTCCACCATTGTATTGAATTGAAAATAAAAATGTTTGTAAATGAAATTGAAACTGAATGAATAAATGTTTTTTTTTGTGAATGGAAGAGAGCATGCAATGAGTTTGATTCAAGCTCTCATTGAAAACACTAATTTGTGGATGCAAATTTTCATCGGATCATGTGCTGATCACGTGGAGTAATCTGCATAAGATAGAAGTTAATTCTTGACACCGGTGTGGTGCCTGCCACGGGGAATCCAATGCCAAAGTTAGAACAATGTCTTCAGAAAAATGTTTATCTCTATATTTGAAGAGAGAATTCTGAATCAAGAAAAAGTTACCTCCAGATAGCTTTGTGTTTGGCTATTTATAGAGACAGATCGAGTAAACTGCTAGCAAATGAGTGAGTCACGTGGCAGATGAGTGAATGATTTGCTTGCAAGCGGTTGTAACTCCAGCAGATGAGTGAGACACGTGGCAGATAAGTAAGTCATCTGCTTGTAGGCGGTTGTAACTTCAGCAGATGAGTGAGACACGTGGCAGATGAGTGAGTCATCTGCTTGCAAGCGGTTGTAACTCCTCTTAGGTAGTTATAACTTCTCTTAACTACTTGTAACTTCTCTCAGGTAGTTGTAACCTCCCGTTGGCGGTTGTAACTTCCTGTTTGGTGACACCCCTCTTGCAAGCTTGTGTACTCAGCTGAGCATGGTGGTCAGCGCTGAACACTATTCCTCTGCTGAGAAAAGAGTATTCTTCTGAGCTGTACTGGGCCCCTTTCATGGGTAATTTTTGGGCTTTTCGGAAACAACCCAAATCTTTAGGCTTTTCTATCCTGTTGGGCTAAGGGTTATTTTTGGCTGCCTCAGTATTCACGAGGTCTTCCTCCCTGTGTACTCTTCCATGTCGCTGTTTGCCATGGTTTTTCGAAAACCCTAGAAATTTGGTCTTATTCCCTGTGTATTCCTTCTTCTTCTTCTAGGACTCGGCGATCTGTGATGGATCAGTGAGAATAGATCGGTGATGGATCAGTGAGAAGAGATCGGTGATGGATCAGTGAGAAGAGATGATGGAGATTAAGTGGATGCAAGTGAGAAGAGATTTTCTTCTAATGATGATGGACGACGATGAAGATGATTGGATGACGATGGAGGTGATTGGCTGGATATCGATGATCGGAGATGATCTGATGATGGAGACGATGATCTGATGATGAATGACAATGGAGTTGAGAGATAAAGAAAGTGTAGTTTCCCAGTGTAGTCCTTCTTTTAGGAAAGTGTTGGCTTGAATAGTCCCACATCAAGTAAGGAAAAGTTTTCACTGAGGTTTATAAGGAGATGGTACACTTCCTAATAGCAACGAGTCCTTTTGGGGAAAACCCCACACCACCAAAGCCCAGATGGAAGGCCCGATAGGTGGTGTTTAAGTTGGGGACAGTATCGTTGCTATGTATAGTGGACCATGCGCACCCACAATTGGTATCAGAACCGATGGTTCGATGGGAACTTGGCAAGGTGAAGGTGCAGGCAACACATCATTCAAGGAGAGTAGGTGTAGGGTAGCGAGCCAAATCCAGGCGGGAGCATAGATCCTCTAGGGGAACGATCAAGATCCTTCATCGTTCAAGGAAAGTAGGCGCATGGTAGCGAGCCAGATCAGGTGGAGCATTGCAGGTGCACAGTTCGCCAGATGAATGATCCAGATTAGGATTCAGATCCTTGCCAAAGTTGTATCCTACAAGTTCGGACGAGGTGAAGTTAGTGTGGTGGTTGTGACTAAGTGGAGCCAACAACGTCGGGAATAATCGAGCCTCGTGATTGAGAAATGGGTCTTGGCGGTTTTTCATGCCAAGGTGGAGATGTTTTTTTGGTTGTTTGTGATGGTTGTGTGGTGGTTTGAAATTGTTCGTAATGGTGGAGATTGTGAGACAAAGAAGGACTCAAAGTCCTTTATAAATAAAAACTCAAAATCCTCCTTTGATTGGCTCCCAAATTTCAGGGACATGTGGCTCCCAAATTGTCATGGACTATGAGTCTCAATTGTGTGCGACTCAAAGTCATACAAAGGCTACAAGATAACCACTCTCTATCTTTATATAGTTAATTCAATAGTGTGAATATAGGATAGAACGTGATAGCAGCAGCTCATATACAACGTAGCAGGATATACAACGCAACAACACAGTGTGAAAAAGGGCAGCGAACACGACGTGAAATCGAGCTGTGAGTTCGGCGTGAAATAGGCTGCGAATACGGTGTGATTTGTTGTTTGTGCAGCGTGAAACAATAGTCAAGTAGGAGGATTGAAATCAGATGATTTCAGGTGTTCTTCGTGTGTGAGTTTCGTCAAATTTTCGGGGTTCCTTTTGGATTCTACTTCCATTGTATGGAGGAGTAAAAGAATGAAGATTGAGAAGATACTATTGTTATTTGGTGGTATTGTTGGCTTGAGATTGTGTAATATCAAGGATCGATGTTTGACAACGTTGTAATATTCAAATAAGTGTTTCCATATCAATAAGATAGTTACAAAGTCGTTGTCCGTGGAGTAGGCAAAGTCGAACCACGTAAATTCTGGTGTGATCTTTATTTTTCTGCATATTACATGTTGTTTGTTGTTTGCTTATTACTTGCATAGCGTTTTCAGTCATTCACTTTCACCAACTAGATCTTGGCTTTGTGTTTGGGATTATTTGCATCAGTTGGTGTTTTGGACTAATTGTTCCAGCAGGTATTTCCTTTACACCTTCACCACAGCTTCTACTCATAATACAAGTTTATGTTTCTTCTTCCTAAGAGGACAAACAAAAAAAATCAAAATGAAACAGAAAACTCAGTTTCCTTTAAAAGAAAGAACAAGTATGAGATATTTCTAGTGGACTTCATTTTTGTGTTGCTTATTTGGCCAAAATGTTGTAACTCGGGCTCTGAATTCAAGTGCATTTTGGCTGTATATTTCCATTTGCTAAACAAGTTTCAGTTTCATGAGATATTTTTAGTGGACTTCATTTTTGTGTTGCTTATTGGGCCGGGATGTATATAACCCGAGCTCTAATACCAGTGTTGGATGGTCTTGGGTCTCTCTTAATTTCAAAAGCTAACTCATGAGATGAGGTTTTCCCTCACACTTATAAAATGACCGCCAGCCCCTTCCACATCCGATGTGGAACTAAACCCAACACAAAGGGCTGATTTCATATCAAGGTTGTAGTTAGGCATGGCAATATGATACGAACTTGCCAGCATCATGACTTGAAACGGCATTTTATTAAAGAGTTCAATGGGTGTGGCTCTAATAGGTGGTGTAAATGTTTTGTAGAATGCATTTTCATGGTTAACCTGTATATTGTAATTGGATGACCTACAAATTTGTTGAGTGCATGGTGTTTAGTAGTAATAATAAAGAGTAAGTCTAGCCAGTCAGGTTTGCTGGCCATTTTTTTGCCAAGTTTTGATTTTTTTTACACTTTTTACCTCATTCTCTTTAAAACACAACCACAAACACCACCTATAGAAGAGGTAGAAATGTAAAAAAACAAAAAAAATGGCTAGCAAACCTGACTAGCTAGAATTGTTGAACAATAAATATGCTTTAACAAGTTTATGGTATGACAGCCTACCAAGGTTTTGTGACTAGTATAGTATGTTTTTTTACACTAACTCATTGGCTTCTATGGGGATGCATTTGGGAGGTGTGCATAACAATTGTTGTGTAGAAAGCTTATTTTTAGGAGGAAGTCCAAGCTCATCAAACAGACTGTTTTTGCTGAATTAAAAACCAGCTGAATGTAGAAAAGTTAGTGAAGGCTCGAAACAGAGCTTTGGCGTATAGGTTTGAAAGTGTAGATTGAAGCAGTCGTAATTGTAGTAATAAAATTATAATTGTTGATTAAACATTATAGTTGTAGTTGACTACAAAATACTTGATGCCCATTTGCAAATGGAAAAAGCTTGGCCAAAGCCCGGAGTGGGATTGTAACTTTTCATGAAAGTGATTCATAAAGGAAGGATGGACAGTGAATTTAGGCATATAACAACGGGACTGGTTTTCAGTTTTTCCAGGAAAACAGACTAGAGAGAACCAAAAAATACTTACAAGATAGTCATATATAACTCATTGCTTCCTTTGTGTGTGTTCATGATTTACTTGTTAACGTTCTTTTTCTAAAATGGGATAAAACATACATAAAAAAATGCGTTTCATCCACGGGATGATAGAAGACTTCATTGCTTGTATAATGGATTATGGATTGATTCAATTAATATTTGATCAATCACATCACAGAAACAAATGAACAATTAAACCTAAAATACTTGTTATACTGGCTTATTTATTCTTTTTGTCCAAGGATTGTTATCATATTTCAGGAAAAGAGTATCATATGAAAGTCTTCCAAAAGATATCTACAATTAGATGTCGTTGTAACTTGTACGTTACTGTGACTTTTTGAAAAGTGAAATTTATATTTGAATATAATGATTTTTGTTTCCATTTCATGAACTTTCATAATAACTATAACTTATCTATTGGAATGATCTTTTTAAGGCCTTTAGCTTTCCACTATCCTTAATATTTCAATGACCACTGTGTTTCGCATTTTTAAGTCTTAAATCATGCTCATAGCGCCCATCCACACGAAGGAAAGTTCCTGCAACTTCAACATAAGTTGAGTATATTCTCTAGTTATGACATCTCATGTAGCTGGAATAGCTCAGTTGGCTAGAGCGTGTGGCTGTTAACCACAAGGTCGGAGGTTCAAGCCCTCCTTCTAGCGGGATATTAATATCATTTGTTTTTTTATAATGGTGAGAGGGGAGGTGTTTTAAAATTGAAATTTAAATAATCATAAATTAATGTAAAAAAAAATGTAAGAGCCTACTTAGGGCTTCAAACAAATTATAGGGAGTTATTTATAATTAATCAATATTTAATAGATGCTTGTTTTAATTTAAAAAATATGAAAAGTTGATGGCAAAATAAAATAAAATTCAAAAGTTAGGTGTAAGTGCATCTTTATAGTTTAATTGAGGATTTCAGATAAATTATGTTAGGGGTTTAGGTATAATATAATTAATAATGTTTAAGATGAGATGATTTTGATTGTAAATCGTATGAAATGTGGAGGACAAAATAGAAATCCAAAAAGTTAGATGTAAATGTCTATTTATAGTTTATAGATACTTATGGGGTTTTAAAATAAATTATGTTGAGGATTTATGTTTAATTAATGTTTGAGAATAGATGATTTTGATTGTAAAAAATATGAAATGTGGAGGGCAAAATGGTAAAAATTGTGACGATGTTTTTTCATATAAAAATACCCAAACACCCATTGATGATACATCAAAATAGATCGATCATAACGGCCGTACACGTGACACTGAGCATCCATCGCGAAGATATAGCCTCCGGTCTATTGGGTCAGCTCATAAAATCAAGAAGAATAAAGTCAATCATAGAGGCCTAGACAATGCCCATCAATGAGAAGACATAAACAAAGCCCGAATCAAGGCCAAAACGAATCAGAGTCTGAATTTAGGTCTGACACGAGTTCTCTCATAAATAAGAGGAACGTTGCACTAAAAAGAGTCGTGGAGGGAGTTACGCATCCACGGACGCATCTCAATTAAGGAGGAGACTGTTACGAGAAACATCTCATTTTGTTGCGCCTCAAATGCTTAAGTCACGCAAAGAACTAACCGCGACCATTATAAAAGGTAAATGGAACATTCGACACACTATGTAACTTTAATTGAGTTTTGTCCAGATTTACTTCATTATTCAAACAGAGTTGTTGACTTAAGCATCAGAGTGCCTTCGACCACCACAAAGGTGGTGATTGGCAGTTTAACATTTATTTTGCAGACATCTTGGGGCATCCCCTCGGATCCCCGAGTAGAAATGCTTATGGCTCAGATGAACCACATAATCGAGATGATGGATAGAATCATCTAAGACTTGGAGGGCAACAAACCTTGAAAAGAAATCACCCAGCTTAATAGACATCAGACTAATAGCAATTTCATATTTAATCAAGAGAAGTTCGAAAAGCTACAACCAAATAAGCCAAAATGCGAGCAATCGTTCGCGACCTTGATAACGAGTCGGAGCGAGATCCTAAAAGCTATGACAGGGAGGGGAGATGTCAGATGCCACCAAAAGAGAAGAGATCCGAAAAAGCGGGGCAAGAACAAATATTGCCTCTTCCACAACGATTATGGCCATGATACCAAAGATTGTCATAGTCTAAAAGACGAGGTTTAACGTCATATCCGAGAGGGACGACTCAGAGAATTCGTCAAACTCAATGACGAAACAATCATTTCAAGGGAGCAAACAAAGAAAACAATCTACGTCTTGCACGGTGCAACTGGAAAAAAAAGAAGCAATCTAATCGATCTCGAAAGCGTATAATCATAAACTTGCGGACAAATATCAGATTTCAAGAACCGTCTGCACAGCACGCAAAAATAATGTAAATGACTCTAACTTTCTCAAATGAAGATGCAGATGGGGTTAATTTTCTGCACAATGACGCTATAGTGATCTCGGTCATGATAGCTAAATGGAAAATTAAAAAGGTGTTGGTTGACACCGGTAGCTCAGCCAACCTCCTATACCTGACAGCTTTTCAAAGGATAAGGTCACCAATGAGATATTTTCACCTAGCGATCAATGTATAGTAGGATTCAGTGGGGAACAATGTCATCCGCTGGGAATGATTCAACTACCGGTCAAAGCAGGAGAGTCAGGAAAATAGCAAGTAGTATTGACAAACTTTCTCATCGTCGATGCTCCTGCAGCATACAACATGCTACTCGGGAGACCATGGACCAATGTTTAAAGTACCATATCGACAATTGTATCGGAATAATCAAAGAAGATCAACCAGCGGCTCGTGAGTGTCATTTTGCAGCAATAAAAACTCCCCATAAATAACAATTACTGCAACGATCGGAAGAGTCTTTACTGCAGCTTGATGAAAAAAGTTCGGACTCTTCAGACGACGATACAGCTCCAACCAGTCTGCGAGATCAACCTAACACTAGACAACTAGAAGAAGAAACGATCGAAGTCTACCTAGACAACGAAGCGGAGAAAGCAGTCCGAATCGGTACTAACATTCATCCCGAACTCGCCAAGGAACTGATCCAACTATTGAAATATAATCAAGATGTTTTTGCATAGACAATGAAGGATATGGTATGGATAAACCCATCCATCATTTCTCACAAACTATAGGTGAACCCGGACAAGAAGCCGGTTCGAAAAAAGAAAAAACTGGTGGTCTAGGAGCGTAATTAGGCAATAAACGAGGAAGTACACCGACTATTCAGTGCAGGGATGATAAGAGAAACTCACTACCCGGATTGGTTGGCAAACACGGTAATGGTAAAAAAGAAGAACGACGAATGGAGGATGTGTGTGGACTACAACGATCTAAATAAAGTCTTCCCTAAAGAAAGTTTTCCACTTCCACGAATAGATCAAATAGTGGATGCAACTGCCGGACACGAAATGTTGAGCTTCATGAATGCATACTCCGGGTATAATCAGATACAGATGTACCCTCCCGATCAAGAAAAAACTTCTTTCGTAACGGAAGAGGGACATACTGTTATCGGGTAATGACATTCGGATTAAAGAATGCGGGAGCGATGTACCAATGGCTAGTGAACATAATGTTTAAAGATCAATTGACAAAACGATGAAAGTTTACATCTACAATATGCTTGTTAAAAGCTCACGCCGAGTAGACCACGTCATGGATCTAGAACAAGCTTTTTCCCAACTACGAAAGTATAAGATGAAACTAAACCCGAAAAAATGCACATTTGGAGTGGAGTCAGGAAAGTTCCTCGGGTACATGGTCAATCAAAGAGGAATTGAGGCCGATCCAAAGTAGATACAAGCGTTCTCAACATGCAGTCACCAACAAACATAAATGTGTCCAAAGTCTTAATGGGAGAATAACAACTCTGAACAGATCCATTTCTAGATCATCGGACAAATGTATGTCTTTCTTCAAAAATTTGAAGGGGAATAAGACATTCAAGTGGAATATTGAATGTGAGGAAACCTTTCAAAGCCTTAAGACGTACATGGGAAGCACAAAGCTACTAACAATATCGAACACGGGAGAATCATTGTATCTATATCTATTTGTGTTCAATCACGCGGTGAGTTCGACAATGATACGAGAAGAAAAGGGAGTGCAAAAACCAGTGTACTATATCAGCAAAACACTCACAAATGCAGAAATCAACTATCTAGCCCTAGAGAAATTTCCGCTCGCTATAATCGTGTCGTTAAAAAAATTATGACCATACTTCCAAAAACACTCAATCACGGTTATGACCAAACAATCGCTTCGATCGTTACTACACAAACCAAATCTGTCGAGAAGAATGGTGATGTGGGCAATAGAACTCGAAAAATTCGACATCAACTATGCCCCCAAAACCGCTATCAAGGATCAGACACTAGCAGACTTCATCGCCGAGTTCACAGGAAGCAACAACCAATAGGCAAAAAATGAGAACAGAGAAGAACAACCCAAACCAATCACTGACGGATGGATCATTCGTTGTGATAGAGCGTCCAACAATGCAGGGAAAGGAGTTGGACTAGTCTTGTACAACTCGGAAGACATCGCATGACAAAGGCGATAAAATTAAGCTTAGAGCTTCAAATAATAAAGTTGAGTACGAAGTCGTGATAGCAAGACTATAGTTAGCAAAATACTTGGGAATAAAAGACATTAGTGTCTTTACTGATTTTAAACTGGTGGTCAATCAACTAAACGGTGAAATTCAAGTCAAAGATACCCAAATGAAAGCCTACCACTAGAAATCACAAAGCTAGTAGAAGGCTTCCGAAACGCTACCATTCAACGGTGCGCACAGGCAAAGAACACAAGAATCAACGAACTACCAAAGGCTAGGAAGCTCCATACTTAAAAACCAAACGGAATAAGTATGCGCCGTGAATCGAGAAAAGAACTGGACAACTCCAATCTTGACATATATATCAAACGGATAACTTTCAGCATATAAGATGGAAGCTAGAAAGCTACGAAATCGAGCAGCAAGATACACAATGATCAGTGACAAACTATACAGAAGATCTGCCACAAGCCCGTTGCTAAGATGTCTTGTACCAGAAGATGTTGAATACGTTCAGCAAGAAATCCACTACAGCACATGCGAAAATCATCCGGGGCGAAGAACGTTGGCTCATAAAGCTCTCACATTGGGTTATTACTAGCCTACGATGCAGGAAGAAGCTCAAAAGCTCGTTTGCAAATGAGACAAATGCAAAAACTTTTCCACATACACTCACATGTCGAGATAAAACCTGATCCCAATGAGCAACCATTGACCATTCCCTACGTCCGATAAAAAAAAGTTTCTCCTAGTTGCAGTAGACTACTTCACCGAGTGGGTAGAAGTAGAACCCCTCACAAAGATAGGAGAGCCCAAGTCGAGAAGTCTTTTTGGAGAGACATCATATGCAGATTCAGGATCCCAAGGGTAATTATCACAGACAATGGGAAGTAATTCGAAGACAATAAGGTTAAAGAGTTATGCAAAAATCTAAATATCCAACAACATTTCTCTGCGCCTCCCATTCACAAGAAAACATACAAGCCGAGGTCACCAAAATGACAATCCTGGTAGCAATCAAAAGAAAAATCGAGGCAGTAAAAGGATTGTGGATATTTGAGTTACCCGGCGTCCTTTGGGTGTACAAAACAACAAAACGAACGCCGATAGGAGAAACACCTTTTGCCCTCGCATACGGGTCAAAAGCGATGATATCCGTGGAGATCAGAATGCCAACATTCCGAGCCAAAGAATTTCACGCTAAGGACAAAATCGAAGCACTGAGAGTCCGATTAGATCTCCTCAAAAATAAGCGAGAAGCAACCTCCATCAAAACATCAGCCTACGAACAACGTATGGCAGGATATTACAACAAAAATGTGTGAATCGACACTTTTAATGTTGGATACTGGGTACTACGAAAGTCCAACTCAACACCAAAAAACCCGACGTAGGTAAGGTAAACCCAAACTGTGAAGGATCGTACCGAGTAACAAAAATCAACATACTAGGAACGTATTGGTTAGAGAACAAAGATGGCAAAATGTTACCTCGACCATGAAATGTAAAACACTTGAAAATATATTATCAATGAAATGTTTTGCTCCCAGATTCGAAACAACAAGAATTCAATCATGACAAGGAAGTCGGATTAAAAATCCAACTTGAGAAAAAACTTGGCACGGCTAGAGTATCGAGCAAAAATAAATAAATGTTTTAGACGAACGAGTCGGACATAAGAATAAAAACTTTTGGCCTGATCAACCACGAAGTAATAAACTATCAACACATAAGAACTGAACTTTTCTCGTAGACTGTAATGTACGACATCGTAATTCGAAGGTGGAACCAGATTTCGTAAACTAGAGCTTCTACACGACTAGAACGTTGAACATTGAAGTCATTCATAAAAATTTGGACGAATGAGTCAGAAATCTTCCAATAATGTCGTAAATAAAAGCTGACAAGCTAGACATACTGGATGCAACAAATGCGTAATAAAAATTTCCATTGATCTTCTAAAAAGGAGATTACAAAAAAAACAACAATTAAGAAAGATGATCAAAATCATGGGCAATATCTCCAGGCAGCATGGGCTCAGAAGGTTTTTCCAGTATCTAGATCACCCAGTGAATCCGGAACAACTTCCTCGACATCATCAAATTCTTGTTCAGCAAAGCAACGGTAGTTGGACATGTCTAAACCTTGCGTCAACAGGAAATCCAAGAAATCGTGTCGACCATCTATCACTCTCTTCTAATCTACAGCCTCTGCCGCCTTCAGCTTTTCAGTAATGGATGACAGCTCAGCTCAGGTTGACACTAATTCCTTGTCAACATTCACAATTTTAGCAGAAACCGCAGACTTGGTTTTGACAAACTCGAAATTTAGATGAGCGATTCGAATAACAGAAGCCTTGAGATTGGTAGAACATTCCTCAGCAGAACAAATAGCTTCATCACGTTCAGCCTTTTGTAGGGTTGAACAAAAAACCGATCAAACCAATAAACCGACTGATCCGATCAAAACCGAACTGATTGGTTCGGTTTAAATTCGGTTCGGATTGGTTTAGGTTTTAAAAAATTCAAAACCGAAGTAGTCAATTTAGTTTTCGGTTTCTATGTGATTTTAACCGACCAAACCGAACCAATATATAATAAATACTATATATTTTATATATAAATAGTATAATATGTTTAAAATAGTCAGTCGGTTCGATTTTATTTTGGTTTTGGTCCGATTTTAGTCGCTTCGGTTACGGTTTGCATAATTATAATCGATTCGGTTTCAGATCGGTGTTGTTAATGGTCGATTCAGTTTCGATTTGAAAATTTTAAAACTGACCTAAGTCGGTTCAGTTTTCAACCCTAGCCTTTTGGTCGGACAACTTTTTCTCAGCAGCATCCAGACGAGACCGCAACTTGCCCAATTCTACTTCAGACGTCTCGAGGTCAGAAACAAATGTATCACGCATAGCCTCGAGTTCCCTCAGTAACGTCTGCGCAGAATCCGCAACCCTCTTATGCTCTATGCACTGCGCTTTCAACAAATCTAATCGGCAGATAGCATGAGAAAGGACTAGGATGTGTCTGCTAGTTTCCGCTCGATATGCACTACCTGATTGCGAACAACCTTACAATCTAACCTCATTATGACCGCATAAGTAAGGTGTGTCATCCCCTTCATAAGGTACTGTAGACCCTCGTCAATATGGTGACATGACTAGCGTACGGGCATAAGAACCCTATTAGCCAACCGCCAATGAGGTTGTGAGCGCTATCTTGAACATCAACCTCGGAAAAGGCCAAAAGATCTCCCCGAGCACAGTAGAAACAGGATGAGATGATGAGGGAGTTGCAGGTGATCCCAAAGTCCTAGTCACGATAGAAGAAACAGTGAGTTTGAAATCTTGAGCTCGGGCAGCAACTCGATCCTCCATTGACGGATCATACTCAAAGTCATCTAAGGTCTTGGTACCCTTCGAATTCTTCGACTACCAAATACCAAGCTGGAGCATTTTATTTTCAATAATGCGCGAGTCATCAATAGACAAGCCAGTATAGGTGGGCAAACCATAAGAGGCAACAAGATTTTTCTCATGGTCGTTTAGAAGATGGGAGCAATGATCCCTTGGCGAGTCGCCGTCATCAGCAGACAAGCGCTGATTAGACTCCCACTTCCTCGCCCGCTGTGGCCCGCACATAGCAGACTAGGCTTTGGGCCTTAGAAGTCGTCATCATCAGTCACAAACTGACTAAGCTTACCTGGCAAGTTCGACGATCATTGTCTGTTTTGAGAGCAATGATCCCTTGGCGAGTCGTCGTCATCAGCGGATAAGCGCTGACTAGACTCCTACTTCCCCGGCCATTGTGGCCCGCGCACAGTGGACTAGGCTTTGGGCTGGTCAAGGGTTGTATTGGACAACAATGGAAGTTTTGGTAAAAGAAAATATTTTATTGAAAATATTTTTTAGATGCTCTACATTACATGGTCGTTTAAGCCCATCATCGTTTGCGTCTTCCAGCCAGTACGTTCCTGACCTGTTGACCTTGGTAACTCTGTAAGGTCCTTCCCCAGTTTGGGTTTAGCTTTCCCGTACCGGCTTCCTTAGTGTTTTGTTGGGTCTTCCTGAGCACCCAATCCCCCACTTTGAACACGCGTGGTTTGACCTTCTTGTTGTAATATTGTGTCATTCATTGTTGATAGGCATCTATCTTGGTATAGGCTAGATCCCGCTTTTCGTTGAGGAGGTCTAGTCATACGTGCAAGGCTTCATCATTGCCGTCTGGTCTGAACTCCTCCGTTCGGAAGGTTGAGACCTCGAATTTTACCCAAACCATAGCTTCCGATTTGTATGCTAGGGCGAAAGTTGTCTCTTCGGTAGGGACTCTTTTAGTTGTCCGATATGCCTAGAGTATCCCTGGTAGCTCTGGAACCCATTTTCCTTTGGCCGCGTCGAGCTTTCTTTTGATGGCCTCGAGGATTGTTCAATTGGTGACCTCTGTTTGGTCGTTGGCTTGGGGTGCTCTGGTGATGAGAAGCGGTGATCGATCTTCAAGCTTTTGCACAGTTTATTAACCTTACTACTTTTGAACTGGGTTCCGTTGTCACTGACCAATATTATGGGGATGCTGAATCTACAGATGATGGATGTCCATATGAATTTCTTGATCTAGACCTGTTCTATTTTGGATAAGGGCTCGGCCTCGACCCACTTGGTGAAATAATAGAAGGCCACAAGAAGGAACTTTTTACAAGTTCATGCCGGGAGTGGTACGACGATGTCCATTCCCAATTGCGCGAACGGCCATGGACTAGTCATCGGAGTTAGTGGCTGGGTCGACATATGCATGTATGGTGTAAACCTCTGACATTTGTCGCATTTGCGGACAATATCTTTGACATTTCGCTGCATGGTCGGTCAATATTACCCTAGAGTCAGGGCTTTATGGGCGAGGGTTCTCCCACCCAAGTGATTCTTGTATATACCACCATGGATCCTACCTAGGACCTGGCTTGCTTCCAAAGGTGCTAGACATCGGAACAGGGGTCCTGTCATTGATCTCCTATATAATTTGTCGTTTATGAGAGTGTACCTCGCTGCTATATTTTTTAGTCTTCTTGTTTGGACCTTCTTGGTTGGTAGGACTCTGGTTGCTATATATTCCAGTATCGGAGTCATCCAATTTGGTTGTGTTTTCGCGATGCAAATATCTCTACTTTCTTCTACATTGAGGCTCGATTGTTCTTGATATTCAATGAGGCTACTGGAGACTTCGTCAGAGACTGAGGCTTCTTTGGCTAGCTCGTCGGCTCTTTTATTATCGTCTCGGGAGCACTATATGAGTTTGCAACTTTTGAACCTATCCATTATGCCAACTACCTTATCGCGGTAGGCTATCATGCGGGGGTCTTTACTGTTGAAATCCCCTTTGACTTGGTTGACTACCAATCTTGAATCGTTGTATGCTGTTAGGCGATCTATTCCAATCCCTAGTGCTAGCTTTAGGCCGGAAAGAAGGGCTTCATATTCGACTTCGTTGTTTAAGGCGGGGAAGCCAAACCTGACTGCCTTCTCGAGGGTGAAGCCGTTGGGGGAACATAGTGTAATCCCAGCTCCGCTTGCCCTCCTAGTCAAGGAGCCATCGCAGCGTAAGATCCACACTAGGACATTTAAATCTGGGGGCTGGTGGGTCTACCTTAGGCTCTTCTCTGCCTGTAAACTTGGCAATGAAATCTGTTAGTGCCTGGGCTTTGATGGTAATTCTTGGAGCGTAGTTTATGTCAAACTGTCCGAGCTCGATTGGCCATTTAACCATCCTGCCTGATAGCTCGAGTTTATGTAATACCGATCAAAGTGGATGCTTGGTCAGGATCGTTATAGAGTGGGCCTGAAAATACAACCTTAGCTTCCTAGAGGATACGACCAGTGCCAAAGCCAACTTTTCTAGGCCCAGGTAGTGCGCATCTGCCTCAACGAAGGTCTTGCTGGTGTAATATATGGGTTTTTGGATCCCTTGGTTGTCTTGTACAAGGGCTGAGTTGACAGTGTGTTTGAAAACAGGCAAGTATAGGTAGAGTGTTTCCCCTATTGTCGGCTTCAAGAGTAGCTTTGGACTCCCTAATTATATTTTCAGGCTTTGAAAGGCTTGTTCGCACTCTTCGTTCCAAGATAATCATTTGCTCAATCTTAGTACCTTAAAGAAAGGAAGGCATTTGTCAGACGATTTCGATATAAACCTGTTGAGGGCTGCTACCCTCTTATTCAGGCTTTGAATGTCTTTGATGTTGGTCGGGGCTTTCATGTCTAAAAGAACTTGAATCTGTTTTGAGTCGGCTTTGATTACTTTTTTGTTGACAATATAACCTAAGAATTTTGCTGACTCGACTTTGAATGTGCACTTCTATGGTTTGAGCTTCATCTGGTATTTTCTGAGTTGGTCAAATGCTTCGGCGATGTCGGGGCTGCAGAGGCTTTTGACCAGCATGTCATCCATGTAAACCTCCATGTTTTTGTAGATCTGTTCCTTAAACATTCGGTTGATCATTCGTTGGTACAGTCGTTGGTACGTAGCGTTGCATTCTTTAAGTTGAATGGCATCACCCTATAGCAGTATATTCCCCTCTCCATTACGAAAGAGGTTTTCTCTTGATCTTGGGGGTGCATCAATATTTGATTGTAGCCTGAATAGACGTCCATGAAACTGAGTAAGTCGTGCCCGAAGGTGGCATCTACGATCTGATCGATGCGAGGGAGTGTGAAGTTATTCTTCGAGCAGACTTTGTTTAGGTCAGTGTAGTCCACACACACTCTCCATTTCCTATTTTTTCTTTACAAAAACGATGTTCGCCAACCAATCGAAATATCGTGCTTCCTTTATTATGCCCGTGTTGAGTAAGCGTTGTACCTCTTCATGACCGCGTTCCTTTCTGGCGCTACATGCCTTTTATTTTGCCTAACGAATTTCTTCGAGGGGTCCACCTCTAGGCGATGAGTGATTATTGATGGGTCGATCCCCACCATGTCTCGCATGGTCGAAGATATCTTGGTTACGCTGTAGCAGTTCCATGAGCTGCTTTACCAATTCTTCGTTCAAGCGAGAACCTATCTAGATAGCCTTGTTATTATGAGAGCTATCAAGATAGATGGTGATTTCTCTTCCTCTGGTTGTCAGGCATTGGGTTTGTTCTGAGGGCTTATTGGTGACTCGTTATTCAAGGCCTGTTGTTCCCCTTTTGTGTTTCGGGCAGAACGGATGCTCATCTTAGCTGTTGGGCTAGCCGCTGATTGAGAGTCATCGGGTGGAAGGGTCGTTGTGTACTGGCATTCCTTGGTCGCTATCTGGTCACCTCTCAATGTACCGACCGCTTGGTTCGTCAGGTACTTGACACATTGATGTATAGTGGAGACTACCGCTCCCATATGGTGTATCCATGGTCTTTCCAGGACTGTATTATATGTTGAGGGCACGTCGATTACTATGAATTCTTGGAATAAGGTTTTCTGAGCCGAAACCCTTCCTGTTGCAGTCATCGGCTGTATATTCAACACGGGGAACCGTCTTTCACCGCTGAAGTCAACCACCGAATGATTATCAGGGGTCAATGCCATCTCATTTAGCTGAACTTTACGAAATTTATGGAGAAACATGTCGTTCATTGAGCTCCCTGTGTCTACTAGGGATCTTCTTACTTCCCAGCCTACCAGGGAGTTCGTTACCACCAGGGCGTCATTATGTAGGAGTTGTAGACCCTGGAGGTCTTCTTCCATAAATACGAGTGGCACGAGGGCGGTTCGCTATGGATCATGCGGTAGTAAACGCTCACCGCGTGTTGCTTGGGTTTTGTAACCTTGAAGGGCCTTCTTTCTGGACTTGTTGCACAACTCGGATTCAGAATGGGCTCTATGGAACACGCATATTATGTTTATTGTATCCTCCCTGGATTAAGTTTTTCTTCGGGCTGCCCGTTCTTATCTTAGGGCAATGGAGCTTTGTGTTTCCTCTGTCAGGTCTGCCATGTTCGTCAGAGGGTCTAGAGTAAGAAAGTCGTAGAACTCTCCTTCTCGCAGTCCGTTAATGAAAGCTGAGACGACTATCGTGTCGATGCACACGACGACAGTGGTTAATTCGCTGTTAAAGCGGGTAAAATACGCCTTCAGTGTCTCGTCAGGCCTTTGCTTCATTGATGTGAGTGTCTTAGTCATTGACAAAGCGTGATGTAATGTTTTAGGAGCGCCAACTTGATGTTCGCGCATTACTCTCGTCATTGGGGGTGATGAAGCAGCGCCAGGCTGAGTGTTTGGCGCTTCCCTTTGCTCTCTCCTATTGTGTGATCTAGTGGTCACCATTTCTCTATGCTTCGAAGGGAGATGGTGTCAGTGGAAAAGTTAGGAACTTTGTCGTTCCCACGGACGACGCCAAACTGTTGCTGTCATTTTTCGCTCCCTGCTTAGACCTAGTCCTGCTGACCTGCACAAGTAACGCACGTGAGCCATGGATCACCGTTGTGGTGATCGATGACACTCCGATGCTAAAGTCAGACAATGATCTGAGGAAGGCATAATGCTGTAAACAGAGAATTTGTAGCATACCTTAGCTTACCAACCTCATGTCGTATGTATAGTGCAAGAAGTCTTAGTTCTACCAGGCCATCGAAGGCGTAGTTTAGGAATAAGATCTTCGTGGAGATCATTATCTAATTAGGAGTCGTGCTGTAGGAGAGAAGTTCCATGTTAGCCTTGTGTTCCTAGATACGTGGGGGATAGTTCCTAATACGAGAGCAATCCGTAGAAGGAAGATTTCTTGTGTGGAATGTACTCTGGTATTTGCTTCCTAGTTGGAAGCAGGGAGCTATTGTAGTTGCCTGTTCGAAGCTGATCCTTGAGATACTTGCCTTAGTAGGACTTACGGGTATTGAGGATAGTTGTGAGATGCGTGGGCTTAGCATGTTGTAAGAGTTCGGGTTCGTCTGGCAGGCCGAATTGGACGGGCTTAGAACTGCTTGGGGCGGATCGGTGTTGGACTGATGTTGGGGCCTGTAATTCCTCGAGATCATCATGATACATGTATGGCTCAGGGGCGTTACCGTTTTTATGTATCATCAGTCAACATTGATCTCTCCATCTTGATCGTCCTTTTATTTTTATTCATTAAACATTGCATTTTGTTTGAACTTTGCAAAATCAAGGGTTTCTTAGAGTCATCCCTGAAAAGTTCAAAAATTAAGGGTAACCTCGAGGCTCATGGTCAACGCCCCCTTTTTGACCGTCAAGTAGAGCACTGCGTATTGCACATGAAGGTTTTCAACTTTCATAATCCCTAAACTCATACATGAGTAGTCAACTAGAATAATAAAATGTACAAATTCTTTTTTCCTACCAATGGTTTGCCTCCTTCTATGATTTTTTTCCTCTCTTTGTCCAAATTTGCCCACCACCACCACCGTCGCTTACTTTGACATCACCACCAACCACCCCACTTCCACTTTTTCTTACTCACGCCATCATGCCTCCAACTATCCAACTATCCTTCTCAATTATACTCTAAATAATAAAAAACAATTTTATTATTTTCTTAACCTTATATTTTCTAGAGTTTTCTTAACATTCTTATCAAAATAATAATTATTTTGGTTTTTAGCCATAGATTTAAGATATTATATGGTATCTCAATGTTTTATTATTTCACTGATAATATTTTTTCGAGACACTTGTAGGATTAGTCCTGGAAGTATGAAAAATTGGAAGACTGGCATGCAATAGGCATATGGTTTATTTTCAAACGCAACAAATCAGAAATAGGTGTTCTAATTTTTCGTTCCAAAAAAATTATGAACTGAAATTTGCTTCCAATTTCCATTATGAAATCGGAAGTGGAAATTTTCGATAAAAATTCATAAAACTTTGAAATTTCACTTTTCTTAATTTTGACTTTTTTTAATTGAAATTGAGTTTTCAAAAATTGGGGTTTAGACTCAATTAAAATTTAAATAGGCAGGGGTCAAAGTCAAACTCTATTAATAATTAATTAATGTGGCCAATGTAGAAAAGGAAATGGGGAAAAAACAACTTAACAACATCTTACCGATGATTGATTATATATGTGATTTTATTTTATTGATGGTGATAATATATATATATATAATTTATAAATTATAATATATAAGATTACTTTATTAATATGATGAATGCAACTACATAGTTATAACTTATACTATATTATCTGAAATCTTATTTATTTAAGAAAATCTCAGAAAATTTCATATCAAAATACTTGGCAAGTTTCGGAATTATTTGGGTCGAAATTGGATATTTTAGAGTTATTCTAATTTCGTTCCAAAATTTTTTTGGAATTATCGAAAATCAGCATTTTTGGATTCAGATTGTTTCAAAATCAAATTTTTTTTTTTTGGGTTAAATTTTTTGGGGTTGAAGTCATATTTTCATATCGAACTTGAAGCCCTAAATAGGCACGTTGCACTTGACAGTCAAGACGGGCAGTTAGACACATCTCGTGAGTCTTGGAGGGTACCCTCAGCTTCTGAACTTTTTGGGGATATTCTTAATGCGATAATAATAAATTGATAATAATAGGATAACTCTAAGAAGCCCTCAAATCAAGTTCTATGTATTAACATAGCCATTTTCTTTTTCATTTTTTTTTTCAAATCATAAAAATAATTTACTCGTTCATTTTTTATTATTATTTTTTTCTTCAAGTATATTTTGAAATGAGGACAAACTTGTTGTATCAATTCATCCGATAGAAAATAACATGAGAAGTAAGAGTAAGTGAGTCTACAAATGAAAAGAATCTTATGAATAGTCTAACCGATTCTTTGAGTAACATAGCTGTACAAGAAGTGCCTCGAACACAAAACTAAATCCTAGATTAATTAATATGCAAGTATTTCTTCGACTAATACTATAAGTGGCAAAAAAATAGAAGCAAGATTTAGTTTCGTATGGTCCAACAAGAAAAAAAAAAGAAAGAAAGAAAACAATTGGAAGTTGATTGCTAGGACAAGAATATTTGGAATTGCAGATCCCTAACCTGAGATTCAGTATATCTATTTCTTTTAGGGGGATTGGGCTTGGAGTCCCTCAAATTCCTAATGCATACATAGCATGACACTCTTTCATAATTTTACATTTTAGGTCCCTAGCAAATTTTTTTTTTAAAAAACCTCGTTTTAGTTGAAATTTTCAGAAAAAATACTCTATTAAATATCTCGATAACAATATTTTACGAGTGTTTAAGATAATGGTCACTAGCCAGCCTATCGACCAGCTTGTATTGCGCCCAAAGTGGCCCCTCTCTTGCTTCGTGATATTTATAGAGAAATTCTCTTTATCCCACTTAATGCGAATCTTGAGACACATGTCTAAATAAGCTCAAACTTTGGCATATTGTTTCTGATGTTGGTATTTAATTTTTCTCAAAATTTTTAGTTCAAATAGAATAGTGGAAAAATATAAATTAAAAAATATTTTGCACAATGTAAAACATGTACAGTTTCAGGGATTTGAATTGAAAAATTAATAGGCTATCTTGCAAAGTGAATATTAGTGCAAATGGGGGACTTGAGGTCCTATTTCTATTTATTGTATTGGACATCACACATCTCTGAATTTTGCCAAAGCTCACATGTATCGCCACATCACCCTAATCCATATCCTAGTTGCTCAGACAAGAATTTGTTATTTTGTCGAAGAACACTTTTGCGAGTCGAAGGGCTTTCTTTTGCAATGATTTATAGCTTGTAATAATTTTATTTTGTCTATCCATCATTCTCCCTAACTCTCGCCCTTCCATTTTCATTTTTAATACAATTGTTGAATAAGTTTTTTCACGGAAAAAAAAAAAAAAAACACTTGCGAACACATGAAAATTTGTCGGGTGCCCTCTTTGGTGTGTGTGGGTCAGTGGTCTCTTCCGAAATTACGGTGCTCATATCACGGGACTTTCCAGGTTCCTATTCTCGCTGGCTTGCGGCTGGAGAAGAACATTGTAGTAGTAGTAGTATATATTATTAGAAGACTAGACTGGAGCGGACCCAGTCAGTCGTCTCCTTCTCCTTGAGGTGGGGCCCACCAGTGCCTCCTGTCTGTCTTTATGCAAGACTGGACTCGCTGGGCTCATTCGGACCCCACTCCTTCTCTCTCCTCTTTCAACTCTCTTCTCTTCACTTCTCTCCATTTCACACTCTCTTCTCTCGAAAAGCGCACTCACTTATTGCTAACCTACGCACAGGTGTTCTTCCTCTTCCTTTTCACACCGCCGAACTTCCGTTTCCCTCTCTCCCCCCACTCTCTCTCAGTTATTGGCAATGGTAGTGTATGGGGCGGTCACATTGCTGGGTCTATTGGCTTGCTTTCAGATTCTTCACTTGGCAATGGCAGCAGTCACAGGTGCTCACTCTTCTTTCACCTTCTTGGGTTTTCTACACTTGTACTTCCTTATACCTGTGTTTGTGATAATCTTGTAATTAAATTTCACTTTTCATAATGGGTATTGTGGGGTTTTATTGGAGATTGTGTGAATTTGTAACTGGGTTTTTGTACAATGGGTGATTTTTGTTCTAAGCGCTGAATCTGGGTCTGGTTTCATTTGGTTTCGCTGTTTATGTGTTTGGTTGTATGGAATTTCTGTTTAGTGCTCATGTTTGTTATTTGCACATAGGGGGTCCTGTTCAGTGCTAATAGGTTTTATTACTTGCCTCTAGGTAAGAACAATGATACACCATATTTAAAATCTCAGTGTTAGTAGCTTTGAATGACATTGCAGTAGCAACAAATGTCTTCTTGTGAAGTTGTAAATGGGTTTACCGGTTTGGTTAATGGGCATTGGTGATTTTTACTGTAAGTGGTGAATCTGGGTCTGGTTATGTATGTGTTTGTTTTTATGCAATTTCAGTATCACTGGCCACGATTATTATTAGTACATTGGGGGATTCGGTCTGGTGTTAGTAAGTTTGATTATTTGGCTCTAATACATTGGAAATTCAATGCCAAAAGCATATTGGTTGACACTGCAGCAAATGTATGACCTGGCACCTGGCCATTGATGTACAACATGGGCCGCACCATTATCAGTCCCCTACACTTCTACACACTTAAGAAAGACAAATTTAATAATATTTCGAAATTGATACGTCATTAGCAGTGTTCTAAAAATCGTTAGGCGCTGGGCGGGCGGCGAGCAGGTGCCTAGCGCCCAGGGGCCTAGGCGGTCTTAGGTTTTGTATTATAACTTTAATAATTTACAAAAGTTAAGCATAATACCTTATTAATTACATCCAATTTAATGTCAATATACATATGCAAAATTTAAAAACATGAAAAATTAACAATCGTGAACAAAATTTATTAAAACTCAAATGACTGAAGTTGGTCATGATGGGTACTTTATATAAATTTGAATTTGTGTAATCTTTTATTTTTCTTCAAATTGCATGAATAACCTCAGTTATGTTTGATAAAATCTACATTAGTAAAATTGGTACCGGCAGATCCTTTGAGAATTCCATTAAGTAATCATCCTTCGCTACATTTAGACATATCATCATCAAAGTCCATTCCCGAGATTTTCTAAAAAAATAATTAAATAGTTTATTTCTAAAAAATAGGAAAGAAAAATAAAATAAGAACACAATCAACCTTATTAAAAAATAAAAAAATAAAAAATAAAAAAATAAAAAAATAAAAAAATAAAAAAAATCTCCCAGACCGCCTAGACCCCGCCTAGGCCGCCTAGACCGCCTAGGCCGCCCAGACCCGCCCAGACCGCCCAGAATGCCCAGACTGCCTGCCCAGGCATTAATCTGGGCGGTTTTCCACCTTCTAGCGCCTAGGCGGCCGCCTAGACCGATTTTTAGAACACTGGTCATTAGGAGGCCTTGGCAGTGGATTTTAACTTGGAGATTCTTTAATAGCTCTCAAATGAAAATTCCTCACTCCAGTTATCAAACCTTTTGTGTATATTGTCGGTTTCAGAACTAATAGTATGAAATGAAAGAAACAACTTGTATTATTAATTGAACTTAGATTCTAAAGAATGCCTATTTAAAGCCTACAATTACTTGACCTTAGATAAAAGAAATATTCCTACTTGCAAAATAAGCAACGCTACTCCTAATTAAAACTACTTGTGAAACACACAAAAATCTTCATAAAGATATGGGGCAGCAGTGAGCCCCCTAGGCTGTCCCTCTACTCTCCTCTTACTTGTTCTCCAAGTAGTTGCCTGTGGACTGGATTAAACCTTGGACTTGTACTTTGACCCATGGATACTCAACTAGTCAACTAAAAATCCTACTTTTAATTTTCATATTATTTTTTCAATGGTCGGAAATGTTCCTTGGCTTAAAGTTTGAATAATGAGTTCATATACGGAAAGTGGAGATCGTTGTCTCCACGCTCCGTGTTCCCTTGGAAAATGTAGATATTTAAGAAGTAAGATGATCTTATTATTGAACCCCTAGGTGAATAGTGTAGGTGTGCCGACAACACCGACAATGCCAGAACCCCTTAAAACATCCAAATCTAATCATGGGACAGTCACTACGGCATTTTATTTCCAGAGCCTCTTGTAGACAAAAAAATAGGTTTAACATCTCTCGGAGCCTACTAACCAACGTGTATCATGGGAAATGCTTCACGATTCAAAGGTTGAACATTAAGGGACTTTTAGAAGAATTGCAGAGTGTCTTCAGCGTCCTTCAAACATATTTTTTTGTTTATTTATATATTTGCAAACACACTTTAAACTTGTAGGTTTCCTTTCATGAGTGAGAGAGTCTAATGGTTTTATTTTAATATTTCAACCTGTAAGCTATGTGTTAAACAAAATAACATTAGGTTTGGTGATGGAGCAAGACAGCTGATATTGAGAGTGATGACTCAAAAGTGTGGGGGAATTTTTCCATAGGCCCTGTGTAGTTAAAACAACGTTATAAAGCCGATATAACTTCGATATAACTCTTAACGTGGGTGAGTCGTTACGTTATGACACTATCACGTTATGGTATCACAACTCCGATATAACGGCGTTATGTGGCCGTTATTGAGATAACGTTTTTTTCTTTCAATAACGTCGTTTTAACGCTTTGTTCTAATACATTAAAAAAAACACCCATTTCATTCTCGATCGAACCAAAACCCTAGACTCATCGGAAAGAAGGACCAGAGCTCGCCGTCACCAATCACCAGAGAACTAGACCTTGCCGTTTGACAGATAATGAGATAAGATGAAGGGAAAAAGAAGAAGAGTCGATTGCACTCTCTCTTTTGATCTCACTCTCATATTAAGGGAAGATGTTTTTATTAAGGTTTTTTGTTTCTTAATTTAATGTTATGAACATGATTTACTTTTTTTTTACTATAATAACATTAATATTTTGTGGGGGTATTAAAATATATATTTAAAAACTATTCCATTATATACCGTTATATCTCGGTATATTTCGTTATAACCTATAACGCTCTTGGACCGTTATGGGTCCGTTATCCATTTTAACTGTATAGCATAGGCCTTAGGAAATCTGCTTTCTTGAGTTTGATGTCAATTATTGTTTTCTAAGGTGCCAGTTATCTACAATGAATTTGAAACTCATTTTTAGATAGGACGGCATGCTACTTATTTCTGTTTCTGTGGAATGATAGAACCTGAAGTTCTTGCCACATGTGCAGATTGTCCCTTGGACTTGAGTGTCTCAAATTTTACTCTATTGGCCTCGGCATGTTCTAATCAAGATGATCGAGGAAAATGTTGCCGTTACATCAATGCTTTTGTTGCAGTTTCTGTTTCTCGTTACGCAAATGCAACAAGTTCCCTTGGGGTTCCTTCAGAGTTATCTGAGATCTGCCTCCATTCCGTATCAGAGACCTTACAAATGTATGGAGTTCCACAAAATGCAACACTTTTTTGTGGACTCGGAACCAAGATCCCCTTCAATTATGAATGCAAGGGCCGAACAACTGTCATGCAAATGATGCGTTCTCCAAGATTACAAAATGTCTCAGAAAACTGTAAGATGCCATTTTCAGTGGAGAGTAGCTGCAACAGGTGTGTGAATTCTGGAATTCTATATCTTCGCAGTCTCGTAGGATCGGAAAATAATACAATCTTCAGCACTTGTCGTGATGCGATTTTTGCTGCTATTGCAAGCCAACATGATTATTTGTCATCGCTTGGCATGGCAAGCTGTTTTTTTGGGGTTCAAGGGCTTAGCATTCCTCCAGGTATGTATATGTTAAAGGAAAGGCTTATGTTATTCTAGAAGTTTAGTACTGCTAGAGGTTCATTTTTGATATCGTTCTATTATCTTGAAGTCCATTTACTTTACTAGAAAATTTTGCATGTGTGGCCAATATTTTAGAGAATATGTCATCATATGTTTAAATTCGTAAACGATCAATTAAACGATCTTCACTTTTCTATGTTGGTCATCAGCCTGTTTCTTGATTAAGGTTGCTTCACTTATGATGTTTTTTTTTTTCAGTGGGACCTTCAAGACCATCCTCACCTACGCTCACGCCTGAGGCATCTCCAAGTCCATTATCTGCTGCTACTCCTAGCCAGCTTCTAGTTGGTATAACTTTAAAGGAACATCACGACCCCTACCACCTCACGATTATTCCAGCTATTGGCATCACAATTACAGCATTGGCTGTTCTGCTGCTAGTAGTCATGACACTTCTAATTTGTCGGAAAAGGAGAGAGCTAAAGGAGTCCTCCAATCTCGATACGGTTTCTTGGAAAGTTTTCCCTTCTCGGTCAACTCGTAGATGTCAGGAAGGTAATTTCCTTTGCCTTCTTGATGTGATAAGCTTTACAAATCTGTCACTTAAAACAAAGTGACCTAATAGATTGTTCTGTTTCAGGTCCATCATCAATGTTCAGGAAGTTCAGCTATAAGGAGACAAAAAAAGCAACAGATAACTTTAGCACAATCATCGGTCGAGGGGGATTTGGAACTGTCTATAAGGCTGAGTTCAATGATGGTTTTGTTGCAGCAGTGAAACGCATGAACAAAGTTTCAGAGCAAGGGGAGGACGAGTTCTGTCGAGAGATGGAGCTTCTCGGTAGACTCCATCATCGTCATCTTGTTTCTTTAAGAGGCTTCTGCGTTGAAAAACATGAGAGGTAGTTCTTACTTTCTTGTTGATCTCATGCACACTGTATTATAAATGATGTTCTTTATGCTGTGGGCAGGTTTCTTATTTATGAATACATGGAAAATGGAAGCCTAAAGGACCATCTTCATTGTATGTTTCTCCATTGAGTCCTTTCATTTCCTTAATGGTTGCAATTGTTTTCTCATGGTGCATATTGATGAAGATTGGTCTCCCAACTAAAACTGATATCTTTTCTTCACAGCCTCTGGGGGGACACCACTAAGTTGGCGAAGTCGAATCCAAATTGCCATTGATGTAGCCAATGCTCTGGTACTTCTTGAATGCCATGCTCTCTCACTCAAATTAATTAATTCAGTTTGTAAGAACAACTCATATGATGTAGATCCGGTTAAGCGCTCATGTCTTCTTTCTTGGATGTTACTTACTGAACACTGATATGATGTTTTCAATTGCAGGAGTATCTGCATTTCTATTGTAATCCTCCTCTTTGTCACAGAGACATAAAATCCAGCAACATTCTGCTTGATGAGAAATTTGTTGCAAAGGTCGTGAACTTGGTTAACTGGAGATATGGGCATTGAAACATTTTAAGTTTGAACCTTCCTGCTTAATGATTTTTCTTCTTGCCTCCTTGCTACAGGTTGCTGATTTTGGCCTTGCACATGCTTCAAAAAATGGTACAATAAGCTTTGAACCGGTGAACACAGATATTCGAGGAACTCCAGGTGACAAAATGATCTATGAGACTGGTAACATGATTCATGTTTGTAATTAGACTTAAGTCTCACGGACGTTTGCAGGTTACATGGATCCAGAATATTTGGTTACTCAGGAGCTGACTGAGAAAAGTGATGTATATAGTTACGGTGTGCTTCTGTTGGAACTTGTGACTTCAAGGAAAGCGATACAGGAAAGTAGGAATCTAGTGGAATGGTCACAGATATACATGGAAACTGAATCTAGGCTACCCGAACTAGTTGACCCTGCCATCCGGGAGTCCTTTGACATGGAGCAGCTACAAACAATTGTGACAATTGTGCGTTGGTGCACCCAGAGAGAAGGAAGGTCAAGGCCTTCAATAAAGCAGGTTCTCAGACTGCTCTATGAGAGTTCAGATCCTATTCATAGTGGTTTTGTACAGGCCGTGGAGGATGAAGACTATGAAGGCACTGAAGGTGGTAGGAGGATTAGTAAAGGGAAATTGCAGATATATCACAGTGGAGATGCAAGGTGTCTTCCTTCTTCTTCAAGTACTTCCAGGTCCTATTGTAGTAGGAGTTTTTTACTAGAAACCAGTTCACCGCAGTCTCCCTCCGGCATTTTTTCGGTTTGAGAGACAAGTACTTCGCACTAACGTCATCTTCTTTGGCCGCCCATAACAAATCACAAGCTTTGGGACAGTCTTTACATCTTGAATTGTGCAGCTTTTGATCTGAGGTATGTATGTTGTTATATTCCTTGAGTAATGGTCTTATTTGGTATGGCATTATGAGAATCTCAAGAATTTGCTGTTGTTGTCCACAAGTAGAAAGGAATGACAATGATCAATTTTTGGTTACTTGGAATTTTGATTTCTTCGAAATGATATATGACGCATGTTTTTGAGTGGCTTGGAAAAGCTTTCTCCAGTGTTTATTGATGCACACTGTCATGCTGTTAGTTTTTCCCATTTCATTAGAAATTGGGTCCTATCACTGAGCACACGACCTTTGAATTTTAATTGTAAATCCTGATCTATTGTCTAAACTCATATTAAAAGTATTAACTATTAACCAAGTCAACTGTTAACTATTCTACCATTTAGTTTCTTCTGTATTTATTTATTTATGATTGGATTCTATTTTGTTATTTTGTACTTAGTCAAAGTATTAAAACAATGATAAGGAGAGATTCTTAGTTTGAACTTTTGGGAGTAGTATGGTTAAAACTAGATTGACTAAAATTAATATCTAAGATATTCAAACATCCATCGAATTTTAGTTTTTAATTTAAATTACACACAGATATCTTTACTTTCAACTCATAATCAAGGTAATGCCATTTCAGATCAACAAGCCAATTTAGAAATATATGCCGTGAGTACATGATGCTATTATGCCTTTGAACTTTCAAGGCAGTGAACTAGAAATACTTGGAAATCTTAGGCTGATCTATTTTGATCAGAATAGTATACATTGTCAATTTTGAGTCTCAAGGTCCTTGTGATAAACTTGAGAGTGAGATGAAGCCAGAATTTCAAATAACTTGAATTGCATAAAGTTTACATTGCTATGACTAGGCCAAATTAAGAAAGAAATCTATCTTAACGATCTAAACCAACTAGGAGTCAAAGCACAATAGAAATACTTTCTAACTCTATGTTCCAAACTTCCAAGTATATTTCTAAAGCTAGAAGAGTTGCCGTAATTAAAGTACTTTGTCCAGTATTCTAGTCTTCATTTGGTCAAATATTGTCACGCGTCATGCTCACCGCCATTTAACTAGACATTGAGAAGATTTGCCGAAATAATCAGATTCTCTAGGTAAAAGTTACCACTTAGTTAAATGGAAGGATGCTTGCAAGCTTAAAGATCAGGTGGTTTGGGGATCACAAGTCAAAACTCTTCAATCAAGCCACATTGAGAATATTTGCTGAGATTTATTGTGGGGATCAGATGCACAGAATGATGCTTGCAAGCCTTGATATCAAGGTGGTTTGGTAACATAACATTAAACTCGTCAATCAAGCCTTACAGTTTAAATGCATATGGAGATTTGGTAGCAGAAGGCAAAAGTATGGCTTGGTGAAATGGTTGGTATACCAAACAAATATTCTTTCCCTATGGTTGTGCTTGGCTTGGCCAAATGGTTGGTATACCAGTCCTCCCTATGGTTGTGCTTGGTCAAGAGGAATTATGACCTTAAGGCAACAGTTTGAGAACATCTCCTCTAGGGTAGGAACATTTCTTTGGTTATTACAATTAAATACAATCTTACAATCTTACTTGAAGTGAACTTCAATCATTATGAATTAAAGATAGAGGTATATTGGTGTGGACACGGGTATGAGGTGTTTTGACATGTTAAATAAAAACCCGAAAAAATGGCAACATGCCATACATCACGTAACATACCATTGTTAATTTTTAGTTATATTTCATGTTTTTTTAGTGATACACTTCATTTTTTCAGTGATACGGGAATATCTTCCTTTAGGAGTTAGTTGTTAAGGAAAGTTTCTTTTCCGGTTAAGTTTCCTTGATCAACTAGAACAAGGAAAGTTTTCTTATTGGATTAGAGTTTCCTTGACCAATTAAAACATGGAACGTTGTATAAGAATTATGGAATTCTATGTCCGTTTCCTGTTGGAAACAGAAAAGCCCTTGTTGCACGACAAAGAGAGTGAAACATGAATCACTTTCTTAGGAGTAGGTTTACCTTATTTTGTTGAAAACAAGAAAAGTTCTCCTTGCAGGATAATGAAAGTGATATATGAAACTTTTTCCTGGACACTGAAAGTGATAGGTTTGATAGCGAAAGCAATAACAAATAAACCGGAAACTTGAATTGACAAAGTTTCTACAATTCAATAATAATTTTCTAAACTTAAAAAACTGACTACAAATTTAATTTTTGACGTATTTAATCAAAACAAAGTAATTTGGGTTTATATTGGACCAATTCAATTGTTAAATAATTAAAATGAATAAATAATACTAATATACCATCATTCCCCTACTTCGAATAAGCTCGTCCTCAAGCTAAGCCGTTGCCAGCTAAGCCATCAATGACCAAGGAAATGTGCTCATGTGCTTCATGTCTGGGTGTCGTTATGAGGACTAGACACGTCAACAATCGACGGATCTCTATATGCAATAAGGGTAACCCTATCCTTTGGGCAATCTTGACGAAAATAACTGGACTAGTCAAATGGAGTCGTCAAATGATACTGTAAACGTGTTTCGACCTTCTTAGCGTATTGTTCTGGTATTTCCATGGTGGTAAATAGAATTATATCAAAATCCTCTAATATAGCCTGCTAAAGTCCATGCAAATACCATTCAGATTCATTCATCTTCAAGCTATTGCATAAAAGGCGAAATTCGTCGGTGTATTAATAAATTGTAGACTTGCCCCTGTGTAAGTTTATGCAACTTGCTAAACAAATCTTGCTGATAATCTTTGGGATGAAAGCATGTTGTGGTAATGTTTTCATCTTAGGCCAAGTATGAACAAATGCCTTACCTTATAACTATCTCTCCGTGGTCAAATCTAATCCATCAATTATAACTTTGTTGCAACTAAACGCTCATAAACTTATATTCCGAAACCTTGTCCATTTGGTCAACCCAATCAAATAAAACAAACATCACCAGGACCAGAATAAGTTGGAATGTCTCATTTAATATCACCATGATGTGCGGTCTAAATCATAGGTAGAACATCAAAATAATTCTCACCTCTGTAAGCATCATGATGAACTAGTCCCCTTTGATTGGGAGGACGAAAATTAGCTCGTTGCCGCAGTACATAGTCTGTTTTGTAGTTGGGAACATGAAGAACATCAAAATCTGAAGAACCTCAAGTTTGTGGTGGAAATGGTGGTGCTAGATATTTGGGTCATCATCATCTGAAGAAATATAATGGTGTGGGGGAAGAAATATAATGGTGTGGGGGTACGAACAGGTTGTTGGGGTGCAAAATTTTCTCCTCAATTGAACTCCACGAACAGAACTATCATCTTCATCAGAAGATGAAACAACTTGCACAATAAGAAGTCGATTTCGATCGCGGACTCTCATTGGAACCAAAGGCTCGCTACGAGCAAATAAGGTTGTCGAATCTGCGTGTTATTGAAATTGTTGGCGACGCTGGGGCGGATGGTATGGATATGGTGGTTCAAGTCTGGTAAGACTGCCATATTCCTTTCAAATTTTGCTACCTCTTTTCTTCTTCTACAGGACTGTGTGGAAAATAACATCTTCCATTTTTTTTCTTCCTCTTCTGTTTGTGAGCAACTTGATGGGGATTTTGCACAAATTGCAACTCACCAATTGCGAAGTTGTCTTATCTAGCAACCCTAGACTTATGGATTTCAAATATATCAAGAAAATTTGGGTTGTTCTCTACACAACCACACATTTTTCTTTCAATCCTCCTCATAGATGATGTTGTTGGGAATTACCGAGTTTGGGTATTGTTCTTCCAAATCAGTAGCATGGAGTTTTGCGGCCTTACGACGCGATTGCTTCTAGATGGCTATCAAAACAAAGACACCTTTTCCCATCAACAACATTAGGGTTCACTTGCTATTTTTTAGACAAATCTGAAAAAATCCCATCTTTTTGTTCAACCTCACGACGTGATTTTTCACGGATAGCTTCAGGTTCTCGACGAAGCAAGACAACAACCAACTGCTTCGAGATGCTCACAAGGGCTTTCTCGACGCTCTCCATTCTTGCTACAGTAATTCTAGTTCCCTTAGGTGACATCTTTTTCCAAAGATTTTATTGCTTTGATAGGCAATTGATAGGTTTGATAGTGGTAACAATAACAAATACGCCAAAAATTTGAATTGCCAAGTTTTTGCAATTAAAAAATCTCTGCACTTCAACAAATTGAATACAAACTTGATTTATGACCTATTTAATCAAAACAAAGAAAAACCATAAACTTATTGGACTCATACATGGGCTTACATTGGACCGACCCAATTATTAAATAATTAAAATAAATATATTATACTAATAAATCATCATAAAGTGATATAGGAGACATTTTTTATTAGCAGTAGGGTTTTCTTGTTTGGTCTATATATGGTGTCTTTGTATCGTTGCAGTTAAAACGGATAACATACTCGTAATGGTCCATGAGCGTTGTAGGATATAACAGACTAGTTTTTATAAATATATTTTTATGCCCTTATTAAGTATTAATGTATTATAGAGAAAAAAAGTAAATACTAAAATAAAATAATCAATAAATAGGGTAGCAAAATGAAAAAGGGGTTAATAATCAATTCTTTTCAGTAATTTGGTTGAATTGTTGAATTGAATTGAAATTGAATATTATCTTTATAATTGAATACAATTTGGTTGCAGGGACATTAAATGAAATTTGAAAGAGTAAGAAGCACACATACATATTGTAATAGGGTGTGACAACCATCAATTGAACGACGTACATTTTGGAAGACATCAATTTGCAACAGACATATCGCAAACAAAAACACAAGCAAAACTTTTAAAAACTACCAAGGAACACTGTTACTGATAAATTCAGTGTAATAAAATAATGAAATTGCAATAAAATAAACAAAGATGCAGTAAACGAAAATAACTGAATAAATGACAAACACAATAAACTAATAATAAATAACTTTTATCCAATCAACCAACAAACAATAGACAACCTATTCCCGTATTTATAACTTATCTACCTTCTTATTCAAATCCTAAACTTAATAGAAACAAATATGATAGCCCTAATTGGAATTCCTATTACAAGAATAATAGAATGCCTAATATTACTAAAATACTCCCTACTCCTTATTAATAAATATGTTAATTCTATCCGTTACTGACTACCAAGATTAGAAGACTTGACTATATTGAATTTGAAAACTGAGTAATTGATTGAATTGAATACAAATATGGTACGAATTGAATATAAATATGGTAGAAGTTGAATAAAAGGGAAATCTTACAGAGAGAGCAGTAGGGGAGCAGAGTAGTAGATGTCAGTTTTTTTTTCTTCTTCTTTCCTCCTCTTCATCTTATTCTTTTTCTTCAACAAACGACTACAAAGACAGATCAGAAACAAAATCGATTGAACTGTTGAGTTCGATCGATCGCATCAGGCCTTTTTATCTTCTTTTTTCTTCAACGAACGACAACAAAACAAATCGCGAACAGTTGTTGAGTCGATCACAACACAACAATCAATCGGCTCCCCTTCCTTCTTTATTCTTAATCTTCTTCTCTGGTTCTCTTTCTACCGATCAATCCTGCCTCTTTTCTTTTCTTATCTCTGTTAGGTTTAGGTTTCTGTTTTGATCGAACATGAAATGTGTATTTTTTCCCCTTATATATTAAAAATCGTTATGGTAAAATGAAGTTTTTTTAAAAAACCGTTTTATTCATAACGGACGTTATATGGGCATTTTAACGAGACTGTTAAACTTAATCGTGAAATTGTCAAACATAATAGCTCACCCCTTTACCTGTTATAACGCCGTTATAACTGCAGGTTAAAGGTGTCAGAGAATCCAGGAAGGTCATAAATGTAGATCTAGAGCCTGTTAAGCAGAGCTCTCAAAAGAGTTTAGAGAGCGCCTCAATTTCTTGATGGAGAGCTTGTTAAGCAGCCTCTCGAAGAGTTTATTCTCGAGAGAATATTGTAATATTTGTTAGTTATAAAATAGTAAAGGTTGGTGCCACAAAAGAGTTTGTTTTTGAGAGGTTGGAAAGCTTCTTGAGGAACCTCCAGAGTTTGTTCTTGAGACAAAATTGTAATATTTGTTAGTTACTAAGATAACAAAGGTTGGAGCCTCAAGAGTAATCCTTGTTCAAATAATATAGCGGAAGATTTGGAAAAAAAAGTTGGGATTGGGTTCTTATTCTTTTAGTATTTTCTGCACAACTTCAAATCGTTTAGTGTATTAGCTAGTTGTAATTTACTTGCAATATTATAGTCACAACATTTACAAAAATTTAGAATGTCCAAAGGGTACGTGAGTTACTCTAAGCATGAAGTACTCATTGTAGTGTGTGCAAAAGAGTTGGGCACAAGATTGTTTTGGAAAATGATGTAAAAATGGAGTACTTATTGTGATATTGTCAATTATTCCAAAATAAAGTCATATTCTGGTCGTCAATGTGCTTGTGCGGTCTTGCATGCCTAGGAACCTGTTTGGTAAAGAGATTTTTAATAGGTTCAAGTGATGGCTGGAAGACTATCAGTTGGTGGGTCATGACATGCATGAAAATGTTTGAGCGCAGAGGGCTGACTTGGAAGGACAAAGGTGTATGGTGGATTATTGCCCTGACTTTTATGAATGGCGTGGCTAGTTTGTGTGAGGGGTCAATGTGAAAGATTTATGTTTTATTCCTTCAAGGTTGGCATGGCATTTCAGCTTATCACTGTTAGTACAGGAAGCCATAGAAGTAGCGGGAGATTCAAGGGCTATCCACTCTTAGTCTCAACATGGATTTTGTGTTGGGGGGGGGGGGGGGGGAGGGTGGGGGTTGGTCATTTACAAGGCTTTCTCTTCTATATGATTGGGAGAGCATAGTTATTCTTTATTCTATTATACGACATCAAATACTAGGTTAAGTGTCCCCTAGATCATCATTAATTTTTAGCTCTCTGCTGTGCTTTTAACATACAACTTTTGCCTGTTTCTTTTGTTTGCATATGAAACTATTATTCCCTTTCATATACCACACTTATTTAATGTTAAAATGGCCGTCTGTCCATATTTTATTTTGTTGTTTTTATTTGTAGGCATTAAAATAAAGTAATGCACCTTGTGCACATCTATGTCTTATATTTTATTTTATACTACAAAGGAAATTTATCTGTTTATTAATTTTTTTAATATTTGAATATATTGCTTCCGACTGCTTCTCACCGAGACACCTGAAGGGCCAGCCATATGTACCTTGGGAGACCCAGCCCATTCAAATAAAAATATAATGACCACAAATTATGTTATGATACTGTTTTAAGTAGTGTTATGATACTGTTTTAAGTAGTGTTATGCTACTGTAATGTATGTGCTATGTACTCTGGTAAATTATGCTACGTTTAGTAAATTCTGTAGGAGGTTCATGGAAACAGTCATGGTATTGTATAGTTGGTCCGATTTGTGGTTGCAAAGTTAGTTTAGTCATGTATTTTTTGATGGGTGCTTAATGTCTGAGTACTTCTTACCATAATTCCTCCAGATTCCACCCCTTTTGAAAACAGAAAATTATTGAACTGATATTGAAGTTACTCAATTTAGGCTTGTAGTTGGATCAGGTTATACACAATTAATCTTAACGTATCCTTTGAAGAGATTATCGATTCGGAGCATTGAATATTGGTTACATTCATGAGCGTGAATAAATGTGGGAGGAGCTAGAACATGCACACCTATAAGACATCTAGGCCTGAGGAAGACAAAACTACCGGGAATAATTGGAGTGATACAAACAGGAAATTGTGGCCCTAAAAACAACACTGAGGTATGAAATGCCGGCTGAGAAAACTTGATAGCTATTCAATCCTTCAGGATAGTCTAGGAGGTTTTAGACTTCCAATAAAAACTCGTAGTCTTGTAGAAATTGATGGTCTCCCAAAATCATTGAAAATATGAAGGCTTGATGCAGAGGCTTTAGCCGCTTGATGCAGGCTCTGGAATCCTTATGTATATAAAGGTCGCAAGTTACGTAGTTATCAAACTAAAATCTTAATTAGTTCGAGAAGGAATTATGGTTGCTAGGATAGCTCCTTCCACTTACTTTCTCTTCCATGCTTGGCTTCTCGTCAATCTCTGCCTTATATCCGTGAAGGCTGAGAGGTCTATGTATGTTGTCCACATGGACAAGTCTGTCATGCCAAATGCCAAAGGTGTTTGCTAGCTGTCACTATTGGTACTCGGACATTCTTGATTTACTCAAGAAAACTGCTTCTACTAGATTGAGTGCAGTTCGTTCAGCTCCAAGGCTTCTCTACTCTTATAACCATGCTATCCATGGATTTAGTGCACTTCCGTCTCCAGATGAACTGCAAATCATACAAAAATCATCTGGTTTCCTCTCTGCGTATCCTGATAAGATTGTCACCATTGACACAACCCACACGATTGAGTTTCTCTCTCTCAACCCTGTCACAGGACTTTGGCCTGCTTCAGACTATGGTAAAGATGTCATAGTTGGTGTGATTGATACTGGAGTCTGGCCCGAGAGTGAGAGCTTTAAAGATGATGGCATGACTATGGTTCCAGCAAGGGGGAAAGGAGTGTGTGAGCCAGGTGTTGAGTTCAATTCTTCTATGTGCAATAGGAAGCTCATTGGAGCTTGATACTTCAATAAAGGTCTGTTTGCTGCCAATCCCAACGTCAGCATCAGTATGAACTCTACCAGAGACACAGCTGGTCATGGTACACACACTTCATCCACTGTAGCTGGGAACTTTGTTGACGGTGTATCGTTCTTTGGATATGCAATGGGAATAGCAAGAGGTGTTGCACCACATGCTAGAATCGCTATGTACAAGGTCCTTTGGGAGGAAGGAGTAGGACGATATTCTTCAGATGTTCTTGCTGGTATGGATCAAGCAATTGATGATGGTGTTGATGTGATATCTATTTCAATGGGGTTTGATGGGGTCCCTCTGTGCGAGGATCCAATAGCCATAGCATCCTTTGCAGCCATGGAAAGGGGAGTCTTAGTTTCTTCTTCTGCAGGGAATGAAGGGCCGTCTCTAAGGACCCTTCACAATGGAATTCCTTGGGTATTGACTGTTGGAGCCAGCAGCATAGATCGTCAATTTGCTGGGACTGTCACCCTAGGCAATGATTTATCCATTGTTGGTTTTTCGTCTTTTCCTGCAAACGTATTGCTAGTGGATGTGCCTCTGGTCTATAACGAGACACTCATGGCATGTAACTCGTCCACGTTATCGGCACCCAAGGGTACAATTATAATATGCAAGGGTAATGACTTTATGTATGACCAAATGGATTGGATTAGCAAGTCAGCAGTTGCGGGAGCAATATTTGTATCTAATGACTCCATTTCCTTTGAAGTAGTTGATTTTACTTGTCCAGGAGTTTTAGTTAAGCCAAGCGATGCTTCAACAGCGATCAATTATGCAAAGTCTAGTCCTAGTCCAAAGGCGAGCATTGGATTCCAGAAGACTTTTGTAGGAACAAAGGGTGCACCTGCTGTTGCCTCGTACACTTCAAGAGGACCTTCTCTGAGTTATCTTGGGATCTTGAAACCCGATCTAATGGCTCCTGGTTCAAGAGTGTTGGCAGCATGGCCACCAAATGTAGTTGCGGCTGAGATGGGCAGTATTTACTTGTCGAGTGACTACACCAGCCTGTCTGGGACATCTATGGCATGTCCTCATGCTTCAGGCATTGCTGCTCTCCTAAGAGGTGCACACCCAGAGTGGAGCCCTGCTGCCATTCGATCTGCAATGATGACTACGGCTAACCCATATGATAACACGCTCAATCCTATACTAGATAATGGAGACAGTTCTGAACCTGCTACTCCACTTGCAATGGGAGCAGGTCAAGATGATCCTAACAAGGTGCTTGACCCTGGACTAATTTATGATGTGAACACCCAAGACTATGTGAGTCTACTCTGTTCCATGAATTATACCAAGGGGCAAATTCTAACTATTACCAGGTCATCCAGTTACAATTGCTCAAACCCATCATTTGATATCAATTACCCATCATTTATTGTCTTATTCTGTAACACATCATCAATTAGTCAAAAGTTTAGAAGGACGGTCACAAATGTAGGGGATGGTGCATCAACTTACAAGGCTAAGTTGATATTGTCAGAGGGATTTACAGCGAATGTAACTCCAGATACACTGGTGTTTCAACAGAAGTCTGAGAAGCTAAGCTTTATGGTATATATATCGAGGACAAAGCACAAAGGAAAGGAAAAAATCTCTCACGGTTCTCTTCTTTGGGTTGAAGATAATGGGAAACACGCTGTCAGGAGCCCTATTGTAGTAATGTAGGACAATAGTTTGAAAGGTGTGTGATTGGTAGACACCCTAATTAGACATTTTATGTTGATGGAGTATGAGAAACAAAAGTTATACGTTGAGGGTTTTGCAAGAATAATATGTATGGGAGTGGGATTGACATGCTTCCCATTCCCATCTCCCTCCTCAACCCCTGAATAGTTTGTCCCAGTCAGTTTGATTGAGGCGAATGATACTTTGAAAATATTGTGCAACAAAGTGTTAGTAACAATCGAAGTAGATGTTTGGGTGGGATACACATGTGCTTGTCTTCACTAGGTTGGAGACTTGTCATAACTGCTAGCTTCAGGGTTTGTTTGATTGAGTTAGACATCAACCTCTATTAAAAAGGTACCTCTAAATTCTTAACAAGAGATTCTAATTAGAAGATTAAAGTGGTTGTTTTAGTTAGAGACCTAGGCTCTAACTAGAGGGCAAAAATTCAAGTAACTATTTTGTCTACCATAGACAACAACTAACAATAGTGGTCTCTTAATACTTGGTAACTAAATGTCTAACCAAAACTAGAGGTAAGAGAATGACCATCCAAAGCTAGAGGTTTGGGGTGACCACATCTGATGTAGATGGTCAAAGCAAAATATGCGGAGGGGACCACTTTTGATTAGACGTTTTCCTTTGAATCAGAGCAAGGATTGTGATTTTGTTTTTCGAGTTAATTTCGGTCAACTGATTTTAAGAAATATTTCAATGTGAAGAAAAAATATAAAAATTTCGCGGATATATGAAATATATATAATGAATTTCGAGGGTATATTAAGTATGTTAAAATAAAAGATGCAAATAAATAAATCTATTAAAACACATTTCTTGGATTTCATGAAATACTAAATACCAAGAAATGAAACAAATATGAAATCAATATATAATTAGAAAAGCAGGGGGTGGTTTCAAAAATCAATATATATGTAGAAGAATGATAATTAGAAAATCAGGGGTGGTTTCAAAATCAATAAATAATTAGATGAAATGAGAAATAAAAAAAGCTGAAAATTTACTAAATAGAACCGCAAATTTTTTCGAAAAAATCCTTGAAAAATGTAATTTTTGGTTGTTGGTTTTTGTATTTTTCCGAAATACTAAATTTACAAAAAAACCTCCTAAACTTACGAAAAAACCCTCGAAAAATGTAATTTTTTCTTTCGCCATTTTCTTTTCATAATTTAAAAAAAAAACAAAAATTTCAAAGAAATTTCACGAGAACACAATCCTTGAATAACAGACTAAACAATAAGCTAATTCAAACCCTTTGCGTAAATTTTTAATACCTTTAGTCCAAGGTTTAAATTGTCACCACTATAAGCTATTGAATTAAATGGGTGCTAAGGGTTCAAGTAAAAATTTTAAAAATAAAAAGCAAACAAAAACTCCAAAAGTGAGTGGAATCTGGGGCTATTATGTGGTTGAATAACTACTACTTTCCCAAGCTAGGCGTTGTCTAAAAACAGGCCCAAAGCTGGGCACCTTTTTCGAACAGTGCGCAACTTAAGACGGTTTTTCAAATAATGTTTAAATTGTGATACTAGGTTCTGTGTAAAGAATACATTTGATCTCAGTTGAGCACTTGTGGGGTTCTGAGACCCTAATGAATTTAGGGTTGGGGGTTATATTCATACCCATGGGTTTGGATTACTTTCTAATATTTTAATAGGTTTAGCTTGGGGTTAAATTTAGCCACCCACAATAACCTATTACCTAAAAAAGGAAAAGTCTGAAAAAGTAGAAGAGAGAGAAAAAAGTGGTAAATCACAGGACGAAAGGGTAAATGTGTTGTTGTCATTCACTTCACAGGGACCCTACTTTTAGTTCCAAGTTTTTTTTTTTTTTTGGGGGGGGGGGGGGGGGGGGGGGGGGTTTAAATGTCCCCTCGAATCCACATGGAGTCTCAAAAACCCATTTAATAGGTTATAATGGATGAAAACCCAGGCTCTCTAGATCAATGAGATTTAGGAAGGGTTATATTCAAGGATGCACGGACTCGGACACGACGACTCGACAATTTTCAAAAAAATAGGACTTGGTGACACGGTCAAACTTAATTTTTTAATATTTTTTTTTGTAACTCATAAGAACATAAAATCATAAATAAATTAATAATACTATTAAACAATCCAAACATATCAATAATACATTCAAATTCATTCATTCAAATTTACAAATGCATCATAAAGTCAAGCTCAACTGCTCAAGTCATACTCATTAAGCATAAGCAATATAATTTCATTAACTTGATAATGTAAATAAAATGTAAATTGATAATTTTAAAAACTCACCAGCGAGGTGGCTACATCTCTTCTTCTTCATTAACTAGCGGATCCATTGTCACATTTTCTGCATCCAACAGTCCAGCCTCTAGCTCATTTTCTTATTTAGTTTTCAGCCAATAGGTGCAAGTTCAATATGGGGTATTTGAAGTATTTCATGCATGCTTTCATATATATGTAGAGAAAGAAAAGAAAAAACACAACAAAAAAGGAATCGCAGGAAAAAAAAAAGGAAAAAAAAAGAATCGCAGGAAAAAAAAAAGGAAACGAAACAAAATCGCAAGATCAGGAAATCGCAGGAAAAAAAATGAAATCGAATCGATCGATCTCAGAAATCAATATCAGGAAGATCGATCGATCGATGAAATCACAAAAATGAGGAAGGAAACAATAACAGGATGAACTCTTAACAGAGAATAGCAGGAAAAAAAAACAAAAGAAATCGAATCGATCGATCGAAAGTATCTGGTGTCGATGAGGACGCCATGGATTCTTTGTTCGGACTTCTTTTCTCCTCCGTCTCTTGATCTTTCTACCGTCCTCCGTCGATCGATTTAGGGTTAGGGTTTGGTTTTTTCAATTTTTCGATGGTCTGTGGGAGAGGAAGAATCAGGCAATTTATTTGCATTTTTGAAGTCAACGAATTTTGACTACTTTGGCCGAGTCTGGACCGTGTCCAGGTCGTGTCCAACCCAGTCAACAAATTTTGACCGTTGACCCCGAGTCCAATACGTGTCCAGCGCGTGTCAGACGCGAATCCGTGTCCGACACGTATTTGACTCGTGATACGGAGGTTTTCCGGAGAGTCGGTGCATCCTTGGTTATATTTAACTTGTAAAGGATGCTCTTAATGACTTCCTCGCTCACTCGCTAATGCCATTTCCCAAGTTTTAATGAGTTTCTTTTGCCTTGCTTGATATTAAAAAAATAAAAAAATAAAAAAATATAGATGAGGAGCTAGGCATGGAGTGTGAAGAAAAGGAAGACAATGTGAACAAGGAATGACGGGAGAGCTAGCTTGTCATTAAATGGTAGTCGTGGTGATAGCTTTATGGCTTTCATGCCATACTGTAAACGTGTTCAGCTTTCTGGCTAGTTTTTGTATCGAGGGAAATTGCACAATGACCATCCTTGGATTTTACAAAATGATGATATAAGTTTATGTTTATATTAGGACACGATAATATAACTTTATGTTTATATTAGGACTGAAACAAATTTTCACTCCAACCCGTTATCCTCTTGGATTCTTTCATTTTTTTTTAGTTCGTTGCCATTATCCTTTTTGCATTGTAGAAAATGTTCTGTTATGGGCAGTGTAATTTCACACACAAGCACAAACAACCAAGACAAAAATGCAAACATAACAGAAAATAGAGAGGTAAAAACTGATCTTCAACATGTATTCAGAATATTAGCAAGGATAATCTATTTTCGAGGAATTTACAATGTGAGACACTGTTGGCAATCATATGTTAGATGCATGCAGGAAATCAAATATTAGTTGCATGGAGACACATTCCTATACGTTTTTCTAATGTGTTATAGGTTTAAGATGTTTTGTACATATTTTTATCTGGCCTTGATAGTCATTACTTGTTAAAATGTCAGAGCTCGATTTCCTCTTTGACTTCATCTATTATCTGCATGTGTATCCTCAAAAAATGAGATATTACCTGCTTGCCAACAACATGGATGCATCATACCAAACTTTCATACATATTGACATGGTTAAGCACATTCATAAATGTTATGCGAGTGTTCATATCCTTTCTATTGATCTTGTCGCATGCATTTGTCAAATAATAAATACCATCTACTGGTATGTTGACTTGCATCTTCTTTCATAGTAAACATCAAATGTAGACATAAACCAGAAGAAAGAGCCTTGTCGCATCTTACTAGAAATGAGTAATTTTGTTTATTCTAATTCAAAGCTTTGGAGGGTATTCCCAAGTCAAATAATTTTTACGAACATATATAAAATATGTATGAGATTCTAGTTAGTTCTCAACCAAAGACCAAGAAATGAGTGTTATGAACATGGATTTCTTTTTCATCTTTCTTGCATGGCATCTCATTGCTCTTCTTGTCGAATGCACATTAGCTTCTAGATCCACATATATTGTCCATATAGACAAAATTTTAATGCCTAAGGTTGGCAACGGGGCAAATTTTGCCATATCCGTCCTTGCATCGCCAAGAAAAAAACATCCCCACATCCGCTTCGTTTAACTTTTTTTTTTTTTTTTTTTTTTAAATACAAAATTTGCCTCTACCCTGACCCAAATCACAGATCCCTACCCCGCTCTGTTTATACCCGCGGGCTTCTAACGGATAGGAGATCCCTGCCCTGTCCCAAAAGAGGCCCGAATGGGTTTAAATTAAAAGACCATTCTGGCAACATCCAATAGGCCTGCTTGCCCATTGTGGGAAAGGTCCATCCATTTTGTCAGTCCACTGAGGCTTAATTGGCTAAGAACTCAAAGAAAAATTCAAAAGTCTAGGTTAATTTTATAAGAGCAAACACACAACATGATTGACTTTTCTGAGACATGGGACTATGTTTATAACATGAAATTTGGGTTTTGGCTGAGTAACATGAAATTTGACTTTTATGTGATGTGAGACTATAACTTGTGAATGAACAATTTGAAGCTAGAAAACTTAATTTGGGTTATATTTAGTTTTTGGCTTAAAAAATTCCTTATTGAACCTTACTCTATCTCGTTAGTTGGTGGTGATGAAGGCAGTGGTTGTGATATTGTGGTGGTGGTGAACTGGTGATTGTGGATATGGTTGTGGGTGGTGGAGATGATGGCTGTGGTTGTGGTTGTGGGTGGTGGAGATGATGGCTGTGGTTGTGGTTGTGGTATGGTGGTGATTGTGTATTTAATATTTGGTTTGGAGATTCCTTGTTGAACCTTACTGTATCTCATTGGTGGTGATGATGGCAGTGGGAGTTGCAGTGGTTGTGGTTTTGGTATTGCGGTGGCGATGGTGGTGATTGTGGTAGTTTGGCTTGAGAACGAGAGTTTCAAATACGATGGAATGACTGAGGTCTCTGAAAGGTGGAAAGGTATTTGCCAGACAGGCGCTGACTTTAATTCTTCATTGTGCAATCGGAAACTCATTGGCATTTGTTATTTCACCGAGGGTGCTACGGCTGCTAATCCCTTGGTCAAAGTAGATGTTGAGTCACCGAGGGATCTGATAGGACATGGGACACACACCTCGACGATAATCCCTGGGAACTATGTTGAAGGTTTGTCATTCTTTGGCTATGCCAAGGGCACTGCAAGAAAAATTGCACCTCGTGCTAGGTTGGCCATGTAAAAGGTATTCAGTAGTGTCGGCCGTGGTTCTGATATCCTGGCTAGAATGGATACAGTGATTGCAGATGGTGTTGACATAATCTCAATCTCGACAATAGTCGCTGGAAACTATGTTGAAGGTTTGTCATTCTTTGGCTATAGACCAAGGGCAATGCAAGAGGAATTGCACCTTGTGCTAGGTTGGCCATGTACAAGGTATTCGGCAGTGTAGGCCGTGGTTCTGATATCCTGGCTGAAATGGATGCAACAATTGCAGATGGTGTTGACATAATCTCAATCTCTATGGGCATTTGCAGATTCCCTACGTTTTCCATCAGATCATTTGCAGCGACGGAAAAGGGTGTACTTGTCTCTTCATCAGCAGGAAACGATGGTCCTTATCCCTATACCCTACACAATGGAGTTTTTTGGCAGTTGACTGTTGGAGCCATTGGTTGACTGTTATCTGGAAAGGTGACACTAGGCAATGAAAAGTCATTTTTGGTTAGTCCTTGTTTCCTTTGAATGCATTAGTGGCAGGTTTGCCATTGATTTATAGTGACACACTGTGCATCACAGTTGCTTTTGCAGGCTGCTGGGAACATTGTTATGCTTATATTTGTTGATACATATGGGTTCGTCGACGATCAAATATCTGCAGTTCTGAATCAAAAGTTGCTGGAGTTATATTTCTTTCTAATTATACAAAATATATGCAGGTCTATGATATGCCACATCCAGAGTTACAGTTCATCTAGTGAATTCTCCATTGTTGTTTGATTACATGAAATCTACTGCCAATCCATCCGCTAGTGTTTTAAAAAGCAGTCAATGCGTACACATTGACTCGTGAGCAGACTCGAAGCGACTGAAAAATGCTCCAATGCATATACATCAAATGGGATAAACAATGCGCACGAGTTTGATTTCTGACTTGTACGAGTAAATGCGTACGAGTCGATTTGGTTTTGATGTGTACGAGTCAGCCTTACCATGATTTCCGATCTTAATCAGATTTGATTTGTTTCAAATCTTGAAAAAAAATCTAATGGCTGATACTAACCCCAATAAATATAAACCGAATTAGATTTGTTTGACGTTTTAGATCTTTCATGCAGCCGATCTGTTTCAGAGAAGATAAATAAGAAGAAAAGAAGAAGACTTGAGATGGGGAGGAAGAAGATCCGTCTTAGACCTGTTTAAGATCCGTTTGTCCATTGGTTGGTTGTTGTCGTCGAAAGAAGAAGAAAGAGAATACCTGATGGATGGTTAGGGGTAAAGCCCGCACCAGCTGTTGCCTTTTACAGTTCAAGAGGACCTTCCCTGTTACCAGTAATCTTGAAGCCAGATTTAATTGCTCCAGGGTTGAAAGTGTTGGCAGCTTGGGTCCCGATACCCCAATTGCAAGCCTGGCATTTTGGCTTGGAGTTAGCAAGTGACTATAACTTCGTTTCTGGAACATACATGGCTTGTCCCCATGCAGCTGGAGTTGATTGGAATCCCGCTGCTATATGATACAACTATGTATTGCTGAAGGCGCATTAGCAGCTAGGTCCACGTATATTGCATGGCTTCTGATTGCTTCCTTGCATGGACAGATCCGTGATGCCCAAGGCTTTCTTGATCCATCATGATTGATACACAACCACCATCGATTCCCTGAAGGTCATAGGCCCAATAGGTCAAAAACTTCCATGCCAAGATTACTCTATAGTTATGATAGTGCTATGTATGGGTTTAGTGCAGTTCTCTCTTTAGAAGAATTGCACAATCTAGAGAAGACTGCTGGTTTTGTTAGAGCTTGCCTTGATAAGATTGTTACGTTTGAGACCACCCACACTTTCGAATTTCTCTCTCAATCCTCTCTGGTCTTTGGCTAGTATGGAAAAGATGTGACTGTCAGAATGATAGATAATGGAATTTGGCCTGAGAGCAAGAGTTTTCATGACACTGGAACGACAGAGGTCTTGAAAAGGTGGAAAGGAATTTGTTAGACGGGTGTGGATTTCAATTCTTCCTCTTGTAACCTGAAGCTCATTGGTGCTCGTTACTTGCACCGAGGGTGCTATGGCTGCTGATCCCTTGCTGAAATTAGGGTTGAACAAAAAACTGATCAAATTGATTAAACCGACCGAATCGATCGGTTCGGTTTTGGTTTTAAAAAATTCAAAATCGAAGTGGTCGGTTCAGTTTTGGGTTTCTGTGATTTTAATTGACTAAACCGAACTGATCGAATATATAATAAATAATATATAATTTATATAAAAATAATATAATATGTTTAAAATAGTCGGTCAGTTCGGTTTTAGTTTGATTTTAGTCGGTTCGGTTACAGTTTGCATAAAGTAGAATTGGTTCGGTTTCAGTTCGGTTTTGTTAATGGTCGGTTCGGTTTCGGTTTGAAAATTTTAAAGTAGACCAAAGTCGGTTCAGTTTTCAACACTAGCTAAAATGAACGGGTCACTAAGGGATCACAAGGATGTGGAACACACCTCCACAGTTGTTGCTGGAACTATGTTGAAGCCTTGAAGGTGTGTCATCCTTTGGCTGTGCTAAGGGCACTACAAGAGGAATTGCACCACGTGCTAGGGTGGCAATGTACCAGGTCAGAATCTTTGCTTCTGACACCTTAGGTGGAATGGACTTGGTGATTGCGGATGGTGTCAACATAATTTCTATTTTTATGGGCATTAATGGGTTCCCTCTACATGAAGATCCAATTGCCATTGGATCTTCAGCAGCGATGGAGAAGGGTGTGCTTGTGTCTTCGTCAGTAGGAAAAGATGGTTCTTCTTTCCAAACACTACACAATGGAGCTCCGTGGCAATAGACAGTTGGAGCAGGCACCATTGATTGGCAATTCTCAGGAAAACTGACACTAGGAAATGAGAAAGTCATCACTGGTTGGTCCATGTTCCTTGAGAATGCGTTGTTCATGGACTTGCCATTGGTATACAGCATCCGGTCATGCAATTCTTCTAACTTGTTATTCGAAGCCACTGGGGAGATTGTTATTTGTGATGATACATATGCTTACCTTGGAAATCATATAGATTATATTATTCAATCAACTGTTGCTGGAGCTGTATTTATTTCTAAATTGGAAATAAGTTTTATGCCTTGCCCAGGAGTTATTGTCCATCCTGTCAGGGCTCCATTGTTGTTCCACTACATGAAAACTACAGCCAGGTCGTACGTGACATTTAAGTTCCAACTAGATATGTTGGAAGCAAAGCCTGCACCAACAGTAGCTTTTACAGTTCGAAGGACCTTCTCCGACCTATCCAGTAATCTTAAAGACAGATTTAATTGCTCCTGGGTGGACAGTTTTGGCAGCTTGGATTCCTAACAGACCCACTGCAAGATTGGGTCTGCTTTGTACTTAAAAAGCTGACTATGTATTGGCATCTGGAACATCCATGGCTTGACCTCATGCATCTGGAGTTGCTGCACTCCTCAAAGGGGCACACCTTCATTGGAGTCCTGCTGCAATACATTTAGCCATGATCAGTATTGCGAACCCACTTGATAACACTTATGATTTGATAAGAGATAGTGGTGTCAATATGGCACATGCTACTCCTCTAGCTATGGGAGTCGGTCAAGTTGATCCTAACAAGGGACTCGATCCAGGTCTCATGCATGATGTAGGAGCTCAAGACTATTTGAATCATCTCTGCTACATGAACTTCACCAAGAATAAAACCTTAGCCATTACTAGATCGTCGAATTATAGTTGGTCAACCTCGTCTCCTGATCTCAATTACCCCTCTTTCTTGGTCTTCTTTAACAAAATGCTGGTCAACCCCGTCTCCTGATCTCAATTACCCCTCTTTCATGGTCTTCTTTAACAAAATGCTTTTCACGTCACGTGTTTCAGAGGACAGCAACTAATTATGGAGATGGTGCGTCAACTTATATGGCTAAGTTGATAGTGCCAAAAGGAACAACGAGTACACTTGTTTTTAGTGAGAAGTACAAGAAGTTGAGGTATAGTTTATCTGTAGACATTCAACAGATGAATCTGGCCACATCATTTGATCATTTGATTTGGGAAGATGATGGAGCAAAACATAAGAGTGAGGAGCCCCGTTATGGTAAACAGGGAGACTTAATCCATTGGAGATTGGCTATTGTGGTTTTTAGGAGATCCATTTAGGATTTGATTGACTTTCTTGTAGTGTGGAATAAATCCAGTGTTCAATCAGTATAAATGACCTGGAATTGTTCTTAGTTACCTAGACATTAATCAAATGTCCTGTAGCCTTTTACTATACCCGAGTAAAGGGGAAAAAGAGAAATAGAAGCCCAGTTTTCTCGGGAAGTGAACTTGAGTAATATGTGATGAGGAAGCTCCACTTAGTAATTTTGGTATTGAATTTTTTAGTCACTGTCAAGGACCGCAAAACACTCAAATTCGTTACACCATACTAAATTACCATCAAAATGTACATTGCAAACAAACTCAACCTGCAGAGGTCCAACAATCCTAATCGAGGCCTAATAATCGCGGAAATCCTCAAACAGTTCTCAATAAGAACACCACTCTACGACTCTTGAAAATATGAAGTTGTGGCTCTTTTCTTGTGATAACCTAAACCTACTAAAGGCATGGATCATATACAAGAAAACTGGGTTTAGCATTTACATTATATACTTATTTCTTTTTATTTTTTTATTTTTTTATTTTTTTATTTTTTTTATACTTATAAAAAAAAATTGAGTTACAATCAAGACGGGGGTACATTACGACTTTACCTGTGTTAAAACCAAACAAAAAGTTGGATCGAAGTCCTTATGCCCAATCGAAATTACTATTACCACCAACAACTGAATTGACACATTTGCTGAAAGCAAAGCAAAGTAAAAGCCATCACATTGGCTGAAAGCAAAGCCAAAACAGAACATTATATACTTCTTAATCAGAACTTAAAAGTTAACAACAATAAATAAAAACTACACAAGAATTCAGATCCGCTTCATTTTTGTTTGAATATGAATTAGCAAGTTTCTGTTCGAGAATTTGAGCAAAGATTCAATAAGAAGTAGGATATGAAGGAACTTTTTAGTTACTGAAGTATTAAGAGGTACTTTTACCAATAGAAAAATTCTAGAGAGTTTGGTTCGAAAACATTGATTTGTGTCTGGGAGAGTGGTCTGCATGTAATTGAACCAATTCTACCCCTCTCAAACTCCTCCAAACCCATGGAGAGAAGGGTAGAGTGGTCCGATCATGTACGGACCACCTTTTCAGGCATAAATCAGTGCTTTCAGACCAAGCTCCGTAGAAGCTCTGTTACCAATAACATAAAGAGAGTTCGGTACCTTTTTTTTTGTGAGAAGTATAAGCTAATGTACAACATATCCTGCACCAACATAAAATGTCTCATGGTTATTTGATTTGGGAAGATGGTGGGACAAAACGTATAGTGAAATACTAAAGGTGTATCAGCTGAGTTAGTAGAGGTGTGCTGGACACGTCACGGGTTTGAATCCGACCGACGGCATGGAGTGGGGAGGGTTAAGGGTACTTAAAAAAAAGAAAGGTACCTGGCTGTTGTATTTCAGCTGGATATGAAGCCTTTGGAGCTATTTGATGATCAGCATATAAAGCCCTGATTTGTCTGAAAATTAATGCGAGTATTATATGATAAAGTTGTCACTGTAGGCAATTCGGTGTTGGAAAGAATAGATCACAACAATGAACTCAATATTCTGACTGCCGAATTTAGAAAACACGCTAATCTTTTCTTAGGATGACTCTTCATTCAGTACATCTACTGTAACTCAAATTTTAAACTAAAAAAAATCTGTACTTGATGATCCGGCAACCATCATTGTAATAGCATTGAATATCAAAATGTTTTATTGTGATACACACATGCTGCCACATCATTGAATGCAAGATTTGAGCGCAAAAAATTGATTCACAATAGAGTTTTTGCTCTTCATCACATAAATCACTTTCACACTATTCAATCAATTTTGACGTCAGTTGCATGGTATGTTGAGTTTGTGTGAAGACTTTGATTTAGTTGGCTGTAACTCTTCGATTATAGATTGAACTGGAACTGGCAGATAAATACAATTTTGAAAGGCCAAGACTGGTTATAAGGTCAATGTAACCAGGTGTAGCAATTAGAGAAACCCAAGCTGTTAGGTCATTTTTATTATGAAACTGTTATAGCAGAGGCAGTGATGGTTGTTTATATACTCAAAGCTCAGTTTGTTTGTTAAAACATGAAACTGAAGTCTTATACTAAAAAAGAAACTTAGAATGTTGTTCTGAAAAAAAATGGTTGTTGGACTCATTTTAATAAAAAAATAAAAAATAATTAAACCCTAGCAGTGAGGTCAAGTCAAGAATAACAATATAAGACGAAAATAGAAGGTTTAGAACACTTGCAACTTTCAATTTTTAAACATAAGCACAAAAATCTTGCTTTTTCACTGAATACTTAATTTGAAAAGTAAAATTCTAATTGTCGAGGGATGCAGCGAGGAAAACAGCGAGGGACCCCACAGGGGGAGGGGGAGCCGTCCACTCCCCCCGGGATGCGCGCGTTGAAAATTCAAACGCGCATCCCGGGGGGAGTGGACGGCTCCCCCTCCCCCTGTGGGGTCCCTCGCTGTTTTCCTCGCTGCATCCCTCGCCAATTAGACTGACTCATTTGAAAATGAACACCGGTTCATTTCATACTTCAAGCATGTTAATAAACATCACTTAATTGAAAAATCATTGAATTTTTCAGAATGAAGTCTTAAGTGATAAAATAAGTGTTTAACAAACCGCCCCTCAATCAATATCAAACACAAGTTTGATTTTATTATGCCATATGTTACTGAGACATCAAATAGTCATCAGTCACAGCCGTACATGTGGCATAGGTCAACCCTAATACAGTAAGGCTTCAACGCGGTCTTAAGCAAGTTCAAACACGGTTCAGCTCAGATTCAGCCAAATTACCGTTCAACTCGTAAGTCAGGCGCCCATGCCTAGATGATGCCAGCCCAACGTGGTGTAAATCTTGGAGCTTGGCAGGACAATATGACTCGAACGTCTCTGGGTTGTCACAAGCTCAAGATCTATCTCGTACAACTTTTAATCCAATAAAATATTGGGTCCCAAATAGAGCCAAGTGCCGAATGCAATCCAGTCATGGATGGGTAAGATCCTCAGCGAAATCTCCTCCCTCCATCACGCCTTGACGATCAATAAATAAGTAAAGTATTCACTACATAAGGTGAACAAAAGGAATGCGAAAGGTAAGAAATTACAATCTAATCTACTGTTTACATTCATCCTTAATCACTTGACTTTAGCATCAAAGTGCCTTCGCCCACCACAACAATGGTCTTTGACTCACTGCTGTTCATTTTGTAGGTCAGGAATCGATTAGGACGAGTTTGGACACATCAGTTACCTATGATCAAATATGTCATGTAATGTTTGACCTATAACAAGAGTACAAAGAATAGAGTTGCATGTATAAACAGGATTATCATCCTTGGTCTATACGGCATAGAACATAATTTACCATCTCAGCAAGTACATCATAGAGCTCAGCTTCATCATGTATTCCTTCTTGGATTGTCTAAAAACAGCTTGCATGCCACAAATATGCATAGCTGCTGTATGTTCTAGGAAATAGCATGGATGCATGATCTTCATTCACACAATTTGACACGCGTAGGCTCATTTATGCCTGCAATTAGTGAATACTATTTAAGCCAAAGCAGCAGTCTGCAGATTCTTTTCTTAGTAAACATCAAAATATGGACAACACGATGAAGAAAAACTTAGTTCTAGCTAACATCCTTACTATAGAATAAAGTCATTTCTTTGTTATCATCCAAGCCTTTGGAGGGTATTCCCAAGTCAAGAGCAACTTTTATGAAACTATATAACAGGTTCTAGGCTTTGTAAATCTCAAGCCCAGATCAAGAAATGAGGGCAGTTGTCATGGATTCTTTCTCCTTGCTCTTCCTCGCATCGCTTCTCCTTGCTTTCCATATTCAATGCACACTAGCAGCTAGGTTCACATATATTGTCCACATGGACAAATCTTATATGCCAAAAGAATTTACGACTCATCATAATTGGTACTATGCCATTGTTGATACTCTGAAAGGCATAAGTCCAACTGGTTCACATGCTTCCATGCCAATATTACTCTAGTTATGATAATGCTATCCATGGTTTTAGTGCAGTCCCCTCTGTAGAAGAACTGCATAATCTAGAAAAGATTTCTGGCTTTGTTAGTGCTTACCCTGATAAGATGGTCAAGCTTCATACTACCCACACTTATGAGTTCCTTTCTCTTAATCCTGTCTCTGGCCTTTGGCCAGCATCGGAATATGGGAAAGACGTGATAGTTGGAATGATAGATAGTGGAGTTTGGCCCGAGAGTGAAAGTTTCAATGATGCTGGAATGACGGAGGTCCCAAAAAGGTGGAAAGGAATTTGCCAGACGGGATCAACTTCAATTCTTCCTCATGTAACCGGAAGCTCATTGGCGCTCGTTACTTCGCTAAGGGTGCTTTCGCTGCCAACCTCCTTCTCGAAGCATCTACAAATTCACCGAGGGATCCATTGGGACATGGGACACACACCACGTCAACTGTTGCTAGGAACTATGTTGAAGGAGTGTCATTTTTTGGCTATGCCAAGGGAACTGCGAGAGGAATTGCACCTCGTGCTAGGGTGGCCATGTACAAAGTCTCTGGGAGAGTTGGCTCTACTGCTGACATCTTAGCTGGAATGGACTCAGCTATTGCAGATGGTGTTGACATAATCTCAATCTCTATGGGCATTTCGGGCTTCCACTTATGAGGATCCAATTGCTATTGCATCGTTTGCAGCAATAGAGAAGGGTCTGCTTGTCTCTGCATCAGCTGGAAATGATGGTCGCGAACCTTATTCAATGTATAATGCAGCTCCTTGGTTGTTGACAGTTGGAGCAGGCACCATTGATCGTCAATTCTCTGCAAAGGTGACGCTAGGAAATGAGAAAGTTATCACTGGTTGTCCATGTACCCTGAGAATGTTTTGTTACTGGGTTTGCCATTGATCTACAATGAGACGCTGATATCATGCGGTTCATCTGACTTGCTATCAGAGGCCGCTGGGAAGATTGTTATCTGTGATGATGCATATTTGTTGCTTGAATCTCAAATAGGCGAGGTTGCTCGATCAAAAGTCGCTGGAGCTATTTTTCTTTCAAATGATACAGAATATATGGAACTCAATGATATGCTTTGTCCCAGAGTTATAGTCCATCCAACGAATGCACAATTGTTGTTCGATTACATGAAGTCTACCACCAAGTCATATGCAACACTAACTTTCCAGCTGGATATATTGGGAGCCAAACCTGCACCGGCCGTGGCCTTTTACAGTTCTAGGGGACCTTCTCTGAGCTACCCAACTATCTTAAAACCAGATCTCATTGCTCCAGGGTCGAAAGTGTTGGGAGCTTGGATCCCTGATGACTCCACTGCAAAGTTGGGATCTGGCTTGGAATTTTTTTTTTTTATAATCAAATTGGGATGTTGACCCATTTTATTCATTTAAAAATCTACATCCGAAAGCTACATGACTGACCCTATAGGGTTAACTAAAAAGCCGAAACAAACTTCCTCAAAAGATAGGATTCACCAATACAAGCCTAGACAATAATCAGTCTTTGTACATTTTGTTTTCTTTCCTAGTTCTATTGGATTTTCGGGGACAAATGCTGATATCTTTGGTGTGACGCCTCTTATTCATCTTTCCGTCTGACATAGCCCCTAAATCCAAATCACTGTTTGCTGCCTGTGGACCTAGCTCAGATTCTGAGTTGATTTCATCACTATCCTCACTAGTATTTTCGAGTGTATCGATATTCAATTTCGACAGTCGAAGTAGCCTATTTTCTTTGAACAAAGATATAGCCTTATTCAAGTTGTCGCCGACTCTTTTATAATCCGGGGAAGTTTTGATAGCGTATTTGTCAAAATGTCTCTTTAACCTGAGCAAAGACTGAAACTCATCATCCGAGGGTTCCTGCACTTGCTGACCCTGCATAGCATCCCCTAGCTCTGTGCTAGTAGCACCGAAAACAAACTCTGGTGTGGTGCAGGGCGCTACCTGAGGCGAAGCCACAACCCCTGTCTTGGTGCAGTGCGCAGACTGGGGCGAGACTATGTTCTCTGGTGTGATGCAGGGCGCTGGGTTTGTGCAAGCCGCATCCGCTGCCTTGGTGCAGGGCGCTGGCTTGGGCGAGGCCATGGCCCCTGTCTTGGTGCAGGTCGCTGGTTGGGGGGAAGTCACGGCCCCTCTTGAAGGGTAGAGCACTGGCTGCTGCGAGACCGGTTCTGGCTGAAAATCAGACCGTCTCAATGAATCAGCATGCATCACTGTATCGCTTGCCGTGTCTCGCGGCGCTGCCACAAGAATATTCTTAGAAAGGCTATTGCTAGTGTCCCCTGAGTCGACAGCATCCTCCTGTAGCAACGACTGTGCTTGTGGAACAATAACATTCTCAATTTTCGAAAATGTATACCCCGCCTCCAAGAGGCAATCCTCCATAGATTCTGGTACAACCGCGACACTGTCATGAGCCATTGTCTTGCCCACTAAATGCTTATCCTCTTGAGCACCCTCATCTTCATCGATATTCTCTATAAGTGACTCAAATTTGTTTGACAACACCACCGTTGCCGGAGCAATGGCCACTGGCCTCTTATCCTCAGTTTCCTCGTTAATCTCCGCACCCTTGTCATTTTTTACACCACTCGTACCCACTTCTTGGATGGGCAATTTTTCTTTTTTGGTAACTGGTATGTATTGTTGCTTGACAGTATTGGCTTCGACTTTTGGTTTGACTGCCTTCGCTGCTTTACCTAGGTCAGAAACTCTCCCACCGCCCTTTAGGCCCAACTTTTTTCTACAAATATCCTCCTGATGCCCTATCAAGGAGCAAAAATCACAGTATTTAAAGCCTGAATATTCTATCTTCTGCCAGAAGCCCCTATTATTAGCCCTGTCAATCGAAACTCTAGTTGGTAATTTCTCCGCCAAAGTCATCTCCACGCAAACACGGGCAAAACCCGGGCGCGATAGGCATCGAATATGATCATCCATCCGCAAGAAACCACCAAAAGAATTCACAATTGCTTTTAAAATAGGGGGATGAAATAAATGCAAAGGTAAGTTAGGAAGCTTTACCCATAATGGCACCGATATCGGGTCCTCCTTCAAACTGAATCCATCATGCCAACGGAATGCTTTGAACCGAACTCCACGAATCAAAAGGAATCTCTCGATAGAACTTTCTTGGCTTCCACCTCGGATTGAAGTCGAACTAACACGTGCCTTTGATTCAGTAAACAAAGCGAAAAATCGCCTAGGATACCCCAATAATCTTGGGACGACCAAGATTGAAGGATCAAAAAATTAAAAACCTATGCCCAGAATACCCCCCAATATCGCCTCAGAGCTCATTCTTAGTTCCGATTCCTGGCTTGGAATTGACAAGTGACTACAACGTGATTTCTGGAACATCCATGGCTTGTCCTCATGCAGCTGGAGTTGCTGCACTTCTCAAGGGTGCGCACCCTGACTGGAGTCCCGCTGCTATAAAATCAGCTATGATGACCACTGCAAACCGATTTGATAACACTAACGGTACGATCAAAGACAATGGTTTCTATTTGAGACATGCCACACCTCTAGGCACTGGAGCTGGTCAAATTGACCCGAACAAGGCACTGGATCCAGGTTTTGTGTATGATGCAGATGCTCAAGACTATTTGAATCATCTATGCTATATGAACTTCACTAGGAATCAAATCTTAGCCATCACTAGATCATCAAATTATAGTTGCTCCAACGCGCCTCCTGATCTCAATTACCCCTCTTTCATGGTTTTCTTAAACTCCACTGATTCAACATCTCAAATGTTCCAGAGGACAGTGAATAATGTTGGAGACAGTGCGGCGACTTATATGGCTAAGTTGATAGCGCCAAAAGGAACCTCTGTTGTTGTGACACCTAGTACACTTGTTTTTCATGAGAAGGGTGAGAAGCTGAGCTACAACTTATCCATAGACTTCCAACAGATGAATCGGACATTATCCTATGGTTATTTGATTTGGGAAGAGGAAGGAGCAAAGCATAGAATGCAGAGCCCGATTGTGGTATTTAAGATGATTTATCCAGGTTGGAGTTGCCTGGTTATGTTGTATTTGACATTTGAACAGACTTCCCAACAAAAAGAGATTCCATTTTGGTTGAGTGAAATAAAATTAGTGAGCACAGGTATATACCTGGATATGAAGCCTCAAAATCCAGATTTATCTGATAAATTACTTGGGTATATAGGTAAAATTGGTACTCTAGGTGATTTGTTGTGAAATAGAATGGATCAAAGAACAGACTCACTCATTAGACATACATTAACTTTCAAAACAAGTTGATTTTTACGTGGAATTTTTGTCCTATAGACCACTTTCATTTTGACGTTTGATTGTGAAATAATATATTTAATTTAACGAACTAGTAATAAAATAACTCGACGGATTGACTGCTGGTTATTTTGTGTTCTGATATTTTCTGAAAAAATCAGCATATTCTAATGGTGCTATATGAACGTATGGAGTTTGTGTGAAGATTTTGGTTAATTTACTTGATTGTAATCCTTAGATTATAACTTGAATTTGAACTGACACATTATATGCATTGTTGTATGTTTTGATCAGGGTTTCAGATTTTCGAATTGGAAGATTGATTACATAGCCAATAAAACCAGCAGTCTTGATTGCAGAAGCAGCCGTAACAGTTTCATTATCTCTTATATTGGCCATTTGAGGGTAATGATAGCTGTTGTATAACTTTTCTGTTGAGCTCATATTCAATATTCAATTCATAGTTAATGATACACTTAAGTCATCTCTGACCTATGTTTGATTTTATTATTGAATACTTAACCTATCTTACAGTAAGGATCTATGCATACTAAATAGAGTTGTACATATAACTAGAATCGCTTACTTCATCATGTTTATCCTTTTGATTGTATCTGAAGCTGCTTTTATGCTTGTAAAAGACATGGATACAGACAAACTGACCATACACTAGCTAGTGGCATATACCTACAACCATCATGTTGCCTACAATTCTTAAATAGTATCTTGGCCGGTATGTTGACCTGCCTGTTATTTTCCTAGTAAACATGAGATTTGGACAAAAGCATGAAAGAAATATATAAGCCGTATTACCTTTATTATAAGTAAGAGAGAGTCATGTATTTGTTCTCATTCAAAGCTTTGGGGGAAATTCTGAAGTCGAGAATAATTTTGATGAAGATATAAAACAGGTTCTGGGCTATGTAATTCTGGAGCAAAGATCAATAAATGAGGGTTGATCTGATGAGTTCTTTCTCCTTGGTCTTCCTTGCATGGCTTCTGATTGTTTTCCTAGCTGAAGGCACATTAGCAGCTAGGTCCACGTATATTGTCCATATGGACAAATCCTTGATGCCCAAGGCTTTCTCGACTCGTCATGATTGGTACTCAGCCACCATCGATTCCCTGAAGGTCATAGGTCCAACTAGCTCACAAACTTCCATGCCAAGATTACTCTATAGTTATGACAGTGCTATGCATGGGTTTAGTGCAGTTCTCTCTGTAGAAGAATTTCACAATCTAGAGAAGTTTGCTGGTTTCGTTAGCGCGTACCTTGATAAGATTGTTACGTTTGATACCACCCACACTTTTGAATTCTTCTCTCTCAATCCTGTCACTGGTCTTTGGCCAGCATCACATTATGGAAAAGATGTGATTGTCAGAATGATAGATAGTGGAGTTTGGCCTGAGAGCAAGAGTTTTCATGATGCTGGAATGACAGAGGTCCCGAAAAGGTGGAAAGGAATTTGTCAGACAGGTGTGGATTTCAATTCTTCCTCTTGTAACCGGAAGCTCATTGGTGCTCGTTACTTCTCTGAGGGTGCTATGGCTGCTGACCCCCCTTGCTAAAATGAACGGGTCAGCGAGGGATAAGGACGGACATGGGACACACACCTCCACAACTGTTGCTGGGAACTATGTTGAAGGCGTGTCATTCTTCGGCTATGCTAAGGGCACCGCAAGAGGAATTGCACCCCGTGCTAGGGTGGCAATGTATAAGATCACAGGCTTTGCTTCTGACACCTTAGCTGGAATAGACTTCATGATTGCAGATGGCGTCGACATAATCTCAATTTCTTTGGGCATTAATGATGTCCCTCTATATGAAGATCCAATTGCAATTGCATCTTTTGCAGCGATGGAAAAAGGTGTGCTTGTCTCTTCGTCAGCAGGAAACTTTGGCCCTTCTTTCCATACACTACACAATGGAGCTCCTTGGCAATTGACAGTTGGAGCAGGAACCATTGATCGACAATTCTCTGGAAAACTGATGCTCGGAAATGAGCAAGTCATCATTGGTTTTTCCATGTTCCCTGAGAATGCCTTGTTGGTGGACTTGCCATTAGTCTACAACTTCTTACCATGCAATTCATCCGAGTTGTTATCCGATGCCACCGGGAAGATTGTTATTTGTGATTGTTGGGAAAGTGTTGGCTTGAATAGTCGATACATATGAGTTCCTTGAAAATCAAATAGATCATGTAATTCAATCGACAGTTGCTGGAGCTATATTTCTTTCTAAATTGGAGATCGATTTCATGCCTTGTCCAGGAGTTATAGTTCATCCTGTCCAGGCTCCATTGTTGTTCAACTACGTAAAATCTACAGCCAGGCCTTATGCTACAATAAAGTTCCAATTAGATGTGTTGGGAGTAAAGCCTGCACCAACAGTGGCCTCTTACAGTTCCAGAGGACCTTCTCCGACCTACCCAAGAGTCTTGAAGCCAGATTTAATCGCTCCTGGGTCGCAAGTTTTAGCAGCATGGATTCCTAACACAGCCACTTCAATTATCTTGGGCTTGTACTTGACAAGTGACTATATATTGGCTTCTGGAACATCTATGGCTTGTCCACATGCATCTGGAGTTGCTGCACTCCTCAAAGGGGCACACCCTGATAGGAGTCCTGCTGCGATACGCTCAGCCATGATCACTACTGCAAACCCACTTGATAACACTTATGATTCGATAAGAGATAGTGGTGTCAATATGACACATGCTACTCCTCTAGCTATGGGACCTGACTAAGTTGATCCTAACAAGGCACTTGATCCAGGTCTTGTGTATGATGTAGGAGCTCAAGATTATTTGAATCATCTCTGTTACATGAACTTCACCAGGGATCAAATCTTAGCCATTACAAGATCGTCTAATTATAGTTGTTCAACCCCGTCTCCTGATCTCAAATACCCCTCTTTCATAACCTTCTTTAACAAAACTTATTTGACGTCACGTGTTTCAGGGGACAGCAACTAATGTTGGAGATGGTGGGTCAACTTATAGAGCTAAGCTGATAGTGCCAAAAGGAACCTCAATCACCGTGACACCGAGTACACTTGTTTTTAGTGGGAAATACGAGAAGCTGAACTATAGTTTATCTGTAGACATCCAACAGATGAACCTGACAACATCATTTGGTTATTTGATTTAGGAAGATGATGGAGCAAAACATAGAGTGAGGAGCCCCATTGTGATATACAGGGAGACTTGATCCATTTGATATTGGCTATTGTGTTTTTCAGGAAATCCATTTAGGATTTGATCGACTTTGTTGTAATATGAATCCAGTTCACATAGTATATCCTATAATTGTTCTTAGTTACCTGCACATCAATCAAATGTTCAGGAACCTTATACTATACCTGAAGAAAAGAAAATAAAAATAAAAATAGAAACCTAGATTTCTCAGAATTTACTGAACTTTTGTAATGTAAGATAAGTTAGCTCCAGTGAGTAATTTGGTATTGAACAAAAAAAGTCAACGTCAAAGACCAGAGAACTCTCTCTCTAACTCGTAACACCAGTAGGGAGTAGGATATCAATCCCACTTAGAGTGAAGGACCTAGCTGTTGTATTTGGGATGAATTAACCCATTTGGGATTTGGATTGCTACATTGTGTTTGGTACTTGAACATGTGAAAATTTTGGCTCTATTTCAGCCCTCAAGACAATAGGAAACTATCCAATTTAGGAAACTCTTCCTTTCGGTTGGGAGACCCAACTTAAGAGGAACTTCTTTTGTATTATTTTTTTCGGTATATTATTTTTTTTAATATAAGGTTCGGAGATCCTAAAAACCCAACTTGCTTTCCAAAAAAAAAAAAATTTGGTATAGATAGCTAGAAATAGAATAGATCTAGCTTAATACTATTGGGGTGTTTAGCGCCATATATATTTTTTGTACTCTACAGAAAAACATAAAATAGAGAGATAAAAATAGGATTGTAACTTTGTAGAACTTCGACTAGTTGAAGGTTCCTCCATTGTTGGTCGTCGTCTTGTTTTCATTGCTTTCGATAGTTCTTATCATCCTAATACACTAGATCAATTTGGACTTGTTATTCGATTGATCAGTTATCAGATTCTCTAGTAATTGGTGTTTTTTGTGTGTTGTGGAGTTGATTCATATTGCATTTGGCAACAATACGTATTAGAGCACTACGGGATTGTTGCCATTGTTGAATAGAACATGGGTTATTCAAAGTCTTTGAAAGTACATGGGTTTGACATTGTTAAGTTTAAGGGTAAAAGTAACTTTATTAGTTGATAAACAGAAGTGAAAGATATTCTGGTGAGTTCGAAGCAATTTAAAGCTTTGAAAGGTAAACCAAATCCTTTACCAAACGATTGGACGGATGACTATTGGGATGAGTTTGATATGGAAGCTTGTAGTACAATTAGATTGTGCTTGACATGCAGAACTGTGCGAGAGAGAAGTCTGCTAAAACTTTATGGGATAAGTTACAAACCATGTATATGAGGAAGAACGTGTGTACACATCTGGCATTGAGAAAGAATCTCTACACATTTAGATGCGAGAATGGAAGGGCCTTAACTGATCACACTAGTGCTTTCATAAAGATTACTTTTTTTTTTTTTTTTTGGAAATTGAGCTGGGGTTATTTAGGATCCGTTTTCATAAAGATTACATGTGCTCTTGAGGATATCAATGTAAAGTTGCAGGAGATTGAAAAAGCAATGATATTGGTATTGCTCTTTGCCTGTTTCATATGAAAGAACATTGATAATTTGTTCTGGTAAAGATGAGATGACTTTGAAATATGAAGTTGTTGCAGCTTTACAAGCTAAGGCAACCTATAGTGCAGAAGCTTCGGCTAATGAGGATGGACAATGTTTACATGTTGAAAGGGGTAGAGCGAATAACAAGAATTAAGGGCAAAATAGGTCTCCATCTAAATCAAAGCCTAAAAAATAAAAAAACGAAGAGGAATGCCATTGGTGTCATAAGATTGGGCATTACAAGTTTGAATGTCTAAAGTTCATATAGAAGAAAGAAAAAGAAAAGAAACTCGAAAAACAAAAAAGCTCAGGTTGCTCAAGTTGGGGATAAGAAATTAATTATATTATAGGTGGAGACACTGCGAAGCATTGTTAGCATTTGAATGAGAAGACATAATTGATGAATGAATATTTGATACTGGTGCATCCTATTATATGTGTCCTGAACGGGAAGCCTTATCTAAATATAGATAAGTAGATGGTGAAAATGTTTTGATGGGTGACAAGGTTCCACTAAATTCACAATGTTTGATTTAACAAACATACTTTAGGAGAAGTTCGTCATGTACCCGGTATGAGAAAAATGTTGATTTATGTGGGGGTCCTGGAGGCAACTGGTTATGAGTTTCATGGTAACACTACAAGAAATCTATCTTTTACCAACAAAATTATTGCTACGAAAATTGATTTCCTTGTTAATATTGTAGCATTGTCAACGAATAAAAAATTTCCTTGAAAAAACCATAAACTTGTTACTGTTTTCCAACAAAATATATTTTGTGAGAAACATTCCTTGTTAAATAGGTGGCGGGAAACATTCTCTCCAAACCCAATTTCTCGCTAAATTGATTTAACAATGAAATTATTTTTATGACCACAAAATACTTGTTCCTTGGTAATTATGGCATCATCTGGAATGAAATATTTTGTTGCTAAATAAGACTAATTTTAACAACAAATCAATTTCCTTATTAACGAATATTAAATCTTATTCATCCCTCTTTAGTAAGGAAATATGTTTTCCTAGACAATAATCACATTATTAGTAATGATTCGGTTCGTTGATAATGATTGATAATTTTTCCATTAGGTTTTTTCTTGTTAAAGCTCGTTTATTAATTTATAGCAACAAAGTAATATTTCGTTGAGAATTGTCACACTATTGGCAACGTTTTTTATTTTGTTGGAAACAATATCTTTTTTAATGAAATCTTTATAGCTATGAAATAAGATTTTGTTGGTAATTATAATATTGTTCGTAACAAATTGTTTTCTAGGTAAAAACTGATAATTATTTTCATGAAAATTTGTTTCTCATTAAAGTTCACTAACTATTTTATAGCGACAAGTCATTATTTTGTTGGAAATTGGTATACTCACTACAAAAAATGTTTTATTTACTAACAATTTTTATTATCCTTGTTAATATGTTACTATTTCTAACAAAAATAAATTTCATTGAAAAAACCATAGAGTTGTCACTTTTTGTAACAAAATCTATTTTGTTGACAACTTTTCTATTTAAAGAAGTGGCGAAAAATATTTATTCCAAAACCAATTTCCCACCAACATTATTTAGCAACAAAATATTTATATTTCAACAAAATTTTAGTTTGTTAGTTATAATGATGTCATTTACAATAAATTATTTCATTGCTAATAAATATTAATATTATTGACAAACATTTTCTTAGTAAATGCACTTTAACACTTGTTCGTGTCTCTTCAACAATGAAACTAAATTTTCTCTAGTTAATTACCACGTTATTGCAACGATTTATTTGGTTACTTATAATGAATTTTTTTTCATGAAATATTTTTATATTTAAAGCTCCTAGCTTCTTTATAGTGGAAAAATATCAATTCGTTGAAAATTTTATTAGTAGCATTGATATTATTTCATCTGAAAAATCAAATAAAATTTATTTAACAATACAACATTATTTTACTGTTAATTATAATATTAATGGTAACAATTTATTTCGTTGCTAAATATTAATAAAATTTTCATGAACTTTTTTCTTATTAAGGCTCATTTTCTTATTTACAACAATTTAATTTTATTTCATTGGGGATATAACCAATTTCAATAACATATAGCATTGAAATGCTATTACTATTTTGTTGCTAATTATAATGGTGTTATTGTGAAATTTTTTTCATTGCTAAAAGTGATAGATATTTAGCATAAATCTTATAATCGTGAAAATATTTAGTTCTAATTTATAGTGACGAAATATTATATATTGGTCTCTATTATATACGTAGCAATGATTTTTTTATTGCAAAAAAATGAGTAATTTGATTTAATAAGCTATAAAGTTATTTCACACAACACAATTATTCAAATAGCTCAATTGGTAAATATTGCAACAGATTTTACTATAGGTCAGGAGTTCGATTCCCGTTGAGCCTAAAAATAAATATATTATATATGGAATTCCATAGTGGGGTCTTATCATCAAGAGTGGTGTCCTTAGAGTTTGGGACCTAGATTAGGTCGTCTCTTAGACAACTTTAATATATCATTTTTTATTGAAAATAATTTCCTTGGTAATTGGTAACGATACCGATGACAACTTTCGTTGATATTCATGCATTTTACCAACGAAAAAGTTCTATGATAAAGGTTGTTACCTTTGCCAACGATAATTTTAAGATTTTTCGAGAAAAATTTTGTAGGTAAATAAAATAGTTCTTGCAACAAACAATTTGTTGGTAACGATATTTGATTTTTACCAACGAATTTTCTTGGTAGTTGTCAATATTACCAACAAAATATTTTCTTGACTTAGCATCCCTTTTACCAACAAAAACTGTAATTCCTTGGCAAATACCTTTAGCTACGGGGATGCCTCCAGGAACCCACTAACGAATTTTTTTCCTTGTTAAAAGTAGTTTTCAACAAAATTTTGAGTTTTGTCAACGACATTTTTTCTTGAAAAATGCCTTAATTGTTGTAGTGTAAGGATGATCATCTTCAAGTTTTATGGGGAAACCAAATTATCATGAAAGGTAAAATGCACGACAATCTCTACTGTCTCATAGGAAACTCACTTCCAGGTGGACCACCGTCATTGATTTTTCAACATGTTGATGAACCCATACATTTTAGGCTAAACTCCACATCCACCATTTGACCACCATTTGATTTTGTGATCAATGGTGGGAATGAAAGTCCCATGGATATGAGAATCTCACTCCTTGGTCCCCCAAGGCATGTGATTCCCATGTTCATGTGACTTCCATTTCTACCATTGATCAAAAAATCAAATGTTGGATGTGGAGTGATACATCAATTTAGCCTAAAATGTAGGGGTCCCCTCATGGATTCCCATGGCATAGGATTCCATGCAACCAAATACACCCTCAGTTGTGGCATATGCATCTTAGTCACATGAGTTGAGAAAGAGATTTCTATTTAATTTGACTAAGTAGGGCTTACTTGGCGATGATAAGTTATGAAACCTGGATTTTGTCAGCATTGTTTGTATGGAAAATAATGTAGAACGAGTTTTGGGACAATTGTACATACAATCAAGAGATATTAGACTATATCCATTTAGATGTTTGATGGTTTTCTAGTGATATTCGGATGTTTGATGGTTTTCTAGAGATATTCAGATGTTTGGTTTACTTCTAACGAAGGCAAGAGGTGGTTTGTTATCTTCACTGATGACTTCTCTCGAAGAGTATGGTTGTACATTATGAAACATAAAATTGAAGTCACACAAATTTTCAAGCATTGGAAAGCACTAGTTGGAAAGCAGGCAAAACAGGTCGTGTTGTGAAAAGGCTTCAGTCACATAATGGTGGAGAATACATAGAAGATCAACTTAAGGATTTGTCTACTGCATATGGCATTGCTAGGCATTTTACAGTGAGGGGAACACCACAATATAATGATGTGGCAGAGAAAATGAACCACACTTTATTGGAAAGAGCATGGTACATGAGGTCCAACGTAGGACTTAGCAAAATTTGGTGGGTTGAATCGGTGAATATGTCGTGCTATCTCGACTGATCACCATCCACAACCCTTGACTTCAAAACTCCTATGGAGGTTTGGACAGGAATGCCTCCTACCTATTCACATGTACATGTATTTGGATGTCTTGCTTATTTCCATTCACATGTACATGTATTTGGATGTCTAAGACTGGTGTGAGAGCTAAGTGGCCATGAAGTAAAGGGTTATCATATATGGGGCTCGGAGGAAAATAAATTTGTGATAAGTAGAGATGTGACTTTTGATGAAAAAGGTCATGGTTGACATGCATAGATTCAAAGGTTGGAAGACTCCAACATAGAACAAATAACTTAGTAGAGATGTAGATAGTGATTGTGCGCAAGTGGAACATATAGCTACTAAGGTTTCTAGATCACTAGAGTCATCAAATTCAGGACCAAAAGCTACCAATGGCGATGTAGATACAGATGCATATGATTATGTTGATAATGATACTTGGGGTACAAATGTTGAGGTGGAGACTCCTTCAGAGGAGTCTAATCAACAACAAGAAGATGAACAAGTTGAACCATCCTTGGCAAAAAGATGTGAGAGAAAACATACAATACCCATAATCGGCATGGCTATGAGAAACACGTGTCTTGTACTTTTATAGCTTATGATGAGGAGGAGCCTACTTCATATAGGATAACGATGAGAAGTTCTTAAATGTCGAATGGAAGAAGGTTATTGATGAGGAGATGATCACTCTTCAAAAGATCAAAACATGGGAACTTGTAAAAGCTCCTAAGGGCAAGAAACTGATAGGCTACAAGTGCGTTTTCACACTAAAGGATAGTGTTTCAAGTTTCAATGGAAAATACAATAGTATACATTACAAGGCAAGATTAGTGGCTAAGGGGTATGCACAAAAGAAAGGTGACGATTACAATGAAAATTCATCCCCGGTGGTGAAACACACTTCTATATGAACCCTATTAGCATTGGTGGCACATAATGACATGGAGCACGAGCTAATGGATGTCAAGATTGCATTATTGCATGGTGACTTGGAAGATGACATTTATATGTATTAGCCCAAAGGTTATGGTGTTGCTGGTAAGTAAGACTATGTATGCAAGTTGAAAAAAAGATCGTCATATGAGTTAAAATAAATCGCTTAGATAATGGTATATTCGATTTGATAGGTTTATGATGGACCATGAGTATACACAGAGTGAATATGATCATTGAGGGTATTTTAGAAAATTGCGTGATGGTTCCTTTTAGTATATGTGGATGTATGTCCATTGTTTGCAAGAACAAACATGAAATGATGTGTTGAAGACTTAGTCGAGTAAGTAGTTTGAGATGAAGGACTTCAGAAGTGCAATGAAAATTTTGGGAATGATTATTAGTCGAGATATGAAAGAAGGGTTGGTTGATCGTTTCTTAAAAAAAGTCTTTAGAGAAGGTGCTTAGCAAGTTTGGAATGTCAGATTCCAAGCATCTACACTTTTGGGTCCCCAATTTAGGTTGTCTGCTTTACAATCCATTTCAACAATGGAGGAGAAAATGTACACGTCACACGAGTGTTGTGGGTAGTTTGATGTATCCAATGGTTTGTACTCATCTAGATATAGATCATGCAGTCAGTATGGTTAGTCTGTACATGAGTAATTTGGGTAAATGACATTGGCTAGCAGTGAAGTTGATTTTTCGATATCTTTGCGAGCAATTAAGCATAGGCTTGGTTTATCAGAGAATGGAGAATCCCATCCCACTCTAGCTCGGACATCTAATAGATGTTGTATGTAATTGATCCAATCTTGACAACCCTTTAGGTTGGACTGGGAGAGATTGATCGACATACATCCGACTAACCTCTTCTACTTGTGCAATGCTGGCTAGGTCATCTGCCACCATGTTAGCTTTCTGTCATGATCACAACTTAGCTTTGGAGTCTCAGAAATATTGGCGGGAGGTTTAAATTTGAAATTAGGAAGGACCAACAATGAAGAACACGTTTCAGCTAGGTAGTGGTCAGTCTCATAAATTTGTTAGGAGCTCTTGTATAAAATGGGATCAAACAGAAGAGAATAAGGAAAGTAGAAGAAGAGATAAAAGGCTCAGTTCATTAAGAACTTGAGAGATTTGTATTCGTTTTCTTCTTCAAGTTCAATCTATCAGTTTGTTGTTCTTATTTTGATCTCAATTTGTCACGATCGTGACAATTGGTATCAGAGTAGGTTTAGATCCACCAATTTGTGCAACCATGGATACCACATGGGAGGAAAGAATGGATGCACAATTTGACAAATTGGAACAACTACTGCGAAGGTACCTTGGAATTGATGGATCCGTGGATTCAGGAATCAAGAGTAGTTGATCCGATCAGAGGATGCTGTGCAATTTTGATGACGCAAAAAACCTCAAGAAGGATGCAAAGCTATCAGGGAGCGAGAGTGCGTTATGTTTCAATATGGATGCAAGTTTAGCTCCACACGGGGAGAGTCGAACGAGTGATATGATGATCTTTGGAAAACTGAATCGAAGAATGAAGAAAATGTTATGATTCATCATGAACGAGAAGTTAAAACTAGTGTCATTGTTGTTGCTGCCGCCTGTGCTCAAGTGCAAAGAAGCATTTCATATACTGTAGTCACTGAAAAAACAACTAAGGAGAGTGGAGGTTTTTTTTTTTTTTCAAAAATTAACCTCCAGTGGGGAGGGGCAACTATGGAATGCCAGACCTTCATTACTTATCAAAAATTGAATTACATACGCTACGGGGGTACATTATGACGTTACCCGTATAGAAAATCAAAACCATAACATAAATTGTCTTTAAAACAGGGCATAGACAAAACATTAAAACCTGAAACAAAACCAGAATTAAACGCAGCACGCATAACATCACTAAATCTGTGTCGCAGCAGCGTGATCGCAACCACCCTCCCGACACTAAGGAGAGTGGAGGTTCATCGATGGTTGAACATGGGTTTTCAACAGGAAGTGAATGGTGCACCCCGAAGCCAAAAATGCTTCCTAAGAGAAGTGAACGTGTTGTTCTTGCATCACACGAAGATTGTTTGAAGAAATTCTACAAATGCGACTCAAATTTGTTCATTAAAGAGTATGGCCTGAGGCTGCTAAGGGTGACTTACTCTTCTTATATAAAAGTTTAGATAAAAGTTCAAGTTGTCAAGAATATGGCAAAAATTCATCTACATGTTATAGCTCATTTTGTTCTAATAGCTGAAGGTTCTGGTAAATTAGTAGTTGTTGTTGTCGTTGCATACAAGCTGAATGCACATGGTTTGAATATCACTTTATTTGAAGCTGATAGAAGAATGGGAGGTAAACTACGAAGTGTTTCACAGGATGGGTTGATATGGGATGAGGGCTAATACAATGACAATTACTGAGGAGGTTGTTTGTGTTGTAATTGGTAGTTGGGGGAGATTAGGATTGAATAAGTATTGCATTGAGGTTTTTGAACAGATTTCATTTTTGGGACTTCGGCCGAATGTTTGTGTAACACCCCAACTTTTTCAATGACAATTAAAATTTATGCAACTAAAAATTCAATTGAAATGTTTGTTTTAAAATCTTCTTTCGTTTGACAAGTTATATTTTTCGAAATTCGCTTAACTTTCTTTTCTTCCGAATCTCGGGACGAGATTATTTTGAGTTGTATATATTGTAATACCCGCCTAATTAAATAAATATAAAAATTTCTTGTTCATTAATTGTGGCATATATTGTAATCTCAATTATTTGGAAAAAGATTTTTTTCTATTTGCCATTGCTAAATAGAATAAGGTGTGTGTGTTTAGCCAAAATTTGAAAACCCAAAAATAAGACATTTGCCTTAAGTAAACGAATTAGTCACACTCTAAAAAAAAGGGTGCACATATACTTTAGTTAAACCCTAATCTTGATGGGTTTTATTCAATTTTCTTGGCTTGAGTTTGGGCTTTCATGAAAGTAATGGTTAGGGTATTGGTTAAAGGGAAATAAAGGTTAAAAGAATAAGAGATGAGTGATGGTTGTGTTTAGCCAAATAAACCCTAATTAAAAACTCATTTAAGCCCTAGCCTCCTTTTTTCTCTCTGGATACACACAGAAGAAAAGGAAAACTTACGTTGAAAAATGTGGTAGGTGCTGAAGGAAGAAATTTGCTCAAATCTTGTGATTCTTGCAAAAAAAGGTGAGTAAAACTATCCCTAGACATTTTGATTTTATTTACATCTTTAATGGAGGAAAAAAAAATCGATTTGACATTGTTGGTTTGATTTATATCTTTAATGAAAAAAAAAATTGATTTGAAATCTTGGTTTGATTTAAACCTTAAATGAAAAAAAAAAATAAAACGAATTGACATCACTGTTCACGTTGATATTCCTGTTCTTGTTTGATATCACTGTTCACTGTTCCGGTTTTACATCACTGTTTCTGTTCTTGTTCTGGTTTGACATTACTGTTCCTATTCTGGTTTGACATCACTGTTCCTGTTTGATATCACTGTTCCGATTTTACATCACTGTTTATGTTCCTGTTTGACATCACTGTTCTTGTTTGATATCACTGTTCACTGTTCCGATTTTACATCACTGTTTCTGTTCCTGTTTGATATCACTGTTCACTGTTCCGGTTGGCTACATTGCATTAGGTACTTCAATAAAACTACCAACGAGCAGAAAATGCCAAATTGATTAAGTGAAATAAATCATCTTGTTCATTTCGTAATATAGGGACAGCAGTTACCTGGATATGAAGCATCACTAGCTACTTGATGATCATCAGAAACCAATATTTATCTGAAGTCAACATCAGCATATGATATAATTGCTATTCTAAGTGGTTTGGTGTAAAAAAGAATGGATAACCAACAAAAAAACTCAAAATTTTGACTCACACTCCAAAAGGATGGATGAATTATAGAAATTTCTGTGATTCTTTCTGAGGAAGAATTGTCATCATAAGTTGTGTTTATGAACACTTTGAGTTATTTGATTATGACCCTGAGATTATTGATTCAATTGGAAATGACACACAGACACAACATTAACATGGGATGCAAGAAGTTTCAATCGTAAGAGTGATTGGCAGTGGGATCACATCTCGATTGTGGCTCTGTGGGTTTTGTGGAAAGAACAAATGGTGGCATATTTCAGTGGACAAGAAGAGACATGGTTATAGCTTGCAATGAGACTAAAAACATTCGGGGCTCTCTAACTTTCCATTTCATTTGTGTATTTTCAATTTTGGTCTAGGTTGTTTCTTAGTTAGCATGTATGTATCTTGTTCCTTCTGTTTGACGTGAGTTTCTCACTCGTTTTTTTCCTTTTTGATACAATCTTAGATGTTTTTCCTAGCAGCAATTTGATATACAACACTAAACCGCAGCAATTAATTTGTTCTAGTTAGGCTTTTCATAGTCGCAGAATTGGACTAAACTTGTTACATAGCGAGCAGAACTACTGTTATGTTAATTCTAGAACAGCATGCATATATAATTTGTTGTTTTCTCTTAGGTTCATATTAAAGATTCAGTTAATAGTTCAGTAAAAATAGTTGTAGATTTGTATTAGAATTGGCACATGGTACACTTCATCGTTTTTTTTTTTTTTTTTTTTTAAATAAAAATTTATTACTAGAAAAATCTTTTACATCAGTCGGGGGTACATGACGACTTTACCCGATAAAAAGAACCAGAGGACATACATCATAGCAAACCCAAAATAAATACTGACCAAACACCTAGATCAATGCCTGTACTTGCTGTTACTTTTCTTCATTCTAGATGATCTTCGAGGATATACCTTGATGTCTTTGAAGTCCGTCGCATAAAATCGTTTCGATATTCGAAGTTGGTCTGTCTTTAAACCTGACACTAATCTTGACCTAATGGTGTATTCATCCAAATCTTCTTCTTCTGAACTGATTGTATCCGAAATGTCGGTATCGGTCTCCATTTCGGTTTCGCTGTTAGCGTTACGAACCAAATAGTTAATAAGTTTTTTATCCGGTGCTTCAAATACTACTGCGTCCACTAAAGTTTCGTCATCTTGTACAATACTCACATCTGCTGAAACCCCTACCTTCCGGTCATGCACCTTGTCACCACTATGAACGCGAGTCTGAGCACCAACGTGAGCTCCACTGCCAGCACCATTGCCAGCGCCATAGCCAAACCCACTGTCAACGTGATCATCGTCAGCTACTGCGTCTTCCTTGGTTGGCCCGGAGTTGCTGCCTGGAATCATTGCATTTATCTGTAGAGAAGCATTCTCACTGCTCTTCTTTTTCTCTGGGCTAGAGATCCCGACATCCCCACCTACAACCTTGATCAAAACCCCCTGCGCCCTCCCTGGTTCCAATTGGTTAACATACTCGTGCGCTCGCTGCGGCCTTGAGCTGCTACCTGAAGCATTATCACATTCTTGCAGAAAAGCTTGGCCATCATTTGCATTTTTCCTAGGGATCAACTTCTTTGGATCATCAGCTACAACATGTGATGTTTTGTTCACCAAATCAACCTGCTCTATTGGTGACGCTACGTGCTCTGCAGAAACATAGCGTACATGCTCCGCTCCGAGCGCGACTTGCTCTGACGAAGCAAGCCCTGTTAATGGTAGAACACGCTCTGACTGGGACGAAGCAAGCCCTGAAATTGTCTCTCCTTGTTTTTCAATCTCAACAGCAGTGTACCCCGCCTCAAGAAGTCCTTCCTCCGTTGTTTCTGGCTCTACCATGTCACTGACTGGAGCATTCTCCTTACAAGACAATTGATTATTCATTAGATTACTCTCGTCTTCAACTATGTTCTCCGTAAGTGACTCGAATTTGTCTGACAACATGACATTCCCCGAATCTTTGACCATCGGCCTCTCAGCACCAACTCCCTCTTGGATTTTCTCACCCTGATTATTCTTTACACCACTAGTGCCAGCTTCTGGCTTTGAAACTTTATTTTTTTTTACCACTGGGACATATTGTTGCTTGAGGACTTTAGCTTTCACCTTTTGTTTCTCAGTCTTCTCTTCTTTCACCAAGTTGGGTGTTCTCACATTGCCCTTATGACCTAACTTTTTTCTGCAATAATCCTCCTGATGCCCTAGCAATGAGCAATAATCACAATATTTGAAACCCGAATATTCAATCTTTTGCCAAAAGCCCCTATTGTTAGATCTATCTATCCAAATTCTACTCGATAGCTTTTCCGCCAAAGTCATCTCAACGCAAACACGGGCATAACCCGAGTGTGAAAAACATTGAGTATGATCATCCATGCACAAAAAAACACCTCATCTATTGGTACACTTCATCGTTATCTGACCTAAGTTTCATTTTGTCCTGCCACACCTCATCTATGATCCTTGTATGTCTGAATCATGTAACAATATTTGACCTATAACAGCACTAGAGTAAATAGAGTTATACTATCATCTACCATCAACTCGTACTGTTTTTATGCTAGCAAACCACACAGAATATTAATCTATATGACACACGCATAATATTTACCCTCCTTTGCAATCAGTTTCGCTACAGCACCCACAGCTCTCACTAATACCAATTATATTTTCCTAGTAAACAACACCAAACGAGGACAAAAAAATAGAGGGATGTTTGCTGTAAATGTGAATGAAGTATTTATTTGTCCTTATTCAAAGCTATGGAGGGTATTCCAAAGTTAATAACATTTCTTATGAAACTATATAACAGGTTCTGTGCTACATAGTTCTCAAGAAAAGATAAGGAAATTAGTTTTGTTAACATGGAGTCTTTCCTCTTCATCCTACTTGAATTGCTTCTGCTTGCTCTTCTTGCTGAATGCACTTTAGCCACTAGATCTACATATATCGTCCACATGGACAAATCTTTCATGCCTAAGGCTTTCACAACTCATCACAGTTGGTACTCTGCCACTGTTGATACTCTGAAAATCACAACTCCAACTAACTCCCATACTTCAAACCTGTGAAACAGGAAACGTGTTTGAAACAGGAAAGTGTTTGGACTCCTATTTGAAACAGGAAACTGTTTGGACTTCTGAAAATATACCCATGTATAACGGGAATAATCATCAATGAAGGAGACAAAGTACCTGGAACCTCCCTTAGAGGCGACCTTCGCTGGTCCCCACACATCTGTATGCACATAGTCTAGAATACCTCTGCTCCTATGCTTGCTTGTACTGAATTTTACCCTGCATTGTTTTCCATATACACAATGCTCGCAAAACTCCATAGTCGGTTTCTGCATACCCTTCAGTAACCCTTGCTTGCTCAGTAGAGACAATCCTTTTTCTGTCATATGCCCAAGTCGCATGTGCCATAACCTAGTGCTTTCCGATGAAGAAGTTCCCACTGCCACATTTCATGTTACCGTGTTACCCATCAAGGTGTACAAGTTACCTTGTTTGATCCCTTTCATGACAACCAAAGACCCACGGACAACCTTTAAAACTCCACCTACCGCTGTAAACTTACAACCATTGGAGTCTAAAACACCAAGCGAGATAAGATTCTTTTTCAAGGCTGGGACATGCCGCACATCAGTTAAGGTTCTCACAACACCATCATACATCTTAATCCTCATTGTTCCAATTCCAACTGTCTTGCAAGCGTAATCATTACCCATTAGAACAGTACCACCATCAATGTGCTCATAGATAGTGAACCACTCCCTGTTTGGGCACATATGGTAAGAACACCCAGAGTCAAGGAGCCATCTCCCAGAGATTTTTGTGTTTTCACCCGCAACTGAATAACATTCTTCATCCTTTTCCATACTAGATGCATAACTTGCTTCACTAGTATCACCCTTATCTTGCTTTTTCTTGCCCTTCCAACTGTTATCATGATTACTCTTACCTTGATTTGGACAATTTTTCCTAATATGCCCCCACTCTCTACATTTGTGACATTGTGGACCTCTAGACTTTGATCTAGATTTTCCACTATTTGAAGATGATTTCACTTGAGACCTTCCTCTAACAACCAACCCTTCAGCTTGATCTTTCCCACTACCATTTGATGAAGTTTTCTTCCGAATCTCATTGGACAAGAGTGCACCGGTAGTTTCATCAAATGTAAGTTCATCTTTCCCAAAAAAAATTGTTTGTACAAGATTTTCATATGACTGCGGCAAGGAGTAAAGCAATATAATTGCTTGGTCTTCATCCTCAATCTTCACATCCACATCTCTCAAATTTGAGATAATCCGTGTAAACTTGGCGATATGATCACCAATTGGAGGGCCCTCATCCATTGCTAGTCTGTACAATTGGGTTTTCAAGTATAACCTGTTTGATAATGTCTTAGTCATAAACTGTGACTCAAGCTTCAACCAAACATCAGCTGCCGTAGTCTCTTCATTAACTAAAAAAACTATGTCTCTATCCAGACACAAGCAAATAGCAGCATGCGCCTCCAAATCCAATTCTTCCCATTCATCATCTGACATGGTTTCAGCCTTTTTATCCTTCCCTAGTAATGCCTTGTGTAATTTCTGAGAAATAAGCAAATTCCTCATTTGTATTCTCCAATATCCGAAATCGTTTTTACCATTAAATTTCTCGATTTCATATTTCCCCACATGTGCCTTGCTCACCTTGGATGCCATTGCAAACAAAACCTGTGACTTTCTAGACAAGAAGCTTCACTAAGATTTTTTTTTTTTTTTTTTTTTTTAAACAACTTGTGCACAAACAAATCCTAGCACTTTTGAATATTCACAATCTTGAGTAGAACAATTCAAGATCAATTTCCCTTAGTGCTCTGATACCAATTGTTGCGCCTTATTGCGGAAGCGGGTAGACACCAACAATTGCACACAAGTACCACAAGGATCCAATCAATTAAATAGAGCAACTAGCAATGAAAGAAATTAGAGAAAATTAAGAACATACCACAAGAGACACAAGGTTTACGTGGTTCAACAAATTGCCTACGTCCACGGTGAGGTGATTCCACTATATTCAAGAACAAGGTACAAGAAGATGACAATTCTCACACAATCTCTCAACAAGAGATGAAACAATTTCAGCAATTGTCTTTCTTTATTCCCTGTGCTTCACAGTTTTCTACATGTGCAATCATCATAATAAAAAACACATATAGTTCCTAGTATATATAGGGACAACAGTTTTCTGTTTGGCAGCAGTTTCCTGTTTCACAGTAGTTTCCTGTTTCACAACAGTTTCCTAGAATTTATTTCCTGTTCAAAAAACAATTTTCAGAAGTCCAAACAGTTTCCTGTTTCAAATAGGAGTCCAAACACTTTCCTGTTTCAAACACTTTCCTGATATTTTTTGAAGTCCAAGAATGAAGTATTTGAGACATTTAAAAGGTGGAGAGCAATGGTTGAGAATAGAACTGGAAGAAAGGTGAAGACTTTGAGGTCTGATAATGGTACCGAGTATACTGAGGGTACTTTCAAACAGTTTTGTGATCAGGAAGGAATTGTTCGACATTGGACTGTTAGAAACACGCCACAACAAAATGGAGTTGCTGAGAGATTGAACCGTACTATGCTTGAAAGAGCTAGGTGTATGCGCTCCAATGCTTGTCTTGGCAGAGAATGGTGGGCTGAATCAATAGCCACCGCGTGTTTCTTGATTAATAGATCGCCACATTCTACATTAGATTGCAAAACACCTTATGAGGTGTGGTCAGGTGAACATGCTGATTACAGTGTACTGAAAGTTTTCGGTTGTATTGCCTACTACCATGTGAAAGAAAATAAGCTTGATGCTAGGGCTAAGAAGGCCATTTTCTTGGGGTATGCAAAAGGCGTGAAGGGTTATCGTCTATGGTGTTTAGAGGATAATAAATTTGTGATCAGTCGAGATGTTACATTTGATGAGAATTCCTTGTTAGCTTGTACTAAAGCTAAGGAGTTGGTTGATAGTGGTGGTGAATCTAGTAACACTCAGAAAGTGGAAGTTGAAGCGTCTGTGGATGCAGCAGATGAACAAGTGGTTGAAGCAGGCACACATGATCTGAATTATGAGCCTGAAGACCATGAGGAACAACAACCAGTTGAAGATAATCAATCCCAGCAGCAACCTTTGGCCTTAACTAGGTCAAAACGATCGGTTAAGCAAGTTCAAAAATTTGGCTTTGAAGAACCGTTGAAGCACTATGGTCAGTTGAATACAGTTGATTTGGTTGCATATGCACTCTCTGTGGAAGATGATGAGCCAACTACTTACAAGCAGGCCGCGCGTCATTCAGATAGTCAGAGTTGGTTAGTAGCTATGCAGGGTGAGATGGAGTCTCTCCAGAAGAACCATACTTGGGATCTAGTGTCGTTGCCTAATGGAAGGAAAGCAATTGGCTGCAAGTGGGTGTTTAAGAAGAAACAGACTACTCTAGAGTCTGGTACTCAGTTCAAGGCAAGATTAGTAGCTAAGGGTTTTGCTCAGAGGGAAGGCGTTGACTACAATGAGATATTTTCGCCTGTGGTAAAACACACTTCTATTCGTGTGTTGTTGAGCTTGGTAGCTCATGGTGACCTTGAGCTTGAACAACTTGATGTGAAAACAGCTTTTTTGCATGGAGACTTAGAGGAGGAAATTTATATGCATCAGCCGGAAGGTTTTAAGGTTGTTGGAAAAGAAGACCATGTTTGTCGTTTGAGGAGATCACTTTATGGGTTAAAGCAATCACCTAGGCAGTGGTACAAACGGTTTGACACTTTTATGTTGAAACATGGGTTCACACGAAGTAAGTATGATTGTTGTGTTTACTTGAAAAAACTTCGTAGTGGCGATTTTATTTATCTTTTGCTCTATGTTGACGATATGCTCATTGCCTGTAAGAGTATGGTGGAGATAAATAAATTGAAGTCTCAACTTGCTTCTGAGTTTGAGATGAAGGATATGGGTGCTGCAAGGAAAATACTTGGTATGGAGATAAGAAGAGAAAGGGAGAATAAAAAATTATTTCTTTCACAGAAGGGGTACCTTGAGAAGGTCATATCACGGTTTGGCATGGAAAATGCAAAGCCGGTTATTACTCCTTTGGCTTCACATTTTAGACTTTCTCGAAAGTTATCTCCAGTCACAGTGGAAGAAAAGGAATACATGTCGCATGTTCCTTATGCTAGTGCAGTTGGCAGTTTAATGTATGCTATGGTGTGTACACGCCCTGACATTTCACAGGCTGTTAGTGTTGTGAGCAGGTATATGAAAAACCCTGGGAAGAAACATTGGGAGGCAGTGAAATGGATGCTTAGGTACTTAAAAGGTACCTTGGATGTGGGTTTGGACTTCGGTGGAGATTCATGTCAGGTTCGTGGGTTTGTTGATTCTGATTATGCTGGTGATCTAGATAGACGAAGATCTACTACTGGTTACGTATTTTCAGATATACGGTGCTCCGGTTAGTTGGAGATCTATGCTTCAGGATACAGTGGCTCTCTCTACTACAGAGGCAGAGTATATGGCATTGACAGAAGGTGTAAAAGAAGCATTGTGGCTTCAAGGTCTTGTAAATGACTTGGGTGTGGAACAAGATATTGTTGAGGTTCTCTGTGACAGTCAGAGTGCCATCCACTTGGCTAAAAATCAGGTTCATCACGCAAGGACTAAGCATATTGACGTCCGATATCACTTTGTTCGAGATGTAATTGAGGATGGTGATGTGTCTTTGGTGAAAGTACACACAAAAGACAACCCTGCTGATATGTTGACAAAGGTTGTTCCTGGAGTTAAGTTCCAACATTGTTTGGACTTACTCCACATTGACTCATGTTGATTGAGGGCCCTTTGGGGTGTTGCCCTTCGGGGCGGTTTCGTGAGGTGACAAAGCTATGATGGAGTGTTGATCAGTTTATTCTCATGCCTTGTTTCGGCTCATTTTTTCCTTATAAAAATTCGCCGAGGTGGAGAATTGTGAAACAGGAAACGTGTTTGAAACAGGAAAGTGTTTGGACTCCTATTTGAAACAGGAAACTGTTTGGACTTCTGAAAATTGTTTTTTGAACAGGAAATAAATTCTAGGAAACTGTTGTGAAACAGGAAACTACTGTGAAACAGGAAACTGCTGCCAAACAGAAAACTGTTGTCCCTATATATACTAGGAACTATAGGTGTTTTTTATTATGATGATTGCACATGTAGAAAACTGTGAAGCACAGGGAATAAAGAAAGACAATTGCTGAAATTGTTTCATCTCTTGTTGAGAGATTGTGTGAGAATTGTCATCTTCTTGTACCTTGTTCTTGAATATAGTGGAATCACCTCACCGTGGACGTAGGCAATTTGTTGAACCACGTAAACCTTGTGTCTCTTGTGGTATGTTCTTAATTTTCTCTAATTTCTTTCATTGCTAGTTGCTCTATTTAATTGATTGGATCCTTGTGGTACTTGTGTGCAATTGTTGGTGTCTACCCGCTTCCGCAATAAGGCGCAACAAAACCCAAGATTAATCTATAGTTATGACAATGCCATGCATGGGTTTAGTGCAATCCTCTCACTTGAAGAATTACACAATCTAGAAAAGTCACCTGGCTTTGTCAGTGCCTACCCCGATATAGGATTGTCAAATTCGACACTACCCACACGTTTGAATTCCTTTCCCTCAGTCCCGAATCTGGCCTTTGGCCAGCATCACAATTTGGGAAAGATGTGATAGTTGGAATGATAGACAGTGGAGTTTGGCCGGAGAGTGAGAGTTTTCAGGATGTGGGAATGACGGAGGTCCCAAAAAGGTGGAAAGGAATTTGTCAGACTGGTGCTGACTTCAATTCATCTTCATGTAACCGGAAGCTCATTGGAGCTCGTTACTTCTCTCAGAGTGCCTTGGCTGCTGATCCCCTTGCTAAAATGAACGCGTCACCAAGGGATCCAATAGGACATGGGACACACACCTCAACGACTGTTGCTGGGAACTATGTTGAAGGTGTGTCATTCTTCGGCTATGCTAAGGGCACTGCAAGAGGAATTGCACCACGTGCTAGAGTGGCCATGTACAAGGTCACAAACTTTGCTTCTGACACCTTAGCTGGAATGGATTTGGCAATTGCAGATGGTGTTGACATAATATCAATTTCTATGGGTATTAACGGGATCCCTCTACATGAAGATCCAATTGCCATTGCATCTTTTGCAGCGATGGAGAAGGGTGTGCTTGTCTCTTCGTCGGCGGGGAATGATGGTCCTTCTCTGCATTCTCTGCACAATGGAGCTCCTTGGCAGCTGACGGTTGGAGCAGGCACCATTGATCGTATGTTATCTGCAAAACTGACACTAGGAAATGAACAGGTAATCATAGGTCAATCTACCTTTCCAGCGGATGCATTGTTGGTGGACTTGCCATTGGTCTACAATGACACTCTTTTAGCATGCAATTCATCTGAGTTGTTAGCGGAAGCCACTGGGAAGATTGTCATTTGTGATGATACATATGACTATCTTGAAAACCAGATTGATCAGGTTACTCAATCGGCTGTTGCTGGAGCTATATTTGTTTCTAAAGTGGAAATTGATGGTATGCCTTGTCCAGGAGTAGTAGTTCATCCCGTCAATGCTCCATTGTTGCTCGATTATGTGAAATCTACAGCCAGGCCATCTGCGACAATTAAGTTCCAACTAGATATGTTGGGAGTAAAGCCTGCACCTACAGTGGCCGGTTACAGTTCCAGAGGACCTTCCCCAACCTACCCAGTAATCTTGAAGCCAGATTTAATTGCTCCTGGGTCAAAAGTCTTGGCAGCTTGGGTTCCTAACAGACCCACTGCAAGGATTGGATCTGGCTTGTACTTGACTAGCAACTATATTTTTGAGTCCGGAACATCCATGGCTTGCCCTCATGCATCTGGAGTTGCGGCACTCCTCAGAGGTGCACACCCTGATTGGAGTCCGGCTGCAATACGGTCTGCCATGATTACCACTGCGAACCCATTTGATAATATTAATGGAGCGATAAGGGATAGTGGTCTCAATATGACATATGCTACTCCTCTAGCTACGGGAGCTGGTCAAGTTGATCCTAACAAGGCACTTGATCCAGGTCTTATATATGATCTAAATGCCCAAGACTATGTGAATCACCTCTGCTACATGAACTTCACTAAGGATCAAATCTTGGCGATTACTAGGTCGTCCAATCACACTTGTTCGACCCCTTCTTCCGATCTAAATTACCCGTCATTCATTGCTTTCTCCAACAACACACCCACAGTTCAAGTGTTTCAGAGGATAGTGACTAATCTTGGAGATGGTACATCAACATACTCCGCTAAGTTGTTTATGCCCAAAGGCACCTCCATCAGTGTGACACCCAGTACACTTGTTTTTAGGGAAAAGTATGAGAAGCTGAGCTACAGTTTATCTGTAGACATTCAACCAATGAACCAGACGATATCATATGGGTACTTGATTTGGGAAGATGAAGGAGCAAAGCATACAGTGAGGAGCCCCATTGTTGTATTTAGAAAGATTTAATCCAGTTGGGTTTTTTGATTGGTTATGCTCTGGTTGCTACTTGAGCAACCTTACAAACGGTCAGAAATGCCATCTTGATTAAATGTAATAAAATAACTCTTTAATTAGTGTGAATGAATTTAGATTTGTGCTTATGAGTTACCTGGACGTATGGCCTCTGGAAGTATTAATTTGATGATCATCAATTCATCATCTACTTTATATCCAAAATAAAGAAGTGAAATTTCTTAGAACTCGGACCTGACTAATATGATACAAAATGCCACAGTAATTTGGTATCAAACAAAATAAGTTGCCATCGAGGAACAAACAGTGCTCTATTTAGAGAAGGTGCTTAGCAAGTTTGGAATGTCAGATTCCAAGAGTGTACACCTTCGGGTCCCTAATTTAGGTTGTCTGTTTTACAATCCCCTTCAACATTGGAGGACAAAATGTACATGTCAAATTTTTAGTACGCGATTATTGTGGGTAGTTTGATGTATCCAATGGTTTGTACTCGTCTAGATATAGCTCATGCAGCCAATATGGTTAGTTGGTATATGAGTAATCTGGGTAAACAACATTGGCTAGTAGTGAAGTGGAGTTTTTGATATCTTCGGGTCATGGAGCAGAGGCTTGGTTTATCAGTGAATGGGGAATCCTTGTATCCGTGGATAGGTTGATTTAGATTATGCTGGTGATGTGGATAGGAGATGCTCAACTACAAGGTTTTGCTTTGTTTTGGGATGTAATCTTATCTGTGGAAGTCTATGTTACAGTCAGTAGTTACTTTGTCAAAAATAGAAGCAGAATATATGGCAGTGACAGGTTGTGAAGTAAGCTACTGTTCTAAGACTGTAGTTCACTGAGCGCGGGTGAAGATGACTTAGAAAGTGGGAGCCTAGTCAGCGCTCCAACGCCTAATCGATGCGGCTTGCCAGAGATCATTGTCCAACTATAGATAATGATCACCGAACACAACCAAAGTTTAGTCAGAGACGACTGCTGACGATAATTTCTGCTCCGCTTTAACGCCTAGTTTGCCGAGCGCGGATGTCGATGGCTTAGAAAGTGGGAGTCTAATTAGCGCTCTCGATGCTCGACCACAATGACTTGCCAGGGTTCTTTGCCCAACTGCGAACAATGATCACCAAACCCTACTGCTCTAAGACCATAGCCCGTCAAGCGCGGGTGAAGATGGCTTAGAAAGTAGGAGTTTAGTCAGCGTTCTCAACCCCTGATCACGATGACTCACTAAGGGTCATTGTCCAACCACAGACAATGATCGCCGAACCCTACCAAAGCTTAGTCAGTTTCGACTGATGACGACAGCTTCTGGTTCGCTCTAAGACTGTAGTCCGCCGAACGCGGATGAAGATGGCTTAGAAAGTGGAAGTCTAGTCAGCGTTCTCACCGTCTGATCACGATGATTTGCTAGGGATCGTTGTCCAACCACAGACATCGATTGTAAAACCCTACCAAAGTTTAGTCGTCATTTACGACTGATGATGATAACTTTTGGCCTGACCTGAAACCTAGTCCACCAGAAGCGGACAACAACGGTTTAAGAATACAGTCAGAGCTTAGGAAGCTTAACTTTGATGACTCATCACTTACAATGATGCACACGCACGACCACAGTATGACCAATTCACTTATAGTAGCAACGACAACGGTTGGTCCGATATATAGCTTGGCTCGCATATGACGGTTTACAATGACGGATCTCAAAGACGGGTAATGGTCTGGTCCGAATAATCTATTACCAACCCAGCTTATCCCCTTACATGGAGTTTAGCTAACTTCCAAGACTTAGCCAATACAACTCCCCGATCTGTAAAGAGTACAGACCAGGATTGCCTGAACTGTCGCAACATAAGCGGTCAGAACTCTCATCAGTAGATCAATCATGCGACTTCCTAGCTCAGCAAAACCTCTTGTCTAAAAGCTAATATCGCAATAAGACAAAACAAAAAAAAAGCCAGCAAAAAAAGTTAAAAAATACACAAGTACATAATGCTACTCAACATATCATCTCTCATTGATAAGCTTAAAATACAGAGTTTACTCCTCGTCAGGAGGAGGTTCAGATACAACGGAGCTACACTTGGCAGGAGAAGAAGCAGGGGATGCGTCTGCATGCGCCGTCGCTCAGACACTCTGATCTTGATTACCCTCTTCTTCTGATTGATTGGAGGCTTTTTCAAACTTCGCAAAGGACACCTCTTTGTAGTAGCAGAGGTCCCAATCAAGATGCTCACTTTTCATCAGCTGCAATAGCTCTAGTCTTCCATGCAAAACTCTGTTGAACTCAAACGTGCCCTGGGCCTTTAAAAGCTTTTCCTCACACACTCTTGACTCAGCGAGCTCTCGTTCCAGCTCCTCGCACATCAGTTTTGGACTGCTTAGTACTCAAGTTGTTCGTTACTACACTAAGTTCATTTTGCACCAGAAGGAGCTGCTCTTCCGTTGTCCTCATACTCTTGGCATTAAATCAACATCAGTCTCCAGCTGGTGACATCAGACAACCTACTCAAACTCCTTCTTGGCCTTTTCCTCGTTCAGAGCCTGATTCTCAGCTCGCGCTTCGGCTGCAGTCTCCTGAACAAATTGTAAGTGATAACGAACAAGGTTCAGTTCTCCCTCGAACCTATCCCTCGCAGTTCTCCCTCGAATTGTGTCTCTCACGAACACTGCCTCAGCCAAACCGGGCTCAAACGTTTCCAAACGAATCCTTTGAGTCTCTGATCTTGCCTGCCAGGCCTCCGAATCAACGATCGATTGAGAGGGCCACCTTTATTCAAGCTGCTTCTTCAGTGATTCAATTTCACGAAGAGCATCGAAGTATGAATTCTGCAAATTTGCAAATAATTACTCCATAGTATACACTCTCTCGCGAGCTGCCTCAACTTCCATCCCAGCAACAACAACTTGGTTTAGGCATGACATCATTAGCACAAGATGTTTTGGCCTTTTGCCTATACGCTCTCCTAGCGTGTCGCCTTTTGGCTTCGAAACGCAGTTCGCCAGCCAATCATTCCATTTACTGATATGCTTCCTGGAGGCATAGTAAATGTTGACCTTCTGGTGCCAGGTTTGGTTGCTAATCTTTAATACATTTGGGGTGATTAGGCTGATCCGTGCATCCGGATGGAGGTCCTCTAGGACTGAAATTACTCCAGCACTGCCCTTCACCATCTATATGTATCAGGGCCCTCCTCTACCACTTTCCCCTTGCTCACAACGATCGGCTCTCTCACGAGCTGACTCAGAAGCAGTTGACGCGAAAGAAGGAAGTGATTATCTCTCAGACCCATCATCGCCTCAATATGAGGTCGAGATCGGGACGGAAGATAGTTAACAGGGAGGAGACTTTTCACCATAAGGACGATAGTTAGATGACTCTTCTGCAAGCCGAGGAGACTCACGATCCAAGGAGGGGTTGTACTTGAAATCCTTCAATGAAAACAACATGTTGTTCATGACCTTCGCCTGCTCAATACTCAGCTCTGTTACATCTTCAACCCCGACCATTTGCAGATACTCCTTCTCCAAGTCGGGGAGAGAAATAGGGGCATTTTCCTGAGCATCACACCCCTCGGACACAACAACTTTCACCCCATTAGACAAATGAAGGACTTGCCCCACAACTTTGAGTCCCCCTCTAAAGGGGATGAACGCTCGCGAGCAGGCTTAGTTGCAGCACGTGGCTTCTTTGAGCGTACTAAAAAAGAAAGTGCCTCATTCAACTCCCCCTCTTTGACGGGCTTAGAATCTTAACCTTTGAGATCTTCCTCTTCTTTGAAAAGGGCTCACCTTTGAAACTCTAAAAAGTGTGAGAACCTCATGCCAATGAGCTTGATATTAGAAGGTTGGACAACATCCTCTATCCGCATCTGAGGCATGTCACGAAATTTATCCATGGCTGCTTGATTACGCCCAAACAGTATACGCGGTCAATTGCAGTAAAGAATGTGGTGTCGATCCCACGAGGAAAAACGATCTACAAAACAAGGTTAAGGAAGACAAACTATGCGAAACTAAAGTTAATAAATTCTAACAAATTTAAAATAAGAAATTGAATTTAATTTAATGAAAATTAAGTTTGGAAAAATCACAAGGTTCCAAGAATCCCTCCTAGACTTCACGCGCCAACTAGTATTGATTCGCTGTGATGACTCAACTACGTGTTTCACATCCCAAACGACGTAATGGGAAAAATAATCTTTTATGCATTAATATACCCTAATGTAAATGAATTTTAGATTTCACTTTTTCTGAAAAAAAACACAAAGGTCGGTCATATGTGATATCCTAAACTTACGATATATCCGGAGACAATATCGTAATAAATGACGATCACATATAACTAACCTACCGGAATCAATTAATTCTTAAACATTCCACACATAAGAAAAGCGTGACTAAGCTTATATGGAGAAGAAAAGATAATCACCGGAATAATAATAATCTACGAAGAAATCTATGAAATCCTTGTCACTAAAACAACATAAATTTCTATATTAAATAAAAGTGAGAATCATTAAACATCATTATTCATTGTGAAAACTTAAAGCGAATCAAATGCTAATTTAGTGCGTTACATCTAGGAGTTCACCTCTTCACCTTGCCTGGGGTTTAGTGACTCATGGTGGTGGTGGTCACAACATCAGTGGAGGAGGAATCCATCACTTCCTGTATGCGCACGAATCCCGAGAAATCTCAACAGCTGCACTCTGGTGGTACTCAGCAATGGGCTGAGGTGCGAATAACGAACTGATTCAAAAATCAGTTTTTTTTCCCGCCTCACAGTCGCGCGGCTCAGCCTTCGTCTCCAGCACGACACCTCCTGCTCCGCCGCCGCTGCTTTGCTCCTCGCGAGCGTTCTCTCCTCCCGACCAGCTCCAGTACCTGCAAGAAGACAGAGAGAGGGTGAGGGAGCAGGGATAACAACAAAAATGCGAAGGAGGACGAGGAACAGGGAGCGAAACAGGGAGGTGCTCTCTGTTTCGCGGCAGTGCTGTGCGCGCGGTGGTAGGGGTGGTGCTCGGGTTATGGTGGCTGTGAGAGAGAGGGAGGGAGATGGTGGTGGCGGCTGTGTTATGGACAGAGAGGATGGTGGTCTATTTCGGTGGCGAAGTGAAGGAAAGCGTGATCACGGTTGTTAGTGACGGTGGCTGGTTAGTGGCGAGAGACACATGGCTCTCTGTCTCTGCCCCGGTGGAGGTGGTGATGGTGGCTGAAAAAGAGAGAAGGAGCAGAAAACGTGGAAGAGGCCCCCCAAGATAAGGGAAGAGAGAAACCTAAATAGGGTTCCCCTATTTCCTTGTTAGGCTGGGCTTAGATTTCTAGCTTTCTGAGCTTGGGCTTGATTAAAGTAAGTGGACCCAGGCTTATTTGGGTTAGGTCTAGATATGTGAACCGCTATTTTACACCACCGCTAGAATCAACAAATTAATCATTTCCTCAAATTGTCGCCTTAATGAGATTTTATCGTTCACGCGCAGATTCCTACAAAAACATAAAAAATGAAATAATTAGAATAAAATATATTAATTGAAACACTAACATATATAAATTAAGGGATATATTTTGTAATAATTACGTGTATATCAAATACCCTCAAACCTATATTTTGCTAGTCCTCGAGCAAAACAAAATAAAGAATAAAATCCTAACTCACTTTCGTAGGAATCACGGTTGCACTTACCTTAACGTGCAACAAGGCTTTAAACCTCTAGATTACCTCTAGAGGACGAGTTATAGTCTCGTGAGGGTTTCCAGAAATGCTACCCCCAAACATTACTGACTCAATAAAACAAAATCTATTTTCTAAAAACATAATGCAAAACATATGAACATTCCCTTTTATTTCCCTTAGAGTATTTTTTTGATTGCTTATAATTCAAGAAAAACAACAAACTAATAATGTGACAAAAGTATATCAATAGAGTACAATAATTTAACAGTATCTAAAGGTTAAATGAATTTCATAATCATTCTCAACTCGAAGTGTGTGTGTGAGGAGCCTTATCAACATAACTCTTCATCTCATAGTAAAGATGTGACAAGATAACCTTTAGAAAAGACGTTTCGACTACAATTCTCTCATGTCGCTCAGAAATGAAACGCTCAGAGATTGGGCACTCAGTTTATATGTGAGGAAAAGAATATACTATGGAAAATGCAAACGTCTCACATATAATTATCATGAAAAACGGAATTTTCAAAGAGTGAAATGAATATGATCTCATGGACCGGAATATTGATTACTTTTGAGAATGTTGAATCAAACACCATAGTCCTTGCCTATTCAATCTCCACATCAATTAAGCTAACTTTCACTTAAGATTAATCAGGTCTTTACTAGGTTGTATTGGGGTTTGGATTATGGCAAACAATAATGGACAAAAAGGATACAAAGATTTCCTGAGAATGGATACACCCTTGAATAAACACATAGGGCATTGAAGAACAAATCAATGTTGTACACCATTAACTTTTTCTTCATTATTTTTTTTTTTCAATCGCAAATTTTTTTTTTTTTTAACATGCTTTTCCCCATTGATACAATCCAACACTTTTACTTCGAGGGCGCATGAAATATCTTTTTATTTTATTTTTTTATTTGCCCATTCCATAAATATATCTCACCGTATACATTCTCAGAAAATTGGGTAATGATAAAATAATAAAGGTATTACTCCTTGATTGGAGTAGGTATTGGGAATGGGGATAACAAAGAAAAGGCTATTTAAGGCTCAAAGGGCTGCAAATGGATATTTATTATTGGGTAGGCTAAAAGGCTAAAAATGGTTTAAAGAAAGAAATGCCTATATCACTTCAAAAGTTCTAGTTGGTACTAGGACATCTCAATTAAATAAAGCAAGAAGTTCTATTGTAAATATTCAATTTTTATGTCATTCTTAAAGCAATCAATAAGAAAATCAAGAATAATGAGATCATCAACGAAATAATGCGGACTCAAGAAAAATCAGAATGTAATTAATAACCCTCAAAAAATAAAGAATGGCTCAAAACTCACACGGGTTAAAGTCTCCGCTATTATTCTAAGGTTTTTCTAGTTCAATATCTCACTAATCAACTTCAAATCATGTTGACTTGGCTTATAGTGCGCGAAAAGTCGAGTTGAAAAGTCTCACGAAATACATCTAACATAAGGATAATATCAAATACCATGTTTTCCACTAATATAACTATGTGACACGTGTTTTCTCAAAAGCAACAAAATTATTCTCTAAAATTAAAAAGAACTCAAAACCTTTTTTTTTTTTTTTTTTTTTTTTTTATTATTCACCAAGAGTTCGGATTTCAAATGCATTTTCAAGAAGATTTTACACAATTACCATAATCATCTAAGTATTCAATGGAAATTGAGTGGAACAAAAAAATGACTCTGTTTAATTGTAAAATACGTTTTAAACTCAAAGATTTTTGAAAATTGCATAAAAAATCTAATAAACCACACCCCCAAACCTAAACCAAACATTGTCCTCAATGTATAAAATAATAATCATGACAAATCAAGGCAAAAGAAAAGAGGAGGGTAAGAGTGATATTACCATGGTGAAGCTTTTTACCAATTTCGATGAAATCTTCCACCAATGAATGCTCAGAAACATAAAAAGCATGGAGTTTTCATTAGAAATCGATAAAATGCAGACTCGACATTAACAAAGAAAACAAAAAAAAGGCAAGTTGTAAGTCAAAATTGTTATGGAGCTAACGAGTATGAGTGAAACACAACTAAATAGGGTACTCGAAAATCAATCCAAACTAACAGCAAAGACACACAACTAAGGCTAGGCTGCCTCCTAGGAGCGCTTGGTTTAACGTCTTCAGCCCGAAATATATTCTCCCTCATGAAAGATATAACATGAAGTGACGAGGAAGAACATAGGGAACATTCACCTCCAAACCTAGTCTATGATATAAACGAGTCAAAAGGGTTAAGGAATCGTATACCAACAACCTGAAAAGTTGAGGATTAGTCCACTCAAAAATAGCAACCACATGCGACACAAGATATACTAGCACATCCCAAAAGTGGCAAGGACACCATCTAAAATCATATAAAAATGGTAAAGAAACTCGCATTCCTTGGAAGTCAGTAGGGATCTGAAACATGAATGGGTCGCAAGTAGTGATATGCAACAAAGGATCCTTCCTTACCCCTAAAATGAAACATCCTAAGTCTGGTTCCAAATCAGAAGATTGGATAATTTTCACATCAGTCATTGGATAATTTTCACGTAACATGTTAATCAATTCTTCTTCTTTTGAGCTAACAAGCACGGAGGAAATAATAACAGGAAAGGTATCACCTGATCCAAGGAATGCAGGTTTAAGTCCCTCAGGCAGTGGAGCTAGGTTAACTTTCGGAGTTTCCACGGTGGATGGTTGTGGTTTCTGTCTTTCCTTTAGCAACTCCTCAAAGCATGGTTGCCATTGTCGCCCTCCTTTATCCTTTAACCCTGAAACAACAGAAATATCAAAAGCATTGTCAGGATAAAGTGAATTCTCAAAATCAGAAATAGAAAGGAGGTACTCTAAGGGTTCAAAATCTGCGCTCAGGAGCGCGTCCTCTGATATCAACGTGTCTATCATGTAGGCATGATGACACTCATCATCATCACGTGGTTGCTTGCTAATATTGAATATGTTGACCTCCAGAGTCATGTTCCCAAAAGACAGCTTCATTAGACCGTTCCTGTAATTGATAAGAGCATTAGCTGTGGCAAGAAAAGGTCTACCTAAAATAATCGGAACTGTATTCTCCATATTAACCGCAGAATGAGTATCTAAAATAAGAAAGTCGACGGGATAATAAAACTTATCAATTTGAAGCAATACATCCTCGACTATTCCTCTTGGCTTCTTAACCAATCTATCGGCCAATTGAAGTACCACGGATGTGGGTTTAATCTCTCCTAGACCCAGTTGCAAGTAAATAGAATATGGCATCAGATTTACACTTGCCCCTAAATCCAACAAGGCTTGGCCGAACTCATAAGTCCCAATCTGGCAAGTGACTGTAGGACACCCTGGATCTTTGTACTTGGGTGGTGTCCTCTGCTCAATCACCGCGCTTACCTGTTCTGTCAAGAAGGCAGTCTTCTTGAGATGATGTTTCCTCTTGATAGTGCATAGGTCTTGATGATCCTTGAATAAGTTGGTACCTGTTTAATCACATGCAGCAAAGGTAAGTTAATTTTAACATGTTTCAAGTGTTCCAGAATCTCACCATGCATTTCTGATTTCTTTCCAGTAGGTCGTAGTGCTTGAGGAAAAGGAACTGAAACTGGAATGTTCTTGTTGGGCTCATCCTCAGGGATGTTCTCCTTTGCACTTGGGGAGGTGCCTATAGTCGTGGACGAGCTGGATCCCTTTAAAATCTTACCACTCCGCGTAGTAATGGCATTAACTTCTTTGACTTTCTGAGAGTCTGAGGTAGAGGTTTGTGCCATAAGTTGTCCCTTCGGATTTGCTTGAGGCTGTGATGGAAATTTGCCTCGCTCTTGTACTGTTAACGAACTTGTCAGCTTGGTTATTTGGCTTTTGATCTCCTTGTTCTCCTCTGCCAACTGTGTCAATGCAACCTCAAATTTTTGATTAGTTTTACCTTGTGCCTCTATAAATGCATGTAATGTATCTGATAAGGAACTTCTGTTAGATTGTGCATTGTATGGAGGTGCAGGGTATGATCTAGGTGGTTGTGCCTGTGAGTGTGTAGGTTGGTCGGCCTCGGACCTCCAGCTAAAGTTAGGGTGATCTCTCCAGCCAGAATTGTAAGTGTTAGAGAATGGTGAATAAGGCTTCTTGTACATCCCTAAGGCGTTACATTGTTCCTCATAAACCCCTCTCATCTCATTCAAAGTCGGGCAATCTTGTGCTAAGTGTTCAACTCCCCCGCATATAAAATAGGCGTCCTGTAGCTCAACTTTGGCAACAGTATGTGTGGGCCTACCATCCTTAGTCTTAAGTGCCTCTAACTCCCTAGTCACTCTATCCAATTGGGCTCTAAGGCTATCCTCTTCCCTAAGTTGGTAGACTCCAGCTGGATGTGTTCTATCCGTGCTTTCAGTAGCACTTGGACCAGTCCAAGTATGAGCCTTTTCAGCCAAGTCATTCAGGTACTCAATGGCCTCGTCAGGGTCCTTTTGCAAAAACTCTCCATTACACATCATCTCAACGAACTGACGCTCTCTACTGGTGAGTCCCTCATAAAAATAACTGACTACGCGCCAACTCTCATACCCATGGTGTGGGCATGTATTCAAAAGATCCTTGAAGCTTTCCCATACTTGATATAATGTCTCGCTATTCTTTTGGGTGAAGGTAGAAATCTGTCTCTTTAGACCGTTGGTTTTGTGGTGAGGAAAGTATTTATTAAAAAATGCTTGGGTCATCTCCTCCCACGAACGTATAGACCTTGGTCGCAAAGAGTACAGCCAACTCTTCGCTTTTTCCTTAAGGGAAAAAGGAAAAAACCTTAGTCTAACCGAGTCTACAGCCTCAACTTTGTTGTGAAAAGTGGCCACAACTTCCTCGAATTCTCTAATGTGAACATAAGGATTCTCACTCTCTAGGCCATGAAAAGTGGGTAATAATTGTATCATACCCGGCTTAAAATCTAGCTTTGGAGTACTTGGTGCAAACAAGATACATGATGGAGTAGCAGTGCGCGTGGGGTAGAGATAGTCCTTTAGCGACCGAACATGGTCATCTTCATGATTACTCATGGTGTTAGAATTAGAAGTAGAACTTAATTTGGTCTCAATGTGAATTTGTGGGTGTTCTAAATTGGAGATCCTAATTAGTCTCCCTAAGTGGTCTCTATTCCAACTCACTCCCCCAATGTTTTTTTTTTTTTTTTTTTTTTTAGTTTTTTAATTTTTTAATTTTTTTTAGAAATAAAAATAAAAATTAAACTGGACCTAAAACCTACAAATAGAATAAAATAAAATAAAATAAAACAATGAGCAAGAAAGATAATACCCGAAACCTTCCTTGTAGAATGACGCTTGTTCCCCGGCAACGGCGCCAAAATTTGATTACGCCCAAACAGTACACGCGGTCAATTGCAGTAAAGAATGTGGTGTCGATCCCACGAGGAAAAACGATCTACAAAACAAGGTTAAGGAAGACAAACTATGCAAAACTAAAGTTAATAAATTCTAACAAATTTAAAATACGAAATTGAATTTAATTTAATGAAAATTAAGTTTGGAAAAATCACAAGGTTCCAAGAATCCCTCCTAAACTTCACGCGCCAACTAGTATTGATTCGCTGTGATGACTCAACTACGTGTTTCACATCCCAAACGACGTAATTGGAAAAATAATCTTTTATGCAATAATATACCCTAATGTAAATGAATTTTAGATTTCACTTTTTCTGAAAAAAAAAACAAAGGTCGGTCATATGTGATATCCTAAACTTACGATATATCCGGAAACAATATCGTAATAAATGACGATCACATATAACTAACCTACCGGAATCAATTAATTCTTAAACATTCCACACATAAGAAAAGCGTGACTAAGCTTATATGGAGAAGAAAAGATAATCACCGGAATAATAATAATCTACGAAGAAATCTATGAAATCCTTGTCACTAAAACAACATAAATTTCTATATTAAATAAAAGTGAGAATCATTAAACATCATTATTCATTGTGAAAACTTAAAGCGAATCAAATGCTAATTTAGTGCGTTACATCTAGGAGTTCACCTCTTCACCTTGCGTGGGGTTTAGTGACTCATGGTGGTGGTGGTCACAGCATCAGTGGAGGAGGAATCCATCACTTCCTGTACGCGCATGAATCCCGAGAAATTCGCAAATCCCGAGAAATCTCAACAGCTGCACTGTGGTGGTACTCAGCAATGGGCTGAGGTGCGAATAGCGAACTGATTCAAAAATCAGTTTATTTCCCGCCTCACAGTCGCGCGGCTCAACCTTCATCTCCAGCGCGACATCTCCTGCTCCGCCGCCGCTGCTTTGCTCCTCGCGAGCGTTCTCTCCTCCCGACCAGCTCCAGTACCTGCAAGAAGACAGAGAGAGGGTGAGGGAACAGGGATAACAACAAAAATGCGAAGGAGGACAAGGAACAGGGAGCGAAACAGGGAAGTGCTCTCTGTTTCGCGGCAGTGCTGTGCGCGCGGTGGTAGTGGTGGTGCTCGGGTGATGGTGGCTGTGAGAGAGAGGGAGGGAGATGGTGGTGGCGGCTGTGTTATGGACAGAGAGGATAGTGGTCTGTTTCGGTGGCGAAGTGAAGGAAAGCATGATCACGGTGGTTAGTGACGGTGGCTGGTTAGTGGCGAGAGACACATGGCTTTCTGTCTCTGCCCCGGTGGAGGTGGTGATGGCGGCTGGAAAAGAGAGAAGGAGCAGAAAACGTGGAAGAGGCCCCCCAAGAGAAGGGAAGAGAGAAACCTAAATAGGGTTCCCCTATTTCCTTGTTAGGCTGGGCTTAGGTTTCTAGCTTTCTGAGCTTGGGCTTGATTAAAGTAAGTGGACCCAGGCTTATTTGGGTTAGGTCTAGATATGTGAACCGCTATTTTACACCACCGCTAGAATCAACCAATTAATCATTTCCTCAAATTGTCGCCTTAATGAGATTTTATCGTTCACGCGCAGATTCCTACAAAAACATAAAAAATGAAATAATTAGAATAAAATATATTAATTGAAGCACTAACATATATAAATTAAGGGATATATTTTGTAATAATTACTGTATATCACTGCTTCGTCCTCAGAAAAAAGGGGCGTAGTTGGAAACATCCCAACATAAAACACAAATATCAATTCAATATGCAATGAACACTGCCGGATCGAGAACAAAATTAAACTTGTTCAATTTCCTGAACCCCCGTTTGATCGGACAACCAGCAATCTTGAAATACTTCGAGTCCGCAGAAGCCATGAAACAATATATCTGCCAAAACTTGAAATCATTAGTCAGATTGCCAAAATAGTCTGGCGATGTCAACACGCATACAACATGTTCATTATCCGAAGAGAAATGACCAGTTGGATCACTTTCGAAGACACTCGAACACTAGTGTCCTTCGCCCTAATCAGAATGGCGATCACCGCCCTGTACTCGTTCGACACCATCTGAGCGGTCTGAATGCCGACGTACGCCAAAAAGCTCCAAATCTCCTTGATAACAGGAAAATGGACGCCCGATTGAAGCATACCTTGGTGTAAGCAGAAAAATGCTTCTGGAAGAGACAACGATGTCTGACATGCACCCAATGTGAAGAGCACCAGATCATCAAGGATCCCATATGTCTTGCAAAGGCCCCAAATTCGACTAAGAGATTGACCTCTCCTTGAAGAACTTACGGCCTTTAGCAAACATTTCATCGAATGTTCGACTGTGGAAGTTGATTCTGGCCCACCATGGAAGAACGCACAAATTTTCGACTGTGGAAGTTGATCAAAGTCAAAAGGTCAAAAAGCAAAATGACAAAGCAGAGCCTCAGAGATCAGAAGAGTGAAGAAAATAAACTCTGCAGAAAAGGGGATCTATATAGAAAACAAAATTCTTGCATTTTTTTATTAGATGCATGCCTAATTAATGAAGCTCCCCGCTTGGGGAGACGATTCAGACTCAACCAACATGACGGTCAAATCCTCCATGACACGACTTAGTGGACCGACGAGCTGTCCCACCAACTCGTGGGGGGGGGGGGGGTAGTTGATGATACACCAAATCGTCCTTTAATCTGCGCCGTACACGTGTCATGATAATCTCGTCAGTAGATCTAAGCGGGCCTGATTGCCTACCCAATCTGGTAAGGCCCAAACAACACTAAGCCTATTTTGGTAGAATCCAGAAGGTTGGATCCAAATTGCAGCTCCCTATTAAGCTCACACGTTACACGGTCAAGCCTAATACCCGTAAGGCATAATTAGGCAAGTATCTGGGGGATCGACCTAAGACGGGCAGGACAACAGTACATTGGGTCCAACTATGAAACAAATACCTGAGTATAAGTTGTGCATGTAATCTTCCTTGCATAGACAACATTCCAAAAGGGGAAACCTTTCCCACAGATCTAGGAGCACAAGTAGTGTATGAAAACTCTCTTACATGGACGATCCCAATAAGGAAAGGATCTCCAGTAAGATCTCTTTCTCTAAACTACGCCACCAAAGGCCTAGCTGAACAAGGACTCTAGCATTATAAATAAGACAGGGTTAATTAACAAATATACGCTATAGAACCCAATTTACAGCTTTAAGCCTTTCTCAATCCTTGTCTAACTTTAGCATCGGAGTGCCATCGGCCGCCACAATAGTGGTCTTTGGCTCATGTGTGTTCCCTATGCAAGTCAAGGTCAAGGTCAAGGAGAATAAGATTCGACTACATTAGGTATGAAACAAATGAACTTTTTGATTATTTTAGTATTGAGTCTTGTTTAACCAACAAAATTAAGGTTTTTTTGTTAAAGCATATGAAGCTTCACTAGCTATTTGATGATCATCAAAAACCAATATTTATCTGAAGTCAACATCAACATATGATATAATTGCTATTCTAGGTGGTTTGGAGTAAAAAAGAATGGATAACCAACAAAGAACTCAAAATTTTGACTCATACTCCAAAAGGATGGATGAATTATAGAAATTTATGTGATTTTTTCTGAGGAATAATTTTCATCATAAGTTGTGTTTATGAAGACTTTGATTTATTTAAGGCCCTTGCTAAATAACACCACCATTACTTTTTTTTTTCTTCTGAATCTACTAAAGGACATCACCACTATATAATAAAAAAATGGAGTTTTTTTTTCAAATACATCGACTCCTCCTCTCCCACTCGCACGAACCGACCAGCTCTCCCACCCTCTTCCCCTCTCAATCTCGCAGGAAATATACCCGCTGGTCACCGTCTTCAACCTCCCTTTCCCTCTCTTATTCGTCTTCATCCTCCCTCTCCCTTCTCTACTGCTTCATTTGCTCTCTCTCTCACGAGAAAACATATCTTCTTCCCTCCTTCATTTTTCCATCAAAGTTGTCTTCCATCCAAGCTCGCCGGACGACCAACAACGACGTCTCTCCCTCTCTTCCACATCTTTGTTGTCTGTCTCCCTCTTCATCTTCCTTTGTTAGGGTTTTGGTGAAGTTTGTATATAGAAATGGATGAGTTAAGTGAAAATGAGGTTGGTAGGCTTCAAGATGATAATGTTGCAATTGAGAGTCAACATTGCACTCCATTTATAGGTGGGAATGAAGAAGATGAACATTTTCAAGACGATGAACAATGCACTCCAGTCGAGGTACACTCTCAACACTTTCAACTTGAGATGAGTTTGCATGGGTTTTTTTTGTCATTATCGTAATATCATGTTTAATTTCCTTTTTGGTTTATTTGAAGCAACTTTGTTACGTTTAGGGTTAGTTGTTAATATTTGAACCCTAAAATTTGATTATTTGTAGGGTTAGTTTGATCGTTGTTGATGTTGATTGTTGTTATTTTGTGCACAAAATATCATCGCCGATCTAATCGATTTCGAGATACCTTCACATAATCTAGAGGACCTAAAGGTACTTAAAGCATATTTGGAAGATACGAACCTTCTAGAGGTAAATTTTGCCCTTAATGATTTTATTTGTTACCTTACTTAATATATGATTAGAATAACAAATATTTATATTTACTTAATGAACAACCACTAGAAGAAGTAGTTGACGATGGCGAATTTTTTTATAACGGAATAGCTAAAGTTAATTCTTGTATGCATGACATTATTTAATCTTGTTTGATAAGTTGATTGATTAGTGTTCCTAAAGTCAGTATGCATTTTTTTGTAGGTATTCCCATCAAAGTCATCCTTAATAGCTTGGTGTCAAGGAGTTGGCAGGTAGAATAACATTGTTTTCATTATCACAAAGTTGGAAACTGCTGATATTAGACGCAAAGGAAGGATCAACATGGGATGTGAGAGGGGAGGGAGGATGAAGAAAAATAAAAATAAAAAATAAAAAAAATTGGAGGTTGGTCGATCGACAATTTAAAGAAGTGTGGGTGCCCATTCCAGGTTAGAGGGGTGCCACAAGGTAATGATCGTTGGGACCTGCAAGTGACATGTGGAACCCACAATCATCCACGATCAAAAAATCTTATTGGCCATTCCTTTACTGGAAGACTGAATGAAGCTGAGATGGCTTATTTGCATAACATGTCCACATTTGGTATAGCCCCTTGGTCCGTATTGACTGGTTTGAAAGAGATGTTCCCAAACAATGTGTCTTATTTGAAGGCTGTTTACAATGCCATTCAACAACTAAAGACACTCCAACTAATCGACCATTTAGTGTGAGATGACTTAATAGGATCCGAGGGAAGGGGAGGAAGCGAGTTATCTAAAGGACCCGCCAACACCTCGAGCTGTGGCCCGGAACAAGACGGCGAACAATGCAGACTACAAGATACTTGGCCTGTGCCACTGCGACCACTATCTGACAGCACACCAACGGGAAGACCAGATTCTAGAACCTTGGGCGAATCTTCACGGAAACCTTCTATCGAAACAGTCCCGCGCTAATTGGCATCGGCAGAATTCGCCATTGCAACCCGCATCAACCACTCACTCAAAGCTTCTGCCTGCGCATCACTAAGATTAGACATGTCTTCAACCTTTGCAAATCCTAGCCAGATGCATCGGCCTCTGCCCTGATAGGCCGATCAGACTCACGCTCTTCACTCACTAGAACGGGTCATGTTGAAGACAACCTAGTTCTAATGTTGGACCTTTTCCAACTCACAAAGAAGGCAAACGTCTCAGACGGCTCCTCCATATCAGATAAAACATGAGCTCTGGCCCCAACGACCTTTCTCTTCCTCGAAGGGGTCCCATCTTCAGGCTTAACTCGTGATGTTCAATAAAAGGTAGGGGCCACGTGCCAGTTGTCCCAGAGCCCACTGCGATTGAAGTTGGAAACGCATGACATCCACCATGTTCATCGTTGAGAAGCCGCGAAATGTCTCCATAGTGTTTTTCTCCTTTAGGGTAAGAGGACTAGTGGGAAACCGTTTTACGAAGAAACACAAACAATGATTAGCATGCAATCAAGTGCAAAGTAACCAGAAGAAAAAGTTGTACTTACGAAGTGGTTTGAACTCCCACTCGAGCGGACGACCATTGAACTGGAAGTACTTTGAATTCTCCGGGACCAAGAAGCAATACTTCTGCCAAAACTTGAAGTCATCGGGCAGACTCACAAAGCAAGCCGGCGATGTCATTTTGCAGACAACGTTACACTTCAACTGAGGAGAAGTCAACAACTGGATCACTCGTGGGGTCACGCGGATGCCGGCTTCTTTAACCCTAATCAGAATTAGAAAAATGATTATGTATCCATTAGGCCCCAACTGGGCCGAAGGAATCCCAAGAAAGTCCACTAATTCCCAAATCACATCCAGAATGGGAAAGCGTACTCCGCTTGAAGCATCCCTTGGTGTAAGCAGATGAACCCGCCAGTGGCGACATAGGCGTCCGGTTGCCCTTCAGAAAAGACAGCGACAGGTCCTCAAGGACCCCAAATTTTGTGCGGATTTCAGCAAGGCCAGATTTAGAAAACAACATGTCTTCAAAAAACTCAAGGCCCCTGGCCAAGGTTGCGTTTTCAAGAATGTTTTGTTGAGCCATGAAGAAGACGAGCAATCTTTTCAATCAAAAGATGAACAGAGCAATATCTTCAAAATCAAAGAAAATAGAAGGGTCAGACTCCGCACAATGGATGACCAAAATAGGGATTAGGTTCCCACCTCTTTTTCACTGAACCGGCGCATGTTCAATAAATGTAGCGCGTGACTCCAACAACGATTCATACTCATTCATCATAAGCGGTGTATATTTTCAAGAGATGACTTAACGAACTGATGTGATAGCCCACTAACTCGGAGGGAGTAGTTGATGATACACCAAAATGACCAAATCCCTGAGCCATACACATGTCTTGACGATCTCGAGGGATTACGGGCCCAGCTGATATTCACATAATTATTACATAATATATCCCTTAATTTATATATGTTAGTGTTTCGATTATTATAATTTATAATAATTATTTCGTTTTCATGTCTTGGCAGAAATTTGAGCGTTAACGATGAAATGATATTAAGGCGACAGACAATTGGTCGATTCTAGTGGTGGTACAAAGCAGAGAGTCACATATCTAAACCTAACCCTAGTAAACCTAGATCCACCTAATTTAACCTAAGCCCAAATCCAAAAATGCTAACCTAAAAACCCAAGCCCAAGATAATAGAACCCTATTTAGCTCCCCTCATCTTAGAGAAAACAAATCTCTGATTCTCTCTTCTTCCACAGCCCCTCTCCCCTCATCTCTTTTCCAGCCACCACGCCAATCCACCCTGCCGGCAATCCTCGCTCGATAGGAGAGCCGACAGCGCGATAATCCCGCCATCGCCACCTCCTCCTCGTCCTCTACCATCAGCCGCCACCTCCTCACCCTGTTTCGCACACCAACAGCCGCCACCTTCTACCATCCCTCTCTCTGTTCCATCATCCTCACCGCCGCCATCCACCGTCCAGCAACCTCGCCACCAGCACCACAACCACCGACACTAACCACCGTGAAACAGGGGCGTGACAACCCGGTTTCACGTTACAAACCTCACCAGACCACCTTCTCCGCCATCACCCGAACACCACCGTCGTCTCTCTCTCTCTCTCACAGCCACTAGCACCCGAGCACCACCACCATCAGCCGCCGCGAAACAGAACAGACCCTGTTTCTCCTCGCTCGCCGCCATCCCTGTTCCTCCCCTCTCTCGGCCCTCCTTCCTCTTTCTCTCTTCTCCACGATTTCTCCCTCCTCCACTTCTCTCTCTCTCACGACCACCGTCACAACCCGACCACGCAACCACCGCCGTCACGGCCGCAAAACAGAGCTCGCGACAGAGGCGCTCCCTGTTTCGCATCCTCCTTCGTGTTCTTTGTGTTATCTCATTCTTTCTTCACCCTCTCTCTCTTTTGCAGGTTCAGAACCAGGTCGGAGGTGAGGAAGCTCGCGAGGAGCGAAGCAGACGCGGCGGAGCAGACGCGGTCGCGCTGGAGAAGAGAGTCGCGCGTCTTTGGCGGGAGAAAACTGTTTTTCAAACAGTTCAGTTATTTGCACCCCGAGTTCTCTAAGAGCCACCACAGTGCCATTAGCAGCTCTTTTCTCGGGATTCGCGTTCGTGCAGAGATGAGTTGCGGCGTACCACACCACGAGGAGATGACCACCGCTACCATGATCAGCTAAACCATTCGCCAAGGCTAAGATGAAACCACAGAGTTTCATAGAGTTTGTTGTATTTAAATTTATTGTTTTCTTTATGCTTGAACGTTAAACACATTTGATTTATGATTTTCAATAATTTGCTTTCACCGATTATATCCTGATTAATTATCTAGACTAGTCGGTAGTTAGAAGTACCCTTTGTTGAAATTCAAAGCCTGATTTAATCAATTAATCTGAATCTGTGATTGTGTGTGCCGTAAGAAGACATGCAATGCTAGGGGTTTAGGATTAGTTAAAATAAACCTGTGATTGTGTGTGCCGTAAGAAGACACACAATGCTAGGGGTTTATACCTTGGCTGAAATCAATTGCGAACTTAGATTAATCTTTAGGTTAATCATGTTAATTCTTGAAAATAATAATTTGGATTACACAAATCTCAAAGAACCTGTGGTGGATTCAATGCCTTGGTTTCCCTTCTCATATTCTTTAAAACTTTTTATTTTTTTTTTAATTTGATTTTTAGTTTAGATATTTTAATTGTTGTAACCCCAATTTAAATTAGTTTAAATTAACTCTGAAATTTAATTGCAACCACAGTCCTTGTGGGATCGACCTGTACTTGCCCTTGTCTACCAGTTAGACACTGTGCACTTGCAGTTATTACAAGTAGGTTAAATTAACCTATTTATTTAGGTTAGTTAAATCTGCATCAAGTTTTTGGCGCCGTTGCCGGGGACTGTAACGGTGTAATTGAATTCAAGAGTTTATTTTCACTAATTTGTAGTTTAGGTTAATAAAAAAAAAATTAGGTCAGATATAGATTGCTATTGCTTTTGCTTTTAGGATAGGCTTGATTTTATTTTTTAGTTATTTCTTTTAAGTCTTAGAAGTTTTGATACTTGTTTTTGTTTTTATTTTTTTTATTTTTGCAGGTATTAACAGGTAGGAAGGATATATTACAGGTTGCATATAAAAAATTAAAAAAAAAACAAAAAAAAAAAAAAAAACAAAAAGCACAGGGTTTGAATTGTTTACAGGTTGCTATCGCGTGGACACTCTCAGAAGTTGGCGAGCTGTCAGGTGGACGGTGCTTCTGATCGACATCAACTTGACTTCTACCCGGCGTCGCAAGTAACCCAAGAGAGGTTCACGCCGGAGGTAACTTCTTCCCACCGCATTTGCACGCGGTGTCTGAGTGGATTAATGTGTGTTTTGCTTGTTTTGTTTTTAGCTAGAATTGCATGCAAATTTGAATAGATTGAGGATATTTCTGATGCTGTAAAATTCCGTGCTCTCTCCCGCGGATAGGTTAACCACCATCTATTTTAGGGTTAGGGACCTAAGCCCTCACTATTAAAATTTGTAGCAAGATAAATTAGGAAAAGATGCTCATAGGACCCCTCTTTTGAAACTTGAAAGTTTAAAGTAGTCAAGTGAAGGAACATATCCAATCTCGGAATAGTTCTGAAACTGGCATTACACTTTAAGCTGAAGGTAGAAAAGGAGGTAGGAGCAATTAGATTTCAGGATATTTTTTATGCTGGGAAACTCCGTGCTCTCTCCCGCGGATAGGCTAATTAAAATGGATTTCAGCCCTTGATTAGTAACAAACATAGGTAACAAAAAGGAGTGCTTGTAGGGATTACCAGACGTTACAGCCTCTACATAGTAAATTAATTTCTCACGAGATTAATTTGCTTCGTAGAAACCTCGACTTTTCGTGGGGCTATAACTATCAGCTGTGCAGTACCCGAAGGCAATTGATTGTATTGCTAGGTACTTATCTAGGGTCGTTTGCCATTCATCTTGCTTGCGCATCATATAGGTCCTGATTAGGTTTTCCCATTTTTGATTTTTTTTAGAGTTAGGTTATCTTCATATAAAGGTTAGGCTTGCATTAAAAAAAAAAAAAAAAAATGAACCGCAATAATTATCCATCTCGCAGGAATGCATTTAATGCCATGCGACAACCTGATTATGCTCCATATTCAGATTATTACAACTCAGGTTCCGCATATTATCCTGACTTCCCCTCCCCTTCTAATGAGGATAAAGACTTTAAGGATTACTTCTCCCCTTCTACCTCGAAGCTTGAAACAACTCTTATGACGATGACTCAGAAATTAGATGCACTTATGAATTTGACTCAACCCCTACCTCCCAGTAATGTTTCATTTGAGGGTTGTGTTGCATGTTCGAGTCCTAGTCATTCTACAGCTGATTGTGATTTGCAATATGATTATCCTGAATATTTCGCTGAGAAAATCCATTCTTTTAATGCTAATTGGCGACCTGGTTATAATTCAAAGTTCAACTATTACAGCCCTGGTTTTGCCAATAATCAAAATCTCTCTTGGGCTCATCACTCACACCAAGGAGGACATACTTTATCTCAAGCTCCTCAATACCCTAATCATGTCATGCCCCACCATAACCAAGTTCCTCCATCCAACACATCAAGTTTAGAGGAAACGATTAATCAGTATTTGCAGCGCTCAGCAAGTATAATTGATCAGAATTCTAAGGACATATCTGAGTTGATAGCCACGACTCAAAGACTCGAGATAGTTGTGGATCATATTACTGAGGCAGTATCTGAAAGTGAGTTAGGAAGAGTTCCTAGTCACTCTGTTCAAAATTCAGAGGGTCAATTCATAACTGGTAACACATTGGAATCCGAGTCAGATGATGTTTTTGTGGATAATGTGATTGAAACTACTTTGCTTCCTGACCCATTCCCTTCCCCACATTTTCATGAAGACCTACTCGACATATGTCTTCCTAGTGACTCATGCATAGAATCAAACTGTGAACAGTCTTTAGAGTCTCCCCTTGACTGTTTTCATGATACACATGACCATTTAGAGGCTTGTTTGACTCATTCTAGTTTGGACTTTGATGTTGATGATTCCATTAGGGAGGTCAATGATTTGTTTGACTCAATCCCCATTGTGGATCCTAGTTATAAATGGAAGTCTAAAGTGGAGCCTCTTCCACTCAGTGAGTCAAAACTAGTCCCATCAGTTGAGCCACCTGAGCTTGACCTTAAACAATTACCTGACACCCTCAGGTATGCGTTTTCAGGTACTGATGATACTTTGCCTGTTATTATTTCATCTATATTGAATTCAAAACAGGTTGTCCCAAAGAAGTCGGGAGATATATTTAATGAGAGACTACATGCCATAGGTAGTGCTAATTTTAGGTTTGGGGGTGTTGTTGCGTCGTCTAACTCATCATCTTGGTGTAATCCATTTTGTTACGATGAACCTGTACCACCCGATATATTTATAGGCATACCTCTTTCCATCCCTTTCATATTGACTGATGCTACCTATGTGGATCCATTGTTTGTAAGAGATGATTTCAATTTTCACCATCCTGATGTGGAAATTATCCAATCTTCTGATTTGGAACCAGACTTAGGATGTTCCATTTTAGGAGTAAGGGAGGATCCTTTGTTGCATATCACTACTTGCGACCTATTCATGTTTAAGATTCCTATTGACTTTCAAGGAATGCGAGCTTCTTTACCATTTTTATATGATTTTAGATGGTGTCCTTGCAACTTTTGGGATGTGCTAGTATATCTTGTGACGCATGTGGTTGCTATTTTTGAGTGGACTGATCCTCAACTTTTCAGGTTGTTGGTATACGATTCCTTAACCCTTTTGACTCGTTTCTATCATAGACTAGGTTTGGAGGTGAATGCTCCCCTGTGTTCTTCCTCGTCACTTCATGATATATCTTTCATGAGGGAGAATATATGTCAGGCTGACGACGTTAAACCAAGCGCTCCTAGGAGGCAGCCTAGCTTCAGTTGTGTCATGATGGTTAGTCTGGATTGATTTTCAAGTTCTTTCTAGTTGCATTCCACTCATACTCGTTAGCTCCGTAACAATTTTGACTTACAACTGATACATGTAAATTTTTTTTTTTTTTAAATTTTTAAAATTTTTTCATTTGAGTCCTATATTGTTTTTATCAATTTATCATGATGATTCCACAGTTCTTATGTCTCTGAGCGTTATTGGTGGAAGATTTCGTCGAAATTGGTAAAAACTTTCCCATGGTAATATCACTCTAACTCTCATATTTTATTTTTCCTGCATTTGTCATGATCATCATTTTATACATTGAGGACAATGTTTGGTTTAGGTTTGGGGGTGAGGTTTATAAGTTTTTTCTGTATTTTTCAAAAATTTGGAACTAAAATTTATTTCACAATTTACTATTGTATTCTACTCAATCTCCATTGAATACATAGTTAATTATGATTGTGTGACAAATTTTCACTTTGAAAATGTTGTCAAAATCTAAGTTTCTTTCCAATGAAGAGGATGTGCTTTCAAGTATGCCTTTAAATTGGAGGAATACATGCTTTCACGTGTCATTTTTATATATCAATAGGAAAACATATGGTTTGATATTATCTTTAAGTTAAATATATTTCATGAGATTTTTTTCAACTCGATTACTTTTTGCACTATAAGCCATATTAGCATGATCTGAAGTTGATGAGTGAGATATGAGCTAGAAAACCTTAGAATAATAGTGGAGACTAAACCCGTGAAAGTTTTGAACCATTCTTTTCTTTCTGAGTGTTAGATAAATATACTCTAATTTTTCTTGAGTTCGCATTAAGTCGTTGATGATCTCATTATTCTCATTTTTTTTTATCAATTGCTTTGAGAATTAAATTATTGCACTAGAACTTTTTAGTTTATTTAGTTGAGATGTCATAATACCAACCTGAACTTAAGAAATGATGTAGGCAAGTTTTTCTTAAACCTTTTCTAGCCTTTTTACTTACCCACTCATTAGTTCCCTTTTGAAGCCCTTTGAGCCGTTGATAGCCTTTTATTTGTTAACCCCTTATCAATACCCAATTTATCTAAGAATGTATATGGATGAATGTTAATTGGAAATGGGCAATTAGAAAGAGCAGAGTCAAAGATACCATGAGTCATCAGTGTGGAAACATTCTATTGAGTAGAAGAGGAAAAGCATGTAGTTGAAAAAAAAAAAAAAAAAAAAAAAGCGATGTCAATGAAAAAAAAATGAAAAAAGTAATTGATGGTTAGAACATTGATTTACTATTCATAGCCCTTGTGTTAGTTTAATGGGTGTATACATTCTTAGAGATTTTTCGTATACTTTTTTCCATTCTTTGTTAGCCATTACCTAAGCCCCATTACAACCTATTAAAGTCCTAGTTGATCTTAAGAGATGGTTAGTTTCGTAGATGTGGAGATTAAATAAATAAGAACTATGGTGTATGATTTAACATTCTCAAAAGTAATTGATATTCCTGTCCATGAGATCATATTCATTCCATTCTTGAAAAGTCCGTTATTCATATTACTATATGTGAGATGATTGTTTTCCATTATTTACTCTTTTCCTCACATATAAACTGAGTAAAATATCAAATCTCTGAGTGTTTCATTGTGAGTGACATGAGATGTTTGAAGTCAAAACAAACTTTCTAAAGGAGATTTAGTAATTGTTTTACTCTGAAATAAAAAGTTATGTTGATAAGGCCATGCACACACACACTTCGAGTTGGGAATAATTGATTAAATTTATTTAACCTTTGGGTATTATTAAATTGTTGTGAAACTCTTTGATATATTATTGTGAGACTGTTAGCATTGGAGTGCCATCGGCCACCATAACGGTGGTCTGTGGCTCACGTGCGTTCCTTGTGCAGGTAAACAGGACTAGGTCAAAGCAGGGAACGAAAAACGAGAACATCAAGTTCAATCGAAAACAAGTGTAGATTTGGCTCATGATAGGCTTTTAATATCATCCTTCCATACCTTATCTATAATTCGTATATATGTTGATACATAAAAACGGTCACTCCTCTAAACCATACACGTGTCATGATGATCTCGAGGAAATACGGGCCCTAGCATCAGCCCAACACTGAACAGGCCCAAGCGGTTCTAAGCCCGCTCAATTCAATCCGCCATGGCGGACCCGAACTCTCATAGCACGCTAAGCCATCACGTCACACAACTATTCTCAATACCCGTAAGCTCTACTAAGGCAAGTATCTCGATGATCAACTTCGGACGGTCAAGTATAGTTGTTCTCTGCTTCCAATTAGGTAGTAAATATTAGAGTACATTCCGCACAGGGAAACTCCCTTCCATGGATTCCCTGTTACCGCACGATTTACCTAGTTTGTTTAGCGCGGGCATCGACGGTTTAGGAAGTGGAAGTCTAATCAACGCTATCACGCCTGGTGACGACGACTCACCAGAGATCATTGCCCCATTCGCGGTCAATGATCGGCGAAACTAATCAGGTAAGCCTAGCTGATGACGACTAACAACGAAAGCTTCTGATCAAAACCTGGACTTATAACCCCCACTGCAAGAGTGTAGATAGTCTAGAAGGTGAGAGTCTAGTCAGTCCCGAATTGATTTCGATGGCTCGTCACGGGACCAATGCTTTTCAACGTGGCCGCCAAATCACCAAACCTGGACTTGTAGCCCGTACTGCGAGGGTGTAGATAGTCTAGATGGTGGGAGCCCAGCTAGCCACGACCTGATTCCGATTGTTTGCCACGGGACCACTGCTTTTCAGTCTGGTCGCCGAACACTCCCAAATTTGTAGCCGGATGTGCACAAGTGTAAATAATTTGGAAGGTGGGAGCCTAGTCAGTCTCGAACTGATTTCGATGGTTTGCCATGGGACCACTGCTTTTCAGCCTGGTCGCTAAACTCCCCTCAAATTCATAGCCCCCACCGCGCGGGGAGGGTGTAGATGGTTCGAAAAGTGGGAGCCTAGTAAGTCTTGAACTGATTCCGATGGCTTGCCACGGGACCACTTCTTTTCATCCTGGTCGCCAAACTTTTACTTCCTGAATCTGTAGTCCACTTTACTTGGTCATAAACGATTCAGAAGGTGGGAGTGGGAGCCTAGTCAGTCTTGAATTGATTCGAATGGCTTGCCACGAGACCACTACTTTTCAGCCTAGTCGCCAAATGTGAATCTAGCTGAGTCAACGTCTTCACGCTCAAACGGATTGACATCCTAATACTAGCGAGAGCCATTCGCGTCGATACAGAGATCATATGGCCAATGCCCAAATAATAGCTACTTAGGATGCCAATCCGAGCTTACGGCGCTTGACTTGGCACGAACACTCTGACGCATACACTTGGCCATCGCAACTCACTCATTGCAGCAGTTGCAGCTGATCGGTCAGACCAACAAGGTGAGATTCAAGCAGCTTACCTCGGGGACAAGACACAGCTCGGGCAAGTCAATCCCCAGCTAGATTGTTGGCAACATGCCCACTACCAGACTTGACTACGCGGCAATGACCTTGAGTCATTCACAATACAAAGCAGTCAAGCTCTCTATCGTAGACAGACCAATCAATATCCTATTGATTCAACTAGCCTATGCCAAAGCAAGACGACAAGGAAAAATGAAAAATATGCAATAGAGACAACAAGCATGAAACTGATAAAACTATTTTCATCAACGGTCAAAACGAAAAGGGGTACAATCCCACCAAGGTTACACCCTATCAGGAGAAGGTACACAAACAGAAGAGCTAAGCCTAGTGGAAGATGGAGTAGGGATAGAGTCCACACGTGCCACAGCCTAGACATCAAGGCCCACACTGTCTTCTCCATCTGAGGATGTAAAAGTAACAAAAAAATCTGCATATGACATCTTCTTGTAGCGGCCAAGATCCCACTCCGGGTGTTCCTTCTTCATCAGCACCAACAGCTCCAGCCGGCCATGTACAACCCAACGGAACTCGCACTTAGGGGTAGGCATCCCATCCCGCGATCCCGTTCCCGTCCCGTCTCGTCCCGATTTTTTCGGGTCTTAATGGGATTGAATAATTCCATCCCGATCCCGTCCCGTCCCGATCTAGAATGGGATGGGATGGGATGAAGATTTTCAATCCCACCAATCCCGTCCCATCCCGAGCTAATATTTATTATTAATATTTTTATTTGTTTATTTATTTTAAAATTGCAATATTAGTGTAATTGAAGAAAAATGAATTTAGTTGAAATCAGTGTAATTGATATTAGTCTATATCTCCAACTACTTGATATTGGTTTATTTCTAGAATTCTAAATTAATTATTTAATTGCAAACTCTTTAAAACTCAAAATGGGATTGCTAACCACATTGGAGAGTTTTATTTCGTGTCAAGACAATGAATTTAATGACTGTTTTTTTTTAAAAGCAATAATGAAACATTCTTCTTAGTACCCCAAATCTACTAATCATTTTGTTCACTATTCGAAATAGTAGAGCAGGTCCACCATTGCCATTATACTGTCCACCTCTTAGTCATTCAAAACTCAGCAGAAATCTTAATTACAGGGTGAATTTCAACTATCATTTATAGTAGTTTATTATGATGTTGCATACTCAATCTAAGGCTTTCATTTATGTGTAGTTCTACGAATTGCCTTTGCCTCTTTTCAACTAAGCAAATTGGGTCTTGGGTAAGCAGTAATTTGTAAAAAAAATGAGAGCACGCTGATCCCGTCCCGAACCCGTTTGGGATAGGACGAGGTCGGGATGAGGTTTTTCCCATCCCGTCCCGATCCTGTATGAACGGGATGGGTCTATCTCGTCCCATCCCGTTCCGTGCCCACCCCTACTCGCACTTGCCTTGATCCTGAATAAGCTCTTCCTCTTGCACCTTTGCGTCAACAAGTTCACGCTCCAGTAGCTCCAACATGCAGTCAGCGCATCGACCTGAGAATGCTATGTGGCCAAACTTCTCTTCACAACACTAAGCTCATGCCACCCCAATTCGAGCTGGTCCTCAGCCTTTCCCGCCTCGCGAGCATAGAACTCCACATCGGATTCCAACTGTTGCTTCTCAACAGCCTAGTCGGTTTCTTTCAAAGCACTCTTTTCAACAAGAGACTGCAGTTCAGAACACACCTTAGCCGCAGTCTCCTGCACAACCTCTACATCTTGACGGATCCGGCTCAACTCCTTCTCAAGTTCGTCCCTCTCGGACACCACCTCTGACATGTTATGTTCAAGGTCCTCCAAGCAAGCCCTCTAAGCCTCAGCGACCACAGTTACCTGATCTAGCCTTTTCTCCTCAGCCTGCTTCTTCAGCTGCTCAATTTCTTAGAACGCATCAAAATACAACGCCTGCATGTGCGAGAAGACACGCTCCAAGGTGTATACCTTTTTACGAGCTGCCTCGACTTCCATCCCTGCAACGACAACGTGGCTCAAATGATATATACCCAGCATAAGGCATTTCAAACACTTATCCATACATCCTTTCAATGTATCCTCTTTGGGTTTTGGAGCATGATCCATCAGCCAACTGTGACACCTGCTTATATGCTTCTTCGAAGCATACTCTACGTCCACCTCTTGGTGCCAGACCTGTGAACTCATCTTCACCAAGTTTGGTGCAAACAGGTTTATCCGCGCACCGGGATGAAGCTTCCCCGGATCACGGATTACGCTAGCGCCACCCTTCACGGTAGCCACCATCATCAAGCTCTCCTACGTGGACTTCCCCTTATCACTGACAGCTGACCCACCCTTTGGTATGAGACGACTCAATGGGATTCGGAGGGAGAAGAGGAAGCGAATTATCTAGAGGACCATCCAACACTTCTAGTTGTGGCCTAGAACGAGATGGTGAACAATTCGGACTACAAAAGACATGGACAGTACCACGGCTACTCTAAAACAAAGCAGTAATAGGGCGATCATATTCTACAACCTCTGGCGAATCTTCACGGGAACCTTCTACAGGAACGGTTCTGCACAAATCAGTACCAGCGGAAGGCCATTGCAACCTTCACCAGACGGTCATTCAGAGCTTCGACTTGTGCGCCACTAAGGTTCGACGTGTCTACAACTCCAACAAGCCGCATGTAAATCTTTCTCCAAGCCAGAAATGTCGGTCTCCCCCCAATAGGCCTAATAGACTTGCACCCTCCCCACTCTTCCCTCACAGGAGCGAGTCGAGCTGAAGACGACCCAATCCTCACAAGGGACATTTTCCTCACAAAGGAGGCAAGCTTTTTAGATGGCTCCTCAGTGTCAGACAGAGCGGGAGCTTTGGCTCTATCAACCTTCCTCTTCCTCGAAGGGGCCCCATCTTCCACCTTAATTCACGACGATCGATACAAAGTGGGGGCAACGTGCCAGTTGTCCCACAGCCTGCTGCGGATGAAGTTGGAAACTCTTATGACATCAGCCGCGTTCCTCTTTAGCAAACTGCAATCTCTAAGGTATTTTGCTCTTCTAAAGTAAGAGGAGTAGTAGGAAACCTTCCTGCAAGGAAACACAAGCAATGATCAGTCAGCCTGCCATCAAAAATATCAAAGTCACGAGAAAAGGGTTGAACTTACGAAGCAACCTGAACTGTCGCTCGAGCGGATGACCCTTGCACTATAAATACTCCGAATCTGCAGGAGCCAAGAAGCGGTATTTCTGCCAGAACTTGAAATCATAGGGCAGATTAATGAAGAAAGTCGGCAACGTCAGTAACTGAATTACCCGTGGAGTTACGGTAACACTTGCCTCCTTAGCACTGAGCAGAATCACAAGGATAATCCTATATCCATAGGCCCCAATTGGGCTGGAGGAATCCCCAACAGATCCAGGAACTCCCAAATCATGTCCAGAACTGGAAAGCGCACTCTGGTCTGAAGCATCCCGCGATGCAAGCAGATGAAACCAGCCGGAGGTGACATTGGCGTTTGGTCACTCGTCAGGACATACAACGACAAATCCTCAGGGACTCCAAACTTTGTGTGAATTTCAGCAAGGCCAGGCTCGGACAACAACCTGTTTTCGAAAAATTCCAAACCCTTGGCCAAGATTACGTCGTCAAAAAGGTTTGGTTGGGCCATGAAGAAAATGGACAATCTTTCTTAATCAGAACGATATCTTCGAAAGCAAAGAGAATAGAAGAGTCAGACTCTATATTACGGATGACCTAAATAGAGGATGGTTTTTCGTCTCTTGTCCGCCAAACCAATGCATGTGCCATTAATGCGGTGTGCGGCTCAAGCAACGATTCAAACTCAACCATCATGAACGACACATCCCTTCAAGAAATGACTTAGCGAACCGATGTGACGACCCACTAACTCGGAAGTAGCTAATGATACATAAAAACGGTCACTCCTCTGAGCCATACATGTGTCATGATGATCTCGAGGAAACACGGGCCCTAGCATCAGCCCAACACTAAACAGGCCCAAGCGGTTCTAAGCCCGCTCAATTCAGTCTGCTAGAGCGAACCCGAACTCTCACAAAACACTAGGCCCACACATCTCACAACTATTCTCAATACCCGTAAACCCTACTAAGGCAAGTATCTTGAGGATCAGCTTCAGATGGGCAACTACAACTGCTTTCTGCTTCCAATCAGGAAGCAAATATTAGAGTACATTCTGCATAGGGAAACTATCTTCCACAGATTGCTCTTGAATTGAAAACTATGTCTTGTGTATCTAAAAGCACACCTACAACATGACTCCTAATTAGAGAAGGATTTCCATGAAGATTTTCTTCCTAAACTACGCCTACGATGGCCTAGTAGAACCAGGACTTCTTGCACTATAAACTAGACATTAGGTTGGTAAGCTAAGATTCCTTGTTACAGCATTACACCTTACTCAGATCCCTATCTGATTTTTAGCATTGGATTGCCATCGGCTACCACAACGGTGGTCCGTGGCTCACGTGTGTTACTTGTGCAGGTCAACAGGTCAACAAGAACTAAGTCAAAACAAGGAGAGAAAAATGATTGCATCATATGTGATACAGTAAGAATAATGTGACCTAATATTTGAGTTATAACAGGGTATACCATCAGATAAATAAACAAAATAAAGACATAGTAAATTAACAAATAATCAAATATTAGCTTAAACAATAACAGGCTTTCTAGAGATCAGAGTACCATAGATAACTAAACTAATTGAAACAAAGTCATAGTAACTCAAGAAATAATCAAAATACTAATTGAAACGATAATGAGCTTTTAAAGACCAGAGTACCCTACCTAACTAAACAAAATGATGTCATAATAAACTAAGAAATAATCAAGAATGATACTTGATGATACATAAAAACGGTCACACCCCGGAGCCGTACACATGTCATGATAATCTCGAGGAATTACGGCCTCAAGCGTCAGCCCAACACTGATTCGCCTCAAGCGGTTCTAAGCCTGCCCAACTGCAGTCCGCTAGGAGAACTCAAATGCTCACAGCATGCAAGGCTCACACGTCTCACATCTATCCTCAATACCCATAAGCCCTCTTCAGGCAAATATCTCAAGAATCAGCTCCGGACGGGCAACTACAGCTGCTCTTTGCTTCCAACTAGGAAGCAAACACCAGAGTATCTTCCACACAGGGAAACTCCCTTCTATGGATTGTTCTTGGATTAAGAACTATCTCACGCGCATCTAGTAGCACGGAGCTAACATGGAACTTCCCTCCTACAGAACGACTCCTAATTAGGGAGGGATTTCCATGAAGATCTCCTTCCTAAACTACACCTACGACGGCCTTGTAGAACCAAACATCCTTGTACTATAAATAAAACATGTGGTTTATAAGCTAAGGTACGATAAAAATTCCTTGTTACAACATTACTCCTTCCTCAGAGCCCTGTTTGACTTTAGCATCGGAGTTCCATCGGCCACCCCACGGTGGTCTGTGGCTCACGTGGGTTATTTGTGCAAGTCAATGGGATTAGGTCAAAGCAGGGAGTGAAAAAAAACTTCATCAGTTTGGTGTTATTCGTGGGGACGACATAGTTCATAACTTTACACTAATCGTCGTCTCCTATCAAAACCCAGAGAGATGGTGACAACCAGGTAACGCAACAATGGAGAACCAAGGGACACGTCCAACGCTTAGGCTGTCCCTATACCGCCTCATTCAATAGTTCTTGTCGTGCACGGGCAGCCGACTCATGCTCCCACGCCAATGGCAATAACCATAGACCCAAGAATCGACGTTATGGCATCTCAGATACAACAGATTGCCAAGGCGGTGGAGACTCTTACGCAGCAGAATCCACCATCTGCTAACGGAGACCAGGAGCAACACAGACTTTCACCTCCATAAGATGATAAGGAGCAAACGCAGGAGAGCCAAGCCCCCGCTAGTTCTCATTGGACTAAGGGAGGCTGCGTGGTTATTGTTGTGTTCATTGCCAGGAAGTAGAGGCTCGGCCCTGGGAATCCCCTTAGCAGAGGGGCACATGATCCGAACGTACTATATCGCCCCTCCGTCCCACCATTCATGGACCGGATAATGAATGAGGCCCTTTTGAGGAAGTTCAGTCCCCCGAAGCTCGACTCCTACAACGAGACCACTAATCCTTTCGATCATCTGCGCCATTACCTGCACGTAATGTCCCTCAAAGAAGGATCTGAATCCGTCATGTGAAGAACCTTTCCCATCAGTCTAAAAGGCCCTGCGCTGACATGGTTCCACAGCCTTCCACCGAAGTCAATCGACTCCTTCAAAACACTGACAAAGGAATTCCTGACACGTTTCGTCGGAAGCCAACATTTTAGAAAAGGCCTGCACTACATACTCTCTCTAAGGCAGAGGTCCAACGAGACATTCTGACAGTATGTCACGCGCTTCAACAATGAGCTGACCCTTATCAATGGGTCCAGTGACAATACAGCCGTGACGACTTTCACTGCGGGCCTCAGAGAGGGAAAGCTTTTCGAGGACCTCACCTTGGAGCCACCTCTGGACATGGCGGAACTCCTCAAGAGCGTCCAGAGACACATCACCCTGGAGGAGTCAAGGACCGCTAAAAGGGAAACCGAAGGCGACATGAAGCCCTCATCTCTTAGGGATAAGGAGGGAAAAAGTCGCAAGGACGAGGAACAGAGCAAAAGGAAGCGCAACGACAACATGCCGGACCCTCGACGTCCCAAGCCGAAAAAATCATCCAATTACGTTGGATCCAGAGCCGTGACACCCCTAAGTGCAAGCCTGTCAGACTTACTTAACTCTATGAAAGGCTAGGAGTAACTGAAGTGGCCCCCAAAGACGCGCGGAGACTCCTCCAAGCGCGACAACGACAAATACTGCGCGTACCACAAGGAAGGCATCCACAATACCAACGACTGCAAAAGTCTGAGGTATGAAGTTGAGTACTGGATCCGCAAAGGCAAACTAAAAGAGTTCTTGAAGTTTGAGAAGCCAACAGAACAAACAAAGGATAGGGGGAGTCAGTTAAAATAATTGAGAATGCGACTCCAGGGATAATCTATGTCCTTCATGGAGTCAGACTGAATGAAGACCAGTCATACAGGTCTCGCAAGAGAACACTATTGGATATGCGAACACAATCCGCAGGTGAGGACAAGCACATCTACAACTCACGGGTTCAAAACCCCATTCCCACTCTGGCTTTCATTGAGAAGGACCTCGATGTAGTCCGAGCGCCGCACAATGACGCCTTGGTAATTTCTATTTCTATCGCAAAGTGGGAAGTGAAAAGAGCTCTGGTTGACATAGGAATTTCACTTAACATTCTATTCTACAACGTGTTCTGCAGCATTGACCTCAAGAAGGAAAACCTGATGTCTTCAGAACACCCGCTGATCGGATTCAGCGGGGAAAAGTACTTCCCCATCAGAAAGATAAAGTTGGCTACAATCTCATCCAGAAGAGTCGTAGCTCAGGAAAGTCCTATTTCTGGACTTCATGGTGATAGACGCACCGTCATCCTACAATCTCATCCACTAAAGACCTTGGTTCCACTAGATGGAAGCAGTGGTCTCCACCTTTCACCAATTTGTTAAGTATACAGATAACAACTCCGAAGGAACCATACGTGGAGAACAACCTACAACACGAGGCTGCCACTACGTTGCACTAAAACAGATAGAGTGCTCCCAGATTCAGCTATATCATGAAGAGCAGCCTGACTCAGTGCAAGAGCAACCCGAATCCACTCCTAGCGAACTAACTTATGTAATGCCGTGACAGTTCGTCGAATGATCCGCAAGAGCAACCCGGATCCACTCCTAGGCCGGGATCAATTTCTCTCTGTCAACAGTTAGTTCGGTTTAAATTGTTTGTTACCCTTTTCCATATTCAATAATGAGTTTTAGTTCTTAAAGGACTTATGTAATTTTCAATCATTTAAGAAATAAAAGGAAGAATTACAAAAAACAAACTCTATTGATTATTGGAAAGATGTAACAACAAGCACCTTGAGGTAGATACAAAAGGCTAAATAATACGAACACCCTGAGATGGATACAAAAGGCTACATATGGCGAACGCCCTGAGGCGAATACAAAGACTGAGCACTATAAGCGTCTGAATACAGTAAGAACTAAAGTAAAATACTCGCTTTTGGACAGCGTCCGCCGAAGATTTGCAAATGCGAGCAATCTGCAAGTGACAGCAAAGGTAAGAGAAGGGGAGAGCTCGATACCTTCCCAAGATAAAGACTAAGTTGGCAGAAGGGATTGAAAGATTGAGCAGTCAGATGGCTCCGTCGAATCACCTCGGAAAAATCGTACTACAACATTGTAGACCTCACAACGGGCTGCTGATTTCCTCAAGAGACATCCAACCCCCCTTCTAACTTCCTCAAATAGGTTAGAAGCAGGCAGATGAGGATAGCCACAAGCAGCGACGCAACTACGGTCTCACGATGCTATCAAGATAGACCACTTTTCCCATATGTGATGGTAGGTGTGACTGAGAACTACCACACCTGGAGACATCGCACGATGACTAACATTTCGATCAACCATTGGTTAGCAGCGGGATTCGAGCGCACAAAGGCAAAAGTGGTACGGTGTAACACCAAGGCATCTCCCTTGGTAGGAAATTCGTACTATTTCTCCGCAATATGAGAAAAAATCACGAGACCTCAGGGGATCAACTACGTGCCCACCCATATCAGGTTACCACGCATAACAGTAACTATCTCTATGCCTGATCGGCGCAAATGTCAGAACATTCGAAGACTTCAGAGACGGAGATTAAACTTTAGCCTTTGAAAAACCCAAAACATTTTCCTCAGCCTTTGGAAAACCCTAAACATCTTCAAGCAAGGACATTACAGAAGATAAGCTCTATGAAAGATAAAACCTACAATGATTGGAAAACACCATTACATAGACATGATGGTTCACCAAGTGGGCACTCAAGCATTAACTGCCAAGTATTGAATACTGTACGGGAAACTGGAAGACGGCGGTTCCCAAGGAAACTACAAAGATGATGTCAATCAATTAATGGCACTACACGCAACCCCAACAATTGAGGGGGAGTAACCGATACTCAACCGTCACGCAGCCTACGTCGTACGCGTGTAACAGCGCAATCTACACCGTATACACAACGCACCATGCAGGAAAACCCTAGCTCTCTCTCTGCAAGCCCATGGGCTCAGCCTATTATTCAAACAACATTCGATCACGTGCTTGGCACGAGTACTAGAGATCCTAGTCAACCCTGACATATGGATTATACCTGCTTTAAGTTAATTTCATCAACTCCATGCAACATGCTGATGGATTAGGTTCGCACGCCCCTAGCATGCAAAATTTCTATTCAAACCAGACAAGCTTAGTCAACCAAGACTGATTACGATGGTTTCTGGTTCATCCTGATACTAGTCCACTTAGCGTGGGCATCGACGGTTTAGGAAGTGGGAGTCTAATCAGCGATATCATGCCTGGTGACGACGACTCACCAAAGATCATTGCCCCCTTTGCGATCAATGAACGCCGAACCTAATCAGGTACACCTAGTTGGTGACGACTAGCAATGAAAGGTTCTATCAAAACCTAGACTTGTAGCCCCCATCATGAGGGGGTAGATAGTCTAGAAGGTGGGAGCATAGTCAGTCCCAAACTGAGTCTGATGGCTCTCCACGGGACCACCATTTTTCAGCGTGGCCACCAAATCACCGAACCTGGACTTGTAGCCGCGCGGCGAGGGTGTAGATAATCTTGAAGGTGAGAACCCAGTCAGCCACGACCTGATTCCGACAGTTTGCCACAGGATCACATCTTTTCAGCGTGGCCGCCGAACCCTCCCAAAATTGTAGCTTGGTGCACTCAGGTGTAGACAATTTGGATGGTGGGAGCCTAGTAAGTCCTGAACTGATTTCGATTGCTTGCCACGGGACCAATGTTTTCAGCCCGGTCACCAAACCTTTCTCTAATTCGTAGCCCTCACCGCGCGGGGAGGGTATAGATGGTTTGAAAGGTGGAAGCCTAGTCAGTCCTGAACTGATTTCGATGGCTTGCCACAGAACCAATGCTTTTCAGCCTAGTCACCAATCCTTAACTCCCCGAAACTGTAGTCCGCTCTTCTCGGACATAAATGATTTGGAAGGTGGGAGCCTAGTCACTCCCGAACTGATTATGACGGCTTGCCACGAGACCACCATTTTTCAGCCTGGTCGTCAAACGAGAATCTAGCTGAGTCAGCATCTTCACACTCAAATGAACTGACAATCTAATGTTAAGCAAAGGCCAACCCAAGTTTACGATGCCTGACTCGGCACGAACGCTCTGACACGCACGCTCGGTCATTACAACTCGCTCACAGCAGTAGCTACAGCCGACCAGTCAGACAAACAAGGCAACTCTCAAGCAGCTTACCTTGGGGACAGGCCACAGCTCGGATGACTCAAACCCCAGTTAAACTGTTCATAACATGCCCACAACTGGACATGACTACACCACGATGACCCCGAGTCATTCATAGCGCAAAGCGGTCAAGCTCTCTACTGCAGATAGACCAATCAACGTCCTATTGATTCAACCAGCCTATGTCAAGGCAAGACAACGAGGCAAAACGAAAAACATGCAATAGAGACAACAAGTACGGAACAGATAAAACTATTTTCATTGATGATCAAAGACAAAAAGAATACAAGCACACAAAGTTCACTCCTTATCAGGAAAGGGTACAAAAATGGAAGAGTTAAGCCTAGTGGAAGAAGGAGCAGAAGTTGCGTCCACACACACCGTAGCCTTGACACCATGGCTCAAACTATCTTCTTCGCTTGATGACATCAAGGTAATAGACAGGTCTGCACACGACATCTTTTTATAACGGCTGAGATCCCACTCCGGATGATCATTCTTCATCAGCGCCAGCAACACCAGCCGTCCATGTACAACCCAGCAGAACTCACATAACCAGTCAGTGCGTTGACCTGAGACTACCCTATGGCCAGACTGCTCTTCACGGCACTAAGTTCATGCTGCCCCAATTTGAGCTGGTTCTTGGCCTTCCTCACTTCTCGAGCATAGAACTCCACATCGGATTCGAACTGATGCTTCTCAACAACCCAGTCAGCTTCCTTCGAAGCACTTTTTCAGTGAAAGACAACAATTTAGAACTCGCCTTAACCGCAACTTCCTGCGCAACCTCAACTTCTCAGCGAATACGACTCAACTCCTACCTAAGTCTTTCCCTTTCAGACATCACCTCTGTCAAATCACGCTCAAGGTCTTCCAGACGAGCCCTTTGAGCCTCAGCGACCACGGTTGATTGATCCAACCACTTCTCTTCGATCTGCTTCTAAAGTCGCTCAATTTCATGGAGCACATCAGAATACAACGACTGCATATGCAAAAAGTGACGCTCCAAGGTGTATACTCTCTCACGAGACATACCCATCATAAGGTACTTGAGGCCCTATCCATACACCCTTCCAACGAATCCTCCTCAGGTTTTGGAGTGTGATCCATCAGCCAATTGGGATGCCTGCTTATATGTTTCTTCGAAGAATACTCTATGTCCACCTCTTGGTGCCAGACTAGTGAACTCAACTTCACCAAATCTGGTGCAAACAGGCTTATTCGTGCGCTCGGATGAAGCTATCCCTGATAGGGAACTACGTCGGCGCCGTCCTTCACGGTCGCCACCGTCCTCAAGCTTTCCTCCGTGGCCTTTTTCTTGTCAACAGCAACAACCCCTTTTTTACTAGACGGCTCAATGGGATCCAAAGGGAGAAAAGGTAGCAAAGTATCCAAAGGACCCTCCAACACCCCTAACTGAGGCCTAGAGTGAGACGGTGAGCAATGCAGACTGCAAGAGACACGACCGGTACCACGACCACTATGGGGCGATCGGATTCTACCACCTCAGGCAAATCCTCACAAGAGCCTTCCACCGGAGCGGCCTCACGCGAATCAGCACCAGCGGAAGCAACCATTGCAACCAGCACAAGATGGTCATTCAGAGTCTAGACCTGCGCGTCACTAAGGTTTGACTTGTCTACAACTCTTGCCAATCGCAGGTAATCTTTCTCCAAGCCGAAAATATTAGTCTTCGCCTCAATAGGTCTAGCAGACTCATGTTCCCCCTTACTGGAGTAGGTCCTGCCGAAGACGGACTGGTTCTAATGCGAAACCTCTTCCTCACGAAGGAGGCAAGAGTCTCATACGATTCCTCCACATCAGACAGAACATAAGCTTTGGACCCAGTAGCCTTCATCTTCCTGGAAGAGGCCCCATCTTCCAACTTAATGCGTGACTCTCGATAGAGAGTGGGGGCGACATGCCAGTTGTCCCACAACCCACTACGGAGGAAGTTGGAAACCCTTATGACATCAACCGCCTTTCTTTTCGGCAGGACGCGAAACCTCTCCATGGTGTTTCGCTTCTCTAAGGTAAAAGGAGTATTGGGAAACCTTCCTGTAGAAAGACGCAAGCAATGGTTAAACGGTTCACTATCAAGCACATCAAAGTCACAAGAAAAAAAATATGAACTTACGAAGCGGCCTGAACTGTCGCTCGAACGACTCTTGTATTGAAAGTACTTCGAATCCGCAGGGGCCAAGAAGCAGTACTTCTGCTAGAACTTGAAATCATCAGGTAGCTTAACAAAGCAATTAGGCGACTTCATCTTACAAACAACATTACTCTTTATTCGAGGAGAAGTCAGCAACTGAATCATCTGCGGAGTCACGCTAACGCCAACCTCCTTAGCACTGAGCAGAATCATGAAGATGATCCTATATCCGTTGGAACTCAAACTTCGAACGAATTTCTGGGAGACCAGGTTCGGACAACAACCTATCTTCGAAAAACTTCAAGCCCTTGGCAAAGATAGCGTCATCAAGAAGGTTTTCTTGAGCCATGAGGAAGATGAACAATCTTTTCTAATAAGAGCGGTAGCTTCGAAAGCAAGAAAAGTAGAAGAATCAGACTCTACACAGCGGATGACATAAATAGAGGTTTGGTTTCCCGCCTATTTTTCGCTGAACCAACGCACGTTCAATTAATGCAGCGCGTGGCTCAAACAACAATTCAGACTCAATCATCATGAGCAGCGCATTCCTTTAAGAGATGACTAAGCGAACTGATGTGACGGCCCACTAACTCGAGGGGAGTAGATGATAATACATAAAAACAGTCATACCCCGAGCCGTACACGTGTCATGCGTCAGCCCAACATTGATCCGGCCCAATCGATTCTAAGCCCGCCCAATTGCGTTCCACCAGGCAAACCCGAACGCTCACAGCATGCTAGGCCCACACGTTTCACAACTATCCTCAATACCCGTAAGCCCTCTTCAAGCAAATATCTCGACGATCAGCTTCAGATGGGCAACTACAACTGCTCTCTGCTTCCAATTAGAAAGCAAACACCAAAGTATCTTTCAGACAGGGAAACTTTCTTCTACGAATTGCAATTGGATTGAGAACTATCTCCCGCGTATCTAGGAACATGGAACTTCCCTCCTACAACACGACTCCTAATTATGGAGGGATCTCCACGAAGATCTCCTTCCTAAACTGTGCCTGCGATGGCCTTGTAGAACCAGAAATCCTTGCACTATAAATAAGACATGAGGTTGGTAAGCTAAGGTACGCTACAAATTCCCTATTACAACATTACACCTTCTTCAGAGCTCGGTCTGACTTTAGCATCGGAGTGTCATCGGCCACCCCACGGTGGTCTGTAGCTCATGTGTGTTACTTGTGCAGGTCAGTGGGATTAGGTCAAAACAAGGAGCGGAAAAAAACTGCATCAATACTAATTGAAACAATAACAAGCTGTCTAACAAAACAAAATACCATAAATACCTAAACAAAATGAAGTCATCATTTGAGAGTGATTAATGTAGTGTGATTTTAGCAAGAAGAGACACGGATGGAGAGAATTTCAGAAAAAATGATGCGCTATTTCTCTCATCCACAAGCATATAAGTCATCGTAGTGTGTGGTTATATGATATGAAATGTTGCTATTAAAGGAAAACGAAAAATAAAGTGAGAATGCTACATATGCTAATGTAAGCTAACATATACAAAAATTGTCATCATAAAGTTCATCCTTCTAATACTGGACTCTTATACAATTACTTAAGAAAACAAGAAGCCGATTCTATGACAAATACATCATTTTCATATTGATCATGTAACATCAACATGTAATTTGGCCTGCCTGCTCTTTTCCTACTAAACATCAAGTATAGGCGGAAACAATGTGGAAATGTTAGTTGTGAAAATCCTATTGTGGAACAGTTTTGGTTTTGCAGATATATATAAGACGTTCTAGGCCATGGAGTTCTCAACTGAAAATAAGAATTGCAATCATGGAGTCTCTTCCCTTTGTCTTCCTTACATGTCTTCCCTTTGCTTTTTACATTGAATGCTCATTAGCAGCTAGATCCACATACATTGTCCATATGGACAAATCTTTCATGCCCAAGCTTTCCATGAGTCATCATAATTGGTACTCAGCCACCATCGATTCTCTGAAGGTTGTAGGTCCAGCTAGTTCAGATGTTCCCGTGCCAAGATTACTATATAGTTATGACAATGCGATGCATGGTTTTAGTGCAGTCCTCTCGTTAGAAGAATTGCATAAGCTAGAGAAGTCTCCTGGCTTTGTCAGTGCTTACCCTGAAAAGATTTTCATGCTTCATACTACCCATACTTCCTAATTTCTTTATCTCAATCCCGTCACTGGCCTTTGGCCGGCATCAGACTATGGGAAAGATGTGATAGTGGGATTGTTGGATACCGGAGTCTGGTCAGAGAGCGAGATTTTTAATGATGCTGGAATGACAGAGATCCCCAAGAGGTGGAAAGGTTTTTGCCAAACGGGGATCAACTTCAATTCTTCCTTATGCAACCGAAAGCTCATAGGTGCTTGTTACTTCATTGAGGGTGCATTTGCTGCTAACTCCCTTATTAAGATGCCAAAAGGTTACCGAGGGATATGGACGGACATGGCACGCACACCTCATCAACTGTTGCTGGGAACTATGTTGAAGGAATATCATTCTTTGGCTATGCCAAGGGCACTGCTAAAGAAATTGCACCTCGTGCAAGGGTGGCAATGTACAAGGTCTGCGTGTATGAGTGCCATAGTTCTGACTGCCTAGCTGGAATAGACTCAGCGATTGCAGATGGTGTTGACATAATGTCAATCTCAATGGGCGTCGAATCCCCCATCCATCTATATGAAGATACAATTGCAATCACATCCTTTGCAGTGATGGAGAAGGGAGTGCTTGTCTCTGCAGCAACCAGAAATTCTGGTTCTGAGCTCTATACTATCGGCAATGCACTACACCAAATTGGCATATTTGTAACAACTTAAAAAAAAATAACACTTTTGAGCTATTACAATCCACCAAACAATTTCAAGTCAAAACTAAATTTCGTCAACAAAATGAAAAATAGCTAAAAAAAAAATGATACAATAAATTAGATCACCATGAATAGCATCACTTGTAAGCCCATACTATTTGTGGTGAAACAATTATTGAATCACTTTGTTTGTGAAAATGTGTAAAATTGCTTTGTGGATTGTTATAGCTCAAAAGTGTTACTATTTTTATGATTGTTACAAAAATGTCAATTTGGTGTAGTGATGGAGCTCCTTGGTTGTTGACAGTTGGAGCAGGATCCATTGATAGGCAATCAGAAGGGAATCATCGGTCAGTCCATTTTTCCAGTGAATGCATTTCTGGTTGACTTGCCAGTGGTCTACAATGAAGCCCTCTTACCATGCAGTACAGCTGAGTTGCTATCAGAAGCATCTGGGAAGATTGTTATCTGTGATGATGCATATAGTGACCTTTGCACACAAACAGAGAAAATTTCTCAATCAGAAGTTGCTGGAGCAATATTTATTTCCAATGATACGGAATTTTTCGAGGATGATAGTATTAATATGCCTTGTCCAGGAATTATAGTTCTCTGACCTACCCAGGAATCTCGAAGCCAGATTTAATTGCTCCAGGGTCTTTAATCTTGGCAGCTTGGATTCCTATCAAACCCACTGCATCGATTGGATCGAACTTGGACTTGATGAGTAACTTGACATAATTTCTGGAACATCCATGGCTTGTCCTCATGCAGCTGGAGTTGCTGCACTTCTAAAGGGTGCTCACCCTGACTGGAGCCCCGCTGCCATACGATCAGCCATGATGACCACTGCGAACCCTTGTGATAATACTCAGGGTTTGATCAGAGATATAGGTTTTAATATGCAACCTGCCACCCCTCTAGCTATGGGTGCAGGTCACATTGATCTTCATAAAGCACTCAATCCAGGTCTTGTCTCCGATCTGGATGCTCAAGACTATTTGAATCATCTTTGCTAGATGAACTTCACCAGGAATCAAATCTTAGTCATCGCTAGATCATCAAACTATAGCTGCTCAACAACGAATGTTGATCTCAATTACCCTTCTTTCATGGCTTTCTTTAACCACACAACTTCGACATCTCATGCGTTTAAGAGGACACTGACTAATGTAGAAGATGGAGGATCAACTTATACGGCTAAGTTGATAGTGCCAAAAGGAACATCAATCACTGTGACACCGACTACACTTGCTTTTAGTAAGAAGAACGAGAAGCTGAGCTACAGTTTATCTGTAGATCGATATCCGACAGATGAACCAGACAATGTAATACGGTTCCTTGCTTTGGGAAGATGATGGAGCAAAGCATATTGTAAGGATTCCCATTCTGGTATACAGGGAGACCTAATCCATTTGGGGTTTATTGATTAGTATTGTGCTTATTTTCTTGGACATCAGTCCTTAGAAGCTATTATATGATCATGGTATATTGTATATCTTATCTATAATAACAATAAAAAAGATAATACTTCTCTGAAAATCAACTGGAGTATGTAAGATAACAGACACCGAATTAAGTTTTATAGAACTGCACAAATTTGGTCGTCCTATCTCTGAAAATACTCTCTCATACTAATCGTGCTGATTGTGCTTCTAGAAATAAACAACTTTATAAGAAATGAAGTATTAACAGTCCAAACTGAAGGGAGTTTAGTCAAGGTTCTAAACCATTTGATGGCAAGCAGAGTCTCTCTAAAGCTCCTCCAGTACCTCCCTTACGTTGTTGGTTATTCTCTTAACCCCTTTTTCCTCTGTATCATCAGTTTCAACTTGAAGAGGAAAAAGCAAACTAATTTGTCCAAGTTGGGATTCAATTTTTGTGCTCTGTTTGATCTTATTGTGTCAATAGTATTTATGCACATGACACAGCTTGAATTATATGCATCACATTTTTGTTTTTTGTTTCTTTTTGTGTTTGTTTAGTGTTTTTGTTCTTAGGGTCTAAAACCCCCTCACTCAGTGATCGCTTATGAATAAAATTATATATATTGTCGAAGAAAAGGAAGAAGAAAAAGAGGCCGTCATATTTACATGTTTATTAGAATGAATAGACTCGGATTGAGATTGCTTAAATCATAGGGATCATATGTGCATTTTTAAAACAGAAATGAAAATCTGGTCTACCGAGTACCATTTCTTCCTCAAGCTATCTTCTAATTCTGCCATAAACTTAAGAAGTAATTATTTTAGACATGATTGCTCACAAGAACAGAGTACTAAAAACAGAGCCATCAACTGCCGATAATACTTTATTAACAAAATCTTACCAGCATAGAAAAAACCTAAACAAACTTGAGTCATAGTTTCAGAATTTGTAGAAAGTGTGTAGTTACATAATAGGAAATGAAGTGCAGTTAACCCTTCCATACTACAAAGTCTTCTAAAGAACAAAATGAAGTCACAGTTTCAGAGTGACTAACACTGTGTGATTTTAGCAAGAAGAGAGATAAATGGAGGGAAGTTTCAGGAAAGATTCTGAGCTATTTCTCTCATCCACAAAGCGGATACTTCGGTAAACTTCTCCTTCACAGTCCCCTAGATTCCCTTACATTCCCACCCGTAGACTCTTAGCTTACAATTCTTTAAGGAGACACGAAGGCAAATTCCATTAGGAATGCATTATTTTTTCATATCCCTTAACATGATCATGTACCATCCAGGCCAGTGTTTGACCTGCCTGCTTTTTCCTTACTAAACGTCAAGTATAGTCCATACCGATACAAAAGATATTAGTTAGCTATCCTTATTGTGGTACAGTTTTGTTTGATATATAACAGGTTCTAGGCTATGTAGTTCTCAAGCAAAATCGAGAGATGAGGGTTGCTAACAGGGAGTTTCTCCTCTTCATTTTCCTTTTATATATGCTCTTTGTCTTCCTCTTCGAATGCACATTAGCTGCAAGATCCACATATATTGTCCATATGGACAAATCTTTCATGCCCAAGCCCTTTACAACTCATCATACTTGGTACTCGGCCACCATCGATTCTCTAAAGTTTGTAGGTCCAGCTGGCTCAGATGCTTCTATGCCGAGGTTACTCTATAGTTATGACAATGCCATTCATGGTTTTAGTGCAGTCCTTTCGTTAGAAGAATTGCATAAGCTAGAGAAGTCTCCTGGCTTTGTCAGTGCTTACCGTGAAAAGATTTTCAAGCTTCATACTACCCATACTTCCAAATTTCTTTCTCTCAATCCTGTCACTGGCCTTTGGCCAGCATCAGACTATGGGAAAGATGTGATAGTGGGATTATTGGATTCGGGAGTCTGGCCAGAGAGCGAGAGTTTTAATGATGCTGGAATGACAGAGGTCCCCAAGAGGTGGAAAGGTTTTTGCCAAACGGGGATCAACTTCAATTCTTCCACATGCAACCGGAAACTCATAGGTGCTCGTTACTTCATTGAGGGTGCTTTTGCTGCTAACTCTCTTATTGAAGATGCCAAAAGGTCACCGAGGGATATAGATGGACATGGGACGCACACCTCATCAACTGTTGCTGGGAACTATGTTGAAGGAATATCATTCTTTGGCTATGCCAAGGGCACTGCTAGAGGAATTGCACCTCGTGCTAGGGTGGCCATGTACAAGGTCTGCGTGTATGTGTGCCATAATTCCGACTACCTAGCTGGAATAGACGCAGCGATTGCAGATGGTGTTGACATAATATCAATCTCAATTGGCTTCGACCCCACCGAAGAACCTCTATATGAAGATACAATTGCAATTGCATCCTTTGCAGCGATGGAGAAGGGTGTGCTTGTCTCTGCAGCAGCCGGAAATTCTGGTTCTCAGCCCTATACTATCAGCAATGGAGCTCCTTGGTTGTTGACAGTTGGAGCAGGATCCATTGATCGACAGTTGTCTGCAAAAGTAACACTAGGCAATCAGAAGGTAATCATCGGTCAGTCCATGTTTCCTGTGAATGCATTTCTGGTGGACTTGCCAGTGGTCTACAATGAAACCCTCTTACCATGCCATTCATCTGAGTTACTGTCAGAAGCATCTGGGATGATTGTTATCTGTGATGATGCACATGGTGATCTTTACACACAAACAGTGCAAATTTCCCAATCGGAAGTTTCTGGAGCAATATTTATCTCCAATGATATGGAATTTTTTGAGTATGGTACTAATATGTCTTGTCCAGGAGTTATAGTTCATCCAGACAATGTTCCATTGTTGTTGGATTATGTGAAGTCTATCGCCAAGCCATATGCAACAATCAAGTTTCAGGAAGATATATTGGGAGCAAATCCTGCACCAGCAGTGGCCTCTTACAGTTCCAGAGGACCTTCTCTGACCTACCCAGGAATCTTGAAGCCAGATTTAATTGCTCCTGGATCCTTAATCTTGGCAGCTTGGATTCCTATCAAACCCACTGCATCAATTGGATCGAACTTGGACTTGATGAGTAACTATAACGTGATTTCTGGAACATCCATGGCTTGTCCTCATGCAGCTGGAGTTGCTGCACTTCTAAAGGGTGCTCACCCTGACTGGAGCCCTGCTGCCATACGATCAGCCATGATGACCACTGCTAACCCTTATGATAATACTCGGGGTTTGATCAGAGATATAGGTTTCAATATGCAACATGCCACCCCTCTAGCTATGGGAGCGGGTCACATTGATCCTAATAAAGCACTCGATCCAGGTCTTGTCTACGATTTGGATGCTCAAGACTATTTGAATCATCTCTGCTGCATGAACTTCACCAGGAATCAAATCTTAGCCATCACTAGATCATCAAACTATAGTTGCTCAACAGTGAATGTCGATCTGAATTACCCTTCTTTCATGGCTTTCTTTAACCTCACAACTTTGACATCTCATGTGTTTCAGAGAACATTGACTAATGTAGAAGATGGAGGATCAACTTATATGGCTAAGTTGATATTGCCAAAAGGAACATCAATCACTGTGACACCGACTACACTTGTTTTTAGTAAGAAGAACGAGAAGCTGAGCTACAGTTTATCTGTAGATATCCGAAAGATGAACCAGACAATGTCATATGGTTCCTTGCTTTGGGAAGATGATGGAGCAAAGCATATTGTAAGGAGTCCCATTGTGGTATACAGGGAGACTTAATCCATTTGGGGTTTATTGATTAGTATTGTGCTTATTTTCTTGGACATCAGTCCTTAGAAGCTATTATATGATCATCAAATATTCTATATCTTATCTATAATAACAATAAAAAAAATAATACTTCGCTGAAAATCAACTGAAGTATGTTAGATAACAGACACCGCATTAAGTTTTATGGAATCGCACAAATTTGGTCATCCTATCTCTGAAAATATTTTCTCAAACTAATTGTGCTGATTGTGCTTCTAGAAACAAACAACTTTATAAGAAATGAAGTATTAACAGTCCAAATTGAAGAGAGTTTAGTCATGGTTCTAAACCATTTGATGGCGAGCAGAGTCTCTCCAAAACTCCTCCAGTACCTCCCTTACATTGTTGGTTATTCTTTAACCCCTCTTCCTCTGTAACATCAGTTTCAATTTGAAGAGGAAAAAGCATACTAATTTGTCTCAATTGGGATTCAATTTTTGTGCTCTGTTTGATTTTATTTGCCAATAATATTTACGTACATGATGCAGCTTGAATTTTGTGCATCTCTTTTTTGTTTCTTTTTATGTTTGTTTAGTTAATTGTTCTTGTTCTTAGGGTCTAAAACCCCCTCACTCAGTGATCGCTTATGGATAAAATTATATCTGTCGTCGAAGTAAAAGAAGAAGAACAAGTCATATTTATATGGTTAATTAGAATGAATATACTCTGATTGAGATTGCTTAAATCATAGGTATCATATGTGCATTTTTCAAACAGAAACAAAGATCTGATCTCCCAAGTGCCAATTCTTCCTCAATTTATCTTCTAATTCTTCGATAAACTTAAGAAGTAATAGTCAACAAAGATACATTAGACATGATTGCTCACAAGAACAGAGTGCCTAAAAACAGAGTCATCAACTTCCGATTATACCTTATTAACAAAACAGGCCAACATAGAAAAACCTAAGCAAACTTAAGTAATAGTTTCAGAATGAATAGACAGTGGGTAGTTACATAATAGGAAATAAGAGCAGTAGACTCTTCCATGCTACAAAGCATTCTAAAGAACAAAATGAAGTCAACAGTTTCAGAGTGACTAACACAGTGTTATTTTAGCAAGGAGAGATAAATGGAGGGAAGTTTCAGGAAAAATTATGAGCTATTTCTCTCATCCACATTCCCTTGCATTCCCACACTTAGACTCTTAGCTTACAATTCTTTAATGAAAAACGAACAAATTCTAAAGCATCGTTTTTTTCATATCCCTTAACATGATCATGTACCACCCAGGCCAGTGTCTGACCTGCCTGCTCTTTCAATACTAAACGTCAAGCATAGTCCATATTGATACAAAAAATATTAGTTGGCTATCCTTATTGTGGTACAGTTTTGTTTGATATTTAACAGGTTCTAGGCTATGTAGTTCAAAAGCAAAAATCGAGTGATGAGGGTTTTTATTTTTATTTTTATTTTTTATTTAAAGCGGGTTTTGAAGATCCCAAAACCTTATAATAATAATAATAATAATTTATGTGTCCAAATCTCGTTCTTCTATAAGTTTGACCTGCAAAACAAATGGTAGACTGCCAAATACCACCTTTTTTGTGGTCAAAGGCACTCCAATGCTTAAGTTAGTAACTCAGTTGGAGAAGGAAATAACTCCAGACATAACTCAGTTAAACTTGCATACCTTTGTCAAATGGTCTTTTACCTTTTATAATAGCCGTAGTTAATTCTCTGGGTGACTTGCGCATGTGAGGCACAACGAGGGGAGACGTTCTTCGTAACAGTCTCCTCGTTTGGGTCTGGATCTGGGTTTTAGTTATGAATTATTCTAATGGGCTCTGTTTGGACTTTTAGGACTAGTTTCGTCTTTTTTGGGCTTTATGAATTAGTCTGATTTTGAGATACTTCATCCTTGTGTATGGTTGCGATGACAGTCTATTTTGATATACATCAGCTATTCCACCCTAGTTAGTGGGTATGTTCACGTAGCCACTAACTGTTGTGCGTGCCTACTAATTGTGTGGTTGTTCAATTTTCGATTTCACCATCACGACGCATTTAATGTTATTACCAATGGTTGCTTATTCTGTCTCTCAATTTCGTCCATTCGTTCGTTTCGGCCTGATTTTTGGGATTTTGTGCGATTGTCATATCTCGTACATTTTTTCATGAGCGGACCTTTCGTTGTTCTTTCTTATAAAAGAAGGAGTTGGGTACGGTGTTCTCTCTTTTACGTTCCCTTTATTCTCAGGTGTTGATTTCTTTTTCTTTCATCTTTGTTTCGTAACGATGTCGTGGGAGGAGCAAAAGTTTCGCGACCGGTTTAATAAGCTGCCCCGAGTCTCTATGGAAGATTTCCTTACTACGGATCCTATTACCCACAGTGGCTTCTATTCATTGAGTGGGGCGGGTCGTTCGGAGCTTACGGCGGCTCGTGCTTCGGAAGTTACTGTTGCACGTGCTAGTGATGTTGCTACTTTCGGCGAGGTGGTGGAGTGTGTTCCTCCGGTTTGCGTCGGTGATGCAGACATTGGCTGAGGGATGAGCTCCGTTAAGGAGCCTGCGGGCCAAATTGCTTCTATTACTGCTAGAGGCTCTGGTAGTGTTGGCTTGAGCATCAGAAAGAGGAAGGTTCCAAAGCCTCCTAGTTCGTCTAAGTTGCTGGCGATCAGTCCTGGTCATATTTCAAAGAAGAAGAAACTCGCTGCTTCGGTTCATGGTACTACTAGGGATCCCCCGACACTTCCTGGGAAGGGTGGTCGTGATACTGGTGATTCTACTGCTCGAGAAGCCGAGGAAATAAATTAAACTCTCAATAAGAGATAAAAAGGAGGTTTCTCGTCTCCTCATACGACTCGTCTGGTTTCGCCAACTTGTCAGTTGATAATTCTCGTGTCATTGATAACAAAATGCTTCAGCTTGGAGTTGTATTGTCTAAGAACTCAAACAACACAAATACTCTGGATGATTTCGAGTATGATCCTTCGGTGGAAGATCAAGTTGTTGCCTGAGTTTGGGGCTTCAAGTCCCCCGTGTTTTCTGCTGTTGTTGTTACCTCTAGATCGCTTGTTATTCCCTTTGCTTCCCGTCTTGTGGTCGCTTCTAAGAAGTTCTGCTGGCTTTTTGAGATTGACGTGCAATATAGTGCTCACAATCTCATCGTCAGTTGTCATGGGCGGTTGGCTAGGTTCCTATGCCTGTGTATCCGCCACGTGATCACCTCAAAAAAGGCCTTAGGCACCTTATGGAAGAAATGAACAATCCACTTTACGCAGTCGTGTTGGGGTCGGATTATAGGGCTGCCCGTTTCAGGTGGTGCTCGTTGAGCGGGAGCTGGCAGAGCAGACCTTGGTTTTTTTTTTTTACGTTATCCGTCAGTTTGACTTACTAAGAGCACAGTGTACAGAGTATGCGAGGGCTGCTGAGACTGCATGAACTTCGTTGAAAGAGGTCGAAGCTATTCAGAATAAGTTTGCCTCTGACCTTGAAATTTCCGAAGTTGAGTTGGATAGGTTTCATTTTCAGTTGAGTACTGTTCAGAAGGAATTGTCCGATCTGGTGGCCGAGTGTGACGAGGCCAAGTGTTCCACTACAGGGTACTCTTCCAGTCTCAAAGCTTCTGTGGCACAAGTTGTCCAGTTGAATTCCAAGTTTGTTACTGCCAAGTCGGCAGCTTCTGCTTGGCTACTTTCATTGAGAACGAACTAGTGTTGACTTGGGTCGAACTTTTATCGGTTACCGACAAGTTAATTAAGGGTCGGAGAAGCAGCAGATTGAAAAAAATGGTTGATGGTTGTCACAACTTCTTGGATTTCCTTGAGATGCAAGGCTTGGATTTAATTGAGTATCGTTGCTACGCTGAGCAAGTATTCAAGGATGAAAAGGAAACCGTTCTAGATCCGCTGAGTGATCATGATGCTAAGGAACAATCACCTCATCATCTGCCTGAGCCTGAGCCATCAAGTGATGTTGCTGCCGACACCAATGCCCCTTTTTGAGTGCCTCCATTGGCCCCTATGTAATCCTTTTTATGTAGCAAATTTCAGAAGATCAATGATAATTTCATTTGCTTTTGTTGTTTGTACCCAGTATGTCTCTCCTTCTAACTTGTTAGACTTAGCATTTTGCTTTCGACATTCCTGGTAGAATTCTGACTCGCTTGTCTGAATTCTTATGAATGGGCTTCGATGTTCGATATACTAATCGTGTAGAAGCTTTTTATGAAATTCGACTCTTTATGTCTGGATTTTGATGTCGTACATTATAGTCGACAATAAAAAGTCAGGCTTGTATGTCCCGATACTTTATTACTTCGTGGTTGATCAGATAAGAAGTTTCATGTTTATGCCCGACTTGTTCACCCTGATACATATATTAAGACTTTACTCGTAGCTCAATACTTTAGTCATGTTGTGTGTTTTCTCGAGCAAGATTTTTAGTCTGACTTCTTCGTCCCGACTAGACTTTTGTCGCTTGAACGCGAAATGGAGAATGTAAAAGAGTTTTATTGATAATATTTTTTTAGATGCTCTACTTTCCCCGGTCGTGGTAGTTTTTTGCCCTCCGTGTTTTCTAACCAGTATGTCCCTGGTTTATTGATTTTTATTACTTTGTATTGCCTCTCCCAGTTCGGGTTCAGCTTGCCCGCGCCTGGTTCCTTTGTGTTGAACAAGATTTTCCGAAGTACCCAATCGTCGATATTGAAAGTGTTGGGCTTTATCTTTTTGTTGTAATAGTAGTCCATACGTTGTTGGAGAGCTGTCGTTTTGATAGAAGTCGTTTCTCATTTTTCCTTGAGGAGGTGTAACATGATTCTTAATGCTTCAATGTTATCCTTGGCATGGAATTCCTCGGTTTTGAATGTTGGCATGTCAATTTCTACGGGTATTATTGCTTCAGACTTGTATGCAAGAGCGAAGGGGGTCTCCCCTGTTTGAGTTCTTTTTGTTGTTCTATATGCCCAAAGAACGCTGGGTAGTTCGGATGTCCAACCCATTTGCTGCTTCGAGGTTCATTTTGATTGCTTCTAAAATCGTTATGTTAGTGACCTCGGTTTGACCATTTGCCTATGGATGGGCAGGTGCTGAGAAGTGTTGTTGGATGTTCAGGTTTTCGCACAACTCTTTGACCTTCCTGCCTTCGAATTGTTTTATATTGTTCGTGACAATTACCCTTGGGATTCCAAATCTGCATATTATATCTTTCTGAAGGACCTTTTCGACTTGAGTTTCTTCTATCTTTGCTAATGGTTCTACTTCCACCTACTTAGTCAAGTAATCTACTGCCACGAGGAGAAATTTCTTTCTGTCGAACACAGGGAGTGGCCCTACGATGTCCATTCCCCATTGTGCAAACGGTTAGGGACTGCTCATTGGGATCATATTTTGGCCCGACATGTGAGTGTTTGGGGAAAATCTCTGGCATTTGTACAAGTGCGAACGAGTTTATGAGCATCCGCTTGCATTGTTGGCCAGTAGTATCCTAGTGTCAGGGCTTTATGGGCTAATGTTTTCCTCCAAGGTGATTTCTACATGTACCGTGGTGGATATCTCATATAACATATTCAACATCCTTAGGTGAGAGACATCTTAGTAGCGGACTGGTGGCAGATCTCTTGTAGAGCCTCCATTGATCATGGTGTATCGAGCGATTCGATTTCGCAATTTTTGGGCCTCCATCTTATCTGCTGGGAGTTATCCGTTTGTTATATACGCCAGAATTGGAGTTGCCCAATTGTTTTCTTGGTTTGTAGCGCATGTCTTTTGCACTAGATTTTCTAGTATGGAACTTTCCCACGTCGTGATGAGTGGATTCTCGTTTTCTTTAGCTTGTGATGTTTTTTTTGCCAGCTCGTCGGCTCTTTTATCCTCCGCCCTTGCACATCGCCGAATAGTTGCAGTCTGGAAACCTTCTATCAGTTCAACAATCATTTGGTGGTAGGCATTCATTCGAGCATCTTTGACTTGGAATTTTTTCTTCAGTTGATTGACCACCAATTTGGAGTAAGTGAAGACACTGATCTTTGTTATTCCCAAGTGTTTCGCTAATTGTAGCCCGGCTATCACTGCTTCATACTCGGTTTCATTGTTTGAGGCTTTGAAATTGAATTTTATCGCCTTCTTCCGAGTTGTACATGACCACTCCAACGCCACTTCCTGCCTCATTGGACGCTCCGTTACAATGGAGGATCCATTAGTGGGTGGCTTGTTTTATTTGATCCCCCTCATGGTTACTTTCTGGCTAGCGATCGCCACTGCCTGTGAATTCAACAATGAAATCCACCAAATGCTTGGGCTTTTATTGCAGTTCGGGGGGCATAGCTAATATCAAAATTTCTGAGTTCTATTGCTCATTTCACCATTCTTTTGAATAGCTCTGGTTTGTGCAGTACTGAAAGAAGTGGCTGCTCAGTCATGACAATGATTGGATGCGCTTGAAAGTATGGTCGTAGCTTTCTTGAAGACACGATCAGGGCGAGTTCTTGTTTCTCCAGAGCGGGTAGTTGATCTCTGCATCTGCAAGCATTTTGCTGATGTAATATACTAGTTTTTGTGCACCCTTTTCTTCTCGTATCAGTGTTGAGCTCACCGCGTGGTCGGACACGGATAAATATAGGTATAATGTTTCCCATGTGTTTGGTTTTGATAGCAGTTTTGTGCTCCCCATGTACGCCTTCAAGCTTTGAAAAGCTTTCTTGCACTCTTCATTCCACTCGAATGTCTTGTTTCCTTTCAAAATTTTGAAGAAAGGTAGACATTTGTTTGAGGACTTGGAGATGAATCTGTTTAAAGCCGTTATTCTACCGTTGAGGCTTTGCACCCCCTTTATGTTTGTTGGCGACAACATGTTGAGAAGTGTCTATATCTATTTCAGGTCACCTTTGATTCCTCTTTGGTTGACTATGTATCCAAGGAATTTCCCTGATTCTACTGCAAATGTGCATTTCTCCAGGTTCAGCTTCATTTTGTGTCTGTGGAGTTGGGAGAAGGGTTATTCGAGATCTTTGATGTGGTTTGTTTAGCGTGAGCTTTTGACAAGCATATCATCAATGTATACCTTCATCGTCTTACCGATCCGATCTCTGAACATTCTGTTGTCCAACCACTGGTACGTGACTCCCGCGTTCTTTAGTCTGAATGACATCACCCAATAGCAGTACTTACCTTTTTCTGTTATAAAAGATGTTTTTTCTTGGTCAGGAGGTACATTTGTATCTTATTGTACCTAGAATATGCATCCATGAAGTTCATGAGTTCGTGTCTGGCGGTTGCATCTACTATCTGGTTTATACGTGGGATTAGGAAATTGTCTTTCGGGCAAGCTTTGTTCAAATCAGTGTAATTTACACATTCCCTCCACTTGTTGTTCTTTTTCTTTACTAGCACCGTGTTAGCTAACCAATCTGGATAGTGAGATTCTCTTATCATCCCTGCATTTATTAGTGCACACCACAAATCCTCGTTGATAGCATTTCCCAATAGCACTTTTTGTAAATTTGCTATGAAAAATCAATTTTTAATGGGCTTTAAAAATGAAAAACATTGTCTAATGAAGGGCGGGCTTTTTGGCGCTCCCCAAATTTTTTATTTCACTCGACCTTATCTCCTCTTCCCTGAATTTCACACTAGCTAATCCTAAAACATGAGACTCAAAGCTCACATCTCTCTCTCTCTCTCCTCTTCCCCTCCCTGTTGGTCACTTATCTTCCTCTCCCTCTCCCTCTCCCTCTTGCGAGCAGCTCATCGTGATTTGTACTCTACAGACTGAAAGCTCAGATTCTCTTCGCTTCACTTAAAGACTCGATTAATTCTTCTTTCAGGTAAGCTTTTGATTTCAATTTCAGGTGTTCTTTTTCGGTCAATTAAGTCGCGATTCTTGACATTTGTGAGAGAAAAATCTGTTGAAATTTGTGTGTTTCTTGACCAATTTGTTTTTAGATATTTCTTGATCTTGAACTATTGAAAGCATGTGTTGAAATTTTGTTTAGCTGTATCGGTTGAATGTGTGGCTCTCTCTGCTCGAACTCATTTCTAGGTAAGGGTTACTTCATCATCAGTTTTTGTGTGTTTTCTCATGATCTATTGAAGGTTTTCTCATTTCTAGGTAAGGTTTTCACATCCAAGATTTACAGGAGAAAACTTGGAGGAGAACAAGTCGAAAACCCTAGAAATCGAAGGTAAGGTTTAAACCCTAGTCTGCCTTGTGCAAATCAAGATGTTGTAGTGGTTTTTTGTTAGATTTTTGATAGATTTGGGCTATGAACAAAGAACATGGATTATCAATTGAATTTGTCAAAAAAAAAAAAAAAAAAAAAAAAAAAAAATATATATATATATATATATATATATATATATATCGCAACACTTGGGTTGGGAAATTTTAGTCGAATTTGTATTTACACAAACAAGCAAGAATGCCCCCAAAACATGGAAAAAGAAAATTCTTATTTTGTTTAGCTAATCTTTGTTCACTTGGCTTGCACTTGAGCTTGCAAAATCTGAAGACACGAGAAGTTTTTCATCATTGTTTTTAGAGTACTGTAGGGACAAACTAATAAAGCTTAAAGGGTGTGTTGCCCTTTGGACCTACATCTTTTTTTGTATTTTAAACTGGGGAAAATATACAAAGTGATAAAGGTGAAAGAAGGCTTATCCTTTTGTCTCTTATGTATTTTTTTTACCTTTATATTAATGTTTCTTTTATTTCACACAAAGGTTTAAAATTGTAAGAACATTCCCCCTATGCACCTGAGTTTAGCCCCATCTTAACAACAACCATGGTGCTTTTAGTTTGTATATGCATGTGTGAGGATGGCTTGCTTTCACAAAGTCTGTAACACCATCATCTTTTGTAATTTTTTTGAATCGCTTTGTATCTATGTTGTAAAAAAATTGGAGTGGACTACCATACACTTCGAAAAGTAGTTCTTGTCAGAGTTGGCTAAATTGTTGTTATTTTGAAGTGCAAATGTTAGCATTGTATTCCTTTTATTTTCTGATTGTAAGATCATATGATTCAGGAAATTTGTGGCTGATGTAGATATGAGGAAGCGGAGAAAAACTAAAAAACATTTCTTGAGCTAAAACTAGGAGTTCTTGTAGTAGAAAAATAAATTTCTCAACTATTGCAGGCTCAGAGTTCATTAGATAGTGCAATTAAGCTTTACGAGTTAGGAGATTTTGTGAAGTAGCTATATTATTAAGGTAGTTCTAGTCATATTATTAAGGTATTATGCTTTAAATAGGTAGTAGCTATGAAGTGTTATCTGAACTCTATGACTGTTTGTCGCAGGCAAAATTTCTTAAAGTGAAGCTGCTACTGGCACTGAAAGACTACTCAGGTGCCATTTCACAGATTGGGTATATTCTCAAAGAAGATGAAAACAATTTGGAGGTGTTTCTGCTACGTGGGCGTGCCTATTACTATCTTGCAGACCATGATGTTGCTATGAGGTTTGTTTGCTGACTTTTGTATAAAGTTTAGAGGAGTAGAATTTACATTATATTTATGAAAGAGGATTTTTTTTTTACTTTTAGGCATCACCAGATAGGTTTCCGTCTGGATCTAGAGCATAGTGAGCTGAAAAAAAAAGTCATATTTTGGGATAAAAAACTACTAAAAAGGACCAAAAGTGTAAGATCTATTAGCTGGTTCTTGAGTTCTATGTGATTTTGTATCATACATACCGTATATATAACAGAAGTTAACCTTGCAACTTGGGACTCTTACAAGCAGAAGACAATGTGAGCAAAAGTAAGTTGCACGTGTCAGTGGAGGACTTCAAGGAAGCTCTTTTAATAGACCCCCATCATACTGCTCACAATGTACATCTTCATCTTGGATTGTGTAAAGTCCTTGTCAAGCTTGGTGGAGGACAAGATGCCTCGAGTAGTTGCTCGGAAGCACTTAAAATCGATGAGGAATGAAGCTACGAGGACAAGTTTGTTAAATTTGGAATAGACTTTGAAATTAGGACTATTATTTGCTGTTATAGTTGAGAAATTGCAATTGGTTGAGGCTAACAAGCGGAAGATTCGACAAGAGTATGAACGGTTATCAAAGCAAGTTGAAGTTCGTAAGAAAATGTCAGTTCTGCATCTTTTCCCTTGAAAAAAATTCTTTATGTAGACAGTACTCTATGCAATTGAATGCATCACATATACAAGTTTTGCAAGCACAAGATTATATGGTCAATGCAATTAAAGATGCTGCAAGCAAGGAGCTTCTTTAGATTCGAGATAACTCGGGCGCATATAAGAAGCTTCTCAAATACCTAATTGTTCAGGTAGTAATCCTTTTTTTTTTTTTTTTTTTTTGGGGGGGGGGGGGGGGGGTTTATAGTAATGTTATCAGGAAGTTTATATTATGACTTGATTAGTCATTAGTCCTGTGTTAAGCGCACTATCTTTACATTCAAAACATTTTGATACGTTTGAATTCTCTTTTTTTCCAAAGAGAATCATCAACACAGAAATGCTTTGTTGTTTAGCCATCTTGGTTTGAATTCTAGAGTCAGCTATATCTTTGGTCAACCATGACATTGTTATTGTTCTCATCTCTATGAGCTAATATACTTCTTTGACTTTTAGAGTTTTCTACGATTGAAAGAGCCAGCGGTGTTGTAGCGTTGCAGAAAGGTTGATCGTAAGCTTGTTGAGTCAGTTTTGGAGGAAGCAAAACAAGAATATGCCAACAAAACCAAAATTCACCAGCCCAAAGTCACTATAGATTCAGTGCATCTTCCACCACCACCATCTAAGGACCCCCATGTTGTCTTCTGGTAATCTCTTCCCATTCATATTTTCAAATATATGTAAAAAAAAAGAAGTTATTGTTGCTTAGCCCTACCTATATTACAAGAGCTGATTATTATATTCAGCAATCTGTTAAACGACTCCATCAGATTTTGCTGGAATACGTTGACATTCTGATATGTGAAACTATTCCAGATTGCCAAGTGCTGGCATGGTTATTATTTATTATTGCACTCCTTTCGTATTTGATTTCTTTTACCATTTAATCATATCCAACCTGAGGTTCATCCAGGTTTGGACTACTCTGTTATTTGGATTATCAGTGTGTTATAACATCTGGTGTTGAGCAATCATGAACATTGTGAAAAAGTTATAAGCTTTTGATAGTTTTCATTTTGTAGTACGTGGTGCATTTTTTATATATTTCCCTAGTTAATTAAAGGTAAATGCACAATTGGATTTGGACTCTTATATCCCAAAGTTAAAAACATGGTGTTCATTTCTTCTCCTTATGGTTTAACAGCTCAAGAAGAGTAGTGTTGGCTTCACAAGATGGCAAGATAGTCTGCGAAAACACTCTGAATGCGAGATTGGATGTTGTTTTACAGAAGAAACTACCTGAGGTATTTGAAAAGCTAATTTAGGAATACATTGTAATGATATTTAAAAATTGGATTCTTGCACTAGTATTTTTATGTTTTCAATGGATCATTTTATATTTAGTGTCAGTGTTGACATTAAAATTCCTTTTCGTTTTCCATTAATACAGATGAACGCATGATTGTACAAATGCCCTCCTGATCTGCAATAAAGGATCTGCTCCCTTTGGTTTTGACGTCTAGGCTGGCTTCTTTGTCATTTTATTTGATATATTGGTTATCTAGAGGGGTATTAACTCTGATGAAAACTAAATAATGTCAATTACATGGTAGTGTTTAAGCTTTCTAATGTATCTCCTTTATCTCATAAAATGTTGTTTTCTTTCTAGATTGGCTTTTTTGCCGTTCAAGTGTTGCACAACTTTTTAGTTATGAATTGACATTAGTATTGATGCAGTCATTTTTTGCCCCCTTGCTCTGACCTGTTTTCACCGACTTGTTTGACCTACACAAGTACCACACGTGAGCCACAGACCACCGTGGGGTAGCCGATGGCACTCCGATGCTAAAGTCAGACAAGGATCTGAGGAAGGTGTAATACTGTAACAAGGAATTTGTAGCGTATCAACCTCGTGTCCTATTTAGAGTGCAAGGAGTCCTGGGTTAACCAAGTCATTGTAGGCGTAGATTAGGGAGAAGATCTTCGTGGAGATCTCTCTAATTAGGAGTCGTGCTGTAGGAGGGAAGTTTCATGTTAGCTCCGTGCTCCTAGATACACAGGAGATAGTTTTCAATTCGAGATCATTCCATCGAAGGGAGTTTTTCTGTGTGGAAGATACTCTCGTGTTTACTTCCTAATTGGAAACAAAGAGCAGCTGTGGTTGCCAGTCCGAAGCAGATCCTCGAGATACTTTCTTGAAAAGGGCTTAGGGTATCGCGGATAGCTGTGAGATGTGTGGGCCTAGCATGTTGTGAGAGTTCGGGCCTGCCAAGTGGGCTGGAGTTGAGCGGGCTGAGAATCGCTTGGTCTGTACTGAGCTGTTGCTTGAACCCGTGGTTCCTTGAATTCATTATGACACGTGTACGGCTTAGGGGTGTGACCATTTTTATGTATCATCAGCTACTCCCCCTAAGTTAGTGGGGTGTTTAGTCGGCCTATTGACTCATTTAATGGATACCTGTACCGTCGTGATGATTGGACTTTAAGCATCAGTTTCGAGCAGCGCATAATAATTAATGCGTCTGTTTGAGGAGGAAAAGTTCGGTTTGCCTTCCTTATAAATATTTACTGTTCTGAAAATGAGCCTTCCATTGTCGTTTGAATCTGTGATATTTTTTCTTCCAATAGCTGACAGTGTCAAAATTACTCCCCGAGATTTGTTATCCCTTCTCTATATGAATTTCTTTGATGGCAGCCTGGTTGACGAATCTAAGTTAAGCAGGCTTCGCGGCTTGTACCGTCTCCTCGATGATTTGCTGATTGTTCCTGCGTCTGGAGTGTTAGGTCCCACAGTACTTTCTCATGGGTTCAAAGGTTTGCACCGAGGTATGTTCAAGTCCGGGCTTCAGTTTCAGGTGTTGGATGACGTCTGGCACTTCTTTACCCATTTTCGTATTGCTCCCACTCAAATGGCACCGAGTGGGTTTAAATACTGTTGGCGATTCTCTTGAGGGCCCATGATGCTGGTCTTCATTTGACTGCACCGGTGATTCAACACTTGACTGATGCTCGTCTAGATACCAGGGGTATTTGTAGGCTGACTTGTCCTTCTAGTCTGCGACTGACGGTGGGTAGCACTGAATCTTGGGAGAACCAGTAGTTCTGGGCTTCTGCGGTGCGGTTACTTCAGAATCGGGTGTTGTAGAGTGTCTTGGTATTTTCAGTTTGAACTTGGTGAGTTTCTTGGTCACTTATGCATGCATACCCTTTCGCGTTTCTTGTGTGGTTCTGACGTTGTTTCTTTGCCTCACGGAAGTTTGTTATTCCATCCATCAGCGAGAAAGAGAATAAGTTTCTTGAGCTTCCTTTGATTTTTGCTGAAGAAGTTGTGATGCCTGGCAATGTCGTGCACAGCGGGTTGCTGTGGTGCTCTTATGGGACTCACCTAGTGTCTGGTTCCCCGACTGAAAGGGTGATTGCTCGTCGCACGAGGAAGATAAATTTAGCCCCGCCCAGTCTATCCAGGCTTGTCGAGTTGGAGGCGAACGTGCCCCCTGTTGTTGTCTTGAGGAAGAGGCAAGTTTCTGTCATGGCAGCCTTTCCTTTTAGTGCCCGTGCCATAATGCCACACGGGTTTGTCTCGGTGCACCCTAAGGCTCGTGGGAGGGTTCTTGCTTTGGAGAAGGCCTTTGCTGACCTGCAGATGTCGTACTCGGACGCTCTTTATTGGGCAGAGGGTTTCGACACTGTCACGGGTCGCGAAGGTGTGGAGGCCACAACCCTTATTTCTGACTCAGCCGTTGAAGATATGAGTGCTTGGCTGAGGGTTACCAAGTCTGACTTGACGTCAACCCGTGCTGACTTGTGAAGGACCAAGGCCGAACTGGAGCGTCTGGAAACTGTTATGAGCGAGAGGCTCAAGAGGTTGAGAGGAAGCGGGCGGAAGCGGTATGGGCCGTTAAGAGGCTGCAGCTAGAGGTCGCGGTTGACGATGGGCTTTTTCGTGCCCTTGAGGCGGAAAAATTGTTGGCGGAAGAGCGCTCGCACTATGAGGCTTTGTTGGGCGCTGTGGATTTTGATGTGTCGGGTAAGAGACTGCAAATCTTGTCTAAAGTCATTCGTGGCAGATTGGAGCTTCTGGAACTGATAAGAGGAGAACACCCTAATATTGATCTTGACTTCGCTCGTTATAGGAGGGTTGCTTTGGGGTTGATCAACTGAGGGGAAGGTTTTGGTACTGCAAGGCTGACAAACGAAGAAAATGCTTCTCCTTAGATCTGCTGTAATGCTCCTTTACGGTCGGATATTATGTAAACATGTTTTTTTTTGAATGAAAGTACTATTTTTCCATGCATAGTGGTGTCTTTTTTTGTTGCTATGTGGTCTGTAGAGTTGTCGTATGCAATGACTCTTCATTATTGGTGGACTAGCGCTGACTTTCTCTTCTATTCCTTTGGCTGTTGTGACCCACATGGAGTGGGTTAGGTTTTGCCTGGCAAGTTCGGCGATCACTGTCTGCAGTGAGAGTAATAATCCCTTGGCGTGTCATCATCACCAGCGGACAAGCGTTGAATAGACTCCTACTTCCTCCGCCATTGTGATCCGTGCAAAACGGATTAAGCTAATTTGGGTACCAGAAGCCATTGTCATCACTCGCGAACTGACAAAGCTTACCTGGCAAGTTCGGCGATCATTGTCTGCAGTGAGAGTAATGATCCCTTGGCGAGTCGTCGACATCAGCGGACAAGCACTGACTAGACTCCCACTTCTTTCGCCATCGTGATCCGCACAGAGCGAATTAGGCTTTGGGCACCATAAGCCATCGTCGTCAGTCGCGAACGAACTAAGCTTACCTGGCAAGTTCGGCGATCATTGTCGGCAGTGAGAGTCATTGATATCCGCGGACAAGTGCTAACTAGACTCCCACTTCCTCCGCCATCGTGATTCGCGTAGAGCGGATTAGGCTTTGGGCACCAGAAACCATCGTCATCAGTCGCGAACTGACTAAGCTTACTTGAAAAGTTCGGCGGTCATTGTCTGCAGTGAGACCAATGATCCCTTGGCGAGTCGTCGACATCAACAGACCAATGCTGACTAGACTCCCACTTCTTCCGCTATCATGATGCGCAGATCGGATTAGGCTTTGCGCAGGTGTTAGAGTATGGCCGTAATCGGGTCTGTCGTGAATCGCAACGAACAAAAGTGGAAGTTTTTGCAAAAGCAAAAATATTTTATTGATATTATTTTTTGAGATGTTATACTTTCTGTGGTCGTTTTAGCTCATCATCGTCAGTGTCTTCCAGCCAGTACGTTCCCGGCCTATTGACCTTGGCAACTCTATAAGGTCCTTCCCAGTTCGGATTTAACTTTCCCGCCACAACTTCTTTAGTGTTTTGTTGGGTCTTCCTGAGTACCTAATCTCCCACCTTGAATTCGCATGGCTTGACCTTCTTGTTATAATATTGCGCCATTCATTGTTGGTAGGTGGCTATCTTGGTGGAGGCTAGGTCCCATTTTTCTTCGAGGAGGTCTAGTCCCATGCGTAAGGCTTCGTCGTTACCGTCTAATCTCAATTCTTTCGTTCGGAAGGTTGGCACGTCGAGTTCTACTGGAACCATAGCTTTTGGCCCGTATGCCAGGGCGAAGGGTGTTTCCCCAGTAGGGATTCTTTTAGTTGTTCGATATGTCCAGAGTATCCCTGGTAGCTCTGAAACCTATTTTCCTTTTGGCCGCATCTAGTTTCCTTTTGACGGCTTTTAGGATCGTTCAGTTGGTAACTTTCGCTTGGCCGTTGGCATGGGGGTGTCCTGGTGAGGAGAAGTGATGCTCGACTCCAAGACTTTTGCATAGTTCTTTGACCTTGTTACCTTCGAACTGAGTTTCGCTGTCGCTGACCAATACCCTGGGGATGCTAAGTCTGCAGACGATAACGCCCCATATGAGTTTTTTGATCTGGACCTGTCATATTTTGGATAAGGGCCTAGCCTCGACCCACTTGGTGCAGTAGTCAACAGCTACAAGATGGAATTTTTTACCAGTTGATGCCGGAAGTGGTCTGCTGATGTCCGTTCTCCATTGCGCGAACGACCAAGGACTAGTCATAGGAGTTAGTGATTGGGTCGGCATATGGGTGTACGGCACGAACCTCTGACATTTGTTGCACTTGCAGACTGTATCTTTGGCGTCCTGCTGCATGGTCGGCCAATAGTATCCTAGAGTCATGGCTTTGTAAGCGAGTGATCTCCCGCCTGGGTGATTCTCGCATATGCAGTTGTGGAGAGTCCCTAAGACTCGGCTAGCCTCCGGGGGTGATAGACATCGAAATAGAGGTCTTGTGATCGATCTCCTGTACAACTTGTGATTTAGGAGAGTGTGTACTTTGCTGCTCTGTTTTTAAGTCTCCGCGCTTTGACCTTTTCTGTCGGCAGAACCCTAGACGCTATATATTCTAAAATCGGAGTCGTCCAATCGGGCTATGTTTATGTGGCGTAGATATCTCCATGTTTTTTCTCCTTGAGGCTCGATTCCTCTTGATATTCAATGAGGTTGCTGGAGATGTCGTTGGAGGCCGAGGCTTCCTTCGATAGCTCATCAGTCCTTTGGTTGTCATCTCGGGGGCACTATGTGAGTTGACAACTCTTGAATTTGCCCATTATGCCAAGTACCTTGTCGTGGTAGGCTATCATGCGTGGATCTTTACTATTGAAATCTTCTTTGACCTGGTTGACCACTAGCCTTGAGTCTTTATACGGTGTTAGGCAATCTATGCAAATTCCTAAAGCTAGCTTTAGGTCTGACATGAAGGCTTTGTATTTGGCTTCGTTGTTTGAAGCGGGGAAACCAAATCTGACTACCTTTTCCAGGGTGAAACCGCTGGGGGAGCGAAGTGTGATACCAGCCCTGCTTTGCGTTGTCAGTTGAAGATCCGTTGCAGCGTAGGGTCCAAGTTTGTTCATCTGATTCTGTGAGTTGGTGATTTGCCTTTGGATCTTTTCCTGTAGTAAACTCGGCTAGTGCCTGGGCTTTGATAGCTGTCCTTGGAGCATAGTCTTTACCGTTGGGCTGGCTATCGATCGAGATCTGTCAAATGGCAAAGCCGCCATGTATTGGCATTCTCTGGCCAGTAGTTGATATCCTCTCAATGTACCGATCGCTCGGTCCATAAGATACTTGAGACACTGGTGCAGGGTAGAGACCGTTGCCCCCATCTGATGTATCCAGGGTAGTCTTCCTAGAATCATGTTGTACACCGAAGGCGTATCGAAGACACAGGGAGGCGCTCGTCTCACTCGTCCCAGGGAGGCGCTCATCACAGATCTGAGGAAGGCGCTCTTTCCGGTGGAGGGAGGAGCTTTGAGGGAGAGGGAAGACAAATCTGACTCCTAGATTTGTTCTTCTCTTGGTCTTAGCAACCCAGATCTGGCGCGGCCTCATTCTGATCTGAAGTAGATTAGGTTGGTCGAGCGACCTAGCGAGCCGTTGAGTAGATCTGATGCGGATCGAGTCGGTCTGATATTGGGCGAGTCGTTTCAATGAAAAATCGATAGACCCATATGGCTACCACGGACAAACCACCAGGGAACGAAGGAGCCCATGTTGGAATGATGGTTGGTTCTCCTTCGTTTGCATAGATGGTGGAGGATGGTAAATCAGAAGCAAGTACTGATGCGATGGTTTACGGTAAACGAAGCTGGGTGGACATTCTCTCAAAGAAGGAAGAATCAGGCACCACCAAGCTCACATACAAGGCTCCTTCTCAGAATGAAGGACGGACAGTTGTACACCTGCAAACTTCTGAATTTAATGAGGAAAAGAAAGAATGTGAAGAACTGCCTATTGGTAACTTTGTAGAAAGGAGATTTGCCTTTGGATATGTAAAAGAGATGCTCATGAAGGCCTGGAAGCTTAATGGTGGGTTTGATATGAAAATACACAATGATAGCACTTTCATCTTCAAGTTCAACTCAAAAGAGGATCGAGAAAAGGTTATGGAGATTAGTCCACTCCATATAGCTAGCAGGATGTTCATTATACGCCCATGGAGACCATTCTTAGAGGAAGATGCCACTGCTCTTAGCTCGATACCAATTTGGATTCGTTTAAGGAACATTCCACACATATTCTGGAATTCGAAAGGATTGGAAGCCATTGCAAGTGCTATTGGAACTCCATTGCTGCTTGATAAAGCTACAGAGGACAAGGTAAGAATGAACTTTGCTAAGGTGTGTGTTGAAATCAATGTCTCCTCCCCATTACCAAATGAAATTCCTATTGTGGTTGATGGAGAAAAAAATTATTCCATTGGGGTAGAATACACATGGAAACCTGTCAAGTGCAAACATTGTAATGTATTTGGGCATAATTCAGAGGGATGCAACAAGATATCGATGGGCATTAAAAGACATGTCATCAAAGCTTACAAGATTGCGAAGAACAACAATAAAATGGGTTGTCCAAAGAGTAAGCAAATTAGACAAACGACTCCAAAAGTTTGGAGAGAAATAGGGAAGAAAATAGATGAGAATCAGAATGAGGAAGATAAAGATGGTTGGACCGTTGTTTCAGGAAAACATGCATTCAGACCCAATAAGCCAATGCAACATGTAGATGTCAGAAGGCAGAGCAACACCAATGCAAGTGAGAACACAAGCAACGTGAATGAGGTAGATATTATAAATCAGTATGATGATGAGATGGATACTGCGAACTGGTCAAACAAAGAAGTTATCCCTACTCTTCCAGTGGATGAACAAGAAGTTGATGCTCTTGTGCAAATTCAACGTGAAATAGAAGTTACTCCAAATCAGGAAAGATGCAGTGAAGAGGTTGATGCAACCTCAAAATCAGCTTCTACATTTCCTGAAGTAGGACGAGAGATGACTGATGGAAGACAGGGGGAAGAGCCCATGGATTGGCTAACACCCCAAACCATCAATGCTTTGAATACAACAATTCCAAGAATAGGCAAGGATGCATTGATCACCGAAATTAAAGGCTTACGTGAAGCGAAAGCAGTAAAGGTGGGGCAAAACACTATTGAAGAAGAACATGAGGTTACCACAATACAACCTCCCACGGAATATGTTCCTTGAAGGTCTTCTCGAAGCAAGAAAACAAATCCTAAATTCAGGTAACTGTTGATGATAATATAGGTAGCGTGCAAATGCTTATTAGAACCTTGTAGGGATGCTAGATTAGTTTTCAGTGGTTTCTATATCACGATTCATTGTGTTTCGATTCTTTACGACGACTTCTCATACATTCTGGGCCCACATTAGGTATAAATTATGTCATGAGAGTGATTAAAATATTGTTTGGTAATTATGAGGAAGAAAAGTTATGGCAGGTCTATCATGCAACAACTTTAGTAGCAGAATACTTTGCAAGGTTACTCCCCAACCTGGAGACGGTGAATCTAGAACTAACTAGGTTCTTTGTTGAAGCTTTGAAGCAAGTTTATTGTTCTGTAGATAATGTAATGAGTGAACGTATGAGCGATTGTAAACCTTATCATCATCTTTTTTTTTATTAATATAAGGTTCGGGGATCCTAAAAACCCCAGCTCACTTTCCAAAAAAAGAAACTCTTGAAATAGGGTCTTATGGGTTGGCCGCTCCCCTGCTGTTATCGTCAGTTGTATCTTTCCCAGAGGGAGCTGTTTCCCGCCGCTGAAGTCAGTTACTAAGTGGCTATCTGGGATCAATGATGTTTCGTCCAATCGCATGATGGGTAGCATTCGAAGGAACAAGATGTTCATCAAGCTCCCGATATCAATCAGAAACCTCCTTATCTCCTAGCTTGCAAGGGAAATTGTTACAACCAGGGCATCATTATGTAGGCGTTGTATGCCCTGGAGATCCTCCTGTGTGAACGTCAGAGGCACGGATGAGCCTCGCCTTCGTTCATGTTGCGTCAAATGCTCACCACTTATAGCTTGAATCCTCATCCCCCGCAGAGCCTTTTTTCTGGACCTATTGGATAGTTGGACTCAGAATATGTTCCATGAAGCACATGTATTTTGTTGGGTGGTGACGCCTCGTATCCGGTTCTCACCGGTTTTTTCAAAGAGTGAGGGAGTTTTGAGCCTCCTTCGTCGGACCTGACATGTTTGTCGGAGAGTCCATCGTGACTGTCGTCGGCACAGGGGCATGAGCTGGATGCCCGTGCATGGCAGGAATTACTGGGAGAGATGGTATAAGGAATGCCCGAACGTTGGACATGTTCCCTGGTTCTCCGTCGTCACGCGACCTGGTGGTCACCGTCTATCGAGATTTTGGTAGGATACAACGCTTAGTCTAGAATTAAGAGCTATGTCGTCCCCATGGACGACGCCAAACTGCTGCAATCGTTTTTCGCTCTCTGCTCTGACCTGTTCCCGCTGACCTGTTTGACGTGCACAAGTAGCACACGTGAGCCACAAACTGCCGTGGGGTAGCCGATGGCACTCCGATGCTAAAGTCAGACAAGGATCTGAGGAAGGTGTAATGCTATAACAGGGAATTTATAGCGTACCTTAGCTTACCAACCTCGTGTCTTATTTATAGTGCAAGGAGTCCTGGGTTAACCAGACCATTGTAGGCGTAGATTATGGAGGAGATCTTCGTGGAGATCCCTCTCTAATTAGGAGTCGTGCTGTAGGAGGGAAGTTCTCTATTAGCTTTGTGCTCCTAGATACGCAAGAGATAGTTCCCAATCCTAGAGCATTCCATCGAAGGGAGTTTTCATGTGTAAAAGATACTCTGGTGTTTGCTTCCTAGTTGGAAGCAAATAGCAGCTGTGATTGCCCGTCCGAAGCAAATCCTTGAGATACTTGCCTGAAAAGTGCTTACAAGTATCTTGGATAGTTGTGAGACGTGTGCGCCTAGCGTGCTGTGAGAGTCTGGGTCCGCCTAGTGGGCTGGAGTTGAGCGGGCTGAGAATCGCTCGTGCTGGATCTGTATTGGGCTATTGCTTGAACCCGTGGTTCCTTGAGATCATCATGACACGTGTACAGCTCAAGGGTGTGACCGTTTTTATGTACGATCAAGTATCTATTTGACAAACCCTGATATTTAATAGAAACTAGATTTTGAAGTGATTGTTCAGTCCCTTTTGTTTCACTCTTTGAAGCTTATGATTACAGGTTTGGTATCCATCCCTTGGCATTGACCTTTTAAGCAGGAGGATTTTTTTACAAGTATTTATAATTTCTTGTTTAGAGATAATATAGATTATATTCCATCCAACCATTATTTTGAAACTTATTTACTTGGTTTACTGGTTGCAAGATCAAAATTATTTTCTAAGCTCCACCATAAATCTTAAGAACAAGGCCAATGTTTCTTCTAATTGTCATGAGTCGTGACAATTGATGTCGAGATGACCAATTTGGTTCTTTTGGTGTCTGGTTCCTTTTTAATGTTAATTTTTTGTTCTTTATTTTGCCCTTTTTATCCTGAAGGGCTTGAACGTGCAAGGGATAGTTTGACTGAAGCTGCAGTTTTGAGGGAGAGATTTGTGCTGGGCACTAGTATTAGTAGAAGGGTTGCTGCTGCGGCTGCTTCTGCTGTAATTACTTTACCATATCCCTGTCTTGCAATTGTTTTCATTTGTTAGGGTACTTCATGTTTGTAGATGAGTTAGATATTCAATTACTATAACATTAGGCTCAATATGAATGAATTTTCAATTACCATGTCCCTACCAATTTTGTGATGATGGTTTTATATCTCACGTCTATAGGAATATTCGGAGCCTCTATATGAGTTCATGGGTGCAGTCAAGCAGGTCTATGGAGAGAAAGTCCTTGTACAGGCTATCCTTCTTAACTGGACCTCAGCTTGATTAACTTATTATATATCGTATGCCCCAAGCTCGTGTTGATCACTTGCCTCTAATATTTTTTTTTATGGATCTTTGTTCTAAATCATGTAGTTCGAGGATTTTGCAAACCACAATGCCTTTGAGCTGCTTTCAAAATATCGCAAAACTCATCTTGTCTTCAATGATGATATACACGTAACATATTGTGAGGTTTTTCCTAAGTTTTGGTTTGTTTGGCAAACTCTATTCTAATAAGTTGATTTGATATGTTACTGCAAGGGACAACATCTGTGGTCCTTGTCGGGGTTGTGTCAGCACTTAAGTTGATAAACCACCTAATCTAACTTTTCTTTTTACTTTTATTATTATTTTTAATGAGTGTAACTAAGTGTAAGGTGTTTCTACCGTATGCTATTGTTTGGGCCATCTGGAAACACATGAACCATTGAGTTGTCGGCGGTAAGAGTTCATGTGGTCGTAGATTAGTGTGCTAATGATTCACCTTACTCTATTTTCTTTGCACCTTATCTACTTTCAACGCTTGTTATAATAATCTCAGCGTTGACACCATCAAATGAGGGTATTGGCTAAGAACTAAGAAGGCTAGCCACCTTCCTCTGTTCTATTCTAGTGAAAGGCTTTTATTATTATTGATGATACACCAAAATGTCCTCTCTTCTACACCGTACACATATCATGATGATCTCGAGAAATAATAGGCCCAAACATTAGCCCAACACTGATTTGCCCCAAATGGCTTCAAGCTCACATGACACAGTTTGCCCGATGGACCCAAATCACTACAGCTTGCTAAGGCCACACAGCTCACAGCCATCCCCAATACCCGTAAGCCCTGCTAAGGCAAGTATCTCGTGGATCGGCTTTGGACAGGCAAGAAAACAACACTTTGTTTCTAACTAGGAAACAAATATCAGAGTATACGTCATACATGGAAACATCCATCTGTGGACAACACTCCAACTGGGAACTATCTCCCACGTATCTAGGAGCACAAGCCTAATAGGGAAATTTCCCTCCACAGGACAACTCCTAATTAGAGAAGAATCTCCATGAAGATCTCATTCCTTAAACTACGACATCGTTGGCTTGGTCGAACCAAGACTCCAGCACTATAAATAAGACATGAGGTTGGTAAGCTAAGGTATGCTACAAATTTCTTGTTTACAACATTACACTTTCCTCAGATCCCTGACTGACTTTAGCATCGGAGTGCCATCAGCCACCACAAGGGTGGTCCATGGCTTACGTGCGTTCATTGTGCAGGTCAGCAGGGAGCGAAAATCGATTGCATCAGTTTGGCGCCGTCAGTGGGGAACGACAAAGTTTCTAACCAATCACTAGCACCATCTCTCTTCGAAATTCAAAGAGATGGTAACCACCAGATCGCGTAACAATGGAGAACAAAGGGACACGTTAAACGCTCAGACTGGCGCTATACCACCGCTCTCAACGGTGCCTGTGACACAAGGACAGCAGGCTCACACCCCCATGCCCACAACAACAGTGACAGACCTCAGGATAGATATGTTGTCTCATAAATATAGCAGATTGCTAAAGCAGTGTAGATTCTCGTTCAACAAAACCCTCCACCTGATGATGGAGATCAGGAAAAGCAAAAGCCTCAATCTCCAGATAACAACAGAGAGCAGGCATAGAAGAGTCAAGCCCCTACTAGTTCTCATTGGATTAGAGGTAGCGGTGCGGCCAATGGAGACTCAACTCTTAGGGCAGACAGACTCCCCACGCAGAACCCCTCCACCGAGGGGCTCACGACCCAAACGTGTTATACTGCCTCTTTGTTCCCACCCTTCGTGGATCACATCATGAACGAGACTTTGCCAAGGAAGTCCAGCCCTCTAAAGTTGGAGTTCTATGGCGGGACTAGCGACCCGTTCGATCATCTGCATCATTATCAACATGTAATGGCGCTCAAAGAAAATTTTGAATCAATTATGTGCAGAACGTTTCCTATCATCCTAAAGAAGTTAGCGTTGACATGGTTCCATAGCCTCCCGCCAAAGTCAAACTACTCATTAAAGACACTAGCCAAGGAGTTCCTGACACGCTTTGCCGAAAGTCAGCGAATCAGGAAAGACCCGCACTATATTCTCTTCCGAAGGCAGAAGTCAAAAAAAATACTAAGGGAATATGTCACACGCTTTAGCTACGAGTTGACGCTCATTGATGGCTGCAACAACGACAAAGCCGTGATGGCTTTTATCGCGACCCTAAGAAATGGAAAGTTTTACGACTTCCTTACCTTGGAACCTCTCCTAGATATGGCAGAACTCTTGAAGGGCGCCCAAAGGTACATCACCTTGGAAGAAATGAGAACAACGAAGAAGGAAACTGAAGTAGAGAAGAAACCCTCAGTTTCTAGGGACAGAAAGAAGGGGAAGAGGCGAGAATACAAAGACAGATGAAAATAGAAGCACAACGACGACAGGTCAGACTCTGACCGACCTAGGTCAGGGAAGTCTTCCAACTATATCTGATCCAGAACAATGACTCCCTTCAACTCTAGCTTGTCGGACGTTCTTAATTCCATGAAAAACTGGGAAGATCTGAAGTGGCCCCCAAAACAGCGCAGAGACCTCTCCAAATGTTAAAATAACAAGTATTGTGCGTACCACAAGGAGGGTAGCCACGACACCAACGACTGCAAGAGTCTAAGGTATGAGATCATGTATTGGATTTGCAAGGGAAAACTGAAGGAGTTAATGGGCTTGGAGAAACAAAAGGACCAAACCAGGGAAGTGAAGAGGGCCCTGGTTGACACGGGAAGCTCTCTTAACGTTCTGTTCTACAACGCTTTCCGCAGTATGGACCTGAAGGAAGAGAACCTAACGTCTTTCAACTACCCGCTGATTGGATTTAGCGGAGAGAAATGCTTCTCGGTCGGGAATATAAGGTTAGCAGTGGTGGCATGAGAGCCACAACTAAGGAAGGTCATGTTCTTGGACTTCATGGTGGTGGGCGCACCGTCTACCTATAACCTCATCTTGGAAAGACCTTGGCTTTACCAGATGAAAGCAGTAGCCTCCACTATTTACTAGTGCATCAAGTATACTGCTAACCACTCGGAGGGAACAATTCGTGGGAACCAACCAACGGCACGAGGCTGCCGCTTGCTACACTAAAGCATATAAAATGTTCCCAAATCCAACTGGAACTCGCCAGACAAGTTGGACAGAAGTCAAACTCAATAAATATGGATAACTCACTCCACCTAGATGAAGGAAGGATCTCAATAGTAGTGGCTCAACTTAGTAGCGGAGAACATTTCAGCACTGTAGGAGCAATCCACTCTCTAGCCCGATAGGATGTCTGGCTCAGGGAAGAGGTCATAGCAAACAGGAGCACGACCCCACGATTGTCTGGGAGCGTGAAAGGCCCCCCCATGCAAGGTTTACTCTTCAAAAACCTCAATAGCTTCAGCAAAATTTTGCAATTCGTTGAAGGTACTCACGATCCAGTCAAGAGCCATGTGAATTCACTTCAGGGCCGGATCAACCTCTCTACGCCAACAATCAATCTATTTAGTTGTTTAGTTTTCTTTCCATAGTCAATGTAGAGTTTTAGTTCTTAGGAGCTCATGTGATTTGCAATCATTTAAGAAATTAAAGAGAATAACGCAAACACGCTCTATTGATTACTGGAAAGATGTAACTACGATCGCCCAAGGGTGGGTACAAAAGACTAAAGACTAAAAACTAAAAACTAAAAACTAAAAACTAAAAACTAAAAGCATCTGAATCCGGTGTGACAAATAGTAAAGGTTTGCTTAAACAGTCTGGCTCCAGAAGAGGACTCAGAAGTGATAGGAAAGGTACCCCGGGTAAATCACGAAGCACTCTGAGAGTTCCACTCAGCGACTTATCTGAAGAAAATGATCCATGAGCAAGAAATATATAAAAAGACACGCGCTTCGTCGAACCCACCCCTCAAATATTGCTTGAGGTGGTACAAAATCAACAATCGGATACCCCTCTACACGCCACTCGAAGCTACAGCCTACTCACACGCTCGATCTGCTCAACCAGACGAACTTGGGACAAGTATCAGGTTGAAACAGATTGAGTGCACCCTCCTGGGAAGGGATGAAAGGGGCATCTAGGAGCCAATGGCCCACTCCGACAGGTTGTGTCCAACTCCACTCTGCCCCGCAACTCCGAGTTCCAGCGCAACACAGCGTGGCAAGCCTAGCTGACGGGGGGAAGAAGAGCAACCGCTTTAAAGTTGGCTGCTGGTGTTATCTTAGAAATTAGACAGTTCAAAGCACCAACAGGGCACTAGCACATAAACCACAGACTCGTCCCTTGCGGGAATGTCCGTACTTTTTCTTTGCAATACGAGAAGAAATTACAAGGTCTCAGTTAGCCAATTGGGTGCTCACCCAGAACAAGTGACCATGCATAATAGCAAGTCTTATCAAGACTCATCGATGAAAATGTCAGAACATCCGAAGACTCCAACATTGGAGATCTTCCTTCAGCCTTTGGAAAAACCAAAGCATATTTGTTGAGTAAGAACATCTGAAGAAGTGCACTTTGTAGAAGATAATGCCTACAACGATGAAGGAACACCATTATATACACATAGTGGTTCACCAAACAGACGCTTCAACATTAAATATCAGCATTAAGTACTGTATGGGAAACGAGGAGGCAACGGTTTCCAAGGAAACTGCACAGGACCACGTTCATCCAATTAATGATGCTGCACAGAACCCCATTAATTGGGGGAGTAACCGATACTCAATCGTCTCGCGATCTATGCCGTACGTGTGTCACCATGCAATCTGCGTTGTACACGTGGCATCACGATCCTATGACAGAACCTTGTTCTTCTTTTACTGGCCCATCGCCTCGACCCACTATTCGAGCGGCATTCTACCACGTGCGCTGTCGCAAGCAGAAGAAACCCTAGACACTTTTGACACACGGAGCACACCTGCATATCACCAGTTCATTTAAAGTACATTCTTTTTTAAAAAACTAATCCTCACGATGCAATCCGTCTGTGGAAGTAGGCACGCGCGCCCGCAACAAGCAGAGTCTCGGCCTAACCAAGCAAGCTTAGTCAATTCCAACTGATGATGATGGCTTCTAGTTCATCCCCGTGCCTAGTTCACCGCGCGCGAATGTCGATGGCTTAGGAAGTGGGAGTCTAATCTGTGCTCTTGTGCCTGATGACGACGACTCGCAAGGGGCCGTCACCTTCTCCGTGGGCAACAATCATCGAACCCGATTAGGTAAGCCTAGCTAGTGGCAACTAACAACTACATCTTCTGGTCAAAGTCAAGACTTATAGCCCCCTCTGCGCGTGTGTAGATAGTTTGGAAAGTGGGAGCCTAGTCAGTTTCGATTGATATCGACGGTTTTCCATGGGACCACTGCTCTTCTACAGACCATGGTCGTCAAATTACCAACTTCCAAACTTGTAGCCCCCTTCGCGCGAGTGTAGATGATTTGAAAGGTGGGAGCCTAATTAGTCCTGACTGATGTTGATGGCTTTCCACGGGACCACTACTCTTCTATAGACTATGGTCGCCGAAACCCCCCAAATTTAAAGCTCGATGCGCATGGGTGTAGATGATTTGGAAGGTGGGAGCCTAGTCAGATTCAACCGATGTCGATGGCTCGCCACGGGAGCACTGCTCTTTTACAGACCATGGTCGCCAAACTTTCTCATCCCAAACCTGTAGCCTGCTTTGTGTGGATGTAGATGGTTTGGAAGGTGGGAGCCAAGTCAGTTCCGACTGATGTCGACGGCTCGCCATGGGATCATTGCCGTGTTCACCAAATTTTTTCATCCCACACTTGTAGCACACTCCGCGCGAGTGTAAATGGTTTGGAAGGTGGGAGCCCAGTCAACCCTGACTGATGTTAACGGCTCACCACGGGACCACTGTTATTTCTCATGACAGCGGTCGCTGAATTCGATTACAGCTCAAGTAGCGTCTTTATGCTCACACAGACTGACATCGCGTTATCAGCGATGACCACTTGAGCCAACTCAAAAATCAATCCGCTAATACACAGAAGAATGCAACACGGGATGTCAGCCTGAGCTTACGAAACCTGACTTGGGACAAACGCTCTAGCTCAAATAAAACGCATGTGCTGAGCTGCAACATTTCACTCATGCTAGTAACCACAACCGATGATCAGATGCACAACTTAAGTCTCCAACGGCTTACCTCAAGGATGGGCTACAACCTAGGTAGTGTTACCCACTAACAAACCATCCGCAGAATGTCCACTATTGGACATAACCACGTGATAACAACTCTGAGACCTCACAAAAGAATAGGTTAGAATCATTCGCGACATAAATGGTTGAGCTCTCAATAGCAAATAGACTGCCGGGCTTCCTGCTAACCCAACCGAACTTGTGTCACGACAAGGCAAAATGGAAAGCCCACAATAGGGAGACCGAACAAATTACGGGTACAAAACATACTCAAAACAAACATTTTTCATTAACAGTTAAAACAAAAGGTACAAATGTACGAATTCACTCCTCATCAGGATGAAGGTATAATTACAGGGGAACTAACCTAACAGGAGAAAAAGCAGGAGAAGATTCCGTGCGTGCCTCAGTCTGAGCATCGTGATCCGGATCGCCTTCTTCATCTGACAACCCAGAGACCATCCCGAAGTTTGCATAAGACATCTTATAATAAGCAAAGTTCCATTCTGGATGCTCCTCCTTCATCAGCGCCAACAGTTCTAACCTCCCATAAACGACTCAACGAGATTCGCACGTGCCTTGCGCCTTGAGAAGGTCTTCCTCGCGCACCTTCGCTTCAGTAAGGTCACGCTCCAACAGCTCCAGCTTGCTTGTGAGTGCATCGACCTTAGACTACTCTGTAATCAGGCTACTTTTAACTGCGTTAAGTTCATGTTGCTCCAAGAGAAGTTGGTCCCAATTTTCCTTGCTTCCCGAGCATTTATTTCCACGTCGGCCTTTAACTACTACCTCTGGACAACCCACTCGAATTCATTCATGGTATTATCCTCCACAAGAGAGAAATTCAGAGCGCATCTTAGCCGCAGATTTATGCGCAACTTCTAGATCATAGCGGACCAAGTTCGGCTCTTCTCTTAATCGGTCCCTCGCGGACGCCGCCTCTGCTAAATCAAACTCAAGGGTTTCCAAATGAGCCCTTCGGGTCTCACATCAACGACTGATTGCTCCAGCCTCCTCTCCTTGATCTGCTTTCTTAGCGACTCAATCTCGAAAAATGCACCGAAATATTCTAGTGTATTTTCCTCGAGCTTCGAAGCGTGGTCCATCAACCAGCTATAACGTATGCTTATATGTTTCCTCGAAGCATAGTCAATGTTAACCTTCTGGTGGCAGGCCTGGTTCCTGATCTTCACTACGTTCGGTGCAAACAGACTCATCCGCGCATCCGGATGAAGTTCTCCCGGATGCGGAGTGATGCTAGCACCGCTATTTGTAGTCTCCACCGCACCTAGGCCCTCATCCACAACCTTCCCTTTGTCACCAGTAGCCAACCCTTTATTGCAAGCCAGCTCAGTGAAATCCGAATGAAGAAAAGGGAACGAGCTGTCTAACAGACCCTCCATTACCTTGATATGTGTTTCGGAGCGAGATGTGGGCAATGCAGACTACAAGAGGGATGACTCACACTGCCACAACCACTGTTAGATGACCCACCAGCAGAACGATTGAACTCTGGGACCTCAGGCGGGTCCTCTTCAAGGCCTTCTAGTAAAACGGTTTTGGATTGGTCGGCAACAGTAGAAGCCGCCACAATAGCCAGCATCAACTTCTCACTCAAAACTTTAGCCTGCCATACTCAGCTTTGATGCATCATCAATCCCTGCCAGCCGCAGGTGGTCATTTTCCAAATAAAATGCTACTACCTCTGCCTCCGCAGACGGATCAAAATCACGCCCTTCTTCAACAGAGCGAGTCGTTGTAAATCGGCTCAGCCAAATTACGAGACCTCTTCGAGCTAATGAAGGAGGCGAGCATCTCAGAAAGCCCGTCTATGTCTGGCAGGGTGGGAGCCTTAACTTTGGAGGCCTTTCTCTTTTTGGAAGGGGCTCCACCTTCAGACTTAACCTTCAACGCTCTATGGAGAGTGGGGTGAATGTGCCAGTTATCCCACAACCCATTACGATTGGAGTTGGTAGGGTAGATAAAATCCTCCACACTCATCCAAGGCATGTCACGGAATGCCTTCATAGTGAATTCCTCTCCCGGAGAAAGAAGGGTTGTAGGGAACCTCCCTACAAAAAAAACACATGACGATCAGCGTACAATCAACACACCGGAATTGAAGGGCGAAACAATACTTATGGAGTGGCTTGAACTCCTACTCAAGCGGACAACCCTTGAACTTGAAGTACTTTGAATCCGAAGGATCCAAGAAGCATAATTTTTGCCAGAATTTGAAGTCATCTGGCAATTACCCGAAGCAAGCCGGCGACATCATCTTATAAATGGCGTGATTGTCAGTCGAGGGGAAGTCAACAACTGGATCACCCTCGGAGTCACGCGGACACCAACATCATTCGCCTTGATCAATATAAGAAGAATGATCCTATACCCGTGCAGTACCAACTGGGTAGGAGGGATCCCAAGTAATTCCTGGAAGCCCTAAATCTCATCAAGCACATGAAAATGGACTCCAGTTTGAATCATGCCACGTTGCAAACAGATGAATCCTTCTAGAGGAAACATTGGCGTCTGATCATTATTCAAAGTATAGAGTGACAGTCCTCCGAGACCCCATATGTCATCTGAATTTCATCCAGGCTCAATTAAGAGGCCGACCGATCTTCAAAGAACTGAAAACTCTGGGCAAAAAGTCCATCATCAAGGTGATTTTGGCGAGCCCTGAAAAATGTGAATAAACTTTCAATCAAAAGTTGAACATAACGAAGTCTCTAGAAATGGAAGGGTCAATCTCTGCAGAAAGGGGAAATTTAAATAGGGATTGGTTTCCCGCCTCTTCTCCACAGAACCGATGCACACTTAATTAATGAAGTGTGTCGCTCAAGTAACGGTTCAGACTCAATCATCATGAGCGGCGTATCTTTTCAAGAAGTGACTTAGTAAACCGATACGATGGTCCACTAACGCGAGGGAGCAGCTAATGATACACCAAAAAGTTCTATCTTCTACACCGTACACGTGTCATGATGATCTCGAAATATAACAGGCCCAAGCATCAGGCCAACACTGATCCGGCCCAAGCGGCTTCAAGCCCGCACGACGCAGTCCACCCGACGGATTCAAATCACTACAGCCTGCTAAGCCCACACGTCTCACAGCCATCCCCAATACCCATAAGCCATGCTAAGGCAAGTATCTCGGGGATCAGCTTCGGACAAGAAGAACGACAACACTTTGTTTCCATCTAGGAAGCAAATACCAGAGTGTACGTCATACATGGAAACTTTCATCTCCACGAAGAACTATCTCTCCTGTATCTAGGAGCACAAGCCTAACAGGGAAACTTCCTTCCACATGACAACTCCTAATTAGAAAAGGATCTTCACGAAGATCTCCTTCCCTAAACTATGTCACTGATGGTCTGGTCGAACCAGGACTCCAGCACTATCAATAAGACACGAGGTTGGTAAGCTAAGGTACGCTACAAATTCCATGTTTACAGCATTACGCCTTTCTCAGATCCATGTCTGACTTTAGCATTGGAATGTCATCGGTCACCACAATGGTGGTCTGTGGCTCACGTGCATTTTTTGTGCAGATAAGAAGGTCAAGGTCAAACAGGGAGCGAAAATCGACTGCATCAATTATAGCTAGGTGTTATTGCATGACCAACTATATTACAAAATTACATGATTTGCCTTAATCAACAGGAGTTGTTTAGATTCAAGATTCAAATTGCATTTATTTTATATGCTATGTTATTTCTAGGTTGATAGCTAAAGAAATGGCAAAATAAAGGCAAGGTCAAATCTTTAGAGAAAGCTTTCACTCAAGTGGTGGTTAGTTTAATGGTTTAAAATAGTGAAATTGCCACATCTAACATGATTACTAGTGATTCTTGGTAGTCTCTTTTGCCTAATTCGGTTGCTTCATTTTTATGGGAAGATCTAAGCAGGCAGCGACTACTGGATGTGCTGGGTTATGGAATTGACCCTTCAAAGTCCTTGAAGTATAATATTGATGAGGTTTCTTACCTTCAGCCAATTAATGTAATTGGAGGACCTGGTATGGCTTTACTAGTTTCTGTTTCAAAGGAAGAGAAGACTAACGTCAAAAAGATTAGTGACTTGATGCCAAACAATGAACCACCATTGACTATGTCCAGAAGTCCTTCATTATTTGTGTCTAAACTTTCAAAATCTGATTTTGAATATGTTTGCTCTGATTTATTCTCAGGGTTAGCACACTTCAGCAATTCAACTCAACAATCTCTAGATACAAATATGGTTGCATGTCTGCTCCGCAGGTAACTTAATGCATGTCCGCAGGTAACTTAATGCATGTCTTATCGAATGAAGAAAATGTAAATTCAACATTTTTCAAACATAGACATACATAACAAAATCCTCCTGTTTACTCTTCAAAATTCAATAGAAGAATATGATACTTTGCTTTGATGTTATACTAGTTAGATTAGAGATCACTTAAAGTTGTGTTTGCTGTTACAAGCCAATGGAAGAATGTGATACTTCACTTTGACGAGGATAATTAACATTGGATATCATGTAGGATATTATCTTAGTTGTTCACACTACACCAAAAATCAACTTTGTTGTTTTATGATTTTCCATTGGTTATAGCTTTGAATTTGGCCTTGTGCATATATATTACATTTGGTGTTTTTGTCTTGCGAGTGTTTTGATATACCTTTTTGTTTATATGACATGTGATGATGAGGAAGAAGAAAGTGACGGGAAAGAAGATTCTATTTACTTTAAAGAAATGACATTTTCATACTACGTTTACATTTTATGTAAGAATTAATGAAACTTATTTTGTTTGGCATTGTACTTATGTTTCTACCATTTATTGAACTAGTTTGATTATCAATAAATGAGATTTTCTTACATGGTTGGATTATATTTAATGTTGCACTTTTAATAGCAGGTAGAACATTACAAATGATGCCAACATAACTAAAAACAAATGGGTAAAAAAAATGGCGTAAACTCTTAATGACACTTTTAAAGTGTCGTGGTTAATTAATTTTACAACACTCTAAAAAAGTTGTATAAAACTATGTAACAACTCTTTTTAAACACTATGAAAAATGTTACAACAACGTTAAACACTATACAACAACATTTTCTAAACGCTATCAAAGGTGTTACAACAGTGTTTAAAAATGTTATTAAAAGTGAGTTTTTAACAGTGACCCAAAAATGCTATCATAAAGGCCACACTTTTAATAATGGGAGTTGTCACAACATGTCATTTAACGCTATCATATCTAGTTATAGCGTTTTTGGCAAGCTATAAATGAGGATTTTTTGTGTAGTATTGGTTACGTTTTGGTGCAACTGCCCTTTTTTATCAGACCGACTTATTGTCCGGGTTAACTTGTAATTTGTGAGTGATGACAGACGGGTCTATTCCCACCATGTCTTTCATTGTCCAAGCAAAAACGTCATGATTATCTTTCAATAGTTTAACTAGCTTTCTAGTGAGTTATGAGTCTATCTCTGTGTCGATCTGAACTATTTTTTTTCCATCGTCCAACTAGACCACGGTCGTTTCTTCTTCTGGTTGTTCGTTGTTTGGTCGATCTCTTGGACTGGTTGGAGCCGTATTATCATCTGGTTCGTCTGACCAGATTGTTGTGGCAGTTCATCTGGTCATTACAATAATTTCTATTTGTGTGGAGTTTTTATCGCGGCATAATGGCATTCACGTGAAGCTAGCTAATCTTTTTTTATTGCACCCGATGCCATTGTCAATATGGTACTTCAAGCACTGGCGCATGGTGGAGGATACTGCATCGATTATGTGTATCCAAGGCCTTCTGAATAGCATGTTGTATTGCAGATGGAGCATCGACAATAAGGAAATCCGTCAATAAGTGATGCAAGAGGATCCGAGTCAGATGATGTTTAGTTGTTAGATAACACGCTGTTGGCGCTGAGATACCTTGAGTTGACAGATCAGCGCAAACATGACAGGAAATCGTGATTTTTTCCTCATTGGGGCAATTTTGGGTGCGTTTCAGTATTTTGGCCATAACTTTGGTTACGGTTATCAGAATCGCGCATATGACCCCAATTCGGAAAGCTCTTCGCGGCGCGCACGTCATGGTAACTGAGACACGCTCAATGCACATCTTTTTGAGGACAAAATCCACCGTTTTCCCTTCTGAATCCACAATTTTAGTAGTTTTTTCCCTTTTATGGTAATATTTCTTTTATCGTTTATGACGTGATATTGAAACTGATTTGGGCAAGATTTTTTGCAGATTATTTTTTTATTACATATTTCGTTTTAGTATGATTATTGGGATTTTGCTATTTTTTGTAAAATTCAAATAATGGTGAGTTTTAGTTATAAAGCCCAGCTCGTGGGCTGATTTAGAGATACGTTTTATTTGAATAATTTTCATTGAACATTAGAGTAGTTTCTCTGTGTTTTTGGGGCGAATCTCTTGTGTTCTTTTCCCTGTGAATTATCTATTGAACTAGCTTGCAGAATAATCGCTATTCTGTCCGGCGTCAGTTGGTATCAAAGCTTCAGCATCTTCCTGGGGTGAGATTTCATTAGTTTTCATGCCTGGTGGTCGAGGTCGTGGTCGTCGCGAGTAGGTTTCGAACGAGGAAGTCCCACACCGTGATCGTAACGTTCAAGATCTGATGATTGAGGATTTACAGAGGCAAGTTGCAGAGTTAACCCGACGTCTAACGGTGCAAGATTTCGATGATTGTGAGATGGAAGATCACGATTCTGATTCCAATTTCGAAAACTCGTATCACAATCATGCTCAATTCTGGGAGCACCATGGTCGGGAGGATCGTCATGGAGACCTCGATTTCAGAGTGGATATACCCGAATTTTCTGGTACGTTACAGGTTGAAGATTTGTAGATTAGTTGAATGAAGTAGATCATATTTTTTAGTATAAGGAAGTTCCAGATCGTATCAAAGTGAAATTGGTCGCCATCAAACTCAAAGGCATAGCATCTGCGTGGTGGGAGCAGTCGAGGCGATCACGAGACAGGCAAGGCAAGGCCAAGATCACTGATTGGGATAGGATGAAGAAGAAGATGAAGGGTCACTTCCTTCCTTTCGGCTACACTCAAACTTTGTTTTAGCGACTTCATTCGTTGAGGCAAGGCATGAGATTTGTTGATGATTACACGGAGGAGTTCTATCAATTGATAGCCCATAATGACTTATCTGAGACGGAAGAGCAGATGGTGGCACGGTATTTGGGTGGATTACGACAACAGCCCCTGCAGGATGTCCTCAACCTTCACTAGCTGTGGACCGTTTCTGAAGCCTACCAGCGTGCACTTGCTGTGGAAAAACAGCAGAACAGGAGCCCTATGATCAGAAGTGATCAACGCAGTCGGCCAATTCGCCCTCAAAAATGTTGTCCTACCCAGCAGCCACCCAGACTAATTCTAACTCAAATATTAGATGTTTCATATGTGGTGAAGAGGGATATAGAGCGACTGAGTGCAGGAAGTCTGCTATTCAGAAGGGCAACCATATCTTGATTGAGGAATACGTGGTAGACGAAATTGAGGAGCTTGGAGAGCCTGTGTATGATGATGATGAAGATGGAAATGTGTTGTATGGAGATGGCCATGAGACTCTGGTTGTTCGTAAGAGCCTACTGACTCCCAAGGGCGATTTAGGGGATGATTGGTTAATAACTAATATTTTCCACACGACCTGCACAGTTGCATATCAAGTCTGCAAGATGATCATTGACAGTGGCAGTTGTGAGAACGTAGTATATAAAGAAGCTATCCAGAAATTGCAGTTGAAGACAGATCGTCATCCCAAGCCGTACAAATTGTTGATGCTGAATAAAAGTAGTGAGGTAACAAGTAGATAGGCGATGCCTAGTGTATTTTTCAATTGGCAGGGTTATTCATAATAAGAGGAAAAATACATATTCCCTTAGCATCAAAGGGAAGAAGATTGTGTTGGCACCTCGTCGGGAAGGACCTACTCCTACCCCGATAGCCAATAATACTAACCTACTTTCTATGTCTAGGTTTTTAGATGAAATTGAGCGTGGAGACGTGGTTTATGCTCTGCTGCCTTGTTGGAATAGTGCACCAAACGTGATTCCAGATTTGCCAGCTAAGGTGCAGCAGTTGCTAGCAGAGTTTTCTGACCTGATACCAGAGGGCCTTCTTCCTGGGCTGTTACCTGAAGCTATTGTGAATTCCGATGAAGCTATTGTGAACTCGAGGACGAGTTCTTTCCAACCCGGGGCGACTGATACAGGAGGATCCGAGTCAGATGATGCTGAGTTGTCAAATAACACGTTGTTGGTGCTGAGATTCCTTGAGTTGGCAAATCAGCGCAAAGATGGCAGGAAATCGTGATCTTTTCCTAATTGGGGCAGTTTTGGGTGCGTTTCAGTATTTTGGTCATAACCTTGACTATGGTTATCAGAATCGCGCATATGACCCCAATTCGGAAAGCTCTTGGTGGCGCGCATGTCATCATCACTGAGAAAATCTCAGTGCACATCTTTCGAGGCAAAAATCTACCATTTTCCCTTCCAAATCCACAATTTTAGTAGTTTTGTCCCTTTTGTGGTAATATTTCTTTTATCGTTTAGGACGTGATTCTGAACCCGATTTGGGAGAGATTTTTCACAAATTATTTCTTTTATTACGTATTTCATTTTAGTATGATTATTGGGATTTTGCTATTTTTGGTAAAATTCTAATAATGGTGAGTTTTAGCAATAAAGCCCTGCTTGTGGGATGATTTAGAGATATGTTCGATTTGAATAATTTTAATTGAATATTAGAGTTGTTTCTTTGTGTTATTGGGGCGAATATCTTTTGTTCTTTTCCCTGTGAATTATCTATTGAACTAGCCTTCCGAATAATCGCTATTCTGTCCGGCGTCACTTGGTATCACAGCTTCAGCATCTTCCTGGAGGGAGATTTCATTAGTTTTCATGGCTGGTGGTCGAGGTCGTGGTCCTCGCTGGTAGGTTCCAAACGAGGAAGTCCCACATCGTGATCATAACGTTCAAGATGTGATGATTGAGGATTTACAGAGGCAAATTGCAGAGTTAACCCGACCTCTAACGGTGCAGGATTTCGGTGATCGTGAGATGGAAGATCACGATTCTGATTCCAATTTCGAAAACCCGTATCATAATCATGCTCAATTCTGGGAGCACTGTGGTCGGGAGGATTATTATGGAGACCTCGATTTCAGAGTGGATATGCCCAAGTTTTCTGGTACGTTACAGGTTGAAGGATTCGTAGATTGGTTGAATAAAGTAGAGCGTATTTTTTAGTACAAGGAAGTTCCAGATCGTGTCAAAGTGAAATTGGTCGCAATCAAACTCAAAGGCAGAGCATCTGCGTGGTGGGAGCAGTTGAGACGATCACGAGACAGGCAGGGCAAGGCAAAGATCACTGATTTGGAAAGGATGAAGAAGAAAATGAATGGTCACTTCCTTCCTTTTGGCTACACTCAAACTTTGTTTCAGCGACTTCATTCGTTGAGGCAATGTACGAGATCGGTTAATGATTACACGGAGGAGTTCTATCAATTGATAGTCCGTAATGACTTATCTGAGACGGAAGAGCAGATGGTGGCACGGTATTTTGGGGAGTTTACGACGACAGCCCCTGCAGGATGTCCTCAGCCTTAACTCGCTGTGGAATGTTTCTGAAGCCTACCAGCGTGCACTTGCTGTGGAAAAACAGCAGAACATGAGCCCTATGATCAGAAGTGATCAAAGCAGTCGACCAGTTCGCCCAAAAGAATCATGTCCTACCCAGCAGCCACCCCAAAGTAATTCTAACTCAAATATTAGATGTTTCAGATGTGGTGAATAGGGACATAGAGCGACTGAGTGCAGAAAGCCTGCTATTCAGAAGGGCAATAATATCTTGATTGAGGAACACGTGGTAGACGAAACTGAAGAGCTTAGAGAGCCTGTGTATGACGATGATGAATATGGAGATGTGCTGTATGGAGATAGCCATGAGACTCTGATTAATCGTATGAGCCTACTGACTCCCAAGGGCGATTCAGGGGACGATTGGTTAATAACTAATATTTTCCACACGACCTGCACAGTTGCATATCAAGTGTGTAAGATGATCATTGACAGTGGCAGTTGTGAGAACGTTGTATTTAAAAAAGCTATCCAGAAATTGCAGTTGAAGACAGATCGTCATCCAAAGCCGTACAAATTGTTGTGGCAGAATAAAGGTAGTGATGTAACAGTAAATAGGCGATGCCTAGTGTTTTTTTCGATTGGCAGGGTTATTCATAATAAGCGGAAAAATACATATTCCCTTAGCATCAAAGGGAAGAAGATTGTGTTGGCACCTCGTCGGGAAGGACCCACTTCTACCCCGATAGCCAATAATACTAACCTGTTTTCTATGTCTAGGTTTTTAGATGAGATTGAGCGTGGAGACGTGGTTTATGCTCTGCTACCTTATGGGAATTGTGCAGCAAACGTGATTCTAGATTTTCCAGCGAAGGTGCAGCGGTTGCTATCAGAGTTTTTGGACCTGACACCAGAGGACCTTCCTCCTGGGCTGTTGCCTGAAGCTATTGTAAACTCGAGGACGAGTTCTTTCCAATCAGTGGTGACTGATACAGGAGGATCCGAGTCAGATGATGCTGAGTTGTAAAATAACACGTTGTTGGCGTTGAGATACCTTGAGTTGGCAGATAAGCGCAAAGATGGCAGGAAATCGTGATATTTTCCTAATTGAGGCAGTTTTTGGTGCGTTTCTGTATTTTGGTCATAACTTTGACTACGGTTATCAAAATCGCGCATATGACCCCAATTCAAAAAGCTCTCGGTGGTGCGCATGTCATGGTAACTAAGACATGCTCGGCGCACATATTTTCGAGGCCCAAATCCACCGTTTTCCTTTTATCGTAATATTTCTTTTATCGTTTTGGACGTAATTTTGAACCCAATTTGGGCCAGATTTTCGCAGATAATTTCTTTTATTACGTATTTCATTTTAGCATAATTATTGGGACTTTTCTATTTTTGGTAAAATTCTAATAATGGTGAGTTATAGCTATAAAGCCCGGCTTGTTGGCTGATTTAGAGATACGTTTAATTTGAATAATTTTAATTGAACATTAGAGTAGTTTCTCTGTGTTTTTGGGGCGAATCTCTTGTGTTCTTTTCCCTGTGAATTATCTATTGAATTAGTCTGCAGAATAATCGCTATTCTGTCCGGCGTCAGTTGGTATCAGAGCTTCAGCATCTTCCTAGGGTGAGATTTCATTAGTTTTCATGGCTGGTAGTCGAGGTCGACGCGGGTAGGTTCCGAACGAGGAAGTCCCACACCATGATCATAACGTTCAAGATCTGATGATTGAGGATTTACAGAGGCAAGTTGCAGAGTTAACCCGGTGTCTAACGGTGTAGGATTTCGGTGATCGTGAAATGGAAGATCACGATTCTGATTCCAATTTCAAAAACCTTATCACAATCATGCTCAATTCTGGGAGCACCGTGGTTGGGAGGATCGTCGTGGAGACCTCGATTTCAGAGTGGATATGCCCGAGTTTTCTGGTACGTTACAGGTTTAAGGATTCGTAGATTGGTTTAATGAAGTAGAGCGTATTTTTTAGTATAAGGAAGTTCTAGATCGTGTTAAAGTAAAATTGATCGCCATCAAACTCAAAGGCAGAGCATCTGCGTGGTAGAAGTAGTTGAGGCTATCACGAGACAGGCGGGGCAAGGCCAAGATCACTGATTGGGAGAGGATGAAGAAGAAGATGAATGGTCACTTCCTTCCTTTCGGCTACACTCAAACTTTGTTTTAACGATTTCATTCGTTGTGGCAAGTTACGAGATCGGTTGATGATTACACGGAAGAGTTCTATCAATTGATAGCCAGTAATGACTTATCTGAGACCGAAGAGCAGATGGTGGCACAGTATTTGGGGGGATTACGAAGACAGCCCCTGCAGGATGTCCTCTCAGCCTTCACTCACTGTAGACCATTTCTGAAGCCTACCACCGTGCACTTGCTGTGGAAAAACAGCAGAACAGGAACCCTATGATCAGAAGTGATCAAAGCAGTCGGCCAATTTGCCCTCAAAAATCTTGTCCTACCCAGCAGCCACCCCAGAGTAATTCTAACTCAAATATTAGATTTTCTGATGTGGTGAACAGGGACATAGAGCGTCTGAGTGCAGGAAGCCTGCTACTCAGAAGGGCAACAATATCTTGATTGAGGAATACGTGGTAGACGAAACTGAGGAGCTTGGAGAGCCTGTGTATGACGATGATGAAGATGGAGATGTGCTGTATGGAGATGGCCATGAGACTCTGGTTGTTCGTAAGAGCTTATTGACTCTCAAGGGCAACTTAGGGGACGATTGGTTGAGAACTAATATTGCCTTTGAGTTTGATTACAAATCAATCTGTAGGGGGCACTTTTGCTTGAGAGTATAAGATGGGGGAGTGGCGGGGAGTCGATCGACCTAGGTAGGTGTTGATCGACTGTTGGCAGAGGTGGTTGGTTTGTGGTTGAGGGGGTCGATCGACCTGAAGGTAAGAGGGAGCAGTGCAGCGATCTGTTGATAAGAAGATATTTTTAGTTTCTTTTTAACTGTTATTCAGGTCGAGGAGATATCCGTTAATCCATCCGAAGCAGGGATGGTTTTGAAGAAATTATATAAACGGATATTTGGGGCGGATTATGGGATCCATGATCCCTGGCGGGGCAGGGACGGATTTGCCCAAATACACCATGTTTCCATCACTATAGGGTTCTTCCCCTTTTTGTGTGTGTGTGTGAGAGAGTATATGTTGATTTATGCACCCTGTGTATGTGTGGTATCATTTAGACACATGTATAGGAAACTCTCTCTCAATTTGTATTTTTTGATCTTGATAGTGGATATTGTAACGATCTAATCCACCGAGTACTATATTGTCCGCTTTGGGCCCAAGGCTAGCACGACTTTAAAACGCGTATTACTTTGTAGATCCAAACTTGCACATATATAGCACGTCTCCCTTCCTCACCCAAGCAATGTGAGATTATAATCTCCCATTTGTAGCTTGCCAACCTCTTGGGATCCATGGGCACTTGGGCTTCTCCCTCACCCTCCCCCTCAAGTCCACCCACACAATGGTATCACTGTCTACCCTCATGGGAGCCCAACGTCCTTATACGCACACTTCTGACTGGGTCAAGCTCTGATACCATTCTGTAATGACCCAATCCACATAGTAAAATAATGTTCATTTCGGGCCTTACAACCCGCACAGATTTCAAATCGTGTCTTACTATGGAGATCCAAACTCACACATATATAACACACTTGGTAGTTTGTCAGCCTCTGAGGTCGCCCACACTTGGAGCTATCAGCCTCAAAGCTCGCCCACACAGAGTGTTATGAATATATTCTCTTTGCCCCGTGGACGTAGGCAAGTTGGTCAAACCATGTAAATTTGTTGTATCCGGTATTACTCATTTGTTTTGTAACTTTACATTTATGTATTTGTTACGCTTTTGTGCATAAAAAATTGGTAATCATAACCGAAGGTATTTTCTTGGGTTTGTTTGAAGATGTCTTAAGTGGTGACTGTTGTATGAAAGTTTTGAAGAATGTTACAGATCTGTCAAGTTCAAGCTTTAGTCCGAAATTACTTACCGCTACAATTGGAAAATTTGATGTCGAAAAGTTTAATGGGAAGAATAACTTTTGGAATGTGGAAATGCGAAGTTTTGGATGTGTTAACAAAAAAAATTTGGAGGATGCTTTAGGAGATAAGCTAGAGACTATGAGAAAGGAATAATGGAACAAGCTAAATCGCAAGCATGTGGTTCAATACAGTTTTTTTTAGCGAATGAGTAGAAATACTTCATTATGAAGAATACCTCCGCTAAAGAAATATGGAAAATTTTGAAAGACAAGTATATATCGAAGAACATGCAAAATAAGTTTTTCCTCACGAAACAACTTTTTTGGATGAATATGAGACCTGAGATTACTTTGTGTGAGCATTTGGATGAGTTCAATATGCTTCTTGCTGACCTACTAAATTTGGAAGAAGACGTTCCAGTAATTACAAGGCTTTGTGTTTTATGAATTCCCTTCCTGAAGAATATGAGCATTTCGTTACAATTTTGTTAACGAAAAAATAAGAGTCGAATTATGATGAAGTAGCTAAAGTGCTGCTTAATTATGAATTTAGAAGGATGAATCTCAATGTCCAAAGGGATGTAATGTCTAAAGTATTGGTAACAAGGGGAAGATCTAAAAATAAGAATGTTGGTACTAGAGGAAGATTAAAGTCAAGAGGAAACTCTATGGACGAAAGGTTTTTGCCGAATGATGAATGTGTATTTTGTCATAAGAAGAGCCACTGGAAGATTGACGGTGAGAAAATAGAAAGTTGCAACCGAAAAGTGAAATAAAAAATCAAATGCGAATGTGATGCACAATTTGGATGAGGATGAGGATTATGTATATTCTCTGATTGCAAGATCAACATTTGTGAGTTATTCTGATAACTGGTTCTTGATTCGGGTTCTACCTATCACATGTGTCATCGTAAGGACTAGTTATCTAGCTTTAGAGATTGATGGTAGAGTTGTCCATATGGGCAACAATGCCAATTATAAAATTCAATAGATAGGTAAAATCAAGTTGAAGCTGCAAAATGGACTTGTTTGGGTTTTGAATGATGTTCGGTATGTACCCGATTTGAAGAAAAATCTCATCTCTATTAGTACTCTAGAGTCCAAAAGTTACAAGGTTATGGTAAATGGTAGAGCTGTAAAGGTCATTTCTAGTGCACTTTTGTTGATGAAGGCAGTTCGAAATGGTAACTTGCACTTCTTGCAGGGGAATACAGTTACAGGTGATCTAAAAGTTGAATTTGGTGGAGTAACTTATGTCATTAATGACCATGTGGATGTTGCTTCAGGTGGAGTTACTGATAGCTCCAAGGTTGTTTGTACAGATACCTCAAGGGTTTGACATTTGCGTGCAGGTAATAAAGGTGCACGAGTTGTTGAAGAAATATTTGGTAGAAGATATGTAATATGGATATTTGTGCACACTATGTTTCTGAAAAGTTTAGTTTGAAACTCCATCCTAGCCAAGATGGAGTTGGTTTGTTAGCATGAGCACATTCTGGTGTATGGCACCTTGGGTATATGGTGCATATGATTGCATTTGAAGAGTTGAAGTCTTTGTTTGTGTTTTGAACAAATGACATTTTTGTTCGTGTTGTTAGGATTGACTCAGATTTGTGAAATCTTTACTGAGGTGGATAATTTTTGAAAAACAGATAAGAACAGAGAAGGTGGTGGAAGCACCTCCTCAAGTTGAGATAAGAATATGAGTTGTACCTCCTCAAATTTGTGATGTGCTGGAGTTAATGACAGTGGAGATTTGTCAGCAACAATCAACAATTGATGGGAGTGAAGCCGAAATCATTGACTGTTGAAAAAGAGCTAGCAGCAGAAGAAGATAGTAGAAGAAAGAAGAAGGTTGTACAGAGAAGAAGTCGGTGGAAGAAAGTGAAAGGGAGAAGTAGGTGATGGAAACTCTTCCACCACCACTCCCTTACCCCACTAGTTGCTATAAAAGGGACCAAAGGTTCCCCGTTCTGTAACTTTTTCAAACTGAGTTCTTCCTCTGTGATTGTGTGTGTTAGGGTTCTTCCCTTTTTTGTGTCTGTGAGAGAAAAGGTATATGTTGATATATGCATCATGTGTATATGTGGTGTAATTTAGACACGTGTTTGTTTAATGTCATTGACGTTATGTAGGAAACTCTCTCTTTATTTGTATTCTTCGACCTTGGTAGTGAATATATTCTCTTTGCCCTGTAGATGTAGGAAAACCACGTAAATATATTGCTTCCGATATTAGTCATTTGTTTTGTAACTTCACATTTTTGTATTTGTAATGTTTTTGCGTGTAACATGTCTTTTCAAGGAGTTAAAATTCATCCAGACAATGTTCCCTGTTGTTGGATTATGTGAAGTCTATCGACAATCCATACACACAATCAAGTTTCAGCATGATATATTTAGAGCAAAGCCTGCACCGGCAGTGGCAGGTTACAGCTCTAGAGGACCTTCTCAAACCTATCCCGGAATCTTGAAGCTAGATTCAATTGCTCCTGGGTCATTTATCTTGGCAGCTCCTGGGTCTGACTTGGTCTTGACAAGTGATTATAACGTGATTTTTGGAACATCCATGGCTTATCCTCATGCATCCGGAGTTGCTGCACTTCTCAAGGGTGCTCACCCTGACTGGAGCCCCACTGCCATACGATCAGCCATGATGACCACTGCAAACCCTTATGATAATACTCATGGTTTGATCAGATATACTGGTTTCATATGCAACATGCAACTCCTCTAGCTACTGGAGCGAGTGATATTGATCCTAATAAAGCACTTGTTTAATACCCGCCTAATTAAATAAATATAAAAAAAAAGGTTTTTAGCCAAAAATTTGTAAACCCTAATGCTGATGGATTGTTACTAAATTGTATTTGGGCTTGGTTTTGCGCTTTTATTTAACTAATGATTAGGGTTTATTTGGTGAGTTTAGAAGGTGGGTTCTTCAGAATTTCGGTGGGGGCGAATAGCCATCCACCATATAAAAAAAAGATAAGAACAAGAAAAAAAAAAAAAAAACCCTATTCCTTTTTTTCTTTTCTCCTTCCTTCTCCTTTTTCCCCTTCTTCACAAATTCTTCTCCTGGGCGGCAAGCACCGTCTGTGACCGCATGTTGCAGCTGATCCCACCGCCCCAAACTGGCTCCTTCTTCCTCTCTCGTCCCTCTCTTTGCTATATGTTGGTGAGGGTTGGTTGGAGATCGAGATGGGAGTAAGACAAGAGGTTTTTTTTTAGTTGCTTGAGCAAAGGTGGGGAGAAGTGGATTGTATGGTTTCAGTCAATTACATGTTGTGGTTCATGTTAAAAACACCTTAAACAAATAATTGGGGAGTGGGGAACTTTTACAAAAGTTGGAAGCTAGAAAGGCCACATCATTGGAGGAGATGGCGATATTGACACTTGAAGGGTAGTGATCGCGAGATTGAGGGATTTCTCAGAGGATGAACGATGGAAGGTGAGGACTGGGGTCCTTTGGAATTCGGGGAAACTGGTGTTGCAGATATTTCATCAGGTCACGTAGCTGCGGGTGGTGTTGTTGTTTCAGGAATTTGCTTTGGGTTCGAGATTTGTTTCGATAGGGGGTTTTCTTGCAATTCCAGTGGTTTGATCACAACGATCTCCAAGCTTTGGCTGGTACTTGTCTTTTTCAGGTCAGCTCAAGGTGTTGAAATCAGAGTTAGCGAATGGGAGAGATTAGGGTGGAAGTTAATAATGAAGGTGGAAATTAGTTTGACTATTGCTTGCAGTAGTGTGGAGGAGGCGTGAGCTGCACGAGCAAGAGGAAAGAGATGATGGCGTTAGCTATGAAAGGTTATTGCGTGGATCCGTTGCGCAATCCTTTACGGTTTGCGATCTCTCCGGTGAGTTCTCTTTTACCCCTTTCAGTATGTTTTTTTTTAGGCTCTCTCAGTTTGATCTTTGTGAAGAAATGTTCACAAACATTTGGTAATTGGTTATGTGTTTTCGGTTTTGTTTATTTGGTAATTGGTTATGTATTTTTGGTGTTTGTTTATGATGTTTAAGCAATGTATTGTTTCTGTCTTTAGCACTTATTGCTTGGATGTGTAACAACTCTAGGACAAAATTTGCATTTGTGCTTGTAGCTTTACTTTTTTTTGTATTTGAGATGTGAGCATATCCTCTTTAAGTTATCCCTCTCCCTCATTTGAATCTACACAGTTTTTGCAGCTTCTAACTCCCAGCGTGTGTTATTTATACCTGACAAGGAGTCCTGTTGGATTTGAGTCTGTAGTCCCACAACCTAGAGACTGCCGTTAGGATTAGTTGCCTCAATTGTTTCATCCGTAAACATTTGTTTGGATTAGTTGTCACCCCACCTAAAGCCTGTGACAGTATCCTTAGGAGTTGTGTTACCTGTAACTTATCTCCAATTCAGACAAGATCAAACCTTGTTCGACTCTTTATTTTGAGCAGTTTGTCATCATATGTTCTGTAGTTGCCTTGTAACCTGAATTTTTCCCTCTCTAATGGTTTTATTTTAGCTCACTTAACACCATCTGAAAGAGTTTCCTCCATAGTTTTCTACCAGTTAATGCAGACAAGGAGATAAGTTTTAGTGGACTCATTTTATTTCTGGTATTTCATTATTATGTTTAATGGTGGTTGTATCATTAGTTAGTGTAATTTGAATTCTTTCATCTGTAATGCTACCTTAGTTGTCCTTCTGACACCATGTGTAAGAGGTTACCTCAGGTGTGGTCTAATTGTTTGTTTATATATATCTTCAATTCAGGCATTAGGTTGAAACTTTATTTTCGGCATTCGGGAGTTCATCAGTTGATTGTAGTGGTGGTTGTATTTGTAACATGAATAGCCTGGTTAATGTTGAATAGAGGAGTATAATACAGAAAGTGTAATCTAATTCTGGTAGAGACATTGTTGGTAGAAACTTCGTTAGTTCCTTGGTGCTAGCTTTTGTGTTGAGTTGTTGATGGTTCCTTGGTGTTTAGCTGAAGCAGTTTATGAACTTACTTAGTACGGTGCAGTACATGAAAGACAGGTTTGGACCTACCATTCAATGGGTGACCACTAAAGTTTTTCCTAAATCGCAATCACTTGGTTGGTTGATAACTTGATAAAAACACAACCATCAGATGGGTAGTATTTTTCTGCATTAAGAATAATCAAGCAAGGGTATAACACCCCGTATTTTTTTAATACTTATTAAATTCATTTGTTTGTACAGTTTAGAGTGTGACATGCTTACTTGGCAATGTGTCAAATATTACTTGTTCCCCAAAAGAATGGTGGATACTGTGGTTGATTTACTTATGGTTGACAAAGTGTCACCATAAATGAGTTTTGAGTTTTAGTTGATATATTTTCTTTTTATGCTCTTTTCCACAACTCCGAAGAAAAAAAAATGTGAAAAGAAAAGAAATTTTTGTATACAGACTTGCTTGTATACGTGTGATATTATTATGGGTATGCAGACTTGCTTCAATATCGGTGCACCGTTCCATGTGAGTTCGGTTGTACGTGTAGATTTAGGAAGAATACTTGCCAGTGATCGAACTTCGGGTGAGATGACATGTTCCTCGAAGTGGCACCCCACTTGGAACATGTACGCTCCGAGTGGTTTCGATGGCAAGGGAGGCACACTTGGGTGAGGTGTGTTCGGCACATGGAGGATAGTGCGATTGTGGAAAAGAAGCGAAATTTCTTTTTGTGTATGTGCGTGATTACCTTAAAGGAAGAAACTAAATGCTCATTCAATCATTGAATGAGAACTACATGTCTTCCTAAAGGTAGAAAAATGTGTTTTGTTAATATTTCAATAATAGTCTAATATGATTATGAATTGTATAGTTGTTGCATTTATGAGGATTGATAACTCATAAACTTTATTTATTAGTAATAAATAATGCATATTTATTTATTAGGATGATGACACCTTTGCCTCATTGAGGAACTACCTGATGATGTGGTTGTTTATTTTGTTGTTGTCATGTGTGGATTTATTGATTTTGGTATGAAGATTTCTCACACCAGCTATATTGCTGATTCAAATGAGTTTTTGCTTCTTGGGTACATTCCTTTTGGAATGTAGCCGATTAGCCTTTCAGGTTTAGAGATTTTGAGCTGCGTTAATGGAGTTCCGCTAGTGGACTAGCAACGTCAATCTTCTCGGGTTAGAATTTTATTTGTTTCAGTAATTTAATAATGTTTAGTTGTTGCTGCTATTTGTTCATGTTGTTATTGAATTTTTACGTCCCGAATTTTGGGGAAAACGGATAATCCTACGTGGATTTTGGAATTTTCGTTTTCTTCGAAAATCGGGGCGTGACAACTTGATCCAGGTCTTGCGTATGATGTGGATGCTCAAGACTATTTGAATCATCTCTGCTACATGAACTTCACCAGGAAGCAAATCTTAACCATCACTAGATCATCAAACTATAGTTGTTGAACCCCTGATATTGATCTCAATTACCCTTCTTTCATGGCTTTCTTTAACCACACAAATTTGACATCTCATGTGTTTCGAGACCTAGCTTGAGTTATTGGTTATTAATTGGTTATGTGTTTTTGGTGTTTGTTTATGATGTTTAAGCAATGTATTGTTTCTGTCTTTAGCACTTATTGCTTGGATGTGTAACAACTCTAGGACAAAATTTGCATTTGTGCTTGTAGCTTTACTTTTTTTTGTATTTGAGATGTGAGCATATCCTCTTTAAGTTATCCCTCTCCCTCATTTGAATCTACACAGTTTTTGCAGCTTCTAACTCCCAGCGTGTGTTATTTATACCTGACAAGGAGTCCTGTTGGATTTGAGTCTGTAGTCCCACAACCTAGAGACTGCCGTTAGGATTAGTTGCCTCAATTGTTTCATCCGTAAACATTTGTTTGGATTAGTTGTCACCCCACCTAAAGCCTGTGACAGTATCCTTAGGAGTTGTGTTACCTGTAACTTATCTCCAATTCAGACAAGATCAAACCTTGTTCGACTCTTTATTTTGAGCAGTTTGTCATCATATGTTCTGTAGTTGCCTTGTAACCTGAATTTTTCCCTCTCTAATGGTTTTATTTTAGCTCACTTAACACCATCTGAAAGAGTTTCCTCCATAGTTTTCTACCAGTTAATGCAGACAAGGAGATAAGTTTTAGTGGACTCATTTTATTTCTGGTATTTCATTATTATGTTTAATGGTGGTTGTATCATTAGTTAGTGTAATTTGAATTCTTTCATCTGTAATGCTACCTTAGTTGTCCTTCTGACACCATGTGTAAGAGGTTACCTCAGGTGTGGTCTAATTGTTTGTTTATATATATCTTCAATTCAGGCATTAGGTTGAAACTTTATTTTCGGCATTCGGGAGTTCATCAGTTGATTGTAGTGGTGGTTGTATTTGTAACATGAATAGCCTGGTTAATGTTGAATAGAGGAGTATAATACAGAAAGTGTAATCTAATTCTGGTAGAGACATTGTTGGTAGAAACTTCGTTAGTTCCTTGGTGCTAGCTTTTGTGTTGAGTTGTTGATGGTTCCTTGGTGTTTAGCTGAAGCAGTTTATGAACTTACTTAGTACGGTGCAGTACATGAAAGACAGGTTTGGACCTACCATTCAATGGGTGACCACTAAAGTTTTTCCTAAATCGCAATCACTTGGTTGGTTGATAACTTGATAAAAACACAACCATCAGATGGGTAGTATTTTTCTGCATTAAGAATAATCAAGCAAGGGTATAACACCCCGTATTTTTTTAATACTTATTAAATTCATTTGTTTGTACAGTTTAGAGTGTGACATGCTTACTTGGCAATGTGTCAAATATTACTTGTTCCCCAAAAGAATGGTGGATACTGTGGTTGATTTACTTATGGTTGACAAAGTGTCACCATAAATGAGTTTTGAGTTTTAGTTGATATATTTTCTTTTTATGCTCTTTTCCACAACTCCGAAGAAAAAAAAATGTGAAAAGAAAAGAAATTTTTGTATACAGACTTGCTTGTATACGTGTGATATTATTATGGGTATGCAGACTTGCTTCAATATCGGTGCACCGTTCCATGTGAGTTCGGTTGTACGTGTAGATTTAGGAAGAATACTTGCCAGTGATCGAACTTCGGGTGAGATGACATGTTCCTCGAAGTGGCACCCCACTTGGAACATGTACGCTCCGAGTGGTTTCGATGGCAAGGGAGGCACACTTGGGTGAGGTGTGTTCGGCACATGGAGGATAGTGCGATTGTGGAAAAGAAGCGAAATTTCTTTTTGTGTATGTGCGTGATTAGATTAAAGGAAGAAACTAAATGCTCATTCAATCATTGAATGAGAACTACATGTCTTCCTAAAGGTAGAAAAATGTGTTTTGTTAATATTTCAATAATAGTCTAATATGATTATGAATTGTATAGTTGTTGCATTTATGAGGATTGATAACTCATAAACTTTATTTATTAGTAATAAATAATGCATATTTATTTATTAGGATGATGACACCTTTGCCTCATTGAGGAACTACCTGATGATGTGGTTGTTTATTGTTTTGTTTATTTTGTTGTTGTCATGTGTGGATTTATTGATTTTGGTATGAAGATTTCTCACACCAGCTATATTGCTGATTCAAATGAGTTTTTGCTTCTTGGGTACATTCCTTTTGGAATGTAGCCGATTAGCCTTTCAGGTTTAGAGATTTTGAGCTGCGTTAATGGAGTTCCGCTAGTGGACTAGCAACGTCAATCTTCTCGGGTTAGAATTTTATTTGTTTCAGTAATTTAATAATGTTTAGTTGTTGCTGCTATTTGTTCATGTTGTTATTGAATTTTTACGTCCCGAATTTTGGGGAAAACGGATAATCCTACGTGGATTTTGGAATTTTCGTTTTCTTCGAAAATCGGGGCGTGACAACTTGATCCAGGTCTTGCGTATGATGTGGATGCTCAAGACTATTTGAATCATCTCTGCTACATGAACTTCACCAGGAAGCAAATCTTAACCATCACTAGATCATCAAACTATAGTTGTTGAACCCCTGATATTGATCTCAATTACCCTTCTTTCATGGCTTTCTTTAACCACACAAATTTGACATCTCATGTGTTTCGAGACCTAGCTTGAGTTATTGGTTATTAATTGGTTATGTGTTTTTGGTGTTTGTTTATGATGTTTAAGCAATGTATTGTTTCTGTCTTTAGCACTTATTGCTTGGATGTGTAACAACTCTAGGACAAAATTTGCATTTGTGCTTGTAGCTTTACTTTTTTTTGTATTTGAGATGTGAGCATATCCTCTTTAAGTTATCCCTCTCCCTCATTTGAATCTACACAGTTTTTGCAGCTTCTAACTCCCAGCGTGTGTTATTTATACCTGACAAGGAGTCCTGTTGGATTTGAGTCTGTAGTCCCACAACCTAGAGACTGCCGTTAGGATTAGTTGCCTCAATTGTTTCATCCGTAAACATTTGTTTGGATTAGTTGTCACCCCACCTAAAGCCTGTGACAGTATCCTTAGGAGTTGTGTTACCTGTAACTTATCTCCAATTCAGACAAGATCAAACCTTGTTCGACTCTTTATTTTGAGCAGTTTGTCATCATATGTTCTGTAGTTGCCTTGTAACCTGAATTTTTCCCTCTCTAATGGTTTTATTTTAGCTCACTTAACACCATCTGAAAGAGTTTCCTCCATAGTTTTCTACCAGTTAATGCAGACAAGGAGATAAGTTTTAGTGGACTCATTTTATTTCTGGTATTTCATTATTATGTTTAATGGTGGTTGTATCATTAGTTAGTGTAATTTGAATTCTTTCATCTGTAATGCTACCTTAGTTGTCCTTCTGACACCATGTGTAAGAGGTTACCTCAGGTGTGGTCTAATTGTTTGTTTATATATATCTTCAATTCAGGCATTAGGTTGAAACTTTATTTTCGGCATTCGGGAGTTCATCAGTTGATTGTAGTGGTGGTTGTATTTGTAACATGAATAGCCTGGTTAATGTTGAATAGAGGAGTATAATACAGAAAGTGTAATCTAATTCTGGTAGAGACATTGTTGGTAGAAACTTCGTTAGTTCCTTGGTGCTAGCTTTTGTGTTGAGTTGTTGATGGTTCCTTGGTGTTTAGCTGAAGCAGTTTATGAACTTACTTAGTACGGTGCAGTACATGAAAGACAGGTTTGGACCTACCATTCAATGGGTGACCACTAAAGTTTTTCCTAAATCGCAATCACTTGGTTGGTTGATAACTTGATAAAAACACAACCATCAGATGGGTAGTATTTTTCTGCATTAAGAATAATCAAGCAAGGGTATAACACCCCGTATTTTTTTAATACTTATTAAATTCATTTGTTTGTACAGTTTAGAGTGTGACATGCTTACTTGGCAATGTGTCAAATATTACTTGTTCCCCAAAAGAATGGTGGATACTGTGGTTGATTTACTTATGGTTGACAAAGTGTCACCATAAATGAGTTTTGAGTTTTAGTTGATATATTTTCTTTTTATGCTCTTTTCCACAACTCCGAAGAAAAAAAAATGTGAAAAGAAAAGAAATTTTTGTATACAGACTTGCTTGTATACGTGTGATATTATTATGGGTATGCAGACTTGCTTCAATATCGGTGCACCGTTCCATGTGAGTTCGGTTGTACGTGTAGATTTAGGAAGAATACTTGCCAGTGATCGAACTTCGGGTGAGATGACATGTTCCTCGAAGTGGCACCCCACTTGGAACATGTACGCTCCGAGTGGTTTCGATGGCAAGGGAGGCACACTTGGGTGAGGTGTGTTCGGCACATGGAGGATAGTGCGATTGTGGAAAAGAAGCGAAATTTCTTTTTGTGTATGTGCGTGATTACCTTAAAGGAAGAAACTAAATGCTCATTCAATCATTGAATGAGAACTACATGTCTTCCTAAAGGTAGAAAAATGTGTTTTGTTAATATTTCAATAATAGTCTAATATGATTATGAATTGTATAGTTGTTGCATTTATGAGGATTGATAACTCATAAACTTTATTTATTAGTAATAAATAATGCATATTTATTTATTAGGATGATGACACCTTTGCCTCATTGAGGAACTACCTGATGATGTGGTTGTTTATTTTGTTGTTGTCATGTGTGGATTTATTGATTTTGGTATGAAGATTTCTCACACCAGCTATATTGCTGATTCAAATGAGTTTTTGCTTCTTGGGTACATTCCTTTTGGAATGTAGCCGATTAGCCTTTCAGGTTTAGAGATTTTGAGCTGCGTTAATGGAGTTCCGCTAGTGGACTAGCAACGTCAATCTTCTCGGGTTAGAATTTTATTTGTTTCAGTAATTTAATAATGTTTAGTTGTTGCTGCTATTTGTTCATGTTGTTATTGAATTTTTACGTCCCGAATTTTGGGGAAAACGGATAATCCTACGTGGATTTTGGAATTTTCGTTTTCTTCGAAAATCGGGGCGTGACAACTTGATCCAGGTCTTGCGTATGATGTGGATGCTCAAGACTATTTGAATCATCTCTGCTACATGAACTTCACCAGGAAGCAAATCTTAACCATCACTAGATCATCAAACTATAGTTGTTGAACCCCTGATATTGATCTCAATTACCCTTCTTTCATGGCTTTCTTTAACCACACAAATTTGACATCTCATGTGTTTCGAGACCTAGCTTGAGTTATTGGTTATTAATTGGTTATGTGTTTTTGGTGTTTGTTTATGATGTTTAAGCAATGTATTGTTTCTGTCTTTAGCACTTATTGCTTGGATGTGTAACAACTCTAGGACAAAATTTGCATTTGTGCTTGTAGCTTTACTTTTTTTTGTATTTGAGATGTGAGCATATCCTCTTTAAGTTATCCCTCTCCCTCATTTGAATCTACACAGTTTTTGCAGCTTCTAACTCCCAGCGTGTGTTATTTATACCTGACAAGGAGTCCTGTTGGATTTGAGTCTGTAGTCCCACAACCTAGAGACTGCCGTTAGGATTAGTTGCCTCAATTGTTTCATCCGTAAACATTTGTTTGGATTAGTTGTCACCCCACCTAAAGCCTGTGACAGTATCCTTAGGAGTTGTGTTACCTGTAACTTATCTCCAATTCAGACAAGATCAAACCTTGTTCGACTCTTTATTTTGAGCAGTTTGTCATCATATGTTCTGTAGTTGCCTTGTAACCTGAATTTTTCCCTCTCTAATGGTTTTATTTTAGCTCACTTAACACCATCTGAAAGAGTTTCCTCCATAGTTTTCTACCAGTTAATGCAGACAAGGAGATAAGTTTTAGTGGACTCATTTTATTTCTGGTATTTCATTATTATGTTTAATGGTGGTTGTATCATTAGTTAGTGTAATTTGAATTCTTTCATCTGTAATGCTACCTTAGTTGTCCTTCTGACACCATGTGTAAGAGGTTACCTCAGGTGTGGTCTAATTGTTTGTTTATATATATCTTCAATTCAGGCATTAGGTTGAAACTTTATTTTCGGCATTCGGGAGTTCATCAGTTGATTGTAGTGGTGGTTGTATTTGTAACATGAATAGCCTGGTTAATGTTGAATAGAGGAGTATAATACAGAAAGTGTAATCTAATTCTGGTAGAGACATTGTTGGTAGAAACTTCGTTAGTTCCTTGGTGCTAGCTTTTGTGTTGAGTTGTTGATGGTTCCTTGGTGTTTAGCTGAAGCAGTTTATGAACTTACTTAGTACGGTGCAGTACATGAAAGACAGGTTTGGACCTACCATTCAATGGGTGACCACTAAAGTTTTTCCTAAATCGCAATCACTTGGTTGGTTGATAACTTGATAAAAACACAACCATCAGATGGGTAGTATTTTTCTGCATTAAGAATAATCAAGCAAGGGTATAACACCCCGTATTTTTTTAATACTTATTAAATTCATTTGTTTGTACAGTTTAGAGTGTGACATGCTTACTTGGCAATGTGTCAAATATTACTTGTTCCCCAAAAGAATGGTGGATACTGTGGTTGATTTACTTATGGTTGACAAAGTGTCACCATAAATGAGTTTTGAGTTTTAGTTGATATATTTTCTTTTTATGCTCTTTTCCACAACTCCGAAGAAAAAAAAATGTGAAAAGAAAAGAAATTTTTGTATACAGACTTGCTTGTATACGTGTGATATTATTATGGGTATGCAGACTTGCTTCAATATCGGTGCACCGTTCCATGTGAGTTCGGTTGTACGTGTAGATTTAGGAAGAATACTTGCCAGTGATCGAACTTCGGGTGAGATGACATGTTCCTCGAAGTGGCACCCCACTTGGAACATGTACGCTCCGAGTGGTTTCGATGGCAAGGGAGGCACACTTGGGTGAGGTGTGTTCGGCACATGGAGGATAGTGCGATTGTGGAAAAGAAGCGAAATTTCTTTTTGTGTATGTGCGTGATTACCTTAAAGGAAGAAACTAAATGCTCATTCAATCATTGAATGAGAACTACATGTCTTCCTAAAGGTAGAAAAATGTGTTTTGTTAATATTTCAATAATAGTCTAATATGATTATGAATTGTATAGTTGTTGCATTTATGAGGATTGATAACTCATAAACTTTATTTATTAGTAATAAATAATGCATATTTATTTATTAGGATGATGACACCTTTGCCTCATTGAGGAACTACCTGATGATGTGGTTGTTTATTTTGTTGTTGTCATGTGTGGATTTATTGATTTTGGTATGAAGATTTCTCACACCAGCTATATTGCTGATTCAAATGAGTTTTTGCTTCTTGGGTACATTCCTTTTGGAATGTAGCCGATTAGCCTTTCAGGTTTAGAGATTTTGAGCTGCGTTAATGGAGTTCCGCTAGTGGACTAGCAACGTCAATCTTCTCGGGTTAGAATTTTATTTGTTTCAGTAATTTAATAATGTTTAGTTGTTGCTGCTATTTGTTCATGTTGTTATTGAATTTTTACGTCCCGAATTTTGGGGAAAACGGATAATCCTACGTGGATTTTGGAATTTTCGTTTTCTTCGAAAATCGGGGCGTGACAACTTGATCCAGGTCTTGCGTATGATGTGGATGCTCAAGACTATTTGAATCATCTCTGCTACATGAACTTCACCAGGAAGCAAATCTTAACCATCACTAGATCATCAAACTATAGTTGTTGAACCCCTGATATTGATCTCAATTACCCTTCTTTCATGGCTTTCTTTAACCACACAAATTTGACATCTCATGTGTTTCGAGACCTAGCTTGAGTTATTGGTTATTAATTGGTTATGTGTTTTTGGTGTTTGTTTATGATGTTTAAGCAATGTATTGTTTCTGTCTTTAGCACTTATTGCTTGGATGTGTAACAACTCTAGGACAAAATTTGCATTTGTGCTTGTAGCTTTACTTTTTTTTGTATTTGAGATGTGAGCATATCCTCTTTAAGTTATCCCTCTCCCTCATTTGAATCTACACAGTTTTTGCAGCTTCTAACTCCCAGCGTGTGTTATTTATACCTGACAAGGAGTCCTGTTGGATTTGAGTCTGTAGTCCCACAACCTAGAGACTGCCGTTAGGATTAGTTGCCTCAATTGTTTCATCCGTAAACATTTGTTTGGATTAGTTGTCACCCCACCTAAAGCCTGTGACAGTATCCTTAGGAGTTGTGTTACCTGTAACTTATCTCCAATTCAGACAAGATCAAACCTTGTTCGACTCTTTATTTTGAGCAGTTTGTCATCATATGTTCTGTAGTTGCCTTGTAACCTGAATTTTTCCCTCTCTAATGGTTTTATTTTAGCTCACTTAACACCATCTGAAAGAGTTTCCTCCATAGTTTTCTACCAGTTAATGCAGACAAGGAGATAAGTTTTAGTGGACTCATTTTATTTCTGGTATTTCATTATTATGTTTAATGGTGGTTGTATCATTAGTTAGTGTAATTTGAATTCTTTCATCTGTAATGCTACCTTAGTTGTCCTTCTGACACCATGTGTAAGAGGTTACCTCAGGTGTGGTCTAATTGTTTGTTTATATATATCTTCAATTCAGGCATTAGGTTGAAACTTTATTTTCGGCATTCGGGAGTTCATCAGTTGATTGTAGTGGTGGTTGTATTTGTAACATGAATAGCCTGGTTAATGTTGAATAGAGGAGTATAATACAGAAAGTGTAATCTAATTCTGGTAGAGACATTGTTGGTAGAAACTTCGTTAGTTCCTTGGTGCTAGCTTTTGTGTTGAGTTGTTGATGGTTCCTTGGTGTTTAGCTGAAGCAGTTTATGAACTTACTTAGTACGGTGCAGTACATGAAAGACAGGTTTGGACCTACCATTCAATGGGTGACCACTAAAGTTTTTCCTAAATCGCAATCACTTGGTTGGTTGATAACTTGATAAAAACACAACCATCAGATGGGTAGTATTTTTCTGCATTAAGAATAATCAAGCAAGGGTATAACACCCCGTATTTTTTTAATACTTATTAAATTCATTTGTTTGTACAGTTTAGAGTGTGACATGCTTACTTGGCAATGTGTCAAATATTACTTGTTCCCCAAAAGAATGGTGGATACTGTGGTTGATTTACTTATGGTTGACAAAGTGTCACCATAAATGAGTTTTGAGTTTTAGTTGATATATTTTCTTTTTATGCTCTTTTCCACAACTCCGAAGAAAAAAAAATGTGAAAAGAAAAGAAATTTTTGTATACAGACTTGCTTGTATACGTGTGATATTATTATGGGTATGCAGACTTGCTTCAATATCGGTGCACCGTTCCATGTGAGTTCGGTTGTACGTGTAGATTTAGGAAGAATACTTGCCAGTGATCGAACTTCGGGTGAGATGACATGTTCCTCGAAGTGGCACCCCACTTGGAACATGTACGCTCCGAGTGGTTTCGATGGCAAGGGAGGCACACTTGGGTGAGGTGTGTTCGGCACATGGAGGATAGTGCGATTGTGGAAAAGAAGCGAAATTTCTTTTTGTGTATGTGCGTGATTACCTTAAAGGAAGAAACTAAATGCTCATTCAATCATTGAATGAGAACTACATGTCTTCCTAAAGGTAGAAAAATGTGTTTTGTTAATATTTCAATAATAGTCTAATATGATTATGAATTGTATAGTTGTTGCATTTATGAGGATTGATAACTCATAAACTTTATTTATTAGTAATAAATAATGCATATTTATTTATTAGGATGATGACACCTTTGCCTCATTGAGGAACTACCTGATGATGTGGTTGTTTATTTTGTTGTTGTCATGTGTGGATTTATTGATTTTGGTATGAAGATTTCTCACACCAGCTATATTGCTGATTCAAATGAGTTTTTGCTTCTTGGGTACATTCCTTTTGGAATGTAGCCGATTAGCCTTTCAGGTTTAGAGATTTTGAGCTGCGTTAATGGAGTTCCGCTAGTGGACTAGCAACGTCAATCTTCTCGGGTTAGAATTTTATTTGTTTCAGTAATTTAATAATGTTTAGTTGTTGCTGCTATTTGTTCATGTTGTTATTGAATTTTTACGTCCCGAATTTTGGGGAAAACGGATAATCCTACGTGGATTTTGGAATTTTCGTTTTCTTCGAAAATCGGGGCGTGACAACTTGATCCAGGTCTTGCGTATGATGTGGATGCTCAAGACTATTTGAATTATCTCTGCTACATGAACTTCACCAGGAAGCAAATCTTAACCATCACTAGATCATCAAACTATAGTTGTTGAACCCCTGATATTGATCTCAATTACCCTTCTTTCATGGCTTTCTTTAACCACACAAATTTGACATCTCATGTGTTTCGAGACCTAGCTTGAGTTATTGGTTATTAATTGGTTATGTGTTTTTGGTGTTTGTTTATGATGTTTAAGCAATGTATTGTTTCTGTCTTTAGCACTTATTGCTTGGATGTGTAACAACTCTAGGACAAAATTTGCATTTGTGCTTGTAGCTTTACTTTTTTTTGTATTTGAGATGTGAGCATATCCTCTTTAAGTTATCCCTCTCCCTCATTTGAATCTACACAATTTTTGCAGCTTCTAACTCCCAGCGTGTGTTATTTATACCTGACAAGGAGTCCTGTTGGATTTGAGTCTGTAGTCCCACAACCTAGAGACTGCCGTTAGGATTAGTTGCCTCAATTGTTTCATCCGTAAACATTTGTTTGGATTAGTTGTCACCCCACCTAAAGCCTGTGACAGTATCCTTAGGAGTTGTGTTACCTGTAACTTATCTCCAATTCAGACAAGATCAAACCTTGTTCGACTCTTTATTTTGAGCAGTTTGTCATCATATGTTCTGTAGTTGCCTTGTAACCTGAATTTTTCCCTCTCTAATGGTTTTATTTTAGCTCACTTAACACCATCTGAAAGAGTTTCCTCCATAGTTTTCTACCAGTTAATGCAGACAAGGAGATAAGTTTTAGTGGACTCATTTTATTTCTGGTATTTCATTATTATGTTTAATGGTGGTTGTATCATTAGTTAGTGTAATTTGAATTCTTTCATCTGTAATGCTACCTTAGTTGTCCTTCTGACACCATGTGTAAGAGGTTACCTCAGGTGTGGTCTAATTGTTTGTTTATATATATCTTCAATTCAGGCATTAGGTTGAAACTTTATTTTCGGCATTCGGGAGTTCATCAGTTGATTGTAGTGGTGGTTGTATTTGTAACATGAATAGCCTGGTTAATGTTGAATAGAGGAGTATAATACAGAAAGTGTAATCTAATTCTGGTAGAGACATTGTTGGTAGAAACTTCGTTAGTTCCTTGGTGCTAGCTTTTGTGTTGAGTTGTTGATGGTTCCTTGGTGTTTAGCTGAAGCAGTTTATGAACTTACTTAGTACGGTGCAGTACATGAAAGACAGGTTTGGACCTACCATTCAATGGGTGACCACTAAAGTTTTTCCTAAATCGCAATCACTTGGTTGGTTGATAACTTGATAAAAACACAACCATCAGATGGGTAGTATTTTTCTGCATTAAGAATAATCAAGCAAGGGTATAACACCCCGTATTTTTTTAATACTTATTAAATTCATTTGTTTGTACAGTTTAGAGTGTGACATGCTTACTTGGCAATGTGTCAAATATTACTTGTTCCCCAAAAGAATGGTGGATACTGTGGTTGATTTACTTATGGTTGACAAAGTGTCACCATAAATGAGTTTTGAGTTTTAGTTGATATATTTTCTTTTTATGCTCTTTTCCACAACTCCGAAGAAAAAAAAATGTGAAAAGAAAAGAAATTTTTGTATACAGACTTGCTTGTATACGTGTGATATTATTATGGGTATGCAGACTTGCTTCAATATCGGTGCACCGTTCCATGTGAGTTCGGTTGTACGTGTAGATTTAGGAAGAATACTTGCCAGTGATCGAACTTCGGGTGAGATGACATGTTCCTCGAAGTGGCACCCCACTTGGAACATGTACGCTCCGAGTGGTTTCGATGGCAAGGGAGGCACACTTGGGTGAGGTGTGTTCGGCACATGGAGGATAGTGCGATTGTGGAAAAGAAGCGAAATTTCTTTTTGTGTATGTGCGTGATTACCTTAAAGGAAGAAACTAAATGCTCATTCAATCATTGAATGAGAACTACATGTCTTCCTAAAGGTAGAAAAATGTGTTTTGTTAATATTTCAATAATAGTCTAATATGATTATGAATTGTATAGTTGTTGCATTTATGAGGATTGATAACTCATAAACTTTATTTATTAGTAATAAATAATGCATATTTATTTATTAGGATGATGACACCTTTGCCTCATTGAGGAACTACCTGATGATGTGGTTGTTTATTTTGTTGTTGTCATGTGTGGATTTATTGATTTTGGTATGAAGATTTCTCACACCAGCTATATTGCTGATTCAAATGAGTTTTTGCTTCTTGGGTACATTCCTTTTGGAATGTAGCCGATTAGCCTTTCAGGTTTAGAGATTTTGAGCTGCGTTAATGGAGTTCCGCTAGTGGACTAGCAACGTCAATCTTCTCGGGTTAGAATTTTATTTGTTTCAGTAATTTAATAATGTTTAGTTGTTGCTGCTATTTGTTCATGTTGTTATTGAATTTTTACGTCCCGAATTTTGGGGAAAACGGATAATCCTACGTGGATTTTGGAATTTTCGTTTTCTTCGAAAATCGGGGCGTGACAACTTGATCCAGGTCTTGCGTATGATGTGGATGCTCAAGACTATTTGAATCATCTCTGCTACATGAACTTCACCAGGAAGCAAATCTTAACCATCACTAGATCATCAAACTATAGTTGTTGAACCCCTGATATTGATCTCAATTACCCTTCTTTCATGGCTTTCTTTAACCACACAAATTTGACATCTCATGTGTTTCGAGACCTAGCTTGAGTTATTGGTTATTAATTGGTTATGTGTTTTTGGTGTTTGTTTATGATGTTTAAGCAATGTATTGTTTCTGTCTTTAGCACTTATTGCTTGGATGTGTAACAACTCTAGGACAAAATTTGCATTTGTGCTTGTAGCTTTACTTTTTTTTGTATTTGAGATGTGAGCATATCCTCTTTAAGTTATCCCTCTCCCTCATTTGAATCTACACAGTTTTTGCAGCTTCTAACTCCCAGCGTGTGTTATTTATACCTGACAAGGAGTCCTGTTGGATTTGAGTCTGTAGTCCCACAACCTAGAGACTGCCGTTAGGATTAGTTGCCTCAATTGTTTCATCCGTAAACATTTGTTTGGATTAGTTGTCACCCCACCTAAAGCCTGTGACAGTATCCTTAGGAGTTGTGTTACCTGTAACTTATCTCCAATTCAGACAAGATCAAACCTTGTTCGACTCTTTATTTTGAGCAGTTTGTCATCATATGTTCTGTAGTTGCCTTGTAACCTGAATTTTTCCCTCTCTAATGGTTTTATTTTAGCTCACTTAACACCATCTGAAAGAGTTTCCTCCATAGTTTTCTACCAGTTAATGCAGACAAGGAGATAAGTTTTAGTGGACTCATTTTATTTCTGGTATTTCATTATTATGTTTAATGGTGGTTGTATCATTAGTTAGTGTAATTTGAATTCTTTCATCTGTAATGCTACCTTAGTTGTCCTTCTGACACCATGTGTAAGAGGTTACCTCAGGTGTGGTCTAATTGTTTGTTTATATATATCTTCAATTCAGGCATTAGGTTGAAACTTTATTTTCGGCATTCGGGAGTTCATCAGTTGATTGTAGTGGTGGTTGTATTTGTAACATGAATAGCCTGGTTAATGTTGAATAGAGGAGTATAATACAGAAAGTGTAATCTAATTCTGGTAGAGACATTGTTGGTAGAAACTTCGTTAGTTCCTTGGTGCTAGCTTTTGTGTTGAGTTGTTGATGGTTCCTTGGTGTTTAGCTGAAGCAGTTTATGAACTTACTTAGTACGGTGCAGTACATGAAAGACAGGTTTGGACCTACCATTCAATGGGTGACCACTAAAGTTTTTCCTAAATCGCAATCACTTGGTTGGTTGATAACTTGATAAAAACACAACCATCAGATGGGTAGTATTTTTCTGCATTAAGAATAATCAAGCAAGGGTATAACACCCCGTATTTTTTTAATACTTATTAAATTCATTTGTTTGTACAGTTTAGAGTGTGACATGCTTACTTGGCAATGTGTCAAATATTACTTGTTCCCCAAAAGAATGGTGGATACTGTGGTTGATTTACTTATGGTTGACAAAGTGTCACCATAAATGAGTTTTGAGTTTTAGTTGATATATTTTCTTTTTATGCTCTTTTCCACAACTCCGAAGAAAAAAAAATGTGAAAAGAAAAGAAATTTTTGTATACAGACTTGCTTGTATACGTGTGATATTATTATGGGTATGCAGACTTGCTTCAATATCGGTGCACCGTTCCATGTGAGTTCGGTTGTACGTGTAGATTTAGGAAGAATACTTGCCAGTGATCGAACTTCGGGTGAGATGACATGTTCCTCGAAGTGGCACCCCACTTGGAACATGTACGCTCCGAGTGGTTTCGATGGCAAGGGAGGCACACTTGGGTGAGGTGTGTTCGGCACATGGAGGATAGTGCGATTGTGGAAAAGAAGCGAAATTTCTTTTTGTGTATGTGCGTGATTAGATTAAAGGAAGAAACTAAATGCTCATTCAATCATTGAATGAGAACTACATGTCTTCCTAAAGGTAGAAAAATGTGTTTTGTTAATATTTCAATAATAGTCTAATATGATTATGAATTGTATAGTTGTTGCATTTATGAGGATTGATAACTCATAAACTTTATTTATTAGTAATAAATAATGCATATTTATTTATTAGGATGATGACACCTTTGCCTCATTGAGGAACTACCTGATGATGTGGTTGTTTATTGTTTTGTTTATTTTGTTGTTGTCATGTGTGGATTTATTGATTTTGGTATGAAGATTTCTCACACCAGCTATATTGCTGATTCAAATGAGTTTTTGCTTCTTGGGTACATTCCTTTTGGAATGTAGCCGATTAGCCTTTCAGGTTTAGAGATTTTGAGCTGCGTTAATGGAGTTCCGCTAGTGGACTAGCAACGTCAATCTTCTCGGGTTAGAATTTTATTTGTTTCAGTAATTTAATAATGTTTAGTTGTTGCTGCTATTTGTTCATGTTGTTATTGAATTTTTACGTCCCGAATTTTGGGGAAAACGGATAATCCTACGTGGATTTTGGAATTTTCGTTTTCTTCGAAAATCGGGGCGTGACAACTTGATCCAGGTCTTGCGTATGATGTGGATGCTCAAGACTATTTGAATCATCTCTGCTACATGAACTTCACCAGGAAGCAAATCTTAACCATCACTAGATCATCAAACTATAGTTGTTGAACCCCTGATATTGATCTCAATTACCCTTCTTTCATGGCTTTCTTTAACCACACAAATTTGACATCTCATGTGTTTCGAGACCTAGCTTGAGTTATTGGTTATTAATTGGTTATGTGTTTTTGGTGTTTGTTTATGATGTTTAAGCAATGTATTGTTTCTGTCTTTAGCACTTATTGCTTGGATGTGTAACAACTCTAGGACAAAATTTGCATTTGTGCTTGTAGCTTTACTTTTTTTTGTATTTGAGATGTGAGCATGTCCTCTTTAAGTTATCCCTCTCCCTCATTTGAATCTACACAGTTTTTGCAGCTTCTAACTCCCAGCGTGTGTTATTTATACCTGACAAGGAGTCCTGTTGGATTTGAGTCTGTAGTCCCACAACCTAGAGACTGCCGTTAGGATTAGTTGCCTCAATTGTTTCATCCGTAAACATTTGTTTGGATTAGTTGTCACCCCACCTAAAGCCTGTGACAGTATCCTTAGGAGTTGTGTTACCTGTAACTTATCTCCAATTCAGACAAGATCAAACCTTGTTCGACTCTTTATTTTGAGCAGTTTGTCATCATATGTTCTGTAGTTGCCTTGTAACCTGAATTTTTCCCTCTCTAATGGTTTTATTTTAGCTCACTTAACACCATCTGAAAGAGTTTCCTCCATAGTTTTCTACCAGTTAATGCAGACAAGGAGATAAGTTTTAGTGGACTCATTTTATTTCTGGTATTTCATTATTATGTTTAATGGTGGTTGTATCATTAGTTAGTGTAATTTGAATTCTTTCATCTGTAATGCTACCTTAGTTGTCCTTCTGACACCATGTGTAAGAGGTTACCTCAGGTGTGGTCTAATTGTTTGTTTATATATATCTTCAATTCAGGCATTAGGTTGAAACTTTATTTTCGGCATTCGGGAGTTCATCAGTTGATTGTAGTGGTGGTTGTATTTGTAACATGAATAGCCTGGTTAATGTTGAATAGAGGAGTATAATACAGAAAGTGTAATCTAATTCTGGTAGAGACATTGTTGGTAGAAACTTCGTTAGTTCCTTGGTGCTAGCTTTTGTGTTGAGTTGTTGATGGTTCCTTGGTGTTTAGCTGAAGCAGTTTATGAACTTACTTAGTACGGTGCAGTACATGAAAGACAGGTTTGGACCTACCATTCAATGGGTGACCACTAAAGTTTTTCCTAAATCGCAATCACTTGGTTGGTTGATAACTTGATAAAAACACAACCATCAGATGGGTAGTATTTTTCTGCATTAAGAATAATCAAGCAAGGGTATAACACCCCGTATTTTTTTAATACTTATTAAATTCATTTGTTTGTACAGTTTAGAGTGTGACATGCTTACTTGGCAATGTGTCAATTATTACTTGTTCCCCAAAAGAATGGTGGATACTGTGGTTGATTTACTTATGGTTGACAAAGTGTCACCATAAATGAGTTTTGAGTTTTAGTTGATATATTTTCTTTTTATGCTCTTTTCCACAACTCCGAAGAAAAAAAAATGTGAAAAGAAAAGAAATTTTTGTATACAGACTTGCTTGTATACGTGTGATATTATTATGGGTATGCAGACTTGCTTCAATATCGGTGCACCGTTCCATGTGAGTTCGGTTGTACGTGTAGATTTAGGAAGAATACTTGCCAGTGATCGAACTTCGGGTGAGATGACATGTTCCTCGAAGTGGCACCCCACTTGGAACATGTACGCTCCGAGTGGTTTCGATGGCAAGGGAGGCACACTTGGGTGAGGTGTGTTCGGCACATGGAGGATAGTGCGATTGTGGAAAAGAAGCGAAATTTCTTTTTGTGTATGTGCGTGATTACCTTAAAGGAAGAAACTAAATGCTCATTCAATCATTGAATGAGAACTACATGTCTTCCTAAAGGTAGAAAAATGTGTTTTGTTAATATTTCAATAATAGTCTAATATGATTATGAATTGTATAGTTGTTGCATTTATGAGGATTGATAACTCATAAACTTTATTTATTAGTAATAAATAATGCATATTTATTTATTAGGATGATGACACCTTTGCCTCATTGAGGAACTACCTGATGATGTGGTTGTTTATTTTGTTGTTGTCATGTGTGGATTTATTGATTTTGGTATGAAGATTTCTCACACCAGCTATATTGCTGATTCAAATGAGTTTTTGCTTCTTGGGTACATTCCTTTTGGAATGTAGCCGATTAGCCTTTCAGGTTTAGAGATTTTGAGCTGCGTTAATGGAGTTCCGCTAGTGGACTAGCAACGTCAATCTTCTCGGGTTAGAATTTTATTTGTTTCAGTAATTTAATAATGTTTAGTTGTTGCTGCTATTTGTTCATGTTGTTATTGAATTTTTACGTCCCGAATTTTGGGGAAAACGGATAATCCTACGTGGATTTTGGAATTTTCGTTTTCTTCGAAAATCGGGGCGTGACAACTTGATCCAGGTCTTGCGTATGATGTGGATGCTCAAGACTATTTGAATCATCTCTGCTACATGAACTTCACCAGGAAGCAAATCTTAACCATCACTAGATCATCAAACTATAGTTGTTGAACCCCTGATATTGATCTCAATTACCCTTCTTTCATGGCTTTCTTTAACCACACAAATTTGACATCTCATGTGTTTCGAGACCTAGCTTGAGTTATTGGTTATTAATTGGTTATGTGTTTTTGGTGTTTGTTTATGATGTTTAAGCAATGTATTGTTTCTGTCTTTAGCACTTATTGCTTGGATGTGTAACAACTCTAGGACAAAATTTGCATTTGTGCTTGTAGCTTTACTTTTTTTTGTATTTGAGATGTGAGCATATCCTCTTTAAGTTATCCCTCTCCCTCATTTGAATCTACACAGTTTTTGCAGCTTCTAACTCCCAGCGTGTGTTATTTATACCTGACAAGGAGTCCTGTTGGATTTGAGTCTGTAGTCCCACAACCTAGAGACTGCCGTTAGGATTAGTTGCCTCAATTGTTTCATCCGTAAACATTTGTTTGGATTAGTTGTCACCCCACCTAAAGCCTGTGACAGTATCCTTAGGAGTTGTGTTACCTGTAACTTATCTCCAATTCAGACAAGATCAAACCTTGTTCGACTCTTTATTTTGAGCAGTTTGTCATCATATGTTCTGTAGTTGCCTTGTAACCTGAATTTTTCCCTCTCTAATGGTTTTATTTTAGCTCACTTAACACCATCTGAAAGAGTTTCCTCCATAGTTTTCTACCAGTTAATGCAGACAAGGAGATAAGTTTTAGTGGACTCATTTTATTTCTGGTATTTCATTATTATGTTTAATGGTGGTTGTATCATTAGTTAGTGTAATTTGAATTCTTTCATCTGTAATGCTACCTTAGTTGTCCTTCTGACACCATGTGTAAGAGGTTACCTCAGGTGTGGTCTAATTGTTTGTTTATATATATCTTCAATTCAGGCATTAGGTTGAAACTTTATTTTCGGCATTCGGGAGTTCATCAGTTGATTGTAGTGGTGGTTGTATTTGTAACATGAATAGCCTGGTTAATGTTGAATAGAGGAGTATAATACAGAAAGTGTAATCTAATTCTGGTAGAGACATTGTTGGTAGAAACTTCGTTAGTTCCTTGGTGCTAGCTTTTGTGTTGAGTTGTTGATGGTTCCTTGGTGTTTAGCTGAAGCAGTTTATGAACTTACTTAGTACGGTGCAGTACATGAAAGACAGGTTTGGACCTACCATTCAATGGGTGACCACTAAAGTTTTTCCTAAATCGCAATCACTTGGTTGGTTGATAACTTGATAAAAACACAACCATCAGATGGGTAGTATTTTTCTGCATTAAGAATAATCAAGCAAGGGTATAACACCCCGTATTTTTTTAATACTTATTAAATTCATTTGTTTGTACAGTTTAGAGTGTGACATGCTTACTTGGCAATGTGTCAAATATTACTTGTTCCCCAAAAGAATGGTGGATACTGTGGTTGATTTACTTATGGTTGACAAAGTGTCACCATAAATGAGTTTTGAGTTTTAGTTGATATATTTTCTTTTTATGCTCTTTTCCACAACTCCGAAGAAAAAAAAATGTGAAAAGAAAAGAAATTTTTGTATACAGACTTGCTTGTATACGTGTGATATTATTATGGGTATGCAGACTTGCTTCAATATCGGTGCACCGTTCCATGTGAGTTCGGTTGTACGTGTAGATTTAGGAAGAATACTTGCCAGTGATCGAACTTCGGGTGAGATGACATGTTCCTCGAAGTGGCACCCCACTTGGAACATGTACGCTCCGAGTGGTTTCGATGGCAAGGGAGGCACACTTGGGTGAGGTGTGTTCGGCACATGGAGGATAGTGCGATTGTGGAAAAGAAGCGAAATTTCTTTTTGTGTATGTGCGTGATTACCTTAAAGGAAGAAACTAAATGCTCATTCAATCATTGAATGAGAACTACATGTCTTCCTAAAGGTAGAAAAATGTGTTTTGTTAATATTTCAATAATAGTCTAATATGATTATGAATTGTATAGTTGTTGCATTTATGAGGATTGATAACTCATAAACTTTATTTATTAGTAATAAATAATGCATATTTATTTATTAGGATGATGACACCTTTGCCTCATTGAGGAACTACCTGATGATGTGGTTGTTTATTGTTTTGTTTATTTTGTTGTTGTCATGTGTGGATTTATTGATTTTGGTATGAAGATTTCTCACACCAGCTATATTGCTGATTCAAATGAGTTTTTGCTTCTTGGGTACATTCCTTTTGGAATGTAGCCGATTAGCCTTTCAGGTTTAGAGATTTTGAGCTGCGTTAATGGAGTTCCGTTAGTGGACTAGCAACGTCAATCTTCTGGGGTTAGAATTTTATTTGTTTCAGTAATTTAATAATGTTTAGTTGTTGCTGCTATTTGTTCATGTTGTTATTGAATTTTTACGTCCCGAATTTTGGGGAAAACGGATAATCCTACGTGGATTTTGGAATTTTCGTTTTCTTCGAAAATCGGGGCGTGACAACTTGATCCAGGTCTTGCGTATGATGTGGATGCTCAAGACTATTTGAATCATCTCTGCTACATGAACTTCACCAGGAAGCAAATCTTAACCATCACTAGATCATCAAACTATAGTTGTTGAACCCCTGATATTGATCTCAATTACCCTTCTTTCATGGCTTTCTTTAACCACACAAATTTGACATCTCATGTGTTTCGAGACCTAGCTTGAGTTATTGGTTATTAATTGGTTATGTGTTTTTGGTGTTTGTTTATGATGTTTAAGCAATGTATTGTTTCTGTCTTTAGCACTTATTGCTTGGATGTGTAACAACTCTAGGACAAAATTTGCATTTGTGCTTGTAGCTTTACTTTTTTTTGTATTTGAGATGTGAGCATATCCTCTTTAAGTTATCCCTCTCCCTCATTTGAATCTACACAGTTTTTGCAGCTTCTAACTCCCAGCGTGTGTTATTTATACCTGACAAGGAGTCCTGTTGGATTTGAGTCTGTAGTCCCACAACCTAGAGACTGCCGTTAGGATTAGTTGCCTCAATTGTTTCATCCGTAAACATTTGTTTGGATTAGTTGTCACCCCACCTAAAGCCTGTGACAGTATCCTTAGGAGTTGTGTTACCTGTAACTTATCTCCAATTCAGACAAGATCAAACCTTGTTCGACTCTTTATTTTGAGCAGTTTGTCATCATATGTTCTGTAGTTGCCTTGTAACCTGAATTTTTCCCTCTCTAATGGTTTTATTTTAGCTCACTTAACACCATCTGAAAGAGTTTCCTCCATAGTTTTCTACCAGTTAATGCAGACAAGGAGATAAGTTTTAGTGGACTCATTTTATTTCTGGTATTTCATTATTATGTTTAATGGTGGTTGTATCATTAGTTAGTGTAATTTGAATTCTTTCATCTGTAATGCTACCTTAGTTGTCCTTCTGACACCATGTGTAAGAGGTTACCTCAGGTGTGGTCTAATTGTTTGTTTATATATATCTTCAATTCAGGCATTAGGTTGAAACTTTATTTTCGGCATTCGGGAGTTCATCAGTTGATTGTAGTGGTGGTTGTATTTGTAACATGAATAGCCTGGTTAATGTTGAATAGAGGAGTATAATACAGAAAGTGTAATCTAATTCTGGTAGAGACATTGTTGGTAGAAACTTCGTTAGTTCCTTGGTGCTAGCTTTTGTGTTGAGTTGTTGATGGTTCCTTGGTGTTTAGCTGAAGCAGTTTATGAACTTACTTAGTACGGTGCAGTACATGAAAGACAGGTTTGGACCTACCATTCAATGGGTGACCACTAAAGTTTTTCCTAAATCGCAATCACTTGGTTGGTTGATAACTTGATAAAAACACAACCATCAGATGGGTAGTATTTTTCTGCATTAAGAATAATCAAGCAAGGGTATAACACCCCGTATTTTTTTAATACTTATTAAATTCATTTGTTTGTACAGTTTAGAGTGTGACATGCTTACTTGGCAATGTGTCAAATATTACTTGTTCCCCAAAAGAATGGTGGATACTGTGGTTGATTTACTTATGGTTGACAAAGTGTCACCATAAATGAGTTTTGAGTTTTAGTTGATATATTTTCTTTTTATGCTCTTTTCCACAACTCCGAAGAAAAAAAAATGTGAAAAGAAAAGAAATTTTTGTATACAGACTTGCTTGTATACGTGTGATATTATTATGGGTATGCAGACTTGCTTCAATATCGGTGCACCGTTCCATGTGAGTTCGGTTGTACGTGTAGATTTAGGAAGAATACTTGCCAGTGATCGAACTTCGGGTGAGATGACATGTTCCTCGAAGTGGCACCCCACTTGGAACATGTACGCTCCGAGTGGTTTCGATGGCAAGGGAGGCACACTTGGGTGAGGTGTGTTCGGCACATGGAGGATAGTGCGATTGTGGAAAAGAAGCGAAATTTCTTTTTGTGTATGTGCGTGATTACCTTAAAGGAAGAAACTAAATGCTCATTCAATCATTGAATGAGAACTACATGTCTTCCTAAAGGTAGAAAAATGTGTTTTGTTAATATTTCAATAATAGTCTAATATGATTATGAATTGTATAGTTGTTGCATTTATGAGGATTGATAACTCATAAACTTTATTTATTAGTAATAAATAATGCATATTTATTTATTAGGATGATGACACCTTTGCCTCATTGAGGAACTACCTGATGATGTGGTTGTTTATTGTTTTGTTTATTTTGTTGTTGTCATGTGTGGATTTATTGATTTTGGTATGAAGATTTCTCACACCAGCTATATTGCTGATTCAAATGAGTTTTTGCTTCTTGGGTACATTCCTTTTGGAATGTAGCCGATTAGCCTTTCAGGTTTAGAGATTTTGAGCTGCGTTAATGGAGTTCCGTTAGTGGACTAGCAACGTCAATCTTCTGGGGTTAGAATTTTATTTGTTTCAGTAATTTAATAATGTTTAGTTGTTGCTGCTATTTGTTCATGTTGTTATTGAATTTTTACGTCCCGAATTTTGGGGAAAACGGATAATCCTACGTGGATTTTGGAATTTTCGTTTTCTTCGAAAATCGGGGCGTGACAACTTGATCCAGGTCTTGCGTATGATGTGGATGCTCAAGACTATTTGAATCATCTCTGCTACATGAACTTCACCAGGAAGCAAATCTTAACCATCACTAGATCATCAAACTATAGTTGTTGAACCCCTGATATTGATCTCAATTACCCTTCTTTCATGGCTTTCTTTAACCACACAAATTTGACATCTCATGTGTTTCGAGACCTAGCTTGAGTTATTGGTTATTATTTCACCATTTGTTGCTCTGTTTTATCAATTTCAACTTAAAGAACTTACTTGACTGCATATAATTTTTAAAATGTTCTGCCTTTGAGTTTGATTGCCTTCTTATATGTTGACTGCATATAATTTGTAACCATTAGATTATAGGAGGTTCGCAATTGACACATGCATAGAATGACTAGAGTTGGTTTGAGATCGCTTATAATTCTTATGCATTTTTTTCAAACAGAAACAGGAATATGTTATTCCAAGTAGAATTTCTTTGTCAGATTATCTTCCCAAGTCTTTGGTAAACAAAAGAAGTGATCAACAATGATACTTTAGAAATGATCTTTTAGCGAGAACAGAGTACCATAGAACAGAGTAATCAACAAAGATATATATCTTCTAAGTGGAACCAACAAGTCTTTGGTAAACAAAAGAAGTGATCAACAATGATACTTTAGAAATGATCTTTTAGCGAGAACAGAGTACCATAGAACAGAGTAATCAACAAAGATATATATCTTCTAAATGGAACCAACAACCATACTAAATCTTTACCAGAACAGAGTGCCAGAGAAACCTAAACAAACTGAAGTTATAGTTTCGGATCTAGTTCACATAATAGAAAATGTCGTTATTCAAGAAAAAGGATCGGTAAACTAGAATATTTTATGCTATACGTGCAGACAAATGTATTGTAGAAAGATAAATTCATTGTTTAAAACAACTCTTATTTTTAGCTTACGATTCTTTTATGAAAACTATGTCTTTCTTGTAAACATCAAAGGAAGACAAACTCTATGAGAAAATTAATGTATAAGACACTCGTTTGTTAGTTAGTATTGGACTTGAAGGATATTTCAAGGTCAACAATCTTTTTTTTTCCTTTCTCGGTCGACGAAATTCGAAACATATAAAAGAGGCTACAAACTATACAATCATCAAACCAAAACCTTATTCTTCAAGAAGAAAGCACGGTCGTGAACATGGTTTATGTCCCTTTGATCTTGAAAGCATGGGTTCTCATTGTAATCCACGTTGTATCCGCATTGGCAGATACCACGTATATTGTCCATATGGACAAGTCTGTCATGCCTAAGGCCTTTCCAACTCACCATCACTGGTACTCTTCCATTGTCAATTCACTCAAACTCAATTCAAATGTACCTAAATCCAATTCGGATGCATCGGGACTTCTCTACACTTATGACAATGCCATCCACGGTTTCAGTGCAGTTCTATCTTCGGAAGAACTACAAAGTCTAAAAAAGTTTCCTGGCTTTGTTAGTGCTTATGTTGACAAGGTTGTCAAGCTTGATACAACCCATACTTTTGAATTCCTTTCGCTCAATCCAGTGTCAGGCCTCTGGCCTGCATCACAATATGGTAAAGATATCATCGTCGGTATGATGGATACTGGGGTCTGGCCTGAGAGCCAAAGCTTTAATGATGAAGGAATGGGTGAAGTTCCTCCTAGGTGGAAGGGAATTTGCCAGGATGGTGTTGATTTCAATTCTTCGATGTGCAACCGTAAGCTCATTGGTGCTAGGTACTTCAGCAAGGGTGCTAGTGCTGCTAAATCATCAGAGACAACAGTTACATTGTCACCTAGGGATGTGTTTGGCCATGGTACACACACGTCAACAACGGTCGCTGGGAACTATGTGGAAGGTGTGTCATACTTTGGTTATGCCAAGGGTATTGCAAGAGGGATTGCTCCGCGTGCTAGGGTGGCAATGTACAAGGTTATCGGAGGTGTAGGAGCTGGATCTGACCTCCTAGCTGGAATGGACCAAGCAATTGCTGATGGTGTCGATGTAATTTCAATTTCTATGGGCCTCAATGGGGCTCCTCTGCATGAAGACCCTATAGCCATTGCAGCATTTGCAGCCATGGAGAAGGGTATTGTAGTTTCTTCATCGGCTGGTAACGATGGTCCTGATCTCAACACCTTGCACAACGGAACTCCTTGGATGTTAACAGTTGGAGCGGGAACCATCGATCGTCAATTCTCTGCAAAATTAACACTAGGCAGTGGAATGTACACCTTTGCTTGGTCATTGTTTCCTGAAAATGCATTGCTAGAGAACTTGCCACTAGTCTACAACCAGACCCTTCTCTCATGCAGTTCGGATGAATTGCTATCAGAAGCCAGTGGTAAAGTTGTTATCTGTATTGACGAAAATGGGGACCTTGAAAATCAAATACTTCATGTCACTCAATCAAAAGCTGCAGGAGCTATATTTTTTAGCAACAATTCACAGTACAAAGAGATTGGCGATATGCCCTGTCCCGGGGTTTTACTTGATCCAGTCAGTGATAAAATACTGATCAATTATGCAAAACTTGCAAAGAACCCAACAGTTAGCATGAAGTTCCAATTTGATATATTGGGAACAAAGCCTGCACCAACTGTTGCCTTTTATAGTTCTAGAGGGCCTTCTCCGACTTATCCAAGTATCCTCAAGCCGGATTTGATTGCTCCAGGGTCGAAAGTGTTGGCGGCTTGGATTCCAACTTCACCTGCTGCTGCACTTGGACCTAAATTGTTATTGTCAAGTGATTACAATGTGATCTCGGGGACATCTATGGCTTGTCCCCATGCATCTGGAGTAGCTGTACTCCTCAAGGGTGCACACCCTGAATGGAGTCCTGCAGCAATCCGGTCTGCAATGATGACCAGTGCAAGCCAACTTGATAACAATCACAATATGATCCGAGACGATGGTGACAATTTGGAGCTTGCTACTCCTTTAGCCATGGGAGCTGGTCAAGTTGATCCTAACAAGGCACTTGATCCAGGTCTTATATACGATCTAAATGCCCAAGACTATGTGAATCACCTCTGCTACATGAACTTCACTTCAGATCAAATTTTAGCCATTACTAGGTCGTCCAATTACACTTGTTCGACCCCTTCTCCTGATCTCAATTATCCGTCCTTCATAACTTTCTACAACAGTTCTCAAACAGTTCAAATGTTCCAGAGGACAGTAACTAATGTTGGAGATGGCAACTCAACTTACAAGGCTAAGTGGATAGTACTACCAGAAACTTCAATCAATGCAACAGTAACACCGGATACTCTTGTTTTCCAAGAAAAGTACGAGAAGCAAAGCTTCAGCTTATCTGTGGACTTTCATGCAATGACACAGATGATCCAGTACGGTTATTTAGTGTGGGAGGATGATGGAGCAAAGCATTCAGTGAAGAGTCCAATTGTCGTGTTGAACGAACTCGCGCATATAATGCACTGAGTTAAGTTTCTCTTCAGAAACAAATAATGTAAGATTTCAAAATCAACTCTTGATTGTATGAAATAATAACACAGTTTGGTTGTTATAGCAATTCTCAGATTCTTATGTTTCACACTTGATTCACCATCCCTACAAGTTTGAATTGTTAGAAAATTGACATGTTCCTGGAAAGTTGTGGTCTGATTCTTGGCCAACTCAGATGTTAGGGCCTTTTATACTATGTTCCAGTGCTTGTGCTTATGGATCCTTCATGAAAAGTTAGCTAAGGTTCATGACAATCCCCCTGTAAAAAAAAAATTGGGCCTATTGGTACGCTTCAATATACATAAATACTTGATTAGGCCTGCTGCACTTCTTCGATAAGCTCAAGTTTGTTTCATGTATTCTTTTTTTTTTTTAATGATCTTCCGTGGAATGAGAAGTAATAAAGCACTTGTATAAACCAAACAACTTTAAATTAAGATACATTTTTTATGTAAAAAAAATATATATATTCTAACTATGTTAGTCAAGGCTCACCAGCTCATTGTCTCACCAATCTCTCAAATTTTCATATGCATCGAAAATTAGGTAGCTTTATCTCTATTAGTAGGATACCTTATCCCTTGATCCATAATATTATCATCTTGGTGGTACTGAACCTTCGCCAATGAGGAATTATTGGTGTAATCAGGTCAAATATATCAGAGCACGCTTGCTGAACGAACGGTCCTGATCAATAGCAATGGGCTGTAGATAATAGCAATTATCGCCACACCCATGCACAATGGTTGCCCCCACACCACATGCTTTATCCCAAATATCGTTCAATCACCATGAGACATGGGACATATTTAGAAATGGAGTTCTAGCTCTGATGATAAAAGGTCTATGAGTGAACCACATAGGTATTGAAATGGTGAGGGACCTCTTCAACATAGAGACAAAGGAATCGCCAAGTTGTTCAATAAAAGTAAAAGAATCAACTTTAGCTCCCATACTCTCTCAAGACATTATATATATGCCGTTCTAGTGTTTGGCATCGACACATTCTTACACATTGCAACCCTTTCAAAGACTCTTCTTTCATGGCTGCTTATATGTTATTATGCTTAGTAACACTGTCTCAGTTATGCTCCATCCTTGCGCAGTCGGACACTTATATTATCCATATGGACTTATCCATCATGCCCAAATCCTTCTCTGGTCATCACAGTTGGTACTCTTCAATTCTTTCTTCTGCATCTAACGCACATGTTAGTAGCAGTACTGCCACTACCGCCTCCTCGAAACTTCTCTATTCTTATAGTAATGCAATGCAAGGCTTTAGTGCCAGGCTTTCACCTTTGGAATTGAAAGCAATAGAGAGCTCACCCGGATTTATTTCTTCCATACGTGATGTGGAAGTTACAGTTGACACTAGTCATTCATTTGAGTTCCTAGGACTCAATGATGACTCTGGTGCATGGCCAGCTTCGAATTATGGCAGAGATGCCATAATTGGATTGGTTGACACCGGAGTTTGGCCAGAGAATGATAGCTACAAGGATGATGGCATGACTGAAGTGCCTTCAAGATGGACAGGACAGTGTGAGGTTGGAACTGCTTTCAATTTGTCCATGTGTAACAAGAAGCTTGTTGGAGCTAGGTACTTCAACAAGGGTCTAGTTGCTCATGTTCCTAATGTGACTATAGAGATGAATTCCACGCGGGACACTGATGGTCATGGAACTCATACTTCATCAACTGCTGCGGGTAATTACGTAGCAGGAGGATCTTACTTTGGTTATGGCACAGGGACCACAAGAGGCATGGCACCACTAGCACGAGTGGCCATGTACAAGGCCCTCTGGGAGGCAGGGTCTTACACATCGGACATCGTAGCAGCAATAGACCAAGCAATATCTGATGGAGTAGACATCATGTCATTGTCCATAGGACTTGACGGAGTTCAATTGTATGAGGACCCCATTGCCATAGCCACTTTTGCTGCAATGGAGAAGGGAATCTTTGTTGCTACTTCAGCAGGAAATCAAGGTCCTTGGACTGGCCTCCTACATAACGGAATACCATGGACACTAACTGTAGGCGCGGGTACTATCGACCGTGAATTCGAGGGAATTGTATCTCTTGGCAATGGAGATTCAATTGTTGGTACCTCTCTGTATCCAGGAAAGTCATTTTCTAGTCAAGTTCCTCTGGTGTTCATGGACAGCTGCAGAAATACTAAAGTTCTAAAGAAGGTAGGAGACAAGATTGCTGTGTGCATGGATATGGACGAATCATTAGGCGCTCAAGTCGAAAATCTATTCAATGCAAAAGTAGCCGGAGGTCTCTTCATAACAAATAGCTCTAATGTGGACTTCTTCATCCAAACCTCCTATCCGGCAGTTTTTCTAGCTCTTCAAGATGGCCAAAGTGTATTGGACTACATTAATAAAGATTCAAATCCTCGAGCAATCTTACAATTTGAGAAGACTAGTTTGGGCATAAAACCGGCTCCTAGTGTAGCTCATTACAGCTCTAGAGGGCCATCTTTTAGCTGCCGAAATGTCCTGAAACCTGATCTTATTGCTCCTGGAACTCTAGTACTTGCATCATGGCCTAAAACCGTCCCAGCAACCGATCTCGACTCCCATTCACTATACAGCAACTTCAATCTTTTATCAGGCACGTCGATGTCTTGTCCTCATGTGGCAGGCCTAGCAGCACTTCTCAAGGGAGCACACCCCGAATGGAGCCCCGCCGCTATTCGCTCTGCTATGATGACCACAAGTGATACATTGGATAACACATTAGCCCCCATCAAAGACCTCGGAGATAGTAAACGAATCGCAACTCCTCTAGCCATAGGGTCCGGGCATGTCAACCCAAACAAGGCACTAGACCCTGGATTAATTTACGACGCAAATGCAGATGACTATGTGAAGTTTCTCTGTTCCACAAACTACACCATGAAGCAAATTCAAGCAATTACAAGGTCTTCTAGTTACAACTGCTCAAATGCATCTCCGGACCTCAACTACCCCTCCTTCATTGCCCTGTTCAATTCAAACCATTCTTCTTCCTGCACTGTATGGGAATTTCAAAGGACCGTTACAAATGTGGGGAATGGGGCTTCGACTTATTCTGTTGTTGTGACCCCATTGGATGGATTCAAGGTGAATGTGGTTCCTAAGACATTATCTTTCACGGAGAAGAATCAGAAGCTGAGTTACAAAGTTACTATAGAGAGTGTAGAAGAGATGAAAGAGGTTGTTCATGGTGCTCTTAGCTGGGTTGAAGTTGGAGGCAAACATGTGGTGAGGAGCCCCGTTGTAGCCACAACACTCTAAAACAGTTCTACCATTGTCTTGGCCCTTGGGAATAGATAAGAGTCTTATTTGGTTGTGTGGTAATAATGAAATGATGTACTGATATCACAGAGTATCCATCAAAGAAATAAACTAGCCTGAAAATTAAATGGTCAACAAAGACAAAATTGTCTTAAACGAGTTATCTTCTTCTCTTTTGTTTTGTTCTTTAAAAAATCTTCTAAGCAACCAAAAGTTTCGGATATATGGTGCATCCAGGTAACTTTAGCTTTTCATATTGGTAGTTTTTGCTCATGTGTTTGGTAACTTAGTAAGTGGTAACTTTTGTGTATCATGTTAGCGTAATAAATTTATGTGTATCAAGTGCTAAGTTGATACGTGGTGGGCAGTTATTTGCCAATGAAATTGGAAATTTTTTTTTAGTGGCAATGTTAGATTGCGGCAACATAGTGATTGAGAAATTACCAGGGAAATGAACTGATATAGACATGCCATGAAATTCTGCATATTGAGGCAAGCAAACATTTGCTTAGTTAGTTGTGCATTGTGTTTGGAAATTAGAATCTCTCAAAAGATGGAATTTGAAAATAAAAATGTGAAGACTAATTTCCAAGAGAATGTAAACAAAAAGGGAAATTTGAACCATTTGTCTCATTTGTTACCTGCAATCTCAATTTCTGGTCCTCTCTGGCTAGTTTGATTGATGAATTTGAACTCCAGCTATAAGTCTCTCTCTGTGTAGTCCACATGTGAAGTCTACCTGTGATATTGGGTGGTAAATTTTTTCATGTGAAGAAGTTTTACAGTGAGTAAAATTCTTGTGGTTGTGAAGCTTGAACCTCAGTCCAAGAAGTCTTTGAGTGGCGTCTACTCAGGGGTCGAACCTACCTAGTGTATGAGTGATAATCAGCAAGCACAGTATATGTCTTCCATGTATTTTTTCTTTTTCTTTGGACTGACTGCCTACTTTCAGTTATGTTTCTTTGGTTTGATGTCTGTCACATTGAATCCCAAGATCTTGAAACCATAACATTTCGCACTGAAAAATAATGTGCTTTATCCGCAGCATAAGGCGTAAACATACAAACTCCCGAGCATCAAAGTAGGTCCCAGACATGGAAAACCAAAACTCTGCATCCAAATTTTGAGTAAAGAAAACCCCAACATGGGATCGAAGATGTTAGGGTGGTGATTGACCACATTGTGGAAAAGTTTTCACCACATTTTTAGGCTAAAAACCAGTAAAGTCCATACAGCACCTTCTCAGTCCTTGCATTCTGCCCACTCACATTCCTTCAAAGGATGACACTTCCTTGGTTCCTCCCTTGTTTTTTAGCCTTTTCTTGGCTTCTCAGCCTTCTCCTTGGAATAAATAATGATTTCGAACACGTATGTTTCTTCGACAACAATTGAACATATCGGTACAAGTGTCCATGCTCATTTGCTAACAAAACTACAATCCTCGCCAGGTATAGCAAATCATTCGCTAATTAGCAAGATTGAGACTAATTTTTCTCTCCATCAATCTAAATATTGTTAATTAAGACTGAATTAGTAAAGATTGAGAACTAGTGCCATCAAACCATCTTTTCAGATACATGATGAAAATGGACCAATATAGAGAAGATTAGCATGGCCCCTACGCGAGGATGACATGCATAAATCGGGAAATAGTACCATCGAGACCTTGTACCCAGTGAGTACTATTTATATGGATAAAAATAAACACCCTCCCTTAAAGTTAAAGTGCTAAGGGAATTTCTGTAATAGCAATGTAGAGATTCAATGGTCCCAACCCAGCCAACACAAAGGGATGAAGAATGTGTCACAAACTAGTGATAAAATGGGATGGGTACCTTAGAGTTGAATTAATCGTTCCATGGCATGGTGCGCTAACAGAATAAAATTTTTCAACTTATTATCTTATTTTACTTATGTATCTCTTCTTTTCTTTCTAACTCCGTTTTATTTGTTAAATCTTTTGTTTCTCAAACCTTCTGTTATGATCCCGGGCAAAATTGGTATCAAAGCCATGTTCATCTTTTTCGGGGGAAGTAGGTGTGGTGAGTCCTAGGTATTGTTGGTCAGCCGTTGATGACGTTGGTCAGCCTTAAGGTATGTTGGTCAGCCGTTGGAAACCTTCTGTAAGTCGCTAAGTTTGCGCAGTGGTCGGGTTAGGTGGTTCCATATCGGTGGTCCAGTCGTAGGTGGTCCGAGTACAGTGTTCCAACCCCTTCAACCTCTTTGAAAATTGTGAAAATGTCTTTGTTTTCAAAATTTACCCGAACTTCTAGCTCAAGACAAAGAAACCCAGATTTACAAAATAGAATGGAATGTAGAATTTCAGAAGTTGAACAAAATTTACAAAAATGGTCCATTCCGAAAGTTTCTTACAAACATATTTATGAAGTTTCAAAATCAAATTTTTCTCAAAAATTTGAAGATCTAATAGATATTGTTGAGCAAACGGTACCTCTTGATGAATCTTTAGAATCCAAACAATTGTTTTCTACAAATACCCTCCAGTTTTTACAAAACCAAGAATACAAGTACATCCATATTGGTCTAATCCAGGTAAGAATTAAACCTCTTACTAGGATAGGATTAGATACCTATGCTCTTATCGCTCTTCGCGATTGTCAGCATAATCAATTTGTGGATTTTCTGCTTGGAATTGCATAATCCACATTAGCCATGGGACCAGTCTATTTTGACTATTACCCCAATTTCTCGATGTCACTCAGGGACCCAAATATCTTTGAAACACTTACGCTGAATATTCAGACCTCTGGTTTTGATATGATGCCAAGATCTGAACCTTTGGCGCTCATTTACAAAATCACGTACAAAGCTATGAAGACTCGGCTAAGTCCTAAAGCTTTGCTCGAATCTGAAAAAGGATACACTATCCTGTTTCAGGCCAACAAAGATAAAACTAGTGTGATTGTCCCAAAGACAATTCACTAGAATCAAGTTACTATTCCAGTAACTTGGCAAGTCCAATCAACCCCTAGAAGGCATCCTCCTAGTCAACTCAATCAAGTTTTTACACTTGAAGAAGGAACTGTAGAATTACAGTTCTCTGAGTCAAGAAGAACTAGATTACAGCCTCTAGATTTCCAATCAAGAAGAGGATCTAAATCATCTTTCAGAACTGTTCCTACTCAAATATCTAGAACTCCTACTCCAGAAGTTCTCCCGCACTTAGATCTGGCAAATCTAAGATCTAACCCTTACCATCCACAAATCCCACAACCAATTTACAATCCTCCAACAGATCATCCATCTGAAAGATCTCCAACTCAATCTGAGATGGGAGACCCTGCACAGTTGAATGTTTTGTCGACTGAATTTATTTTAGATAAACAAAAAATCAAACAAGAATTTTTACAAGATTACAACATTGACAAACGAGCAACATTTTATATCCAAACGGTATGAATCTAATTATCTTATGAATTTTGTGAAAAAGTCCGAGAAAATATGTCATTCCTTGAATGGTATGAATCTAATTATCTTCCCAAAATCAATGTTGTCAGAAATTCTTCTAAGTCGTGGCATCTGAAAAACAACTATGTTGTTGAATCAGTTCTGCCTTCTTTAGAAGAAATTCACATACAAACTCAGGGACAGACTATTATAGCCTCTCCTATCAAATATCCGATTTCCCTTTTTGATTCTAAAGGGATTATCAAGATCATTGAACAAAATAATTATACCAATGTTTTGTTAAATGAATATGGTCATCAATTGAACAACTCTCCTGTTCTTGAAACACCAATTATTCCCAAACCAATTACATATTTTACACCTGCCACAATTGAACCTAATATGCTTTCAACTCCTCCTCAAATTGTTGATGAAATCAACAGAAGACTTGCGGCTTTAAAGCTACAAGCTACACCTATTCTTAATAACCCCTCATCATCAAAAAAACAAATCAATACACTTTCTCATCCTGCTGGATCTGAAGATTCTGATAATCCTGATGAACTTGACATCGTGTCTGAGTTGGATAGACTTCAATCTATGGACAAATTTGAAAATAATCCAATTCGTTCATCTCGAACTAACCAGAATACAAATCCTTTGCCTACAACTAGGAATTTCTATCCTAGGCCAACCTTTTCTGATACCTTCATACATTTGGTTCATTTTCTATAGGTAACATCTATGAATGAAATATAGATGGTTTAACTGAAGAAAATATTATCGAATTAACGCAAAACATGCTCATGATGGCATCTGCTCATTGTAGTGAGCATAAATCTGATCTAATTATTGTTGGTGTTATTGTTGTTGGGTTTGCTGGTCAGCTAAAAGGATGGTGAGATAATTATATCTCTTTTGTTGAACAGCAAGGAATTCTTCAATCAATAAAAATTGATTACAATGGTCAGCCAATCAAATCTGAGAACGGAGAAAACATCTTTGATGATGTTTCTACACTGATTTTTGCCATTCTCAAACATTTTATAGGCGATCCTTCAAAATTTCGGAATAAGTCTAGAGATCTCTTAATCATCCTTAGATGCAAACCCTTAGTCATTTCAGATGGTATAAGGATGTATTTCTCAAGAAAGTTATGCTTCAAAATGAAGCTAACAATCCTTTCTAGAAAAGGAAATTTCTTTCAGAATTACCTCCGGTTTTTACAGATATCATTCGGGATAAACTGCAAACTGAATACCATGGTGATATACCATTTGAAAAAATAAATTTTGGAGACTTGATCGCCAAGATCAATGAAGTTGCTCTGCAACTATGCAATGATCTTCGTCTCAAAGCCCAACTCAAAAACAGAATATTTCCGGGTCTCATGAACTTGGATCATTTTGTCAATAGTATGGCTTTGAATCAATCAATACCCCTCCATTCAAAACATCCAAACAAAAGTATCGGTCTCATCCAGCTCGAGACTTTAAGTCCAAAAGGCCCTATGGCCCAAAACAACCAAAACAGTACAATAATTATTATTCAAAGCCCAAAAGACATGGCACTCACAAACCCAAACAGTTTTCTAAGCATCAAGGCTCAGTTGTTCAAAAGCCCATTTGTTTTAAATGTAGCAAGCCAGGTCATTATGCTAAAAACTGCAGAACCTCACAAAAGATTCATGAGCTTCAAGCTCCTGAAGATATTAAACAAATGTTCACTACAATTTTGCTTAATTCTGAAACTGATTCTAACTTATCTGATGACCTATAGGTTTATCAAATGCGTTATGCTTCAGACTCTTCTGATTCAGAAGAATCTGATCAGGATCATTGTGTCAATGTTTGTACTTGCAATGCATTACACACCATCAATATGTTCTCAAAATCAAAAGAAACCAGTATTCTTTTAGATTTTGTTGACCATATTAATGATCCACAACTCAAAACTAAGTATTTAACTCATATAAAAAAGACTCACCCAAAAACCTGTTCCAGAGATTGTCAATCCATTTTACAATCATAAAGAAATCATTAATAGATCTAGAATGCCTTCTCAACACTCTGTTTCTGTTCCTGATTTACAAACTGAAGTTAATATTATGAAGAAAGAGATAGCTCAGCTCAAGTAAGGTCAAACTTGGCTTGAACAACAATTAAGGAATCATTCGATTACCTTTGAGCAATCCCTTGATACTTCAAATATTCCTTCATCCTCAAACCTTGAAATTTCAGGAACTGGCCCTGCATTTCTTAATGAAATGAATACAGTCACTTATCATAAATGGTATATAAATGTAATTTTGGTCATTAACCAAGATTACAAAATCAATACCATTGCTTTTGTTGACTTCGGAGCTAATTTGAATTGTATTGCTGAAGGTCTAATTCCTTCTCAATTTTATCAAAAAACAAAACAACAGCTTTTTACTACAAACAGTCAACTTCAAGTTCAATACAAATTTGTCGGTGCTCACATTTGCTAGAATAAAATCTGTATTAAACAAGATTTTTTGTTAGTAAAGGATACGACTCAAAAAATGATTTTGGATACTCCTTTCTTAACAATAATCTATCCGTTTAATGTTACAGATGTTGGTATTTCCTACTCATATCCTTGGTGAAATTCTCTTCAAGTTTTTATGCAAAACTAAGTTGATTGAAATTAATTCTTTATAGCAAAAGAATTGTTTCCTCAACGTTTTATCCCAAAAAAGACAACATTTACATTTTCTCAAAACATAAATTGCTTATCAACGTGTTGATGAGCAACTCAAAGACTCCCAATTACAATCTCGCATTGTTCATTTCAGAGAACAGTTACTTTCAGAACTTTGTTCTGATCTTCCCAATGCCTTTTGGCACCGAAAGCATCATATGGTACAATTACCTTATGATCATTCTTTCAAAGAATCTAAGATTCCTACAAAGGCTCGGCCCATTCAGATGAATGCTGAATTAATGGAATTCTGTAAATCTAAAATCTATGGATTAATTTCTAAAAAATTAATCACTCCTTCCAAATCCCCATGGAGTTGTTCAGCTTTTTACGTTCGAAAAGCTACTGAGCTTTAACGAGGTACTCCTCGATTGGTTATCAATTACAAACCCTTGAATAAGGTTTTACAATGGATTAGGTATCACATACCTAATAAACGCGATCTCATTAAGAAATTAAACTCTGCAAAAGTTTTCTCTAAATTTTATCTCAAATCTGGATTTTGGCAAATCCAGATCAATCCTCAGGATCGTTACAAAACTGCTTTTAATATTTCTTTTGGTCATTATGAATGGACAGTCATGCCATTCGGCCTTAAAAATGCTCCAATCGAATTCCAAAATATCATGAATGATATTTTCACACCTTTTTCCCATTTCTCGATCGTGTATATCGATGATATACTCATCTTCTCCAACTCCATTGAAGACCATTGGAAACACTTGTACCAATTTTACAAAACCATCAAAGAAAATGGTTTGGTTCTTTCCCCAACCAAATTTGATATTTTTCAAACAAATGTCAGATTTTTAGGTCACAAAATCCATCATGGAATGATCACTCATATCTCTAGGACAATTGATTTTGCTAATAAATTTCCTGATGAAATTAAAGACAAAAATCAATTACAACGTTTTTTAGGATCCCTAAACTATGTTGCAGAATTTTACAAAAATCTCAGAGTTATTCTTAAGCCCTTGTTTGAAAGACTTAAGTCTAACCCAAGCCCATGGACTCCTGTTCATACCCAAGTTGTTCGACAAGTCAACGCCCAAGTCAAGAGTCTTCCTTGCCTAGGCATTTCAAATCCTGTAGCTTTCAAGATTGTCCAAACAGATGCGTCTAACCTTGGATACGGTGGTATTCTCAAACAACGTCTACCCAAGTCTACAATTCTACAATTAGTTCGATACCATTCTGGTATCTGGAACTCTGCCCAAATCAAATATTATTCTAATGTCAAAAAGGAAAATTTATCAATTGTTTTATGTATTATGAAATTTCAAGATGATTTAGTAATTCAAAAATTCCTTTTACAAGTTGATTGAAAATCTGCCAAAGAGATATTAACCAAAGACGTTTTAAATCTCGTTTCCAAACAAATTTTCGCTCGATGGCAAGGTCTTTTGTCGGCTTTCGATTTTGAAATTGAATATATAAAAGGAGCAGATAACTCTCATACAGATTTTTCGACAAGAGAATTCTTACAAATATGAGTTCTCAATCCTCTTCTTCCTTCAAACCTCCTCCTCCTCCAAAGCCTCAAACCAAAACCCAATACGCTATGAAGTCTTCTGCTTCATAGCAAAAACCCCCTCTTTCCTATGCTTTGTCCCTTACAAATCCTTATCAGCCTTTGTCAACAGCAGAAGAATCAAGTTCTGCAATAACAAGTTTCCAAAAGCCCCAATTTTCTCCTCCAAATCCTTTCACTACAAAAGCTTGTTTGGAATCGATCACCTTGATCGAACCATGTTTTTATTCCCTTACAAAAGATCCTCATTCCATTGCAAATAATCTTTTCAATACAAATGCCCTCTTTGAGAAACCTGATATCCTCAAAACTCAAGAATTCTACGAGTTCATACTAGTCGACAATGACTCAGTAGTGGTCACTCATCACAAAGATCATTTTTATCTTGAGAAGATTTCCCATTCCAAATGTCAAATCCTTAAGGTTTTGACTGAAGCTGATTGGAAACAACACCCTCGTTTTCATAAGAAGTTTTCGGTTAATTACCTTCCCACGTCTTACAATTATCTGGATTATAAGCAAGCTTGGTCCAGAGCTTTCTTTCTTTTTTCCCAGAACTGTGCTCATTCATGGTTCTTTCTTTTTTGCAAAAAATTCAATCAAAAGTCTGTTCCTCTTTGGTTCCAACACTCCTGGTGGAATCATTTTGGTCCAATTCAAGAAATCTTGCCTCTTGCAGTCAATGAAGGTTGGAAAGTTTTTAAATCAAAGTTCAATCTGCCAATTCCAGTACCTCAACAAGTTTTGCCTTTTTGGTTTTTTGTTAAGTTCAATCTCTCCTGGATCTGTTGCTGGGACTATGTCGTCACAACCCTCTCAGCTCCAAGTCAATCGGTCCAAGCTCCTCTTTAGTTTTGTCACCGATTCAAAGTCAAATAGTGGTCAGCCTTCGACCACTCCCATGTTACAAAGGAAGCCGTCACCAGGTTCTTTTCAGGCAAAGATCAGCCCCCTGCTCAGCCCTTGGTGAATCCAATCCAAGTTCCTTCTGAAGCAAAACTTCTTCGTCAGCATATCAAGAAGCAGCTTCAAAGAAAACCTACAAAAGCTAAACTATTGAAAACAATGTCTAAAATTTGTGCAGAAGACTCAGATGAAGATGATGAACTAATAGTTCCACTCAATGAAGACGACTGCTATGGTATCTTCTCGCCACATGCATAAGTCTGACCCCACAAAAGCATTATTGTATCTATGAATCATCATGATTCTAGAAACAATAATTACAAAGATACAAAGGCATCTGCCAGCTCCACTACAAAACAAAGATCCTTTCGACCAACCGACAACATCTTTTACAAAGCCAACGCGAGAATCAATAGTTCCGACACCAACTACCAAAGTCCAAAAGCTTCACCAAATACAAAGACATCTCGTCTCTACCTCCATTATTACAAAGGACAAAATGTCCATTTCATCCACCCACTCTCCACTAGCTATGATAAGTTTATCTTCTCAATTATTGTATTTACTTTCTTTTTATATAAGCATGTGTGTAAGCCCTCATAAGCCAGGACCCATCTAAGAATGTTTACCTGAAGTGTTCATCTCTGTAATCTTTCTATCTCCTGTAAGTACTATTTTCTTAAATAAAGATTTGTTTTCTTATCTTCATGTTTTCTTTTATCTCTGTTTTGATTCCTTTAACTGATCTTGAGAAACATCTCGTTATACTAGGATAAGATCTAGCATCGGCACCGTTTTCTTGAACAGTCAAATGAATCAAGATTCTTGATATACCTGTTATTATCTTATTTTACTTATGTATCTCTTCTTGTTTTTCTATATCCGTTTTATTTGACCAATATAAAGAAGATTAGCATGGCCCCTACGCAAAAGGATGACACGCATAAATCAGAAAATAGTACCATCGAGACCTTGTACCCAGTGAGTACTATTTATATGGATAAAAATAAACACCCTCCCTTAAAGTCGAAGTGCTAAGGGAATATCTGTAATAGCAATGTAGAGATTCAATGGTCCCAACCCAGCCAACACAAAGGGGATGAAGAATGTGTCACAAACTAGTGATAAAATGGGATGGGTACCTTAGAGTTGAATTAAGCGTTCCATGGCATGGTGCGCTAACAGAATAAAACTTTTCAAATTGACTTGGAAGCCAATGATGAGTGCTTCTACTCATCATCACTAGTGGAGGGAGAATCAATTTATCTTATCTATTCGGAAGGGAGTCATTTGCCCAAGTATTTGGATCACATACCGACCCATGATATGAGCTCTAAACTTTCTCTAACCCCCACCCATGTCTTTGACTTGTGTTTTAATTTTATATTTCATGTTTTTCTTTTGAAATTGTGTAAAAGTAAAGTCGACAGAGGTAGTGATAACATTTACTAATCCTAAATCCTAAACACTAAACTTTACCTTTTTTTCAACTCTAAAACTATACTCCAAAGCTAATCCATCGTTTATTGTTCAAAAAAGATGTCAAACAACACCAATTTTAACACTTAATGATGTCGTTGGCATCATTGCTTTCAATATTTACATGTTCTGATTTCCAACACTATGTTTCATATTCATTAGGGCTGCCAATGGATCCGATTCGGATCGGATTGGTAGAAATATCAATCCAATTTAACAAAAATTAAGAAAAGTCAAGTCTAAATTCAATCTGAATTTAATCTGAAAGCTCAAATCCGAAACTCATCAGAATCCTTTGTATTAAAATAAATAAACAATACTTTTTTAAGCTAAAATATTTTTTTTATAATAAATCAATTAAAAATAAAGAGTTGAATTATTAAAATCCCCCATTTTCTAAATAAACACATACAAAATTTATAAATTATTATTTTTATAGTACTTATATAATTCGGATTATTGTTGGATTGAAGTTGCCCAAATTCGATTCGATAAGAATTTCTGATTGAGTTTTGAAATCTGAAAACTGATCCAAATCTGAAAAAATAAACTCAAATTGGATTTTTTTGGAATCGAATCTGACAACCCTAATATTCATAATGTGAGTGGGTGCTCGTTTTATTTTGATGTATCGATGAGTTTCCATTTGTGTTGCGAATATCAAAAGCAACTCTTAATGGTTGATGAAAAATACAAGTGTTTAGTTTTTTCTTCCCAACTTTTCCAACTTATATTTCTAGGTTTGTCAAAATTCAGAAAAAAACAAAGTCGATTCACAAATTTTGTTGCCTACACCACTTTTTCAAACCTATAATTATAATTTGCAATAAAAATAAAGAAAAGTAAAGTTGCCACCAACCCCATCCCCAGAATGTCTAGGACCGAGGGGGGCTCCTGCGCGGGGTGTGCTGGAGCGCGTCCTGCGCACTATTGTCAACCGTTGGATGAAATCCAACGGCTGATATCGACGGAATCAAAATCACAGTTAAAGGAAACGTGTTGGCAGATTTTTAATATGTTACAGCCGTCGGATCAGATCCGACGGCTGAGATTATGGCTTTGAATGAGATTTTGAAAAAAGAGAGAGAGAGGGTCGCTGTCTACGTTTTTAAAAAAAAAAAAAAAAACTGTATTCTCGATCGAGAGGAAGAGGAAGAGAAGGGAAGAGGTCGACTTTCAGAGGGTGGATTTGCAAACAGAGATTCGATGGAGGAGGTTGTCATTCAGCCTGGTTAGGGTCCGGTCTGCATTTTGAAACTGCTATCACAAGAATTATTTAAAACTGCTATGTCATACCTTTACAACGATGTGGGTTTTGAGGCTTCATTTGGGGAAAATGTTTTGGAGATTGAACCAAGAGACAGGTTTGCCCTTTTCTTTCTATTTTAATCACTCATTTATGTGCTCTGTTTTGGGTATAATTTGTTGTTGTTCCTGTTTATGGGGGTTGTTTGAATGATGAAAATTTGGGGGTTTCTTCTTGTTAGGGTTTGGAAGTGTTTTTTCCTAATTGAAGCCAGTAGTTTTGGTGAAAAGGTCCAAATTTTAAATGATTAGAGGTTCTAATAGTGATTTGTGTTTTAGAGGTTTTGATTTGGGATTAATTCTTCTAAAGCTGAGTGTTTTCAAGCTTGAAAGGTGCCCCTTTTCATGATTTTCTCAGGGTATCATGGCCAAACTTCCATTTTTATTCAAAGACTTGCTTTTACGTCGGAATTTTTCTGCAAATTGTAGTGCTTTCTAATTGAAGGTTTTCTTGTTAGAGACCTTTGGTTATTTCTCTCCTGAATTTATAGCCAAAGACTACTCAAGTTTCATTTTGGAGAATATGGGTGTCCTTTGTTTGTTTGTTTTTTTGTTCTATGGGTTTTGGGGTCTTTTTTTTGGGTTCATTTCTAGAGAAAAATCCCCCATTTTCAATTAAATATCTTTATTATAAATTTATAATAGTTTGTGTTAATGTGTATTTGCATGGTAACCTTTGTTAATACTTAGCTGAAGATTAACAGAGTTTTGACTCCTTAATGTTTATGGATAGCTGAAGGTTGCATGAAGAGGTCATCATGAACAATGACAGTGCACCCCAAGAAGCTTTGAAGGAAAATAGTGTGCTCCAAATTGGAAACATGAAAGGTTTGAAAAAAGAAGGTCGAAAAGGTTCAAAACGAATGAAACCCCTACATGAGATACGTATAGGAAAGGCTAAGAGAACAAAGACCTCGTCCTCCAAGGTAATCTTGTTTTAATTCATACTAACTAAATGTATATTTCCAATTGTGGCACTTATATAATTATGTGTATATTTCCTTGTAGGGTGATAACACAAGCAGGAATGTTGTTGGAGAAGGTGTACGCAATGTCAATGTACCCTTTCAACCTCCAAAACAAGCACACCCGGGTGAGGGTTTGAGCTTGAGTTTGAGTTTGGGAAGTTACGACTCTGTAGAAGGAACGACTCTTCCTTTTGGTTTGATGTAAAATGCCTTTCCTGTATTAATTGCTGTATTTTTTTGTTAAGCTCTGTATAGCTCTGCAGTGGTTTTTTTGTTCAGCTCTGTATTTCTACCATCTCCATTCTGGGTTATAGACAGATATGGAAGAAATACAGTTTTTTGTATTCTCCGATTTTTTGTTCATATGTAAATTTGCAGAGAATTTCAATTGTAATTGCAGAGAATTCAATTGACATAGCAGTCTGCATTCTACATTGTAAATAAAATTCTGCAAAAAAAAAATCTGCAAATACTGTAATCTGTAAAAAAAAAATGCTATAAAGAATCTGCAAATACTGTAATCTGTAAAAACTGTAATCTGTAAAAAAATTGCCATAAAGAATCTGCTAATAAAAAAAATCTGCAATTCCTATAATCTGTAAAAAAAAATGCCATAAAGAATCTGCAAATACTGTAATCTGTAAAAAATTTGCCATAAAGAATCTGCTAATAAAAAAAATCTGCAATTCCTGTAATCTGTAAAAAAAAATGTCATAAAGTGCATAAAGAGCAATTCCATAAAAAAATGTGTATTTATTCATCCATAATCCCATTACATAATAGAAATTCATTACAACATCTGTTCATGTACATTACAAAATAAAACTACAAAATAGAACCTCACATATCATTCACTCATCAACCATTTCCAGAGCTCTTCCTTCCCTACGGAAGCCCTCACAATTCTCATCAGCTTCATTAATGGTAGCTAGGAGTATAAGCAATTCCAGAGATCTTCACAATTCTGTATTTGTAATGCAGGCACTCCACCATTGTGGAGAAACAAGTTAATACTTGGAGCCCATGACTGCATGCATACACTTGATTGCTATACAATTCCAGAGATCTTCATGACTGCATGCATACACTTGATTGCTATACAATCTAGAAACAAAGAAAAGTAAACATGAGAAACAATTTTTACAAGGACATGATAAATACAGTAACAAAGCCAACTATCACAAGAATTTGAAACAAAAAGCCAACTATGTTAAGGAGCCGAGAAAACATTTGAGACCACTGAACATAATAATTCATCAACTGCACACACCAAGCTGCTTCAGAAATTTTAAATAGCAATAATCAAGTAAACAAATAAAAGGTATGATAAACAAGTATCTATTTCATTACAAACAATTTTTTTTGTAACTATTGACAGGTGAAGGCAGTTATTTGACAAGGAGTACTAACATCAATAAAACTTCAGTAGATTAAGTGACGAAATTACATTCTCTGAGCAACAACCAATAGTAATTGCAGTTATGGATTGTTTAATTGCAATACTGAAACCCAATCTAGTGCAATGGAAACTATTTTAATTTTAATAGCAATATATTCATCACTATCAACATAATTAAAAATCAATTCTTAGCTTTGTCAACTTCTTACTAATGATTCATAACACATAAATAGCTGACATGGAGATTCTTATAAATGGCATTGAACAGCCCTAGATGAGAAGGGAATCAAAATCAAGTTTCTCCCTCAACAAGCCTTCAAACCAGAGATTATTATCACATATGAGCACATATGCCAGAATCAAGAGAAACAACAGAATCTTCCATTAAAAGTACTCTTCACAGAAACTAAAATGAAATAGAATTATAAACATTAATATGGCTATCCATAAACATTAAGGAGTCAAAACTCTGTTAATCTTCAGCTAAGTATTAAAAGTATTAACAAAGGTTACCATGCAAATACACATTAACACAAACTATTATAAATTTATAATAAAGATATTTAATTGAAAATGGGGGATTTTTCTCCAGAAATGAACCCAAAAAAAAGACCCCAAAACCCATAGAACAAAAAAACAAACAAACAAAGGACACCCATATTCTCCAAAATGAAACTTGAGTAGTCTTTGGCTATAAATTCAGGAGAGAAATAACCAAAGGTCTCCAACAAGAAAACCTTCAATTAGAAAGCACTACAATTTGCAGAAAAATTCCGACGTAAAAGCAAGTCTTTGAATAAAAATGGAAGTTTGGCCATGATACCCTGAGAAAATCATGAAAAGGGGCACCTTTCAAGCTTGAAAACACTCAGCTTTAGAAGAATTAACCCCAAATCAAAACCTCTAAAACACAAATCACTATTAGAACCTCTAATCATTTAAAATTTGGACCTTTTCACCAAAACTACTGGCTTCAATTAGGAAAAAACACTTCCAAACCCTAACAAGAAGAAACCCCCAAATTTTCATCATTCAAACAACCCCCATAAACAGGAACAACAACAAATTATACCCAAAACAGAGCACATAAATAAGTGATTAAAATAGAAAGAAAAGGGCAAACCTGTCTCTTGGTTCAATCTCCAAAACATTTTCCCCAAATGAAGCCTCAAAACCCACATCGTTGTAAAGGTATGACATAGCAGTTTTAAATAATTCTTGTGATAGCAGTTTCAAAACGCAGACCCGACCCTAACCAGGCTGAATGACAATCTCCTCCATCGAATCTCTGTTTGCAAATCCACCCTCTGAAAGTCGACCTCTTCCCTTCTCTTCCTCTTCCTCTTCCTCTTCCTCTTCCTCTCGATCGAGAATACAGTTTTTTTTTTTTTTTCAAAACGCAGACAGCGACCCTCTCTCTCTCTCTTTTCAAAATCTCATTCAAACCATAATCTCAGCCGTCGGATCTGATCCGACGGCTGTAACATATTAAAAATCTGCCAACACGTTTCCTTTAACTGTGATTTTGATTCCGTCGATATCTGCCATTGGATTTCATCCAACGGTTGACAATAGTGCGCAGGACGCGCTCCAGCACACCCCGCGCAGGAGCCCCCCTCGGTCCGAATGTCTATACTTCCATTTAGTCCCTGGATGTTGATTTTTTCCAAGACTTCTTTTTTATATATTTGGCCCATTTCCATGCTAGATGGGGCTTCGTGATTTGGACACATTTCTGAATTCGTTTTCAAAGTTATTATATCATCAATTAAATGTCAATTTACTATTTCAATCTTTTTTTTTTCATCATCTCCATTCCGAGACGATCATTACTAGACAATCATTACACACAAAGCATGGATCATGTCCACAGTCAAAATTGGTACGGCTAAGCCACAAACTTGTTTATCAAATTGTATTGCTTAAGAAAAAAATTAAAATTCAACGACGAAATTATACACCAATACACCCTTAATCTTATGGTTTTCTTGAATTTTTGATGCATGGTTACTATACAATATCAAGGGTTGATTGAGTTATTCGGACTTTATTTTTATGGGCTTGGACGTTACGTCCATCAACCCAACCTGCCCAATGATACTTTTTTTTTTTTTTTTTTGAAAGGCAAGTAAGGTTTTTATAGGATTTCAGAACCCATAAAGATGTCGCAAGCTGGGTTTGAACCCATTACCTAGTGGTACCATCCGCCAAACTCTAACCGTTGAGCTGTCATGCCATTGGCCCCAATGATACCTTGTAAGGATTGTAAAATTTTTTTTTTTTTCTTCCCTCCTTTGTAACACCGTAACACTCAACTCTAGCACTGATATTGTCTCCAACTCTAGCACCGATCTTGTCTCCAACTGCCTCAGCAATGTGAGACACAACTTGGCACTCTCACCTCTCGTTTTGGGTTAGATTCAAAAGTTTCACTCAAAACCATTCGAGGCAACTTCATTGTTAATTAGTTGAAATTGTGAATCCTTAGAACAGCTTAAAAATTAAGCCGATCCAAGCACGTTTATGGACCTCCTTCCATTGAGCCCGTTAGATCCAAATTTATGGACCTCAAACCATACAGAGCTTGGCTTTCCATTGAGGAGTCCATGAGCTCCACCTTTTTGGGCCTCCATTTGACGTCTCCAATGGAAACACCGGCAATGGAGAAAATTTCCGTTCTTTGCAATGCGGGCTTCTTCTCAAACAATAGAGTCTGGCAGGCACATGAGAGCCCTGAGTGAGACTTAGGGTATGTTTGGTTAACCATTTTTCTTGAAAAATAGATTCAATTTTTTTTTTGTTATATAGATTTTTGTTGTTTGGTTATCTATTTACTGACAAAAAATCAATTATTTATAAGACTATTTTTCCGTTACTCATAGGAATCCAATTCCGAAGGAGAGACCTCGGAACTAAATTCACGAAAACAGTATCAATTTTCATGTCAATTTTTTGTGCAACCAAACAGACCCTTAGAGTGTTTGGTTACATGGAATCCAATTCCATGAAATCTATTTGAGACTACTTGTTCTTAAGATATATTTGATTAAAATGTGGTAGATCACTTATCATGGATTTCACATTTTGATTAAGGATAATAATTGAACTCCCATGAAATATAAAAATCCCAACTTTTTACCCCTCTAAAGAATTTGATTATCATATTTCATAGGAATTCAACTCTTCACCTTTTATCACAATCTACATTTCATAATAAATGGTCCACCATATTTTAGCAAATTTGCCTTAATCATGAGCCTTCCAATATTGCAAGTGGTCCCCCTATGGATTCCATGAAATTCAATTCAGTACAACCAAACACACATGAAATCTCTACATAGTTGACTCGATTTTGGTTTTTGAGTTGTAGTTTTCAAGTGGGATAGATATTGTCGAAATATTAGCCACTTCAATTGTCAGATTTTCTCCTATATGTTTATCTATAACAATTCTCGTGTGATTTTACGATATAGTTGTATTATTGGTACACATCAATATATATACATTAAAATTTCACACTTTGTTTTTGTTTTCACTTGATATGTGATTGAATTCGCCCTGTCTACAAGTCCAACCTTTTAAAGAAATTGAGAACTTATCAAAATCCTAAATTTTCTAATTTTTATGAAATTCATCAAAAGTCAAACATGGGCCATGACGAGCATGTATATATAAAGTTCATACTTGAACCTTATACGTGCTCAACTGAAAACCTAACATTTGCACAGGAGTAGAAGATATTGGCAGGAGGTGGAAACTATCAATTAGGGATAGACATTCCATTCCGCGATCTCAATCCTGTCATGGTTTCGTCTCCATTTTTTTTGGTTCTTTTGGAATTGATCAAATTCATCACAATCTCGTCTCATCCTTCCCAATCTAAAGTAGGATATGATCAAAATGAAGATTTTCAATCCTGAGCATCTCATCCCAAACTTATTTATTTAATATTTATTATTATTAGTTTTAATCAAACAACTCTTCTAATTAGGATGCGTTGAAATTAAATCAAAACATCTACTGTTTGAAATTTTAAAAGTTTGATTTGATACTCTTTGTTTAGATAAAACTCTAGTTTGGATATTTTAGGTCAAATAGAACTTATGAATTTTACATGACATTTAATAAAAAAAACTGTAAGTTTACCGGACCATAAATTTCACAAAAGATGCTTGACATAAAAAGCCGTAAGTTCATCGGACCCTAAATTTTACATGATATTTAATATTGTTATGATGAAAATTATATGTGCATAAATTTAACATTATTGGTATTTGAACAATGTGAGATAAATTTTTTTGTTATTCTTCATTGGAAGCTATTTAGTACATGCTCATCCCATCCTGTCTCGCACCCATTTGGGATGGGATGAGGTCTTTCCCGTCTCGATCACAAACGAACAGGATGAGATATGAACGAGGTCTATCCCGTCTTGTGCCCGCCCCTACTATCAGTGGTTGCTAGCTAGTGTGGGACCTAGATTCATAAGGGTATGGCTCTGTGGCGGTGGTGGCTGTGAAACTTAATTGAAAAAAAAAAAAAAAAAAAGGAATAACGGAGTTGAGAGGTCATGGGTCTGATTCTAAAGGAGTAACTAAAATGAGCACTAAGAAAAATTTCGACTAAAAACATTGTAAACCCTAAAAAAACATAGTGTTTTACTGGTTTAGGAGAAGGGTTTTCAAATGTTAGTACAACAAACCCATTTAGCCCTCAAAATATAATCAAACAAATTATTATTTATAACAAATTTGTATGCAACTTTTATAATTTGCATGATCTACTTAGGGGCTTAAACTCAATCTTTTAAGGTACTTTTTTTGCCATCATGTCTCAAGGTTCTTTAAAAAACAGAGTAGGAAAAGGGTGAGATGGGTTGAGATGGATTGAATACAAGAGCCTTTCCTAGTAGCTTCCCACCACATGGGCTCATATGTTTTTATGTGCTGGGGTTGGGTGAAACAGGTAGTGCTAGCGGAGCCCATAAATAGTAACGGAAGCCCACACACCCACAGATATAACACTAAACACAATCTTCTCTTTTCAATTTAAAATTGAATATTAAATTCTAGCAGCAGACATGAAACCACTTTCCCCAACATATTATATTTCCCACCAACATATTATATTCACCGCATAAGGCAAGAAGAATCCTAATTCCGACTTCATACATTATCTTTATTCCCAACACATTAAAGCCAAGAAATGCTACATGGCGAGGAAACGAGCGAGGGGAGTGAGGTGGAGGGGGTGGACCATTCACCCTTTTTGGGATGCGTGTTGTCAATTTTTGCGTGTGCATCCCGAAGGGGGTGAACAGTCCACCCCCCTCCACCTCACTCCTCTCGCTTGTTTCGTCGCCATTTAGAATTTCTGATTTGTTTTTACCAAACTTCATTAGCCTGGTGATACCAAGTTGCTTACAGTATCTCTGTTAATTATACCATGGAACAACATGTAAAAATGTCACTGAGCACAATTGCTTTATCATGGCCACGATATTCAATTACAAAGTAAGCGATATTCAAGTCTTTTTAATCTTTTGATCCTTTGTTCACATTTCATCTTTTTAAATAAAACAATAAATTCAAGACACTGCATAAACAATTTGGTTTTCTCCAATAGCTGATGAAGATTTCTACTCTTTATATATGCAAATTTAAGTGTCTTTATGAATGAATAAAAGTAAACTCCATCTATATGATATATTTATATAAAGTTTTCATAAAGATTCTATGTGAATGGATGATAAGAAATTGTTTCAAATGGTACAGATCAATATGATTTTTTTTTGTTTATCATGTGTTATTCTCTTCATAAGAATTCAATTAATTGGTATCATGCATATGGTGGCAACACATAACTCGAAGTTTGTCGATGGTTGCACCTCACAATGTTACAAATCCTATCATATAAAAACATGGAAATACAGATTCATTCTACCTGAAAAAAGTGGCAATGCTTAAAATAAGAAATTCTCTTAAATCATGTACTGGAAATGGAATAGGCTAAATAAATAATCAGCTTCATTTTTTCTTAAAGCATAGAGCATATATATTAAATATAACGGTTACCACTACACCAAATTGACATTTTTGTAACAACCCCAAAAACAATATCACTTTTGAAGTGTAACAATCCACCTAATAATTTTACACACTTTTACAAACAAAATGATACAATAATTGTATCACCATGAAGAGTATGGTTATAAAAGTGATACTATTCATGGTGATCCAACTTATTGTATCATTTTTTTTGTTACTGTTTTTCATTTTTTTTGACTAAATTTAGTTTTGACTTGAAATTGTTTGGTGAATTGTAACATCTCAAAAGTGATATTTTTTTTAGAGTTGTTACAAAAGTGCCAATTTGGTGTAGTGTACAGATAAGTTGTCCTCTTACTGTTGCAAGAGAGTGAGCTTCAACATTGATTTCTTTGAAAATCTAATTACAAAACTAGTCACAGTGAGTACAAAGGAGGCGATTAATAATGGGACACCACATCCAGTTCATGGTTGTCCTTTGCTCATGCTTGTCTTCGTGCAAAATTATGTTGAGCAAGCCTGAGTCGCCCAAAAGAAAACTCTTCTTTCACTGACGTTCCTGGATTAACAAAAATGCAGCCTCTGCTGCAAGACATTCCGCCATTATGCTATCATGGACCTTCCCTGAAAGAGGACATGCTACTCGTGCCAAAACTTTGATAAGGATCGTCACTACAAAAATCTCTATTGCTCCCTGTTTATGAATATCAAAGAAACTAACATCGTAAGTGACAATAATTGTAGCTGGATCTAAAGTAACACTTGGAACATGAAAATAATCAGCTTCATCGTCTTTTAATGTTTTTGATGATACATAAAAAAAGACCAATCATCACAGCTGTACACGTGGCATAAAGTTCTATCATGAGAACACAATGCTCGATCCGTTGGGTCAGCTTACAAAGCCCAGAGGGATTGAGGCCAATTATGGAGGCCCAAACTATGCCCATCTCTAAGGAGGCGTAAGCAGGATCCAAATCTAAGCCCAGACAAATCAAAGCCCAAACCAAAGCTCGTTACACGTTCTCTCATAAAAAATAAGAATGTTGCACCAAGAAATAGCCGTGGAGAGACCTACGCCTCCACAAACTTATCTCCATTAAAGAGGAGATTGTTACAGAAACATTTCATTCCATTGCGCCTCATATGCTTATGTCACGTAGAGAGTTAATGTAAATGAAACATTCAACAAAGGTATGCAATTTTAAAAGAGTTTTGTCCAAATTTACTTCCTTCTTCTAACATAGTTACTGATTTAAGGATCGGAGTGCCTTCGACCACCAAAAAAGTGGTCTTTGACAGTCTAACAGTGGTTTTGCATATCAAACTCACAGGAGAACAATTTTTGAATGCATCAGTTTGGCGTTGTCCATGAGAAACAAAGAGTTTCATTTTTTCTTAAAAATAAGATTCAATGACAAAGCTCACGCAATCTGATAGAAGATCAATGGAGTACTTCACAAATCTTCGGTCCGACGATTATAGATACAACATGTCGCCCAGTACTGATCCAAAGACAACCATACCTGCTGGCAGAAAACTCCAGCAGGTAACAGTTCAAACGTCGCTGACATCATGGGGAATTCCCTCGAATCCCCGAGTAGAAATGCTTATGGCTCAGATGGACAACGTGATTGAAATGATAAATAAGATCATCAGAAACTTACAAGGCAGCAACTTTCAAAAAGAAATCATCCAACTTAATTAAGAAACATCGGGCTAATGATAGCTCCAAATGCTATCAAGGAACACCCAAAAGTCTACAACTAGAGAAGCCCAAGTATGATAGGGCATTCTCGGCTTTGACAGCAAGTCGAAGCGAGATTCTTGAAGTGATGGCAAGAAGAGAAGATGTCAAATGGTCGTCAGAGAAGAGGGAAAACCTGGATAAGCGGAACAAGGGCAGATATTGTTTCTTGTACAACAACTACGGCCACGATACCGAAGATTGTCGCACCCTAAGAGACGAAATTGAATGCCATATCAAACAAGGACACCTCAAAGAATTTGCCAAACTCGGGGACAAAACAACCGTTCCAAATGAGTAAGCGAGGGAAACAATCTACGTCTTGCATGACACAGACAGAGAAAATGAGCAATCCAATCGATCCATAAAGCGCATAGTCAGGGACTTACGCACAAAGATAAGATTCCAGGAACCATTCGCATAGCGTGCAAAGACAATGCAAATGACTCTAACCTTCTTAAACAAGGATACTGATGGAGTTATTTTCCACACAATGATGCTTTAGTGATTTCAGTCATGATAGCAAAATGGAAAATGAAAAGGGTATTGATCGACACCGGAAGCTCGACAAATCTATTATACCTAACAGTTTTCTGAAGGATGCAATTCACTACTGAGATGTTTTCACCAAGAGAGCAGTCTATGGTAGGTTTTAGTGGAGAGCAATGTAACCCACTAGGAATGATCCGACTACCAGTCGAAGCAAGAGAATTAAGAAAGCAACGAGTGCTAATGACAGACTTTCTCGTCGTCGACACTCATGCGACATACTACATGCTGTTCGGGAGACCATGGATACACAATATGGGTGCAGTATTCTCCACTATGTACCAATGTGTGAAGTACCACACCGACAATGGCGTTGGAAGAATAAAAGGGCCCAAGAGTGTCATTTTGCTGCTATAAAGACTCCTCACAAATAGCAATTATCGCAACGACTGGAAGAGTCTTCGCAGTGATCTGATGAAACAAGTTTGGATTCTCCAATCAACAATGCGGTTCCAACCAGCCCTCGAGATCAACCCAACACCCAACAACCGGAAAAAGAAACGGTTGAAGTCTATTTAGACAAAGAAGCTAAAATGACAGTCCGAATCGGCATAAAAATCCAACTTGAACTCGCCACGAAGCTGATCCAATTGCTAAAAGATAACCAAGACATTTTTGAATGGACAATGAAAGACATGGTGGGAATAAATACATCAATCATTTTCCACAAATTGCAAGTGAATCTAGAGAAGAAATTGGTTAGACAAAAAAGAAGACTGGTGGCTTGGGAGTTCAATCAGGCGATAAGCTGACTATCCGGATTGGCTGACGAGCATGGTACTAAATAGGAAGAATAATGAAAAATGGAGGGTGTGTGTGGATTACACTGACTTAAATAAGGCTTGTCCCAAATACAGCTTCTCACTTTCACGAATAGACCAAATAGTTGACGCAACCGTCAGGCACGAGATGTTGAGCTTCATGGATGCGTACTTCGGGTATAACCAAATACAAATGTCCCCCCCCCCCCCCCCCCCCCCCGACCAAGAAAAAATATCTTTCATAACAGAAAGAGGCATGCATTGTTATCAAGTAATGTCGTTCGGCTTGAAGAACGCATGAACAATATACCAACGACTAGTAAACAAGATGTTTAGAGAATATGCCATGTTGCGAAAAGCTCACGCAGAACATACCATGTTACGGACCTCGAACAAGCTTTTGCCCAACTTAAAATATACAATATGAAGCTAAACCCATATAAGTGAACCTTTGCGTGGAATCAGGGAAGTTCCTTGGGTATATGTCAACCAGCGAGGAATTGAAGTCGATCCAAAGCAGATACAAACACTTCTCAACATGTAATCGCCAACAAACATGAAAAGGTGTTCAAAGTCTTAACGAGGGGATAACAGCTCTAAAAAGATTTATTTCCAGATCAGATAAGTGTTTGCATTTTTTCAAAATCTTGAAAGGGAACAAGACATTCAAATGAAATTACGAATGAGAAAGAGTTTTCCAAAACCTTAAGACATACATGGGAAATACGAAGCTACTAACAAAACTAAGCATAGGAGAAACACTGTATCTGTACCTATATGTGTCCAATCACGCAATGAGTTCAGCACTGATACGAGAAGAAAAAAATGTGCAGAAATCGGTGTACTACATCAGCAAAACACTCACAGATGTAGAAATCAATTATCCGACCCTAGAGAAACTGGCACTCACTCTGATTGTGTCGACAAGGAAATTGCGATCGTACTTCCAGGCACACCCGATCACGGTCATGACCGAACAACTACTTCAGTCAGTATTACACAAGCCAGACTTATCAAGAAGAATGGTAAAATGGGCAATAGAACTCGGATAATTTGACATTACTTATGCCCCCAGAACTGCTATCAAAGCTCAAACATTAGCAAATTTTATCGTCGAGCTCACAGGAAGCAACAACCAACCCGGGGATAAGGAAAACAAAACAGAACAGCCTGAACCAATCGCTAATAATGAAGCCGAATACGAAGCTGTGATAGCAGGATTACAATTAGCAAAACACCTGGAAATAAGGGACACTAACGTCTTTACAAGCTCCAGTTGGTGGTAAATCAACTAAACGACGAGTTTCAAGTGAAAGATGCTCGAATGAAAGCCTAACACCAGAAAATCACAGAACTCATAGAAAGCTTTTAAAATGCCACTATCCGACAATGTGCACGAGCAGAAAACAAAAGAGCAAATGAGCTAGCTAAGAAATCTCAGCAATAAAAGGACAACAACAATCCACTCATAATGACACAAGGTAGCCCTATACTGGAAAAATCAATCATAAGAAGCATGCGTCGTAAACCAAGGTAATGATTGGATGATTCCAATCCTATCATACATTTTAAACGGGGAACTCCCAACAGATAAGAAGGAAGCTAGAAAACTACAGAATTGGGCAATAAGATATACAATGGTAAATGACAGACTATACAGAAGATCTGCCACGAACCCATTATTAAGATGCCTTACACCAGGAGATGTCGAATACGTCCTAGAGGAAATATACCACGGTACATGCGGGAATTACCCGAGAGGAAGAACATTGGCCCATAAAGCTCTCACGTAAGGGTATTACACTATTACTGGCCATCGATGCAGGCGGATGCTTAGAGGCTAGTTCGTAAATGCGACAATTGCCAAAGATTCACCCCATACACTCACATGTCGGGACAAAAACAACCTCTGGCTATTCGTACAATGGGGAATGGACATCGTAGGACCACTCCCAGACTCTGACAAAAAATACGTTTCTCCTTGTAGCAGTAGATTACTTCACCAAATGAGTAGAAGTGGAATCCTTCACAAAGATAGGTGTCATGCCCCAATTTTCAAAGAAAACGAAAATCCCAAAATCCACGTAGGATTATCCGTTTCCCCAAAACTCAGGACATGAAATTCAATAACAATAGAAACATTTAGCAGCAGCAACAACGTAAACATGATGTAATTATTGAAACAAGTAAAAACTCTAACCAGGAAAGAATGACGTTGCTAGCCCTACTAGCGAAACTCCAGTAACGCTGCTCAAAAGTTTCTAAACCTGAAAGGCTTATCGGCTACATTCCCAAAGGAATGTACCCAAGAAGCAAAAGCTCACTTGGGTCAGCAATAAAGCTGGTGTGAGTAATCTTCATCCCAAAATCAATAAATTCGCACGTGAACGTGATAACATCAAAATAAGCACAAGCAGTAAACAACCACACCAACAGGTAGTTCCTCAATGAGGCAAATGTGTCATGCAAGAAAACATAGTTCAAAGAATTTAGTTCCTCAACGAGGCAATCATATTTAGTTCCTCAATGAGGCAATCATGTTATCATCCCAATTAAGTAAATATGCATTTACTTGTACTTACACAATAGAAGTTGACTATGGCAAGTCTGACCTGCAGAAATATTAGTGGACTTGCCATCCTGCATGAAAATGGTTTGAAACAGTATAAACGTAATTTATTAATTAAACAATTGTCTTCGTACAATATTTGACTTACGCATATTATTCATTTTTAACGGATTGATCACTTAGACGATACCACATTCGCACCACTTCTGTGCCGAACATACATGCTCGTATGCCTCTCTCATATAAAGGAGGACTTCTCCGTCATCCATGCCCAAGTGGGGAGACATCGCATACAGGCATGCATCACCAGATACTCCTAACTATATGAGTAACAAAAGCCACTCTCGGGCTATCAATGCGCATAAAGTCACGTCACATTTTTTACGGATAAATATCAAAGCCTATTTTAAGCATACAAATCCACCTCATTTCCGCATGACTAACCCGAAGGTTATTTTAGTTTCTCTATAAGAAATAAGCGCCCCACCTTCGCAAGACAACCCACAGGTTATTTAGTTTCTCTAGTAAGAGAGGGGAAATAATAAACAAAAAGAGGTGTGGTAGTTCTAAGTGATACAATTCCAGGTGTTTAAATTTTCAAAAGTCAAAGTTTATCAATATCATTTATTTTTGATATTTCGAATTTCCTTCACAATGACATTTTGTCATTCATAACTAAATCCACCCATTCTGTTGGGGAAACATAACATTTGACACATTGCCAAATCATAAACAATCTCATCAGGATATCTTTCCATTGTTTTGGGGCAACCTACATTTTTCATATATAAACTTTTTGTAACAAAAAGAGGATCAAAGCCCATTCAATGCAATGCAAGGAATTTAGGCTAATTTACAAGTCAATTAACATAAGAATACAATTATTCAAATTGATCTCATCAAAATATAAGTTTTCACAAATTAATTCCTCAAACATAAATTCAATCAGAGTTTTCTTCGCAAACAATTACTTAGAATGAGGTAGATCCAATTTTTTTATAAAGTAAATGCAAAAGTATCTCAAAAACATGCATGATCGAAACATTAAACATGAAAGTAAAACTATAGACAATAATCCAAGACAATCAAGTAGAAGTATTTTAGCTTCAGTAAGTATTTATCCCCAGTAGGTGAAAGATTGACAAGTAAACAATTGTATTTGGGCTAATGCTAGTCCCATGCCTTAGTTGAGTATTATTGCATTGTCCACTTACAGATAATATGTTCCTTCCCCATTTTCAATAAAGTTGTTCCTAAATCAGATCTTTTCATTCCTTGTTGTCATACTCAAGAAAACATAGAATGACAAATAGCTAAGAATAAGTTACTCTTTTCTGTAATTTCTGATCCCCACGAAAACCACAATTTAATGCTAATTAGTTTGATTCACATCATGTGAACTCCACATTTTAATGTTAATTGGTCAGGCCCACATCATACATTCAACTACTAAACTTTGGTTTAAAACATATGCAAGAACTAGCCAATATTTGTCTAACAAATACACAACACACTATTAGATCAGTTTTGATGATTTCAGAAATTATTATCCTGATGCACATCTACAATTCACCATACAAATACTAACTAATCGTGTATGGCAAAAGATGGTCCTATGAAGTTTCACTCTGATCTGTGACATCACAACCCACACAGAGATGAAATAAAGCTTAGATTGAAACCCAAGATTTTAAAGAAGAGTAGAACTCACAATCCAAGATACCCAATTGAAATAAAGAGCAACAAGAAACCAAAATCCTCACAAAGAATTAATGGGAACTAACAAACCCATTACTAGAACAACAACTGCAACAAATGGCGCTAGGAATGAACAAGAAAGCAAGTTAGAAAAATAGGGAGAGATCTCACCTTCAATTCCAGAGTGGAAGATGCTTAATCTGATTTGATTCCCACACCACGCAAACTTGCAACCGCAAATCAACCCACGACGCAGAAAGCACATCATCTCGCTTGTGATCTCCCACACCATCGATCGCCCGCAAGGTAGAGTCCCTATTTGACAATCCTCCATAAAAACATTCTGGTCTTTAAAAGTATTCCCTCATGGTTCCTTTCAGCATTTAAGAATACTGTAATGCAATCCCTTCTACCATGAACTCTGTGTCTATACCCATATATTTGCTTGATTTGAAGCTTTTTCATTCTGGAAGTCTAACACATGGAAGCCTTTTCATACATGAGAAAGTAAGAAGACCATCTTACCAAGCCGATTTTCTTTCAGGCAACTACTACTCAATTTATGGATCAAACTCTATCCCACCAAATGAGAAATCTCATGTCCTCAAAAGGGAGACCATTGATTTTCAATTTGAATCTCACGCACCACACCATTAGCAACATCCTCGAAGTAAGAAACTTCTTGATCCTGAAATAACAGTTATAATGCTATTAACATCATCCAAAGGACTCAAATAGAACATGAAGGTACAAAAATTACCACAGAGATTCTAATGGTGCTATGTCACCATAGGATGAACCTAGTACAATAGCCAATAACCGATTACACCCTAGTTCCGTTGGCTAATAGCTTAATACAACAAGGAAGAGGCGAAAGAAATATAAGCCTCACATCACTGGACTGCTAAGAAGTCTGAATGAAGAATTCCAAACAAGGAAACACTTGAGATCTCTTAGTTCTGATTTGAGATTCTAGCAGCCCTATCAACATTACCCAACACACATGGCCAATCAAAGCAAGTGAACTCTTCTCAGTTCCGATAGATACCATCTAATGGAAGCATAGAAATGCAAGAACACAGAGGGATGATGAGATAGTTTTATGTGACCATGCTTAAAGCTGAATAGCCCAAACTTTCATAACTCAATTACAAATTTAAAAGTGAATTTTCCTTGCACCTGCTAATTTTTCTTTTACAATTATGATGTACAAGTCCTTAGAGAAAGGGTACAACAAATAATTCATTAAACGAAAGCAGAAAAACAACATATCCTATATCAGAACCAAAATTGTATAATAATAACATAACCCATACAATTCATAAAAACAACACAAAGAATAAGCACTAATTTGGTGAAATCAAAGACTTGTAAATGAGAATAAAAATCATAGAAAGGTGAAGATCCCTAAATTTCTCTGAAATCACGGTAAAAGTGAAGGAGATGAAGAAACTCACAAAAATTGCAAATCGCAAAGGATTTGCGTAGCAAACGCAATCATCCCACATCATCTCCTCTCATACTCGCAATCAATGGTGGTTTTCCCTGCCTCGAGGTAACTCTACCGTTGGATGAACTCGAAATAAAACAATAACTTTTCTATGGATGTTTTCAAATTACTGATTAAATTTGAAATCATTTTGACTACGGGAAGATTTTGATCCACTGCAAAAATTTATACTGCGCAAAGCTGTTTTCTATTACTAAATTTAACAAAATCTTAGTTATCTTTTAATTCAACTATTTTTCACAAAAATTATAATACAATACTACATGAATTTATAGATTTATTTATGTATTAAAATCTAACCCGAAATTCATGGATTTATATATCTAAAGAGAACTATAGAATCAAGAACATTTACTTCTACTAATATTCGATAATTCTACCAATACATATCTAACAAAATATAATATAAGAGTGAGAACAATCACTACTTTTTTTTTGTTTTAAAAAAAATCATATTCATAGAAACTAAATTTCAATTATATCCAAAGATTATATACTAAATCTTTATAATAAAGAGAATGAAGAAAACTAATAGAAATTTTATAAAGAGAAGGAAGTAAAGAACTCACCTTTTACTTTTCTCTTCCTTTCCCTTTTTCTTTATTCCTTTGTTCATTTTTTTTTTCTACATATTTTTTTTTGTGTGGCTGAGAGAACCAAACCTCTATTTAACCAACCTAAAGACAAAACCCTACAAGGTTAAGGTTTGCACAAGGTTATAGTGACACCCCCTTATTTATTTAGTTAGTTATTATATGACTCAACTTCAAATTTAATAAAACTCTAAAATTTTAAATTTTAAATTCAATTAAATGTAACTCTATTTTATTTAATTCAAAATAAAATAAATTATCTTTATGAAATTTAGGGGTGTTACAATAAGGGAAACACAAGTCGAGAAATTTCTTTGGAGAGACATCGATCATATGTAGATTTGGAATCCCAAGAGTAATCGTTACAGACAATGCGAAGTAGTTTGAAGACAAAATGGTCAGGGAGCTATGCAAGAGCATGAATATCCAACAACACTTCTTGGCGTCAACTCACCCACAATCAAACAGGGAAGCCAAAGTCACTAAAAGAACAATTTTGGAGGCAATCAAAAGAACACTTGTGGCAGCGAAAGGTCTATGGATGTCCGAATTTTATGGTGTCCTTTAGGCATATAGGACAACAAACGAACTCCAATAGGAGAAATAACTTTCACACTCGCTTACGGGTCTGAAGTGATGATACCTGTGGAAGTCGGAATGCCAACATTTCGAACCGAAGAATTTTGTGCTAAGGACAACGTCGAAGCATTAAGAGTCGGGTTGGACCTCCTCGAAGAAAAATGAAAAGCAACCTCGATTAAAACAACAACATATCAATACCGCATGGTGGGGTACTATAACAAGACGGTACAGATCCAAAACTTCAACGTCGGAGACTGGGTGTTACGAAAAGTCCAACTAAAAACAAAAGAGCACCGCGCAGACAAACTTAACCCAAACTGGGAAGGACCCTATCAATTAACAAAAATCAACATACCATAAACATATTGGTTGGAAGACAAAGATGGCGAAATGATACCTCGACCATGGAATGTAGAGCATTTGAAAATATATTATCAATAAAATCTTTCGCTCTCAATTTCGAAACAACCAATTATGATCAGGACAAAATGTCAGATTAAAAACAGACTCGAGAGAATACTCAACATGACTAGAGTATCGAGCAAACAAATATATTGGACGAACGAGTTAGACATACAAACTTCTAGCCTGATCAACCATGAAGTAATAAAGTTCCAGGCGTCGACTGTAAAGTACGACATTGTAATCCGAATGAGAAACAAGATTCTGTAAACTAAAGCTTCCATACGACTAGAATGTCGAGTATCGAAGCCACTCACGAAAATCCGGACGACTGAAGTCTAAAATGTCCTAGAAATGTCGTAAAAGCTAAACAAGCTAGACATATGGGACATGAAAATGTGAAATAACAAATTTTCCATTTATCTTTTTAAAAAGGAGATTACAAAAAACGAAAAAAGAGAAATAACAAGCAAGAGGAATCACTATCATGAACGACATCTTGAGGAAATGTAGGGTCAATGGGCTCCTCGACATTTGGATCACCCATTGAATCTGGAACAACCTCCTTGACATCGTCGAATTCTTGCTCAGCAAGGTTACGATAGGGGGACATGTTTAAACCTTTTGTTTCCAGAAAATCATGGCGACCTTCAACCACTCTCTTACAGTCCGCAACCTTCACTACCTTGAACTTCTCCTTAACAGTCGACAACTTGGCTTGGACAGACGCTAACTCTTTGTCGACATTGACGAGTTTAGCAGCGACCATCGACTTGGTCTCAATGATGCGAGCGGTAGCAGCCTTAAGCTTGGCAGAATACTCGTTGGCAGAGCGAACAACCTTTCGGTCAAACAACTCTTTCTTAGCAACATCCAGATGAGAACGCAACTTGCCCAACCACCTTGGATGTCTCTAGGTCGGAAGCAAATGCATCATGCATAGCCTCCAGTTTCCTCAACAACCCCCGCGTAGAGTCTGCAACCTTTTTCTATTCCGTGCACTGTGCCTTCAACAAATTCGTTCGATGAAGAACATGGAAAATAACCAGAATGTGTCCCGAAAGCTTCCGCTCGACATGAGCAGCCTGATCACGAGACGCCTTACAGTCTGTACCCATGATGGCCGCATAAGTAAGATGTGTCATCCCCTCCATGAGATGTAGGAGGTCATCGTCAATATGACGATGTGGTTGACGCACGGGCATAGGAGTTTTGTTCGCCAACCGCCCATGACAGCCGCCAATAAGGTTGCGAGCACTGTCCTGCTCATCAACCTCGAAAGGCCAGAAGGTCTCGCCAATGACAAAAGGAATAGGGCGAGAAACAGAAGGAACAACACGAGATTTCGAAGTTTCGGCCACAATAGAAGAAACAATAAGCTTGTGATCTCGAGAACGAGTAGCAACTTGATCCTCTGCTGACGGATCATAATCAAAATCATCCAAAGTCTTAGTACCTGTAGGATTATTCGACAGCCAAACACCCAGTTGAAACATTTTATTCTCGATGATGCGCAAATCATCAATTGAGAGGCCAGCAGGATTCGGTAAGCCATAAGAAGCAACACGTTTTTTCTCATAGTCATCCAGATGATGGGAAACTTGTTTCTTACTTACATCAAGAATCTAGTTGACCTCTTTGTCCTTATGAGCAGATGAATCATTACCCAAATCACGACCCTCTTCGGAAGAGAGACAAGATGAAAAAGGATCCTTGCAGATTCAAGGACAGAAAAAACAAGTTTCTTCCTCTTCGAGACACGACTAGAACTGACGGACGATATCTTGGAAGAGCTAGGAGGCCTAGGAACTTTTCTTTTCACAACAATTAGACCAGTGTTCCTAGGACCTCGAGCAGGAGCAGAAGCATATACTCCTATATCGTCGGCACGCGTAACAGTAACCTCAGAAGCAATGCTTGCCCTACCTGGTGAAAGCATACCACCATGCATGGACAACAACATTCGAAGTAAGGAAATCTTCTTCCGATACTCGAGAAAGATCACAAAACCGACGACGAAAATCATGTTCTTCCAAAGATAGTGACAACTCAACCCTCTTAGGCTATTGGAACGATCGCAAAATCTGATTGCTGCAAAACCTAAAATGGTCAAAAAAAAGAGAGACATAAAACTAGGACCTTGACCAACCCACATACTCTCACAAGTCCTCGAAGCAGCGAGGAGAATGCAAGCAACAAGTGTAACTAGGGTCCACGCTAAACCCTATCAGGGAATGAAAAACCATAACATTCATAGGGATGCGAGCAACAACAACCCTCGCCAAGGTCGAAGTCAGTATCTTCCAACCATTAGGAACAAGTTGAGCATGAACATTTCCAACCAAATCCAACAACTCCAAGATGATAGAAGGAGCTGACAGCCTAAAAACGGAATGGAAAATACTTGGATACAAAACAATGTATCCAAACCGATGATGACAAGGACTAGCGTCATCTCCAAGGGAACAATCTCCAAATCATTGGGCAACGAGTAGTCGTGACAGATGCTTTCTAAAGTCATGCGTGTCACCCCTTTGGGCATGAAGAAAGATTTGTAAACGACAAGAGTGTCACCACCCAAAACTCTAGAGTTAAACATGACTACAGGACGAAAGTGAGAGAGCAAAAGATTAATAACTAGAAAACAAGAAGATGCAGAAGGAAGAATAACATACACAAAACTTCTTCTTTTTATAGGAATGAGAAACAAAAAGACCGCCCTTGGAGAACATGCAGGGTGTGAGAATCGCACGAAATTCAAAAAATCGCACCAAATTGAACAAACGGATGGAACAACGGACAGATAGCAATGACACTAACCAAGTCGTAATGCTGTAATCAAAAAGCAAAACCACTACACAATTAGTGGATACTTGAACATACCCACTAACTAAGGGGGGAGTAACTGATGATACATTAAAAAATATCAATCATCACGACTGTACACGTGGCATAAAGTCCTATCACGAGAACACATCGTCCGATCCTTTGGGCCAGCTCATAAAGGCTAGAGGGATTGAGGTCAATTATGAAGGCTCAAATTAGGCCCACCTCTAAGGAGGCGTTAGCAGGATCCAAATCCAGGCCCAAACAAATCAAAACCCAAACCCAAGCCCGTTACATGTTCTCTCTTAAAAAAGAAGAATGTTGCATCCAGAAAGAGCCGTGGAGAGACCTACGCCTCCATGAACGCATCTTCATTAAGGAGGAGATTGTTACAGAAACATCTCCTTCTATTGTGCTTCATATGCTTAAGTCGCGTAGAGAGTTAACTACGACCATTATAAAAGGTAAAAGGGACATTCGACAAATGTATGCAACTTTAATTGAGTTTTATCCAGATTTACTTCCTTTTTCCAACAGAGTTACTGACTTAAGCATCGGAGTGCCTTCGGCCACAAAAAAGTGGTCCTTGGCAGTCTAACAGTGATTTTGCAGGTCAAACTCATAGGACAATTTTTTAACGCATTAGTTTCTACCTAAATCATTTGCATCCATTTTAATACTCTTTTAGAAAACAAACTAATCCAAGTTTATGAGGCCTTCGAAATTGGCATCATAGTCAAATGTCTTAAATGAAACTGAACTAAACAAAAACCAAATAACATTAATGGAGAAATGCGCTATAAACAACATTAGTATTGATTGCATTTTCCATAGTCCCTCCTATTTGATATAATAGTTATTGACATTCACAGATGAATCGATTCCACCAAAATAAGACCTATATGATAATAGATATGGAAAATCACCAAGCAACTAAAAAGGGAATAAATTCCATTCATATCGATTCCAAAGCCATGCCTCTTTTTCTTCGAGGAAATAGTATTGGTGAGTCCTAGGTGCTATTGGTCAACCGTTGATAGCGTTGGTAAGCCTGTAAGGTATGTTGGTCAGCCGTTATGAACCTTGTGTAAGTCGCCATGGTAAGCGCAATATTTACGGGTTAGGTGGTCCCATACTGGTGTTCCAGTTGTAGGTGGTCCGAGTACAGTATTCCCAATCCTCCAACCTCAAAGATTTTGATAGTATGTCCTTACTTTCAAAATTTACCCGAGCTTCTAGCTCTAGGTCAAGACAAATTCCAGAAGGTGTAAATCACATGGAATGTAGAATTTTAGATGTAGAAAAGAATTTAAAAAAATGGTCAATACCAGAAATTTCTTACAAAAATGTTTATGACATTTCAAAATCTCAGTTTCCTCAAAAAACAGAAGATCTGATCGATATGGTTGAACAAACTGTATATTTTGATGGATCTATGGATTCAAAACATTTGTTTTCAAATGAAACTTTACAATATTTACAAAGTCAAGAATACAAATATATCCATATTGGATTGATTCAAATTGGGATTAAACCCTTGACAAGGATAGGATTAGACACCTGTGTTTTGATCGCTCTTCGCGATTGTTGGCACAATAGGTTTGATGATTCTCTTTTAGGAATCGCTGAGTCAACCCTTGAGATGGGTCCAATCTATTTTGATTGTTACCCAAATTATTCGGTATCTCTTTCGGACCCAAATGTCCTTGAGACTCTGACTCTCAATAACCAGACCTCTGAATTTTATATGTCTACAAAATTACTTACAAGGCCATGAAGACTCAACTAAGCCCTAAGGATTTGATGGAGTCTGCGAAAGGATATACCATCCTCTTCCAGGCCAACAAAGAAAAAACTAGTGTTATTGTCTCCAAGACAATTCACTGGAGCCAAGTTACCCTTCCAGTTACATGGCAGGTTCCCACAGAACCAAGAAAGCTACTGCGTAGTAGACTGAGTCAGATCTTGACTCTAGAAGATGGTACAGTTGAACTTCAATTTTCTGAATCCAGAAAAACTAGTTTAAAACTGTAAGACTCCCTATCAGGAAGAAGATCCACTTCTTCTTTTAGAACCGCACCCTCTCAAATCCCAAGGACTCAAACACCCCCTGAAGTCCTTCCCCGATAAACCCATATGCTTCACAATTGAATGTTTTAAAAACACAATTCATTCTTGACAAAGAATGGGTTAAACTAGACTTTTTAAAACCTTCTAACCTTCAAAAAAGAAACCAATTGTATGCCCAAACAACAGAAGAACAGAAAAATGAATTAGGAAAACAATTTTATGCTTTCTGCGAAAAATTGTGGCCATTCTTGGTTCTTCTTATTCTGTAAAAAGTTCAATAAGAAATATGTTCTCTTTGGTTCCAATACACTTGGTGGAGCTATTTTGATCCGATTCAAGAGATTCTTCCCTCTGTTGTTCAAGAAGGATGAAAGATTTTCAAAGATAAATACCAACCTCCAATTCCTGCTTCAAGGAAAGTTTTGTCGCCTAACAATAGAGAAGACAAATAGAAGATACAAAACAATAGAATGTAAAACAAAGAATTAGAAAAGAAAAGAAAACAATACAAATTATTCTCTAAATTATAATAGAGATCGATACAGCTTCAAGCCAGTTTCCTGGTTTACACTTGGAGATTAACTGTAAGATCTAGCTATAATAATTCATAGAATAATGAAATTTATAAAGATAATGCATGATTTTATTTATACTAGATAAAATTTACAAAACGAAAGCTGAAAGAAGAAAGCTTACATGAAAGGTGTAAGGTTTTTCCTCTGAAAACTCGCTTACCCTTTTCTTCTAAAACATACACTTAAATAGAAGAGAAAAAGATAGGCTAAGAGAGCATAAGCCTCGCTGGAAGATAAGGGAGAGGGGACAACTTGTCCTTTGTAAACATTATTGGGATAATTGCAAATACTATTTGCTTTTAGGTGTCGGCAGGAACTGTTGAAGATACTTCGACTGTAGTTGTTTTTGTAGTATTTGAACCGTGGCTTCACGCGAATGCCTTTTGAAAAGATAGTGTCGGAACCGAAAACACTTTTGATTTGTAGTGACTGCTGGCAGATGCTGCCTTTGAGGTAATGGAGAGTGGGTCCATTAATCATGAAGGGAGAAGACATTGTAGCAATCATCTTCATTGAGCGGGACTGTAGGTTCATTGTCATCATCTGAGTCTTCTGAACACATCTTGGACAATGTTTCTAGTAACAGAGATTTTGTAGGTTTCTCTTGAAGCTGCTTCTTGATATGTTGTCGAAGAAGCTTAGCGTCTAAAGGGACTTCAATTAGATTCACCAGTGGAGTTGGTGACAAATCTTTCCCTGAGAAGAAGCAAAGAGCTCTTTCCTTTGTAACCTTGGAATGGTCAAACTGTGCCCACCATTTAACTTTAAAACGGCGGCATAACCATAATGGGGCCTGATTGGATTGATATGGCTTGGAGAGGGTAGAACAAATATAGTCCCATTAACAAATCCAAGACAAACCAAATCTAATAAAAAATCAAAGCGACAAAACTTTTTCTGAAGCAGGAATTGGAGGTTGGTATTTTTCTTTGAAAATCTTCCATCCTTCTTGAACAACAAAGAGAAGAATCTCTTGAATCGGACCAAAATAGCTCCACCAAGTGTATTGGAACCAAAGAGGAACATATTTCTGATTGAACTTTTTACAGAATAAGAAGATACAAAACAGTAGAATCTCTAGTGAAGACCTATATGATAATAGATATGGAAAATCACCAAGCAACTAAAAAGGGAATAAATTCCATTCATATCTAACTATTTCATTATAGACCTAACTTAACTAACCTATTGATGTCTTTGTTGTACAATGTAAACAAATTTAATAGATCTACTGTCGCCTTATCTAACCACATTTTTATATATGAGAGGCATCAACATACTTCATTTTATCAACGGCTAGTCAGACATTCACATCAAAGTAGAGTTTGTCAAAACTTGTAATTGTTTATAGGGTTTTAAAGTTTATTATAAATCTTATCACTTAAACTTTATTTTTGCATTCATGACACTATCAATAGCGTTGCTCCATATTTTGTTTAGGTATCAATTTCCAATTTTTAGTTTTTTTTAAAAGGCAAGCAAGGTTTTTAACAAGATCTATGTCATCGGCATAGTTTGAATCTTGAACCTGTGGTTTTATATGCTACAACTCTACAACTAACTGATATTCCATTGGCATCAAGTTCTAATCTAAATGTAACCTTTGAACATAAAAAATAGTAATAATAATAAAAAATTACTGCTACTAAGAACCATATCTTTTTGTTAATCCTTCAATTGATGAAGGCAAGGACTACCTCGAATCTAGCTTTGAACATATAATAATAATAATAATAATAATAATAATAATAATAATAATAAAATTAAATAAATAAATTACTGCTGCTAAGAACCATGCCCCTCTTTTTGCTAATCAGTCACCCCTTTTCTACATAATGTATGATGCCATAACTATCTACATAAAAGATACTAAGGCTAGAAGTACGAGTACATTTTTTTGTTTTTTTTGGATAAAGGAACTAGGAAGTACAAATAAATTAGTTTTACAAAACAAATAATTTTGATTAGCCAAACTGTTTTTTTGGTCAAACAAATAAAATAAAAAGTGAGATAATGAAATGGACAACTGCCTACCCGAACCCCAAGCAAGGATTGTGATTTCGTTTTTCGAGTTCATTTCGATATTCTGAATTTAAGAAATATTTTGAAAAATATTTCGGTGTGTAAAGAAAAACTTAAAAATTTCGAGAATACATAAAAATATATAATGAATTTCGAGAATATATGAAAATGTAAAAAAAAGTAGATGCAAGTAAATCAATCTATTAAACATATTAAATGAAGCCTAAATACCAAGAAATGAAATTAACATGAAATCAATATATAATTAGAAAATTAGGGAGTGGTTTCAAAAATCAATATATAAATAGAATAAATGATAATTAGAAAATCAAGAGGTGGTATTAAAAATTAATAAATAATTAAAATAATTGATAATACGAAAAAACCTTGAAATTTATGAAAAACCCTCGAAAATGTAATTTTTGGTCGTTGGGTTTGTATATTTACGAATGAAACAAAATTTACGAAAAATATTCCGAAATTAACATAAAAAAACTCAAAACTTTTGAAAAAATCCTCGAAAAAATGTAACTTTTAATTTCGTCACTTTTCTTTTCGTAATTTCAAAAACACAAAATTTTCGTTGAAATTTCACAAGATTTTGAAAAATCACATTCCTTGATCCCAAGTTTACTCCCAAAACTTGAAACACATTCGTAGTTTAATCACTATAAAGAGCCTTTCTTATTGTCGAGGATGTGGGCAAGGGGTTTTACCACTCATCTTCCTCGAAATTTGTATTATTGCGCATCTCAAAGACACAGGTGAACATCTCGAGGGGACGAGCGGTCCCACACCCTCCCCCTCGCTGGTTTCGTCGCCATTTAGAATTTCTGATATAACAAATTTCCAGCAAGGGAAATAGAAAAAAAAAGGTAACGTATGTCAGTGAAGTGAAATCTAAATTCCAAAAGTGAGAAAACAGAGTGTCTTCACTTAAAAGCTCTCCCTCCACTCTTCTCTTCTTCCTTGTTTAGCTCTGTCTTTCTGAAGCAGAGCTCCACGAACAGACTTGATTTCATTCACACAAACAACAAACCATTTCATCAAACGAAAAAAAAAAAAAAAAATCATGCATGCAAAGACAGATTCAGAGGTAACAAGCCTCGCCCCATCATCCCCAACGCGATCTCCACGTCGGCCAGTGTACTACGTGCAGAGCCCATCTCGAGACTCCCACGATGGAGAAAAAACAACAACCTCTTTCCACTCAACACCTGTGCTCAGCCCCATGGGTTCACCACCCCACTCACACTCCTCCGTCGGTCGACACTCTCGCGAGTCCTCTTCTAGCAGATTCTCCGGCTCTCGCAAGATCACCCCCAACGACGGATCCCGCGGCGGACATCGAAAGGGCGGAAGCCAGAAGCCGTGGAAGGAATGCGATGTAATTGAGGAGGAAGGATTACTAGAAGAAGAAGGAAATCGAAAGGGTCTCTCTAGACGGTGTTATTTTCTTGCATTTCTTGTTGGCTTCTTTGTGTTGTTCACTTTCTTTTCTTTGATTCTTTGGGGTGCTAGTCGGCCTCAGAAACCCAAGATCACTATGAAGGTAATTCCAATACCGCCAATGCCTAATTGTTTTGAAATTTTGATGAATTTTTATCAAATGAGTTTGTTCAATTCTTGCAGAGTATTACAGTGGATCGGTTCATTATTTCAGCTGGTTCAGATACTACAGGGGTTGCTACTGAAATGGTCTCTATGAATTCTACTGTTAAGTTCACATTCCGTAACACTGCCACCTTTTTCGGAGTTCATGTGACTTCTACCTCTTTAGATCTCTCATATTCGGATCTCAAACTTGCATCTGGAAGTGTAAGCTTCTCTTTTATTTGCTTATTTATTTTTAATTGCTGTTGCGCATTTTATAATTGCTTGTTCTGAATGAATTTATTGCATTTGCATCTGCTTAGTTGAGAATTTAGATCTGAAGGTTGAATGTACGATTGTGTGTGTTTCAGATTAAGAAATTTTATCAAAAAAGGAAGAGTCAGAGATCGGTGAATGTGGTTCTTGAAGGAAACAAGATCCCATTATATGGAGGTGGATCATCTTTGAGCACATCAACGGGGACTACAACAGTTCCTCTGCCTCTTAAACTGGCTTTCACAGTTAGATCGAGAGCTTATGTTCTTGGTAGATTGGTTAAGCCAAAGTTCTACAAGAAGATTGAATGTTCGATTATTTTCGATCCCAAGAAGATCAATATTCCCGTTTCACTCAAGAAAGCTTGCATTTACGATTGATTGATCTTCTTCTTAACTGGAACAAAACCAGTTCAGTAAACCAAATGAAAAAATAGGACAAAATTTGATTATAAAATTATTATTTGTTTTTTTTTTTTTTTTTTTTTAAATTATGTGAAAAAAGGAGGTGGAGACAGCCTATATGGGGCATCATTTTGGGCTGGAAGGAGAGAGGTCGGTGGTGACTTTTTTGGTGTAATTGTTGTAGAGTTGGGTGATTTTAATAAAAAATGAAGACTATGCTTTTCAATGTCAATTCAATTTAGTTTATGTTTGGTTAATGTGAACTAATAATGATTATGATAATGATAATGAAGAAAACAACACATTAGAGTTATCAACTTGTTTTAAGTGTACTTTTTTTTTATTCATAGCAAACCATTCTCGAAATGAGTCCGAATCACATGTACCATAGAGTAGAGATCCGTCTTGATTACACATAAGAAAATTAGGCACCATTATGATCATCTGTTGCTGCGCGGAAAAAGGACCAAACAAACAACCCCTAAAGCTTACCTACCGATACCAAAACCTATAATACGATGAGTTAGGTTTAGGTTGCAAAGGCAGAGACAATAGGACTTCTTACAATATGCTTCCCATTTACTTCATTCCAACTTATGTACCCATAATTTCATGTGAAATCACTTTTTGGTCTCATCCCTCTCATATCTGTTTCAATTGTCAATGTGTATTCAGCTTTGCCGAATTTATCTCCAAATGTTAGTGTCATTGGGTTGACAACAATTTTCATCCCTGATGGAGCCCATGTCATTGCGTGATAAACTGATGGAGAGACAATCATCTCAAGGGAACGCGCAAATGAGACAATATACGTTTTTCATGGTGCAACTAGAAGAAAAGAGCAATCCAATCGATCTCGAAAGCGTATAATCAGAAACCTACAGAAAAATATCATATTTCAATAATCAACCGCACAACGTGCAAAAACAATGCAGATGACTTTAACTTTCTCGAATGAAGATGAAGACATAGTTAATTTCCCGCACAATGATGCTTTAGTGATCTCGATCATGATAGTTAAGTGGGAAATCAAAAGGGTGTTGGTCGACACTGGCAGCTCGGCCAACCTTCTATACCTGACGGCTTTCCGAAGGATGAGGTTCACCAATGAGATGCTTTCACCTAGCGATCAATATATGGTGGGTTTCTGTGGGGAACAATGTCATCCGTTAGGAATGATTCAACTACTGATCGAAGCAAGGCGGCCAGGAAAGCAGCGAGTATTATTGATAGACTTCTTTGTCATTTGTGCCCCTGTTACGTACAACATGCTACTCGGGAGACCGTGGAACAAAAAATGGGCACAGTCTCCTCCACTATGCACCAATGCTTAAAGTACCAAACTGATTATCAGAAGAATCAAAGGAGATCAACCAGCGACCCGTGAGTGTCATTTTACGGTGATAAATACTCCCCATAAATAGCAATTACTGCAACGACTGGAAGAGCCTTCATAACAAACTGATGAAAAAAGTTTGGACTTTTCGGACGACAATACAGCTCCAACCAGTCTGCGAGATAGACCTAACACCGGAAAACTAGAAGAAGAAACGATCGAAGTCTACCTAGATGATGAAGTGGAGAAAGCAGTCCAAATTGGCACAAAGATTCATCTCAAACTCGCTAAGGAACTTATCCAGCTGCTGAAAGATAACCAAGATATTTTTGCATGGACAATGAAGGACATGGTAGGGATAGACCCATCCATCATCTCTCATAAACTACAAGTAAACCCAAACAAGAAGATGGTTCGAGAAAAAAGAAGACCGGTGGCCTTGGAGCGTGATCAAGCAATAAACGGGGAGGTGCACCGACTACTCAATACAGGGATGATAAGAAAAGCTCACTACTTGGATTGGTTGGTAAACACGGTGCTAGTAAAAAAGAAGAACGACAAATGGAGGGTGTGCATGGACTACACCAACCTAAATAAAGTCTGCCCTATAGACAATTTCTCACTTCCACAAATAGATCAGATAGTGGATGCAACTGTCGGGCACAGAATGCTGAGCTTCATGGATGCATACTCTGGCTATAATCAGATACAGATGTACCCTCCTGACAAAGAAAAAATATCTTTCATAACGGAAAATGGTACATACTACTATCGGCTAATGTCCTTCGGATTAAAGAACGCAAGAGCAACGTATCAACGCTAGTGAACAGAATGTTCAAAGACCAAATCGGCAAAGCAATGGAAGTTTACATCAACGATATGCTTGTCAAAAGCTCACAACGAGCAAACCACGTCACAGATCTTGAACATGTTTTTTCACAGCTGCAAAAGTATAAGATGAAACTGAACCCAGAGAAGTACACCTTTGGAGTAGAGTCAGGGAAATTCCTTGGGTACATGGTCAACCAGAGAGGAATTGAGGCCGATCCAAAACAGATATAAGCGCTTCTCAACATGTAGCCACCAACAAACGTAAAATAAGTCAAAGTCTTAATGGGAGAATAGCAGCTCTGAACAGGTTCATCTCCAAATCATCAGACAAATGTCTACATTTCTTCAAAATTTTGAAAGGGAATAAGACGTTAAAGTGGAATGTTGAATGCCAGGAAGCCTTTCAAAGCCTTAAGATGTACATGGGAAGCACAAAACTGCTAACAAAACCGAACTTGGGAGAAGCACTGTATATATATATCTATCTGTGTCTGATCACGCGGTGAGTTCGACGTTGATAGGGAAGAAAAAGGTGTACAAAAACCAGTGTACTACATTAGCAAAACACTCGCGGATGCAAAAATCAACTATTTGGCCCAAGAGAAATTGGCGCTCGTTCTAATAGTGTCGTCAAGAAAATTTTGACCATACTTCCAAGCACACCTGATCTCGGTTATGACCTAACAGTTGCTTCGGTCAGTACTACACAAATCAGATCTATCGGGAAGAATGGTGAAGTGGGTAATAGAACTTGGTCAATTTGGCATCAACTATGCTCCCAGAACAACTATCAAGCCTCAGACACTAGCAGATTTCATCGCCGAGTTCACAGGAAGCAACAACCAATAGACAGGAAATGATAGTGGATGAGAACAATCGAAACCAATCACAGACGGATGGGTCCTTCGCTATGATGGAGCGTCCAACGAGGTGGGAAGAAAAGTTGGACTAGTCTTGTACAACTCGAAAGGCATCGCATTAGAAAAGGCGATAAAATTCAGTTTTAAAGCCTCCAACAACGAAGCCAAGTATGAAGCTGTGATAGTGGGGCTACAGTTAGTAAAACACTTGGGAATAAAAGACATTAGTACTTTTGCTGATTTCAAACTGGTGGTCAATCAACTAAACGAAAAATTTCAAATCAAAGATACTCGAATGAAAGCCTACCACCAGAAAACCACAGAGTTGGTTAAAGGCTTCCAGAGTGCTACCACTCAACGGTGCGCAAGAGCCGACGAACTAGCAAATGAGGCATCGACAACTAAGGACAATGACTACCCACTCGTCATGACACAAGGAAGCTCCATACGAAAACCAAGCGGAAGAAGCATGCACCGTGAATCAAGAAAACAACTAGACAACTCCAATCTTGGCATATATATCAAATGAGAAACTCCCAACAGATAAGATGAAAGACAGGAAGCTACGAAATCGGGCATCAAGATACATGGTGATCAATGACAAACTATACAGAAGGTCGACCACAAGCCCATTGCTGAGGTGCCTTGCACCAGAAGATGTTGAATACGTTCTGCAAGAAATCCATCACAACACCTGTGAAAATCATCCAGGAGGAAGAACGCTGGCCCATAAATCCCTCACACTGGGTTATTATTGGCCAACGATGCAAGCAGATGCTCAAAAGATCGTTCACAAGTGCGACAAATGCCAAAGATTTGCCCCATACACTCACATGCTGAGACATAACCTAATCCCGATGAGCAGCTCCTGGCCATTCGCACAATGGGGAATGGACATTGTAGGATCACTCCCAGCATCTGATTAGAAGAAGTTTTTCCTTGTAGCAGTAGACTACTTCACCAAGTGGGTAGAAGTAGAGTCCCTCATATGCAGATTTGGGATCCCAAGGGTAATTGTCACAAACTATGGGAAGCAATTCGAAGGAAAGAAGGTTAAGGAGTTATGCGAAAATTTGAACATCCAGCAACATTTCTCTACGCCCGCTCATCCACAAGCAAACGGACAAGCCGAGGTCACCAACATGACAATCTTGGAAGCAATCAAAAGAAGACTTGAGGCAGCAAAATGATAGTGGACATCCGAGTCACCCGTCGTCCTTTGGGCGTATAAAACAACAAAAAGAACTCCGACAAGAGAAACACCTTTCACCCTCGCGTATGGGTCTGGAGCAATGATACCCATGGAGATCAGAATGCCAACATTCTGAACCGAAGAATTCTGCATTGAGGATAAAATCGAAGCACTGATAGTTAGACTGGATTTCCTCGAAGAGAAGCGAGAAGCAACCTCCATCAAAACAATAGCCTACCAACAAAGTATGGTAGGATATTGCAATAAGAAGGTGCGAATCCACACTTTTAACATTGGCGACTAGGTACTACAAAAAGTCCAACTCAACACGAAGAAACCTGGCACAGGCAAGCTAAACCCAAACTGGGAAGGACCATACCGAGTAACAAAAATCAATTGACCAGAAACATACTGGTTGGAAAATGAAGAGGGCGAAATGCTACCTCGACCAAGGAATGTAGAGCACTTGAAAAGATATTATCAATTAAATCATTCGCTCCCAAATTTGAAACGACAAGAATTCAATCAAGACAAGGAAGTTGGATTAAAAATCCTACTCGAGAAAATACTCTGCACAACTAGAGTATCGAGCAAAAAAAAATACATGTACTGGATGAACGAGTTGAACATAAAAACAAAAACTTCTTGCCTGGATCACCCAGTGAATACGGAACAACTTCCTCGACATCATCGAATTCCTGCTCAACAAAACAACGGTATTTGGACATGTCTAAACCTTGATTCTCCAGGAAATCCAGAAAATCGTGGTGACCATCAACCACTCTTTTCCAATCTGCGGCCTTCGTCGCCTTCAACTTTTCATTAACAGATGACAGCTCAGCTCGGGTTGACGCTAATTCTCTGTCAACATCTACAAGTTTAGCAGAGACTGCAGACTTGGTATCGACAAACTCGAAATTCAGCTATGCGATTTGAATAACAGAAGCCTTAAGATTGGCAGAACATTCCTCAGTGGAACGAACGACTTCATCATGTTCAACCTTTCGGTTGGACAACTCGTTCTCAGCAACATCCAGACGGGACCACAACTTGCCCAAGTCTACTTCAAACGTCTCGAGGTTAGAAGCAAACGTATCACGAATAGCCTTGAGATCCCTCAGCAACATCTACGCAAAATCTTTAGCCCTCTCATGCTCTATGCAATGTGCTTTCAACAAATTCAATCGGCGGATAACATGAGAAAGGATCAGGACGTGTCCTAATAGTTTTCGCTCAATAAGTGCCACTTGATCACTAGCAGCCTTACAATCTGACCCCATCATGGCCGCATAAGGTGTGTCATCCCCTCCATAGGTGTTGGTGATCCTCATCAATATGGCGACATAGATGGCGCACGGGCATAAGAACCGTATTAGCCAACTGCCCATGACAACCATCAATGAGGTTGCGAGCGCTATCCTGCACATAAACCTCGAAAATCCAAAAGATCTCCTCGAGCACAGTAGGAGGAGGATGAGACGTGGAGGGAGTAGCAGGCTCTCTCGAGGTCCCAGCCACGACAGAAGAAACAATAAGCTTTAAGTCTCGAGCTCGGGCAGCAACTCGATCCTCCATTGACGAATCGTACTTGATGCAGTCATTTTCCGCTTCCTTCTTTGACCTTGACCTGCAAACCTACTAACTTGTGCAAGGAACGTACGTGAGCCACGGACCACCGTTGTGGTGGCCAATGACACTCCGATGCTAAAGTCAGACAGGGATCAGAGGAAGGTGTAATGTTGTAAACATAGAATTTGTTGCGTACATTAGCTTACCAACCTTATGTCTTATTTATAGTGCTGGAGTCCTGGTTCGACTAGGCCATCGATGGCGTAGTTTAGGGAAGAAGATTTACGTGGATATCCTTCTCTAATTCGGAGTTGTGTTGTTGAAGAAAGTTTCTCCATTAGCCATGTCCTCCTAGATACACCGGAGATAGTTCCCATTCTGAGAGTAATCTATAGGTAGAAATCTCCATATGTGATACATAGTCTAAAATTTACTTCCTAGTTGGAAGCCAAGAGCCAATGTACTTGCCCGTTCGAAACTGATCCTTGACCTACTTGCCTTAGAAGAGCTTACGGGTATTAAGGATAGTTGTGAGACACGTGGGCCTAGCAAGCTGTAAGAATCTGAATCCGTCTGGCGGACTACATTGGATGGGCTTAGAACCGCTTGGGCGGAATTAGTGTTCGGCAAATGCTAAGGCCTGTTATTCCTCGAGATCATCATAACACATTATGGAGCAGAGTTGGGACCGTTTTGGTGTATCATCAGCTACTCCCCCTAGTTAGTGGGACATCACATCGATTCACTAAGTCACTTCTTGAAAAGATACGTCACTCATGATGATTGAGTTTGAATCGTTGCTTGAGCAACGCGCTTCAATAATTGAACGTGTGTCGGTTCAGTAGAGAAGAGGCGAGAACCCAATCCCTATTGAGGTCATCCTTTGTGCGGAGACTAACTCTTATATATATTTTTTTATTTTAAGAGATTTTGCTATTTTCATCTTCTGATTGAAAAGATTGTTCATTTTCTTCATGGGTCACCAAAACCATCTTGATGATGCAATTTAGACAAGGGCTTTGAGTTTTTCGAAGACAGGTTGCTTTCTTAATCGGGACTTCCTAAAATTCGGATGAAGTTCGGGGTCCCTGAGGACTTGCCATTATATGCTCTTAAGGATGATCAGACGCCAATGTTTTCACCGGCGGGGTTGATCTGTTTGCACTGCGGGATGCTCCAAACTAGAGTTCGTTTTCCTGTTCTTAATGTGATTTGGGACTTTTTGGATTTCCTTGGAATTCCTCTTGCCCAGTTGGTACCTAATGGGTACATGATCGTTCTTCTCATTTTGATTAGAGCGAAGGAAGTTGGCGTTCACGTGACTCCGCGAGTGATCCAATTGCAGACATCTCCTAGACTGAACGATTACACTGTCTGTAAAATGACGTCGCCAGCTTGCTTTGAGAAATTGCCTGACGATTTCAAGTCTTGGCAGAAGTATTGCTTCTTGGCTCTTGTGGATTCAAAGTACTTCCAGTTCAAGGCTCGTCCGCTTGAACGAGAGTTCAAGCCACGTACTAAGTGTAGTTTTATGTTTTTATTCCATTGCACTTGATTGTATGCTTAGCGTTGCTCATGTTCCCTCGCAGGACGATTTCCCACTACTCTTACCCCATAGGAGTGGAACACTATGGAGAAATTCAATGATTTGCCAGCGAAGGATGTGGTGGAGGTCATGTGTTACCAACTTTATTCGCAGTGGGCTATGGGACAACTAGCATGAGCCCCCTACTCTTTATCGATCATCGCGAGTTAAGTCTTAAGGTGGGGCCCCATCTAGGAAAAGGAAAGCCACCAGAGTCAAGGTTCATGTTTTGTCTGACAAGGAGGGGTTGTGAGACGCTTGTTTCCTTTGTGAGTTCGAAGAAGTCCCGTGCTAGATCTGGATCGTCTTCTAAACGATTCGCTCCAGTAAGTGAAGAGCATGAGCCTAATCGACCTGCCAGGGCGGAGGCCGATGTATCCGGCTGGGAGAGGGACCATTTGCGATTAACAGGGGTTGAAGATGCATCGAATCTTAGTGCTGCGCAGGTGGAAGCTCTGAGTGAGAAGCTGACGCTAGCTGTAATGGCAGCTTCTACTAGTGTCGATCTACCTGGGACCATTATGATAAAAAGGTTCCGATGAGGATTTGCCTGAGGTTCTGGAATCCAATCGTCCCATTGGCGGGTTGTTCGATAGTGGCCGTGGTGACAAAGGGCCAAGCATTACACAATTCGCACTGTTCCCCGTCTCTTTCCAGGCTGCATCTCAAGGTGATGGAGGGTCCACTGGATAACTCGTTTCCTTCTCTTCCTTCGGATCCCATTGAGCCATCTCGCACTAAAGGGTCGGTTGTTGGTGATAAAGGAAAGGCTGTGGTAGAGGGCCTGGGAGCAGTGGCTACTATGAAGGGTGTGCTGATGTAATTCTTCATTTGGGAGAGCTTCATCCGAATGCACGGATAAGTCTGTTTGCCCCAGACTTAGTGAAGGTGAGCAATCAGGTCTGGCAAGAGGTTGATGTGGGTTATGCTTTGAGGAGGCATATAAGCAAGCTTCATAGTTGGCTAACGGATCACTCTCCAAAACCCAAGGAGGTACCCTAGAAAAGCGTATGGATAAAGGCTTAAAATACCTTATGCTAGGAATATCTCACTTGAGCCAGGTGGTCGTCGCTGGGACAAAAGTCGAGGCGGCTCGTGAGAGGGTGTACATCATGGAGTGTGTCTTCTCGAACATGCATAGGTTGTATTCTGATGCGCTTTGTGAAATTGAGTTGCTGAGGATGCAGGCTGAAGAGAGGAGGCTGGGGCAGTCGATCGTTGTCGCTAAGTCTCTGAGGGTTCGTCTAGAAGCCTTTGAGTCTGACTTAGAAGAGGTGGTGTTCGCGAGGGACAGATTCAAACAAGACTTGGACTTGACTTGTAATGACTTGGAGATTGCGTAGGAACTGCGGTTGAGGCATGTTTTGAATTGCGGTCTCTCGCTGAGGAGAATGCCTCAAAGGAGGCTGATTGGGCTGTTAAGAGAATACAGTTGGAGTCCGATTTGGAGTTCAATGCTCGGGAGGCGAGGAAGGCCGAAGACTAGCTTGAATTGGAGCTACATGAGCTCAGTGTTGTAAAAAATAGTTTGACTATGTGGAGCAATCTCAGGTCGATGTGCTGACAGGCAAGTTGGCACTGTTGGAGCGTGAACTTGCTGAAGCGAAGGCACGCGAGGAAGAGTTTTTCTAGGAACAAGGCAAGTGTGAATTCTGCTAGGTTGTACACGGTAGATTGGAGTTACTGGCGCTGATGAAGGAGGAACATCCAGAATGGGACCTCGATCAATAGAAGAAGATGTCGCATGTAAACTTATAAGTGGTATCTGCATCATCAGACATGGAGGGTGATCCAGATCATGATGCTCAGATTGCGGCGCATACGAACACAACTTCTGATTCCTCCTCCGTTAAGTTTAGCTCTTCTGTTTATGTACCCTCTCTGGATAAGGAGTAGACTTTATACACTTGTACCTCTTTTGCTTTAATTGTTAATGAAAATAGATTTATCTTGAAAACGTTCTGTATCCGTTTTATGCTCGTTTTCCCAATCGCGCGTTTCCCGTTTCGTCTTGTCGTTTTACTTTGGCATAGGCTGGTTTGGTCAATAGGTAGTCGAGTGGTCTATCTGTTGCTGAGAGTTTGACCATTTGTGTTGCAAGTGACTTGGAACCATTGTTGCTTAGTCACATTCGATAGTAGGCGTTCCGTATGGTTTAGAAGCAGGCTATACTGCCCAGCTATGGCACATTCTTAAGGTAAGCCGTTGGGGTTTCGTTTGGCCTATCTGACTGTCGATCGTGGTTGCCAGCATGAGTGAACTATGAAATTCGAGCACATGCGTTGTCTCTAATTAGAGTGTTTGTCCTGAGTCGAGTTTCGTAAGCTTGGGCTAGCATTTCATGTAGCGCTCGTTCGCATTTTGGCGGGACAATTTATGGGCTGGCATGAGCGGCCTTTGTTGGTAATAGAATGTCAACCCGTGTGAGTGTGAATACGGTGCTTAAGCTATTTTTTATCTTTGCGACCGCTATTTTGAAAGAAAGCAGTGGTCGCGAGGCGTGCCGTCTAGGGCTCCCACCTTCCGCACTATCTATGTCCGAGCAAGGTGGACTACAGGTTTGGCGAGTGAGGATTCAACAATCATGGTCTATTGATGAGCAATGATCTCGTGGTGAGGCGTCGACATCAGTTCGGGACTGACTAGGCTCCCACCTTCCAAACCATCTACACCCGCGTAGTGAGGGCTACAGGTCTGGGCTTTATAACTTGGCGATCATAGTCTGTAGAAGAGCAATGGTCCCATGGCGAGCCGTCAGAATCTGTTCGGGACTGACTAGGCTCCTACCTTCAGCACCATCTACACCCTCGCAGTGGGGGTTACAAGTCTTGGCTTTGTAATTTGGCGACCATAATCTATAGAAGCGCAATGGTCCCTTAACGAGCCGTCGAAATTAGTTCGGGACTGACTAGGCTCCCACCTTCCAAACCATCTACACCCGCGCAATGGGGGCTACAGGTTTGGGCTTTGATCAAAAGTTGTCGTTGCCAATCGTCACCAACTAGGATTACCTAATAGGAAACAATCCCTAACGAGTTGTTGTCACCAGGCGTAATAGCGTTGATTGGACTCTTACTTCCTAAACCATCGACATTCGTACTGGGCAGACTAGGTGTCGGGGTGAACCAAAAGTCATCGTCGTCAGACAAAGTTGACTAAGCTTGCCTGGCTAGGAAGGGGCTCCGCCAACGATGAGTGTGCGATTCTGTTTTCTTGAGCGGAGTGCGTTGTGCAATTGAGTTATGAAGATACAGGAGTACCTTGAATCAGTTGGTGATATGCAGGTCTGATCCATGTGTTAGGAATGAAAAGGGCTTCCATTGCTCGTGTCAGGCATGCGGTAGAATATTGTTTCAATAGTGGGTCGAGCCCATGGGCCCATAGAGTGAGAGGTAGGGTTTTTTTGTATGAAATGTGTTACGTGTATAGGGTAGATCGCATGGTAACATGTGTACGGCGTAGATCGCAAGACGATTGAGTATCGTTCACTCCCCCTCAATTAATGGGGTTGCGTGCAGCCTCGTTGATTGGATGAACCTGGACTCACACAGTTTCCTTGGGAACCGTTGTCTCCTCGTTTTCCATATGGTATTCAATGCTGATAATTAATGCTGAAATGTCTGTTTGGCAAGCCATTAGGTCTATATAATGGTGTCTCACCATCGTTGTAGGCATTATCTTCTACAGAGCGCATCTCTTGTAATGTTCTTTTTTGAAGAAAATGATTTAGGTTTTCCAAAGGCTGAAGGGAGATTTCCATTGTTTGAGTCTTCGAATGTTCTGACATTTGCATCGATCATTCACGATGAGGATCATTGCTATGTGTGGTCACCTGCTCTTGGTGAGCACCTAATTGGTTCGTTGAGTTCTCGTAATTTCTTCTCATATTGCAGAGAAGAAGTACAGACTCCCTCCCAAGGGAAGAGTCTGTCATTTATGTGTTGGTGCCCTGTCACTACTCTGGAGCGCTTAATCTCATAGATAATACTAGCAGCCAACTCCAGAGTGGTCGCCTCCATCACTTCTTGATTAACCCGTTGTCTCGCCTTGTGCTGGAATTTGGGGTCTTGAGGTGGGATGAAGTTGGACATGGTCTACTGGATTAGGCCATTGACTTCTGGATGTCCCTCTCATCCCTTAAGCGGGAGGGTTCATTCGATCTATATCAACCCGATACTTGTCCCAAGTTATCATGGTCGACCGGATCAAGCATGTGAGTTAGCCGTAACTTTTAGCGGGGCCACCGGTTGTCGATTTTGTACCACCTCAAACCATATTTGAGGGTTGTGCTCACAGGAGCCTTGGATTGGACGTGTTATTTTTTGCTGCCCTTGCACATGCCAGTCCTTCGTCCTGCTGTCGCTCACAAATAACATTCATCGGAGAGTTCATGGAGCCTATTTTGGGTTCCTTTGCTTTCTTCTGAGTCTTCTTATGTTGTCGGAATATTTAAGTGAGTTGTTACTTTATGTCGCATCAGAGTTAGATGTTCGCAGTATGTAGTCTTTTGTATCCGCCTCAGGGCGCCCATTGTTACATCTTTCCAGTAGTCAATAGAGTGTGTTTGCGCAACTCTTTATTTATTTATTAAATGATTGCTAATCTCATATGTTCTTAAGAACTGAAACTCTACATTGACTAAGTAAAGAAAAATAAACAACTGAAATAGACTAATTGTTGGCGGAGAGAAGTTGACCTGACCCTGAAGTGAATTTGCATGGCCTTTGTTGGATCGTTGATACTTTCAGCGAACTGCTGAGCTTCGCAAATGTCACTGAGGTTATTGAAGAGTAAACCTTGTGTGGGAGTTAATCTTCACGCTGATGGAATGTTGGGGGTTGTATTCCCGTCTGCATTGACCTGTTCGTTCTGTCGGGTTTAAGACCAAATTGCTCCTATTCTGTTTGATTGTCTTCCGTTTCTGAAATTAGCCACCACTGTTTGGATCTCGTGCGAGTGGAGTGGTGCGTCCACAATTGCAGGGTCTAACCCTATTTTAGGTTGCGTTGTAGGATCCAGTTGGATCTGAGAACATTCTATTTGTTTCAATGAGAACATTCTATTAGGCTGGTCTCCACGTGTCATTCCTTCAGAGTGGTTAGCAGTGTACTTAATGCACTGGTGAAGGGTGGAGACTACTGCTTCAATTTGGTGGAGCCATGGCCTTCCCAAGATAAGGTTGTAGGTAGACGGTGCGTCTACTACCATGAAGTCCAGAAACATGACCTTTCTTAGTTGTGGCTCTCCTGCCACTATTGCCAACCTTATTTTCCCGATCGAGAAACATTTTTTCCTGCTGAATCCAATCAGTGGGTAGTCCAAGGACGTCAAGTTCTCCTCTTTGAGGTCCATACTATGAAACACGTTGTAAAACAAGACGTTGAGTGAGCTTCTCGTATCTACCAGAGCTCTCTTTACCTCTCACCTTGCAATGGAGACCGATATGACGAGAGGGTCATTGTGTGGTGCTCTGACTCCTTCGAGATCCTTGTCTGTAAAGGTTAAGGTGGGAATGGAGCTTTGCATTCTCAAGTAGTAAACGCGTCTGTCCTCATCTACGGGCTGTGTATGCATCTCCAAAAGAGTCTGCTTGCAAGACCTGTTCAACTGGTTTTCATTCGGTCCGACTCCATGAAGAACAGAGATTATGCTTGAAGTCTCATTCTCTATTTCCTTGATCGACTCCCTCCGGTCCTTGGGTCTTTCAGATCGCTTCTTGGAGCCCAGGAATTCCTTTAGCTTTCCCCTACTCATCCAATACTCAATCTCTTACCTTAGGCACTTGGTGTCGTGACCACCCTCCTTGTGGTATGAGCAGTACTTGTTGTCACGTTTTGAGGGGTCTCCGCACTGCTTCGGGGGCCACTTCAAATCTTCCCAATTTTTCATGGAATTCAGGACATTTGATAGGTTAGAATTGAGGGGGGTCACAGCTCTGGATCCAATGTAGTTGGATGCTTTCTCTAGCCTGGCCCGACCATGGTCTGACCTGTTGTCATTGCGCTTTCGCTTGCTTCTTTCTTCATCCTAACGCCATCTTCCCTTCTTTCTATCTTTATGAGCGGAAGGCTTCTTATCACCCTATGTTTCCCTCTTCACAGTTCTCAACTCTTTTAAGGTATGATACATAAAAACGGTCACACCCCTAAGCCACACACGTGCCATGATGATCTTGAGGAAATATGGGCCCAACGCCAACCCAACATTGATCCGGCCCAAGTGGTTCTAAGCCCACCAAATTCAGTCCACTAGATGGACCCGAACTCTTACAGCATGTTAGGCCCACGCATCTCACAACTATCCTCAATACTCACAAGTCCTACTAAGGCAAGTATATCGAGGATCAGCTTCAGAAGGGCAACTACAACAACTCTCTCCTTCCAACTAGGAAGCAAATACCATAGTACATTCAACACAGGGAACCTTCCTTCTATGAATTGCTCTCGTATTGGGAACTATCTCCCGCGTATCTAGGAGCACAGAACTAACATGAAACTTCCTTCCTACAACACGACTCCTAATTAGCGAAGGATCTCTATGAAAATCTCTTTCCTAAACTACGCCTTCGATGGACTGGTAGAATCAAAACTCCTGCACTATAAATAAGACATGAGGTTGGTAAGCTATGGTATGCTACAAATTCCCTGTTTACAACATTACACCTTCCTCAGATCACTGTCTAACTTTAGCATCGGAGTGCCATCGACCACCACAACGGTGGTTCGTGGCTCACGTGCGTTACTTGTGCAGGTAAGCAAGATTGAGTCAAAGCAGGGAGCGAAAAATGACTGCATCAGTTTGGCGTCGTCTGGGGACGAAAAAGTTCCTAACTTTTCACTAGCATCGTCTCCCTTCAAAATAGAGAGATGGTGACTAATCCACTCGTAAAGGGAGAGCAAGGAGAAACATCGAGTGCTCAGCCTGGCACTACTTCAGCACCCTCGATAATGCAAGTAACGCATAAACACCAATTTGGCACTCCTGGAATAGCTGTAGCACCAATGAATCCCGAGTCGGATGTACGATCTCTTTTCGTACAATAGGCTTTGTCAATGTTTAAGATGCTCACATCAATGAAGCGAAGGCCCAACAAGACACTAAAGGCGTATTTAACCCGCTTTAACAGCGAGCTGACCACCGTCCATGTGTGCAACGACATAACGGTCGTTTCAGCTTTCATTAACGGGCTGCAGAAAGGAAAGTTCTACAACTTTTTGACACTGGACACTCCAGCAAGCATGGCAGACCTGACAAAAGGAAGTGCAAAGCTTCATTGCCCTAGGAGAAGAACGGGCAACCCAAAGAGGAACCGATTCCAATGAGCAATCGGTCAACATAATATGCGTGCTTCATGGAGCCCATTACGAGTCCAAACTATCCAACAGGTCTAGAAAGAGGGCTCTCCGAGGTATGAGAATCCAAGCAATACACGGCGAACAGTGGATACTGCATGATCGAAAACAAGACATCTCTGCGCCGCTGGTATTTACGAAAAAAGACCTCCAGGGCATACAGCTCCCGCACAATGACATCCTGGTGGTAACAATTTCTCTGGCGGGCTGGGAGGTAAGGAGGTCCTTAGTAGACACAGGGAGTTTGATGAATGTCCTGTTTCTCCGCACATTCCGCAGCATGCAACTAGAAGAGACAGTGTTGATCCGTGATAGTCGCCCGATGATCGACTTCAGTTGTAAAAGACAGTTCCCTATGAGAAAGATACAACCAACTCAAAAAACCCTGTTTCAAGAATTTACCATGATCGATGCGCTTTTCGGCAAATAATGCAGTCCTAGGGAGACCCTAGATACACCAGATGGAAGCGACGATTTCCACCCTACACTAGTGCGTCAAGTATCCGACGAATCGAGCGGTCAGTACATTGAGAGGCGACCAGACAGCTACCAGGGAGTGCCAATACATGACGACCCTGCCGCATGGCGATTCTCAATCAGCGGCCAAGACGATCCTCTGTTCTACCCAAAGCGTATTAGGAGAACAACCGATTAGCAAGGCTATCCAGATTGGTTCCCATTTGAACAAAGAATTGGTGAAGTAACTCACAAAGTTTCTACAACGTAAACAAGACATCTTCACATGGACCATGCGAGATATGGTGGGGATCGACCCGTCGATAATCACCCATCGCCTAGAAGTGGACCCCTCGAGGAAAACCGTTAGGCAGAAAAAGAGGCCCGTAACACCCGAAAGGAATGCGATCAGAAACGAAGAGGTACAATTCTTAATCAATGCGGGCATTATAAAGAAAACACGATACCTCAATTGGCTAGCGAACACCGTTCTCGTAAAGAAGAAAAATGGAAAATGGAGAATATGTGTGGACTATACTGATCTAAATAAAGCCTGCCCAAAGGACAACTCCCCACTCCCTCGCATCAATCAGATCATGGACACCACTTTCGGGCACAACTTACTCAACTTCATAGGCGCCTATTTAGGCTACAATCAAATATTGATGCCTCCCCCAGATCAAGAGAAAACCTCTTTCATGACGGAAAGAGGAATATACTGCTATAGAGTGATGCCACGGATTAAAGAATGCTGACGCTACATATCAACGACTGGTCAACCGGATGTTCAAAGAGCAGATTGTAGAAACATGTAAGTATATATAGAAGACATGCTGGTCAAGAGCCTTTGCAGCCCTGATCGCATACAAGATCACGTTGAAGCTTTCAACCAACTCAGGAAATACCTGATGAAACTCAACCCACAAAAGTGCACGTTCGGAGTCGAGTCTAAGAAATTCCTAGGCTACATAGTGAACAAAAGAGGAATCGAGGTCGACCCAAAACATATTCATGCCATTTTCGACATGAAAGCCCCAACCAATATCAAAGACGTTCAAAACTTGACTGGGACGGTAGGAGCGCTCAACAGATTCATATCAAAGTCGTCCGACAAATGACTCTCATTCTTTAAGATACTAAGAGGGAGCACATAATTTTTGTGGATTGAAGAGTGCGAACAAGCCTTTCAGAGCCTGAAAGCATACATGGAGAGTCCAGACTTAATCTCAAAGCCTGCGACAGGGGAAACACTCTACTTGTACTTGTCTGTTTCCAAGCACGCTGTGAGGTCAACCCTCATAAGAGACGACCGAGGGACCCAGAGACTAGTATATTACATCAGCAAGATCTTCGTAGAAGCGAAAGCACACTATCCAGACCTAGAAAAGTTGGCTCTGGCACTGGTCATACTCTCCAGGAAACTGCAGCCCTATTTTCAAGCCCACTCCATAACAGTCTTGATATAACATCCACTCCACTCGGTATTGCATAAACCCGAGCTATTAGGTAGGGTGGTGAAGTGGTCAGTGGAGCTCGGATAGTTTGACATAAACTACGCTCCAAGAACTGCCATCAAAGCCCAAGCGCTGGCAGATTTCATTGCTGAGTACATCGGTAGACAAGAGCTGAAGGTAGACTACCAGCTTATGGATTCAGATTTTCAAGCATGGATGTTGCGCTGCGACAGGTCCTCAGCTAGAAAGGTGAGCGGAGCATGGATCACACTCCGCTCCCCAGCGGCTTCACCCTTGAAAAGGCAGTCAGGTTCGGTTTCCTCGCTTAAACAACGAGGCCGAATACGAAGCCTTCATGTCCGACCTAAAGCTAGCATTAGAGATCGATATAGATCGCCTAATGGCATACAACGACTCAAGACTGGCAGTCAACCAAGTCAAAGGGGATTTCAACAGCAAGGACCCCCGCATGATAGCCTACCGCGATAAGTTACTTGGCATAATGGGCAGGTTAAAGAGCTGCGAACTCACGCAGTGCCCCCGAGATGACAACAAAAGAGCCGACGCGCTAGCAATCAAGCCTTGATGAAGAAGAACATAAAGATATCAGCGCTGTGGAAACACAACCAAGTTGGATGACTCTGATACTGGAATACATAGCAATCGGAGCCCTACCAACCAAGAAAGTTGAAGCAATAAAACTCAAAAACAGAGCAGCGAGGTACACTCTCCTAAATGATAAGCTATACAAGATCTGTGACAAAGCCCCTGCTCCAATGTCTACACCTTCAGAGGCAAGCCAGGTCTTGGGTAGAATCCACAGCGGTATATGTGGGAATCACCGAGCGGGAGAACCCTCGCCTATAAAACCCTAACTTTAGGGCACTATTGACCGACCATGTAACGAGACACCAAAGATCCACAAATGCAATAAATGTTAGAGATTCGCGAAATACACACATATGCCGACCCAACCACTAACTCCGATGACTAGTCCATGGTCATTCGCGCAATGGAGAATGGACATCGTCAAACTGCTCTCGGCATTAGCTGGTAAAAAGTTCATTCTTGTGGCCGTCGACTACTTTACCAAGTAGGTTGAGCCCGAGCCCGAGCCCTTATCCAAGATAGGGCAGGTCTAGAATGAAAGTTCATATGGGACACCATCGTCTATAGATTTGACATCCCAAGAATATTGGTCAGCGACAACGGAACCCAGTTCGAAGGGAGCAAGGTCAAGAAACTGTGCAAAAGTTTAAATATCGACTACCACTTCTCTTTGTGGGACACCCCAAGGCCAACGTCCAAGCGGAGGTTACCAACTAAACGATCCTAGAGGCCATCAAAATAAAAATCGACGCAGCCAAAGGGAAATGGGTTCCAGAGCTACTAGGAATACTCTGGGCATATCAAACAACCAAAAAAGTCCCAACCGGAGAAACACCTTTTGCCCTAGCGTATGGGTCAGAAGCTATGGCTCCGATAGAACTTGAGGTGCCAACCTTGCGAACAAAGGAGTTCAGAAAAGACGATAACGACGAAACCTTGCGCGTAGAGGTTGACCTCCTCGACGAGAAGCGAGATCTAGCCGCCGCCAAGATAGTTGTCTACCAACAGCGAATGGCGCAATATTACAACAAAAGGTCAAACCACGCGAGTTCAAGGTGGGAGATTGGGTGCTCAAGAAAACCCAGTAGAACACCAAAGAAGCCGGTGTGGGAAAGCTAAACCCAAACTGGAAAGGACCTTACAAAGTCACCATGGTCAATCGGCCGGGAACGTACTGGATGAAAGATACCGACTGCGACGGGCTTAAACGACCATGGAATGTAGAACATCTCAAATATATTATCAATAAAATATTTTCTTTTACCAAAACTTCCACCGCTGTCCATTACAACCCTCAATAAACCCAATTATGGCTAGACTCGAATATCAACACAAAGCCTTGTCCGTTGCGCGCAGACTACGACAGCTGAGGAAGTGGGGTCTAGTCAGCGCTTGTCTGGTGATGACAACGACTCGCCAAGGGATCATTGCTCTCCAACAGACAATGATCGCCGAACTTACATGGTAAGCCTAGTCTGTTCGCGACTGATGACGTTGGCTTCTGGTGCCTAAAGCTTAGACCACTCCGTGCGGACCACGACGGCTGAGGAAGTGGGAGTCTAGTCAGTGCTTGTTCACTGATGGCTATGACTTGCCAAGGGATCATTGCTTTCCAACAGACAATGATCGCCGAACTTACCAGGTAAGCCTAGTATGTTCTCGACTGATGACGACGGCTTCTGGTGCCCAAAGCCTAGTCCGCTGCGTGCGAACCACTATGACCGAGGAAGTGGGAGTCTAATCTCCGCTTGTCCGCTGATGACGAAGACTCGCCAAGAGATCATTGTTTTTCAACAGACAATGATCGCCGAACTTACCAGATAAGCCTAGTGAGTTCGCGATTAATGAAGACGACTTCTAGTGCCCAAAGCCTAGTCCGCTGCGTGCAGACCACGACGGCTGAGGAAGTCGGAGTCTAGTCAACGCTTGTCGCTGATGAGGACGACTCGCCAAGGGATCGTTGCTCTCCAACAGACAATGATCACCGAACTTACCAGATAAGCCTTCAGCTTGCGACTAATGACGACGACTTTTAGTGCCCAAAGCCTAGTTCGCTACATGCGGACCATGACGGCAAAGGGAATAGAAGCCAAATCAGCGCTTATCCGCTAACAATTCACCAATAAATCATTACGGACAATGATCGAGGGAGCCTGGTCAACCCTCGACCAGCAATGATTTCCGTCACAAAGTCAACACAACGATCCAAAACAGAAATATAATTAGACTGACAAAGACATGTGCTCCGCTAAGTAGTACAAACTCTATGATATAAGAAGCATATAAAGCAAACATGACAATGTGGGACGAAACAACACTTTTATTCAAAAAAGAAGAATATTTGTTTGTCAAGGAAAGGACATTACAAACATTTTTTAAGGAAAAGCATCCTATTTGGCAATTAGTCCTGTGGAGCCAGAGCACTCCCCTTGATTGATCAATCCGAAAGCAGCTCTCTTGTAGCGTGCAAAATCAAGCTCGACGCCGGGATGATGTCTTTTGATCAACTCCAAAAGCTCCAACCCACCCTGAATAACCTCGAACGAGAATAATGACCTTTTGCTCGACACGTCAAAATCCACCGCACCAACCAGAGCTGCATAGTGCGAACGCTCCTCCGCCAACAATCACTCCACCTCATGAACACGGCGAAGCCCCTCACCAATTGACGACTCCAACTACTGTCGTTCAATTGCCCATTCTGCCTCCACCCACCTCTTCTCGGCTTCTTGGGCCTCAAGATCAGAAGACCACTTGTCCACTGTCGCATCCAAGCACTCTAGTTCAGCCCTGGCTCACCTCAGTTCAGCACGAGTCGACACCAAATCAGACTTGGCCACCCTCAGTTCATACTAGAAAATTCTGTTTTCGTCACAGAAGTCATGGCCCCCACAACCCCAAGGTTCGGGGCAGTATCTAAATTCTGTAACTGACCACTAAGGGAATCCACCTGATAGAGAGCATCAGAATATTACATCCGCAGGTTCGCAAAGGTCTTTTCCAATACAAGAACCCTCCTAAGGGCCTCAGGGTGCAGCAAATTAGGACTGTGCAACTCAAGGGCACGCGTGATCACTTCGAGACCACGATGACGTGGATCATCAACACGTGACCCAACTTCCTCCCCTTCTAGGTCAACAAGGGAAGTGGAAGCATCTGGAAGGAAGCCATGACCCTCGAAGGTGCTGCCTGTGCAGATCGCGACGTCCCAAGGGGAGAAGCCGCCCTGTCAAAGGGTTATTTCTTCCTTGGAACAACAACGGGAGGCACATTTGCATCCAAGTCATCAAGCTTGGATGGGCTAAGCAGAGCCACACTTCTCTTCCTTGTACGACGAGTGACCCCCCCTCAACCGGTGAACCTGGCACGGGTCGAGCACCATGAGAACATCGCAGCAACCCGCTGCACACAACATTGCCTTGCATTATAACCTCCTCAAGGGGGGTTAATTAAAGGGAGCTTGAGAAACTCCCTCTCTATCCGCCTCTTTTCATCACTAAGAGACCGAATAACGAACCTCTCTGAAACGAAGGAATAACATCAAAACCAACACCACATAAGGGATACACAAAAATATGCATACGCCGACAACTAAGAAACTCACCAAGACCAAACTAAAAGTATCGAGACACTCTTCGACTTCCAAGCTTGAAGTACCCAGAGTCTACTGAAGCCAAGAATCAAAACTTCTCCCAAGATTCAGCATCGTGCACCACCAAGCGTAGATAATGAAAACAGTCCAACATGCAGAGACACTTGGGATCCAATCGAGAAGCGGTTATCTGACGGATCACCGACGAAGTCAAACGTAGGTCATCATCATAAGCTCTCAGGTGGATCGCGAGCAAATCTTGAACCCGCTCGGAACCATTTGAACGGGAGGCATTCGAAAATGGACAAAGAAGTGCAAGACGTCATCTGGCACTGGAAGCTGAAGCTCACACTCAAACATGCCTTGGTGCAAACTTATGTACCCCTGAGGAGGTACAGTCGGGCCCAAACCTCCAAACGCCAGAACAATGTCCAAATCAACCAAGATACGATACAAACTAAGAAGCCTGGTCAACTCAGTTTCGTCGACCAAGCTACCTTTAAAGAACTTGACGCAAGTAACGGATAACGGGTCCTTGGGAGAAAGTTCAACGTTGTCAGCCATCGGTAGAAAAAACAAATCAAATTTTACAGCAATACCATGGCTCGAAAGAACAATGTAGATAAGAATAAGAAAATCTGCATCAAAGCGGCAAATATGTATATGGAAGATAAATCGCACTTTCCCTCCTTGAGCAGTCACGTACCCTTTAATGCTATGTGCTGCTCAAGGCAAACGCTTCAAGTCCAATCATCACGACGGTACAGTCTCCTTTTCGAAGAGTCAGTGGATCGACTTAATGCCCCACTAACTCAGGGGTAGTAGTTGATGATACATAAAAATAATCAAATCCCTAAGCCACACACGTGTCATAATGATCTCGAGGAAATACGGGCCTTAGCATCAGCCCAACACTGATCCGACACAAGCCATTCTAAGCCCACCCAATTCAGTCTACTAAACAGACTCGAACTCTTACAGCATGCTAGGCCCACACGTCTCATAGCTATCCTCAATACCCATAAGTCCTACTAAGGCAAGTATCTCGAGAATCAGCTTCAAACGAGCAACTACAACAGCTCTCTCCTTCCAACTAGGACGCAAATACCAGAGTACATTCCACACAGGGAACTTTCCTTCTACGAATTTATCTCGTATTGGGAACTATCTCCCGCGTATCTAGGAGCACAAGGCTAACATGAAACTTCCCACCTATAGCACGAATCCTAATTAGCTAAGGATCTTCACGAAGATCTCCTTCCTAAACTATGCCTTCGATGTCCTGGTAGAACCAGAACTCCAACACTATAAATAAGACATGAGGTTGGTTAGCTAAGGTACGCTACAAATTCTCTGTTTACAACATTACACCTTATTCAAATCCTTGTCTGACTTTAGCATAATAGTGCCATCGACCACCACAACGGTGGTCTGTGGCTCACGTGCATTACTTGTGCAGGTCAGTGAGATTGGGTCAAAGCAGGGAGTGGAAATTGACTGGGCGCTCTCGAGGAGTTCCGCCATATCCAAGGGGATTCCAAGGTGAGGCATTCATAAAGTTTTCTCTCCTTCAGGCCCATGGTAAAATCCAACACGGCTGTGTCGTCACTGTAACCATCACTGAGTGTCAGCTCATCATTAAAGCGCTTGACATACTCTTTAAGTGTCTCATTGAATCTCTGTTTAAGAGAGAGTATGTAGTCTGGGCCTTTTGGGAGTCGTTGATTTTCGACAAAATGCGTCAGGAACTCCTATGCCAGTGTCTTGACGAGTCGATCAACTTCGGCTAGAGGTTGTGGAACCATGTTAGTGCTGATTTTTTCAGGCTGGTGGGGAAGTTTTGTACATCACCGATTCCGATCCTTCTTTGAGTTCCATTACATGCTGGTAATGGTGTAGGTGGTCGAATGGGTCGGTGATCCCATCGTAGAAGTCGAGCTTTGGGGGTGTGAACTTCTTTGAAAGAGCCTCGTTCATGATACAGTCCATGAACGGTAGAACAGAGAGACGGTACAACACATATGTGTCGTGCGCCCTCTGCTGACAAGGTTCTGAGGGTCGGGCCTCTATACCCTAAGAGTCAGTTCCATGTTAGCTGCGCCGCTTCCTCTAGTCCAATGGGAACTAGTAGGAGCTTGACTCTCCTGTGTTTGCTCTCTGTTGCCTTCCGGATACGGAGGCTTATGCTGCTCTTGATCTCCATTAGCGGATGGAGGTTCTGTTGTATGAACGCCTCCACCGCTTTGGCGATTTGTTGTATCTGTGATGATAACAAAACTATCCTGGGGTCTGTCGTTGTCACGGCTGGCACGGGGGCGTGAGTCTGTTGCCTGTGTGCTACCGGCACCGCTGAGAGCGGTGGTATAGCGTCAGTCTGGGCATTTGACATGTCCCTTTATTTTCCATTGTTGCGTGATCGAGTGGTCACCATCTTTTGGTATTCTGATGAGAGATGATGCTAGTGAAAGGTTGTGAACTTTTTCGTTTCAATGGATGGCGCCAAACTGATGCTGTCATTTTTCGTTCCCTGTTTTGACCTTGACCGACAAACCTGCTGATCTGCACAAGGAACTCATGTGAGCCATGGACCACCATTGTGGTGGCCGATGGCACTCCGATGCTAAAGTCATACAGGGATTTGAGGAAGGTGTAATGATGTAAATAGGGAATTTGTAGCGTACCTTAGCTTACCAACCTCATGTCTTATTTATAGTGCTGGAGTTCTGGTTTGACTAGGCCTTCGATGGCGTAGTTTAGGGAAGAAAATCTACGTGGAGATCCTTCTCTAATTAGGAGTCATGCTGTGGAGGGAATTTTATGCTCCTAGATACACGGTAGATAGTTCCCGTTCTGAGAGTAGTCTATAGGTAGAAGTCTCCATATGTGATACATATTCTAGAATTTACTTCCTAGTTGGAAGCAAAGAGTCGTTGTACTTGCCCGTTCGAAGTTGATCATCGAGATACTTGCCTTAGCAGGGCTTACAGGTATTAAAGATAGTTGTGAGACACGTGGGCCTAACAAGCTGTCAGAATCCGAATCCGAATCCGCCTGGTGGACTGCTTTGGGCGGGCTTAGAACCGCTTGGGCTGTATCAGTGTTCGACTGATGCTAAGGCATGCTACTCCTCGAGATCATCATGACACGTGTATGGCACTTAGGTAGGACCGTTTTTGTGTATCATCGGTACTCGAAGTCTTCCAAGGTTTTAGTACCCTCCAAATTCTTTGACTACCAAAGACCAAGCTGAAGCATTTTATTCTCAATAATGTGCGAGTCATCAATCGATAGGTCGGCGGAGGCGGGCCAACAATAGGAGGCAACAAGATTTTTCTCGTGGTCATCTAGAGAATGGAAGACTTCTAAAGCGCAATCCGCTTCACCCGATGATTATAAGAATCTACAGATAATAGCATCCGTAGTGAGAAAATCTTCCATTAAGACTCGGGGAAGATCGCAAAATTGACTGCAGAACTCCTGCTCCTCCAAAGACAAAGACGACTCTCTTAGGCTCTCAGAATGATCGCAAAATCTGATTTTCGTGAAACCTAAAGTGATTGGAAGAAAGGGATGCATAAAACCAAGAACTCGACCAGCCCCCATACTCCTTTCGCATGTCTTTGAAACAAGAAGGAGAGCAAACACAATAGGTGCGATTGGGGTTTACGCTAAACCCCACCAAGGAATTCGGAACTTGAATATTCATAGGGATACGAGCTGCGATAGCTCTTGCTAAGGTCGAAATCATCACTTTCCAACCATTAGGGACCAGTTGGGCCGGAGCGATACCAACCAAATCCAAGTACTCCCAGACAATCGTAAGAGCCAGAAGCCTGAAACCAGAGTGGAACATACCAGAATACAAAACAATGTACCCATGTTTTGGATGACAAGGTTTGTCGCCCTTTTTGGGGAGAACAATCTCTAGATTAGTCGGCAATGAGTAATCGTAACGAATGATGTCCAAACAATCTCTAGAATTGCATGTGTTGCCCGCTAATGGCAAAAAAAGGCTTCGTAGGCATCAAGAACATCGCCGCTCAAAACCATGAAATTAGACATGACTATAGAACGAACGCGAGGAATTAAAGAATTAACAACTGGAAAATGAAGAAGTGCAAAAGAAAGTACAACACACTCAAACTTCTCCTTTTATAAGGAAGAGTAATGAAAGGCATGCTCTTGGGAGAACGTGCAAGATATGACAACCGCACGAAATCCCAGAAATCACGCCAAAACGAGCAGGAGGATGGAACATCAGAGAGATAACAACAACAACAGATAACAATGCACTAAATGTGTCATAATGTTGAAATGGAAAACAAAACCGCCACAAAGTTAGTGGATACATGAACATACCCACTAAGGGGAGGAGTAGCTGATGATACATCAAAAATAGACCGATCATCACGACTGTACACATGACAGGGAGCATCCATCACTGGGATATAGCGCCCAAACTATTGGGTTAGATCATAACACCCAAGAAGAATAAAGCTAATCACAGAGGCCCAGATAAGGCCTACTAATGAAAAGACATAAACAAAGCTCAAATCTAGGCCCGGACGAATCAAATCCCAAATCCAAACCCGACACGAGTTTTCTCATAAAGAAGAGGAAAGTTGCACCAAAAAGAGTCGTTGAGGGAGTTACGCCTCCACGAACACATCTCCATTAAGGAGGAAACTGTTACGAGAAACATCTCCTTCCACTACGCCTCACATGCTTAAGTCACGCAAAGAATTATCCGCGACCATTATAAAAGGTAAAGGGAACATTCGACACAGATATGCAACTTTAATTGAGTTTTGTCAAGATTTACTTCCTTCTTCAAATAGAGTTGTTGACTTAAGCATCGGAGTGCTTTCGGCCACGAAAAAGGTGGTCATTGCCAGTCTAACATCTGCTTTGCAAGTCAAACTTACAGGAGGATGATTTTTGGACACAGCAATTATGTTTTGGAATGCACGGGGTGTTAGGAATAGGGCGACCCAATGCAGACTAAAAGATGGTCATGTTGGTGGAACCTATGATTGAAGCGAGTAGATATTTAGATGTTTGGATAAGAGGTAGATTGGTGGATTTTACGTCTAATGAAATGGTGTGATGTAAAATTTGGTTGTTCTGGGCAACTGATATGAGTGTTACGGTACTGGACCGATCTAATCATATTATTCATTGCATGGTTACGCAGGCTAACTTCAGGTCATTCTTAATATCTTTTGTTTATGCTAAATGTTCAGTGGAAGTGAGAAGGGAGATCTGAGAAAATATGGAGAATTTTGCTCTTCAGTGTGACTTACCGTGGATGGTACGCAGAGATTTTAATGTTATTGTTAGGTCCCAAGATAAGATAGGGGAGAGAATCCCTCTATGGTTAGTACGCCAAATTTTAGGATTGTATTGAAAACTATGGCTTGCAGGATCTTGGTTGTTCGGGCCCAAAATTTACTTGGTGCAACAACAAAACTGGTAAAGATCATATATGGGCGAGACTGGACAAAATTTTGGTGAACTTATTGTGGTTAGCACAGATACCGAATACTAATGTTGAGCATTTTCATCGTACTTTCTCTGATCATTCTCCTATCTTGGCTTCCTTGCTTATTCAGGCAAGGTCAGGTACATCTCCCTTTCGATTCCTTCATATGTGGAAGACGCATTTGTCCTTTACTCCTTTGGTAGAACCAGTTTGGAATATGAATATTTCTAATATGAGGGCGGTTGATAGAATTGATATAAAGCTGAAAACACTCAGGAAAACACTTATTAGATGGAACAGGGAGGTTCTTTTAGAATGTCTTTAGCAGAATTAGAGCTTTAGAAGATGAAATCCAACAATGATAAGCTATACTTCTTTCAGGGTGGATGGTGAATGGGAGTAATGTTTTGAACCCGAATGTTGTTTGGGGTGTCAATGCTAGTTGTAATCTTAATATATGTCAAGCAGAATATAGGCTTGCATCGAAACATGAGGAATTAAATTGGCTTCAGAAATCAAGGGAGAAAATTTTGCAGGAGGGATATGCTTTTACAATTATTATTATTATTATTATTATTATTATTATTATTATTATTATTATTATTATTATTATTATTATTATTATTATTATTATTATTATTATTATTATTATTATTTTTGCATTGGTGAAATCCAAACAATTGATAAGGGTAATACATCAGATTAATTTGCCTTCGGGGCGAGAGATTTCGGATTCTGGCGAAAATTTTCAAGAAGCCAAAAAATCTTTTAAGGAGTTGCTCTCTTATCAGGGAATAATGTTTTAGACCATGATTTGTTAGACTGTATTCTTGTGGTGTTGAACAATTTTAATTGTGAAGATCTAGTCAGGCGCCCTACATTGGAGGAGGTGAAACATGCAATCTTGAGCATTCCAAAAAATAGTGTGCCGGGTCCGGATGGCTTTACTTCGGGATTTTTTCAAACTTGTTGGGAAGTGGTGGGTACAAATGTTTGGGAAATAGCGATTCAATTTTTTTAAGGGGAGTCTCTTCCAGTAGCATTCTCAGCTAATCTTATAGCGCTTATTCCTAAAACGGAGGTGCCAAGTTCTTTCACTAATATCATACCTATTAGTCTAAGCAATGTTATTTATAAAATTTGTAGTAAATTATTTTGCAATAGACTGACTGCATTACTTCCATATATAGTTGCTCCGGAACATGATGCTTTCATTAGAGAGAGAGCCATTGTAGAAAACATTGGTCTGGCCCGGGAACTTATGCGGGATATTGGTAAACATGCATTTGGCGGTGATGTCGTTCTTAAAATTGATTTGGAAAAGGCATATGATCGGTTAGAATGGAATTTTTTTATATTTACTATGCTTAGAAGATTTCACTTCTCCAATAAAGTGTGCATATTATCTCCAATTGCGCTACAAATTGTGGCTTCTCTGTTTTGCTGCAAGGAGTATATAAGAGGCACTTTAAATCTTTGAGAGGTTTGAGGCAAGTGGACCCATTGTCTCCATTAGTTTTTGTTATTGCTACTGAAGTGTTGGACATGGGATTAAAGGGGGCATTTCAGAAAGGGGAGATTGGTTTTTGTTACACTCCTAGATATTGTACGCCCATAACACATCTTTTGTCTGATTATTGATGATACATCGAAACATCCTCTCTCCTATGTCGTACACGTGTCATGATGAGCTCGATGAATAACAGACCCAAGCGTCAGCCCAACACTTATCCGCCCCAAGCGGTTTAAGTTCACACAACGCAATCCGCCAGACAGACCCAAATTACTACAGCCTGCTAAGCTCACAAGTCTCACAGCCGTCCCCAATACCTGTAAGACCTATTAAGGCAAGTATCTCGGGCATCAACTTTGAACAAGCAAGCCAGCAACACCTTATTTCTAACTAGGAAGCAAATACCAGAGTATACATCGTATATGGAAACTTCCATCTATGGACAACATTCTGATTGGGAACTATCTTTCGTGTATCTAGGAACACAAGTCTAACAGAGAAACTTCCCTCCACATGAAAATCCCTAATTAGATAAGGATTTCCATGAAGATTTCCTTCCCTAAACTACGCCATTGATGGCCTGGTCAAACCAAGACTCCAGCAATATAAATAAGACATAAGGTTGGTAAGGTAAGGTAAGGTACGCTACAAATTTCATGTTTACAACATTAAGCCTTCCTAAGATCTCTGTCTGACTTTAGCATCAGAGTGCCATCGGCCACCAGTCCACAAAGGTGGTATGTGGCTCACGTCTGTTCCTTGTGCAGGTCAGCAGGTAAGCAGGTCAAGGTCAAATAGGGAGTGAAAATCGGCTGCATCAGTTTGTCGCTGTCCGTGGGGACGACAGAGTTCCTAACAAATTACTAGCATCATCTCTTTTCAGAATTCAAGAAGATGATAACCACCAGATCAGGAAACAATGGAAAACATGGGGACACATCAAATGCTCAGACTGACACTATACCACCGCTTCTGGAGGTGCGGATAACACAAGGGCAACAGGCCCGTGCCCCCGCACTAGCAGCAGCAATGACAGACCCCATAATGGATCTGCAGTCATCTTATATACAGCAGATCTTACAACGCCGAAGATGCTCATATCCATGAAGCAAAATCCTAACAAGACACTGAGAACATACATCACGCGTTTCAATAACAATTTGACATCCATTATTTGTTCACGCCTTCACCTATGGACTGAGGAATGGCAAGTTTTATAACTTCCTAACTTTGGACCCCCAACAAATATGGCGGACTTGGTGAAAGAAACACATAGTTACATCGCCCTAGAGGAAGAACGGACTACAGAGAAAAAAAACAGAGTCTGAGGAGAAATCCTCCGTCTTTTTTTACGACAAGATAGGGCACGAATCGGCGAACACGATACACGTCCTCCATGGGGTTTATTTCGAGTCTGAACAATCAAACAGGTCCAGAAAAGAGATCTCAGAGAGATGAGGATCCAATACGCGGCGACGGACAGACGTTAGGCGCCCGGAGTCATGATCCTCCTATATAGCTAGCCTTTACTAACAAAAACCTCCGGGGCGTCCAGCTGCTACATAATGACGCTCTGGTAATAACGATCTCCCTAGCAAGCTAGGAAGTAAGGAGATCCTTGGTGGACACATGAAACTCATTGAACGTTACATTCCTCCGCATGTTCCACAACATGCAGCTCAAGGAAGAAATCCTAAGTCCTAATAGCCGTCCAATGATTGATTTCAGTGGCGAAAAGTACTTAGCTACACCAAATGGGAGCAATATTTTTCACTCTATACCAATGCATCAAGTACCCAGTCAACCAAACAGTCGGTACCATATGAGGCGACCAAGTAGCTGCCAGAGAATGTCAATACATAACCCCATAGCAACCGGGTAACTATGAGTTGGCGACTAGTCTCGCGACCAAGATGCCTTTTGATCTTGCCAAAGAAGTTGAGATAAAGCAACCAATCTCAGACGACAGAGCTCCAGTGAGCCCCCAGGGCAGACCTAATGCCAATCAACTGGAGGAAAAAATCATCCCGGTTTACCTCGACAACCCTTCAATAATAGGGCAATTCAAATAGGTTCCTGCTTGAACAAATAATGGCGAAGCAACTGACAGAGCTACTATAGAATAACCAAGACGTCTTCGTCTGGACCATGCGAGACATGGTGGGAATCAACCCATCAGTAATCACTCATCGCCAAGAGGTGGACCCCATGAGGAAAACCATATGGCAGAAGAAGAGACCCGTGGCGCCTGAGAGAAATAAAATCATCAACGAGGAGGTACAACGGTTACTTAACGCGGACATGATAAAAAAAAGCACGATACCCGGACTGGCTGGCAAACACAGTATTGGTAAGGAAGAAAAATGGGAAGTGGATATCTGTGTAGACTACACAAACTTGAACAAGGCTTGCCCAAAGGACAACTTCCCACATCCCCGCATCGATCAGATCATGGATGCCACATCCGGACACAGCCTCCCGAGTTTCATGGACGCCTATTCAAGCTACAACTAGATATTAATGCACCCCCCTGGATCAAGAGAGTACCTTTTTCATAACTGAGAGAGGGATATATTGTTATAGGGTGACGCCATTCTGCTTGAAGAACGCAAGTGCGGCATATCAACGACTGGTGAATCGAATGTTCAAATAATAAATTGGCAGAAACATGGAGGTCTACATAGACGATATGCTGGTCAAGAGCTTCCGCAGCCCCGACCACATAGCAGACCTCACCGAAGCATTCAACCAACTCTGAAGGTATCAGATGAAACTCATCCCAAAAAATGTACGTTCGGAGTTGAGTCAGAGAAATTCCTAGGCTACATAGTGAACCAGAGGGGAATCAAAGTTGATCCAAAACAGATTCAGGCCCTTCTCGACATGAAAGCCCTCGCCAATATCAGAGATGTTCATAGCCTGAATAGGAGGGTGGCAACACTCAACATGTTTATATCTAAATAATCCGACAAATGTCTTCTTTTCTTCAACAGGAAGCAAAGGATTTTCATGGGATGAAAAGTGTGAACAAGCCTTCCATAGTGTACATGGGGATTCCTAAACTACTCTCAAAATTGGCAACAGGGGAAAAACTTTACTTATACTTGTCCGTCTCCAAGCATGTCGTCATCTCAGCCCTTATACGAGACGATAGGGGAATCCAAAGAACAGTATACTATGCGAGCAAGACCTTCATGTAAACAGAAACGCACTGTCCAGACCTGGAGAAGTTAGCCCTAGCACTGGTCATGTCCTCGAGGAATTTGAAGACTTATTTTCAAGCCCACTTTATAACAGTTCTAACCAAACACCCACTCTACACAGTACTACACAAGCCAGAAGTATCCGGCAAGACGGTGAAATGGTCGGTAGAACTAGGGCTACTTGACATAAGTTATGCCCCAAGAACCGCCATCAGAGCCCAAGCGCTGGCAGACTTCATCGCCCAATTCACCGGCCGAGAAGAACCAAGGATAGACCCACAAGTCTAAGATTCAAACATTCAAGGATGGACCTTGCGTTGCGATGGGTCATCAATAGGAAAAGAAAGTGGAGCTGGAATTACACTCCGCTTTCCAAGAAGCTTCATCCTTGCGAAAGCCGTCAGATTTGATTTTCCTGCCTCAAATAACGAAATTGAATATGAAGCCATCATATCCGGCTTAAAGATAGCCATGGAGATTGCGATAGATCACCTAATGGCGTACAATGACTCAAGGCTGATAGTCAACCAGATCAAATGAGAATTCAACAAGAAGGAACGCAGCATGATAGCTTACTGCGAAAAGGTACTTCATGAAATAAGTAGGTTCAAAAGGTGCAAGCTCTTACAATGCCTCCGAGACGACAATAAAAGAGTTGATGCGCTAGCCAAGGAAGCCTCAGCCTCCATCGAAGTCTTGAATGGTTTCATAGAATACCAAAAGCAATCAAGCCTCAATGAAGAAGAGCTCAGTGGTGTTTGAGTTACAAACACAACGACGAGTTGGATGACTATGATTCTCAAATATATTGAAAGCGGAGCCCTGCCGGCCGAGAAGGCTGAAACTAGAAGATTCAGAAGCAGAATAGCACGGTACACTCTCTTAAACAACAAGTTATAAAGGAAATCAACGGCTGAACCCCTGCTCTGATGGTTGCCCCCTCCTATCAGGTCCTGAGAAGGATCCACGACGAGATATGCAGAAATCACTCGGGTGGGAGAACCCTTGCTCACAAAGCTTTAACCCTAGGGTATTATTGGCCGACAAATGTCATAGGTTTGCGCCATACACACACATGCTTGCCCAGCCACTGACACTGATGACTAGTCCGTGACTATTCGCACAATGGGGGATGGACATCGTCGAGCCGCTCCCGGCATCAGCCGGTAAAAAGTTTCTTCTTTTGGCAGTTGACTCTCAGTAGCGCGAGCCTCCGCCAGGGACCCATGGTGACTCACAATGTTGACCTCTAGTCCAATGTGCTCCCCTCGAAGTCAACAGGGGGGATAACAAGATCCAGAGAAAGACGACGATCCTTGGGACCACCTCCTGAGTAGATGAAGATAACTCGTGCCTCGCAATATCTGCCTCATTCTTTGACAACGATGGTAGCTCAGAAGAAGAAGCGGCATGATTAGTGGGTTGCCTCCTCTTAGGATGAACAGGAAGAGGCATGCTCGCCTCTAATTCAACCATCCTAGTCAGACTGGGCATTACCAAGCTCCTTTTCTTTGAACTTCGACCTCCGAGCTCTTTAGTCGGCAAACTGGGTATAGCGAGGACATCATGGGAGCACCTGAGCACCCCGCTCCGTACGATGTTACCCGACATACAACCTTCTCAAAAGACGCCAATGGGAGTTCATTAAACTTCCTCTCTATTCGTTCTTCCTCTTCAGTGAGGATCGGAGTCGCAAACTTCTCTAAAAAAAAAAACAACATATCGACACTACATCTGAAAACAAATAGGGTAAAATAGAAACAAAGAACTTACTAAGATCAACAGGAAGAATATGGCGGGGACCCGACGTCCTCAAAGCTTGAAGTATGAGGAATTCGCTGAAGCCATAAACCAATACTTTTGCCAAGGTTCAATGTCATCCTCCACCGGATGCAAGCAAGCAGGGGTGTTCAACACACAAATACATCTAGAAGTCAACCGAGCGACGATCAAAAGGTGAACATCATACACTCTGATAAGGGTCGCAATCAGAATCTTGAACCCGTTCGGAGCCAAATGAATGGGAGGAATACAGGAAGAAAAGAAAATAAGCCAAATGTCATCCGACACTGGGAACCGGAGTCTAGATTCAAACATGCCCCGGTGCAATCCTATATACCCCTATGGGAGTGAAGATGGAGCCCTAGTCACAAACGCAGGGATGATTTCCAGATCCCCGGGGACATGGTATAAGCTCCGAAGCCTGATTAACTCGGTTTCTTCAACCAAGCTCTTTTCAAAAAGCTTGAGGCAAGTGTAAGACAACTCCTGTCTGGGAGTAAGTTCGACGTTATCCGCCATTGAAGAACAGTGCAAATCAAGTTTTACAAAAAACACTCATGCAAAAGAAAAATAAGAAGACTCCATAGAATAAACAAAAAAGATCTTCCTTGAAACGACGGTTATTTATAGAGAATATAAACCGTACCTCTTCTCCTTGAATAGTCGCGTATCCATTAATGTTATGTGCCACTCAAGACAACGCTTTCGGTTAAATCATTACGACGGTACAGTTACTTTTCTGAGATTTAGTGGACCGACTAGATGCCCCTCTAACTCGGGAGGAGTAGCTGATGATAAACCAAAACATCCTTTCTCCTATTTCGTACACATGTCAAAGATGATCTCAAGGAATAATAGGAGCAAGCGTCAGCCCAACACTGATCTGGCTCAAGCGGCTTCAAGTTCGCACAACGCAGTCTGTCAGATGGACTCAAATAACTACAGCCCGCTAAGCCCACACGTCTCACAACCATCCCCAATACCCATAAGACCTATTAAGGCAAATATCTCGGGGATCAACTTCGGACAAGCAAGCCAGCAACTCCTTATTTCCAATTAGGAAGAAAATACCTGAGTATAAGTCGTGCATAGAAACTTTCGTTTATGGACAACACTCTGATTGGGAACTTTCTCCCGCGTATCTAAGAGCCCAAGTCTAACAGGGAAACTTTCTTCCACAGGGCAACTCCAAATTAGATAAGGATCTCCGCGAAGATCGCATTCCCTAAACTATGTCACGAATGGTCTGGTCAAACCAGGACTCCAACACTATAATTAAAACATGAGGTTGGTAAGCTACGGTACGCTACAAATTACATGTTTAAAGCAATAAGCCTTCCTCAGATCCCTGTCTGACTGTAGCATCAGAGTGCCATCGGCCACCACACGGTCATCTGTGGCTCACGAGCGTTCCATTTCAGGTTAGCAAGTCAAGGTCAAGTGGGAGCTTAAATCGACTGCATCACTGATGATACCTTGATATTCCTCAATGGTAGGGAAACCTCGGTCTTAAGCTGTTTGAAGTTCTTGGAGATGTATAGTAGGGTATCGGGTCAGAAAATTAACTCAAATAAAAGCTTTTTATGATTGAAGAAAAGGCAGCGACAGAAAGGTTAGTGGCTATAAAAAGGTAAACAGGTTTTTAGTTCTAAGGATCACCTATGAAATATTTGGGAGCCCCAATAAATCAGGGAAGGTGTAAATTAATTTATTTTGAAGAGATGGTTGATAAATCAGGAAAAGAATGGAGGGTTGGAAGGCTAAGTTGTTATCTCTGGGTGGTAGACTAGTTTTGATTAAGCATGTGCTCAATTCAATTCATGTCTATACATTGAGTGTTATGTGTGTACTGCAGAAGATCTTACTCAAAATTCAGAAAGAATGGCAGATTTTGTAGGGAAAATGAAAAAAATTGGTGTCTTGGGGTAAAATTTGTTGTCCCGTGGAGGAAGAAGGTTTGGTAGTAAGAAATTTTGGCGCAATAGTGAAAGGTTTTCGTATTAAAGCTCTATGGAATTTCATCAATTCTAATTCATTATGGCCTCCCTTCATGAGATTGAAATATTTGAAATCAGATGTTCCATTGAGTAGGCAGATAGTAAAATAGGATGCTTCCCCATTGATGAAAGAGCTTTTGAAAGTGAGAAATATTCTCTTGGGGAATTCGATTTGGCAGATAGGTGGAGGTAAAATGAGCTTCTTTGATGAGAATTGGAATTTATCCATTGTTTTTTCGAAACCTATTTCTATGACGGATCAAGATGTTTGGCCTTTACTATAGGAAATGAATGAGGACAGTTTTGAGATGCTAGGGACGGTGATGAAGGAGGAAGCCATGAAGCTTTATGAGGGGAGGTTGCGAGGAAGGATTTTTAGTAATGATGTTTGTGTTTGGAAACCTAGCCCGGACGGTGTGTTTTCTTATCATTCAACTTATCATATGCTAGTGGAGAAGAACGAAGAAGTGCCTCTTTTTAAGAATATTTGGCACCCTTGTTTGCCTTTTAGAATTTATGTTTTTGTGTGAAAACTTTTATTCTGCGGCCATCCGGTAAATGGGTAGTTGTTTTGCTGCGGGTTTAGTCTTGCCTTAAAGTGTAGATGTTGTGTTCATTAAGATGTAGAATCAGTAAAACATCTTTTCATTGAGGGCAAGTTAGCGGTGATGGTGTGAAAACATTTCGAGCTAATTTTTGGGGTTCATGTGAGGAGATATACCGAAATAGGGACATTGTTAATTGTTTGGTTTCGAAGAGCGAATGAGGTATCTTTGGTTGGGATGTTTTATTATATCATGCCTATGTTCATTCTGTGGAAAAAATTTGGAAACAAAGATGCAAAGGAGTTTTTGAAGGGGCTAAGCCAAATGCTTATTCAGTGATTATCGTAGTCCGTAGGTGGTTTTGGATGTTTAATACAGTTTACATGCCTAAGAGAGAAAGTGCCAATAATGGTCTTTTGATCGTTTTGGGTTTAACAATTAAGTTGCTGACTAGAAAGAAGAGTAGAATTATGTATTGGGATTTTTTGCCTGTTGGCTTCTTTATTATCAATGTGGATGGGACTTCGGAGGAAAAATGGGCTTGAAGGGTGGTTATCAAGGACGAGAATGGGGATTGTGTAGTTGATCTTCAAGGATTTTTCGGGGAAGGAACCAATAATAGAGCCAAAGTCTTGGCAATTTTGGAGGGCATAAAGCTACGTGATAGGCGTCACATCACAAAAGTGGTATTGCAAACTGATTCAGATCTGGTTAAAAGATGGTTTCATGGGGATAACGAGATTTTTCTATTTCTTGAAAATATTTGGAGGTAGATTGATAACATTATAAGAGGGAAAATTATCATTTGTAGTCACATATTTAGATAGGCGAATTTAGTGGTGGATGTTTTGGAAACAAAGGCGCAGCGTGAGTGAAGGTTTGCAAAATACAATAGTATGAACCTCCCGTCCAGAATTTTGGGGCTGATTCATTTAGATACGTCTCATACTGCGTATATTAGAAAATGATGCAGAGTTTTCCTCCGTCTGGCGCTTAGAGAGCTGGCAATTTGTTGCTTGCTAGGGTAATTGTTGTGGTACTTGGTGTGAGCAACTGGAGCACTTGATATTCACGGCAGCAACATGTTCTTGTAGATGTGAATGCTAGAGGCTTTTATATGGAGGTGGTAATAGACATGGAGATTTGGATGCTTGCAAGAATTTAGAGATGTTTTCTTGGAATTCTTTGGTTTATAATTATCTTGGAGGTTTAGAGGGAAGGCCCTTTTTATTAAGGGTTTCTGTTTTTATTTTGTGGATTTGGCCCTTAGGTTATTTTAGTTAACTAGGGTTAGCCCCTAGGTTCCTAGTTTCTTTTGATGTTTTGTTTTGGTGAATTAGGTCTAGCCCCTAGGTTTTGGTGAATTAGGTCTAGCCCTTGGTTTCTCAGGATTTGGACTTTATTATGAGAGCTTGCCCTTTTGCTACGTTTTTGGTGATTTAGGTATAGACTTTAAATTCTATGTTTTTCTTTTTTCGGGTAAAGTCGTAATGTACCCCCCGACGATGTAAAATCTTTTGATTAAGTAATAAAGGTCTGGTTATTTAAAAAAAAACCCATAGGCTAATGGTTTTCCCAAAATGTTCCAATCCGGTATTGCTCATACTCTTCCAATCGCTTCCCATGTTTTGAAAGTTTAATATGAACCACTGTTTTTTCCTCCGCCAAATATGGAGGTACAAACTTCAATCTGGCATAGCTATTTTCATTGTTTTTTGTGAACAATGTACCCCATCACATTGTGTTGTTGTAGTTGCATTGGGTTCATCTCGTTAGAGTTTGCATGTGCTGGTATCACATCATTTTTGCTTCATTGGATGCATTGAATAAGGCTAGGGTTTTCTCAACTCCTACCTTATCCATACCATCATCTACAATCTCCATTGATTCTCTTCCATATGTTGAGCGTGAGTTTTCCATTAATGATTTAGGGTTTTATTTGGATCCCCTCGCATCTTGTTTCATCTGTTCACGAGGAGGGCTCAGTGCAACATCTCTAGTCAGGAATACGTTTCTATTCGAACTAGTGTTCTAAAATTTGCTAGGCGGCGAGCAAGGGACTCGCGTTTACAGACCTAGGTGGTTTTTTTTGTATTATAATTTATAATTTTATAAAAGTTAAACATAATAGCATATAAATTACTTCCAATTCAATGTCAAGATACGTATGCAAAATGTATAAAAAAAATCTAGAGCCTTAATTTTTTTATAATTGAAATTAAATAAATAAATAAATAAGTTCAAAAACCCACCGAGCCAGCCTGGGTCGCTCCCAACCGCCTACTGCATAGTCCCCGCCTAGGCCGATTTTTAGAACACTGATTTGAACGAGGGTTTTGGGTAGGTATTCTCTCGCTTCCTGAATTATCTTCATGAGAGGGGATAGAGTGATCCATCTCTGGAACAAATCCAGTACTAATCCGAGCAAAAAATCAAGAGCACAATATCAACATCACATCTATGAATTCGTCCAGAAACTTATGTGGAAATCCAAACCCTAGAATCCCAGAATAGAGAATAGAAACTGGTGTTGTGCTTTGAAAAGTATTGAGGCGATGAAGTTCTACACCTTGAGGCGAAGGATCAATTTGTTTTTCTTCAGATGTTGTTGACCCTAATCAAAGCTCATTCAAATGCTTGACAACAAATTCCAAAACACGAGATTCTTCAAGAGCTATTTCAAACTCATTATCCATTAAACATTATCCATATTAGGAAATATCGGTATCATACCTACATATGCGGCCAAAGACGAAGAGATGGTAGCACTATAACAATGGTCTTCCCTTGGCCTTTTAGATTATGCTATTTAATGTTACCAAATGTCACTTCCAATTTTTTCTCCAACTAAAAGTTTGTTAAGATTAAACATAACGGGTGGGATCTGGGGACAAACATTTATGACAAAGAATTTTACACGCGATATATATCGTCGGATGACATCTTATCAAACGGTTTATATTTAGTCCTAATAACTAACTAACTGTAGAGATTTAAAGTCTTATTTTATAAGGAAACTAATAGATTCTCTTTCCCCTATTTTCTCTCTCCATATTTTCTCTCAAATATTTTTATTATGGTAAAATAAAATTTAAAATTTAATATAGAGCTTCAAAAAAAATTTAAATATCTAACCCAATTTCCAAAAAAATAAAAATCAAATTAGTAATGAGATTAAACGTATTGTGTTTTTCATCCCAATTTCACATCATATTTTCACTCAAATATTTTATTACGGTAAAAAATAATTAATACACAGTTTAAAAAAATCAAATATCTAAGTCAATATCGAAAAAAATTCAAAAATCAAATTAATAATGAGATTAAAGTTGTGTTTTTCATCCCAATTTCACGTCATATTGTTTTCAAATATTTTATTACAATAAAAAAAATTAATACAGAGTTTCCAAAAAAATCATATATCTAATCCAATTTCCAAAAAATAATCAAAAATGAAATTAATAATTAGATTAAACGTGTTGTGCTTTTCATGTCAATTTCACATCATATTTTCACTAAAATATTTTATTACGATAAAAAACATTAATACAGACAAAAGAATCAAATATCTAACCCAAATTTCTAAAAAAAAAAAAATCAAATTAATAATGAGATTAAACGTGTTGTGTTTCCCAATTTCTAAAAAGAATCAAATATCTAACACGTTTAATCTCATTATTAATTTGATTTTTTATAATTTTTTTTGAAATTGGGTTAGAAATTTTTTTTGGAAATATTAATTTTTTTTTACTGTAATAAAATATTTGAGAGAAAATATGACATAGAATTAGGATGAAAAACACAACACGTTTAATCTCATTATAAATTTGATTTTTAATTTTTTTTTTTGAAAATTGGGTTAGATATTTGATTTTTTTTTGGAAACTCGGTATTATTTTTTTTACCGTAATAAATATTTGAGAAAAAATATGATGTGAAATTGGGATGAAAAACAAAACACGTTTAATCTCATTATTAATTTTATTTTTGATTCTTTTGGAAATTGCGACATATATTTGATTTTGTTTTTGGGAAACTTTGTATTAATTTTTTTTACCGTAATAAAAATATTTGAGAAAAAATATGGAGAGAGAGAAAATAGGGGGAGAGAGAATTTGTTAGTTTCCTTATAAAATAGGACTTTAAATCTCTACAATTAGTTAGTTATTAGGACTAAAGTTAAACCGTTTGATAAGATGTCATCTGACGATATATATCGTATAAAATTCTTTCCTAAATATTTGTCCCCGGATCCCACCCATAAACATATCTAACAGTTGGGAGCTACTCCTCACCATCTAAGCTTAATCTCATAATATCTAGACTCTAGTCTATTTAGTGTATTAGTCACTATAATCTGCTTCGTCATGCATATCTATTTCTCACCCACATTCTGTATGATAATGTTTTTATTTTTATTTTTCATGTTCACATTTTTTCTCATGTTCACAAACTTCCATTTAAGAAAAAATCATGAAGATTCATGTTTTACCTTTCAAAGTCATGAAAATTGTGAGCAAACTGTTTATGTTTCCGTAACATATCCTTTCCAGAGGAGGGAAATGTAGAATACAAAAACTCCATTTTTATATGAGAAATATATGGAAGAACAAAAACAGAGAAATGTATTGATTCGGAATAGGGAAATAAAGATTTCCATTTCCTGATAAGGGATTGATTATTGATCTTTATAAATAAACACATTGGGAAAATGCAATTTTGGTCCAAATCAAATACTGATTTTTTTGTCCTTTCCTTTGAAGGATGGTCCATCTAATCATTTTCAAGTGATGAAAACGTGTTTCAAATATAATTGTACAAGCTATAACAAATTTAAAGTTCAAAAAGAATAAAATAAAAAAAATCCAGCTCTTCATAAAACATCAATATTCCTATAAAAATCAAGCATTATCCTTCATAGTCAAAGGGTTCTCAAAGAGGGTTCTTAGCGAGGGTTTCCAGCGAGGTTCTTCAGCGAGGGTTCTCAACCAAGGTTTCCATCAACAAGAGTTTCCATCAGCGAGGGTTCTCAGTGAGGTTCTTCAGCAAGGGTTTCCATCAACAAGGGTTCTCAGCGAGGGTTTTCATCATCGAGGGTTCTCAGCGAGTATTTTCCAGCATCTCAACGAGGGTTTGGGTTTCTCAGTGAGGTTTTGGGTTTCTCCGAGAGTGTTTCTCAACACAAGGTTGGGGTTTCTTAGAGAGTGTTTCTCAAAGAGTTTGATGAGTTTCTCAGCAAGATTGAGGGTTTCTTAGAGGTTTTCTCCTCGAGATTAAGGGTTTTTTAAGGGATTATTCTCAGCGATGGTTGGGTGAGCAATCTTTTCTTCTCAGCAGTGTGTTTCTTCATATAAATTGGAGTTTTGCAGTGTGATGGTGGTGAGGGCTTTCTCAACGGACCAACATTTTCGGCAAGGGGTAATACCATTCAGGTTTTTTTTTATCTTATTTATTGCTAAGATGCTTGTATGCTTGTGCAATTGTGCTTAACCTTGTGAGATATGGAGTTCAAAGATGAAAATCTTCATTTGTTGAAAATTGATGGGAAAGAATTTGGGATCTGAAGGTCAAGAAGAGGTTTGTTGTTGTTTGAATCGAGCTCGAGGGTTAGAATCAAAGTTTTTGTTGAATTGCAGATGGGAGAATGGATTAGGTTTCAGCTTAAGAAAGCTGTAGAATCAGACTCTAACGCCTTTTCAGCTAGTTGGAAGATCAACAATAGATGGGTTATGGTGGTGAAAGAGGTCAATAAAGGAGGAATCTTCCTTTCTATTATGGTGGGTTGGAGTTCAGGGTTTAAAACTCTAAGGGTGCCAACTGATGTGGAAGGGAAGGGCTGGAAACAACTCGCCCAAGCTCTGAATGAGATGGTTTTAAAGAAGGTGCATCAGCCTTGTCCTAAGAAGCAAGTTAGAAAAGATGGGGGTTCACCTTTGCCAGGGCCTAGTGTCGTCCCACCCTCATGCAACAGAGCTTTTGTCGAGGTAGTGACCATCGATCTTTCAAGTGTTAGCCCTATTTTTGCTGCCAGTAAGGGCCCTTTTGCAGCAACATCTATCCACCGGGATTCCCCAATTGATTTCTTGTCTAGAGTATGAGGAAATCATCTTCGTGCAGATTCCGTTGCAAGAGAGAATGGTGCAAGAACGGTGATACAGTTGCTTGATTCGGTTATTCAATGGACACATGTTGCTTTTCCGTTTGGACACACAACTTTCCTGGTCTTCGCCAACTTTTCACACGTGACCTTATGCGAGGAACACGAGTCGTCTCCTAGGTTTCCGACACTGAGTGATCAATCTCCCCAGCAATTCCTAGCGCTTCCTCATTCTTCTGCTTTTCTTGTCGGTTCAGTGGGTAAAGTATGTAACCCGATGTCCGAGTCAGCTCGCCCATCTCAGCAGGATAAAGGCAAGGGTATTGTTAGGCTTTCGCCTTACCAGGGGCCCTCATCCTATTTGAAGCATAATTCGGCATGGTCTAATGATCAACGGACTTTTGGCAAATATTGGAAGGTCTTAGAAGCTGTGGAAGAAGATATCTTCAACTTGGACCCCTTATTGACCAAGATGTCTATGCAGGCCAGTAGGGATTGCAAGTTGGCTAGAAAAGCCCAGCGTGACAGAGCCGCTGAATGGGCTAATTTTTCAGTTTTTCCAACCAGATCCAGGTTCATGCTCAAACAGAGATCCACCAAATTAGGCTCAACCAACAAAGTAGGGCGGGTATAACTTTAGGGCTGTAGCGCCCTAACTGGGTTGATAAGGAGAGAGTCTTCCAACCAAACCCATGAGTGTTCAGTATCTCTCACATACTAGCCAGGTTTCGAGCCACCAGCAGAACAATGTGTTGGATTTCATGGTTTGTCCACAAAACTATGTGTCTCTCATTTGGAGAGTTGCTCGTCTACACCAGACCATGTAGGTGCTCCCCCAGGCTTCGAGGTCCCTTAGACGAAAAATCTTGGTTTTGTTCTCCCTTGTAAGGTCTACAATGCTGTAGTACGAGATTTTTTCGGGGTGATTTGACGGAGCAATCCGACTGCTCAGTCTTTCAATCTCTTTTGCCACTTCGTATTTATCTTGGGAAGGTATCGAGCATATTCCATTCTCTTACTTTTGGTGTCACTTGCAGATTGCTCGCATCGGAGGGTTTGCAAGTCTTCGGTTGACACTGTCCATAGTAGAATTGTCAAGCGAGTCTTATATTTCGGTTCGTACTGTATTTAGATGCTTATAATGCTCTGTCTTTGTATCGGCCTCAGGGCGTTCGCAATATGTAGCCTTATGTATCGGCCTCAAGGCGTTCATAATAAGTAGCCTTTTATATCTGCCTCAAGGTGCTCATTATTACATCTTTCCGATAATCAATAAAGTTTGTTTTTCGTAATTCTTCCTTTATTTCTTAAATGATCGAAAATCACATAAGTCTTTTAAGAACTAAAACTCAATATTGACTATGGAAAGGGAAACAAACAACTTAGAGCAAACTAACTGTTGATGGAAAGACATTGATCCTGGCCTTGAAGTGGATCCGAGTAGCTCTCGCGGATCATTCGGCGGACTGTCGAGTTGTTACATAGGTTACTGAAGAGTAAAACTTGCACAGGGGTGAATCTCCTCACCGACGGAATGTCGGGGGGATGTGTTCCCACTTGCCATGACCTTTTCGACTCGCTAGGCGGAAGAGCTTGTTGTTCTTGTACCACTTGAAAGTGATGATCTCTACTGTCTTTTGGCCTTGCACTATGTCAGGTTGCTCTGCATGATGTAGCTGAATCTGTGAACACTCTATCTGTTTTAGTGCGGCGTAGTGGCAGCGTTGTGCAGTAGGTTGGTCTCCACATATTGTTCCTTCGGAGTGGTTAGCAGTATACTTAACACACTAGTGAATGGTGGAAACCACTGCTTCCATCTAGTGGAGCCAAGGTCTTACCAGGATGAGATTATAGGATGACGGTGCGTCTACCACCATGAAGTCCAGAAATAGGACTTTTCTAAGCTATGGCTCTCCTCCTACCGTAGCCAACCATATCTTTCCAATGGGAAAACACTTCTCCGCACTGAATCCAATCAGCGGGTATTTCGAAGACGTCAGGTTTTTCTCCTTGAGGTCCATGATGCGGAACGCATTGTAGACCAAAAGTTAAGTGAACTTCCTGTGTCAACCAGAGCTCTCTTTATTTCTCACCTTGCTATGGAGACCGAGATAACTAAGGCATTGTTGTGTGGTGCACAGACTCCTTCGAGGTCCTTGTCCGTAAAGGTCACTGTGAGAATGGGGCTCTGAACCCGTGAGTGATAGATGAGTCTGTCCTCATCTACGGATTGTGTCCGCATATCCAATAGTGTCCGCTTGCGGGACCTGTATGATTGGTTTTCATTCGGTTCGACTCCATAAAGGATGTAGATTATCCTTGGAGTCGCCTTCTTTATTTCTTTAACTGACTCCCCATTGTCCTTTGTCTATTCTGTTGGTTTCTCAGACTTCAGGAACTCTTTCAGTTTGCTTTTGTGGATTTAATACTCAACTTCATACCTCAGACTTTTGCAGTCATTGGTGTTGTGGCCGCCCTCCTTGAGGTACGCGCAGTATTTTTCATTCTCGCGCTTGGAGGGGTCTCCGCCTGTCTTTGGGGGCCACTTCAGTTTTTCCCAGCTTTTCATGGAGTTAAGTACGTCTGACAGGCTAGCGCTAAGGGGTGTCACGGCTCTAGATCCAACGTAGTTGGATGATTTCTCCGACTTGGGCCGACCAGGGTCTGGCCTGTTGTCGCAGTGCTTCCTTTTACTTTGTTCCTCGTCCTCGCAAATCTTTCCCTCATTCTTGTCCCTAAGAGCTGAAGGCTTCCTGTCGCATTCGGGTTTCCTTTTAGCGGTCCTTGACTCCTCCAGGGTGATGTGTCTTTGGATGCTCTTGAGGAGCTCCGCCATGTCCAGAGGGGGCTCCAAGGTGAGGTCATCGAAAAACTTTTCCTATTTGAGACTCGCAGTGAAGGCCGTCACGGCTATATTGTCGTTGGATTCGTCGATGAGGGTTAACTCATTGTTAAAGCACGTGACATATTCTCGGAGCGTCTTGCCAGACCTCTGCCTTAGAGAAAGTATGTAGTGCGAGCCTTTTTTAAAACGCTAGCTTCCGACAAAATGTGTTAGGAATTCCTTCGCTGGTGTTTTAAAGGAGTCGATTAACTTCGATGGAAGGTTATGGAACCATGTCAACGCAGAGATTTTTAGACTGGTGGGAAAGGTTCTGCACATGACGGACTCAGATCCTTCTTTGAGGGCCATTACGTGTTGTTAATGGCGCAGATGATTGAAATGATCGGTGGTTCCATCGTAGGAGTCGAGCTTCGAGGGAGTGAACTTTCTCGGAAATGCCTCATTCATTATCTGGTCCACAAATGGTGGGACGGAGAGGCGATATAGTACATCTGGATCACGCGGCCCTCTGCGGAAGGGGTTCCCAGGGCTGAGCCTCTCTGTCCTGGCGGTAAGAAAAGCGTTAGCAACGCAGCCTCCCTTAGTCCAATGAGAACTAGCGAGGGTTTGGCTTTCCTGCTCTTGCTCTCTATCATCTTCTGAAGACGGAGGTATGTGCTGCTTTTAGTCTCCGTTAGCAGATGGTGGATTCTGTTACGTAAGAGTCTCCACCGCCTTAGAGATTTGTTGTAACTGAGATGCCAACACATCAATTCTAGGGTCCATGGTTATTGTCGTTGGTGTGGGAGAGTGAGTTGGCTGCCTGTGCATGACAGGAACTGTTGAATGAGGTGGTATAGGGACAACTTGAGCGTTGGACGTGTCCCCTGGTGCTTCGTTGTTGCGTGACCTGGTGGTCACCATCTCTCTGGAATTTGATAGGAGACGACGATTAGTATAAAGTTGTGACTATGTCATCCCTATGAACGTCGCCAAACTGATACAGTCTTTTTTCGTTTTCTACTTTGGTCTAATCCCGCTAACCTGCTGACCTGCACAAGTAACGCACGTGAGCCACAAACCACTGTGGGGTAGCCGATGACACTTCGATGCTAAAGTCAGACAGAGCTCTGCGGAAGGTGTAATGTTGTAACAGGGAATTTATAGCGTACCTTAGCTTACCAACCTCATGTCTTATTTATAGTGCAAGGAGTTCTGGTTCTAAGGTCAGACCATATTAGGCGTAGTTTAGGAAGAAGATCTTTGTGGAGATCCCTCCCTAATTAGAAGTCGTGTTGTAGGAGGGAAGTTACATGTTATCTCCGTGCTCCTAGATACGCGGGAGATAGTTCTCAATCAGAGAGCAATCTGTAGAAAGGAGTTTCCCTGTATGGAAGATACTCTGGTGTTTGGTTCCTAGTTGGAAGCAGAGAGCAGCTGTAGTTGCCGGTCAGAAGCTGACCCTCGAGATACTTGCCTGAAGAGGGCTTACGGGTGTTGAGGATAGTTGTGAGACATGTGGGTCTAGCATGCTGTGAGAGTTTGGGTCCACCTGGCAAAATCGCAGTTTGGCGGAGTTAAAACCGCTTGGACTGGATCAGTGTTGGGCTGACGCTTGAGGTCGTAATTCCTCGAGATTATCATAACACCTATACGACTCCGGGGTGTTACCGTTTTTATGTATCACTGCCAAAAGAGAAACATAAGAAGCATACATTTAATATTACAAATAAGAGGACGGCAGACCCAATAATAAATGAATATCAAGGTGGCGATTTGTTGTAGGACACCTCGAAATACATCCATTACACATTCACACCACATTAGCTTGAATAATAATAATAAATAAATAATTTTGGTGATAAAAATATGTTTATATTTTTAAATTTTGATGTATGGGTGCACATGATCAATTTCTTTATTAACCCAACACCCTCCCATTACACTTGTGCCAAGCGATGTTTAATTGTTAAGGTGTGTACTCTCTCATGGGAAAAGTTCAAGATATCTACAGGACCCAATAATTTAAAGGTCCCAATCACCTAAGCATCCAAATTCAAGCTGTTCGGAAAAAGATAAAGAAATATTCTACTGAGTGCATTTGATTACGATTACTACACTCCATAATGCAGTATTGTTAATCTTTGATTGGTGAACATGTCCCCATTACTTTACCATTAAGTGAAGATAATAAAATAACACTCATGTGTCATGTCAATAAACCACTTTACCATTAAGTGAAGATAATAAAATAACACTCATGTGTCATGTCAATAAACCACTTATTATAACCTTGTTCGTAATAAATTGTTTTCTCCGTAAAAGCTGATAATTATTTTCATGAAAATTTGTTTCTCATTAAAGCTCACTAACTATTTTATAGCGACAAGTCATTATTTTGTTGGAAATTAGTATACTCACTACAAAAAAAAATTTATTTACTACAAATTTTATTTTCCTTGTTAATATGTTACTATTTCTAACAAAAATAAATTTCATTGAAAAAACCATAGAGTTGCACTTTTTGTAACAAAATATATTTTGTTAGCAACTTTTCTTTGTAAAGAGGTGGCGAAAAATATTCATTCCAAAACCAATTTCCATCCAACATTATTTAGCAACAAAATATTTCTATTTCAACGAAATTTTAGTTTGTTAGTTATAATGACATCATTTACAATAAATTATTTCATTGTTAATAAATATTAATATTATTGACAAACATGTTCTTAGTAAATGCATTATAACACTTGTTCGTGTCTCTTCAACAATGAAACTAAATTTTCTCTAGTTAATTACTACATTATTGCAACGGTTTATTTGGCTACTTATAATGAATTTTTGTTCATGAAATTATTTATATTTAAAGCTCCTAGCCTCTTTATAGTGGAAAAATATCAATTCGTTGAAATTTTTTATTAGTAGCATTGATATTATATCATTTGAAAAATCAAATAAAATTTATTTAACAATACAACATTATTTTACTGTTAATTATAATATTAATGGTAACAATTTATTTCTTTGTTAAATATTGATAAAATTTTCATGAATTTTTTTCTTATTAAGGCTCATTTTCTTATTTACAACAATTTAATTTTATTTCATTGGGGATATAACCAATCAATAACATATAGCATTGAAATGTTATTACTATTTTATTGCTAATTATAATGGTGTTATTGTAAAAAAATTTCATTGCTAAAAGTGGTTGATGTTTAACATAAATCTTATAATCGTGAAAATATTTAGTTCTAATTTATAGTGACAAAACATTATATATTGGTCTCTATTATAAACGTAGTAATGATTTTTTTATTGCAAAAAATGAGTAATTTGATTTAATAAGCTATAAAGTTGCTTCACACAACACAATTTTTCAAATAGCTCAATTGGTAAATATTGCAATAGATTTTACTATAGGTCAGGAGATTAGCTAGTCTAAGAGCCGAAAATGATCGTTTTAATATATAATTATTTTATTGAAAATAATTTCCTTGATAATTGTTAACATTACCTATGACAACTTTCATTGATATACATTCATTTTACAAATGAAAAAGTTTTTTGATAAAGGTAGTTATATTTTCCCAAGACAATTTTCCTTGAAGATTCTAAGTTTTTTCGAGAAAAAATTCATAGCTAAACAAAAGTTTTCTTGCAACAAAACAATTTGTTGGTAAAACTATTTGATTTTTACTAACGAATTTCCTTGGTAGTTGTCAGTATTACCAACACCGTGTTTCCTTGACTTATCAATTGTTTTACCAACAAAAATGTAATACCTTGGGAAAACCTTTTGCTACGGGGATGCCTCCACGAACCCAATAACGAATTTTTTCATTGTTAAAAGTTTTTTCCAACAAAATTTTGATTTTTGTCAAGGAAATTTTTTTTTGAAAAATGCCTTAATTGTTGTAGTGAGAGCTTATTTAGAAAGCCAGGCGCCTAACGTCAGATCCGCTTTAAGGGAAGTTCCCTTGCACATTTTTAGAAGAAAGAGAGAGGAGGTTTGGAGGGGATCTTGAGTTCTTAAGGTGATCTTGAGGAGTTTTTGAGAAGATCTTGAGATCTATCTCCTAAAAACATGCAGGGGAGCCTCCCCTGGCACAGATCTGAAGCTGAGGGCCTGGTGGTAAGAATTTTTGCAATCAAAACACATTAAACATGTTACTACAACATTCCATGCAATTATAACAAGTTTATCGAAGTCCAAAAGGTTTGCTATTTATTAAATTAATACCACGATAGCAGAAACCATACAAAAGAAATTGCACAATAATTAGCCAATAAAGAAAAGACAAAAATCATTCATTTTAAGATTGTTTGGTATGAAACTTGAGATTAAATATGAGGTATTTTTTAAGTTTGACACTCATTAGTATACTTATAAGAGTTTGACCCTTGTTTTCAAAATTATTTGAGTCTAATCTTCATTTTTTCACATAACCGTTAAGTACACATGATTGACTGGTCAAGATTAATTTTCAAACCCTTTTGTCCTTACCTTGGTTAAACCATAGTTAAGCTCAAAAGAGTTGTTGGTATAAGTATGGAATACCAAAATTAAATATACATAAAATACAACACACTAATTGTGTATGGAAAATCATTGTGTACAATGTAGAATAAGTTGAATAGTATTGAACTAGTTTATGTTTTGTGTTTGGAAAATCACTGTGTAGTATAGATCATAAAACCATAGCCAAATTTTGATTTTTTTAGAGAAACTTTTCTATTAGAAATTTAAGATCAAGCTGTTTTCATAGTAGCCAAAAGGGTTTTTGTCATCAATGGGTATTTGTGTATGCATTGGCTAAGATTTCATATTTAATACACTAAAAATAATTAGTCGATTGCTTTATGTGTATGTGTTGTAGTTTTAAGGAGTTTTTTTTTTTTACCCTTAACCCTCTCCACCCTATGTCGCCGGCGGGATTCTAATCGTGATGTGTGATACCATCCACCACACCTCTACTAACTTAGCTGGTATACCTTTGGTTGTTTTAGGGAGTTCAACTAATACAATGCCCAAAACAAAAACTAGTGTATTTTCAATCTAAGAAGCTTATGCTCGATAGATTATGTTAGAAATCTCGGAATAAACTAATCACCTTCCTAATTATACTTTCCAAATGTCTCATTTTCATGTGCTTTTATGGTTTTTATTTCAGCCAGAAAATTTGTTACAATATCAAGGCTTGCAGTTTGTAAATCTTCATTGTAAATCTTTGTTGGAGGTAAGGAACATCTAGGTACTGCGCCATTTTTTGTGCCGCCGGCATTAGGCCGCCGTCACGAGAGGCCGCCGACTCTTTGTTTGTTGGTCGCCCTGTTTGGCCGTTTCCTTTTTGGTCGCCTTGGTCGTTTCTGCCTGGACGCTCCAAACTCTGCCTGGACGACCTGTCTAATTTCATTGCTTGGCTGATTCTAGGCGGTTCATTGCTTGGCTGATTCTAGGCATTTTCTTTGCCTGGCCGACGCGTCATCTTCGACTAGTGACTGATTTCTTGGTCATCTAAAGGGCTGGCAAGATCACTTTTCTTTGCAGCATGATGGCTCCCCTAGCCGTCAATACTTCCTTTCCCCCATTGGGGGGCAAGGAACCCCCGAAAGAGGCTCCAAAGCTATCTTTCGCCCAAATAATTGGAAAAATTCTTGTGGATGATGTTAAGGAGACACATGTGGAGGGAACGAGATTCCGGAAAGAAGGAGAGCAAGCCATTGGGCTCACGACATCTGATGAATCCCATGGGGAGGCTTTCATGGAACAACACGTGATAGTTTTAAAGTTCTCTAGCTACCGGCCAACATTGGTCGATATTCGAGATTCTATTCATCGAACTTGGGGGATACTAGGTGACTTTTTTCTAGGTCTTCTTGATCAACGTCACGTTCTCGTCCAGCTTCAATCTGAGGTGGAAGCAAAGAAAGTCTTGTCAAGGGACTCGTTCTTGATCCAAGGAGTGCGATTCAAAGCCTTTCGCTGGCATGATGGTTTCAGTCTGAAAGCAGATCCGGTCTCGGTTCCACTATGGGTAGAGTTGCCTAACTTGCCTTTGCATTTATTTCATCCTCCTCTTTTAAAAGCTATTGTGAATTCTTTTGGTGGTTTCTTACGCATGGATGACCATACTCGTTGTTTATCACGTCCGGGTTCTGCTCGTGTTTGCGTGGAGATGACGTTGGCAGAAAAGTTACCGAATAGGATTTGGATTGATAGGGCAAACAATAGGGGATTCTGGCAAAAAAATGAATACCCGGGTTTCAAATACTGTGACTATTGTTCTTTGCTAGGCCATCATGAAGAATTTTGCAGGAAAAAAAATAGGACTCAAGGGATATGTGAAAACATCCCACGTGGGGAAAGAAGCGAAGCATGAGAAACATAAGGTGGAGACCAAGGTTACCAAACAACAGTATGTTCCAGTAGCTAATAATAACAAAGTTGCAAAATCTGATGTGGGCACGAGTGGTGCAAAAAAAAATAGGGGTGAGGAGATCAAGGAGGGCATGAGTACGGAGAAATTAGTGAACAAAGAACCGGTAGTGTTGACAAACAAATTTGAAAATCTTACGGAGGATGTTGATGAAGAGGAGCATAATAAAAAAATAAATCTTTCGGGTAATAAGGAAAAGGATAGCGCCAATGCTACAGTTGCGCATGAAACAACGGAAGAGGGTTTGAGGAAACAAGAACTCATGATGTCCCAGGAAGTTGTCCTGGTCACGCTGAATGTGGGGGTTTTCTACCTAAATCAGGGAGCCAAATGGAAGAGAAAGTTTTGTTGCTTTTTGATCAGAAAATGGAGGAAGAGCAGCACCTAAACAATCCCAAAGCTCCGTCTCCAACAACAGATCAACAACTTATTGAGACGCCAAATAAAGATCTTGCACGCCATGTTTCAACAGGGAATAACACAACGATTGCATGCTCTGTTTCAGCAGTGAACAAATCAGTATTTGCATGCTCTGTTTCAGCAGGGAACATAGACGGTTGTGAGAGCAATTTGCAACAATTAGGAGGCGCGGGAAGAGGGGCGGAATGTCTACAACCAGCGGTGAACTTGGGCCTCGCGGAAATGAACCAAATTATGCATGGATCTAGTAGCAATTCTAGGCCGAATGGAGAACCCGGGGATGTTGGAAATCAGTCGGGCCAATTGGTTTCAGTTACTAAAGAGGAGGTGAGTTTGCTAATTGATAATGCTATCAATTTGGTTGAGGAAAGACGCGCTAAGCGAAAAAAGAAGAAAACAAGGAATATCAATACTTTTGAAAGCGCCTTAGAAGATAGTGATGAGACTGAATCAGTTTCGGAGGTAGCGCCAGACACTGTAGCTATCAAGAACTTAGAATTGGGGGTGCAATCCGGCAAAGAAACAAAGAAACCAAAAGTCAAAAGGGCGGTGCCTCCGGTACCACGTCGTAAGACAAAGAAGGGTGCTTCTTCCTCCCGCATTTAAGATGATTGAAAACTTTTTATTTTGGAATGCTCGTGGGGTCGGTAATAGAGCCACGCAAAGACGACTAAAAAATATGGTGAAGGAAAATAATGTTAGAATTCTTATGATAGCTGAGCCTATGATTGAAACTAGCAGATACATGGAGGTTGGCAATAAACTTCAGCTTGCGGGTTTCGCCTCTAATGACACAGTTGGTGGAAAAATATGGATCTTTTGGGATGCTGCACTGGACCTATCTATTGTGGACAAGTCAGATCAGATCATTCACTGTCAGGTATCGGATTCTACTTCAAGAATTTATTTAATTTCTTTTGTTTATGCTAAATGCTCGGTTGAAGAAAGAAGGGAACTTTGGTCACATATGGTTACTCATGTTTCTAATCATGACCTTCCATGGATGGTTGGTGGGGATTTCAACACTCTCTTAAATTCACATGAAAAGATTGGGGGAGTGGAACCATCCTTGTCTAGTATGTCTAATTTCTCGAATTGCATTGAAAATTGTGGTTTGGTTGACTGTGGATTCACGGGACCTAAACTCACCTGGTGTAACAATAGGCGAGGCAGAGACCGTATATGGGCTAGACTTTATAGAATTTTTGTTAATCTAGCATGGGTGACAGTATTGGCAAACCCGAAAGTGGAACACCTTAGCAGAACTTTTTCTGATCACTCTCCACTGCTGGCATCCATGCCTATTCAGGCGCGAACATGTTTTAGCCCATTTAGATTCCTTAATATGTGGATGACTCATCCTGGGTTTCTACCTCTGGTCAGAGAACTTTGGTTTTCTGAGCTAGATGATATGAGACCTATTGACAAAATTGATGTTAAGCTTAAAATGGTGAGAAGAGCTCTTATACAGTGGAACAAGACGGTCTTTGGTAATGTGTTTAGCAGACTGAGATCTCTAGAGGATGAAATGCAACAATGGGAGACAATTCTTTTGGCGGGCTGGGATAATATTGGTAATAATGGCCTTAATGTCGATGCAAACTGGGACACTAATGCTTGTTGTAATCTAAATCGTTGTCAGGCGGAATACAGATTAGCTCTTAAACAAGAGGAGCTTTACTGGATTCAGAAGTCGGGCAAAAAAGAATATAGTGAGGGGGATGCTGGTACAAAATATTCCTTTGCTTCCACTAAATCCAAACAAAAAAGAAGGACCATCTCTCATATCACTTTATCAGGTGGTAGGACCATTTCGGATCAGTGGGAAATCCTTGAAGAAGTAAATAATATTTTTCATAACCTTTTGTCTGCCCAAGGAGTCTGTGTGCTGGATTCAGAATTGTTAGATTGCATTCCGAAGACCACTACGGCAGTTAGGTGTGATGCATTGGTTAAAAGGCCTTCTTTGGAGGAAGTTAAGGATGTTGTCTTTGATATCCCAAAAAATAGTGCCCCTGGCCCGGATGGATTTACTGTGGGCTTTTTTCAGACATGCTGGGACTTGGTGAGTATTGATATATGGGAAGCTGCTATACAGTTTTTTGAGGGAGGGGCTCTTCCGGCGTCTTTCTCTGCAAATTTTATGGCTTTGATCCCGAAAAAGGAAAATCCAGGTTTCTTCTCTGACTTTCGCCCCATTAGTCTTTGCAATGTAATCTATAAAATTTTTAGTAAAATTCTTTGCAATAGATTGGCATTGGTATTACCATAACTGATCTCCCTAGAGCAAGGGGCTTTTGTTAGAGGAAGGTTTATTGGGAAAAATATTGGTCTAGCACAGGAATTAGTAAGAGATATCCATAAAAAGGTATTTGGAGGTAATGTGGTGTTGAATATTGATATGGAGAAAGCTTATGACCGACTTGAATTGAATTTCCTCTTCGCGGTGCTCAAAAGATTTGGTTTTAATACCAGATTTTGCCATATTATTTCCAACTGTATAGCTTCTTGTGGTTTTTCAATTTTGCTACAAGGAGCTTACAAAGGTTTTTTTAAGTCCACAAGAAGTTTAAGGCAAAGGGATCCTCTCTCACCATTTTTATTTATCATCTCCTCGGAGGTTCTGAGTAGAGGATTGCAAAGGGCTTTTAGTACAAGAATAATAGGGTATTATTATACGCCTAGTGCCTGCAGTCCTGTTTCGCATCTACTCTATGTAGATGACACTTTAATCATTTTAAATGGGAGGAAAGCTTCAGTTCAGGGGTGCATGGAATTTCTGAAAAAATACTGCAATGCTTCCGGTCAGAAAATATATGAAGGAAAAAGTTATTTTATGATGGACGATAATGTAGTAGTGGAAAGAATTGTGGCGTTGAAGAGGTTTACAGGATTCCAATATAAAGGTTCTCCTTTGAAGTATTTGGGAGGGCCAGGTTTCCAAGTGAAAGCAAAATTTTCCTATTTTGAAGAAATGATTGACAAAATTCAAAGACGAATTCAAGGTTGGAAAGCAAAACTGTTATCGCCTGGAGGGAGAACGGTCTTAATAAAACATGTTCTAAGCTCAATTCCCGTTTACATTCTAAGCGCCATGTGTGTACCCAAGAAAGTTATAACAAGAATTAATAGTTTGTTAGCAGATTTGTTTTGGGGGGATTGTGAAGGTAGGTTGAAGAAAAAATGGGTGTCATGGGACAAGATTTGTTTGCCGCAGGAGGAAGGAGGATTGGGTGTCAGAAATCTGTCAGTAGTTATGAAGGTTTTTCGTGTTAAAGCGTTATGGAAGCTTATTTCTTTCGATACCCTATGGGCTTCTTTTATGAGAAAAAAATATTGGTCGCCTAGAACTCCGCTGAGTGGCCAAATTGTGAAGTGTGGGGCCTCCCCATTTTTTCAAGAGCTCATGACTTGTAAATCTATAATTTTGAGCAATTCTTTCTGGCGTAATGGTAGGGGTAACATCAGCTTCTTCGAAGAAAACTGGAACCTTATGACCTCTTTCAAAAGATCGGAGGATCTTATCAATCGTGGGTTTTGGCCTACGGTTAGGGAAGTGATAATGGGAGATTACGAATTGGTCAATCCTAATCTCAGACAGCTGGCACGTGGATTATTTCCAGATAGGTTGTGGGGTAAGAAGTATGGTGATGATGGGTGTGTTTGGGCGCCGGATCCGGATGGTTTTTTCTCCATTTATTCTACATACGAATTGCTATGAAAGCAGGGGGTGAAAAATGAGCTAGATAAAAAAATTTGGCCAAACATTATCTCGTAAAAAATTTCAGTTTTTATTTGGAAACTATTGCGCAGAGGTGTGCCAGTGGATGGGGAGTTGTATAGATGCGGTTTTAGCCTAGCCTCGAGATGTAGGTGTTGTGCTAATCCAAGGACGAAATCTTTGAATCAGTTATTTCTGGAGGGCAACTTGGCGGTAAAAGTTTGGAGTCATTTTGTTGGGATTTTTGATGTGCATGTAAGGAAACCAGCTGAGATCTCCACAGTGCTTCAGATTTGGTTCAAAAAAGCAAAGATGACCTCGCAAACATGTGTGTTATACTTCTTCACTCCTACGTTTATCCTATGGGAAATCTGAAAGCAAAGATGTAAGGCTGTCTATGAAGATATTACTCCAAATTATGCTTTTGTGATTTTAACCATTAGGCGTAATTTGAGGTTAGCTAATACCTTTATCATTCCGAAACAACTTAGCCAGAATAAGACTCCTTTAAGGGCGCTTGGATTACATGAGATTCCGGTTAGAATAACTTTTGTTAGAATTGTATATTGGAACCCTCCTCCTGCAGACTTTGTGGCGCTTAATGTTGATGGTTCCTCTCGAAAAAATAAGGCAACAGGAGGTGTGATTATAAGAGACTCTAGGGGTCTTTGTGTGGTTGGAAAGCAATTGTTCTTCGGGGAAGGAACAAACAATAAAGCTGAAGCGTTGGCCCTTGTGGCAGGTTTGCGTCTTTGTTCCTCATTGGGGTTGAGAAAAGTTATGGTCCAATCGGATTCGGATCTTGTTTGTGGGTGGTTTAGGGAAACCTTTAAAATTCTGTGGCATTTGGAGAACATTTTCAGAGAAATTAAGCTGATGGCGGAAAGTATGTTGATAGAATGCAAACATATTTATAGAGAGGCCAATGCGGTAGCGGATGCGCTAGCTGATAAAGCGCAAAAAAATTGCAGGACTATCACCTTTGGAGCGAATGATTTACCTAGGCGACTTGCGGGGTTGCTTTTGCTCGACAGTTGCCACACGACTTATGTTCGTCATGGGTATGAATAGTGGAATTTCTGTTGTTCATAGGCAGGGTTTTGTTATCGGTCTGGGCGGTCGCAAGCCTGCCTAGGTGCGATTGTTTTTGGGCGCTGAATTTATACATGTCCAGCTGAGTGGTATCGACAGAGTGCTCTGTCGAGACAGAGTACTCTGTTTTGTTTAGATCAGATGGCGTTGGACAGAGTGTTGTAGCGGACTGTGCGTTCAATTCGCGTTGTGGAGAGCAAAGTCAGGTCATTGCGACTTGTTGTTTTCTGGACTGTTTTGATTGGTGCTGGTTTGGCAGCATGAAGGCTTTGATAGTTGCTATGAGGATATGTGCTTTTTTATATGGGTTTTGCAAGTGGCATTAGTTGATGTTTTTCTTGCAATTAGCAATTTGATATTTGCAAGTAGCAATTGTGTTCACAAGATGCAAGGGGCTATAATTGTCAAGATAGTCAAGCTGCGGATGTGTTTTTATGGGTGATTTTTTGCTTTTGGTTTTATTGATGTATATCAATTGGTTTTTTTTATCGGGTAAAGTCGTCATGTACCCTCGACTGATGTATACGATTTTTCCAAGTAATAAAGGTCTGGCATCCCATAGCTGCCTCTCCCCACTGGAGATTTAATTAAAAAAAAAAAAAAAGGAGGTGTGTCGCAACAGGCAAAAGGAAGGAGGAAGATCGCAGCAGCAGGGAGGAAGGAGGAAGGAAGGAAGAAGATCGCCGCAAGCAAAGAGGAGGAAGGATCTTCATCATCGCAACATGGAGGAGGAAGGAGGTGAGGTCGTTATGATTTGTGAGTTAGGTGAAATCTCATTCCTTAGTTTAACCTAAGTAAGGGCAAAAAGTTTGAAAATTAATCTTGATTTGTCATTGACGTGGACTTAACAGTTTCATCAGAAAACGAATGTTAGACTCAAATAGTTTTCAAAACGACAACTAAACTCTAATAATTATAAACTAATGAGTTTCAACCTAAAAAAATTCTTTAATTAATTAATAAAATTATGATAACATTCTCTCAATAATGCTATTTAAAAGTGGTTGTAATAACATTTTTTATTAACGAACATAATAAATGTTATGAGCTTTTTAAATGTAAAATTTGTGTCATAGCATTTGTGTGAAAATGCCATCAAATAAATTTTATTATTGTAGTGTCACATTTTTCACGACACATTGCACGGTGAACAACCCACTTATCATGTGCTATCATGCCTATAATAAAGGCACATTCTTATCACGTTCTATCACATAGGGCCAATTTGTCTCTCTCAAATGAGGTCGATCCTAAACATTGAATTTAGTATTCGTGTCATGGACTTTACTTCAAGCAATCATCCTCAACATCCAAACCCTTCCTTTACATAAGCAACATATAGACCTTACTCATCTTTAACAAGAAACAGCAATGGCCTCTCTGATTTGGCTCATCCACGCTCTAGTATTCGGTTTAGCGATATTGAGTTCAACCCCATTTAGCACCACCCATGCTATGCCCCCACCGTCCCCAGTAAACTGCAATTCCACAGGTTGCACTCTTCACAACTCATATGGTGTGTGGGGCGACCGGAAAGAATGTCTGGCCTCAACCACTGCATACCCGACAACTGAGAAGGAATTACTGTCGGTCGTGGCTCAGGCGAATCAGAAAAAATTCAAGATAAAAGTTGTGAGTAAGTTCTCTCATACCATCCCAAAACTAGCCTGCCCTGCAAGTACATCACCAAACACCTTGCTTATAAGTACTGCAATGTACAATTCCAATATTGTAGTTGATGTCAAGGGTCTGACAGTTACGGCAGATTCAGGAGTTGGGCTGCGTGATCTTATTGATAAGGTGGAGGATGCTGGACTGAGTTTAGTGGCTGCTCCATACTGGGAGGGCGTGAGCATTGGCGGACTCATAAGCACTGGAGCGCATGGGAGCTCTTGGTGGGAAAAAGGAGGAGCTGTCCATGACCATATTGTTGGTCTTAGCCTTGTGGTTACTGCAAATTCTTCCGAAGGGTATGCTAAAGTTATCAGTCTTGACAACCAAAACCCACTTTTTAACGCGGCAAAACTATCTCTGGGGTTGTTGGGCGTAATCTCAAAGGTTAGTTAATCTCACCTGTGATAAATTTGCTTGCTAAATTTTGCTTCTAGTTATATGCTTTGACATGTAGTAATTGATAGAAATGAATCTATAGGTAAAACTCTCCGTGGAGCCGGGTTTCAAAAGAAGCATTACCAACATTTTCAACAACGATACTAGTTTTGAAGATGAATTCATGGATCTTGCAAGAAAACATGAATTTGCCGATATTACCTGGTATCCATAAAAAAATACAGCTGTGTATAGACTTGATGATCGAGTACCCTTGAACAGATCTGAAGATGGAATCAATGACTTCCTTGGTTTCCAGACAAATTTCATTTTAGTCTCAGCTTCTGTGAGAGCCACAGGTATATTTCCCAAATTCTCAATCTGAGTTTTGCTTGATATAATACAGTTTGAAACTAAGCAACTCCTTTCTGAAATGTGGTTGAACAGAAAAAGCGCTAGAGACTGCACGAAACATCAACGGAAAGTGCACGATGGCAACTACAGTTGTGGCATACAAGAAATTAATAGCCAATGGTTTGAAGAATAATTTGATTTTCACTGGTTACCCAGTCATAGGCCACCAGGGTAAAATGCAAACTTCAGGTTCATGTCTACACTCACCTGCGATAGACATCTTAAGTGCATGTGCTTGGGATCCAAGGATCAAAGGATTGTTCTTCTATGAAACTACGGCTATATTTCCTGCTTCGGAGTTCAGGAATTTCATTACAGATGTGAAGAAACTAAGAGACATGAAACCAGAGAACTTTTGTGGACTGGATATTTACAATGGGTTTCTCATACGCTTCATCAAGGCTTCTGGGGCATATTTAGGTCAATCTGAGGACTCTGTTGTTGTGGATTTCAATTACTACAGGGCAGATGACCCAGCTACACCAAGACTTAATCAAGACGTGTGGGAGGAGGTGGAGCAGATAGCATTCTTCAAATATAGGGCTAAGCCACACTGGGCAAAAAATAGGAAACTTGCATTCTTGGGTGTACAACAAAAATATCGTAACTTTGCCAAGTTCCTTTCAGCAATTAAACAACTAGATCCTCAAAGCATGTTTTCAAGTGAATGGTCAGATGAGATACTTCTCGGAAAGGAAACAACAAAAGGGGATGGGTGTGCCTTGGAAGGACAGTGCATATGTTCTGAGGATAGACACTGCAGTCCCGGTAAGGGGTACTTCTGCAAACCAGGCCTAGTTTATAGTGAAGCTCGAGTCTGCAGATACTCGCCAACCTCCATGGCCTAATAGTGTTATGTAACTGCAAAGACATAATTAAAATACAAAGAGATGCAACAGATGATAGAGTTGAACCATTATTTCTACCATACCAGTATGGTTACAGTCAGCCTGCAGTTACTTCAGATCAGTTCAATTCTTAACATACTGACTGTAAAATGAAATCTTGAACTCTATGAAAACACTAAGAATGGGCAACGTAAAGAATAGATTGGTCAATGATCAATCAATATACACCACCTGACTAGAAACAGAATGTTGTTTTGGATGAACAAGAACTTCATGTATTTTCGCTCATCTTATTTGAGAAGGGCAATACCTCTGGAAAATCAGATCTAAATAAACAACTAAAGTATTGTTATTCATTATCACGACACTAAGAAGAGCAGATTACTCAATTTTCATGTATTCTACCACTGAAGAAAGCATATTTCGTTCACATTTACACACACATTTTTCGTGGATTATATGAAGCTATCTTCCATTGCTTTTCATAATCACTGCATAGTAATGTTACTTACATATGTGAGAGCTGAGCAATGGTATTATCTAATGTGATATGTGCTGTAGAGTGAATAAAAAGGAATTTACCATTAAGCTAAACCAGACACATCCTTAGGTGAGTCTCTGTGTGAAAACTTCATGGATAACTATGAGCAACATTTGTGGTTCTTTGACCTTATTAGCGAGCATGTTTTACAATAGAAATTGAATATTCATGGGATCCGCACAATCAAGCATCCACAAAACGACAGCAAACACTTAGCCTTTACGGAGAAAGTAAATCAGTCATGTGGAAAAGACACTCATTTCTCAAAGTGTAGTTGCCATGGCTAGCTTAAAATGGCAATACAACAGATGAAACCACTTGGTTTTAACTGGATGTTACTTTCATGAGGACAAAAAACGACCACACAACACTCCTCCAAAAGCGTTAATCTTGCCCTCAACCGCCTCCTCCTGAGCCCTGGACCTCTGTCTAGTGCAAAACTGTAGCAATATCATTTTTTTTCGGAAAGCCCCTGCAAAGGGGTTGGTTGCTGCATGCACCGCGCCCTGGACAAGCGGCATTTGATCCTTCTGCATCTTGTTCTCTTTTCATTGTCAAGGTAATCAGACTCTTAGTGACACGCAACACGTGTACACTAACTTCTTGGCCAACCTTAAGTGCAGACACACTCTTTTTATTGGCAAACGCATCATCAGATTGATGTTGGAAGCAACCCTTCCTGCCCTCCAGGAAGAGATATAAAAGCATCTACTTTGGTTAAGTGTTTTACAATTTCTTGTAGGTCCCGCCGCTTGACAAACTTTGAGCTTATCTGCACTATGTCCGTGCTTGGGTTGGAATTACTAGTTCCGCTCCTTCTTTTTTTTTTTTTTTTTTTTAAATTAAACCTCCAGTGGGGAGGGACAGCTATGGGGTGCCAGACCTTTATTACTTGAAAATATTTTGTACACATGCCGGGGGTACATGACGACTTTACCCGAGAGAAAAAGAAACAAATGGACATATATCCTATAAATCCCGAAAAATCCATAGATCAAAACGACCTAAACCAAAACATTTTAGTCCATAAGAGAACTCATCCAACAACACCAGAAGCAACTTGAACAACATTACCAGAATCAGCTTGAGCAACTTGAAGTAGAACCCATTAGCACCCTGCATCTTACACTAATAAAACTTGCAATGTGCAAACGTGCAATCACAATTAGCAAATTGCGATCAATACAAACCCAACTTGCAATGTACGCAATAGCAGCACCCTACACGCCTAAATCTCACCACTGCCAAATAATACAGGCAGCAATATAGGATGCTCCAGGGTGCGACAAGGCAGAGTACTCTGTAAAAACATAGCACTCTGTCCAGTTCATTGCCTGGACGGATTGGCCACCGCACAAACCTGCAAGCAGCACGGCTGGTTCGCCGTAGTCTTGGCGCCCCAAGCTAGTGAATTTTCCTAAAAGAAAACATTTCTGAAGTCAGCAACGAAGTACTATCTCAGATCTTCTAAATGATCCATCACCCACAACCATATCCTGCCAGCAAGGAAAATTCGCCAATTTCTAGCAGTCACGCGATCGCAAGAAAAAATTTCTCTAATTTCAGGACTCAAATCCAAAACAGCAGCACCATTAGTGGAATAAACAGGATGCATCCGGACAGAGCACTCTGTAAAAACAGAGCACCGTGTCTAGCGCACTGCAGATCCGAATTTACTGGCAGCAGCACTCGGCAGGTCAGCCACTGTTGCTACGCGTCCACGACACTCCCAGTCAATAACAAAACCCTGCATATTAACATCAGAAATTCCACTATTCATACCCATGACGAACATAAGCCGTGTGGCGACTGTCGAGCAAAACCAACCCCGCAAGTCGCCTAGGTAAATCATTCGCTCCAAAGGTGATAGTCCTGCAATCTTTTTGCGCTTTATCAGCTAGCGCATCCGCTACCGCATTGGCCTCTCTATAAATATGTTTGCATTCTATTAACATTTTTTTCGCCATCAGCTTAATTTCTCTAAAACTGTTCTCCAAATGCCACGGAATTTTAAAGGTTTCTCTAAACCAACCACAAACAAGATCTGAATCCGATTGAACCATAACTTTTCTCAACCCCAGTGAGGAACAAAGACGCAAACCTGCCACAAGGGTCAACGCTTCAGCTTTATTGTTTGTTCCTTCCCTGAAGAACAATTGCTTTCCAACCACACAAAGACTCCTAGAGTATCTTATAATCACACCTCCTGTTGCCTTATTTTTTCGCGAGGAACCATCAACATTAAGCGCCACAAAGTCTGCAGGAGGAGGGATCCAATATACAATTCTAACAAAAGTTCTTCTAACCGGAATCTCAAGTAACCCAAGCTCCCTAAAGGAGTCTTATTCCGACTAATTTGTTTCGGAATGATAAGGTATTAGCTAAACTCAAATTATGCCTAATGGTTAAAATCACAAAAGCATAATTTGGAGTAATATCTTCATAGACAACCTTACATTTTTGCTTCCAGATTTCCCATAGGATAAACATAGGAGTGAGGAAATATAACACACATGTTTGCGAGGTCAACTTTACTTTTTTGAACCAAATCTGAAGCACTATGTAGATCTCTACTGGTTTCCTTACATGCACGTCAAAAAATCAAAATAACTCCATACTTTTACCACCAAGTTGCCCTCCAGAAATAAGTGATTCAAAGATTTCGTCCTTAGATTAGCGCAACACTTACATCTCGAGGCTAGGCTAAAACCGCATCTATACAACTCCTTGTCCACTGTCACACCTCTGCGTAATAGTTTCCAAACAAAAACTGAAATTTTTTACGGGATAATGTTTGCCAAATTTTTTTATTTAGCTCATTTTTCACCCCCTGATTTCGTAGCAATTCGTATGCAGAATGAATGGAAAAAAGACCATCCGGATCCGGCGCCCAAACACACCCATCATCACAATACTTCTTACCCCGCAACCTATCTGCAAATAATCCACGTACCAGCTGTGTGAGGTCAGGATTGACCAATTCGTAATCGCCCATTATCACTTCCCTAACCGTAGGCCAAAACCCACGATTGATAAAATCCTCCGATCTTTTGAAAGATGTCACAAGGTTCCAGTTTTCTTCGAAGAAGCTGATGTTACCCTTGCCAATACGCCAGAAAGAATTGCTCAAAGTTATAGATTTACAAGTCATGAGCTCTTTAAAAATTGGGGAGGCCCCACAATTCACAACTTGGCCACTCGGCGAAGTTCTAGGCAACCAATATTTTTTTCTCATAAAAGAAGCTCATAGGGTATCGGAAGAAATAAACTTCCATAAATCTTTAACACGAAAAGCCTTCATAACTACTGACAGATTTCTTACACCCAATCCTCTTTCTTCCTGCGGCAAACAAATCTTGTCCCATGACACCCATTTTTTTCTTCAACCTACCTTCACAATCCCCCCAAAAGAAATCTGCTAACAAACTATTAATTCTTGTTATAACTTTCTTGGGTACACACATGGCGCTTAGAATGTAAACGGGAATTGAGCTTAGAACATGCTTGATTAAGACCATTCTCCCTCCAGGCAATAACAGTTTTGTTTTCCAACCTTGAATTCGTCTTTAAATTTTGTCAATTATTTCTTCAAAGTAGGAAAGTTTTGCTTTCCCTTGGAAAACTGGCCCTCCCAAATACGTCAAAGAAGAACCTTTATATTGGAATCCTGTAAACCTCTTCAAAGCCACAATTCTTTCCACTACCACATTATCGTCCATCATAAAAGAACTTTTTCCTTCATTCATTTTCTGCCTGAAGCATTGCAGTATTTTTTCAGGAATTCCATGCACCCCTGAATTGAAGATTTCCTCCCATTTAAAAAGATTAAAGTGTCATCTGCATAGAGTAGATGTGAAACAGGACTGCAGGCCCTAGGCGTATAATAATACCCTATTTTTCCTGTACTAAAAGCCCTTTGCAATCCCCTACTCAGAACCTCCGAGGCGATGATAAACCACAATAAGCTATACAGTTGGAAATAATATGGAAAAATCTGGTATTAAAATCAAATCTTTTGAGCACCGCGAAGAGAAAATTCCATTCAAGTCGGTCATAAGCTTTCTCCATGTCAATCTTCAACACCACATTACCTCCAAATACATTTTTATGGATATCTCTTACCAATTCCTGTGCTAGGCCAGTATTTTCCCCAATAAATCTTCCTCTAACAAAAGCCCCTTGCTCCAGGGAGATCTATTCTGGTAATACAAATGCCAATCTATTGGAAAGAATTTTACTAAAAATTTTATAGATTACATTGCAAAGACTAATGGGGCGAAAGTCAGAGAATAAACCTGAATTTTCCTTTTTCGGGATCAAAGCCTTGAAATTTGTAGAAAAAGACGCCAGAAGAGCCTCCCCCTCAAAAAATTGTAGAGCAACTTCTCATATATCAATACTCACCAAGTCCCAGCATGTCTGAAAAAATACAACAGTAAATCCATCCGGGCCAGGGGCACTATTTTTTGGAATATCAAAGACAACATCCTTTACTTCCTCCAAAAAAATCCTTTTAACCAATGCATCACACCTAACTGCCGTAATGGTCTTCGGAATGCAATCTAACAATTCTGAATCCAGCACACAGTCTCCTTGAGCAGACAAAAGGCTATGAAAAAATTATTTGCTTCTTCAAGGATTTCACCAGTATCTGAAATGGTCCTACCATCTGATAAAGTGATGTGAGAGATGGCCATTTTTTTTTTGTTTAGAATTATTGGAAGCAAAAAAATATTTTGTCTTGTGTGGGCTCATTGCTAGTGCTAGGAACATCTTTATGGTTTTGCCACTTGGTGATATCAAGAGCAATCCAGCCAATCTCAATATTTGCTTCAATTATCTTCTCTTTCACCGCTTGCCCAATGGACACGACACTTCTGACGTCCTTGACATAAATATCACTCTAACTGCGAAAGATGAACCAAACCATCTGTGAAAGCGCACGCCAAAGTCAACAAAAGCACCAAATGGATGGATAGATCTTACTTTCCCTGTAAACGTTGCACCAACAAAAGCACCTGCAGGTCGTTGATGTTGAACTGCTGAGGCTGCTAAGGGATTGACTCTTAATCTATGATGTACAACACAAGCACCACTGTATCTCGGGCATATTGAGAACTGTAAGCAAAAGCTTTGCAGTGAAAATGTCTGTATTCTGGATTTTATCAATGATTTGCATCTTGTTGAATGATACTGTTTCCTTGAGACATTGGTAGTTCCAGGAGAGAGAACAAGGTTGCTTACTGGAGAAGGAAATACAAGGGTCATTTTGACAGCAATCCTTGTTTAGAGATGTCTAAACTGGACGAAAATAAGATTTTTCATACTTCTTTGACCCGCACAGGAAATGTACTGGTGAGAGATAAGACCTCGTAATGACCACTGGGACTGGTTATTTTTGCAGAAACGGTCTAAAGATTGACGACTCGTTAACTGTCTATATGAGTTAAGAATGCAAGCAACAAAGGAAATCTGTCTATAAAAAGTTAGTATTATGCAGATATAGTATAATTATAAAATATCTCAAGCTCATAATAGTTTATGCAGCATCTATGACGAATTCATATCCTTCTAAGAAGATGAATTATTCATATTGTTAATCTGATCCGACGGTTCAGATTGAAAGATTTCAAAAAAAAAAAATTGAAATCCATCGATCTGAGCCGTCGGATCGAGGGCTGTTCTTTGTGCACAGGACCTCCTCCTGTGCTTTGTGCGCAAGAGCCCCCCTCGAATCCATTGTTAAGAGCAATCCAGTCATTCGTTCATTCAAGCAATCACTGAACATCCTTATCCACTAACTATTTTGCCTTTGACTAACAATAGCATCGCGATTCATGAGAGTCCATGTTAACATCATATTAAAGACTTCATGAACATACAAGACATTCTTGTTTCATAGCTCAAGCTGCTACAAGACATTCTTGTAAAGACCGGATCTTGATCAACTTCGTTTAGATCTTGATTGATTCTTTGAGAGATCTTGATCTGCTTCGTTCAGATCTTGATATGTTAGTTTGTTGGACCTGCATTTGGCCCATGTGTTTGGACCTGCATTCGGCCCATGTGTATAACAAACCTTCAGTTTTATTTGAAAGTTTCCATTGGGCCACAACTTTATTGAAAGGCATTTGGGTTGTTGGGTCTGGGTCTGATGGATTGCTGGGACGGGTCAGATCCTGTTGGGTCAGATGGGTCATCCTGGTCCAGTTCAGAGAACCGGTCCATCTTGTTTTGGCTAATTGCATTCAGCAAAATTTGTCTCAGCCACCCTGATAATAAAAAAATTAAAAAATTTTCTGTAAATTAAATAATCGACCTTAAATCAGGCACATTACTTATGTTCGTTATTTATTTATTATTTTTCTCAAGACAATTTATTTAAAATTTTTAAATTTAAATATTTTTGGGATGCATCTAATGACTTATTTAGTTTGTCTAACATTTGATTGAACTAATTGAAATAAGATGTCACCAAAGTGACCTCTCTTATGTAGATTAATTTATTGAGAAGGTTAAGATGTTTGTGTTTGTGAGTTCATGCGGATATTAGCCGGCCCAAATGAAGGATAATATTTGGCTGAATTGCATACACACTTGTAGTGATAAATATGTGACAATTATAAGGTTTCTATGTGAATAATAAGTCGATCCCAAGATAGACTTATTGTTTGACAGGAGTTATTGTCAATATTTGATCACAACACCAAGAGTATCACTTACAAGTTAATATTACTATCCAAAGACTTGATATTAATGTTTTGCTAGGTATCTTGAGATGTATTCCATAATTATTTGAATTTAAAGATTGTTTATTAAGATTATAATATGAACATGCATGCTCATTAGGTTTATTCTTTGTACAACTATTATGTCTGCTACTTCAATATCTGCCCATGACAACAATATTCTCATGCTTAATGGGACAAACTTCAAGGATTAGAAAGAAAACGTCTTAATCATTCTTGCCTGCATGAATCTAGACCTTGCACTAAGGATAGAGCAACCCGCTACTCTTACGGTTGAAAGTGCTTCTAAAGAAATGATGAACTTTGAGAAGTGGGAACGCTCTAATCGCACGAGTCTAATGATCATTAAGTACAGCATTCAGGAAGCCTATAGAGGCGCAATATCTGAAGGGGTAACTAAGGCCAGTGATTTCCTTGCTGAAATTGAAAAACGTTTTGCAAAAAACGATAAGGTTGAAACAAACACGCTTTTAGCTAGCTTGATTTCAATGAAGTACAAAGGCAAGGGAAACATAAGGGAGTACATCATGGAGATGTCTCGCATTGCTTCCAAACTTAAGGCACTAAAGCTCGAGTTGTTCGACGACTTGCTCGTGCATTTAGTATTGATATCTCTTCCTGCACATTTCAGTCAGTTTAAGGTCAATTATAACTGTCAAAAGGAAAAACGGACTCTTAATGAGCTCATTTCATATTGTGTGCAAGAAGATGAATGGTTGAAGCAAGAGAGATTTGAAAGTACTCATCTGACAAGCACCTCTAAGGATAAGGGCAAGAAAGAAAAATAAAGCTGTTAAGGGTCCAGAGTAAAAGAAACCTAAGGAAAATCAAGAATGTTTCTTTTGTGAAAAGCTAGGACATGTAAATAAATAATGTAGTCAGTATCATGCTTGGCGCTCCAAGAATGGTACATTCTTTACTTTGGTCTGTTCTGAGGTTAATTTAGCTTCAGTATCTAGAAGCACTTGGTGGTTAGATTCTAGTGCTACCACTCACATAAGTGTTTCTATGCAGGGTTGTCTAAGCTACCGAAAGCCAAATGATATTGACAGATACATCTTTGTGGGTGATGAAAAGTCGGTGGATGTTGAGGCAATAGGGCATTTTAGGTTATTATTGAGAACTGGTTTTTATTTGGATTTGAAAGACACTTTTGTTGTACCGTCCTTTAGACGAAATTTGGCTTCTGTTTGTTTATTGGACAAATCTGGTTATAATTGTTCATTTGGAAACAATCAGTTTAGTCTTTCCTTGAATTCAAATATTGTTGGTACTGGTTCATTAAGTATGTTTGATAACCTATATTTCCTTGATACTATTGCATCATATAATGAAACCTTGCATGTGGATTCACAAGGTACTAAATGCAAGCTAAACAAAGAAAATTCAGCAAAATTATGGCACAAGCGTTTGGGTCATATATCCAAATCTAGAATTGAACGACTTGTGTCAGAAGGCATTTTGGATTCACTTGACTTTTCAGACTTAGATGTTTGTGTTAAGTGCATCAAGGGAAAATAGACCAAACAAAAGAGATTATGTCACGCCTCGACTCGCCAAAGAAATCGCAGTGTGCCGATGCGTGAACTAACCCGTAATACAGGCGGATCGTAACCGGCCACAACATCATAATATAACACATTCTTGATACGAGAATCAAACTATGAAAAAATTTGAACAAAATAAATATATATTTGATTCGCCCCGCCAGAGTCATAGTGACAAAACCAGTATATAAGCATCTAGTATAACAATATAGTACACCTGATAACACAGAGGAAGCAAAACATACCCGTACAGGGTGGACACGACCAAACAACACAAAACGCGCCTACAACGGAAAACGGGGCCTAAGCGCCACGATCAGCAGGAACGCCAACACTACCTGCACTCTAATAGAAGCACACCCTTTGCGGGGTCAGCAAAGCACAAAGCTAGCTGGTGCGAGCGAACTAAATACAAATAACATAATACTATACAAGGAAAATTCATGCCAGAAAATAAAGGGTAAGTAACAAGTTCTAAAGTCTAAATCACACTGTGTCTCTAAGGATAATAGTTATAAGTTCAAGCACCAACACAAGCATTTTAGATTCAACAATAACTACAAGTTTATGAGATATGCCGATCATTATTGTGATTCAAACATGGTAAATATCAAGCGAAGAAGATAAAGACAATCTCATAATTCTTCATAGTCTCCTAGGTATAGCAATCAAGTCGAAACCAAAAATCCTACAAAATTCTGTATAAATGTTTCATATCGTAGGTATCCGCATACGCTACGAATGTGTCTCACCCAGACACATCCCACAACGTGCACTAGTACCACTTCGGGCTTGGTTGTATCCTAATGGGGTGCCATCTGCCAGGATACAAACTCAAACATCCCTAATGACTGGCCTAACACGGCCAACCTAACACAATCAAACTCAAGCGCGCTGGGAGGGAAAGCGAGTAATCTCCAAAGCACGTCCTCCGGGACCCGTCCTACTGCACTCTATAGTGGCAAGTGCGTGCGGGAGCTCACCGCACCTCAGCAAGCTTGCCACATGCAATAACGTCCTCAATGACAGGTGCGAGTCATCTCAAGCACCATCCAACTCATGATGCGAGCAAGCTCCTAAGCATCAGCACAACAGGCATTATAGCGGGGTAAAAACACTTACACTAACATCCACATGCACAAATGATGAGTCTGTACATAATCAAAGGTAACAGACGTGCAATCATAATCAATTCGGCAATTTTTATAAAACCACGACTATGCCAGGGTCCCAACATTACCCAATTAACCACGATAAATTTATTCAAGTCGATTATCATACATGCTCAAGACTCGGCAATCCATGGTAAAACATGACATACTATGCAAACTCGAAAACGAAGCATACAAGTCCAATGTTATTACACCAAAACCTAATCACTCCAAAATTCATTCACTATTCGATTTCATTCAAGTATATCATGCTTTCAGAATACCCAATACATAATTCATTCACAAATAACCAACACAATCATCGAAATATCTGAAAACCCCGAATTTCAAATTTGGATTCAATTGTACACAATCGACGGTATGATGTAAAACTTAAATTCATGATTTCAAATAATTATTTCTCAAAATAAATATTATAGTCCACTCACCTAGGCGGAATGGGTTTTCAGAACCCAATTCCTACCGGTCGAAGCTCCTAACTCGCAAAACAACGAATCCGGGACCACGAAAAAATTTTAAACTGCAAGGCGGACTCGAAGGTGAGCAAACTAGCCGAAAACTGGAAAAATAAATAATTACAAGCGGCGCGACTAAAAGAAAAACTTACAGGCAATAAAAATTTGGCAAACACCCCGCCGAAACCCTCCCTATTGTGTGATCGCCTCCAAACTGCACAACAGGTTGGAAATAGGTCTAAGAACACTCGGAGTCACGAATGTGCGGCTCACCCACGCACCGAAAGCACGGATTCATGCCGAAGAACCCTCAAAACGGACATGCACCCTGATTGTTTTTTAAAAATCCGGCCAACACCGAAATCACCCTTGCATGTCGGGTCTACGGACTCCAAATGACGCCACCAAGGCCCCTCAATGGCTGATCGGAGCTACGAAAACTGATCAAACAAAACCAACACCAAATAAGCCCACACAAATCTGAAATTTCGATTTTCTTAAATGAAAAACCAAAACAAGAAGGAGAGGGAGAAATAAGAAGAAAAATGATGAGGAAGATGTGAGATTTGGGGGAAGAAAATAGCAAACACAACGCCGATTCGTTGGAGAAGAAAGGGACGACGGGGAATCTCGCTCTCTGGAAAGAAAAAAAAAAAGAAAGAAAAGGGGGGGGGGGTTGTCTTTAAAGGGTGGGTGGCTATGCGCCCCCATCGCATTTACTGAGTACACCCCTGACCAATTTTTTTAAGCACAAATATTACATCATACACACCTTAACAGAGATCTCGTCCTCGAGATCGGAAAAATCCACGACAAGAAAACCTAGGCGAAAAGCTCGGGGTATTTTTGTCTCATCTGGTCCTCCAGCTCCCAAGTCACGTCACCCGCTCGGTGGCTCTACTAAACCTTCAATAACTTCACTGTCCTCCGACGAAGTTGTTTCACATCATCATCAACAATGCCTACTGGCCTCACTGGATACGTCAACTCATCAGAAATCTCCACCTCAGCGGGCTCTATAATCTGCGACGAGTCTGCCAAACACTTCCACAACATGGATACGTGAAACACGTCGTGGAGACCTGACATACTCTGCGGCAAAGCCAATCTATAGGCCACTGGTCCAATCCTCTCAGTAATCTCATATGTCCCTACATACCTCGGTGCAAGCTTCCCTCGATTTCAAGACCTAACAACTCCGCGCATCGGGGAAACTTTCAGAAAAAACCCTGTCACCAACATCAAACGCTAACTCCTTACGCCTCCTATTAGCGTAACTCTTCTGTCTACTCTAGGCTGTCAACAAACGTGCTCTAATCAGCTCAATCTTCTCAGTAGTTTCTCTGATCACATCCGGCCCCATCACAACTGACTCTCCAATTTCTGCCCAACAAATAGGGGACCTACACGATTGTCCGTAAAGTGCCTCAAACGTTGCCATGCCAATACTTACGTGGTAGTTGTTGTTGTACGCAAACTCGCACACTACAAGAAAAATGTTTATTCATAGCATTTGTTAATAGCGCTCTTTACCATTCTGCTATGAAAAGTCAATTTTAATGACTTTGAAATTGAGAAACGCTGTGTAAAGTTGGTGGGCATTTAGGCGCTCCCCAAAAATTTTCAATTAGCGCGACTTCTCTCTTCATCTCCTCCAAATATTTCAGTATACTGAACCTCAAAGCATAACCACGCCCTGCTTGCCTCTCTCTCCCATGCGCTGATCTTTTTCTCCTTCTTGATCGCATCTCTCTCCCTCTCCCTCTCTTTCCATAAAAGAAAAACCTCTCTCTACCAAGCACCACAACCCCCTATCTTCTTATCGCCTACCATGGTCGACCTCTCACCATCTAAAGCCCTCGGATCCTTCTCTCCCTAATCTGCAACCTAAAGCAAGGGCTACGACGTGCCCAACCTGATTCGTCACTCCTCCAACTTCAACACCCAAGGATTACATAGCTCGATTCATCCTCTCAAGCAAGATCTGAAGTCCAAGTGATGGTTGGTGAGACCACTGATGTTGGGATTTTTGGTCCTGTTAAGGTATATACTCTTCTACATCTTTTTTTTCAGTAGATCTGGTTTTGTAAATCAAATTTTAATCCTAAAATTTGCAATTATTCCATCATTCTCTCATTTCTTTCATCTTATTTGAGTGTCCTCCTAGATGCTAGATGAGCTTAAATGTATATCTGGATTTCAAGAAACAGGGAAACCTAAAATTGATATCAAAATTCAACACAAACGAGATGAAGTTTGTTTTGCTCATTGGTTTTTGTTTCACTTACCATATTTCCTATCTGGTTTTAGGGAAAACCACCCTCTGACTATCTTGCGAAACCAACATAATATCTTTTCTTGATTCAAGATTGTGAATTCATGGATTAAAATATATAACATTCATTTTCAGTATGTTTTTTTTTGGAAGGCATTTTCAGTATGTTGCCTTAGGCATTTTTTTTGGAAGGCATTTTAGTATATAACGTTCATTTTCAGTATGTTGCCTTAGGCATTCGGGATATATCTTGGATTTTGGGTGCAGTCGAATTTTCTTAAGTTTGTTATATCAGTCATTTGGGATTTGATTTTCGAGGATTTTGGGTGCACCGGCCTTGATAAGAAAAGGTAACTGGTTTCTTATTTGTTTATTTATTTAGTTTTCATAGCCTTGCTTGTTATGCTATCTATGCCCTTGTTTGTTTATTATTAGGGTTCATGTACTTTTACCTCAAACTACTGTAGGACAGTGAGGTCGATGCTTTAAGGGACGCTGATGATGCATCCAATCATATTTCCAAGAACCTGATGCCTAGGGCTTTAAGTGCCTTTTGGACGTCTTCATTGTTTGCCCAATAGTGGGAGAGATAATAACCATAGGCATGTTGAGAATTCAAAACATAAAACCTTTGTCACTGAAAGTTACATATTAAATCTCGCATAAACAATGTCATTTTCAATTGAATGTGCATACCCTAGTCTGAAAATCAGGAACTTCGGGCATTGAAATTATAAGTTTGCTTGAATTTTCTTGAAGTGCTCTTCTCTCCTTGGTAATTTGTTGTGGCTTGGGAACTAGCATTGGATTGATGGGTTCCAAGCTTGTGTTTTGGCTGCTTTATCAAAAGTGTCTTTGTTTTTATATATTAGTTACACATATGTCATATGTTGTCTCTTTTTTTGTTTTCATTATATGATCAAGGTTATTAATGCATTAAATATACTGAAATTATCAAATTTTTTTTCTTAAACAGGTGAACAACAATGGTTGCTAAAGCCAAGAAGAACGACATATCTCACAAAATAAAAGTTGGAGGATATCCCAAGGTCCAAGAGACATTTGCAAGGATATCAGGTTACTGCAGGCAGACAAACATACATTCTCCACAAATTACGGTAGAAGAATCACTAGTGCTCTCAGCTTGGCTGCGGTTGCCACGTCAGATTGATCGGAAAACAAAATCAGTAAGATATCCTCTTGAATACATTATTTTAATAGCATTCCACTATGAATAAAAGGAATAAAATTGATGCACAATCTTCCGTAATAGCTTAAAAAGGAGAACTATAATTAGGAATAACTATTTCTAAAAGTGTTAATAAAATTTCTAACAACAATAGTAATTTCATGCAGAAATTTGTTTGTGGTTTGTCTACTGAGCAGCGTTAATACAATTCCAGATGTAAGTGGTCTGTCTACTGAGCAACATAAGAGGCTAACCATCGCAGTAGAGCTTGTCTCCAATCCGTCGATAATATTCATGGATGAACCAACATCAGGTTTAGATGCTCGAGCAGCAGCTACTGTTATGTTGCAGTAAAGAATGTTGTTGGCACAGGAAGGACAACAGTTTGCACTATCACTCAACCAAGTATCGACATATTTGAGACATTTGATGAGGTAATTGCAACAATAACCAGTGAATTATATTCATGGCAACACTTTTCAAATGTTATGATACATATCAAGTGTTATTACATCTTCAGATGGATGGCATGTGATCCATTAGCTTGGGGTTGAAAAGTTGGAGAGTAGGAATATTTGACAATACCACCTTTGAGTAATGACATGGTATGTTTTTCTCTCCATTGGAACAATAGGAGAGTTATGCTCATTATTTGTTCGAGTACTAATATATAAACACCAATGCCAACTAGGTAAACTCTTGTTTTATCTTATTCTTGGTCTAATTTAAGTATCTAATCTGCCACAACTTTGTTTCTTGTAGCCGACACTTCTACAACATCACTCACAGCTTAAAAAGATATACTGGCAGCCTTGTCCCAGATCATTGATCGTGATTTCGGAACAGACATTGTTTCATGCGGGTTTGTGAAAGATATGAATATTGATGATGCCTTGGGAGAGGTAAGTAATGACAACCATGAAATTTTTTTCCCTCGGTTATGTTCAAAATATTACATACTTTGCCTCAGGTCTCATTCCGGTTGGAATTCACTACACCAGCATGTCCAGTCAAAGACATGGTAAATGAAAACCTGATCCCTTGTTTGATAAGCAAGAGCTGTGTTTTCCTTACAAGTCTTGCTAGGTTGTTGTTGGGAACTTAAATGGTTCAAGGTTGTATCAGTAAGTTTTGTGTTGCCTGTTTAAGCTTCTCAACTCAACTCCTTTTGTGATGTTTTGGGTCATTGAAGGATTGTTGTAGCTTAATCTTAATGGAAATTTTGTTATTTTTCCTCTTTTCGGGAACTCAGATGGTCAAAATTTATTTTCTTTGTTTGATGGTTAATCAATATAAACTCAATTTTGTGTGTAATGTATAGATTAATGCAGGAGACGCATGACAATGGTTCATCTTTTTATTGAGTTTCTCTGGAAATCACTTGTTTATACCCAGATACTGCCGGTAAGCATTACTAGATGAAGGAGATTGATATCTGTAATACTTAATGCTTGGATTCTAGAAGTTCTATGTCATGTTATTTGTTGTCACTTTTTTGGTTTTGGTCTTTGTATTCTTCATTTTGAATCTGGGTAGTTAGTGCATGTTTTTGAAGTCTTCTTTGTATCCATATGAAGTGTCTTCTTTCTGAAAATCACCTGGATGGTTATCTAAACTTCTGGTAGTTCTATTGTCTGAACCAAGTTTTTTTTATTTTGATTTTCTTAGTGCAGAGCTTTCATGATTTTCTTTGTATGATTTGATAGTATTATAACTTGGATGGAATCTAACATCTTACAAATTGTCATATGGTGTTTGATTTACATTTGACGATGACTAAAAAATGATGTAAATCTTCAACCTTCAACCTCAAAATTGGAAATAAAAATATGTTATCTATCGCACTTAACTATGAGTAATTTTTCTTGTCGGAGTCTCTGACACAACCAATTTATGAACTTACTTGCAGTGAAATTGACAATCAACTATTATTGGTTTCTCAGTTTTGACAATCACATTAATTAGCAATCAGATCCAAAGCAGCACCGTTATCATTTATATTATACTCTTGGATGAGCTAAAGCTATGTGAATTTTCATGTAGGGTCCATCTGTTTTGTTAGGAAATATTTGCCTCATGAACATGGTTTCCTTGTCTCAATCGGTTGAAGGAATGGAATCTAATGAACTGCTGTGGACAAGCAGCTTGAGGTTGCCAGCTTGAACCAGAGCGCAGATCAATAAAAGTTATATGCTGGAGCTGGTGGCTATGAAGGTTCATCCTTTACCATTTGGATCATGTAAGTGGTAAATTTCATTTGTTGGTTTTATACTGTTAGATTCTAGATGAAAGAAAAATTCCAGCCATCCGATACATGTCATAGTTTTATATTATATAGAATAGTCAGGCCTGTGCAGGTACAATGTTGTTTTGGATTGTTGTACACTAGCAAAGATTCCACACAACACAACCCCTTTGATGCATGTTTTTACTCTTTATGTACCTCTATAAATACAATTTCCTTTGTAAGTGTCAATACACAAGAAGCCCAACCATTTCAACAAGGATGAAAACATCAAAGGTCCTCTGTCTTATCTTCCTTCATTATCTCTTCATATCTCTTCTATCAACACAAGCAGCTCTCACAAATTCAAATGTTAGAACTTTCAGATGTTAGAACTTTTTAAGTTGAAAGACACCTTAGACAATTCAAAGTATGTTGTTTTGACACTTTGATTGAGCCATCAGATTAATTGAAAGTGCTTTTGCCTTGTTAACTTGTCAAGTTGTTTTTTTCCTTTTTTGTGAAGAAAAAACATATGCGTTTTGATGGTTAGCATCTATATTTCTAAATTTGGCGGTAGGGCACACTTACATTGCTCTGGCATTTATTCATTCATGATCATATAGTGAAGATGGAGGTTTCACAACTTGGTTCGTAAAATGGTGTCCTTGATAATATAGGGGGTCAATGATTCTACATGGTTGTATGGAAAAAAATGTTAAATATGAATCCCCTCAATGTTTTTCCTCTTTTGAGTTTACTTTTCTTCTATATTTATCCATTTGGTTTTCAAAGGAAATGCAAATACTTCCGTTTGCAATATCCTAAACTTTAAATAACAAAAGGATGGCGATTTTAGGAATTGACTCCCAAAGGTGTCAATTCCGCTGTTCTTTTTCCTATTAAGAAAAAAGTACAGGGTTTTGATGATTAGCATATAGTGTTCTGAATTTAACTGGGCTAATGGTCACCTACATTACTCTGTTATTTGATATATTTGTTCACAATTCACAATGATATAGTTAAGATGGAAGTTTCATTAGTTGGTTTTAGAATCCGGTTTTTTAAACTATGCTAATATTGTTCTAAGACAACAGTTGTATTGGTTATCATCTTTAGCAGTTGACAATACATAGAGAGTATTCACTCTGTGTTTAGTGACCTCGACTGGTTCTATGCAGTTGTAAAAAGAAAGAATGTTAGGATACAAGGTCCCTCAAACTTTGTACCCTTTTTAGTTTGCATTTCTTTTGGATTTTCCCATTTGATGTATCTAACTGCCACAAGGCCTGACATTATATATTCTGTGAGTTTGATTAGTAGGTATATGGAGAACCCAACAGAAAAGCATTTGTTGGCTGCTAAGAGAATCCTTCGCTACTTACAAGGAACCAGAGATTTTGGGTTGTTTTACAAAAAGGGCGAAAAATCAGACTTGTTTGGATTTACTGACAGTGATTATGCAGGGGATCAAGATGATAGGAGGAGCACTTCTGGTTTTGTTTTTATGTTTGGCACAGGTGTTATTTCATGGTCATCTAAAAAGCAACCAATTGTCACCTTGTCAAGCACAAAAGCTGAATTTGTTGCTGCTACAGCTTGTGCTTGTCAAGCTATTTGGCTAAGGAGAATCCTTGAAGAGTTGCAGTTCAAGCAAGGAGAAACCACAACTATTTATTGTGACAATAGCTAGCAATCAAACTCTCCAAGAATCCAGTGCTACATGGAAGAAGTAAGCATATTGATGTAAGGCATTATTTCTTAAGAGATCTCAGCAATGATGAAACAATTGATCTGAAATTCTGCAGAAGTGAAGATCAATTGGCTGATATATTTACCAAACCACTTAAAGTTTTTCCCTTCCAAAATCTGAGAAAGTTGCTAGGCGTATGCACCATGGAATAATTCATAAGTTGAAGATAAACTGAAGTTTGAAAAATTTTCAGTTTAAGGGAGGGATTGTTGGAAAAGTCTCTCACGTCTTGCATTGCTAGCTGTTGTGGAGTGTTGACAGAGTCCAAATTTTTTCATCTAGTTATTATTTAGTTGTTTTGAACTTGTAGTTATTATTCCCTATTTTTTAGGAGTGGGGTTAGTGCATTATGACGTGGGTGTTGCATCTAGTAATTTGGGAGTTGTTTCTTTTAGTGGGTTAATGTAATGGTGTTCGTGGGTTATTCTTTTAACCACCCACACCCTTGAAGAAGCCCTATATAAGGCTGGTTTTATTTGAATAAAGATAAGTGTTTTTGCAAGTTTTTAATCTCTATTCTCCATTCTTGTGTAACACTTGGTAGATTAGTTAAGCCAAAGTTTTACAGAAAGATTGAGTGTTCCATTGTTTTCGATCCCAAGAAGATCAATACTCCCATTTCACTCAAGAGAGCTTGCATTTACGATTGATTTATCTTCTTCTTAATTGGAAAAAAACAAGTTCAGTAAACCAAATGAAAAAATAGAGCAAAATTTGATTATAAATTTATTATTTGTTTCTGTTACCATTATGTGAAAAATGAGGTGGAGACAGCTATACAGGCAGCATTGGGTAGGAAAGGGCAAGTGGGAAGAGACACGGTTTGGTTGCCCGAATTCCTCTAAGACAAGTTGGAAGGAGAGTCGGTGGTAGGGGTGGGCACGGTCTGAATCGATTCCAAATTTTGAGAAACCTAACTCGAACTGAGTCATGGAGAAACTGAAACAAAGTCATGCTTTATTTCATATGAGCATGCTCCATGCATGTTCAATTTGTCAATGAAGTTGTTGTACTTTAACTCAACTAGGAAAATTCATAATGAATAAAGTAAGGCTAGCTTTGTTGTAATGTGTATACAAACATGATGATACCTACAACTATATAATTCAGGGTTTTAGAATTCGGGGTTTGGTTTAATAAAAAGAACTACAATGGTGAATACAATCTCGCTTGATTTATGGCCCTGATTTGGCTTAATGGAAAGAACTACAATGGTGAATATACAAACAAGATGACCATGTACAGTCATTGGATGACCATGTACAGCATGAACAAATCATCTGAACGAATCGTGCATACCTCTTGATCCATACTTGGATCAAGCATGAACAAACTGAAAATGACTGAAGAGGATTACAAATCAATTAACAATACGAAAATGATTGAAAGCAGCAAGGAATCAACATCAAGCTGCAGGCAGTGGCAAGCAGGCTCGGTCCGAACTCAGTCAATCAAATGAAACTTGGAACGACATTGAATTGAAACACTAAATGTACACAATAGCAACTAAAAGTCTCATTTTCAAGAAAATGCTTGAACCAATAAATCCAACATCAAGAACAATAATTGAAGTAGTATGTGACCTACGACAGAACCGACCCCTTCATCGAGAGTAGTAGGGATTAACAAAGAAAAACCTGATTGATTGAAGCGGAAACAACTACTAGTAGAGAAGATAAGTAATCATTTGACTTAACCAGTGAAGAAACACAAACAAACACTATGAAATCGGCGTACCGTGTATGAGAAAATGTGGTCGCAGAGATCAGGAAGAAGAGATTGGAGAAGATTGGAATCAAGGAATCACAAATCTTGATAGGACGGTTTCGGATTCGATTCAAGAGCCAGCTAATGCAGTGCGAATGGAGGGATAAACCCTAACCTTCCATGGAGAGTTTGCTTTCTAGCTGTGTAGTGTGATCTCTCTGGGACCAAGCTCTTTGTTTGGGATATCTTCTTTTGAAGAAAATGGACCGAGGGTGGTGGAGAGTGGAAACTCTTTACAGTAGAGAAAGAGAAGATTTGTAGTAAGTGAAAGAGAAAGAGAAGATCTGTAATATGATGAAAAGAACTTAGAAGAGAGAAAGAGAACCGGCGGGAAAGAGAAAAGATAAGGTTTGCTTTGGTGTTTTGTGGTAACCTCTACTAATATTAAGACATGTGTACAATGCTATTTAAAACGGGTTGGAACCGGATTCGGACCGTTTTATAACAGATCCGGGCCGTATCAAAATTACAAATTTAAATTTGGACCATTTGGAGTAAAACGGTCTGGTTCGATTTGAATCTATGGTTACTCGACCCGTTTGCCCACCCCTAGTCGATGGTGACTTTTTTAGTGTAATTGTTGTAGAGTCGGTGATTTTAATAAAAAAAAAACACTATGTTTTCAATGTCAATTCAATTTGTTTAGTTTATGTTTGGTTACTGTGAATTAATGATGATCATGATTGATGATACATCAAAATAGACCAATCATCACGGCCATACACGTGGCAGAGAACATCCATCTCAAGAATATGGCATCCCATCAATTGAGCTAGCTCAAAAAACCCAAGAAGAACAAAGCCACTCACAGAGGCCCAGACAAGACCCACTACAAGAAAATATAAGCAAAACCTGAATCCAAGCCCGAACGAATCAAAGCCCAAATCTAGGCTCAGTATGAGTTCTCTCATAAAGAAAAGAAGCGTTGCACCAAAAAGAGTCGTGGAGGGAGTTACGCCTCCATAAACGCACCTCCATCAAGGAGGAGACTATTACAAGAAACATCTCATTCTATTGTGCCTCACATGCTTAAGTCACATAGAGAATTAACCGAGACCATTATAAAAGGTAAATGGAACATTTGACACAGGTATGCAACTTGAACAGAGTTTTGTCCAGATTTAATTTTTTCTTCAAACAGAGTTGCTGACTTAAGCATCGGAGTGCCTTCGGCCACAAAAAAGCTGGTATTTGGCAATCTAACATCTGTTTTGCAGGTCAAACTCACAGGAGGATGATTTTTGGATGCATCAATTTGGCGTCGTCCGTGGGGAACTACGAGTTTTCTTTCTAAAAAATAAGATCCACAGTGACAAAGCTCATCACAATCTGATAGAAGATCAACAAGCCGTCAAAACAAATGACATACTCTACAGATCCTCAACCCAGTGATGATCACAACAACTCTCTTACTAGCAACGATGCATCACAAACAACTCACGAACAAGAAGCAGCTCGAATCATCGCACCAATGACGCCCGAGAATCCAGATCCACAACACGCAATAGCCCAGACATATGGTGATGCTGCCATGGATCCTCGAGTAGACCTGCTCATGGCTGAGATGAACTACATGACAAAAATGTTGGAAAAAATCACCCAGGAGGGCATCCAGCCAGCTAACCCTATTCAAGCACCGCCCCAACAAAACTCTGCCAACCGAACTAAAGGAAGTGACAAAGTCCTAGCAGAACCCAATAGGGAAAATTAAAAAGCAACGAGCTCCCCCAAGGCAAGACTCCACAGTGTGACGGAACGCTTGCTAAAATAACGTTCAGAATAGGAGTCACGGATCCCAACGTACTATACGAATTAGCCAAACCGCCATTCTCCGACACCCTCATGAAGATTGCCATGCCGAAAAAGTTCACTCCGCCCAAGTTCGAAGTATATGATGGTACTACCGACCCAACTGATCACCTAAGACACTTCCACCACATGATGGATATGAAGGAAACCAAAAAGTCGATCTTATGCAGAATATTTCTGACCAACCTCACCTCCACAGCGATGAATTGGTTCAATAGCCTACCACGGAGGTCAATAGACTTTTTCCAAGTGTTAGCTACAGCCTTTATCACCAAATTCATCGGGAGCCAGCAGATGAGGATAAGACCACACTACCTCCTTTATATCAAGCAAAAGCCCGAGAAAACAATACAGGAATAAGTCACTCGTTTCACCACTGAACTGATGATGATCAATGGATGTAGCGACGACACAACCGATGCGACCTTTATCGCCGGACTGAAGAAAAACCCATTTTTGATTCCGTTAACCTGGAGCCTCCGAAAGGCATGGCGGTCTTGTTGAAAATGGCTCAAAAAATACATTTCTCTCGAGGAGATGAAGGTGGCCAGGACGAAAAGTGACCAACAAGAAACATTGCGCACGGAAACGGGAGAAACGAATAAAGGAAACGGGATGACAAACAAGGGGAGGATAGCATCCAATTGAAGAAACATTGAAATGGCGGAAGGATTGATTCGAACCAACAAGAATCCGAGAAGCTACAATCAGCGCGCTCCTGACATGAGCGAGTAACAAGCGTGATGAAGAAGACATATAAACCATATACAACCCTGAAAACAAGTCAAGCCAATATACTAAAACACATAGCAAAATGGTATAACATCAACTGGATGCTTAGGCTAAGAAGAGATCCGGAAAGAAGAGACAAAATCAAATAATGTTCCTTCCATAAGGATCATGAGCACGATATTGAAGTCTGCTATAATCTAAAAGACGAAATCGAGCATTGGGTTCAGAAAAGGAGACTCGACAAGTTCATCAGAATGCTAGATAAACATCTCAATGGAATGAGAAAGTAGATAACACTGCAGGATCGAAAGAACAACTCAGAGAGATAATATACGTTCTACACTGCATAACCGGAGGAAGCAAAACAAACAAACAAACAACCGATTTATATCAAAACAAGAGTACTAACAAAACCAGACAAGCCATTTTACAAACGCATAGAACATGGAGAAGTTTTCATCAACCAACTAATGTGATTCAAGACCCTACCGACGAATGCAAGCTCAACCCAAATCACCAGCGATGAAATTGACAGCAACGGACTCGACCAAACCTCGGCGGTTGACACCAAAAACGGAGCTAGCATAAGCATTGATTGGATAATTTGGTGTTGATGTGAGCATGATTGGACAATTCGGTGTTGATGTGAGTATGATTGGACAATTTGTTGTTGACATAAGCATGATCGAGTAGTTTAGTGTTTACGAAGGCATGATCGGACAGTTTGGTGATGACGCAAACATGATAGGACAAACCAACACTACTCAACTACCGAATAAAAAGGCACCCTGAGTCAGCTAGCTACGACAACATATACAACGAACGGGGATCAAGTCAAGCAAAGAAAGACAAAACAACAAAAACATTAATCTCTAATACGAGGATCGCCATCAAGCAAAGAAAAACAAAACAACAAAAATACTAATCCCTAATACGAGGACCGACATCAAGCAAACAAAAACAAAGCAAATCAACTTCTGAACAATGGTAAATGCTTTAACAAGTTACGGCTGGTGAGAGCACCCGTAAGGGAATATCAATAAGATTACAAATTTAGAATCACCATTTGATGCATGGACAACATAATAAATACGTCGAAACATTAGCCATATAAAGCAATCAGCGTACCTAGAAGTAAGAAATCACGACAAAAGTCAGATATGTATAAACTTCTGATCTGATCAACCACAAAGTAAAAGTTGGACACACGAGTCAACTTAACACAAAAACTTCGAGTCGACTGAGACATCAAGTTAACGAAGTAAAAGTTGGACAAATGAGTCAACTTAACACAAAAACTTTGAGTCGACTGAGACATCAAGTTAACGAAGTAAAAGTTGGACAAATGAGTCAACTTAACACCAAAACTTTGAGTCGACTGAGACATCGAGTTAACGAAGAGAAAGTTGGACAAATGAGTCAACTTAACACAAAAATTTCAAGTCGTCCGAGACGTCGAGTTAACAAAGTAAAAGTTGAATGAACAAGTTAACTTAATACAAAATCTTCGAATCGACTGATACGTCAAATCAACGAAGTCAGAATTAAAGGAACGAATTAACATGATTCGAAGAACTGCAGATCGACCGAGCCAACAAGGCAAAAGTAAACTTTTTTCTTTTTGCAGTGCATCATGAAGGATAATGTTGACCCATTTCTAGACAAATGATGAGCTAAAGCACGAAAGCAGCTATAAAGGAATTCAAAGCAAAATACAAGACAACTAAAATTGAACTAAAAAGGAAAGTAATAACAATTCATTTCATTGATAATGCTACTCTATTACATACGGAGAATGAGATGAAGGAGTGGGAGAAGAAACAAAAGCAACTAGAGGATCATCACTCACGGGGGCAGGCGAAGGCCTCTCTTTAGAGGGGGAGAAAGCAATGACTCTGGGGCGTTCGAGGGTAGAGGAAGCAATGGTTCCTCAACTACTAAAACAATTTCTTCACCATCATTGTCTACAAAAGATTGATCAACCAAGTGATGATACCTGGATAAATTAGCGCCGAGGCCCTCGATATAGTCAAGAAGCTCAACCCGTCCATCAACAACTTGCTTCCAATCTTCGATTTCGACATCCTTGGCAGTAGCAATTTCATTTTTGGCCGTGATAAGCTGTCCCTTAGCGGTGGTAAGTATAACGAAAGTATCTACCTTGACCTCGTCGAGCGCAACAGTCATCTGTTCCACCCACTTCTCAGTAATATCAGAAATAATAGATTGTTCAACTTCAAGACAAGAAGCTTCCTCAAAAGCTGCCTTCTCAGTGGATAACTCTTTTTCCACATCATGTAGATGGTCACGAGCCCCATCCAACTTGGCTTTCAAAGATTCAAGCTCAGCAGCAGATTTATCCCGCACACTTTTCGCCTCAATCAATGACTTTCGAGCAACCTTTGCAGTTTTCTCCAACTTTGCGCATTGCGCTCTCAACACCCTGTATTAGGAAAAAATGTGAGAAAACACCAGCAACAATGTCGCCAACCTCCTCTCCAAAGAGGCCACTTGATCACGACCAGCTCGATAGATCTAGCCCATCACCCCTACATAAGCAAAATTATTCATCCCGTCCATTATCTACTCAAGACCATGATCGAGGTAATCAAAAGGATCCAGTATGAGCATTGAAGGCCTTTCCACTAATTGCATGTGCCACTCATTTATCAACCTGCGTGCACCGTCTTACACATCAAGCTGAGTGAACCAGCAAAACTTGTCATCCGATTTGATACGGATATCTTTTCGGCCAGGCTCAGTCCAACCAACCCGTGGATGAAGAACACGAGGATCCGGAAGCACTGGAGAACCACCCCCAACAACCAAAAGGGCAGAAGGAATAACAGTAACAACGGAAAAACCAATTTTACCCTCCCACCGAGAAGCAACCGTGGTAGGAGTAGGACTAGCAATAACGACGGGGGCTGGAGAATTTAGACGGACATGAGAAGAAACTAGCAACCTGACCGCTTCGCTGACGTAAATAGAAGGAGAAGGAGAAGAGTGAACATCGAAACTCTGACCACCACCAACATCTTTAGACTTGTCCACCGCTAACTGAAGCATTTTACCGTTGATAGCCCGGGGATCATCATTAGACAGCTCAGCAACTTCTGAAACACCATAGGTAGAAAGAAGCCTTTTTTCATTATCGTCCAACGGACAAGTAGTCTCTTTTTCGTTCTTCTCCAACACCAGCCTCAGTTCCTCAGCCTCCTTGAGAGATTCGCGATCCCCTTTTACAACATCTTCGTAGGGAGGACTTGGGTGAGCGGCAGCCTCCGTAATGTCTTTAACAGGATTCAGATGGGATGCAATCTGAGCAGAACCATGAGTAGAAAGTCATTTTTCCTTGGAACTGGACCAGGATCTATCAGCAGTCACCTTGATTGATTAATGGACCTCGCAAGCTTTCTTTTTCTGGAAGCCGAAACTGTGACATTAACAAGAGCATCGAGATCCGTAACACGTCTGTCCAAACTCACTTCCCAATCAATGCTAGCATCACTAACGCCAGCACGAGCAGTAAGAGAAGCAATATACTTAGCACGAGACTCAGTAAACAAGACTCACTCCACTTCATTCATAGTATACAAAGCACTACACTCTAGGATGTCCTCGAAAATAAACGCCTCCACAGGAAATCGGTGAAGCTCCAAGAATCGGTCGCTCATCCTTCGCTCCTTAATAGTTAACTGAAGATTCTCCTGTCTATTGGAAACTCGGAATGATCGAAAAATCAGACGGCCTCGCATTTGGAATTAGCCAGAGTTCATAGAAGCATAAAACCACGACCTTGGCCAATCACAGATGTCATCGTTAAGTTTCTTGAAACAAACAGGAAAACGGAGGAAACAAATATCATTGCTCACCAGCAGACCAACTACTGAATGCAAAACCCTGACAGTCAAAGGAATATCGGACATAATAGCCCTCGCGTAAGAAGAAACCATTATTTTCTAACCATTAGGATCCATTTGGGTAGGAGGAATGCCCAAGAAGTTTAGATACTCCCAGAACTAGTTTGGAACTGGGAACTGAAAGCCAGAAGAAAACATGCACGGATACAGTGTGATATATTCAGGCCTTAAATTACTAGGACTGTCATTCTGTCTAAGCAGGATAATATCGAGGTTGGGCGGCATATTATAATCAGAACGAAGACTGTCCATCGTCACCTGAGAACCTTTTTTGGGAGAAAAGTGAGCCTCACAGATAGTTAGCGACTTACTACTTAGTTGATCACCAACGGACATCGTTAAGGAACAATGGAGCAAAGAAAATGAAAAAGGCGAAAGAATGAACGAACCCTAATTTCAAAGATAGCAAAAGGGGGAAAAAAAATTCGTCACATCTTTTTTTATAGAGCCGTGCAATGAAGGGACTGCTCATGGGACAACGTGCAAGATATGATGGCTATACAAAATCCCAAAAATGTGTGCAAAAACGAACAGGGAAGCAAAGAATCAAGACACCAACCCGCGAAAAGTTACTGACAACGTTAAATACAAGGCAATGATGGAATTGAAAGGTAAACTGTCATGAAGTTAATGGCCACATCAGCATACCCAATAACTAAAGAGGGGAGTAGCTGATGATACATCAAAATAGACCAATCATCACGAGGATATGTCGTCTCATCTATTAGGCCAGCTCATAAAACCTAAGAAGAACAAAGCCATTCACAGAGGCCCAGACAGGGCCCACTATGAGAAGATATAAGCAAAGCCTGAATCCAAGCCCAAATGAATCAAAGCGCAAATCCAGGCCCGATATGAGTTCTCTCATAAATAAGAGGAACGTTGCACCAAAAAGAGTCGTGGAGGGAGTTACACTTCCACGGACGCACCTCCATCAAGGAGAAGACAGTTACAAGAAACATCTCCTTCTGTTACGCATCACATGCTTAAGTCACACAGAAAATTAATCGCAACCATTCTAAAAGGTAAAGGGAACATTGGACACAGGTATGCAACTTTAACCGAGTTTTATCCAGATTTATTTTATTCTTCAAACAGAGTTACTGACTTAAGAATCGGAGTGTCTTCGGCCACCAAAAAGGTGGTTCTTAGTAGTTTAACATCCATTTTGCAGGAAAAACTCACAGTTAGACGATTTTATTACACATCAATGATAATGATTTAGACCTTTGCATTATTGATTGATGACACTGAAGAAAACAACACGAGCAAAGCTAGGGCGCACCGGATTTTTACCTGGTATTTCGCCTGGATGGTGCTAGGCACGTGCCCATCCAGGCGTGCCAGGCACGTGTGATTAAAGCGGACAAAAAAAAAAAAAACAGAATGAGACTTCTATTCTCTTCGATTTGGGTACAACATAAACCCTAGATTCATTCTCTTCGATTTAGAAACCTCTCTTCTTCTATTCTCTTCCAAATCGTTTCCAAATCGATTCATCTCGAGGTGGTCGACCTTTCTTTCTCAGTCCCTCACTCTTCTTTCTCTTTGCGATTCCTGGACGGGACTTCTTCAGTGATCCCAAGTTTGTAAGTCTTCTTGTTCTTCTATTTGTTATGTTTATGCTTCCAAATCTTCGATTTCTCCATTTGTAGAGAAACTATTTGAAATTTTGATGTTTGGGGTTTCGACATTGAAGATTACTATACTATTAAGCCCTTCAGTTTACTTCTTCAGTGATCCCAAGTTTGTAAGTCTTCTTGTTCTTCTATTTGTTATGTTTATGCTTCCAAATCTTCGATTTCTCCATTTGTAGATAAACTATTTGAAAATTTGATGTTTGGGGTTTCGACATTGAAGATTACTACACTATTAAGCCCTTCAGTTTTGATTTTTATTCATTCTGAAATTAGGGCTGTCTCCATGTCATTTGAAATTTGGTTTAGTAGATTGTTTACATTGATTAAATTTTTTTGTTCATTTTGTTATCCATAGTTCTTTTATTATTAAGGCTTTATATTGGTTTATTCATTTTTTCATACTGAAATTAGGATTTCTTCTTTAATGTGTCTGATCCTGGAGAAATTCGCACTTCAAAGCTTATTCAGTGTAGACTATCTGATGATTTAGTTTCAATGCTGTTGGAAAAATTGTTCACTTATTTCATTGAAAAGCATTTGGAAAAGCCAAGGGACCATAACAAGATGTTATTGGTCCTGAAAATAAAGATGTTCAATAAGTTCCTCAATGTAATCCCTTCAAACTCAAAGTAACGATGCCCACGGCACCAATACGATAGTAGTAGGACCGTATTGTTCATTGCAATCCATTCAAACCTTGGAGAGATTTCTCTTTGAAAATACCTTAAAATCAAGGTATCATGTGTAGAAAACTGATTGCGAGCACTTCCTAAGGAAATAAGGAAATCATGGGAGATTGTAGTGAAACAATCATGGGAGATTGTAGGTATCATGTATTAACTTTATTTCTGAAATGTATCTCAGTTTGTGTATATAATGTTCTCTAGTTTGGTTGAGCTGGTTGGTTTGGATAAAATTAGTTTGTGTATATAATTTCTGAAATGTATCTCAGTGTTTTAATGTATTTTTTGTTGTTTTTGTTGTTTCTAATGCAATGTATTTTTATGTATTCTTGCCTGTGTCACACCAACTAACATATGTTACTTTGCCAACGCAGGAATGGCATACGTAGCTTATGTTGTTTATCGTGGGCATGTTCCTGGCATATATGTTACTTGGTCAAGTTGCGCACTACAAGTGAACGGGTATACGGATGCTGTCTACAAGGGTTTCAATTCACTTGAAGAAGCGGTTGAAGATTATGAAATGTGGAGGGAGCAGGAGGCGAGAAGAGAAAGAGAACAAGCGTCGAGAAGAGAGCACCAATCAAGAACAAGAACAAGGGAGTCAAGAACAAACGACACTGAAGAAGTGGTGCACCAACCCAATAATGCTCCCGAGGGTCGTCGCAATCAAGCTCATGAAAATCAACTCAACGATACTTGGGCTTTTACTAAGGACCTTATCAACAGTATATTAGTAGTAGTTTTATTAACTCTTGTACTTTTGTTTTTTAAGGTCTTGGATAGTATGTGAGATGTAAATGAATATGTTTTGGATGGTAAATGAATTTGAAGATCTTGGATGATATATTATTCTGTTTTGTTATTTCTATGGTGTGTTGCTATTGTATGTTGTTTCTAAGTCAATGTTGCTATGTTGTTGCTATTGCTATGTTGTTGCTATGTTGTTGCTATTGCTATGTTGTTGCATAAAACTGACAGGGTTGCTATGTTTTTGTATGGTGCTAACAATGGTGCTATGTTTTTATGTTGAAAAATCAGTGTTTTTGTATGAAACATTGCAACATTTACTGACAGGGTTTTTATGTTGCTATGTTTTTGTATAAAATCAGTGTTTTTATGTTGCTATGTTTTTACTGACAAGGTTCCCACATTGCAACATTGGAAATTCTGTCAGAAACATTAGCAACATTGCAACATTTCAACATTGGAAATTCTGAAATTTCAACATTGGAATTCTGTCAGAAATTTCAACATTGGAATTCTGTCAGAAATTTCACAGAGATAAACACTGGAAAAACACTGAAAAAATTTTTTCACTGATAAAACACTGGAAATTGTTCTGACAGTTTAGATGAAACACTGGAAAAACTGGAAAAACACAGAATTCTGTCAGTTTAGATGAAACACTGGAAAAACACAGAATTCTGTCAGTTTAGACTGGAAAAACACTGATAAAAACACTGGAAATTGTTCTGACAGTTTAGATGAAAAAACTGAAAACTGAAAACTGAAAAACTGAAATTACACGAGTTCATAGCAAATTAATCCTCTTAACATCTTTCCTCCACCTTCGAAGAATAAATTTTTCGGGTAAAACATTAATCCTCTTTTGAGACAATACCGATAAAATATGTTTGCATAAAATCCCCCTAAACTCAAACAACTGACAATTGCACTGAATATTGAAGTCGTCATTATTAAAATAAACCTTAAAATTGATTGATCTGTATGCGCTTCCTATCAACCTGTCTTCCGAAACATAATAAACCTGAAAGCCATCGTACTCGTTGACATGATTAACTGCACAACATAATCTTCCTGCAATCTCTGTTTGAAACTCCTTAAATTTATTTGTGGTGTAGGCAGCTTGAAATTTTTTCTCAAATGGGTACGGAGTAATGCAAGGAAGCCAACGGTTAAAGGATTTAAAGTCTTCTTCAACTTCTTTTTGAACATTACTTCGTAGTGCATTCTCATATTGTTCTACAAATTGCTTTAGAGTGGTCTTTGAATTTACATAACCATCGAAGAAAGCATTCATACTTTCACTCCTTTGTGTTGAAGACATTCCTGCCCAAAAAGTATTCCTCTGAAATGTTGGTACCCAACGAATTCTTTCATTGTATAATCCACTCAACCAATCATTATTTTGAAGGTTAAATTTCTCAATGAACCCATACCAATATTCTTCAAACTCTTCATGAGACAGGGAATCATAAACTGCTCGTTGCATTGCAAACTTTATAGCCTCATATTGATTGCAACCCGAAAGTTTTTCAGGCAACTTTTTCATAATATGCCATAGGCACCATCTATGGCGTGTGTTGGAAAACACAATTTCGATGGCTCTCTTCATTGCTCTATCCTGATCAGTGATTATAGCATCTGGAGCACGATCATTCATACACACGAGCCAAGATTTGAAAAGCCAAACAAACTCTTCTACTGTCTCACTACAGATCAATCCACATCCAAGAAGTATTGACTGACCATGATGATTCACCCCAACAAAAGGAGCAAATGGCATTTCGTACTTATTAGTTAAGTACGTAGTGTCAAAAGTAATAGCATCACCAAACTCCTTGTAAGCTGCTCTACTCCATGCGTCAGCCCAAAATACATTTCTTAACCTCCCTGTTTCATCCAAATCCATCAAATAGAAAAATTCAGCATTGTTGGCTTGCATCTTTTGAAAGTAGTTATGAAGTGCCGACGCATCCCCCTCACCAAGTCTCAACTGCCTTATTTTATGCAGATAGTTGTAACAATCTTTTTGGGAAAATGTCATATTATCATTCCCACCAGCTTCAACCACACACGAAGTAAAACTCTTATTTGGCCTAATGCCCGCCCTATCATTATATTCAAGTCTCTTCTTCACATATTGGCTCATAACTCGATTTTTAGAATAATATCTCGATTTTCCAGGGCTCAAATCATGATTGTGCTCATCACTTACTGTTGTCACTTTCACTGTTCCATCAGGGAGTATACGACCTCTCATCTTAGCCTTACAACCACATTTACCCATGGGACACAATTTTATAACACTTTCTGCTTTACTTTTTGATGTCCCAGTCCGACCACATGCAAGAATAACATATCTAAAATTTCCATCCACATCTTTTTCAGTCGCCCTTACTCTCACTGGAAATCCTTTTTTATTACCATAATCATGATAATACGACTGAAACTCATCAATATTGTTAAATTTCATCCCTATGCAAGGCTCTTTTATCTCATCTAAAAACTCTTCATTTTCCATACATTCATTATTTTCTAATGTATCCATCCCTGAAAATATGAAAAATTCAACACAAGCAAAACCCCATTAAATCTCTAATACTACTATACTGAAGTTAACAATAATATATATATAGGCTAACAATACAATTGCTAATCATACAACACTCAGGAAAGCCTAAAATCTTACTAGGCTAATCATACAACACTCAGGAAAGCCTAAAATGTTTCAGTACATTGAAATGAGATGTTTTATTTGGGTAATGAGGTTCTAGATTTTTATTGTTAAAATCTCTATTGTTTAGAATGTGGTTGAAGATTAGAATTAGCTGTTTTTAGAATTTCAACTCGAACATTTTGAATATAGTTAGTCTGCAAAAACATTAATTTGTGGTTCTACAAACCCTAGAAGTTCCTATTTGTCGACTAGGGATAGCATTTCCTTCCTATTTTAACTTAACATTTTATTGATCTATTTTAAAGATCAAATTGATTCGGTTTGGTTGAATCAAAGTGAAAATCACCAAATTGATTCGGTTTGGTTGAAAGAAAGGGATAGCATTTCAAAATCAAAAGGAGAGAAAGAAATGGAGAAAAATACCTTTGTGTTGTGTTATTCTTGGATTGGATTGATATGGATTCGATTGATTACACAAATAGATCTAGGGTTTTGGATTCGGTTTGCTTGCTAGAGAAAACTTCTTCTCTGCGATTTGGGTTCTTTGTTTTTTTTTTTTTTTTTTTTCGCTCACCTTAATCGCACGTGCCTGGCACGCCTGGATGGGCACGTGCCTAGCACCATCCAGGCGAAATCCCAGGTAAATTCACAGTGTTGTTTAGAATTTTCGAAACAACACATTAAAGTTATCAACTTATTTCAAGTGTACTTTTTTTAATTCATAACAAACCATGCTCGAAACAAGTCCGAATCACATGTACCATAGTATAGAGATTCGTCTCGATTTCACGTAAGAAAATTAGGCACCATTGTGATCATTTGTTGCTGCGTGGAAAAATTAGGGTTTGTTTGAACAACATGGAATAGACAATCTCAATTTTTTCCTTCCATCGGAATCAACACATACAAATGGACCAAACGAACAACCCCTAAAGCTTACCTACCGATACCAAAACCTACACAATGAGTTAGATTTAGGGTGCGAAGGCAGAGACAATAGGACTTCTTACAATATGCTTCCCATTTACTTCATTCCAACTTATGTGTACCCATAATTTTCTGTGAAATCACGTTTTGGCCTCCCCTCCCATATGTGCCTCAACTGTCATTGTGTATTCAGCTTTGCTGAATTTACCTCCAAATGTTAGTGTCATTGGGTTGACAACAATTTTCATCCCTGATGGAGCCCATGTCATTGCCCGATAAACTGATGGAGAATCATTGACATTCGTTAACACCCTCTCGAAGCTGTAAGTAGTGGTGTTAGTGTTGCTGAGGATGACGATGAATGATGGGTAATTTAGGTCAAGATTGACTTGATGGCAAGGGTAGTTTGATCTCCTAGTGATGATACTGATCTGTAGAGAAGTGTAGTTTAGCCCACATAGGAAGTTGATGTAATCTTCAACCTTATCAATGTCATAGTCCAGGCCAGGATCCAAGGCTTTGTTAGGATCCACATGCCCTGCTCCGAAGTCCAGGGGCGTTCCGGCTGTTCCTGTTGCCATGTCAATGACTGAACCATGCGTGTTATCAGTCACATAAGCTGTTGTCATCATTGCTGATCGAATTGCAGCCGGACTCCAATCTGGGTGAGCTGATTTCAACAATGCAGCTATGCCGACCACATGGGGGGAAGCCATGGATGTACCTGACAGAAGCCTATAGTCGGTCATCAAGTAGTCATTCCTTAGCGGCACGGTGCCAATGTTAAGCGCTCATGCAGGTAGGATATTAACTCCAGGTGCCAATATATCTGGCTTCAACACCCATGGAGCTTTCTCATTTGGCCCTAGCGATGAGAAGTCGGCCACTTGAGGCACAGGTTTGGTACCCAATTCCGTGATCTGGAACTTGATGCTCGCTGTTGCAGGTACTGATGCTGAGCGCTTCAAATATTCTTCAACAATGTTTCCATCATTTGGATTAATAGCCACAAATGGCATGAGAAGTTCTCAGGGTCTAGGAATTTTGTATAGTCGGTCGCAAATATTGCTCCTGCAGCACTTGTTCGATTAATCTCATCCATTTGCCCAGAAATATTTACTTGGTCATTAAACGCGCAAAAAACGAACTTCCTTGCTATATCCTTTGGGTCTAGAGCATACTTTTCGCAATTCTGCTTGCTAGTATTGCCATATCCATAGTAAACTGTGACACGATCGGCAAACAAGCCCTCCGGATATATTGATCTTCCTTTGATGGTTATGTTCCCATTTCCAAGCTTCACAAAAGCTAAGTAATCCCTATCAATTGTTCCAGCTCCAGTTGTTGTGATCCATGGTGCACCGTTATAGATTGTGTAAGCATGAGGACCATCATTTCCAGCTGAACATAACACAAAAATGCCTTTCTCCATTGCTGCAAACGATCCGACTGCAATGGGATTGCCATAAAAGGCGGTCTCATCGAATCCCAGAGATAATGATATTAGATCAACGCCATCTTCAGTTGCTTGATCTATACCAGCTAGTGTATCACTTGCAGCTGAATCATATGTATCTGTGAAGAATAACACTATACATTGCCAGTCTAGCTAGCGGTGCAACCCCTCTTGCTGTGCCCTTTGCGTATCCGAAATAGTCTACATTGGCCACTGTTAAGATCTGAAATAGAAATGACTCTGAACAATTCTCTGTTTCATTACATTGTAAAGGTGTACATGAAGAGGCACTTATATATAGCCTTCTGATTAACAAACTAAAAAACTGTTAACAAACTTACTAACAATGTTGACTAGCTTATCATACTAACAGACTAGCTAACAATATTGACTAGCTGTTTGTGTTTGTTTACATTAACATCCCCCCTCAAACTGAGTGTGGATCGATCAACAACACCCAGATTGGTACGCAGGAACAGAAATCTAGAATGTCCAAGTGCTTTGGTCAAAACATCAGCAATCTGATCTGAAGCAGAAATGTGAAGAACATGAAGTAGTTTACGAGCAACTTTCTCACGTACAAAGAATATATCCAACTCAATGTGCTTTGTTCTGGCATGAAGAACAGGATTGGCACTCAATAAGACTGTGCTTTTATTATCACACCAAACTGTAGGAGGCGCACAAGGAAGCTTAAGTTCAGAGAATAGTGAATGAAGCCAGGAAAGCTCTGCTGTAACTGAGGCCAAACTCCTATACTCTGCCTCAGTACTGCTCCTGGAGATAACACTTTGTTTCTTTGAAGACCAGGAGATGAGATTAGAGCCTAAGTAAACACAATACTCTGAGGTAGACCTTCTGTCATTGGGGTCAGATGCCCAATCAGCATCACAAAACCCAGTCAATTTAAACGAGGGAGTAGGAGCAAGCTGAAGACCAAAATTGGATGTGGCTTGAAGATACCTCAAAATTATTTTTACTACTCGCCAATGAGATTCCAGGGGAGCTTGCATGAACTGACACACTCGATTTACAGAATAAGCAAGTTCTGGTCTTGTGATAGTTACATATTGCAATGCACCCACAATACTTCTATACAAGTGTACATCTTGAACAAGATCACTGCCCTTTGCAAATAACTTCTCACCACCACTCATGGGTGTAGGTAAACCTTTGGCAAACTGCATCTTAGCACGGCAGAGAAGATCATGAATATATTTTGTCTGAGATAGAAACATTCCATTGTCAAACTGTTGAACTTGGATGCCAAGAAAGTAATTAACAAGGCCGAGATCCTTCAACGAAAACTGAGCATTAAGCTGTTTAATTAACTGAGTTACATCATACGAGTTTGCACCAGTAACTAGGATATCATCCACATAGACTAGAATGAAGATGGGAGAAGGAGCATGTCTAATGAATAGAGAAGAATCTGACTTAGCAGAAATAAAGCCAAACTGAAATAGAGTATGTTGAAGTTTATCAAACCATGCTCGAGGCGCTTGTTTCAAACCATATAACGCCTTGACAAGTTTGCACACAGCTCTGGGTCGTGATGGATCAACAAATCCAGGAGGTTGCATCATGTAGACCTCCTCTAACAACTCCCCATTTAAGAAAGCATTGTTAACATCTAACTGAACAACTTTCCATCCAAATGTGAGAGCAGCTGAAAGAACCACTCTAATGGTAGGTGGTTTAACCACCAGACTGAAAGTTTCATCAAAATCAAAACCTTCTACCTGTTAAAAGCCTCGAGCCACTAAGCGAGCTTTATATTTATGGACGGTGCCATCAGAATTCTCCTTGACTTTGAATATCCACTTACAGCCAACAACTGATCTATGTGAAGGAAGGTCTACTAGTGACCATGTGTTATTTCTGATAAATGCTAGATATTCAGCTTGCATAGCCTCACACCAATGAGGTGTGTTCAGAGCTTCATTCAAACTCGATGGTTTAGCAGATGCCATATACACTTTAGGTTTATAGATACCATCTTTGGACCTAGTTACCATTGGATGACTAGGAGTAGGAGTAGAAACATCATGTAGACCTTGTTGCTGATGAAGATGCTGAACATTGGACCTAGTTACCACTCTAGGATTAGAAGTAGAAACATCATGTAGACTTTGTTGCTGATGAGTAGTCTGAGCATTGTTCTGACCATTATGTAAACCACTTTTCTGAGCATTAGTAAGACCCCTGTACTGACCACTAGTAAGATCAGTAGTGTCCTCAGTATGACCAGTTAAATGCCCATCAGGAAGACCATTTTGTTGAATAATATGCTGAGCATGATTGTGCTGACCAGCATGCTGAACATCAGACAGGCCTCTGTGCTGACCACCAGTAAATCCAGGAGACAATGCATTATGCTGAGCATCAGACAGGCCTCTGTGTTGACCACCAGTAAATCCAGGAGACAATGCATTGTCACCAGTATGACTATTTGGGGAACCAGTAGTTTGACCATTAGTTGGACATATAGGATCACGACTTATAGTATTCATAGGATCACCAGTAGACACTCTAGATATACTTGCAGGAGTAGAAACAGGGGAAGAGAAAAGAGGTAATGAGGACTGAGACTGTTGTTTAGAATATGGGAAAAATAATTCATTGAAGATGACATCTCTGGAAATAAAGACCCTACCATTTGGAGACAAACACTTATATCCTTTGTGTTGTAGGCTATACCCAAGAAAAGTGCACTCCACTGACCTGAATTGAAGCTTGTGTGCATTGTAAGGTCTTGTGTTTGGAAAGCAAGAACAACCAAAAACTTTTAGAGAAGTATAATCAGAAAGCTTTTTATATAACTTCTCAAAAGGAGATAATCCATTCAACACAGTAGAAGGAACTCGATTGAGTAGATAAACTGATGTCCGAACTGCCTCATCCCAAAATTTCATAGGAAGAGAGGCATGAGCAATAAGGGTTAACGCAGACTCAATGATGTGTTTGTGTTTTCTCTCAGCAATACCATTTTGTTGATGAGTGGTAGGACATGCCAACCTATGACTGATGCCATGCTGAGATAGAAAAGGTGAGAAAGATCTATACTCACCTCCCCAATCAGACTGAATACATTTGATTGGGAGACCAAATTCTAATTCAACTTGAGACTTAAATTTGATAAAAGTAGAATAAGCATCAGACTTGTTTCTTAACAAGTATACCCAAGTAAACCTACTAAAAGCATCGATGAAATGAATGTAATATCGATAACCATTGGAAGATATAGTAGAAGCAGGACCCCAAAGATCAGTATGTATAAGTTCTAATGGCTTATTGAATACAGTAGAAGAAGACGAAAATGGAAACTTGTGTATCTTTCCTAAACATCATGAAGTACACAGTTCTTTATTATTGTGAGAAACAGAAATGTTACACTTAGCAAGTAACTTTTGCACAAGTAAAAAAGAAGGATGCCCAAGGCGAGCATGCCAAAGATGCAACAAAGAAGTATCACCAGTAGAATCAGATGTGATTGTTTGAACTAAATGTGAAGAAGTATCACCAGTAGAACTTGAACTTGAAGGAGACATTGTACTGCAAGAACTTGAAGGTGACAATGTATTACAAGAACCGGAAGAAGACACTGGATTGCGGGTATCAAATGTCATAGATGGGAACACATAAAGACCTTTGTTAAGCCTCCCTTCCAAGAGGACTTGTCTGGTGTCCTGGTCCTTGACAAAACAGAAGTCAGGATGGAATTCAAAGAAGACTCTATTATCTCTAGAAAATCTTGAAACACTAAGTAGGTTTTTAGTTAATTTTGGTACTTGAAATATGTTTTTAAGAAGCAGTGGTCTAGAAGAATTTGAAGAGTGTAAAAGAGACTGACCAACATTCTGTATTTGCAGAGCTGATCCATCGCCAACATGTATTTGTTCATTACCCTGATATGGCATTGATGTTGAAAAATTCTGAGCAAATGGTGTGCAATGATCAGTTGCTCCAGAATCCGGATACCATCTATGATCTACTGATGAAGATACACAATGTGATTGCAGTGGCAACTGAGATGCAGAACCCCAAGAATGAGGAATATGCTGACCATAAGCAGATGGGCAAGCTTGACTGGAAACAGAATAAGCTTGATGAGGAGCCTGGTGAGGAGCTGAACTTGTCTGAGAGGATGTACTAGATGATGAGTTCCAGTAGTTTGACACATTTGTATCAAACCTGTGATAACACTTTATAGCTAGATGGCCTAGCTTGCCACAGATTTGGCATTGTGGTTTATTTCCAGACTGATAACTAGCCTGATAACCATGCTTAAAACCTCTCCCAGAACCAACCTTCCTCCTCCTCTTGATGGAAACCTTGCTCCTCTAGATGAATTGGAGACAAACGATCTGGATGATGGCCTGTACGAAGTCTGAGCAACATTTATAGAGCTAGAAATGTCAAGATCCTTCAAATATCTTTCAATCCTTGTCTCTTGAGCTAGTAACAAAGATTCAACCTCTGCAACGCTATAGACATCAGATCTGGAACTGACTGAGATTATAAAAATGTCATAAGCTTGTGGTAATCCATCAAATATTGCATTGATATGATCTCTTGACGAAAGTGGATATCCTACAGAAGCTAGTTGATCGATGATGGATTTTAATTTTAGTAGGTAATCGTTGATTGAAAGATCTCTTTTCTTGAAATTCTGCAACTGAGTTCTGAACTGGGAGACTTTGGCTATGGTTTGAGAGTTGAAATAAGTTTCAAGAGTTTGCCAAACCTATTCAGAAGTGTTACAGCCAACTAACCTTGTGAGTAAAGGTTGAGACATAGAAGAAAGAAGCCATGAAAACAACAGTTGATCTTGTTGTTCCCAGTTGATGAACTCTGTGTTGACAAATCCATTTTCTTGATCTTCAGTCGATAGAAACCTTGGTGGAAGTGAATCCTTTTCGATGAATCTCTGAATTTATGACCTTTGATGGTGGCCAACACTTGCTGCTTCCACAACAAATAGTTGTGTTCATCAAGTTTTACAAATGGAACATGTGTAAACACAACTGGTTTGGACTCTGTCATTCTTGGATTTGCAAGGAAAGCAACACTAGAAGATGAAGCTGAATCTGCCATTGATATTGCTACGGAAGGTTGAACTCATCAATGATGAAGATGATTGAAAAAAAAAAAAAAACATGTTTAACTTCTAAAGAAAATAGAAAAATCAAATGACTCTTTCATGGCTCTGATACCATGTTAAGATCTGAAATAGAAATGACTCTGAACAATTCTCTGTTTCATTACATTGTAAAGGTGTACATGAAGAGGCACTTATATATAGCCTTCTGATTAACAAACTAACAAACTGTTAACAAACTTACTAACAATGTTGACTAGCTTATCATACTAACAGACTAGCTAACAGTATTGACTAGATGTTTGTGTTTGTTTACATTAACAGCCACCCTACTTCCTGCTGCAGTTGAGGAAGTGTGCGTTCCATGCCCGTAGTAGTCCCTAGGAGAATCATAGTCCATAGTTGATATGTTTAGGCCTCGCTCTTTCAGCCCTTTGCTAAAGACCCTAGCTCCTATGAGTTTCCTATTTCAAAGGGTCGAATTAAAGTCGGTCCCATTTTCACACTTACCACGCCAGCGGGCGGGGAATGGTGGCATACCCTCGTCGTTGAAGCTCTCGCTCTCGGGCCATATTCCCGTATCAATGATCCCAATTATCATGTCGTCACCAAAGCCTCCAGCTGGCCATAAACCAGCATGCTTTTTAAGGCCTAGGAATTTAGGGGTGTGAGTTGTGTGGAGCTTACCAAACGTCTCAGGAAATGTGAAAACATGACCAGGCATTTGTTCCAATTCTTCGAGTTGTGATTGGGACAAAGCCGCGCTAAATCCATTTATAACGTGGTTGTAGGTGTAGAGATGGGTGGGAGGGATTCCACCTGGTGGCGTCCATAGGGAAATACCGATGACGTGTACCAATCGTGGTGACTGGATAAGAGTGATGGCATCGATGATTTGTCCATGTGGATGATGCATGTCCCATGCTTCTCTAAGTAGGATGATGATGTGCCAAATGTCACGGGCTTTCTTTTCACAAGTATTTCCCGTACGGCACTAGCAAACTTTGCCCCGACTTATCAAAGAAAGCTAGTCAGCCTTGCCCACAAAAGACTTACTTAGACTTTGGAAAACTAAGCAAACTAAGAACACACAAGAAAGCTAGTTAGCCTTGTATTGCTTGAATTCTCTAAGGTGATTACAACAAATGAGTTTTTAGCCTATTTATACAACTCCACCTCCTCAATGGACGGTGGTGATCAATTTGATCTAACGGTCTACAATGAACTTCTACACACTTATTTTGAAATATCTAAGGACTAGAATCCTATGGAACTCTATGGAATTTTATGGGAGGTTCTAGAGAACTCTTTCTAGAACAATGTGGAATACTCTACATTATTTACACTTGCCAACCTCACTTAGCTAGGCAAGAAGATAGTTGTGACATTCTCCCCCACCTATTCAGGTGACGTCCTCGTTGCCTTCAAATCCTCGTACGCTTTGATTTGCTCCTTGAATTGCCACAAATGTTGGATTGGCTCCCAGCTAGCTTCACTTTCTGGCAATCCTTTCCACTTGACGAGTAGCTCATGTGTGGGAGGTTGGTTGGAATGACGCACCACACGATCTGACAAGATAGTCTCTGGTTCCTTTTCATTTTGGATCCTCATGCCCATTGGTGCTCTGTGTGAAACTCCTCTGTTTGGATCATCCTGATCTTCCTTATACGGTTTCAGTAGGCTCACATGGAAGACTGGATGAAACTTGATCCTCGGCGGCAACTCGACCTTGTAGGCTTGTTTTCCCACTTTCTTGACTATGGGGAAAGGACCCTCATATCTCCTGATAAGGCCACGATGCAGTCCAGAAAGTCTGACATGAGCAGGCATCTTGACAAGCACAAGGTCTCCAACCTGAAACTCTCGAGGCCGTCTCTTATTGTCGGCCCACTTCTTCATCCTCTTGGATGCCCTTTTCAGGTAATCTCGAGCCTCATCAGCTTGATCATTCCATCATTTGGCAAACTTATAGGCTGATGGACCCACTCCAGTGTAGCTAGTGGCAATAGAACTCGGGGTCATAGGTTGTTGTCCCATGACAATCTCAAATGGGTTATGACCCGTCGCTTCACTCTTTTGCAAGTTGAAAGAGAATTGGGCAACATCTAGCAACTTAGCCCAATCTCGCTGGTTGTCACTCACATAGTGCCTAAGATATAACTCCAGCAAGACATTCATCCTTTCCGTTTGACCATCCGTTTGAGGATGAAAGCTAGTAGAGAAATTAAGGTCGGTACCCAACAACTTGAACAACTCAGTCCAAAATTTCCCCGTGAACCGAGTATCCCGATCACTGATGATAGATTTGGGCACACCCCAATACTTCACCACATGTTTGAAGAATAAATGTGCGGCTTGCTCGGCTGTGCACTCCTTGGGTGTGGGAATGAAGGTGGCATACTTCGAAAATCTGTCCACGACCACAACTATTCAATTGCAACCTTCCGATGCGGGCAACCCAACTATGAAATCTAAGGAAACACTCTCCCAAGGTCTCTCTGGGATGGGGAGGGGTTCAAGTAAGCCGGCAGGTGACTGTTGCTCCACTTTGTCTTGTTGGCATACAAGACAAGTCTCTTCACATATGCTTCAATATCATCCCTCATATGTGGCCAATAATAGGAATCTTCCACAAGAGCAAGAGTTTGATGTATACCTGGATGTCCCGCCCACTTGCTATCATGGCATTCTTTCAAGACTTCCTTCCTTAGGTTGTCATGAGGTGGAACATAGATTCGCCTTCCCTTAGAGTATATCAAGACGTTCTCCACCCAAAACCGTCTTGTCTTTCCATCTTTGACAAGAGATATGATGGTTTGAGCCATAGAATCATGTGCCAATCCTTCCTTTATGCGTCCCTTCAAGTTGCTTTGAGGTTGACTTATGTCAGCAAGTTCTCCTTTTCTACTCAAAGCATCCACAACAAGATTAGCTTTGCCGGGCTTGTACTCCAAAGTGTAATCAAACTCTGCCAAGAAATCTTGCCACCTAGCTTGTTTTGGTGTGAGCTTCTTCTGTGTCTGGAAGTAGCTAGTTGCAATATTGTCGGTCTTGACCACAAATTTTCTCCCAAGCAAGTAATGTCGCCATGTTCGCAGGCAATGCACAACTGCAGTCATTTTCTTCTCTTGTACTGTGTACTGCCTCTCAGTATCATTGAGCTTCCTACTTCTTGCATCAATACTCCACCAATAGCAAAGTCGGAAGCATCCGTATGTACCTCAAAAGACATAGAATGGTTGGGAAGTGCCAACACCGGTTCTTCCACAATTGCCTTCTTCAATCCTTCGAAAGCTTGTTGGCATTTTGAACTCCAATCCCAACTTCGCCCCTTCTTGAGCAAGTCCGTCAATGGAGCGGCTATGGAAGAGTAGCCTTTGATGAACCTTCTATAATAGTTCACCAAGCCAAGGAAAGATCTTAACTCAGTGACTTTGGTCAGTGGTTCCCATTCTTGGATGGCTTGTACCTTGGACTTATCCATACGAAGCTTGCCCTTGCCAATGATATGACCCAAGAATATCACCTCCTCTTGGGCAAATGAGCACTTCTCCTTTTTGACATAGAACTCGTTCTCCTTCAAGGTTTGGAACACTTGCCTCAAGTGATCCACATGTTCCTCCAATGTCTTACTATAGATCACAATGTCATCAAGGTACACAACTACGAACCGGTCAAGGTAAGGAGCTAGTACCTTATTCATTAGAGTGCAAAATGTGGCTGGTGCATTAGTTAAACCAAATGGCATGACTAACAACTCGTAAGACCCGTACCTTGTAACACATGTCGTCTTTGGTTCATCTCCTTCGGTTATGCGGACTTGATAATATCCCAAGCGCAAGTCAAGCTTGGTAAAGTACCTTGCATCACCAAGTTGATCAAAGAGATCCACAATAAGTGGAATCGGGTACTTGTTCTTGATAGTGACCTTGTTGAGTACCCGATAGTCAATACAAAGTCGTAGGGATCCATCATGTTTCTTTTGAAATAAGACCGGCGCACCATATGGAGCTTTGGAGGATCGGATATAACCAGCATCTAGTAAATCCTTCAATTGTTTTCTTAACTCCTCGAGCTCAAGAGGTGCCATACGATAAGGAGCAAATGCGGGTGGCTTTGCTCCAACTTCTAACTCAATAGCATGATCCGCCTCTCTCCTTGGTGGAAGCTTCTTAGGCAACTTGGCAGGCATAACATCCTTGTACTCCTTGGGAACATCTTGGACGGCCTTAGGTACATTCACCTCTCCATTCATGGGACCTTCGTCTTCCTTGAGGGTAGCCAAGTAAGTAGGCTCATTCCTCTTTACTCCTTTAGAAAGTTGGAGAGTGGACACCATTCTCTCCTTACTTATCTCCCGTACCACGGGCACAACACAAGGTTGTCCCTTCTCCATGATGCACATGGTGTTGGCATATGGGACCAGGAACGCCTTCACCATGTCCAAGAAATCTATACCCAAATAGAACTTGTGATCATCAATTGGAGCAATAGTTATGTACTTTACCTCGCCATTGTCCAAGCCGAATATCGGTGCCACGAGCTATTCCTTCAATTGGGAGACTTTTAGCATTGACTCCCTTGATATATTCTTTCTCCTTCGTATATGATAGGCCAATTTCTTCAACAAGTTCTTTGGTCATGTAGACTGTGTCGGCTCCGGTATCCACCATGGCTTTCAAAGTCTTGTCCCCGATCTTGATCTCCACGTACATCTTTCCACGTGGTTGTTCTTCGACCTTAGCTTGAATGGCAGTTAGGAGATTCATTGAGGCGATCCTCCTTTCCTCCTTTGCTTATTCCTCCATGACAAGCGCAACAAGTTTCCCCCTGTTGGGACACTCGAATGCCCGATGGGGTCCACTACATAAGAAGCAAGATATCTTCATGGGTGATCCATCTCTTTTCTCCTTCCCCTTGTCTTTGGAGTACTTGTGTTCCTTGGAGGACTTCTCTTTGTCTCCCCCACCTTTGCCATCATTACTCGGCCTTTTCCCTTGCCCCTTGGATGAGTCCTTTGTCTTGAACTCAATCAAGGATTCGGCCGCAGCCATAGCCGTTGCAAGGTCTTGCACACCTTGCCTCTTCAATTCCAACTTGGTCCAACCCGTTAGGCCATCAAGGAAGCTAAACAAAGCACCCTTTTCCCATGTCAGGAATCTCCAAGAGCAACTCCGAGAACTCCTTCACATACTCCCTTATGTGGCCTTCCTTATGTTGAAGGTGACGAAGCTTGGCCCTAGCTTCGTTTTCGGCATCCTCCGGGTAGAATTGTCTCTTGAGTTCCTTCGTGAATTCTTCCCAAGTGTCGATGGTGCACAATCCTTTCTTGACATCATCGGACCTTCTGCGCCACCAAACTGTAGCAACATCATTTAAATATAAGGAGACACTACGTACCTTTGATGCTTCATCTATTATGCCAACCGCGTCAAAGTAGCGATCCATGTTCCACAAGAAGTTATTGATCTCCCTTGCACTCCTTGCCCCACCATAGGCCTTAGGTTTAGGAGCTTCGACTCTGTGGGTGATTGTTCCTGGTGTAGTCCCACCATTGGCTACCGCAGCCATGCACACACTGAGTTGAGCTTCTAGCTTCTCAACTCTTTCCTTGTAAGCATACATCTCCGCGTCTTTGGCAACAATTTGGGCTTCAAGGGACTCGATCTTCTTGGACACCATGTCCACTATTGCGTTCAAGGCTCCTTGCATCTCTTCCCGGAGCTCTTGCTCCTCCCCATTGGACGTTTTCCCCTCGATGCGTTGGTCCATGTCTTCAACTTTTTCCCTCAAGTCGGACATGGTGGCATACTACTTAGCCAACCTTTCATCCATCGCAGCGATCATGTCCTTCGACTTGTCCTTGCGGACTTTCCCACCTTTGTCGTTGTTGCCAATTAATGGGTTGTTGACCTCTGATGACATTCTCTTGTGTAGAATGATTTCACCAACCTTGCCAAACCTGGCTCTGATACCAACTGTTACGGGCTTTCTTTTCACAAGTACTTCCCGTGCGACACTAGCAAACTTTGCCCCTACTTATCAAAGAAAGCTAGTTAGCCTTGCCCACAAAAGACTTACTTAGACTTTGAAAAACTAAGCAAACTAAGAACACACAAGAGAGCTTAAGAGAACTAGAACTTGTATTGCTTGAATTCTCTGAGGTGATTACAACAAATGAGGCCTTAGCCTATTTATACAACTCCACCTCCTCAATGGACGGTTGTGATCAATTTGATCTAACGGTCTACAATGAACTTCTACACACTTCCTTAGAAATATCTAAGGACTAGAATCCTATGGAACTCTATGGAATTTTATGGGAGGTTCTAAAGAACTCTCTCTAGAACAATGTGGAATACTCTACATTATTTACACTTGCCAACCTCACTTGGCTAGGCAAGAAGATAGTTGTGACACAAAGTAGAAGAAAAGAAAGAGGAAAAGAGAAAAAAAGTGTCCTGAATTTGTTCATGGTCAGGGACATGGATCAACACTGGTTGCAATTGAAATTGCTATTGCTTAAATTTATGGAAAGCTACAAATGAAGAAGTGTTGGAATTGTTTAAACATGGAACCTTTCCATGAAACTAAAACCCATTCACTTGAGCTGAAATTATTGCTGGTTGATTAAAGGTTATTCTTTATCATTGTAATGTTGTCGTGCATGTTGAATTCTATGATTGAACTTATTTATGTCACAATCTAATTGCTTAGATTTACTCTCTTGGACCCTCTACCCATGAGAATCCCTCAGAGCGCCTTCTACTTTTAATAGGCCATGAACTAGATAAAATCATTCTCAAGGATTATGATTCATGATAATGTATATTATAACTAGTTGACCCTTTGTGCTAAAATCCAATCTATTTTGAGTTGCAGCCCTAACAATCTGTTAGTTTGGTCGATGGTCATTGCCGATGTATAATTGTTGATGATGAAGATTAGCACTACGGGTAATTTAGTTCAAGAATGGCTTATTCTTTAACCCTTGTAGAAATTGATGTATTCTACATCCTCAATAGCATAAACCAGCTCAAGATCTAAACCCTTTTTTGTAGATGCCCTGCAAACTACGAAGTCCCCAGGTGTTTCCGCCATTAAATAGAACAAACCCTAATACAGAACTGGCAGCACATACACCACTACTCTTTCTATTATTATCTGACATACCTTACGTCACTGATGACCAAGATGTCTTAATGACTTTAAATGGAGAGCAGTAAGAAATCATGATTGATGATACACGGAACCCTCGAGTAATCCGCAATGTACACGTGTCATGATGATCTTGTCAACAGAGTAAAGCAGGTTTAGATGAGCGCCCACTATGACAATGCCCAGATTACTTCAAGCCCACTAAAAAAGGTTCCAGGAGGTTGAATCCAATCAGTAAGACCCTATTAAGCCCATAAGTCATACGGTCAAACCCAATACTCGTAAGATCAAATAAGGCAAGTATCTAGGATAGACGAGCAACACATTTACTCCTATCAGGAAACAAATATCAGAGTATAAGCCGTGTATGAAAATTCTCCTGCATGGACAACACTCAGGAAAGGATCTCTAGAATATATTTTTTCTTAAACCACGTCATCAAATGCATAGCTGAACAATGACTTTCGTATAATAAGTAGGGCACAAAGTTCAAGAACTAAGGTACGTTATAGAACCCAATTTCAAGCATTACACCTTTCTCAAGCTTTGTTTATGCAAATTGGGTAGTAAGTGATTAATTATTAGCACTAAAAAAAGTTCATCTTTAACTACTACTAAGCAAAACCGTAGGGGGTAAAGAATTTCAAGCATTGAAAAAAAATAATAAGGGAATTTATAAAGAAACCCAACAAAATAACAAAACTACTTTTTTGTATATTATAAAACACCAAGGAATGAGATTTTGCAAATTTTTCGTTTGTTTTAAATTACGAAAAGAAAAATGGTGAAAGAAAAAATTACATTTTTCGAGGGCTTTTTCAAAAAATTATGATTTTTTCATAAATTTCGTAGTTTTCATAAAAAAATTTTTGTCAAAATACAAAAACCAGTTACTAAAAAGCTAGGAAACACGGACTCTCGAAAAAACCCTCCGAATCCTAGTAAAACGTGTGTCGGATACGGATACGCATGCGATTCGCGGTCGACATGTATCCGACACGCGGTCAACGTGTCGGTCAACTTGACTTGGTCTGGATACGGTCCGGACATGGTCTGGATACGGTCCGGATTCGGTTGCTAATAAATTTTTTTCCAAATCTTGATAAGATCAGACGGACGAGATGTAAAGCCCTAATATAAAACCTAATCTCCCGATTTCATCTATCTCAAACCTAACAACAAACAGAGAGAACTTAGAGGAGGAACCGAGGAAGAAAAGAAAGCAAGAAGAGAAGGAAGAAAGGGAAGAGGAAGAAATCGGGTCGTCTCTCACTCTATGTCCTTAGAGGAATAAGATAAAGAAGGAAGGAAGGGAAGAGAGAACTTAGAGGAGGAACCATTTGTAGTGAAGCTCCATCCATCTCTCAGGTTCGTCTCTCACTCTCTGTCCTTCTGCTTTTCTTTACAGATCTCTGTCCTTCTATCACTTTGATTTCTAATTTCCCAAATCGAAATCTAATTTTTTGTTGTTGCTGTTTCTATTTGTGTTTACGGGTTTACAGCTCGTTTCAGAGATGAAGAAGAAAAGGAAGGGGAAGAGGTGGAAGAAAGAAGAGGAAGAAGAAGGGAAAGAAGAAGACCTGCGAATGTGTGTCTGTGACATTCGATCGATCACTGTTTCAGCCGATCGTATCACTGTTTCAGAGAAGAATAAGAAGGGAAAGAAGAAGAAGAATGAAGAAAAAAAAATAAGGAAGAAGAAGAAAGAGGAAATTACAAGATCAAGTGATTCTCTTCTTCCACTTCATCTTCTTCAATCTTCATTGTTCATTTTAGTTTTGTAATTATGTTCTATCATCTATGTTTGATTTTAATACAATAAAGCCAACAAAATGCAAAGAGGTCTGACAGTGACCACTCATTTATGCTGATTTATTTTTCCAAAACACACACAACACACTAAAAGCCTCTTATGAGGTCATTCATGGGTCCCATTCTCTTTTAGAGCTTGCTTGCTTTGGTACTGCTACCATACATCCATTAATGTAGAAACACCAATAATATCTGTATTCTAAATAGTAATATCTGTATTCATTTTACCTAATTAATAACATTGGTACGCTAAATAATAATAACAATGGTTATATAAACATTGGTTAGCCAAATAATAATTTCTGACAATGGGTTGGTTTTTTTTTTTTAGGAGATCACATCTAGATCTGATTGTTGTCTAACTTGTCTTCAACTCTTCATTTACTAGCTGGTAGTTGCAGTATTTCTCTTCATGTAAGTTCTTTTCTTGTCCTTTTCCATTTGCCATAAAAAAATTTAGCAATATTACCTGCAAGTTTGCAACACGTAAATAATTGTCAGTCTTCAATACTACTTGCAAGTTGCGATTATTAATTATTTTTTATGAGTTATGACATTATGTTAATATTTTTTAACAAAATATAAAAATAAAAATAAAGTTTGATTAACGTGTCGCCGAGTCCCCGAGTCCTAATTTTTTGAAAATTGCAGAGTCGCCGTGTCGTATTCGTGTCCGATACGACACACGTATCTGAGTTCGTGCATCTCGGCTAAAAAGTACTTTTTTCTAGAGTTTTTTTCAAGAAAATTCGAGGTTTTTTCGTTAATTTCAAGGTTTTCTAATTATCATTTCTTTTAATATATATTAATATTTGAAACCATTCCCTATTTTTTAATTATATATTGATTTCATATTTGTTTCATTTTTTGTTCTTTAGGCTTCATTTTATATGTTTAATAAATTTATTTACTTACATCTTGTTTTTCACATTATATATATATAATTCACGTATCCTCAAAATCTTACATTTTTTAATTACACACAAAATATTTATTAAAATCAAGAGATCGAAATTAAATAAAAAAAAAATCACAATCCCAATAAAACACCCAAAAATGCTATTTTTTAATTCCTTCACATTCTCTTCTTCAAAGCCCCATCCCAACTTATTTTGATGCAAGTACTTTTCATTCCCTGGGTTGACAGTTATATATATATCACAGATTAAATTAAAAGTTAAAAAACTCTGCCATGAAAATCTGCATTTTCCCTCACAAAGAATTTTTTACAAAGAAAAAAAGTGCTTCAAGGGAAAACCATTGAGATTCACATCACCATGATACTTCTCCTTCTTCACAAGTTTATAATAAATTGAAGTGTGTAGTTTTTTAGTGAGGCTAGGAAATCATGTTTTGTAAATATGTTTTGCAACCAGGATGATGTGGCATCGTTAGAGGAGTTTTTTACAACTTTGAGATACACAAAATCTTTGGGGATTCCATCATTCTTTTCAAATCATGACACGTCATCCTGATTGCAAAACATAGTTGCAAAAACCTAATTTTCTAGCATTTTTGGTAGTTTTTATTTGGATTAATTAATTACTTTTGTTTTTAATTTAACTGGAAAAAAACCCAAAAATCAACTTACCGAGTTTTAATGATGAAAAGGAAGAAGAAGGAGGAGTTAGTTATTTATCAGGAAACTAAATTATGAGATATTTAAGAAGATATCAATCTTTTGAAAATCTCTAGTTCCTAACACAAGTTTGGTGGTGAGAATAAAAAGGAGACCGAGGTTTTTTTTGTTTTTTCCTTTTTAGTTTGTGTTTTAAATTATAAAGTGTAGTTTGAGTTTTTCTTTGGGTGTCAAAGGTGTGATGTCTCAGTAGTTGAGTGCAATGACGAATGCTATCACTAGGTCACAGGATTGATCCCAGCCGGTAAATAAATTAATAAAAAAAATTTCTTTGGTTTTATTTAGATTGAGGTTTTTTTTTCCCCCCTAAATATGGGGTTTTCCTATTAGTTCCTATAATAATTATAATCTACATGAATACTATAACAAAAATTAACACATGCCGCGATTAAAAGGGCATAACTAAAAGCCTAAACAACATTTCATATGCAAGCGGTTCTCGATACTAGTGAATAATTACCAATGAACAGTGACAATGGCAACAAGTGACTAATGAACTTCCTTCTAAACCAGTACACACATAACATTATTCATGTCATCATAAGTCGTGACTATCTCCTCAACAACATTTTTCCTATGATGCATGCCTACGATTCTCCTAGTCTTGAATTTTTTTCATGGTCATGGACATGATCAACACTGGTTGGGTTTTTTTTTTTTCCCTCAAATCTGGTTGCAATTGAAATTGCTATTGCTTCAACTTATGGAAAGCTTGAAATGAAGAAGTGTTGGAATTGTTTAAACAGGGGACATTTACATGAAACTATAATACAAGCACTTGAGCTGAAATTATTGCCGTCTGATTAAAGCTTATTCTTTAACATTGTAATTAATGTTGTCGTGCTTGTCAAAGTATTATGATTGAACTGTTGTATTTAAACTAAAAACTTAAGACTCTAGTTGATTCAATGGAAACAAGAAGAATAGAAACATACCCAATCGATCCATAGCGATTTCCTCGTTGATTGTGATGAGTTTGGATTGTTTGGATCTTCCGATTGATTCAAGCGTTTCCCTTAGTTCTCTGTAGAGAGGATACAGAAGACAATGCCAAAAGTTTTTTTTGTTTCAACGCATACGCTCAATCGGGGACCCATCCTATTTATAATGCCCATAAGTCATAACCCTTCAACTTACGGGCTGTGAATTTCCAATTCTGCCCCTCATTGAATTAGAAATTACATCCTTATTTACACCATGTTATTTATTAATACCTTATAGTCCAATACCCCTATTAGATCACATATTCGATGGACTACACTTTAAGATAGCAATACATGTTATATATTACATATGTGTGCCTACATTATTGGATTTGTCCAACAATCTCCCACTTGGGCCATATATGTTACATGTAATGTGTATAACCTTATGAGCTCAAAACTTGCTATCACAAGTAAAGGTATTCCGAAACAATCTCGTCCATTGACTATACTGATATAGGATTAAAGTGATTTGCGTCACAAGTAGCGTAACGAAATCCATCAATAGTCACATATACCAATATAATCAAATGACATAGATCAAACATGGATGTAGAGCATGGAAATTACATGTGATGTGATCCAAACATGTCTATTTTCAACCGGTCCAACTTTAATCTTTAATGAGATCAAAACATATAATAAACAGACAATTGACTGAAGACTTTATTTCTGCAGAAAATACTAAATTACACCAATGTGCCCAAAAATTCATCATAGAACAACAAAACTCCCACTAAACCATGATATCCTCATGTGACATAACACCCAAATGAGCGGTGTGCTCATGAAAAACCTTGGGTGGTAATCTCTTAGTAAGCGGATTCGCAATCATGGAGTGTGTCCCAATATGCTATATGAAAATCTATTTATTCTCTACTCTCTCCTTCACAACCAGAAACTTTATGTCAATATGATTTGACCTAGACGAGCTCCTGTTGTTGTTGGCATAGCTGACTTATTGTCACAATATAACTTTAGTGGTCTTTCTATGTCATTCAAAATGCGCAGCCCAGTGACAAAATAACGCAGCCATAATCCGTGGTTGGAGGCCTCAAAACACGCCACATATTCTGCTTCCATGGTGGAAGAAGCTATGAGTGTTTGTTTAGCACTTCTCCAAGAAATAGCTCCTCCAGCTAACAGATAAATGTAGCCTGATGTAGATTTTCTACTATCTTGGCATCCAGCAAAATCAGAATCAGCATACCCTATGATCTCCAACTGATCTGATCTCTTGTATATGAGCATGTAATCCTTAGTTCTCTGTAAATATCTCATAACCCGTTTAGCTGCTTTCCAGTGACTCATCCCAGGGTTATCCAAATATCTGCCAAGCATTCCAACAATGAATGCTATGTCTGGACGTGTACATACTTGAGCATACATAAGACTCCCAACAACGGATGCATAGGCGATCTTTTGCATCTCTACAACTTCAAGTTTATTCCTAGGACACTGTTTAAGACTGAATTTGTCTTCTTTAGATATAGGGGTATCTCCTGGTTTACAATCTTGCATGCCAAACCTTTTAAGCACTTTTTCTATATAGCCCTTTTGTGATAATCCAAGAATACCCCGAAAACGATCCCGGTATATCTGAATCCCTAAGACAAAAGAAGCTTCACCAAGATCTTTCATTTCAAATTTCTTTGATAGAAATCTCTTGGTTTCGTGCAACATGTCTATATTATTAGTGGCAAGCAATATGTCATCAACATACAAAACCAAGAAGATATGTTTACTCCCACTGAACTTATGATACACACAGTTATCAACAACATTTGTCTCAAAACCAAACGAGACAATTACTTGATGAAATTTGTAGTACCATTGACGGGAAGCTTGCTTGAGCCCATAGATGGATTTCTTTAGTCTGCAAACCATATTCATTGGGTCTCCAGAAACAAAGTTTTCTGGTTGCATCATATAAATTGTTTCATCAATGTCGCCATTGAGAAACACTGTTTTAACATCCATCTGATGCAACTCAAAGTCAAAATGTGCAACAAAAGCCATGATTGTCCTAAATGAGTCTTTCTTTGACACCGGAGAGAAAGTCTCTTTATAGTCGATGTCTTCCTTTTGAGTGAAGCCTTTAGCTACAAGACGAGCTTTATATCTTTTCACATTACCTTTTGAGTCCTTCTTGGTTTTGAATATCCATTTACAACCAATAGGCTTTGTATTTTCAGGTAATGGGACAAGATCCCAAACTTGATTGTCTTGCATAGACTTGTACTCCTCATTCATAGCATCTACCCACTTTTGAGAGTTAGAATCCTGCATGGCTTGATGGAAGTTGATTGGATCATTTTCCACCAATCCATCATTTTCCTCATGTTCTTCGAGAAATACCATATAATCATCCAGAATAGCTCTTCTCTTTTCTCTCGTGGATCTCCTTAATGGCATTTGATCTTGAGGTTGTTGAGTTTGTTCTTCTGGAATATTTACTTCAATTGGAGCAGGGAGTAGTTCAACATTGTCCTGTTGAGGTTCCAAATCTGCTTCTTGATCAATGACAGGTATTGGAACATGTACATTGTCAACAACAGTAGTAGGAGTCGAAATTGATTCCTCCTCAAAGAAAATGTCTCTTACCTTATTTCTCCCCCCAAACTCGACATCCTCAAAAAACGTTGTTGTCCCCGTTTCAAAAATGGACTTAATAGTGGGGTTATAGAACTTGTAGCCCCTTGATCGCTCAGAGTAGCCAATGAAGTAGTTGCTCACTGTTTTGGAGTCTAATTTCTTTTCATTCGGCCGATAAGGCCTTGCTTCAGCTGGACATCCCCAAATGTGAAAAAGCTTTCGACTAGGTCTTCTGCCTGTCCAAAGTTCATAAGGTGTTTTGGCAGCTACTTTAGTTGGTACTCTATTAAGGATGTAAGCTGCAGTCTTTAGTGCTTCTCCCCAGAGTGATTCAGGTAAGGTAGAATGACTGATCATACTCCTTACCATGTCCTTAAGAGTTCGGTTTCGTCTTTCAGCTACACCATTCATGCTAGGTGATCCCGGCATGGTGTACTGTGGGACGATTCCACATTCCTCTAGGAATTTAGCAAATGGTCCTGGACGTTGTTCACAGGAACCGTCATATCTGCCGTAATACTCACCACCACGGTCAGACCTGACACTTTTAATTCGTTTGTTGAGTTGGTTCTCAACCTCAGCTTTGAAAGCTTTGAACATGTCCAGTGACTCAGATTTCTCATTAATGAGATATAGGTACCCATAGCGTGAGTAATCGTTTTCCCTTGATGCAGGTACCCATAGCGTGAGATATAGGTACCCATAGACGTCTGAAGTTTTGTTTGCACTTAATCTCTTTTGTTTGGTCTGTTTTCCCTTGATGCACTCAATACAGACATCAAAGTCTGAAAAATCAAGAGAATCTATTATGCCATCAGACACAAGTCTCTCCATTCTCGTTTTCGAGATATGTCCTAAACGTTTGTGCCATAGTTTTGATGAATGTCCTTCATTTAGTTTACGCTTAGTACCACGTGATTCCACATGCAAGGTTACATTATATGAGGCAATAGTGTCAAGAAGATATAGGTTATCAAATGTGCTTAATGAACCAGTACCAATAATATTGGAATTTAATGAAAGACTAAATTGATTATTTCCAAATGAACAACAATATCCAAATTTGTCCAACAAGGAAATAGAAACCAAATTCCGTCTAAATGACGGTACTACAAAAGTGTCTTTCAGTTCCAAATAACAACCAGTTCCTAAGAGTAACCTAAAGTTTCCTATTGCTTCCACTTCTACCGATTTTCCATCGCCCACGAAGATGCGTCTTTCAGCATCATTTGGCTTTCGGTAGCTCAGACAACCCTGCATAGAAACACTTATGTGAGTAGTAGCACCAGAATCTAACCACCAAGTGTTTCTAGGTACTGAAGCTAAGTTAACCTCAGAACATACCAAAGCAAGAAACATACCCTTTTTAGCACGCCAAGCGTGATACTTGGTACATTCCTTCTTTACATGTCCAGGTTTCTTACAAAAGAAACAACCCTCATTGCCTTTCTGTTTCTTTTGTGCTGGACCCTTAGCAGCTTCATTCTCCTTCTTTCGTTTTGTGCCCTTATCTTTAGAGGAGTTTGCAAAATGAGCACTTTCCGTTCTGTCTTGCTTCAATCTGTCTTCCTCTTGCACACAGTATGAAATGAGCTCATTAAGAGTCCATTTCTCCTTTTGACAGTTGTAACTGACCTTAAACTGACTGTACTGTGGAGGAAGTGATATCAAAACTAGATGCACGAGTAAGTCCTCAGACAACTCAAGCTTCAGTGCTTTAAGTTTTGAAGCAAGATGAGACATCTCCATGATGTACTCTCTAATGTTCCCTTTGCCTTTATACTTTAATGAAATCAAGCTAGCTAAAAGCGTGCTTGTTTCAGCTTTATCGTTTTTAGCAAAACGCTTTTCAAGTTCAGTAAGGAACTCACTGGCATTGGTCACCCCTGCGGATATTGCACCCCTAAAGGCTTCTGGAATACCTCGCTTGATGAGCATGAGACTCATGCGATTGGAGCGTTCCCACTTCTCAAAGTATTTCCTGGCATCAGGAGTACTTGCATCTGTAAGAGGAGCGGGTTGCTCAATCCTTAAGGCAAAGTCCAGATCCATACATCCAAGAACGATTAACACGTTCTCTTTCCAGTCTTTGAAGTTTGTCCCATTAAGCATGGGAATATTATTTACACCAGCAGATATACTAGTAGCAAACATAGTAGCTGTACAGAGAATAAATTACATAAATAACATATTCACATCATTATTCAATTGCATAAACTTTTAAATTCATACAATAGGTAAATAAAAAAACCATATTAAGATACCTAGCACAACATTGTTATTCAGTCTTTGGACAGAAATATCAATCTGTAAGTGGTACTCTTTGTACACAACGAAACCGGCCTAATATTATGCCTTTCTTTGGACTGACATAATAAAAGCATGGTAAAGTAAACTTTATCACATATTTAAGACTAGGGATTATCCGGTCAAAATAATCTTCCTTTGGGCCGATTGTTTCACATGGATGTAGCATGCTCACTTATTTAAAATCAACCAATTTTCCTAACAGTGGTTGTTTTGGCAACCTATTAGTTAAATTGTGTAAATTTTAAATAAGGAACACAATAGTGATACATGAAACCAAAATTATATTATATGTATAAATTTTGAGTATTAACTAAATTATCACCTTAATACAATTAAAACATGGGTCTAAATAAAATATAGCCAAAAATTAAATAGGTCCCAATAATTTAAAACAATATTACCAACAGCAACAGGCCCAATAGTCAAAGTAAAATGTACTAACAGGCCCAATGATTAATAACAGCAACAGGCCCAATAGGTGAACAGTCACCAAGCCCGTGAACAGTCACCAGGCCCGTGAACAGTCACTATACAAGCCCAACATTCGCCAGGCCTAACAGTGAATAGTCGCGGTCAACGGTGAACAGTCACGGTCAATGGTGAACAGTGAAATCGCATATCACTGTTCAATGTAACAGTAAAATCGTTTTATTTTTTTTTTAACATCTATTTCACTGTACAGTACACCAAATTGTAATCTATTTCAATAGTAAATACAATTACAATATAATCACTGAATACAATTATACTCACAATGAAACAGTGAAGACAATTGCCATGAAACACTGAATACAATTGCATGCATACATATCTATATAGATGGATAAGAATCTCATTGCAATATGATCACTGAATGTATATATATCACTATAGAAATATATATATCACTGTATGAATCTATAATCACTGTATGAATATATATATATATATATCACTGTATGAAGCAATAATCACTATATGAATATATATATCACTGTATGAAGCAAATAATCACTGTATGTTTTCCTTTTATAATTTCACATGGAATCAACAGGAGTTGCTCTGATACCAATTGTTGTATTTAAACTAAAAACTTAAGACTCTAGTTGATTCAATGGAAACAAGAATAGAAACATACCCGATCGATCCATAGCGATTTCCTCGTTGATTGTGATGAGTTTGGATTGTTTGGATCTTCCGATTGATTCAAACGTTTCCCTTAGTTCTCTATTGAGAGGATACAGAAGACAATGCCAAAAGTTTTTTTTGTTTCAACGCATACGCTCAATCGGGGACCCATCCTATATATAATGCCCATAAGTCATAACCCTTCAACTTACGGGCTGTGAATTTCCAATTCTGCCCCTCATTGAATTAGAAATTACATCCTTATTTACACCATGTTATTTATTAATACCTTATAGTTCAATACCCCTATTAGATCACATATTCGATGGACTACACTTTAAGATAGCAATACAAGTTATATATTACATATATGTGCCCACATTATTGGATTTGTCCAACATGAACTGATTTCTGTCACAGTCTAATTTGCTTATATTTTACTTTCTTAGACCTATATGATTCATGATAGTGTATATATACTTTATCTAATTGACCACTTTTGATGAAAATCCAATTTGTTCTGAGTTGCACCCCTAATAATCAGATTAATTTGGCTGATGGTGATCTAGGTCGAGATTGGCTTGATCACAAGGTGAAAAAAAAAACCTTATCTCTTCATAATTGCACTAATCTATTGACTTGCGTAGTTTAGCCAGCATAGAAACTGATATACTCTACAACCTTAATGTCCTAAACCAGGCCAGGGTCCAAACCCTTGTACACGCCCTGCTACGAAGAACAGAGGTGTTCCCTCCATTTAATAGAACGAATCCTAATACTGAACTGACAACATATACACCTCTACTCTGTATATTAACATATGCTGAGATTTTGATCGACCACATCCCTTAAAGTCGCTGAAAGACCAAGATGTCGTAATGGCTGTTAATAGAGAGCAGTAAGAAATCATAAATATACCCGAAATTTTTAGAAATTATACAAAAATTGCGCAACAAATGACTGATTATTGCACTTAAACAGTTGAGCATTAACTGCTATAGACTAAAAGCCCTAGGTGTGAAGAATATTATCAAACAATTTAAAAAAAATTAACAACAACAATAATAATAATAATCTCCTCAACTATAAGAAAAGATGTACCCATGCCATGATTAAAATTGCAATGACTAAAAAGCATGAACGACATTTCATATTGCTGCCTCTTGATCTTGTAAATGGTTGTTGATACCCCTAGCAGGCTACCAACAAAATACGAAAAGTGAATAGTTGCCAACAAAACCACATGAACATCAACAGCAGCAACAAGTGAGTAATGAATTTCCCTTCCAAACTAATACACACACGACATAATTCATGTCATCAACTCGAAACATCAGATGATCTGCCATCTTACCTCGCTTCCTAAGTCATGACTATCTCCTCAGCAACAGTTTCCATGATCCTCTCCGTTCGTTCATTTTCTGTCATGCATGATTCTGTTCATATGCAGTCCTGTATTGGCATGCGTGAGCACTATCTTTCCATCAGCATCATAAATAGTGCAGTAGAAATAAAAAACTTACTTGGCTGAGAGCTTGTTGAGAAATCTTGGTTAAACCAATTAGTCCATGATGATAGTCCTTGCCAAGATGGAAGATAAAAAGACACCAGGTAGCATTCAATAACACAAGTCATTCGTGAACTTTCGTAGTTTTGATTGTTTTTCATAGTACATCTCCCACCATGTCTCACGAGTCCATCCCCAGTTTTTAGAAAATTCAGCAAGTCTTAATGCACTAAAAAAAGATTGTGTTATCATCCTCACTTGACACCATTAATGGTCTGTCAATACCAAAATATACAGGACAAACTGCATTTTCACATATGTTTGTAAAATGAAGGCCGTAAGACCTGATTATTTCTGTGGTTTGGAGTCGAGTGTTGGAGTGGTAGTGCTCCTAAACATGTCACCCTTCCATGTTTTAGTGTTTGTATCTCCTATTGAAGACAACGGCAATTAAGATTTGAGTGCTCTTTTATTCATCCCCACCACTTGGAGGCAATGGCTACAAGTACAAATTCAAATGGAATTTCTTCTATCCCAAAATCCCAATCGAATATTTATTATACAAAAAATGCAACACCTAAAGCTTACCCAAATTGTCACCTACCCATTACCTGGTGCAAAGACAGAAACAATTGGACTTCTTACAACATGCTTCCCATTTACTTCATACCAACTTATGTAACCATAATTTCCAATGGAATCATTCGCTGGTCTAATCCCTCCCACATCAATCTCAACTGTCATCTTATACTCAACTTTGCTGCATTTACCTCTAAATGTTAGTTCCATGGGTTCAACAACAATTTTCATTCCTGCTGGAGCCCATGTGGTAGCATGATAAACAGATTGAGCATCAATGACATTTGTTTACACCCTTTTGAACTGGTAAGTAGTAGTGTCAGTGTTGTTAAGAACGACAATGAATGATGGGTAATTTAGGTCACGATTGGCTTGATTGCAAGGTGTTGCGCCTTATTGCGGAAGCGGGTAGACACCAACAATTGCACACAAGTACCACAAGGATCCAATCAATTAAATAGAGCAACTAGCAATGAAAGAAATTAGAGAAAATTAAGAACATACCACAAGAGACACAAGGTTTACGTGGTTCAGCAATTGCCTACGTCCACAGTGAGGTGATTCCACTATATTCAAGAACAAGGTACAAGAAGATGACAATTCTCACACAATCTCTCAACAAGAGATGAAACAATTTCAGCAATTGTCTTTCTCTACTCCTTGTGCATCACAGTTTTTCTAGGAGCAATCATCATAATAAAAACACCTATAGTTCCTAGTATATATAGGGACAACAGTTTTCTGTTTGGCAGCAGTTTCCTGTTTCCTAGAATTTATTTCCTGTTCAAAAAACAATTTCCAGAAGTCCAAACAGTTTCCTGTTTCAAACAGGAGTCCAAACACAGTTTCCTGTTTCAAACACGTTTCCTGTTTCACAATTCTCCACCTCGGCGAATTTTTATAAGGAAAAAATGAGCCGAAACAAGGCATGAGAATAAACTGATCAACACTCCATCATAGCTTTGTCACCTCACGAAACCGTCCCGAAGGGCAACGCCCCAAAGGGCCCTCAATCAACATGAGTCAATGTGGAGTAAGTCCAAACAATGTTGGAACTTAACTCCAGGAACAACCTTTGTCAACATATCAGCAGGGTTGTCTTTTGTGTGTACTTTCACCAAAGACACATCACCATCCTCAATTACATCTCGAACAAAGTGATATCGGACGTCAATATGCTTAGTCCTTGCGTGATGAACCTGATTTTTAGCCAAGTGGATGACACTCTGACTGTCACAGAGAACCTCAACACTATCTTGTTCCACACCCAAGTCATTTACAAGACCTTGAAGCCACAATGCTTCTTTTACACCTTCTGTCAATGCCATATACTCTGCCTCTGTAGTAGAGAGAGCCACTGTATCCTGAAGCATAGATCTCCAACTAACCGGAGCACCGTATATCTGAAATACGTAACCAGTAGTAGATCTTCGTCTATCTAGATCACCAGCATAATCAGAATCAACAAACCCACGAACCTGACATGAATCTCCACCGAAGTCCAAACCCACATCCAAGGTACCTTTTAAGTACCTAAGCATCCATTTCACTGCCTCCCAATGTTTCTTCCCAGGGTTTTCCATATACCTGCTCACAACACTAACAGCCTGTGAAATGTCAGGGCGTGTACACACCATAGCATACATTAAACTGCCAACTGCACTAGCATAAGGAACATGCGACATGTATTCCTTTTCTTCCACTGTGACTGGAGATAACTTTCGAGAAAGTCTAAAATGTGAAGCCAAAGGAGTAATAACCGGCTTTGCATTTTCCATGCCAAACCGTGATATGACCTTCTCAAGGTACCCCTTCTGTGAAAGAAATAATTTTTTATTCTCCCTTTCTCTTCTTATCTCCATACCAAGTATTTTCCTTGCAGCACCCATATCCTTCATCTCAAACTCAGAAGCAAGTTGAGACTTCAATTTATTTATCTCCACCATACTCTTACAGGCAATGAGCATATCGTCAACATAGAGCAAAAGATAAATAAAATCGCCACTACGAAGTTTTTTCAAGTAAACACAACAATCATACTTACTTCGTGTGAACCCATGTTTCAACATAAAAGTGTCAAACCGTTTGTACCACTGCCTAGGTGATTGCTTTAACCCATAAAGTGATCTCCTCAAACGACAAACATGGTCTTCTTTTCCAACAACCTTAAAACCTTCCGGCTGATGCATATAAATTTCCTCCTCTAAGTCTCCATGCAAGAAAGCTGTTTTCACATCAAGTTGTTCAAGCTCAAGGTCACCATGAGCTACCAAGCTCAACAACACACGAATAGAAGTGTGTTTTACCACAGGCGAAAATATCTCATTGTAGTCAACGCCTTCCCTCTGAGCAAAACCCTTAGCTACTAATCTTGCCTTGAACTGAGTACCAGACTCTAGAGTAGTCTGTTTCTTCTTAAACACCCACTTGCAGCCAATTGCTTTCCTTCCATTAGGCAACGACACTAGATCCCAAGTATGGTTCTTCTGGAGAGACTCCATCTCACCCTGCATAGCTACTAACCAACTCTGACTATCTGAATGACGCGCGGCCTGCTTGTAAGTAGTTGGCTCATCATCTTCCACAGAGAGTGCATATGCAACCAAATCAACTGTATTCAACTGACCATAGTGCTTCAACGGTTCTTCAAAGCCAAATTTTTGAACTTGCTTAACCGATCGTTTTGACCTAGTTAAGGCCAAAGGTTGCTGCTGGGATTGATTATCTTCAACTGGTTGTTGTTCCTCATGGTCTTCAGGCTCATAATTCAGATCATGTGTGCCTGCTTCAACCACTTGTTCATCTGCTGCATCCACAGACACTTCAACTTCCACTTTCTGAGTGTTACTAGATTCACCACCACTATCAACCAACTCCTTAGCTTTAGTACAAGCTAACAAGGAATTCTCATCAAATGTAACATTTCGACTGATCACAAATTTATTATCCTCTAAACACCATAGACGATAACCCTTCACGCCTTTTGCATACCCCAAGAAAATGGCCTTCTTAGCCCTAGCATCAAGCTTATTTTCTTTCACATGGTAGTAGGCAATACAACCGAAAACTTTCAGTACACTGTAATCAGCATGTTCACCTGACCACACCTCATAAGGTGTTTTGCAGTCTAATGTAGAATGTGGCGATCTATTAATCAAGAAACACGCGGTGGCTATTGATTCATCCCACCATTCTCTGCCAAGACAAGCATTGGAGCGCATACACCTAGCTCTTTCAAGCATAGTACGGTTCAATCTCTCAGCAACTCCATTTTGTTGTGGCGTGTTTCTAACAGTCCAATGTCGAACAATTCCTTCCTGATCACAAAACTGTTTGAAAGTACCCTCAGTATACTCGGTACCATTATCAGACCTCAAAGTCTTCACCTTTCTTCCAGTTCTATTCTCAACCATTGCTCTCCACCTTTTAAATGTCTCAAATACTTCATTCTTGGACTTCAAAAAATATACCCATGTATAACGGGAATAATCATCAATGAAGGAGACAAAGTACCTGGAACCTCCCTTAGAGGCGACCTTCGCTGGTCCCCACACATCTGTATGCACATAGTCTAGAATACCTCTGCTCCTGTGCTTGCTTGTACTGAATTTTACCCGGCATTGTTTTCCATATACACAATGCTCGCAAAACTCCATAGTCGGTTTCTGCATACCCTTCAGTAACCCTTGCTTGCTCAGTAGAGACAATCCTTTTTCTGTCATATGCCCAAGTCGCATGTGCCATAACCTAGTACTGTCCGATGAAGAAGTTCCCACTGCCACATTTCCTGTTACCGTGTTACCCATCAAGGTGTACAAGTTACCTTGTTTGATCCCTTTCATGACAACCAAAGACCCACGGACAACCTTTAAAACTCCACCTACTGCTGTAAACTTACAACCATTGGAGTCTAAAACACCAAGCGAGATAAGATTCTTTTTCAAGGCTGGGACATGCCGCACATCAGTTAAGGTTCTCACAACACCATCATACATCTTAATCCTCATTGTTCCAATTCCAACTGTCTTGCAAGCGTAATCATTACCCATTAGAACAGTACCACCATCAATGTGCTCATAGGTAGTGAACCACTCCCTGTTTGGGCACATATGGTAAGAACACCCAGAGTCAAGGAGCCATCTCCCAGAGATTTTTGTGTTTTCACCCGCAACTGAATAACATTCTTCATCCTTTTCCATACTAGATGCATAACTTGCTTCACTAGTATCACCCTTATCTTGCTTTTTCTTGCCCTTCCAACTGTTATCATGATTACTCTTACCTTGATTTGGACAATTTTTTCTAATATGCCCCCACTCTCTACATTTGTGACATTGTGGACCTCTAGACTTTGATCTAGATTTTCCACTATTTGAAGATGATTTCACTTGAGACCTTCCTCTAACAACCAACCCTTCAGCTTGATCTTTCCCACTACCATTTGATGAAGTTTTCTTCCGAATCTCATTGGACAAGAGTGCACCGGTAGTTTCATCAAATGTAAGTTCATCTTTCCCAAACAAAATTGTTTGTACAAGATTTTCATATGACTGCGGCAAGGAGTAAAGCAATATAATTGCTTGGTCTTCATCCTCAATCTTCACATCCACATCTCTCAAATTTGAGATAATCCGTGTAAACTTGGCGATATGATCACCAATTGGAGTGCCCTCATCCATTGCTAGTCTGTACAATTGGGTTTTCAAGTATAACCTTTTTTATAATGTCTTAGTCATAAACTGTGACTCAAGCTTCAACCAAACATCAGCTGCCGTAGTCTCTTCATTAACTAAAAAAACTATGTCTCTATCCAGACACAAGCAAATAGCAGCACGCGCCTCCATATCCAATTCTTCCCATTCATCATCTGACATGGTTTCAGCCTTTTTATCCTTCCCTAGTAATGCCTTGTGTAATTTCTGAGAAATAAGCAAATTCCTCATTTGTATTCTCCAATATCCGAAATCGTTCTTACCATTAAATTTCTCGATTTCATATTTCCCCACATGTGCCTTGCTCACATTGGATGCCATTGCAAACAAAACCTGTGACTTTCTAGACAAGAAGCTTCACTAAGTTTTTTTTTTTTTTTTTTTTCAAACAACTTGTGCACAAACAAATCCTAACACTTTTGAATATTCACAATCTTGAGTAGAACAATTCAAGATCAATTTCCCTTAGTGCTCTGATACCAATTGTTGCGCCTTATTGCGGAAGCGGGTAGACACCAACAATTGCACACAAGTACCACAAGGATCCAATCAATTAAATAGAGCAACTAGCAATGAAAGAAATTAGAGAAAATTAAGAACATACCACAAGAGACACAAGGTTTACGTGGTTCAGCAATTGCCTACGTCCACAGTGAGGTGATTCCACTATATTCAAGAACAAGGTACAAGAAGATGACAATTCTCACACAATCTCTCAACAAGAGATGAAACAATTTCAGCAATTGTCTTTCTCTACTCCTTGTGCATCACAGTTTTTCTAGGAGCAATCATCATAATAAAAACACCTATAGTTCCTAGTACATATAGGGACAACAGTTTTCTGTTTGGCAGCAGTTTCCTGTTTCCTAGAATTTATTTCCTGTTCAAAAAACAATTTCCAGAAGTCCAAACAGTTTCCTGTTTCAAACAGGAGTCCAAACACAGTTTCCTGTTTCAAACACGTTTCCTGTTTCACACAAGGTTAGTTTGATCTCTTGGTAATGGCACTTATTTGTTGACTTGTGTAGTTTAGCCCACATAGGAAGTTAATGTAGTCTTCAACCTTATTGATGTCATAGACCAGGCCAGGATCCAAAGCTTTGTTGGGATTGGCATGCCCTGCCCCAAAGTCCAGGGGCGTTCCAGCGGTTCCTGTTGTCATGTCAATTATTCCACCATCTACGTTATCGGTCACATATGCTGTTGTCATTATCGCAGATTGAATGGCAGCTGAGCTCCAATCTGGGTGAGCTGATTTTAACAATGCAGCTATCCCGACTGCATGGGGCGAAGCCATGGATGTACCAGATAGAAGTGCGTAGTCGGTTAGTAAGTAGTCATCTCCGATAGGGCCCTGGCCCCGGTTAGGCACCCAAGCAGCCAGGATATGAACTCCAAGAACCAATATATCAGGCTTCAGAACCCATGGAGCTTGTCGACTAGGCCCTCGCGATGAGAAGTAAGCCACCTGAGGCGCCGGTTTAGAACCCAATTCGGTAATCTGGAACTTGATGCTAACCGTTGCAGGCACTGATGCTGAGAGCTTGAAGTAGTCCTCGACAATGTTTCCATCACTTGGACCAATCGCCACAAAGGGCATGAAGAATCTCTCAGGACGTAAGAATTTTGCAGTCTGTCTCAAGTATTGCACCTGCTGCACCAATTCGACTAATCTAGTCCAATTGCCCGTAAATATCCACATCATTTTTAAATGCACAAAAAACAAACTTCCCTGATACGTCCTTTGGGTCTAGAGCATAGTTTTCACAATTCTGCTTGCTAGTATTACCATTTTTGTAGTACATTTTGACCCGTGGCACAAACAAATCCTCGGGATATATTGAATTTCCTTTGATGGTTATATTACCGTCTCCAAGCTTCACATATGCCAAGTAATCCCTATCAATTGTTCCAGCTCCAATCGTTGTAATCCATGGTGCGCCATTAAAGATGGTGTAGCCATGAGGGCCGTCATTTCCAGCTGAACATGAAACAAAGATGCCTTTCTCCATCGCTGCGAATGATCCCACAGCAATGGGATTGTTATAAAAACCTGTCTCAATGAATCCCAGGGATAGCGATATCAGGTCAACACCATCTTCAATTGCTTGATCTATAGCAGCTAATGTATCAGTGGCAGGTGAACCAAGTCCTACAACTTGATCACTAGCAAATACTGATTTGTACATTGCCAGTCTAGCTCGGGGTGCAATCCCACTTGCTGTGCCCTTAGCATACCCGAAAGCATCAATCTTAGTTACCCTATTCCTAGCTGCAATTGATGAAGTATTAAAGTGTGTGTTCCATGCCCGTAGAAGTCCCTAGGCGAATCATAGTCATAGATAGTCGAAGATGTTTAGACCCTGCTGTTTTAGCCCTTTGCTAAAGGACCTAGCTCCTATGAGCTTCCTATTGCAAAGGCTTGAATTAAAATCGGTCCCAATTTCACAGATACCGTTTCAACGGCTGGGGATTGGTGGCATACCCTGATCATTGAAGCTCTCGCTCTCAGGCCAGATTCCCATATCAATGATCCCAATTATCATGTCATCTCCAATCATCCAACCATGTCAACAATAGATCTTGCGAATCATGGCTATTCCTTGTTGGTAGTGAGATGACACAAACAACAGCTGCCGCCACCAATCAAGGCCGCTAGATCAACCGGCCGCCGCTCTTTCCAGCTACTTTCTCTCTGCCTGGATTTAGATCGACACAAACTCTCTCGTTCACTTCTAAGGTTCCAAACAGAAGAATAGTAGAGGAAAGGGTTTAGAAAACAACAGCCACCACCACCAATCAAGGCCGCTAGATCGATCGGTCGCCGCCTGCTTGGCCGCCGCTCTTTCCAGCCGCTTTCTCTCTGCCTGAATTTAGATCGACACAAACTCTCTCGTTCACTTCTAAGGTTCCAAACAGAATAATAGTAGAGGAAAAGGGTTTAGAAGCCAACAGCCGCCAACACTAATCAAGGCCGCTAGATCGAACGGCCGCCTCTGCCTGGCCGCCGCTCTTTCCTGTTGTCTTCTCTATGCCTGGCTTTCGACGAATTTTGCTCAGCCGTACAGACCTGGCTAGGGCAGGGAACATCATGATATGACGACTCCTCTAGCCGTCAACACTTCCTCTCCCCCAATGGGGAATAAGGAACCTACGGAAGAAGCTACTAAGCCTTCTTTCGGCCAAATACTTGCAAAAATACTAGTTGATGAGGTTAAAGAAACAAATGTCGAAGGAACTAGATTCCGGAAAGAAGGAGAGCCAACCATTGGGCTTACAGCATCTGATGAAACACGTGGGGAAGCTTTCATGGAAAAACATGTGATAGTCTTAAAGTTCTCTAGCTACAGACCAACATTGGAAGATATTCAAGATTTGATACATCGAACCTGGGGGATTATAGGCGATTTCTCGCTAGGTTTGCTAGATCAACGTCACGTTCTTGCCCGGCTTCAATCTGAGGCAGAAGCAAAGAAAGTCTTGGCAAGGGACTCGTTCTTGATTTGTGGAGTTTGATTCAAAGCTTTCCGCTGGCATGATGGTTTCAGTCTGAAAGCAGATCCGATATCGGTTTCATTATGGGTATAGTTGCCTAACTTGCATTTGCATTTATTTCATCCCCCTCTTTTGAAAGCAATTGTGAACTCTTTTGGTGTCTTTTTGCGCATGGATGATCATACTCGATGTCTTTCACGTCCGGGTTATGCCCGTGTTTGCGTGGAGATGACTTTGGCGAAAAAGTTACCGAGTATAATTTGGATAGATAGATCTAACAATAGGGGCTTTTGGCAAAAGATTGAATACCCTGGTTTCAAATATTGTGATTATTGCTCATTGCTAAGGCATCAGGAGGATTAATGCAGAAAAAAGTTAGGTCATAAGGGCAATGTGAGAACACCCAACTTAGTGAAAGAAGAGAAGACTGAGAAACAAAATGTGGAAGTCAAAGTCATCAAGCAACAATATGTCTCAGTGGTCAAAAAAAATAAAGTTTGAAAGCCAGAAGCTGGCACTAGTGGTGTAAAGAATAATCAGGGTGAGGAAATCAAGGAGGGAGTTGGTGCTGAGAGGCCGGTGGTCAAAGATTCGGGGAATGTCATGTTGTCAAACAAATTCGAGTCACTTACGGATAACATAGTTGAAGATGAGAGTAATCTAATGAATAATCAATTGCCTTGTAAGGAGAAGGCTCCAGTCAATGACATGGTAGAGCTAGAAACAACGGAGGAATGACTTCTTGAAGCGGGGTACACAGCTGTTGAGATTGAAAAAGCGATTGAAAAACAAGGAGAGACAATTTCAAGGCTTGCTTCGTCCTAGCCAGAGCGTGTTCTGCCAATAACAGGGCTTGCTTCGTCAGAGCAAGTCGCGCTCAGAGCAGAGCATGTACGTTATTTTTCTGTAGAGCACGTAACCTCACCAATAGAGCAGGTTGATTTGGTGAACAAAACATCACAGGCTGTAGATGATGATACAAAGAAGTTGATCCCAAGGGAAAATGCGAATGATGGCCAAGCTTTTCTGCAAGAATGTGATAATGCTTCAGGTAGCAGCTCAAGGCCGCAGAGAGAGCACGAGTATGTTAACCAATTGGAACCAGGGAGGGTGCAGGGGGTTTCGATCAAGGTTGTAGGCGGGGATGTCGGGATCTCTAGCCCAGGGAAAAAGAAGAGCAGTGGGAATGTTTCTCTACAGATAAATGCAATGATTCCAGGCAGCAACTCCGGGCCAACAAAGGAGGACGTAGTAGTTGAAGATGATCACGTTGACAGTGGGTTTGTCTATGGCACTAGCAGTGGTGCTGGCAGTAGAGCTCACGTTGGTGCTCAGACTCGTGTTCATAGTGGTGATAAGGTGCATGGCCGGAAGGTAGGGGTTCCAGCAGATGCGAGTATTGTACAAGATGACGAAACTTTAGTGGACGCAGTAGTACTTGCACCGAATATAAAACATATTAACTATTTGGTTCGTAACGCTAACAGTGAAACCGAAATGGAGACCGATACCGACATTTCGGATGAAATCAGTTCAGAAGAAGATTTGGATGAATACACCATTAGTTCAAGATTAGTATCAAGTTTAAAGACAGACCAACTTCGATTATCGAAAAGATTTGATGAGATGGACTTCAAAGACATCAAGGTATTTCCTCGAAGATCATCTAGAATGAAGAAAAGTAACAACAAGTACAGACATTGATCTAGGGGTTTAGTCAGTATTTATTTTGGGTTTGTTATGATGTATGTTCTCTGGTTCTTTTTATCGGGTAAAGTCGTCATGTACCCCCGACTTATGTAAAAGATTTTTTTCAAGTAATAAAGGTGTGGCATCCCATAGTTGCTCCTCCCCACTAAAGGTTTAATTTTTAAAAAAAAAAAAATCATGTCATCTCCAAAGCTTCCGGCTGGCCATAACCCGGCATGCTTTTTAAGACCTAGGAATCTAGGGGTGTGTGTTGTGTGGAGATGACCAAATGTCTCAGAAACTGTGGCAACATGACCTGGCATTTGTTCCAGTTGTTTGAGTTGTGACTGGGACAACGCGGCACTGAATCCATTCACAACATAGTTGTAGGTGTAGAGGTGTGTTGATGGGGTTTTACCTTGTGGGGTCGATAGAGATGAAAGGGTTGACATGTACCAGTCGCGGTGACTGGAGAAGACAGATGGCTTCCATGATTTCTCCATGTGGATGATGAGGTCTGATGGTCTTCCGAATAGGAAGACGATGTGGCAATGTTGAAAAGAAGGAATAGAGTAAAGATAAACTTGATCTGTTCCATGGTTAAGAACATGGAATTCTTGTAACTGAAACTGTTGTTGCATGAACTTATAGACACAACATAACTCAAATTATAAATGTTACAAGAAACGAGGTTTCCTAGGACACATGTAGGTAAAAAGCAAGCACTTGTTTGGAATTATTGTTAAGTCTTTAATGTTGTATTGATATCAATGTATTATTCATAACTTACATGATCCAAGTTTGGCTAAATAAAGAGCAGTAATAAATCATGAATATGTTCTGAATATTTGACAAATTATACCAAATTTCGGGGTAACAAATGATTGATTATTGGCACTTAAACAGTTAATTAAGCTTTAACTGCTACAAAGTAAAATAATGGGTGTAGAAAATATCAAACATGGAAAAAATAACTACAACAATAATAATAATCTACACGAACACTATAAGAAACATGAACCCATGCCAACCTCGATAAATTAATAATATTGATTAAATAAATTTTTTTTGCTAGTACTGACTTGGGACAAATGTGATAAATTAATAATTCGCTAAATTTTATAAGATAATACATTTAAAAAACACATAGGTCTCGTTTGATATAGAAATTAATAATCTTCTTATACAACAAAATTATATATATACATGACTCAATTAGGAGACTTTCATAAAATATGTCTCCAATGTTACTTGTTTCCTCTTGAAATTAATGTCTTCTTGGACCTCATCTCTAACTCTTCTTAGTGCATTAAGAAGCTCTGGTGCAGTATTCTCATATTGCAAGAGAAAATTATGCAATTTGATTGTTGTTTTGAATGCTTCTTTGAGCGAGACAGACTCCAGTACAAAGCTATCGTCAATATCATCTTCTTTGTCATTTCTTGTGAATTTTAAGACATATACATCGAATGTAATTTTAGTTTGTTGCAAAAATAGATAGATCTGTGACTTCTATTTAATAAGACTAATTTTTTTTTTTGGAAAGTGAGCTGGGGTTTTTAGGATCCTCGAACCTTATATTAATAAAAAAAGATGATGATAAGATCACTACTACAAAAATGGGCAATTCTGGCGGATGATATATGACACTGAATGCATACTCCCGGCGATTAAGGGTATCCGCCAGACAAAGAAAAATCTTGACACCTTTATCCGTTAGGATAGTGTTTCTGACATTTATATTCACCACGAAGATATAAAGATGGAAATCCCCCCACCCAAATGCCCATTAAAAATTAATAAAATTTGTGCCGGCGGTTATAAATCCTAAACTGGGATTTATATTCACCATGAAAATACAAAGAGGGAAAAATTCTCGTCCAATTGCTCATTAAAAATCAATAAAATTGGTGTTGACGGTTATAAATTCTAAAGTGGGGTTATATTCGCCATGAAAGTCCAAAGCGAGAAATATTACCGCTCAACTGCTCATTAAATATTGATATTATTTGTGATAGTGGTTGTAGTTCCCACGAATTCTAAGATTTCGGCTACCAATAATATTCCTGGCATTTTGGTGGTGTGTATATCCGCAAGGATATCAAAACCCCAAACTAAGAGTGGTGTATATCCGTCAGGATATGGAAACCCAAACTCTCAAGTCACCTATCCATTTTCCCCTATTTCGGTTGAACCAAAAACCCTAAATTTTATCTCTTTTTCTTCTTCTTGAGAGAGACTCGAACTAAGGGCAGTGACGGAGCCAGGATTTTTATTGAAGGGGGGCAGAGTGATGAGTCATAATTAATTAAAAATAATATAATAATTAATTACTTTGACATAATTTTTTTAATTTAAACAATATATGAATAATTATGCAAAACACCGACTGCAATCAACTAAAGCCTATTAGATTGCTTGGGAATAAAATGATTGGATTGATTCATTAAACTTCGACTCTTCATATAGGCATGAGTGTGCAAACTATTAGGTTTTCCTACATGAGTTTCAAGATTTTTTTTTTTTCAATTACTTCAACAACAAAACAATCACCACCCCTTTGCTTCCCGATACTTCTAAAAAGATAGCAATGGAGACAAAATGCGACATCATTTGCTATGCTATACTGTAGCCAACTCTTATACTCAGTGAACCAAGCTACATTAAAAGGTCGTAGTGCACTTCCTATTTTTTTTTTGAAAATGTGTAGTTCATCGGTTGACCAGGACCCTTTTGCAAATAAACTCTTCTAACAACCTTTAGATCATTCGGATGGTAATTGAAAATACGAAGTATTAAGCTATGATCTATTAGAAGATTTGATAGGTCAACTTCTACATGACTTTTCTTTGAGATTTGATCTGATAAATTATGGTCATCCTTATTTTTGGTTGAAGGTGGTAGATCATTGCCTTCCTGAAAGTTGGAACTACGTTCAATGCGAAGCTCTTTGGGATGGTGGACGCAAAGCAGAAGAGGAACCGAATGACTGCTACAAATACTCTGGTCACCGACGCCAAAAAAGTGAAATTTGAGGGTTTATCAAGAGCACGAGATTTCTATGTTTGAGTGATGAGGGAGTAGTAGAAAAGATTTCTCATCTTGTGAAGACGAACACAGTGAATCTTACTGTACTTCTAAAGCTCTTTTTCCCGAAAAAGTGATAAGTTATGAATTATGACAGATTATTGGAGAGATTTGGGGAATTTGAACGGTTGAATTGTTGAGTGATTTGATGAGAAGGGTTTGGTAAAGAAGATAAGATCTATATGGGGGAGGGGGGGAGGATGCAAATCAAAATTGTATTTAAAGTTAGGCGCAAAAATTAATTAATTAATTTTTTTTTCAAAAAAAATAATGGGCACCAAAATTTATTTTTTAATTATTTTTTTCAAAAGAGTCAGTGGGGGCAAGTGCCCCCACTTGTCCCTACGTGCCTCCGTGCCTGACTAAGGGTCTAAGAAGTAGAAGTGGGCTAAACTTTCCCTAATTCGGTGATTCTTGGATCAAAGGTGACAACCCCATTCTCATATTCCCTTGACCACACAAATCATGAACAGTATGTGGAAAATGATCTATCTTTAGTCACAAGGTTCGCCTCCATGTTGGCCTATGTTAGATTTTGGCGAAGTTTGTATTGAAAGTTTGTAATTCTTCACAAGTTGTATCATCTGAATACTCTCAATTTGGTAGAATAGTTTGGTTGGTAGTTGTATCTAAGCATATGTCATCCCAGTCGACTGAACCATTCCTCTATAGGCATGAATTGCTATCAATGAGGCCATGGCAGCATTTACCTGTTCATACTAATGAAGTGCCAACTACTTTCAGCTCTCCAGTGACTGGCCACTTGAGGATCCTCTGCCTTTATATGGTCATGGTAGGGAATTGCCTGGTAAAAGGCATCGAAGCTTCATTCATGGGGAAAATGTAACAGATGTCATAATTACAGGTTAGTGATATCAAGTCAGAATTAGTGTATCCGTATTCATCACACCTATTTCAGACATCTTATATATTGGTCTGCAGGCGATAATGGAACCATAGACGGGCAAGGGATTGTATGGTGGAACTGGTTCAGGAATGGAAGTCTGAACTTCACTCGGCCCCATTTGGTTGAACTGAAGAATTCAAGTGCATTGGTCATCACAAACTTGACCTTTGTGAACCCGCCATTTTGGACCATCCACCCTGTATATTGCAGGTTTGCCCCTCTGCAAAATTCAATAACTTTTGATCTTGTTGAGTTGTTGCATTTATAAAAAGAATTCACCTCTGACACTCAATTTTCTAAATGAACAGCCAAGTCCTCGTCCAGAATGTAACTATCCTTGCTCCTCTTGATTCGCCCAATACAGATGGGATTGATCCAGGTGAGCTTCTGAACAGGTCTGGCTTCAGTTCTTTCTTGTTGATTTGAAGGGAAAAAAAACAATAAACACTAGTAGTTGACATGGTGAATGCTTGAAGCAGAGGAGGTAAACAAGATGGTTCACTCTGTCAATGGTTTGTCAAGGAAGGAAACATGAAACATGGTTCATGCTTGGTTTTGTGGGGGTGGTTACATTTGCACATTTTCTTGGTAAAGGGAATTATACATATTTGTGTAAGCAGACTATTCAAAATATGTTTTTTGATGAAAGGTGACACCAAAAGACATTTGATGAAATGTAATCACTCTGTTCCTCTAATTAGAGCTAGTTTTCTGCAACCGGGACTTGCAAATCAAATGGTTAGTAATCCTTTTGTGGCGAAAAAAACTGCATTCAAATTTTTCTTTTTAAGATCTAAAACTTCATCCTACATTCTTCATGAAATATCTATGATTTATTTCAACTTCATCTTATGAGAAAATTCACCTTTAGATGAAACATCACGTTTGTCCAATGTGTTGGTTAATTCATTTGTTGATGATGTGTTAAATGATAATGATATGGAGGCTTAAATTAGTTTTAGTTTATTTATGCACTCATGTAATTTTTTTTCCATAATGGATTTACTTATGCTAGATAAAGTCTCATGTTTTACTTTATGTTTTATTATTATAATTGAACTTAAATAACTAATGTAGTTGACAGAGAAGATATGGACATCAACATGAATGAGGATGGAGAGAAGCCCCATTCGGGTAAGATATATGTGTATATAAAAAAGTTTACTATTTTGTACATAATTTAATATATTTTCATTCACAAAACTAATCAACATGAATATGCAGATGTTCCTTCAGCTATACTCGAGGGCCTGGGAGGGTTACTTGGGCAGGCGATGAGCATAAAGGAAGAGAATATTGTGAATTTAATAAATTTGGGCAGTGCGATGGTGATAGCAGTGTGCGGTTCCCGAAATTTATAGGGTCTGAGGTGCGAGATCTTACTAATCTTCCTCTCTATAAAGATTGGAGATTAGTTCCTGCAAGATACTAGGAAGCTTTATGGGAAAGAATAAAGGTATGTAACTATTCGTATTTTAATATAAATTGGATGGCATATAGAACATATCTGCGACTTTGGCATATTACATGATTTGTTTTCCTTGTGGATGTAGAGCACAATTGCTTTTAGGGATGAAGATATGAATAGGATGCCACTTATTAGACGCATGACATTGTCCACTGATGCTCATCAATATAGAGATTACAGGATGGAGTTGTATAAGAAATACTATCTTGATAAAGAACCGCGTGTGTGAAGGATGTCCTCAAAATTTTGATTCTGATCAATGGAGCAAGATGGTGGATTATTGGGATTCACCCGCGTGTTTTTTTGTTCATGGCGGAGATGTATGACACATTTGGGACGTCGAATATATGACATTTTGTTTTATATTAATATTATTTTGAGATCAGTTGCAAATTTTTTTTAAAAATGTTTACAAAATCTATTGGCGGATAATATTAAAGTCTTATCGGATAACGAGCAAAATTTCATGGCTTTTATAAACTCATTCCTAGCGTACTATATTAAATTTCATGGCGGTTTTGAACCCATTCATTGCGGATAATATTAATGTCTGGCAGATAATATTAAATTACAAGCGGATACAGGTGTCGCCCAATATGGATTCCTGACTGTTATAAACTCATTCCTGGCGTATACAAGTGTCGCCATTCTGGAGTCCTGGCATTTATAAATCTGTACCCGACATATTTATGTGTCGTTCGTTCTGAAGTCCCGGCGTTTAACAATTTGTAGGTGACGTATTTATGTGTCGCCTATTCTGAAGTCCTGGCGTTTAACAATTTGTAGCCGACGTATGTATGTGTCGCCCAATCAATTACTCTGTCAAATATAAGTGTCACGGAAAAATATGTTATGTCATTTATATCCGCTACTATGGTATGCTGGCGGATATATATATTTTTTTTTTAAATTCAAAATTACTCCCGGCGGATTAAGGGACTTATCCGCCGAGCCAATCCCTTTCCCGACGCCACTTTTGCCTGCGAATATTATCCGCCATTGCAATATTTGCCTGGCGGATATAGACATTTTTGCGCCGAGAGTATGCCTTTAGTGTCATATATTTATTCGCCAGAATTGCCTATTTTTGTAGTAGTGGGTTTACAATCGCTGATACGTTTACTCGTTACATTATCTACAAAACAAAAAACTTGTTTCAAAGCTTCAACAAAAAACCTAATTAGTTCTAGATTCACCGTCTCCAGGTTGGGGAGTAACCTTGCAAAGTGTTCTACTACTAAAGTTGTTGCATGATAGACCTGCCATAACTTTTCTTCCTCATAATTACCAAACAATCCTTTAATCACTTTCATGATATGATTTATACCTAATGTGGGCCCTAAGATGTATGAGAAGTCGTCATAAAGAATCGAAACACACTGAATCATGATATAGAAACCATTGAATTAATGCTAGCACTAATCTAGCATCCCTACAAGGTTCTAATAAGCATTTGCATGTTACCTGTATTATCATAATCAATTACCTGAATTTAGGATTTGTCTTCTTGCTTCGAGAAGACCTTCGAGGAACATATTCCATGGGAGGCTGTATTGTGGTAACCTCATGTTCTTCTTCAATAGTGTTTTGCCTCACCTTTGTTGCTTCTGCTTCAAGTAAGCCTTTAATTTCGGTGATCAATGCATCCTTGTCTATTCTTGCAATTGTTGTATTCAAAGCATTGACGGCTTGGGGTGTTAGCCAATCCATGGGCACTTTTGTAGAGTTCGTTGCTCGTGCTAGCATTGAAGACTAATTAATACATTCCTGAACTTGTTTTAGTTAAACAAATTAATTAAGTGTACATCTGCAAATATGGATAGCTCCATAACTTCTATTTAATAAGACTAATTATATTTATGAACTTGTTTTGGTTAAACAAATATATAGAATAATGATAATCCGTAATTCGATAATTAGATAATATTCGTGTAATCACGATACATGTATTAAATTCAATGTTTTGAAAAAAAAATAAAAATAAAGAATACATTGACGAATTAATTTTTATTAATTAATGTATTTAATAACTTATCGATTAAATGCCAATGGATACTAACTATGTTGGTAGACTTGTTACGGATGGTATCACAAGTCCAAATTTCAAATCTTGCAAGCTACATTTAGGGTGGGAGGGACAAAATTGATTTTGTAGTTGATCCTATTAGTGCAAGCCACCATGAGAATGAGAATGGTGATCAGTCAAATCAGCAGGAAGTAACAAAGAAATAGCAATATGATGGGGGAAACAGATGAAAGCAAAGAACATAATTCATAACTCAGTGGAGTTGATTACAGCAGTGGTGAGAATACAATAGAAGAGACTAAAAAGAAATGCCAAAAACCTTGGAAACAAGATTGTAGAGTTACCCCTCGGAGAACAACTCGAACTTGGAAAGCATACAAAAGATATGGGGACCTTGGATTTTCTGCACCCACAACAAAGAAAAAGGTTAGTATTAAATTACCCTGAAATAGAGCATGGATCATCTTTACCCAATTGAGTGATTATATACTTTCCGTATTCGTGTCGCAACATAGAAAAATAGGTGTGATTTACCCTCGAGAAATTGTATTTGATATATTTTCATTTTCATTAAAATAAAAGTTTGAGTCCTTGAAAAAAATGTGTACTGAACTTGTTTGTAATCTTTCATCTTACCTGGCTTCTCAAGTCATGCCCATCTCCTCAGCAGCATTTTCCCATGATCCTCTCCGTTGGTTCAGTTTCTGCCGTGCATCATTCTCTTCATATGCATGGGCATGCGTCAGCAAATTACAAATAATAAATTTTTCTTTCTCCATCCTAAATAATACAGTAGAAATTAAATCTCACTCGGTTGAGAGCTTGTTAAGAAATCTTGGTGACACCAATTAGTCCACAATGATAGTCCCCACCAAGATGGAAGATAAATAGGCACTAGATAACAATCAAGAAGAGTCATTTTTGAACTTTTATACTTTTGATTGAACTATATCTTCACTTACGTTTGCTAAATGAAGGCCTTAAGACCTGATTGTTTTTTTAGGTTTGGAATCGTGTGTTCAAGTCGTAGTGCCCCTATACATGTTATCCTTCATGATTTACTGTTTGAATCTCCTATTGAAGACGATGACATATATACTTTGAGTATTCTTTTATTCATCCTCAATGCTTGGAAGCAATGACTACAAGTACAAATTTGAATGGAATTCCTCTGATTCCCAAATCCCCAATCAAATATTTATTACACTAAAAAGTAAAAACATACAACACTTAGAGCTTACCCAAATTCTAACCTACCCATTACCTGGTGCGAAGGCAGAAACAATGGGACTTCTCACGATGTGAGTCCCATTAACCTGAACCCAACTTATATAACCATAGTTCCCTATATAATCACTCTCTGGTGTAAATCCTCCCACGTCAATCTCAACTGTCATTGTGTATTCAGCTTTGGTGAATTTGCCTCCAAAGGTTAGTGTCATGGGAGCAGCAATAACTTTCATCCCTGGAGGAGCCGACACAATTGCTTGATAAACTGATGGCGAATCAACAACATTTGTTAATACCCTCTTGAAATTGTAACTGGTGGTATTAGTGTTGTTGAGGATGACAATGAAGGATGGGTAGTTTAGGTCTAGATTGGCATTATCACAAGGGTAATTTGATCTCTTAGTAATGGTACTAATTTGTTGACTTGTGTAGTTTAGCCCACACAGGAAATTGATGTAGTCTTCAACCTGAATGTCATAAACCAGGCCAGGGTCCAAGGCCTCGTTAGGATCCACATGCCCTGCTCCGAAATCCAGGGGCGTTCCCTTCGTTCCTGTTGTCATGTCTATGATACCACCATGTGTGTTATCAGTCACATATGCGGTTGTCATCATTGCTGACCGTATCATTGCTGAACTCCAATCTGGGTGTGCTGATTTCAGCAGTGCAGCGATTCCAACTGCATGGGGTGATGCCATGGACGTACCTGATAGAAGTGTGTAGTCGGTGAGCAAGTAATCATCACGTATAGGTGCGTTAGCCCTGTTAGGCACCCATGCAGCTAGGATGTTAACCCCAGGGGCTAATATATCTGGCTTCAACACCCATGGTGCTTTTCGACTGGGTCCTCGTGACGAGAAGTAGATGACCTGAGGTGCAGGTTTTGCGCCTAATTCTGTAATTTGGAATGTGACACTCACTGTTGGAATTGCTGAGGAGTGCTTCAAATAGTCTTCAACAGTTTTTCCATCAATCACACTAATAGCCACAAATGGCATGAAGAAGTCTTTAGGACGTAGGAATTGTGCCGAGTCTGTTGCAAAAATGGCCCCTGCAGCACCTGCTCGAACAATCTCATCCATTTGCCCGGTTATATAGCTATCATCGCTAAACGCGCAAAAAACAAATTTCCTTGATACGTCCTTTGGGTCTAGAGCCTCATTGTCACAATTCTGCTTGCTGGTGTTTCCATGCCCATAGTAAATTTCAACGTTTGATACAAACAAATCTTCGGGATATAATGATCTTCCCTTGATTGTTATGCTACTATTTCCAAGTTTCACGTAAGCGAAGTAGTCCCTATCAATGGTTCCAGCTCCAATTGTGGTGATCCATGGAGCACCATTGAAGATAGTGTAAGCATGAGGCCCTGAATTTCCTGCTGAGCACGAGACAAAGATTCCTTTCTCCATCGCTGCAAATGACCCCACCGCAATAGGATTTTCATAAAACGGTGTCTCAGGGAATCCCAGCGATAACGACATTAAATCAACACCGTCCTCAATTGCTTGATCGATAGCAGCTAGTGTATCAGTTGCAGCTGAATCATATGTATCTGTATCGAATAAAGATTTGTACATTGCTAGTCTAGCCAGGGGAGCAACCCCAGTCGCCGTACCCCTTGCATACCCAAAGGCATCCACACCAGGCACCCTACTTCCAGCTGCCGTTGAGGAAGTGTGTGATCCATGACCCATAAAATCCCTAGGCGAATCATAGTCATCCGTAGTCGATATGTTTAGGCCTAGCTGTTTTAGTCCTTTGCTAAAGGACCTAGCTCCAATTATTTTCCTATTGCACAAGGATGAATTGAACTCGGTTCCATTCTCACAGGCACCACGCCAACGAGTGGGGATTGGTGGCATACCGTGATCCTTGAAACTCTCACTCTCAGGCCAAATTCCAGTATCAACAATCCCAATTATCATGTCACCTCCGAAGCCGCTTGCTGGCCATAATCCAGCATGCTTTTTAAGGCCTAGGAATCTGGGAGTGTGAGTTGTGTGGAGCTCACCAAATGTCTCTGGCAATGTGGCAACATGACCTGGCACTTTTTCCAATTGTTCGAGTTGTGATTGGGACAGCGAAGCGCTGAATCCACTCAGAACATGATTGTAAGTATAGAGATGGATAGGTGGGATTCCTCCTGGTGGCGCGGAGAGAGATGAAAGGATCCATACGTGCCAATCTTGGTGATTGGTAAAGTGAGACGGTAGCAATGACTGGTCCATGTGGATGATATAGCTGCCACGTTGCTCCCCGTAGGAAGATGTGGCAATGTAGGATAGAAGGAAGAGTGTGAAAAGAAGCCTGATTTTCTCCATGGTTAGGATCCTGGAACGTGGATGCAACTGAAATTGTTGTTGCTTGAACTTACATATATATATATATATATATAAAAAGAGAGCAACACAGAAGTTACATGTACAAGAAGCGGCATTCCCAATGTAGTGTAGCTGAAACATAAGAATTAGAGCTAGAATTCAGATATTCAAATAATGCCAGCAAATTGAAGCTTAAACTTATTGATAATGTCATTAAACAAAAAGGTAAAGGTTTGAATATTCCAAAGTGTTTGGTCAATTACGTTACTCGTGACATTGTGGGATCAGAAAATAGGTTTAAAAAAGCTTCATAAGGAAAAATACTTGCGCCTGCTTAAGGAAGGCTGACAACACAAAGGCATGCTTATAGAAGAGCTAACTCAACCAGATAGAAATGCCAACTAGGCGTAAGCGATGTATATATATATCAAGCACGTTTCCTACCTCTGGCAGAGGGTAATCAATGCTGCTACTACTGCCCAGAACACTTTGACTAATCAGAACTTTTTCTGCAACAATAACTAGTTGTGCTGCTAGATGATAGGCCAACACACTCTTTGAACACGGAATGAAAACTGGGTAAAATGGAGTCACAAACATGATAGAATCTGAAAGCCCTCTAACCTGCTTGAAAGGTTTTTGTAAAGCCCACATGAAAACTTCTTCAACTAATTTCTTCAATCTCGCCTCAAAACATGATATAATCTTCTTTGCAATTTCCGGTCGACCTTGTTGAAGGAGGCATCACATGTGATGAGATGGTGTTGGAACAGTCCTTTACAAATAAGGACTCATAGTCCATTATGTAATTGGTGTTGGCTCCCAATTTATTGGGAGCTATAGTCCTTTACAAACAAGGACTTCAAGCATTTCAGTCCTTCACAAACTAGTCCTATTTTCTCTCGTTAAAACAGCCAATACAACAACGTGAATGAAGAGGAGAAAAACAACGTAGCAGCAGCAGCACACAAAGCGCTGAAACAGGGCAGCGTATGCAGCTAAAGAGGCTGCGAACTCGGCGTGAAAAGGGCAGCAAGACGGCATGAAATCGGCTGCAAGCATGGCGTGAAATGGGCTGCGAGTTCAACATGAATTGGTGTGTGTGCAGCGTGAAACAGTAGCCAAGTAGAAGGATTGAAATCGGGTGATTTTGGGTGTTCTTCATTTGCGAGTTTCGTCAAACTTTTGGTGGTATTGTTTGCTTGAGATTGGGTAATCTCAAATATCGTTGCTTGACAACGTTGTAATCCTCAAGTAAGTGTTTCCATATCAATAAAATAGTTACGTAATTGTCGTGCATGGAGTAGGCAAAGTCGAACCACGTAAATCTCAGTGTCATCTTTAATTTCTGCATATTGCTTGTTGTTTGCTATTACTTGCATAGTGGTTTAGTCATTCACTTTCACCAACTAGGTTTAGGACTTGTGTTAGAATTATTTGCATTAGCTAGTATTTCCCTTACAAGTGATATCAGAGTGCCAGTTAGTTGGTGTTTGTGCTTTGAAAGTGTCAAATAAAATGGTTGAACGGTCTTCTTCATCACGTGATGATGGCTATGTGAAAGTCCATGGGTTCAATATTGTTCGATTTAATGGTAGGAACAATTTTAAAGCTTGGCAGATGGATTGTAAAGATATTCTGGTCAATTTGGATCAGATTGATGCACTAGATGAGAAAAATAAACAATAATCAGATAAGACGACGGTTGAGGTTATCAAGAAGTGGAGTAAAATGGATCAGAATGCATGTAGTACGATTCGTTTGCGTCTTTCTCGCAATGTGGCTTACAACTTCGCTGGTGAGATAACGGCTCAGGGTATTTGGGATAAGCTTCAGGTTATGTATCTTCGTATTGATCAGATGAGTGTGATGTACCTACAGAATAAGTTATTCACTTTCAAGTTGCAGCCAGGTAAACTCATGATTGATCACATAAATGAATTTGAATGTTTATATTTAGATTGTGTTAGCTTGAGAGCTAAATTTGAATATAGTCAGAAAACATTATTTTTGTTAATTTCTTTGTTACCGGAATAGGAACCGTTTGTTGATCAGATGAGAACATTCAAGAAAGAAAATTTTGTGTATAGTGATATTGCTCAAGCTGTACTTGCAAAGGCTTCCCGAAAGAGTGCTTCGAATGAGGAGGTTCAAGCACATGGTATTTCGGTGACAAAGGGAAGAAATTACAAGAGGAACAACTACAAAAGGAACCGGTCTAAATCAAAAGGCAAAGACATGTTTAAGGTTGAATGTCACAAATGTAAGCGCAAAGGCCATTACATTAGGGATTATTCAGACTGGAAGGATAATCACAATAAGCAAGAGAATGAGAGTAAGGGCGTAGTGAATGTTGTTGAGATACCGAATGTTGTAGAGGATATTCTAATTTGAGGTGACTTAACACATGCACTGATGACAAAATCTTATGACCATTTATATGACGGTTGTATGTTGGATATGGGAGCTTCGTATCATATGTGTCCCGTAAGGGAATGTTTCAGCACCTATCGCGGGGTTAAAGGCAGTTCAGTTAAAATGGGTGACTCTCGACCTTGCAAGACAATGGGTGTTGCTATAGTCAAATTTCAATTGGCAAATGGGTCATATAGACAGCTTATCGAGGTACGTCATGTTCCAACTTTTTCAAATGGGCTGATTTCTCTTGGGGTGCTTGAAGCTCAAGGCTATAAGTATATTGGTGAGAATGGGATTGCAGTGTTTATTTTGGTGACAGGTTATGCCAATTTATATTTCCTTCAAGGCAATAAAGTTGAAGGTGGAACTATGGTTTCTACAGCTGTTGATGAGAAAAGCTTGGCGCGCACACAGTTATGGCACGTGCGATTAGGGCATGTAGGTGAGAGTGGACTAAGAACTTTAAGCAAGCGGGGCTTGCTTGGCGGTGATAAAATGACAAACCTGAATTTTTGTGAACATTGTACCTATGGGAAGCAGTGCAAAGTCAGTTTTAGTGATGTTAATCATAGCACCACGGGGGTTGTGGATTACATCCACACTGATGTTTGGGGCCCTCTAGAGTCGCGTCCAAGGGGGGTTTCAGGTATTTTGTGTCTTTTATCGATGATTTCAGCCGAAGAGTATGGGTGTATACCATGAAACATAAAAATGAAGTCATTGATATCTTCAAGAAGTGAAAAACTATGATTGAGAAACAAACTGAAAGGTGATCAAAGTAGTGAGATCTGACAATGGCGGTGAGTATACCGAGGATCTTGAAGCAGTTTTGTTTGGAACATGGCATTAGAAGACACTTCACAGTGAAGTCGACACCACAGCAGAACGGGGTAGCTGAGCGGATGAACCGTACCTTGTTGGAGAGAGCACAGTGCATGTTGTCCGATGCAGGTTTGGGCAAAATATGGTGGGCTGAAGCAGTAACACGGCGTGCTATCTCATTAACCGCTCTCCATCATCAATTATTGAGTCTCAGATTCCTATGGAGGTATAGCCTGATATTTATTCAGATTATTCTAACTTGAAAGTATTTTGTTGTCCAACATATTTTCATGTTAGGGAAAATAAAAATGGAATAAGGGCCAAGAATGCTATTTTTCTCGGTTATCCAGATAATGTAAAAGGGTATAGATTATGGTGCCCTGACTTGCAGAAGTTTGTGATCAGTCAAGAAGTGAAGTTCCATGAGGAGGCTTTGTTACAGAGAAAGTGTGAGAGATGCAAAGATGGTTCCCCTATTTGGAGGGGTGATAGCTATGATGAAGATGAGGATGTTGGAGATTCTCTACAGGTGGAGCTTGGAGCTCCTAGATCTCATATAGAGCATGATGTTTCTTCTACTAGAACGATACAGATATGATGTCTGATGAGACAGTGGCAGAAGATGAGGTTCCTACTGATGGGGACATGGATCCTACACAACAACATGTTCAACAGTTACAAACAGAGTCTTTAGCAGCAGGCAGAGAACCTAGAGTCAGACGTGCACCACTTAGATTTGGCTATGAGGATGGTGCAGCTTGCGCATTCTCAGTTCTTGATGGGTATGATGATGTTCCTACCACATATACACAGACTTTGCGAAGTGTTCAGAAAGAGGAGTGGAATGAAGCTTTGGATGAGGAGATGTTATCTCTTCAAAAGAATCATACATGGGAGCTTGTGACACTCCCTAAAGGGAAGAAGCCGATTGGGTGTAAGTGGATTTTCACAGTGAAATATGGGATTTCAGATTTCAGAGGTACTTGTACAGGTATATGATACAAGGCAAGATTGGTGGCTAAAGAATATGCACAATAAGAAGGTGTGGACTACAATGAAGTATTCTCTCCGGTGCTAAAGCACACTTCTATCCGAGTCCTTTTGGCTTTAGCAGCGCAGTTTGACATAGAGCTCAAGCAACTTGAGGTCAAAATGCTTTCTTGCATTGAGATTTGGAGGAGGACATATATATGTCTCGGCCCGCCGGATATGTTGGTTTTAGTAAGGAAGAAAATGTATGTAAACTAAAAAAGTCATTGTATGGGTTGAAACAATCTTCGAGGCAGTGGTACAGGAGGTTTGATACTTTTATGATTGAATGAGGAATTAGTAAGATCCTTGTGTATTCATACAGAAGCTCAAGAATGGGTCTTTCGTGTTTCTCTTACTTTATGTTGATGACACGCTCATTGCTGCGAATAGCATGAAAGAAATTGAGAAATTGAAGTTGAAACTTAGCATGAAGTTTGAGATGAAAGATCTTGGTTCGGCGAAGAAGATGTTTTGGATGGAAATAGTGAGAGATAGGAAGAAGGGCACACTGACATTGTCATAGAGACAATACTTAGAGAAGGTTATTCACCGTTTTGACATGGATACGTCTAAGCCGATAAGTACTCATTTGACTAATCACTTTAAGCTCTCAGGTAAGTTGTCTCCTAGCACAGAGGATGGGAGGGAATATATGTCACAGGTTCCCTATGCCAGTGCAATTGGTAGTCTTATGTATGCCATGATTTGCACACGTTCGGATATCGTTCATGCAGTCAATTTGGTTAATAGGTTTATGTCAAACTCGGGAAAACAGCATTGGCAGGCAGTGAAGTGGATATTGAGATATCTTCGGGGTACGTTGGATGTTTGTTTAATATATGATAGAGGAGATGTGTCAAATATGATCTGAGGTTATGTTGATTCGAATTATGCTGGTGATTTTGATAGGCGTCGATCGACTACAAGTTATTATTTTACATTGGATGGATCCGGTGTGTTGGAAGTCTCAGTTACAGTCTACAGTTGCTTTGTTTACTACTGATGCAGAGTACATGGCTCTATCAGAGACGATGAAGGAAGCCATCTGGCTTCGAGGCTTGGTTAGTGATTTGGGTGTTACTTAGGATGATGTGACAGTCAGAGTGATATCCATTTGGCGAAAAACCATGTTCATCATGCTCGAACGAAACACATTGATGTGCGATATCATTTTTTGAGGGATGTCATCGAAGATTGCGAGGTTTTCTTGGAGAAGGTGAGTACTCAAGACAATCCAGCTGATATGTTGACAAAAGTGGTTCTAGGGATCAAGTTTGAGCATTGTCTCAACTTGATCAGGCTCTCTCAGTGTTGACGCCCCAAGGGGGTAGGGCCCTTAGGGGCATGACGATGATTCTCGTGACTAAGAAATGGGTCTTGGCGGTTAGAATGGTTAAGTATGTATCCGAGGTTTTATATGTATGGGGAGGATTAGCTTAACTAAGAATTTTGCTTACAACCAAACCTTACCTGTGTGATTGTTTACATTAAATTATTAGACATTTTGGTAAGGTGCAAATTCGCGAGGGTTTGGTCATTTTTAGAATAGAAATTCTAAATGGCGTGGAAAGGGGCGAGGAAACCAGCGAGGGGGAGGGTGTGATCACTTATCCCCCTCGAGATGCGTGTCTACACTCTCGAGATGTGCAACAGTGCAAATCTCGAGGGGATGAGCGGTACAACCCCTCCCCTCGCCTCTTTCCTCGACAATAAGACAGGTTCTTTTTAGAATGGTTATGTGGGTGTTCAATGAGGTGTCCATGCTAACAAAAGAGCTCAACCTCCCCTTTCTCAAGAATGACCTAACCATGTGCGATAATGATCCTCTTTCTATTCAAATCATTCTCACTGAAATGCAGTTGATTCCGACATTTGTAGTTCAATAGATGATGAATAACTGTCTGTTCACTATTATCTTACTGGTTTAGTAATAGAATATACCGACTAGTTTAAATTTGCTAAGGTACACTATCAATTCATTGATGAACTAGGTGACAATTTTGTTACCAAACGAACCTTTTGATATCATGGTTTTATATTTAAATCAGACAATTGATAACTAATTGCAAAACTATTCCTTCTCAAATTCAGAATTCATGCGGTCGGTAGGCATTAGAAATCAAAAGAGTATTGAGATTGAATATACCTTAATGATGATAAGAGAATACAACAAGGGAAACGAAGTTACTTATGCAGAGCAAGAAGCTATTGCGGAACGTGGTAGGGATGCAGTGATTATGATTAAAAGATGTATGGGAAGAGGATAAGAACCGCACATGCAATAGGTTGAGATAGGAAAATTGTCAATTTTTTTTAAGAAGAGCATGAGTCAGGCCTCTCTAGTGATGATGTGATTACAGAATTAGCTGCAAAAAGTTTCCTAACGCCTACACTGAAGATTTTAGCCTTTGTCACTAAAGATTCAATAGAACTAAGAAAGCAAACAAAAGGTACAAAGGCATATTTTGTTTCTAGTCTAAGCTTGCATTGGTGAAACCCAAGGATGCACGGATACGGATACGGACACGGGCGTCGTGTCGGACACGACACGCCGACTCGGCAATTTTCTAAAAACTAGGACTCGGAGACACGCCATACTACTTTTTTTAATGTCATATAAATAATAATTTAATAAAATGCCTTCCTAGAGTGTCTTGAAGAATATGACATTTGACATTGTTGCAAGAAAACAATTAAAGTAGAAAAAAATATATAGTAGAGGAGAGTATAAGCAAATGAGAGAAAAATAAGAAGCAAAGGTTAAGAAAAAGCATAATCTACCTCTATGCTTTAGTGGCTTTTTGCCCTATGTCTTAAATCACAATTGGAATACTCATTCACTTCAGATGTATCAACAACCATTATATTAAGTGGTTATTTGCAAATATCTAAAAGTAAAAAATAAAATAAAGTTGGTTTTCGAATCTTGACTATGTCCTGACCAAGTTTCGGGTATATCAGAGGCGCGTCCGACACGTAGACCACACTAACCATGTATCTGACACCTGCCGATACGTTGACCAAGTGTCCTTGGAGGAGTGTCGAGCAAGTGTCGCATGTCGAATACGTGTCAGACACGGATACGACACATTTTCGAAAAGTTTGTGCTTCCTTGGTGAAGCCTCTCTCTTGTGAGAGTTTGTTTATGTACGTAAAGGTAAGGGGTCCTTAAAAACCTGTTTGCTTTAAAAGAAAAATAACAATAATAAGAGTCAGCCTATATATAGTTGGTGACACTCAGCGCATAAAGTTGCTTTCTTCAATACAAGTAGCTGGTCAGATTCATTCAGGACAGCTTCGCATTGTAACAAAACAAAAGGACAGGACAGTGAAGCATGGTATCTCATTTCGACCACCAAGATCAGATTGATTCAGGCTTCTCCATGCAAACTTTCACAGGTTCTCATTTTTCATATGCACCTATGTACACCTGTGACTACTGCATCTATGGCTTTAATGTGTTTCTAAGGAGCAATGTATAGGGTGCACAGGCAGACACAATGGGACTTCTTACAGCATGAGTCCCACTAACCTATATAACTCTTTGGTGGTTTTAATCCTCCCACATCAATCTCAACATGTTGTGCTAGGGGGTGAAGAAGCGAAGCCCCCCGGCACCACCATTACACGATATGTTTCGAGCAATGATATTGTTTCCAATTTAGACACCAGCCACCGCTCGGGTATAGGGTTTTTACGAACGGAGCTCAACTATTCAAATGCTCCCAAAAGGCCTCGTCGCTATTAAGATATATCCAACTTCATATATATTTAACTCTACTTGGTCCCTTAGTTGATGTGGGACTAAGTTGAGCCAACCCCATTTTTAACACAACATTTAATGTGTATTCCGCTTTCCTGAATTTGCCTCCAAAGGTTAGTGTTGTGGGCTTGACATTAACTTTCATCACTGAAGGAACTGACACCATTGCATAATAAACGGATGGTGAATCAACAACATTCGTCAGTACCCTCTTGAAATTGTAGCTAGTAGTGTTTTCGTTGATGATGACAATGAACGAAGGGTAATTTAGGTCGAGATTGGCTTTACTGCAAGAATAGTTTGATCTCTTAGTAATGACACTGATCTGTTGACTTGTATAGTTTAGACAACATAGGAAATTGATGTAGTCTTCAACCTCAATGTCATAAACCGGACCAAGGTCCAAAGCCTTGTTAGGATCCACGTGCCCTGCCCCAAAGTCGAGGGGTGTTGTTGCCGTCTCTGTGATCATGTCGATGATTCCACTATTTGTGTTGTCGGTCACATATGCAGTTGTCACCATTGCTGATCGGATTACAGCTGGGCTCCAATCGCGGTGTGCTGATTTCAACATTGCAGCTATTCCAACCACATGGGACGCAGCCATAGATGTACCTGATTCGAGTTTGTAGTCAGTGAGCAAGTAGTCACCATGTATAGGTACCTCGCTCTTGTTAGGCACCCATGCAGCCAGGATGTTCACTCCAGGAGCCAATAAGTCTGGCTTTAGCACCCATGGAGCTCTTAGATTAGGCCCTCGAGACGAAAAGTAGGCAACTTGAGGTGTGGGGTTGATACCCAGTTCCGTGATTTAGAACTTGATGCTCAATGTTGGAGGTTCTGACCCCGGATGGTTCAGATAGTCTTCGACTATTTTTCCATCAATCGGACTAATAGCTACATATGGCATGAAGAACTAATGGAGAAGTAGGAAACGTGCCACATCTGTCGCAAATATGGCCCCTGCAGCACCTGTTCGATTAACCTCATTTAATTGCCTGGAAATATTCGCCAGTTCATTAAACGCACAAAAAACAAACTTCCCTGATACGTCCTTTGGGTCTAGAGTGTTTGGTTCACAATTTTGCTTGCTAGTATTGCCATGTACATCATAAATCGCAACGTGTGACACAAGCAAATCTTCAGGATATATTGATCTTCCTTTAATGGTTATATTACCATCTCCAAGCTTCAGGTAAGCGAAATAGTCCCTATCAATCGTTCCAGCTCCAATTGCCATTATTCATGGTGCATCATTTTCAATGGTGTACCCAGGAGGACCGTTATTTCCAGCTGAGCATACCACAAAGATCCCTTTTACCATTGCTGCAAATGATCCCACTGCAATGGGATTATCGTAAAAGGGGGTTTCAGGGAATCCCAGTGATAACGACATTAAATCGACACCATCTTCAATTGCTTGATCTATAGCAGCTAGTGTATCAGTTGAAGCGGACTCTCTCGTATCTGTATCAAATAATGCATTGTACATTGCTAGTCTAGATAGAGGTGCAACCCCAGTCGCCGTACCCCTTGCATACCCAAAGGCATTCACACCAGGCACCCTACTCCCTACTGCTATTGACGAAGTGTGTGTCCCATGACCCATGTAATCCCAAGGCGAATCATAGTCATTAGTCGACATGTTTAGGACTAGTTCCTTTAGTCCTTTGCTAAAGAACCTAGCTCCTATTAATTTCCTGTTGCACATGGATGAATCAAACACAGTACTATTCTCACACGCACCACGCCAACGAGTGGGAATTGGTTGAAGACCATGGTCATTGAAGCTCTCACTCTCAGGCCAAATTCCTAAGTCTACAATACAAATGATCATATCCTCACCAAAGCCCCCAGCATGTGTTAATCCATGATGTCTTTTTAGGCCTAGGAATTTGGGTGAGTGAGTTGTATGGAGCTGACCAAATGTTTCAGTAACTGTGGCAACATGACCTGTCATTTGTTCCAATTGTTCAAGTTGTGATTCAGACAATTAATGTAGCACTGAATCCACTCATAACATGGTTGTAGCTATAATGATGGGTAGGTGGAATTTCATCTTCTGCCTTCGATAGAGATGAGAGGGTTGATGTATGCCAGTCGTGGTGATTGGAAAAGTGAGAAGGCATCGATGATTTGTCCATGTGGACAATATAGGTGCTACGTTTTGTGTAGGAAGAGGATACGGTAAAGTAGGAAAGAAGGAAGGGTAAGAAGAGAAGTTTGATTTGCTCCATGGCTAGGGAGAAGGGAATGTTGAGTGCAACTGAAAGTGTTATTCCATGGTTCCGCTCCATCAACTTATTTATAGAAAGCTAAAGAGATGGGGAAAGTGCTCTGTGAAACAGGAAACGTGTTTGAAACAGGAAACTGTGTTTGGACTCCTGTTTGAAACAGGAAACTGTTTGGACTTCTGGAAATTGATTTTTGAACAGGAAATAAATTCTAGGAAACAGGAAACTGTTGTGAAACAGGAAACTACTGTGAAACAGGAAACTGCTGCCAAACAGAAAACTGTTGTCCCTATATATACTAGGAACTATAGGTGTTTTTATTATGATGATTGCTCCTAGAAAAACTGTGATGCACAAGGAGTAGAGAAAGACAATTGCTGAAATTGTTTCATCTCTTGTTGAGAGATTGTGTGAGAATTGTCATCTTCTTGTACCTTGTTCTTGAATATAGTGGAATCACCTCACTGTGGACGTAGGCAATTGCTGAACCACGTAAACCTTGTGTCTCTTGTGGTATGTTCTTAATTTTCTCTAATTTCTTTCATTGCTAGTTGCTCTATTTAATTGATTGGATCCTTGTTTGGTACTTGTGTGCAATTGTTGGTGTCTACCCGCTTCCGCAATAAGGCGCAACAATTGGTATCAGAGCACTAAGGGAAATTGATCTTGAATTGTTCTACTCAAGATTATGAAGATTCAAAAGTGCTAGGATTTGTTTGTGAACAAGTTGTTTGAAAAAAAAAAAAAAAAAAAATCGTAGTGAAGCTTCTTGTCTAGAAAGTCACAGGTTTTGTTTGCAATGGCATCCAAGGTGAGCAAGGCACATGTGGGGAAATATGAAATCGAGAAATTTAATGGTAAGAACGATTTCGGATATTGGAGAATACAAATGAGGAATTTGCTTATTTCTCAGAAATTACACAAGGCATTACTAGGGAAGGATAAAAATGTTGAAACCATGTCAGATGATGAATGGGAAGAATTGGATTTGGAGGCGCGTGCTGCTATTTGCTTGTGTCTGGATAGAGACATAGTTTTATTAGTTAATGAAGAGACTACGGCAGCTGATGTTTGGTTGAAGCTTGAGTCACAGTTTATGACTAAGACATTATCAAACAGGTTATACTTGAAAACCCAATTGTACAGACTAGCAATGGATGAGGGCACTCCAATTGGTGATCATATCGCCAAGTTTACACGGATTATCTCAAATTTGAGAGATGTGGATGTGAAGATTGAGGATGAAGACCAAGCAATTATATTGCTTTACTCCTTGCCGCAGTCATATGAAAATCTTGTACAAACAATTTTGTTTGGGAAAGATGAACTTACATTTGATGAAACTACCGGTGCACTCTTGTCCAATGAGATTCGGAAGAAAACTTCATCAAATGGCAGTGGGAAAGATCAAGCTGAAGGGTTGGTTGTTAGAGGAAGGTCTCAAGTGAAATCATCTTCAAATAGTGGAAAATCTAGATCAAAGTCTAGAGGTCCACAATGTCACAAATGTAGAGAGTGGGGGAATATTAGGAAAAATTGTCCAAATCAAGGTAAGAGTAATCATGATAACAGTTGGAAGGGCAAGAAAAAGCAAGATAAGGGTGATACTAGTGAAGCAAGTTATGCATCTAGTATGGAAAAGGATGAAGAATGTTATTTAGTTGCGGGTGAAAACACAAAAATCTCTGGGAGATGGCTCCTTGACTCTGGGTGTTCTTACCATATGTGCCCAAACAGGGAGTGGTTCACTACCTATGAGCACATTGATGGTGGTACTGTTCTAATGGGTAATGATTACGCTTGCAAGACAGTTGGAATTGGAACAATGAGGATTAAGATGTATGATGGTGTTGTGAGAACCTTAACTGATGTGCGGCATGTCCCAGCCTTGAAAAAGAATCTTATCTCGCTTGGTGTTTTAGACTCCAATGGTTGTAAGTTTACAGCGGTAGGTGGAGTTTTAAAGGTTGTCCGTGGGTCTTTGGTTGTCATGAAAGGGATCAAACAAGGTAACTTGTACACCTTGATGGGTAACACAGTAACAGGAAATGTGGCAGTGGGAACTTCTTCATCGGACAGTACTAGGTTATGGCACATGCGACTTGGGCATATGACAGAAAAAGGATTGTCTCTACTGAGCAAGCAAGGGTTACTGAAGGGTATGCAGAAATCGACTATGGAGTTTTGCGAGCATTGTGTATATGGAAAACAATGCCGGGTAAAATTCAGTACAAGCAAGCACAGGAGCAGAGGTATTCTAGACTATGTGCATACAGATGTGTGGGGACCAGCGAAGGTCGCCTCTAAGGGAGGTTCCAGGTACTTTGTCTCCTTCATTGATGATTATTCCCGTTATACATGGGTATATTTTTTGAAGTCCAAGAATGAAGTATTTGAGACATTTAAAAGGTGGAGAGCAATGGTTGAGAATAGAACTGGAAGAAATGTGAAGATTTTGAGGTCTGATAATGGTATCGAGTATACTGAGGGTACTTTCAAACAGTTTTGTGATCAGGAAGGAATTGTTCGACATTGGACTGTTAGAAACACTCCACAACAAAATGGAGTTGCTGAGAGATTGAACCGTACTATGCTTGAAAGAGCTAGGTGTATGCGCTCCAATGCTTGTCTTGGCAGAGAATGGTGGGCTGAATCAATAGCCACCGCGTGTTTCTTGATTAATAGATCGCCACATTCTACATTAGACTGCAAAACACCTTATGAGGTGTGGTCAGGTGAACATGCTGATTACAGTGTACTGAAAGTTTTCGGTTGTATTGCCTACTACCATGTGAAAGAAAATAAGCTTGATGCTAGGGCTAAGAAGGCCATTTTCTTGGGGTATGCAAAAGGCGTGAAGGGTTATCGTCTATGGTGTTTAGAGGATAATAAATTTGTGATCAGTCGAGATGTTACATTTGATGAGAATTCCTTGTTAGCTTGTACTAAAGCTAAGGAGTTGGTTGATAGTGGTGGTGAATCTAGTAACACTCAGAAAGTGGAAGTTGAAGCGTCTGTGGATGCAGCAGATGAACAAGTGGTTGAAGCAGGCACACATGATCTGAATTATGAGCCTGAAGACCATGAGGAACAACAACCAGTTGAAGATAATCAATCCCAGCAGCAACCTTTGGCCTTAACTAGGTCAAAACGATCGGTTAAGCAAGTTCAAAAATTTGGCTTTGAAGAACCGTTGAAGCACTATGGTCAGTTGAATACAGTTGATTTGGTTGCATATGCACTCTCTGTGGAAGATGATGAGCCAACTACTTACAAGCAGGCCGCGCGTCATTCAGATAGTCAGAATTGGTTAGTAGCTATGCAGGGTGAGATGGAGTCTCTCCAGAAGAACCATACTTGGGATCTAGTGTCGTTGCCTAATGGAAGGAAAGCAATTGGCTGCAAGTGGGTGTTTAAGAAGAAACAGACTACTCTAGAGTCTGGTACTCAGTTCAAGGCAAGATTAGTAGCTAAGGGTTTTGCTCAGAGGGAAGGCGTTGACTACAATGAGATATTTTCGCCTGTGGTAAAACACACTTCTATTCGTGTGTTGTTGAGCTTGGTAGCTCATGGTGACCTTGAGCTTGAACAACTTGATGTGAAAACAGCTTTCTTGCATGGAGACTTAGAGGAGGAAATTTATATGCATCAGCCGGAAGGTTTTAAGATTGTTGGAAAAGAAGACCATGTTTGTCGTTTGAGGAGATCACTTTATGGGTTAAAGCAATCACCTAGGCAGTGGTACAAACGGTTTGACACTTTTATGTTGAAACATGGGTTCACACGAAGTAAGTATGATTGTTGTGTTTACTTGAAAAAACTTCGTAGTGGCGATTTTATTTATCTTTTGCTCTATGTTGACGATATGCTCATTGCCTGTAAGAGTATGGTGGAGATAAATAAATTGAAGTCTCAACTTGCTTCTGAGTTTGAGATGAAGGATATGGGTGCTGCAAGGAAAATACTTGGTATGGAGATAAGAAGAGAAAGGGAGAATAAAAAATTATTTCTTTCACAGAAGGGGTACCTTGAGAAGGTCATATCACGGTTTGGCATGGAAAATGCAAAGCCGGTTATTACTCCTTTGGCTTCACATTTTAGACTTTCTCGAAAGTTATCTCCAGTCACAGTGGAAGAAAAGGAATACATGTCGCATGTTCCTTATGCTAGTGCAGTTGGCAGTTTAATGTATGCTATGGTGTGTACACGCCCTGACATTTCACAGGCTGTTAGTGTTGTGAGCAGGTATATGGAAAACCCTGGGAAGAAACATTGGGAGGCAGTGAAATGGATGCTTAGGTACTTAAAAGGTACCTTGGATGTGGGTTTGGACTTCGGTGGAGATTCATGTCAGGTTCGTGGGTTTGTTGATTCTGATTATGCTGGTGATCTAGATAGACGAAGATCTACTACTGATTACGTATTTCAGATATACGGTGCTCCGGTTAGTTGGAGATCTATGCTTCAGGATACAGTGGCTCTCTCTACTACAGAGGCAGAGTATATGGCATTGACAGAAGGTGTAAAAGAAGCATTGTGGCTTCAAGGTCTTGTAAATGACTTGGGTGTGGAACAAGATAGTGTTGAGGTTCTCTGTGACAGTCAGAGTGTCATCCACTTGGCTAAAAATCAGGTTCATCACGCAAGGACTAAGCATATTGACGTCCGATATCACTTTGTTCGAGATGTAATTGAGGATGGTGATGTGTCTTTGGTGAAAGTACACACAAAAAACAACCCTGCTGATATGTTGACAAAGGTTGTTCCTGGAGTTAAGTTCCAACATTGTTTGGACTTACTCCACATTGACTCATGTTGATTGAGGGCCCTTTGGGGCGTTGCCCTTCGGGGCGGTTTCGTGAGGTGACAAAGCTATGATGGAGTGTTGATCAGTTTATTCTCATGCCTTGTTTCGGCTCATTTTTTCCTTATAAAAATTCGCCGAGGTGGAGAATTGTGAAACAGGAAACGTGTTTGAAACAGGAAACTGTGTTTGGACTCCTGTTTGAAACAGGAAACTGTTTGGACTTCTGGAAATTGTTTTTTGAACAGGAAATAAATTCTAGGAAACAGGAAACTGTTGTGAAACAGGAAACTACTGTGAAACAGGAAACTGCTGCCAAACAGAAAACTGTTGTCCCTATATATACTAGGAACTATAGGTGTTTTTATTATGATGATTGCTCCTAGAAAAACTGTGATGCACAAGGAGTAGAGAAAGACAATTGCTGAAATTGTTTCATCTCTTGTTGAGAGATTGTGTGAGAATTGTCATCTTCTTGTACCTTGTTCTTGAATATAGTGGAATCACCTCACTGTGGACGTAGGCAATTGCTGAACCACGTAAACCTTGTGTCTCTTGTGGTATGTTCTTAATTTTCTCTAATTTCTTTCATTGCTAGTTGCTCTATTTAATTGATTGGATCCTTGTTTGGTACTTGTGTGCAATTGTTGGTGTCTACCCGCTTCCGCAATAAGGCGCAACATGCTCCAATTGTGAATACAGGGAATTCCAATGACTTGTAACTCAAATCCAAGCACTTAGACCAAAATTAGGAATTAAATAAAGCCAGAATGTTACGGCTTAGACTGATTACCTATCTCTATTGATGTTCTACATACTTAGAACTAAACACTAATGGCACCTGCAAACTATGGATGCTCTTTGAGAGAAACATCCCAAGTGTATGCTTCCAAATAAGCTTCAACCCTTCTGCCAAAAAAAAAAAAGCTTCTAGCCTTTGCCCTTTACTGAACTTAGCATTTGGAATTCCATAAATTACTTGCTTTGTCAACTTTAGATAGCTTTGTTTATTTTGCAGTCAGCCCATTATGTCCTACGTACTATTAAAATTCTAGGACGAAAGCCCCCTCGATCACGACTGGCCTAAGTCCATGCCCAGGAACCTCATGTCTCGTGTAAACAATAAGAATTGGATTTATTTATTATAACACATTGCATTACAAGAAGAAAAAAACGATGTTCAAGCCTGGCATCTTCAGTGCCTGATGACAACCCAATTAGCTGATCTTCAAGACCAGGATTTTCCGGGAATTATCCAAGCCCAGTATCTTTAATGGCTAAGGTCGACCCAATGGACTGAGAGTTACAAACACTGGTGGTTTTGCTCCCTAATTTGAACTGAATTTAAAAGGAGTCTTAACCTTAACTAAAAGTTTTACATATAATCTCACCTGCAGGATTGTTATATAATTCTACAGTTGGTAAAGTGTACTTCATAATCTTCTATTATTGAACTAATTTGAGAAGACTTGGTAATTGTTAGGTGGGAGGTGGACAAATATTCTTCGTGTTTATGTTAGCTGGAAGAGCAGACCCTGTAGGAAGAGGACTCCTGTCTAAAGAATGATCAAACAACTTGTGAGAGGCTTCTCGCTATTTAATCATCCCCAAAGAAATGCGATTTTTGTAGACCTTGAATTATGGTTGCTGTGACAATCTTCAGATCAAATTTGAGAGAATAAATTATGGTTGCTGTGACATCTTACTGTTGTCCATTGCTTGAAATGCAGATAAAGCAGGGGTGTTAACTAATTGGAAGCCCGTGAAAAATCGGAGTCAGCCAGTCCATGGTTTTATGCAGCGTGGCCAATGCTGTACCGCAGAGCCAGGCAATTTTTTATTTATTGCGGAATTAATAATTCACTTTAAAATTAACATTAAAAAAAAAAAAAAGTGAGGCTTGACCCTTCAGTCTGCGGCTGACAAGTGGCTAGAAAATACCCGAGCTTGCACACGAGAGAATATTTGAAATTGACCGGTCAGGCCCTGGGCATCATTCTTGGTGGCCTGACCTACACGAGACCGTCGGTTTTACACCCTATGTCCAAACTTATTTAAGCTTCTCTAACTTTGCTTCGGAACAATGTCAACTATTTGTTCTCAAATTTAGATTCATGCAGTGGTAGGCGTTTGAAATCCAAAAATTCATGCATTTCATATATTTGTAACACCATGTGCTCCCTTCTTGTATGTTAGTTAGAAGAACATAGCTTACAATAACAGCAATTGATGTATACATAGTTTACAATAACAACTATTGAATTTTGAATTTAACAATATAAGTTGTGCATTTAAAATTCTTAAATACTAAATAAAAAATCTCACACGACTTATAGTATACATACTGCATATTACATAAGAATCACTCACATAACAAATTTATGATATTAAAATACATTACAGCAGATTAAATATGCATAGATTGAAATAATTCTCCTGAAAAAAAAAATTTCAAACTATGAAAGGGTAGGTAAAATATTTCGTAAAATTTTAACATATTTCAAAAAATCACATCCCTTGCTTAATTATACCATCAATTATGTGCACCTGTGGTCGTAGCATCAACGGCATCAGTGCATTTCTATCGTGATCTAGGTTTTTGGTGCAAAGGCGGAAACAATGGGACTTCTCACAGCATGAGTCCCATTAACCTCAAACCAACTTATATACCCATAGTTCCCTAGATACCTAGGCCTCGGTACTGTAAATCCTCTCACATCGATCTCAACTTTCAGTGTATATTCAGCTTTGCTGAATTTGCCTCCATAGGTTAGTGTCGTGGGTTCAACAGTTAGTTTCATCCCTGAAGGAGCCCACACCATTGCTCGATAAACTGATGGTGAATCAACAACATTCGTCAACACCCTGTTGAAAGTGTGGCTCGTAGTGTTTGTATTATTGTTGATGATGACGATGAACGACGGGTAATTTAGGTCCAGATTGGCTTTATCACAAGGGTAGTTTGATCTCTTAGTAATGACACTGATCTGTTGACTTGTGTAGTTTAGCCCACATAGGAAATTGATGTAGTCTTCAACCTCAATGTCATAAACCAGACCTGGGTCCAAAGCCTTGTTAGGATCCACATGCCCTGCCCCAAAGTCCAGTGGCGTTGCTTCCATCTCTGTCCTCGTGTCGAGGATTCCACCATTTGTGTTGTCGGTCACATATGCAGTCGTCATCATTGCTGAACGAATTATGGCTGGGCTCCAATCACGGTGTGCTGATTTTAACATTGCAGCTATTCCAACCACATGCGGTGCTGCCATAGATGTACCTGATTGAAGAATGTAGTCAGTGAGCAAGTAGTCGTCCCCTATAGATACCTTGCTCTTATTAGGCACCCATGCAGCTAGGATATTAACTCCAGGAGCCAATATATCTGGCTTCAGCACCCATGGAGCTCTTAGATTAGGCCCTCGAGATGAAAAGAAGGCAACTTGAGGTGCGGGCTTGATATCCAATTCAGTGATTTGAAACTTGATGCTCACTGTTGGAGGTTCTGACGCCGAATGGTTCAGATAGTCTTCAACTATTTTACCATCATTTGGACTAATAGCCATAAACGGCATGAAGAAGTTAATAGGACGTAGGAATCGTGCCAAATTTGTTGCAAAAATGGCCCCTGCAGCACCTGTTCGATTAACCTCATCTAATTGCCTAGAAATGTTCGCCACTTCATTAAATGCGCAAAAAACAAACTTCTTTGATACGTCCTTTGGGTCTAGAGTGTTTGGTTCACAATTTCGCTTGCTAGTATTGCCATGTACATCGTAAATTGCAACACGAGACACGAGCAAATTCTCAGGATATATTGATCTTCCTTTGATGGTTATGTTACCATCCCCAAGCTTCAGGTAGGCGAAAAAGTCTCTATCAATCGTTCCAGCTCCAATCGTCGTTATCTTCCTGTTTCCTAGAATTTATTTCCTGTTCAAAAAACAATTTCCAGAAGTCCAAACAGTTTCCTGTTTCAAACAGGAGTCCAAACACAGTTTCCTGTTTCAAACACGTTTCCTGTTTCACACAAGGTTAGTTTGATCTCTTGGTAATGGCACTTATTTGTTGACTTGTGTAGTTTAGCCCACATAGGAAGTTAATGTAGTCTTCAACCTTATTGATGTCATAGACCAGGCCAGGATCCAAAGCTTTGTTGGGATTGGCATGCCCTGCCCCAAAGTCCAGGGGCGTTCCAGCGGTTCCTGTTGTCATGTCAATTATTCCACCATCTACGTTATCGGTCACATATGCTGTTGTCATTATCGCAGATTGAATGGCAGCTGAGCTCCAATCTGGGTGAGCTGATTTTAACAATGCAGCTATCCCGACTGCATGGGGCGAAGCCATGGATGTACCAGATAGAAGTGCGTAGTCGGTTAGTAAGTAGTCATCTCCGATAGGGCCCTGGCCCCGGTTAGGCACCCAAGCAGCCAGGATATGAACTCCAAGAACCAATATATCAGGCTTCAGAACCCATGGAGCTTGTCGACTAGGCCCTCGCGATGAGAAGTAAGCCACCTGAGGCGCCGGTTTAGAACCCAATTCGGTAATCTGGAACTTGATGCTAACCGTTGCAGGCACTGATGCTGAGAGCTTGAAGTAGTCCTCGACAATGTTTCCATCACTTGGACCAATCGCCACAAAGGGCATGAAGAATCTCTCAGGACGTAAGAATTTTGCAGTCTGTCTCAAGTATTGCACCTGCTGCACCAATTCGACTAATCTAGTCCAATTGCCCGTAAATATCCACATCATTTTTAAATGCACAAAAAACAAACTTCCCTGATACGTCCTTTGGGTCTAGAGCATAGTTTTCACAATTCTGCTTGCTAGTATTACCATTTCTGTAGTACATTTTGACCCGTGGCACAAACAAATCCTCGGGATATATTGAATTTCCTTTGATGGTTATATTACCGTCTCCAAGCTTCACATATGCCAAGTAATCCCTATCAATTGTTCCAGCTCCAATCGTTGTAATCCATGGTGCGCCATTAAAGATGGTGTAGCCATGAGGGCCGTCATTTCCAGCTGAACATGAAACAAAGATGCCTTTCTCCATCGCTGCGAATGATCCCACAGCAATGGGATTGTTATAAAAACCTGTCTCAATGAATCCCAGGGATAGCGATATCAGGTCAACACCATCTTCAATTGCTTGATCTATAGCAGCTAATGTATCAGTGGCAGGTGAACCAAGTCCTACAACTTGATCACTAGCAAATACTGATTTGTACATTGCCAGTCTAGCTCGGGGTGCAATCCCACTTGCTGTGCCCTTAGCATACCCGAAAGCATCAATCTTAGTTACCCTATTCCTAGCTGCAATTGATGAAGTATTAAAGTGTGTGTTCCATGCCCGTAGAAGTCCCTAGGCGAATCATAGTCATAGATAGTCGAAGATGTTTAGACCCTGCTCTTTTAGCCCTTTGCTAAAGGACCTAGCTCCTATGAGCTTCCTATTGCAAAGGCTTGAATTAAAATCGGTCCCAATTTCACAGATACCGTTTCAACGGCTGGGGATTGGTGGCATACCCTGATCATTGAAGCTCTCGCTCTCAGGCCAGATTCCCATATCAATGATCCCAATTATCATGTCATCTCCAATCATCCAACCATGTCAACAATAGATCTTGCGAATCATGGCTATTCCTTGTTGGTAGTGAGATGACACAAACAACAGCTGCCGCCACCAATCAAGGCCGCTAGATCAACCGGCCGCCGCTCTTTCCAGCCACTTTCTCTCTGCCTGGATTTAGATCGACACAAACTCTCTCGTTCACTTCTAAGGTTCCAAACAGAAGAATAGTAGAGGAAAGGGTTTAGAAAACAACAGCCACCACCACCAATCAAGGCCGCTAGATCGATCGGTCGCCGCCTGCTTGGCCGCCGCTCTTTCCAGCCGCTTTCTCTCTGCCTGAATTTAGATCGACACAAACTCTCTCGTTCACTTCTAAGGTTCCAAACAGAATAATAGTAGAGGAAAAGGGTTTAGAAGCCAACAGCCGCCAACACTAATCAAGGCCGCTAGATCGAACGGCCGCCTCTGCCTGGCCGCCGCTCTTTCCTGTTGTCTTCTCTATGCCTGGCTTTCGACGAATTTTGCTCAGCCGTACAGACCTGGCTAGGGCAGGGAACATCATGATATGACGACTCCTCTAGCCGTCAACACTTCCTCTCCCCCAATGGGGAATAAGGAACCTACGGAAGAAGCTACTAAGCCTTCTTTCGGCCAAATACTTGCAAAAATACTAGTTGATGAGGTTAAAGAAACAAATGTCGAAGGAACTAGATTCCGGAAAGAAGGAGAGCCAACCATTGGGCTTACAGCATCTGATGAAACACGTGGGGAAGCTTTCATGGAAAAACATGTGATAGTCTTAAAGTTCTCTAGCTACAGACCAACATTGGAAGATATTCAAGATTTGATACATCGAACCTGGGGGATTATAGGCGATTTCTCGCTAGGTTTGCTAGATCAACGTCACGTTCTTGCCCGGCTTCAATCTGAGGCAGAAGCAAAGAAAGTCTTGGCAAGGGACTCGTTCTTGATTTGTGGAGTTTGATTCAAAGCTTTCCGCTGGCATGATGGTTTCAGTCTGAAAGCAGATCCGATATCGGTTTCATTATGGGTATAGTTGCCTAACTTGCATTTGCATTTATTTCATCCCCCTCTTTTGAAAGCAATTGTGAACTCTTTTGGTGTCTTTTTGCGCATGGATGATCATACTCGATGTCTTTCACGTCCGGGTTATGCCCGTGTTTGCGTGGAGATGACTTTGGCGAAAAAGTTACCGAGTATAATTTGGATAGATAGATCTAACAATAGGGGCTTTTGGCAAAAGATTGAATACCCTGGTTTCAAATATTGTGATTATTGCTCATTGCTAAGGCATCAGGAGGATTAATGCAGAAAAAAGTTAGGTCATAAGGGCAATGTGAGAACACCCAACTTAGTGAAAGAAGAGAAGACTGAGAAACAAAATGTGGAAGTCAAAGTCATCAAGCAACAATATGTCTCAGTGGTCAAAAAAAATAAAGTTTGAAAGCCAGAAGCTGGCACTAGTGGTGTAAAGAATAATCAGGGTGAGGAAATCAAGGAGGGAGTTGGTGCTGAGAGGCCGGTGGTCAAAGATTCGGGGAATGTCATGTTGTCAAACAAATTCGAGTCACTTACGGATAACATAGTTGAAGATGAGAGTAATCTAATGAATAATCAATTGCCTTGTAAGGAGAAGGCTCCAGTCAATGACATGGTAGAGCTAGAAACAACGGAGGAATGACTTCTTGAAGCGGGGTACACAGCTGTTGAGATTGAAAAAGCGATTGAAAAACAAGGAGAGACAATTTCAAGGCTTGCTTCGTCCTAGCCAGAGCGTGTTCTGCCAATAACAGGGCTTGCTTCGTCAGAGCAAGTCGCGCTCAGAGCAGAGCATGTACGTTATTTTTCTGTAGAGCACGTAACCTCACCAATAGAGCAGGTTGATTTGGTGAACAAAACATCACAGGCTGTAGATGATGATACAAAGAAGTTGATCCCAAGGGAAAATGCGAATGATGGCCAAGCTTTTCTGCAAGAATGTGATAATGCTTCAGGTAGCAGCTCAAGGCCGCAGAGAGAGCACGAGTATGTTAACCAATTGGAACCAGGGAGGGTGCAGGGGGTTTCGATCAAGGTTGTAGGCGGGGATGTCGGGATCTCTAGCCCAGGGAAAAAGAAGAGCAGTGGGAATGTTTCTCTACAGATAAATGCAATGATTCCAGGCAGCAACTCCGGGCCAACAAAGGAGGACGTAGTAGTTGAAGATGATCACGTTGACAGTGGGTTTGTCTATGGCACTAGCAGTGGTGCTGGCAGTAGAGCTCACGTTGGTGCTCAGACTCGTGTTCATAGTGGTGATAAGGTGCATGGCCGGAAGGTAGGGGTTCCAGCAGATGCGAGTATTGTACAAGATGACGAAACTTTAGTGGACGCAGTAGTACTTGCACCGAATATAAAACATATTAACTATTTGGTTCGTAACGCTAACAGTGAAACCGAAATGGAGACCGATACCGACATTTCGGATGAAATCAGTTCAGAAGAAGATTTGGATGAATACACCATTAGTTCAAGATTAGTATCAAGTTTAAAGACAGACCAACTTCGATTATCGAAAAGATTTGATGAGATGGACTTCAAAGACATCAAGGTATTTCCTCGAAGATCATCTAGAATGAAGAAAAGTAACAACAAGTACAGACATTGATCTAGGGGTTTAGTCAGTATTTATTTTGGGTTTGTTATGATGTATGTTCTCTGGTTCTTTTTATCGGGTAAAGTCGTCATGTACCCCCGACTTATGTAAAAGATTTTTTTCAAGTAATAAAGGTGTGGCATCCCATAGTTGTTCCTCCCCACTAAAGGTTTAATTTTAAAAAAAAAAAAAATCATGTCATCTCCAAAGCTTCCGGCTGGCCATAACCCGGCATGCTTTTTAAGACCTAGGAATCTAGGGGTGTGTGTTGTGTGGAGATGACCAAATGTCTCAGAAACTGTGGCAACATGACCTGGCATTTGTTCCAGTTGTTTGAGTTGTGACTGGGACAACGCGGCACTGAATCCATTCACAACATAGTTGTAGGTGTAGAGGTGTGTTGATGGGGTTTTACCTTGTGGGGTCGATAGAGATGAAAGGGTTGACATGTACCAGTCGCGGTGACTGGAGAAGACAGATGGCTTCCATGATTTCTCCATGTGGATGATGAGGTCTGATGGTCTTCCGAATAGGAAGACGATGTGGCAATGTTGAAAAGAAGGAATAGAGTAAAGATAAACTTGATCTGTTCCATGGTTAAGAACATGGAATTCTTGTAACTGAAACTGTTGTTGCATGAACTTATAGACACAACATAACTCAAATTATAAATGTTACAAGAAACGAGGTTTCCTAGGACACATGTAGGTAAAAAGCAAGCACTTGTTTGGAATTATTGTTAAGTCTTTAATGTTGTATTGATATCAATGTATTATTCATAACTTACATGATCCAAGTTTGGCTAAATAAAGAGCAGTAATAAATCATGAATATGTTCTGAATATTTGACAAATTATACCAAATTTCGGGGTAACAAATGATTGATTATTGGCACTTAAACAGTTAATTAAGCTTTAACTGCTACAAAGTAAAATAATGGGTGTAGAAAATATCAAACATGGAAAAAATAACTACAACAATAATAATAATCTACACGAACACTATAAGAAACATGAACCCATGCCAACCTCGATAAATTAATAATATTGATTAAATAAATTTTTTTTGCTAGTACTGACTTGGGACAAATGTGATAAATTAATAATTCGCTAAATTTTATAAGATAATACATTTAAAAAACACATAGGTCTCGTTTGATATAGAAATTAATAATCTTCTTATACAACAAAATTATATATATACATGACTCAATTAGGAGACTTTCATAAAATATGTCTCCAATGTTACTTGTTTCCTCTTGAAATTAATGTCTTCTTGGACCTCATCTCTAACTCTTCTTAGTGCATTAAGAAGCTCTGGTGCAGTATTCTCATATTGCAAGAGAAAATTATGCAATTTGATTGTTGTTTTGAATGCTTCTTTGAGCGAGACAGACTCCAGTACAAAGCTATCGTCAATATCATCTTCTTTGTCATTTCTTGTGAATTTTAAGACATATACATCGAATGTAATTTTAGTTTGTTGCAAAAATAGATAGATCTGTGACTTCTATTTAATAAGACTAATTTTTTTTTTTGGAAAGTGAGCTGGGGTTTTTAGGATCCTCGAACCTTATATTAATAAAAAAAGATGATGATAAGATCACTACTACAAAAATGGGCAATTCTGGCGGATGATATATGACACTGAATGCATACTCCCGGCGATTAAGGGTATCCGCCAGACAAAGAAAAATCTTGACACCTTTATCCGTTAGGATAGTGTTTCTGACATTTATATTCACCACGAAGATATAAAGATGGAAATCCCCCCACCCAAATGCCCATTAAAAATTAATAAAATTTGTGCCGGCGGTTATAAATCCTAAACTGGGATTTATATTCACCATGAAAATACAAAGAGGGAAAAATTCTCGTCCAATTGCTCATTAAAAATCAATAAAATTGGTGTTGACGGTTATAAATTCTAAAGTGGGGTTATATTCGCCATGAAAGTCCAAAGCGAGAAATATTACCGCTCAACTGCTCATTAAATATTGATATTATTTGTGATAGTGGTTGTAGTTCCCACGAATTCTAAGATTTCGGCTACCAATAATATTCCTGGCATTTTGGTGGTGTGTATATCCGCAAGGATATCAAAACCCCAAACTAAGAGTGGTGTATATCCGTCAGGATATGGAAACCCAAACTCTCAAGTCACCTATCCATTTTCCCCTATTTCGGTTGAACCAAAAACCCTAAATTTTATCTCTTTTTCTTCTTCTTGAGAGAGACTCGAACTAAGGGCAGTGACGGAGCCAGGATTTTTATTGAAGGGGGGCAGAGTGATGAGTCATAATTAATTAAAAATAATATAATAATTAATTACTTTGACATAATTTTTTTAATTTAAACAATATATGAATAATTATGCAAAACACCGACTGCAATCAACTAAAGCCTATTAGATTGCTTGGGAATAAAATGATTGGATTGATTCATTAAACTTCGACTCTTCATATAGGCATGAGTGTGCAAACTATTAGGTTTTCCTACATGAGTTTCAAGATTTTTTTTTTTTCAATTACTTCAACAACAAAACAATCACCACCCCTTTGCTTCCCGATACTTCTAAAAAGATAGCAATGGAGACAAAATGCGACATCATTTGCTATGCTATACTGTAGCCAACTCTTATACTCAGTGAACCAAGCTACATTAAAAGGTCGTAGTGCACTTCCTATTTTTTTTTTGAAAATGTGTAGTTCATCGGTTGACCAGGACCCTTTTGCAAATAAACTCTTCTAACAACCTTTAGATCATTCGGATGGTAATTGAAAATACGAAGTATTAAGCTATGATCTATTAGAAGATTTGATAGGTCAACTTCTACATGACTTTTCTTTGAGATTTGATCTGATAAATTATGGTCATCCTTATTTTTGGTTGAAGGTGGTAGATCATTGCCTTCCTGAAAGTTGGAACTACGTTCAATGCGAAGCTCTTTGGGATGGTGGACGCAAAGCAGAAGAGGAACCGAATGACTGCTACAAATACTCTGGTCACCGACGCCAAAAAAGTGAAATTTGAGGGTTTATCAAGAGCACGAGATTTCTATGTTTGAGTGATGAGGGAGTAGTAGAAAAGATTTCTCATCTTGTGAAGACGAACACAGTGAATCTTACTGTACTTCTAAAGCTCTTTTTCCCGAAAAAGTGATAAGTTATGAATTATGACAGATTATTGGAGAGATTTGGGGAATTTGAACGGTTGAATTGTTGAGTGATTTGATGAGAAGGGTTTGGTAAAGAAGATAAGATCTATATGGGGGAGGGGGGGAGGATGCAAATCAAAATTGTATTTAAAGTTAGGCGCAAAAATTAATTAATTAATTTTTTTTTCAAAAAAAATAATGGGCACCAAAATTTATTTTTTAATTATTTTTTTCAAAAGAGTCAGTGGGGGCAAGTGCCCCCACTTGTCCCTACGTGCCTCCGTGCCTGACTAAGGGTCTAAGAAGTAGAAGTGGGCTAAACTTTCCCTAATTCGGTGATTCTTGGATCAAAGGTGACAACCCCATTCTCATATTCCCTTGACCACACAAATCATGAACAGTATGTGGAAAATGATCTATCTTTAGTCACAAGGTTCGCCTCCATGTTGGCCTATGTTAGATTTTGGCGAAGTTTGTATTGAAAGTTTGTAATTCTTCACAAGTTGTATCATCTGAATACTCTCAATTTGGTAGAATAGTTTGGTTGGTAGTTGTATCTAAGCATATGTCATCCCAGTCGACTGAACCATTCCTCTATAGGCATGAATTGCTATCAATGAGGCCATGGCAGCATTTACCTGTTCATACTAATGAAGTGCCAACTACTTTCAGCTCTCCAGTGACTGGCCACTTGAGGATCCTCTGCCTTTATATGGTCATGGTAGGGAATTGCCTGGTAAAAGGCATCGAAGCTTCATTCATGGGGAAAATGTAACAGATGTCATAATTACAGGTTAGTGATATCAAGTCAGAATTAGTGTATCCGTATTCATCACACCTATTTCAGACATCTTATATATTGGTCTGCAGGCGATAATGGAACCATAGACGGGCAAGGGATTGTATGGTGGAACTGGTTCAGGAATGGAAGTCTGAACTTCACTCGGCCCCATTTGGTTGAACTGAAGAATTCAAGTGCAGTGGTCATCACAAACTTGACCTTTGTGAACCCGCCATTTTGGACCATCCACCCTGTATATTGCAGGTTTGCCCCTCTGCAAAATTCAATAACTTTTGATCTTGTTGAGTTGTTGCATTTATAAAAAGAATTCACCTCTGACACTCAATTTTCTAAATGAACAGCCAAGTCCTCGTCCAGAATGTAACTATCCTTGCTCCTCTTGATTCGCCCAATACAGATGGGATTGATCCAGGTGAGCTTCTGAACAGGTCTGGCTTCAGTTCTTTCTTGTTGATTTGAAGGGAAAAAAAACAATAAACACTAGTAGTTGACATGGTGAATGCTTGAAGCAGAGGAGGTAAACAAGATGGTTCACTCTGTCAATGGTTTGTCAAGGAAGGAAACATGAAACATGGTTCATGCTTGGTTTTGTGGGGGTGGTTACATTTGCACATTTTCTTGGTAAAGGGAATTATACATATTTGTGTAAGCAGACTATTCAAAATATGTTTTTTGATGAAAGGTGACACCAAAAGACATTTGATGAAATGTAATCACTCTGTTCCTCTAATTAGAGCTAGTTTTCTGCAACCGGGACTTGCAAATCAAATGGTTAGTAATCCTTTTGTGGCGAAAAAAACTGCATTCAAATTTTTCTTTTTAAGATCTAAAACTTCATCCTACATTCTTCATGAAATATCTATGATTTATTTCAACTTCATCTTATGAGAAAATTCACCTTTAGATGAAACATCACGTTTGTCCAATGTGTTGGTTAATTCATTTGTTGATGATGTGTTAAATGATAATGATATGGAGGCTTAAATTAGTTTTAGTTTATTTATGCACTCATGTAATTTTTTTTCCATAATGGATTTACTTATGCTAGATAAAGTCTCATGTTTTACTTTATGTTTTATTATTATAATTGAACTTAAATAACTAATGTAGTTGACAGAGAAGATATGGACATCAACATGAATGAGGATGGAGAGAAGCCCCATTCGGGTAAGATATATGTGTATATAAAAAAGTTTACTATTTTGTACATAATTTAATATATTTTCATTCACAAAACTAATCAACATGAATATGCAGATGTTCCTTCAGCTATACTCGAGGGCCTGGGAGGGTTACTTGGGCAGGCGATGAGCATAAAGGAAGAGAATATTGTGAATTTAATAAATTTGGGCAGTGCGATGGTGATAGCAGTGTGCGGTTCCCGAAATTTATAGGGTCTGAGGTGCGAGATCTTACTAATCTTCCTCTCTATAAAGATTGGAGATTAGTTCCTGCAAGATACTAGGAAGCTTTATGGGAAAGAATAAAGGTATGTAACTATTCGTATTTTAATATAAATTGGATGGCATATAGAACATATCTGCGACTTTGGCATATTACATGATTTGTTTTCCTTGTGGATGTAGAGCACAATTGCTTTTAGGGATGAAGATATGATTAGGATGCCACTTATTAGACGCATGACATTGTCCACTGATGCTCATCAATATAGAGATTACAGGATGGAGTTGTATAAGAAATACTATCTTGATAAAGAACCGCGTGTGTGAAGGATGTCCTCAAAATTTTGATTCTGATCAATGGAGCAAGATGGTGGATTATTGGGATTCACCTGCGTGTTTTTTTGTTCATGGCGGAGATGTATGACACATTTGGGACGTCGAATATATGACATTTTGTTTTATATTAATATTATTTTGAGATCAGTTGCAAATTTTTTTTAAAAATGTTTACAAAATCTATTGGCGGATAATATTAAAGTCTTATCGGATAACGAGCAAAATTTCATGGCTTTTATAAACTCATTCCTAGCGTACTATATTAAATTTCATGGCGGTTTTGAACCCATTCATTGCGGATAATATTAATGTCTGGCAGATAATATTAAATTACAAGCGGATACAGGTGTCGCCCAATATGGATTCCTGACTGTTATAAACTCATTCCTGGCGTATACAAGTGTCGCCATTCTGGAGTCCTGGCATTTATAAATCTGTACCCGACATATTTATGTGTCGTTCGTTCTGAAGTCCCGGCGTTTAACAATTTGTAGGTGACGTATTTATGTGTCGCCTATTCTGAAGTCCTGGCGTTTAACAATTTGTAGCCGACGTATGTATGTGTCGCCCAATCAATTACTCTGTCAAATATAAGTGTCACGGAAAAATATGTTATGTCATTTATATCCGCTACTATGGTATGCTGGCGGATATATATATATTTTTTTTAAATTCAAAATTACTCCCGGCGGATTAAGGGACTTATCCGCCGAGCCAATCCCTTTCCCGACGCCACTTTTGCCTGCGAATATTATCCGCCATTGCAATATTTGCCTGGCGGATATAGACATTTTTGCGCCGAGAGTATGCCTTTAGTGTCATATATTTATTCGCCAGAATTGCCTATTTTTGTAGTAGTGGGTTTACAATCGCTGATACGTTTACTCGTTACATTATCTACAAAACAAAAAACTTGTTTCAAAGCTTCAACAAAGAACCTAATTAGTTCTAGATTCACCGTCTCCAGGTTGGGGAGTAACCTTGCAAAGTGTTCTACTACTAAAGTTGTTGCATGATAGACCTGCCATAACTTTTCTTCCTCATAATTACCAAACAATCCTTTAATCACTTTCATGATATGATTTATACCTAATGTGGGCCCTAAGATGTATGAGAAGTCGTCATAAAGAATCGAAACACACTGAATCATGATATAGAAACCATTGAATTAATGCTAGCACTAATCTAGCATCCCTACAAGGTTCTAATAAGCATTTGCATGTTACCTGTATTATCATAATCAATTACCTGAATTTAGGATTTGTCTTCTTGCTTCGAGAAGACCTTCGAGGAACATATTCCATGGGAGGCTGTATTGTGGTAACCTCATGTTCTTCTTCAATAGTGTTTTGCCTCACCTTTGTTGCTTCTGCTTCAAGTAAGCCTTTAATTTCGGTGATCAATGCATCCTTGTCTATTCTTGCAATTGTTGTATTCAAAGCATTGACGGCTTGGGGTGTTAGCCAATCCATGGGCACTTTTGTAGAGTTCGTTGCTCGTGCTAGCATTGAAGACTAATTAATACATTCCTGAACTTGTTTTAGTTAAACAAATTAATTAAGTGTACATCTGCAAATATGGATAGCTCCATAACTTCTATTTAATAAGACTAATTATATTTATGAACTTGTTTTGGTTAAACAAATATATAGAATAATGATAATCCGTAATTCGATAATTAGATAATATTCGTGTAATCACGATACATGTATTAAATTCAATGTTTTGAAAAAAAAATAAAAATAAAGAATACATTGACGAATTAATTTTTATTAATTAATGTATTTAATAACTTATCGATTAAATGCCAATGGATACTAACTATGTTGGTAGACTTGTTACGGATGGTATCACAAGTCCAAATTTCAAATCTTGCAAGCTACATTTAGGGTGGGAGGGACAAAATTGATTTTGTAGTTGATCCTATTAGTGCAAGCCACCATGAGAATGAGAATGGTGATCAGTCAAATCAGCAGGAAGTAACAAAGAAATAGCAATATGATGGGGGAAACAGATGAAAGCAAAGAACATAATTCATAACTCAGTGGAGTTGATTACAGCAGTGGTGAGAATACAATAGAAGAGACTAAAAAGAAATGCCAAAAACCTTGGAAACAAGATTGTAGAGTTACCCCTCGGAGAACAACTCGAACTTGGAAAGCATACAAAAGATATGGGGACCTTGGATTTTCTGCACCCACAACAAAGAAAAAGGTTAGTATTAAATTACCCTGAAATAGAGCATGGATCATCTTTACCCAATTGAGTGATTATATACTTTCCGTATTCGTGTCGCAACATAGAAAAATAGGTGTGATTTACCCTCGAGAAATTGTATTTGATATATTTTCATTTTCATTAAAATAAAAGTTTGAGTCCTTGAAAAAAATGTGTACTGAACTTGTTTGTAATCTTTCATCTTACCTGGCTTCTCAAGTCATGCCCATCTCCTCAGCAGCATTTTCCCATGATCCTCTCCGTTGGTTCAGTTTCTGCCGTGCATCATTCTCTTCATATGCATGGGCATGCGTCAGCAAATTACAAATAATAAATTTTTCTTTCTCCATCCTAAATAATACAGTAGAAATTAAATCTCACTCGGTTGAGAGCTTGTTAAGAAATCTTGGTGACACCAATTAGTCCACAATGATAGTCCCCACCAAGATGGAAGATAAATAGGCACTAGATAACAATCAAGAAGAGTCATTTTTGAACTTTTATACTTTTGATTGAACTATATCTTCACTTACGTTTGCTAAATGAAGGCCTTAAGACCTGATTGTTTTTTTAGGTTTGGAATCGTGTGTTCAAGTCGTAGTGCCCCTATACATGTTATCCTTCATGATTTACTGTTTGAATCTCCTATTGAAGACGATGACATATATACTTTGAGTATTCTTTTATTCATCCTCAATGCTTGGAAGCAATGACTACAAGTACAAATTTGAATGGAATTCCTCTGATTCCCAAATCCCCAATCAAATATTTATTACACTAAAAAGTAAAAACATACAACACTTAGAGCTTACCCAAATTCTAACCTACCCATTACCTGGTGCGAAGGCAGAAACAATGGGACTTCTCACGATGTGAGTCCCATTAACCTGAACCCAACTTATATAACCATAGTTCCCTATATAATCACTCTCTGGTGTAAATCCTCCCACGTCAATCTCAACTGTCATTGTGTATTCAGCTTTGGTGAATTTGCCTCCAAAGGTTAGTGTCATGGGAGCAGCAATAACTTTCATCCCTGGAGGAGCCGACACAATTGCTTGATAAACTGATGGCGAATCAACAACATTTGTTAATACCCTCTTGAAATTGTAACTGGTGGTATTAGTGTTGTTGAGGATGACAATGAAGGATGGGTAGTTTAGGTCTAGATTGGCATTATCACAAGGGTAATTTGATCTCTTAGTAATGGTACTAATTTGTTGACTTGTGTAGTTTAGCCCACACAGGAAATTGATGTAGTCTTCAACCTGAATGTCATAAACCAGGCCAGGGTCCAAGGCCTCGTTAGGATCCACATGCCCTGCTCCGAAATCCAGGGGCGTTCCCTTCGTTCCTGTTGTCATGTCTATGATACCACCATGTGTGTTATCAGTCACATATGCGGTTGTCATCATTGCTGACCGTATCATTGCTGAACTCCAATCTGGGTGTGCTGATTTCAGCAGTGCAGCGATTCCAACTGCATGGGGTGATGCCATGGACGTACCTGATAGAAGTGTGTAGTCGGTGAGCAAGTAATCATCACGTATAGGTGCGTTAGCCCTGTTAGGCACCCATGCAGCTAGGATGTTAACCCCAGGGGCTAATATATCTGGCTTCAACACCCATGGTGCTTTTCGACTGGGTCCTCGTGACGAGAAGTAGATGACCTGAGGTGCAGGTTTTGCGCCTAATTCTGTAATTTGGAATGTGACACTCACTGTTGGAATTGCTGAGGAGTGCTTCAAATAGTCTTCAACAGTTTTTCCATCAATCACACTAATAGCCACAAATGGCATGAAGAAGTCTTTAGGACGTAGGAATTGTGCCGAGTCTGTTGCAAAAATGGCCCCTGCAGCACCTGCTCGAACAATCTCATCCATTTGCCCGGTTATATAGCTATCATCGCTAAACGCGCAAAAAACAAATTTCCTTGATACGTCCTTTGGGTCTAGAGCCTCATTGTCACAATTCTGCTTGCTGGTGTTTCCATGCCCATAGTAAATTTCAACGTTTGATACAAACAAATCTTCGGGATATAATGATCTTCCCTTGATTGTTATGCTACTATTTCCAAGTTTCACGTAAGCGAAGTAGTCCCTATCAATGGTTCCAGCTCCAATTGTGGTGATCCATGGAGCACCATTGAAGATAGTGTAAGCATGAGGCCCTGAATTTCCTGCTGAGCACGAGACAAAGATTCCTTTCTCCATCGCTGCAAATGACCCCACCGCAATAGGATTTTCATAAAACGGTGTCTCAGGGAATCCCAGCGATAACGACATTAAATCAACACCGTCCTCAATTGCTTGATCGATAGCAGCTAGTGTATCAGTTGCAGCTGAATCATATGTATCTGTATCGAATAAAGATTTGTACATTGCTAGTCTAGCCAGGGGAGCAACCCCAGTCGCCGTACCCCTTGCATACCCAAAGGCATCCACACCAGGCACCCTACTTCCAGCTGCCGTTGAGGAAGTGTGTGATCCATGACCCATAAAATCCCTAGGCGAATCATAGTCATCCGTAGTCGATATGTTTAGGCCTAGCTGTTTTAGTCCTTTGCTAAAGGACCTAGCTCCAATTATTTTCCTATTGCACAAGGATGAATTGAACTCGGTTCCATTCTCACAGGCACCACGCCAACGAGTGGGGATTGGTGGCATACCGTGATCCTTGAAACTCTCACTCTCAGGCCAAATTCCAGTATCAACAATCCCAATTATCATGTCACCTCCGAAGCCGCTTGCTGGCCATAATCCAGCATGCTTTTTAAGGCCTAGGAATCTGGGAGTGTGAGTTGTGTGGAGCTCACCAAATGTCTCTGGCAATGTGGCAACATGACCTGGCACTTTTTCCAATTGTTCGAGTTGTGATTGGGACAGCGAAGCGCTGAATCCACTCAGAACATGATTGTAAGTATAGAGATGGATAGGTGGGATTCCTCCTGGTGGCGCGGAGAGAGATGAAAGGATCCATACGTGCCAATCTTGGTGATTGGTAAAGTGAGACGGTAGCAATGACTGGTCCATGTGGATGATATAGCTGCCACGTTGCTCCCCGTAGGAAGATGTGGCAATGTAGGATAGAAGGAAGAGTGTGAAAAGAAGCCTGATTTTCTCCATGGTTAGGATCCTGGAACGTGGATGCAACTGAAATTGTTGTTGCTTGAACTTACATATATATATATATATATATAAAAAGAGAGCAACACAGAAGTTACATGTACAAGAAGCGGCATTCCCAATGTAGTGTAGCTGAAACATAAGAATTAGAGCTAGAATTCAGATATTCAAATAATGCCAGCAAATTGAAGCTTAAACTTATTGATAATGTCATTAAACAAAAAGGTAAAGGTTTGAATATTCCAAAGTGTTTGGTCAATTACGTTACTCGTGACATTGTGGGATCAGAAAATAGGTTTAAAAAAGCTTCATAAGGAAAAATACTTGCGCCTGCTTAAGGAAGGCTGACAACACAAAGGCATGCTTATAGAAGAGCTAACTCAACCAGATAGAAATGCCAACTAGGCGTAAGCGATGTATATATATATCAAGCACGTTTCCTACCTCTGGCAGAGGGTAATCAATGCTGCTACTACTGCCCAGAACACTTTGACTAATCAGAACTTTTTCTGCAACAATAACTAGTTGTGCTGCTAGATGATAGGCCAACACACTCTTTGAACACGGAATGAAAACTGGGTAAAATGGAGTCACAAACATGATAGAATCTGAAAGCCCTCTAACCTGCTTGAAAGGTTTTTGTAAAGCCCACATGAAAACTTCTTCAACTAATTTCTTCAATCTCGCCTCAAAACATGATATAATCTTCTTTGCAATTTCCGGTCGACCTTGTTGAAGGAGGCATCACATGTGATGAGATGGTGTTGGAACAGTCCTTTACAAATAAGGACTCATAGTCCATTATGTAATTGGTGTTGGCTCCCAATTTATTGGGAGCTATAGTCCTTTACAAACAAGGACTTCAAGCATTTCAGTCCTTCACAAACTAGTCCTATTTTCTCTCGTTAAAACAGCCAATACAACAACGTGAATGAAGAGGAGAAAAACAACGTAGCAGCAGCAGCACACAAAGCGCTGAAACAGGGCAGCGTATGCAGCTAAAGAGGCTGCGAACTCGGCGTGAAAAGGGCAGCAAGACGGCATGAAATCGGCTGCAAGCATGGCGTGAAATGGGCTGCGAGTTCAACATGAATTGGTGTGTGTGCAGCGTGAAACAGTAGCCAAGTAGAAGGATTGAAATCGGGTGATTTTGGGTGTTCTTCATTTGCGAGTTTCGTCAAACTTTTGGTGGTATTGTTTGCTTGAGATTGGGTAATCTCAAATATCGTTGCTTGACAACGTTGTAATCCTCAAGTAAGTGTTTCCATATCAATAAAATAGTTACGTAATTGTCGTGCATGGAGTAGGCAAAGTCGAACCACGTAAATCTCAGTGTCATCTTTAATTTCTGCATATTGCTTGTTGTTTGCTATTACTTGCATAGTGGTTTAGTCATTCACTTTCACCAACTAGGTTTAGGACTTGTGTTAGAATTATTTGCATTAGCTAGTATTTCCCTTACAAGTGATATCAGAGTGCCAGTTAGTTGGTGTTTGTGCTTTGAAAGTGTCAAATAAAATGGTTGAACGGTCTTCTTCATCACGTGATGATGGCTATGTGAAAGTCCATGGGTTCAATATTGTTCGATTTAATGGTAGGAACAATTTTAAAGCTTGGCAGATGGATTGTAAAGATATTCTGGTCAATTTGGATCAGATTGATGCACTAGATGAGAAAAATAAACAATAATCAGATAAGACGACGGTTGAGGTTATCAAGAAGTGGAGTAAAATGGATCAGAATGCATGTAGTACGATTCGTTTGCGTCTTTCTCGCAATGTGGCTTACAACTTCGCTGGTGAGATAACGGCTCAGGGTATTTGGGATAAGCTTCAGGTTATGTATCTTCGTATTGATCAGATGAGTGTGATGTACCTACAGAATAAGTTATTCACTTTCAAGTTGCAGCCAGGTAAACTCATGATTGATCACATAAATGAATTTGAATGTTTATATTTAGATTGTGTTAGTTTGAGAGCTAAATTTGAATATAGTCAGAAAACATTATTTTTGTTAATTTCTTTGTTACCGGAATAGGAACCGTTTGTTGATCAGATGAGAACATTCAAGAAAGAAAATTTTGTGTATAGTGATATTGCTCAAGCTGTACTTGCAAAGGCTTCCCGAAAGAGTGCTTCGAATGAGGAGGTTCAAGCACATGGTATTTCGGTGACAAAGGGAAGAAATTACAAGAGGAACAACTACAAAAGGAACCGGTCTAAATCAAAAGGCAAAGACATGTTTAAGGTTGAATGTCACAAATGTAAGCGCAAAGGCCATTACATTAGGGATTATTCAGACTGGAAGGATAATCACAATAAGCAAGAGAATGAGAGTAAGGGCGTAGTGAATGTTGTTGAGATACCGAATGTTGTAGAGGATATTCTAATTTGAGGTGACTTAACACATGCACTGATGACAAAATCTTATGACCATTTATATGACGGTTGTATGTTGGATATGGGAGCTTCGTATCATATGTGTCCCGTAAGGGAATGTTTCAGCACCTATCGCGGGGTTAAAGGCAGTTCAGTTAAAATGGGTGACTCTCGACCTTGCAAGACAATGGGTGTTGCTATAGTCAAATTTCAATTGGCAAATGGGTCATATAGACAGCTTATCGAGGTACGTCATGTTCCAACTTTTTCAAATGGGCTGATTTCTCTTGGGGTGCTTGAAGCTCAAGGCTATAAGTATATTGGTGAGAATGGGATTGCAGTGTTTATTTTGGTGACAGGTTATGCCAATTTATATTTCCTTCAAGGCAATAAAGTTGAAGGTGGAACTATGGTTTCTACAGCTGTTGATGAGAAAAGCTTGGCGCGCACACAGTTATGGCACGTGCGATTAGGGCATGTAGGTGAGAGTGGACTAAGAACTTTAAGCAAGCGGGGCTTGCTTGGCGGTAATAAAATGACAAACCTGAATTTTTGTGAACATTGTACCTATGGGAAGCAGTGCAAAGTCAGTTTTAGTGATGTTAATCATAGCACCACGGGGGTTGTGGATTACATCCACACTGATGTTTGGGGCCCTCTAGAGTCGCGTCCAAGGGGGGTTTCAGGTATTTTGTGTCTTTTATCGATGATTTCAGCCGAAGAGTATGGGTGTATACCATGAAACATAAAAATGAAGTCATTGATATCTTCAAGAAGTGAAAAACTATGATTGAGAAACAAACTGAAAGGTGATCAAAGTAGTGAGATCTGACAATGGCGGTGAGTATACCGAGGATCTTGAAGCAGTTTTGTTTGGAACATGGCATTAGAAGACACTTCACAGTGAAGTCGACACCACAGCAGAACGGGGTAGCTGAGCGGATGAACCGTACCTTGTTGGAGAGAGCACAGTGCATGTTGTCCGATGCAGGTTTGGGCAAAATATGGTGGGCTGAAGCAGTAACACGGCGTGCTATCTCATTAACCGCTCTCCATCATCAATTATTGAGTCTCAGATTCCTATGGAGGTATAGCCTGATATTTATTCAGATTATTCTAACTTGAAAGTATTTTGTTGTCCAACATATTTTCATGTTAGGGAAAATAAAAATGGAATAAGGGCCAAGAATGCTATTTTTCTCGGTTATCCAGATAATGTAAAAGGGTATAGATTATGGTGCCCTGACTTGCAGAAGTTTGTGATCAGTCAAGAAGTGAAGTTCCATGAGGAGGCTTTGTTACAGAGAAAGTGTGAGAGATGCAAAGATGGTTCCCCTATTTGGAGGGGTGATAGCTATGATGAAGATGAGGATGTTGGAGATTCTCTACAGGTGGAGCTTGGAGCTCCTAGATCTCATATAGAGCATGATGTTTCTTCTACTAGAACGATACAGATATGATGTCTGATGAGACAGTGGCAGAAGATGAGGTTCCTACTGATGGGGACATGGATCCTACACAACAACATGTTCAACAGTTACAAACAGAGTCTTTAGCAGCAGGCAGAGAACCTAGAGTCAGACGTGCACCACTTAGATTTGGCTATGAGGATGGTGCAGCTTGCGCATTCTCAGTTCTTGATGGGTATGATGATGTTCCTACCACATATACACAGACTTTGCGAAGTGTTCAGAAAGAGGAGTGGAATGAAGCTTTGGATGAGGAGATGTTATCTCTTCAAAAGAATCATACATGGGAGCTTGTGACACTCCCTAAAGGGAAGAAGCCGATTGGGTGTAAGTGGATTTTCACAGTGAAATATGGGATTTCAGATTTCAGAGGTACTTGTACAGGTATATGATACAAGGCAAGATTGGTGGCTAAAGAATATGCACAATAAGAAGGTGTGGACTACAATGAAGTATTCTCTCCGGTGCTAAAGCACACTTCTATCCGAGTCCTTTTGGCTTTAGCAGCGCAGTTTGACATAGAGCTCAAGCAACTTGAGGTCAAAATGCTTTCTTGCATTGAGATTTGGAGGAGGACATATATATGTCTCGGCCCGCCGGATATGTTGGTTTTAGTAAGGAAGAAAATGTATGTAAACTAAAAAAGTCATTGTATGGGTTGAAACAATCTTCGAGGCAGTGGTACAGGAGGTTTGATACTTTTATGATTGAATGAGGAATTAGTAAGATCCTTGTGTATTCATACAGAAACTCAAGAATGGGTCTTTCGTGTTTCTCTTACTTTATGTTGATGACACGCTCATTGCTGCGAATAGCATGAAAGAAATTGAGAAATTGAAGTTGAAACTTAGCATGAAGTTTGAGATGAAAGATCTTGGTTCGGCGAAGAAGATGTTTTGGATGGAAATAGTGAGAGATAGGAAGAAGGGCACACTGACATTGTCATAGAGACAATACTTAGAGAAGGTTATTCACCGTTTTGACATGGATACGTCTAAGCCGATAAGTACTCATTTGACTAATCACTTTAAGCTCTCAGGTAAGTTGTCTCCTAGCACAGAGGATGGGAGGGAATATATGTCACAGGTTCCCTATGCCAGTGCAATTGGTAGTCTTATGTATGCCATGATTTGCACACGTTCGGATATCGTTCATGCAGTCAATTTGGTTAATAGGTTTATGTCAAACTCGGGAAAACAGCATTGGCAGGCAGTGAAGTGGATATTGAGATATCTTCGGGGTACGTTGGATGTTTGTTTAATATATGATAGAGGAGATGTGTCAAATATGATCTGAGGTTATGTTGATTCGAATTATGCTGGTGATTTTGATAGGCGTCGATCGACTACAAGTTATTATTTTACATTGGATGGATCCGGTGTGTTGGAAGTCTCAGTTACAGTCTACAGTTGCTTTGTTTACTACTGATGCAGAGTACATGGCTCTATCAGAGACGATGAAGGAAGCCATCTGGCTTCGAGGCTTGGTTAGTGATTTGGGTGTTACTTAGGATGATGTGACAGTCAGAGTGATATCCATTTGGCGAAAAACCATGTTCATCATGCTCGAACGAAACACATTGATGTGCGATATCATTTTTTGAGGGATGTCATCGAAGATTGCGAGGTTTTCTTGGAGAAGGTGAGTACTCAAGACAATCCAGCTGATATGTTGACAAAAGTGGTTCTAGGGATCAAGTTTGAGCATTGTCTCAACTTGATCAGGCTCTCTCAGTGTTGACGCCCCAAGGGGGTAGGGCCCTTAGGGGCATGACGATGATTCTCGTGACTAAGAAATGGGTCTTGGCGGTTAGAATGGTTAAGTATGTATCCGAGGTTTTATATGTATGGGGAGGATTAGCTTAACTAAGAATTTTGCTTACAACCAAACCTTACCTGTGTGATTGTTTACATTAAATTATTAGACATTTTGGTAAGGTGCAAATTCGCGAGGGTTTGGTCATTTTTAGAATAGAAATTCTAAATGGCGTGGAAAGGGGCGAGGAAACCAGCGAGGGGGAGGGTGTGATCACTTATCCCCCTCGAGATGCGTGTCTACACTCTCGAGATGTGCAACAGTGCAAATCTCGAGGGGATGAGCGGTACAACCCCTCCCCTCGCCTCTTTCCTCGACAATAAGACAGGTTATTTTTAGAATGGTTATGTGGGTGTTCAATGAGGTGTCCATGCTAACAAAAGAGCTCAACCTCCCCTTTCTCAAGAATGACCTAACCATGTGCGATAATGATCCTCTTTCTATTCAAATCATTCTCACTGAAATGCAGTTGATTCCGACATTTGTAGTTCAATAGATGATGAATAACTGTCTGTTCACTATTATCTTACTGGTTTAGTAATAGAATATACCGACTAGTTTAAATTTGCTAAGGTACACTATCAATTCATTGATGAACTAGGTGACAATTTTGTTACCAAACGAACCTTTTGATATCATGGTTTTATATTTAAATCAGACAATTGATAACTAATTGCAAAACTATTCCTTCTCAAATTCAGAATTCATGCGGTCGGTAGGCATTAGAAATCAAAAGAGTATTGAGATTGAATATACCTTAATGATGATAAGAGAATACAACAAGGGAAACGAAGTTACTTATGCAGAGCAAGAAGCTATTGCGGAACGTGGTAGGGATGCAGTGATTATGATTAAAAGATGTATGGGAAGAGGATAAGAACCGCACATGCAATAGGTTGAGATAGGAAAATTGTCAATTTTTTTTAAGAAGAGCATGAGTCAGGCCTCTCTAGTGATGATGTGATTACAGAATTAGCTGCAAAAAGTTTCCTAACGCCTACACTGAAGATTTTAGCCTTTGTCACTAAAGATTCAATAGAACTAAGAAAGCAAACAAAAGGTACAAAGGCATATTTTGTTTCTAGTCTAAGCTTGCATTGGTGAAACCCAAGGATGCACGGATACGGATACGGACACGGGCGTCGTGTCGGACACGACACGCCGACTCGGCAATTTTCTAAAAACTAGGACTCGGAGACACGCCATACTACTTTTTTTAATGTCATATAAATAATAATTTAATAAAATGCCTTCCTAGAGTGTCTTGAAGAATATGACATTTGACATTGTTGCAAGAAAACAATTAAAGTAGAAAAAAATATATAGTAGAGGAGAGTATAAGCAAATGAGAGAAAAATAAGAAGCAAAGGTTAAGAAAAAGCATAATCTACCTCTATGCTTTAGTGGCTTTTTGCCCTATGTCTTAAATCACAATTGGAATACTCATTCACTTCAGATGTATCAACAACCATTATATTAAGTGGTTATTTGCAAATATCTAAAAGTAAAAAATAAAATAAAGTTGGTTTTCGAATCTTGACTATGTCCTGACCAAGTTTCGGGTATATCAGAGGCGCGTCCGACACGTAGACCACACTAACCATGTATCTGACACCTGCCGATACGTTGACCAAGTGTCCTTGGAGGAGTGTCGAGCAAGTGTCGCATGTCGAATACGTGTCAGACACGGATACGACACATTTTCGAAAAGTTTGTGCTTCCTTGGTGAAGCCTCTCTCTTGTGAGAGTTTGTTTATGTACGTAAAGGTAAGGGGTCCTTAAAAACCTGTTTGCTTTAAAAGAAAAATAACAATAATAAGAGTCAGCCTATATATAGTTGGTGACACTCAGCGCATAAAGTTGCTTTCTTCAATACAAGTAGCTGGTCAGATTCATTCAGGACAGCTTCGCATTGTAACAAAACAAAAGGACAGGACAGTGAAGCATGGTATCTCATTTCGACCACCAAGATCAGATTGATTCAGGCTTCTCCATGCAAACTTTCACAGGTTCTCATTTTTCATATGCACCTATGTACACCTGTGACTACTGCATCTATGGCTTTAATGTGTTTCTAAGGAGCAATGTATAGGGTGCACAGGCAGACACAATGGGACTTCTTACAGCATGAGTCCCACTAACCTATATAACTCTTTGGTGGTTTTAATCCTCCCACATCAATCTCAACATGTTGTGCTAGGGGGTGAAGAAGCGAAGCCCCCCGGCACCACCATTACACGATATGTTTCGAGCAATGATATTGTTTCCAATTTAGACACCAGCCACCGCTCGGGTATAGGGTTTTTACGAACGGAGCTCAACTATTCAAATGCTCCCAAAAGGCCTCGTCGCTATTAAGATATATCCAACTTCATATATATTTAACTCTACTTGGTCCCTTAGTTGATGTGGGACTAAGTTGAGCCAACCCCATTTTTAACACAACATTTAATGTGTATTCCGCTTTCCTGAATTTGCCTCCAAAGGTTAGTGTTGTGGGCTTGACATTAACTTTCATCACTGAAGGAACTGACACTATTGCATAATAAACGGATGGTGAATCAACAACATTCGTCAGTACCCTCTTGAAATTGTAGCTAGTAGTGTTTTCGTTGATGATGACAATGAACGAAGGGTAATTTAGGTCGAGATTGGCTTTACTGCAAGAATAGTTTGATCTCTTAGTAATGACACTGATCTGTTGACTTGTATAGTTTAGACAACATAGGAAATTGATGTAGTCTTCAACCTCAATGTCATAAACCGGACCAAGGTCCAAAGCCTTGTTAGGATCCACGTGCCCTGCCCCAAAGTCGAGGGGTGTTGTTGCCGTCTCTGTGATCATGTCGATGATTCCACTATTTGTGTTGTCGGTCACATATGCAGTTGTCACCATTGCTGATCGGATTACAGCTGGGCTCCAATCGCGGTGTGCTGATTTCAACATTGCAGCTATTCCAACCACATGGGACGCAGCCATAGATGTACCTGATTCGAGTTTGTAGTCAGTGAGCAAGTAGTCACCATGTATAGGTACCTCGCTCTTGTTAGGCACCCATGCAGCCAGGATGTTCACTCCAGGAGCCAATAAGTCTGGCTTTAGCACCCATGGAGCTCTTAGATTAGGCCCTCGAGACGAAAAGTAGGCAACTTGAGGTGTGGGGTTGATACCCAGTTCCGTGATTTAGAACTTGATGCTCAATGTTGGAGGTTCTGACCCCGGATGGTTCAGATAGTCTTCGACTATTTTTCCATCAATCGGACTAATAGCTACATATGGCATGAAGAACTAATGGAGAAGTAGGAAACGTGCCACATCTGTCGCAAATATGGCCCCTGCAGCACCTGTTCGATTAACCTCATTTAATTGCCTGGAAATATTCGCCAGTTCATTAAACGCACAAAAAACAAACTTCCCTGATACGTCCTTTGGGTCTAGAGTGTTTGGTTCACAATTTTGCTTGCTAGTATTGCCATGTACATCATAAATCGCAACGTGTGACACAAGCAAATCTTCAGGATATATTGATCTTCCTTTAATGGTTATATTACCATCTCCAAGCTTCAGGTAAGCGAAATAGTCCCTATCAATCGTTCCAGCTCCAATTGCCATTATTCATGGTGCATCATTTTCAATGGTGTACCCAGGAGGACCGTTATTTCCAGCTGAGCATACCACAAAGATCCCTTTTACCATTGCTGCAAATGATCCCACTGCAATGGGATTATCGTAAAAGGGGGTTTCAGGGAATCCCAGTGATAACGACATTAAATCGACACCATCTTCAATTGCTTGATCTATAGCAGCTAGTGTATCAGTTGAAGCGGACTCTCTCGTATCTGTATCAAATAATGCATTGTACATTGCTAGTCTAGATAGAGGTGCAACCCCAGTCGCCGTACCCCTTGCATACCCAAAGGCATTCACACCAGGCACCCTACTCCCTACTGCTATTGACGAAGTGTGTGTCCCATGACCCATGTAATCCCAAGGCGAATCATAGTCATTAGTCGACATGTTTAGGACTAGTTCCTTTAGTCCTTTGCTAAAGAACCTAGCTCCTATTAATTTCCTGTTGCACATGGATGAATCAAACACAGTACTATTCTCACACGCACCACGCCAACGAGTGGGAATTGGTTGAAGACCATGGTCATTGAAGCTCTCACTCTCAGGCCAAATTCCTAAGTCTACAATACAAATGATCATATCCTCACCAAAGCCCCCAGCATGTGTTAATCCATGATGTCTTTTTAGGCCTAGGAATTTGGGTGAGTGAGTTGTATGGAGCTGACCAAATGTTTCAGTAACTGTGGCAACATGACCTGTCATTTGTTCCAATTGTTCAAGTTGTGATTCAGACAATTAATGTAGCACTGAATCCACTCATAACATGGTTGTAGCTATAATGATGGGTAGGTGGAATTTCATCTTCTGCCTTCGATAGAGATGAGAGCGTTGATGTATGCCAGTCGTGGTGATTGGAAAAGTGAGAAGGCATCGATGATTTGTCCATGTGGACAATATAGGTGCTACGTTTTGTGTAGGAAGAGGATACGGTAAAGTAGGAAAGAAGGAAGGGTAAGAAGAGAAGTTTGATTTGCTCCATGGCTAGGGAGAAGGGAATGTTGAGTGCAACTGAAAGTGTTATTCCATGGTTCCGCTCCATCAACTTATTTATAGAAAGCTAAAGAGATGGGGAAAGTGCTCTGTGAAACAGGAAACGTGTTTGAAACAGGAAACTGTGTTTGGACTCCTGTTTGAAACAGGAAACTGTTTGGACTTCTGGAAATTGATTTTTGAACAGGAAATAAATTCTAGGAAACAGGAAACTGTTGTGAAACAGGAAACTACTGTGAAACAGGAAACTGCTGCCAAACAGAAAACTGTTGTCCCTATATATACTAGGAACTATAGGTGTTTTTATTATGATGATTGCTCCTAGAAAAACTGTGATGCACAAGGAGTAGAGAAAGACAATTGCTGAAATTGTTTCATCTCTTGTTGAGAGATTGTGTGAGAATTGTCATCTTCTTGTACCTTGTTCTTGAATATAGTGGAATCACCTCACTGTGGACGTAGGCAATTGCTGAACCACGTAAACCTTGTGTCTCTTGTGGTATGTTCTTAATTTTCTCTAATTTCTTTCATTGCTAGTTGCTCTATTTAATTGATTGGATCCTTGTTTGGTACTTGTGTGCAATTGTTGGTGTCTACCCGCTTCCGCAATAAGGCGCAACAATTGGTATCAGAGCACTAAGGGAAATTGATCTTGAATTGTTCTACTCAAGATTGTGAAGATTCAAAAGTGCTAGGATTTGTTTGTGAACAAGTTGTTTGAAAAAAAAAAAAAAAAAAAACCGTAGTGAAGCTTCTTGTCTAGAAAGTCACAGGTTTTGTTTGCAATGGCATCCAAGGTGAGCAAGGCACATGTGGGGAAATATGAAATCGAGAAATTTAATGGTAAGAACGATTTCGGATATTGGAGAATACAAATGAGGAATTTGCTTATTTCTCAGAAATTACACAAGGCATTACTAGGGAAGGATAAAAATGTTGAAACCATGTCAGATGATGAATGGGAAGAATTGGATTTGGAGGCGCGTGCTGCTATTTGCTTGTGTCTGGATAGAGACATAGTTTTATTAGTTAATGAAGAGACTACGGCAGCTGATGTTTGGTTGAAGCTTGAGTCACAGTTTATGACTAAGACATTATCAAACAGGTTATACTTGAAAACCCAATTGTACAGACTAGCAATGGATGAGGGCACTCCAATTGGTGATCATATCGCCAAGTTTACACGGATTATCTCAAATTTGAGAGATGTGGATGTGAAGATTGAGGATGAAGACCAAGCAATTATATTGCTTTACTCCTTGCCGCAGTCATATGAAAATCTTGTACAAACAATTTTGTTTGGGAAAGATGAACTTACATTTGATGAAACTACCGGTGCACTCTTGTCCAATGAGATTCGGAAGAAAACTTCATCAAATGGCAGTGGGAAAGATCAAGCTGAAGGGTTGGTTGTTAGAGGAAGGTCTCAAGTGAAATCATCTTCAAATAGTGGAAAATCTAGATCAAAGTCTAGAGGTCCACAATGTCACAAATGTAGAGAGTGGGGGAATATTAGGAAAAATTGTCCAAATCAAGGTAAGAGTAATCATGATAACAGTTGGAAGGGCAAGAAAAAGCAAGATAAGGGTGATACTAGTGAAGCAAGTTATGCATCTAGTATGGAAAAGGATGAAGAATGTTATTTAGTTGCGGGTGAAAACACAAAAATCTCTGGGAGATGGCTCCTTGACTCTGGGTGTTCTTACCATATGTGCCCAAACAGGGAGTGGTTCACTACCTATGAGCACATTGATGGTGGTACTGTTCTAATGGGTAATGATTACGCTTGCAAGACAGTTGGAATTGGAACAATGAGGATTAAGATGTATGATGGTGTTGTGAGAACCTTAACTGATGTGCGGCATGTCCCAGCCTTGAAAAAGAATCTTATCTCGCTTGGTGTTTTAGACTCCAATGGTTGTAAGTTTACAGCGGTAGGTGGAGTTTTAAAGGTTGTCCGTGGGTCTTTGGTTGTCATGAAAGGGATCAAACAAGGTAACTTGTACACCTTGATGGGTAACACAGTAACAGGAAATGTGGCAGTGGGAACTTCTTCATCGGACAGTACTAGGTTATGGCACATGCGACTTGGGCATATGACAGAAAAAGGATTGTCTCTACTGAGCAAGCAAGGGTTACTGAAGGGTATGCAGAAATCGACTATGGAGTTTTGCGAGCATTGTGTATATGGAAAACAATGCCGGGTAAAATTCAGTACAAGCAAGCACAGGAGCAGAGGTATTCTAGACTATGTGCATACAGATGTGTGGGGACCAGCGAAGGTCGCCTCTAAGGGAGGTTCCAGGTACTTTGTCTCCTTCATTGATGATTATTCCCGTTATACATGGGTATATTTTTTGAAGTCCAAGAATGAAGTATTTGAGACATTTAAAAGGTGGAGAGCAATGGTTGAGAATAGAACTGGAAGAAATGTGAAGACTTTGAGGTCTGATAATGGTATCGAGTATACTGAGGGTACTTTCAAACAGTTTTGTGATCAGGAAGGAATTGTTCGACATTGGACTGTTAGAAACACTCCACAACAAAATGGAGTTGCTGAGAGATTGAACCGTACTATGCTTGAAAGAGCTAGGTGTATGCGCTCCAATGCTTGTCTTGGCAGAGAATGGTGGGCTGAATCAATAGCCACCGCGTGTTTCTTGATTAATAGATCGCCACATTCTACATTAGACTGCAAAACACCTTATGAGGTGTGGTCAGGTGAACATGCTGATTACAGTGTACTGAAAGTTTTCGGTTGTATTGCCTACTACCATGTGAAAGAAAATAAGCTTGATGCTAGGGCTAAGAAGGCCATTTTCTTGGGGTATGCAAAAGGCGTGAAGGGTTATCGTCTATGGTGTTTAGAGGATAATAAATTTGTGATCAGTCGAGATGTTACATTTGATGAGAATTCCTTGTTAGCTTGTACTAAAGCTAAGGAGTTGGTTGATAGTGGTGGTGAATCTAGTAACACTCAGAAAGTGGAAGTTGAAGCGTCTGTGGATGCAGCAGATGAACAAGTGGTTGAAGCAGGCACACATGATCTGAATTATGAGCCTGAAGACCATGAGGAACAACAACCAGTTGAAGATAATCAATCCCAGCAGCAACCTTTGGCCTTAACTAGGTCAAAACGATCGGTTAAGCAAGTTCAAAAATTTGGCTTTGAAGAACCGTTGAAGCACTATGGTCAGTTGAATACAGTTGATTTGGTTGCATATGCACTCTCTGTGGAAGATGATGAGCCAACTACTTACAAGCAGGCCGCGCGTCATTCAGATAGTCAGAATTGGTTAGTAGCTATGCAGGGTGAGATGGAGTCTCTCCAGAAGAACCATACTTGGGATCTAGTGTCGTTGCCTAATGGAAGGAAAGCAATTGGCTGCAAGTGGGTGTTTAAGAAGAAACAGACTACTCTAGAGTCTGGTACTCAGTTCAAGGCAAGATTAGTAGCTAAGGGTTTTGCTCAGAGGGAAGGCGTTGACTACAATGAGATATTTTCGCCTGTGGTAAAACACACTTCTATTCGTGTGTTGTTGAGCTTGGTAGCTCATGGTGACCTTGAGCTTGAACAACTTGATGTGAAAACAGCTTTCTTGCATGGAGACTTAGAGGAGGAAATTTATATGCATCAGCCGGAAGGTTTTAAGATTGTTGGAAAAGAAGACCATGTTTGTCGTTTGAGGAGATCACTTTATGGGTTAAAGAAATCACCTAGGCAGTGGTACAAACGGTTTGACACTTTTATGTTGAAACATGGGTTCACACGAAGTAAGTATGATTGTTGTGTTTACTTGAAAAAACTTCGTAGTGGCCATTTTATTTATCTTTTGCTCTATGTTGACGATATGCTCATTGCCTGTAAGAGTATGGTGGAGATAAATAAATTGAAGTCTCAACTTGCTTCTGAGTTTGAGATGAAGGATATGGGTGCTGCAAGGAAAATACTTGGTATGGAGATAAGAAGAGAAAGGGAGAATAAAAAATTATTTCTTTCACAGAAGGGGTACCTTGAGAAGGTCATATCACGGTTTGGCATGGAAAATGCAAAGCCGGTTATTACTCCTTTGGCTTCACATTTTAGACTTTCTCGAAAGTTATCTCCAGTCACAGTGGAAGAAAAGGAATACATGTCGCATGTTCCTTATGCTAGTGCAGTTGGCAGTTTAATGTATGCTATGGTGTGTACACGCCCTGACATTTAACAGGCTGTTAGTGTTGTGAGCAGGTATATGGAAAACCCTGGGAAGAAACATTGGGAGGCAGTGAAATGGATGCTTAGGTACTTAAAAGGTACCTTGGATGTGGGTTTGGACTTCGGTGGAGATTCATGTCAGGTTCGTGGGTTTGTTGATTCTGATTATGCTGGTGATCTAGATAGACGAAGATCTACTACTGATTACGTATTTCAGATATACGGTGCTCCGGTTAGTTGGAGATCTATGCTTCAGGATACAGTGGCTCTCTCTACTACAGAGGCAGAGTATATGGCATTGACAGAAGGTGTAAAAGAAGCATTGTGGCTTCAAGGTCTTGTAAATGACTTGGGTGTGGAACAAGATAGTGTTGAGGTTCTCTGTGACAGTCAGAGTGTCATCCACTTGGCTAAAAATCAGGTTCATCACGCAAGGACTAAGCATATTGACGTCCGATATCACTTTGTTCGAGATGTAATTGAGGATGGTGATGTGTCTTTGGTGAAAGTACACACAAAAAACAACCCTGCTGATATGTTGACAAAGGTTGTTCCTGGAGTTAAGTTCCAACATTGTTTGGACTTACTCCACATTGACTCATGTTGATTGAGGGCCCTTTGGGGCGTTGCCCTTCGGGGCGGTTTCGTGAGGTGACAAAGCTATGATGGAGTGTTGATCAGTTTATTCTCATGCCTTGTTTCGGCTCATTTTTTCCTTATAAAAATTCGCCGAGGTGGAGAATTGTGAAACAGGAAACGTGTTTGAAACAGGAAACTGTGTTTGGACTCCTGTTTGAAACAGGAAACTGTTTGGACTTCTGGAAATTGTTTTTTGAACAGGAAATAAATTCTAGGAAACAGGAAACTGTTGTGAAACAGGAAACTGCTGCCAAACAGAAAACTGTTGTCCCTATATATACTAGGAACTATAGGTGTTTTTATTATGATGATTGCTCCTAGAAAAACTGTGATGCACAAGGAGTAGAGAAAGACAATTGCTGAAATTGTTTCATCTCTTGTTGAGAGATTGTGTGAGAATTGTCATCTTCTTGTACCTTGTTCTTGAATATAGTGGAATCACCTCACTGTGGACGTAGGCAATTGCTGAACCACGTAAACCTTGTGTCTCTTGTGGTATGTTCTTAATTTTCTCTAATTTCTTTCATTGCTAGTTGCTCTATTTAATTGATTGGATCCTTGTTTGGTACTTGTGTGCAATTGTTGGTGTCTACCCGCTTCCGCAATAAGGCGCAACATGCTCCAATTGTGAATACAGGGAATTCCAATGACTTGTAACTCAAATCCAAGCACTTAGACCAAAATTAGGAATTAAATAAAGCCAGAATGTTACGGCTTAGACTGATTACCTATCTCTATTGATGTTCTACATACTTAGAACTAAACACTAATGGCACCTGCAAACTATGGATGCTCTTTGAGAGAAACATCCCAAGTGTATGCTTCCAAATAAGCTTCAACCCTTCTGCCAAAAAAAAAAAAGCTTCTAGCCTTTGCCCTTTACTGAACTTAGCATTTGGAATTCCATAAATTACTTGCTTTGTCAACTTTAGATAGCTTTGTTTATTTTGCAGTCAGCCCATTATGTCCTACGTACTATTAAAATTCTAGGACGAAAGCCCCCTCGATCACGACTGGCCTAAGTCCATGCCCAGGAACCTCATGTCTCGTGTAAACAATAAGAATTGGATTTATTTATTATAACACATTGCATTACAAGAAGAAAAAAACGATGTTCAAGCCTGGCATCTTCAGTGCCTGATGACAACCCAATTAGCTGATCTTCAAGACCAGGATTTTCCGGGAATTATCCAAGCCCAGTATCTTTAATGGCTAAGGTCGACCCAATGGACTGAGAGTTACAAACACTGGTGGTTTTGCTCCCTAATTTGAACTGAATTTAAAAGGAGTCTTAACCTTAACTAAAAGTTTTACATATAATCTCACCTGCAGGATTGTTATATAATTCTACAGTTGGTAAAGTGTACTTCATAATCTTCTATTATTGAACTAATTTGAGAAGACTTGGTAATTGTTAGGTGGGAGGTGGACAAATATTCTTCGTGTTTATGTTAGCTGGAAGAGCAGACCCTGTAGGAAGAGGACTCCTGTCTAAAGAATGATCAAACAACTTGTGAGAGGCTTCTCGCTATTTAATCATCCCCAAAGAAATGCGATTTTTGTAGACCTTGAATTATGGTTGCTGTGACAATCTTCAGATCAAATTTGAGAGAATAAATTATGGTTGCTGTGACATCTTACTGTTGTCCATTGCTTGAAATGCAGATAAAGCAGGGGTGTTAACTAATTGGAAGCCCGTGAAAAATCGGAGTCAGCCAGTCCATGGTTTTATGCAGCGTGGCCAATGCTGTACCGCAGAGCCAGGCAATTTTTTATTTATTGCGGAATTAATAATTCACTTTAAAATTAACATTAAAAAAAAAAAAAAGTGAGGCTTGACCCTTCAGTCTGCGGCTGACAAGTGGCTAGAAAATACCCGAGCTTGCACACGAGAGAATATTTGAAATTGACCGGTCAGGCCCTGGGCATCATTCTTGGTGGCCTGACCTACACGAGACCGTCGGTTTTACACCCTATGTCCAAACTTATTTAAGCTTCTCTAACTTTGCTTCGGAACAATGTCAACTATTTGTTCTCAAATTTAGATTCATGCAGTGGTAGGCGTTTGAAATCCAAAAATTCATGCATTTCATATATTTGTAACACCATGTGCTCCCTTCTTGTATGTTAGTTAGAAGAACATAGCTTACAATAACAGCAATTGATGTATACATAGTTTACAATAACAACTATTGAATTTTGAATTTAACAATATAAGTTGTGCATTTAAAATTCTTAAATACTAAATAAAAAATCTCACACGACTTATAGTATACATACTGCATATTACATAAGAATCACTCACATAACAAATTTATGATATTAAAATACATTACAGCAGATTAAATATGCATAGATTGAAATAATTCTCCTGAAAAAAAAAATTTCAAACTATGAAAGGGTAGGTAAAATATTTCGTAAAATTTTAACATATTTCAAAAAATCACATCCCTTGCTTAATTATACCATCAATTATGTGCACCTGTGGTCGTAGCATCAACGGCATCAGTGCATTTCTATCGTGATCTAGGTTTTTGGTGCAAAGGCGGAAACAATGGGACTTCTCACAGCATGAGTCCCATTAACCTCAAACCAACTTATATACCCATAGTTCCCTAGATACCTAGGCCTCGGTACTGTAAATCCTCTCACATCGATCTCAACTTTCAGTGTATATTCAGCTTTGCTGAATTTGCCTCCATAGGTTAGTGTCGTGGGTTCAACAGTTAGTTTCATCCCTGAAGGAGCCCACACCATTGCTCGATAAACTGATGGTGAATCAACAACATTCGTCAACACCCTGTTGAAAGTGTGGCTCGTAGTGTTTGTATTATTGTTGATGATGACGATGAACGACGGGTAATTTAGGTCCAGATTGGCTTTATCACAAGGGTAGTTTGATCTCTTAGTAATGACACTGATCTGTTGACTTGTGTAGTTTAGCCCACATAGGAAATTGATGTAGTCTTCAACCTCAATGTCATAAACCAGACCTGGGTCCAAAGCCTTGTTAGGATCCACATGCCCTGCCCCAAAGTCCAGTGGCGTTGCTTCCATCTCTGTCCTCGTGTCGAGGATTCCACCATTTGTGTTGTCGGTCACATATGCAGTCGTCATCATTGCTGAACGAATTATGGCTGGGCTCCAATCACGGTGTGCTGATTTTAACATTGCAGCTATTCCAACCACATGCGGTGCTGCCATAGATGTACCTGATTGAAGAATGTAGTCAGTGAGCAAGTAGTCGTCCCCTATAGATACCTTGCTCTTATTAGGCACCCATGCAGCTAGGATATTAACTCCAGGAGCCAATATATCTGGCTTCAGCACCCATGGAGCTCTTAGATTAGGCCCTCGAGATGAAAAGAAGGCAACTTGAGGTGCGGGCTTGATATCCAATTCAGTGATTTGAAACTTGATGCTCACTGTTGGAGGTTCTGACGCCGAATGGTTCAGATAGTCTTCAACTATTTTACCATCATTTGGACTAATAGCCATAAACGGCATGAAGAAGTTAATAGGACGTAGGAATCGTGCCAAATTTGTTGCAAAAATGGCCCCTGCAGCACCTGTTCGATTAACCTCATCTAATTGCCTAGAAATGTTCGCCACTTCATTAAATGCGCAAAAAACAAACTTCTTTGATACGTCCTTTGGGTCTAGAGTGTTTGGTTCACAATTTCGCTTGCTAGTATTGCCATGTACATCGTAAATTGCAACACGAGACACGAGCAAATTCTCAGGATATATTGATCTTCCTTTGATGGTTATGTTACCATCCCCAAGCTTCAGGTAGGCGAAAAAGTCTCTATCAATCGTTCCAGCTCCAATCGTCGTTATCCATGGTGCACCATTTAAGCTGCTGTACCCACGAGGACCATCATTTCCAGCCGAGCATACTACAAAGATCCCTTTTTCCATTGCTGCAAACGACCCCACTGCAATGGGATTATCGTAAAAGGGGGTTTCAGGAAACCCCAGTGATAACGACATTAAATCAACACCATCTTCAATTGCTTGATCTATAGCAGCTAGTGTATCAGTTGAAGCAGACTCTGCTGTATCTGTATCAAATAATGATTTGTACACTGCTAGTCTAGCTAGGGGAGCGATCCCTGTCGCCGTTCCCCTTGCGTAACCAAAGGCATCCACACCACGCACCCTACTCCCTGCTGCCGTGGAGGAAGTGTGTGTTCCATGACCCAGATAATCCCTAGGTGAATCATAGTCATCAGTAGTTGATATGTTTAGGCCTATTTGTTTTAGTCCTTTGCTAAAGGACCTAGCTCCTATTAGTTTCCTATTGCATGACGAGGAATTGAACTCAGTACCATTCTCACACGCACCACGCCAACGAGTGGGAATTGGTGGCATACCATGATCGTTGAAGCTCTCACTCTCAGGCCAAACTCCCGAGTCGACAATACCAATGATCATATCGTCACCAAATCCCCCAGCATGCCCTAGTCCATGATGGCCTTTTAGGCCTAGGAATTTGGCAGAGTGAGTTGTATGGAGCTGACCAAATGTCTCAGGAACTGTGACAACGTGACCTGCCATTTGTTCCAATTGTTCAAGTTGCGATTCAGATAATGTAGCACTGAAGCCACTCATAACATGGTTGTAGCTATAGAGATGGGTAGGTGGACATCCACCTTCTGGCGTCGATAGAGCTGAAAGGGTTGATGTGTGCCAATCTTGATGATTGGAAAAGAAAGATGGCATCGATGATTTGTCCATGTGGATGATATAGGTGCCATGTTCTGCATAAGATGATCTGGCAACGTAGGATACAAGGAAGAGTGAGAAGAAGAAGAAGAAGAAGAAGAGAACCTTGATTTGCTCCATGGTTTGGGACATGGAATGTTGGGTGCAATTGAAAATGTTACTGGCGTAAAACTTATTTATAGAACGCTAGAATGATGAGGCAAGTGCTTCAATTGTGAACAAATCTAGGATGCCACTCGCTTGTAGCTTAAACAACAACTTGAACCTGAATGACTAATTCATGAAGCCGGCATGGTACATACAAAAATTGATTATTTATCTTTAATGATGTTATACATATTGATAATTAAACGGTAATGGTGCCTGCGAAGTCTGATACTGTATGAGACATGATTCCAAGTCTACAATTCCAATAGGCTTCTACCTAGTGTCTGTTTACTTAGTAATCGGCATTCTAAAAAGGACTTGGACTTTGTCAAGTCAAGGTATTTTTGTTGATAAGCTAAAGTCAGCAAATAATTATTAAAAACCCTTCTTGATCACGACTGACCTTAATCCATGACCAGGAACCGCTTTTTTCTCACGTAATCAACAGTTTGATTTATGCTTTTCGACAGCATTTATTGTAGCATATGCTCTCTGGAACTTCCATTTTTTGTCTAGCACGTCACATTACAGGAAAACAATGTTCAAGCCCAGAATCTTCAGTGCCTTATGCCAACCTGATTAGCTCATCAGCAAGAACAAGATTTGTGGTCATTATTCAAGCACAGTTTGTTCAGTGGCTAAAGTCGACCCAACGGACTGAAAGGTTTGAACATTAGCAGTTTTAACCCCTAATTTGAATTGGATTTAAAAGGAGTGTTAACTTGAACTACATTCTTACCTGCAGGATTGTTATATAATTCGACAGTTGGTAAAGTGTACTTCAGAAGCTTCTGTTCTAGAACTAGTTTGAGAAGGCTTGGCAATTGTTAGGCGGACAATTCCTTTCTTAAGAATAATCCAACGTGAGAATAATCTTATCCCTATTTAATCATCCCAAAAAAATTCAGCTCATACCGATATTTGTAGCAAGTTGAAGCTTAAATTTCACATTAAATAAAATTTGAGAGAATAAATTATGGTTGCTATGACATCTTACTGTTTTTCAATGCTTAAAATGCACATAAAGCAGGGGCGTAAACTAAACGGAGGCCTAAAATCAGAGTAAGTCAGTCTATGGTTTGCTAGTCTTATGTGTTTAAAATCAGAGTAAGTCGGTCCATGGTTTGCAGTCTGGCCCATACTGTACCACGTCGTCATATGTGTTTAAAATCTTGTAATATGGACTATTGAATTTCACGTAATAATAAAAACTCTTTAAAATATGGACTCTATTAAGAAGTATAGTTAAACAAGTGAATGTGAGAGTTTTCTGCAAAAAAAATTCAGGACGTTTTATCTCGTAAAATAATGCAAGATCTCATAGCATGAATATACAAAAGTTATGCATTATAATTCCATAACGGCTTTACGTAAGTTTTACTAAGCACATTTTTTTTGTAACTGCCTGCAAATGAATGCATTTGCATTATTTTACGGGATACTAAGCGGAGCCTAATTTTTTTTCTTTTTAATTGAGAAATTTTAATCATTTTTAAAATAATTCAAAAATAAATTGAGGCTCGACCCTTCAATCATCGTCTGACGAGCAGCCAGTAAATACCAATGCTCAAATGACTCCTCCTTGAATCTTTCTACGCAGCCTGGGGATAGAGCGTTGATTAGTGCCTGGAGAGGGTGTTCAGCACGTGAGTGTCAACTTTACCCTTCTCTCCATCTTCTCTAAACTTGTGGAGAGAGGAATAGAGTTGATACATACATGTTAGACACCCTCCCCAGATACTAATCAGGCACAAGTATCAGGCTGAGTATATTTTTATCTCTTCCTTTGAAACTGCCCAAAGCGAGGCCCTATGAATAAAGTGGTCACTCTTGGTGGTTTGGCCTACACGAAACCTTGGAAATTTACACCTTATGTCCTAACTTAATTAGTTAATGATGCTTCTTTAACTTTCCTTTATGACAATAAATTCATGAGTGAGGTGAGGCTAGGGAATCAGGTTTTGCAACCATTATTTTCAATCGGGATGATGTGGCATTGTCAAATGAGGTTTTTTACAACCTTGAGATACACATAAACTTTTTGATGATTTCATCAATCTTTTGAGATCCCGCCATATCATCCTGATTGCAAAAACCTGATTTCCTAACATTTTTGTAAATTCATCCATAAACTCATGGTAAAGTGCCACTTTATAATCAAGTTTTTATCACCAAACTGAACTTTCAATGCCATCCATTCTTTAAGAGGATGGATTAGACAATTGACAAGTAAAATATCAATCAAGTTGTTCCTTAAATATCGCTTAAAAGCAACTGGTGGTTGATTTTGATAAGAATCATCAACCACTTGTTTGTGGTTGAATTGATTTTCAGTTCCTCTGATTAGCAAATTGAACCAATACTACTACTTGTGCTTAACTTACTCTGTCCTTGGACCAAATTCTTGCACCACTAGACCAGCCATATCTGCAAATGGGGCTACTACCAAATTTGGTGTGGGTTCAGATTGGATGTATTATCAAATTCAGATGAGTATCGTCAAAGATCGAAGTCAGATTTTTTTTTTTTCATGATAGAAAGATCTAGCCTAGCTATCTCAAGCATCAAAGTACACTGTGAGGATAAAATCCATCCATCAAAGTATTATTACTTATCTCGATGCAATCCAACGGTGCCTGATAGCACCAGGCAAAAAACCAGTGCAAAAAACCAGTGCACTTAGGAAAAACTGCAGGAAGAATCAAAGTACATTCATTTGGATAATGTGGTCATACATGATCAAATTTTGGAGAAGATGAGGGGTTTGTGCATGGCAACTTTTATCTGTTGCTTTCAAATGATGTGATGGCAATTGGCAAAGCATTAGGGTAAATGATAACTCAATTACATCCACAATAATATTGTAAATGGGCTTGTAAAAATCACAAGATGGCATATAAGATTACAACAATCTTGGCATAGATCTTGTTTTTAAGTCGAGTGAACTTTTTATATTCTTTGCAATAATAGATGACATGTGCCGATTGAAAAGGCGCCTCAAGCTCAAAAAGCTCTTTTTTATCTTCTTTAAAAATTATTCATTGTTTGATAAACTTGGAATTTTTAACGCCTCTATTATGTGATTCTTTGGTTATTTATTTTAAGTGTAGAGTTTAGGGTTCGTGTATGTTCTCTATTTCTAATTTCTCTCACGGTGTGACATAATTCATGTAAATGATTTATGTAGAGCCTTCTATATTATGTTTTCAATGTAAAAAAAAATAACCTTGCCGGTAGCATGTGGGGGGTGGAAGGGGTTAAGATATAAAAATAATAATAAATCGTATCCTTTCAGTTATTTGAACATCAACCATGAATAAATGTAGTGATTTGACCTCATTTTAGCCACCACAAATCATGCACGTCTGGCAGATCCTCTGCACCTGTTTAGCACATGTATCACGTCACCAAATTATAACCCTTTGTTATTCCAGTGCAGAGCACACACAAGAATCTTCCATCTACTCAACATAATATTCCTTTGTTAGCTTAAAGTACCAAACCACCACTAGCTAGGTGGCCACAAACACCTTAAATCCTACTCAATTAAATCCCAGAAGTTAATTCAGTCACAATTTCATTATATCATAGCAACCAGTGATTTACTATTTGCGATTTGGAAAGCCAAGTTTCTAATCTCATTGAATGTGTGCTGACTTAAAGAGTGTGGGCTGACGCGAATGATGAGTCTTGTCCCAGAGGATACGAATGTTACCCTTGTCTAACACGAAAAGAAAAGAATTTATAAATCCACGGCTAATGGGTTTTTATTTGCGACTTGAAAAGCCATTGAGTCATGAAGTCTAGAACATGACTGTCTCACAAAACTATTGCTCAAGCTCAATCTTGACAGTTAACTTAGTCTGTAAATAATCAATAAATGTGCCAAGTGTAAGGAAAAAAAAAAAATTGGAATTTCTGCATTCTGTCAAGTTTGTATATACAAATCGAAAAAGTAAACAAACAAAAAAATATATCTGAGATGAAATCAGGGCCTTCATCTATCAACTTATGTGGTTCTGTTCTGAAACAGAGAACTCTGTACTTCCTTGTCTAACATTGATCCACCTATCTGTAGAACAATCCCACTTAGGCTGAACTCTAGTGGCCAATTGCAAAATTCGATCATCATCATTGTCGGAATCTGAATCAGAACACGAAATTGAAGAACCCCATTGATTGACATCCGAAGCCATTGAAGACAATGGCGAACTCCAATGAGGGAATTCAAATGCACTTCTTGGAGATGGTGATGGAGCACCACAATCAGGCAATGGAACAGTGACTTCGGTGACAAACCGGTGATTCAAGAGCATCTCAGCTGTCCATCTCTTTGTAGGATCTCTAACAAGGCAATTCTGCAAGAAATCTTTCCCTTCTTGAGACATATTTTTCGGAATCTCCGGCAATTCTTCATTGAATCCAATCCGAAACAACAAAGCACTCACATCAGTACCAGCTTTGCATCTCCAAGCAGGTTGTCCACTAATCATCTCTGCAACAACACAACCCAAAGCCCAGATATCCATTGGCGGCTCTTGTTCATCTCTCGAAACTGACTCCGGAGACATGTATAGAGGAGTCCCTCTAATCGAACGCTTCTTCTTATCTTCTCCCACTTTCTTGGCCAACCCAAAGTCTCCAATTTTAACTTGCTTTCCTTCGCAAACCAACAAGTTCTGCAATTTAATATCGCAATGAACAAAACCCTTTTCGTGAATCCTTCTCAAACCTTTTAGTATCGATTTTGTATAAAACTTCACATCAGACTCCGCCATTGAACCCCCAGACTTCTTCACCAACTGCGCCAAATTACCTCTTGAAGCGTATTCAAGAAGAACGTTGTAATACCTCTCACCACCTTCAAGAGTGTGACCATCACCGAAACATCGAAGAATTTCAGGACAATCTGAGAACTGGGTTAGTATTTGTTTCTCCTGTTGAAGCAAGTCAGAGCGAGAACTTGAAGAAGATTTTACGGCCATTAACAGCTGAAACTGGTTGAAACCTATTCTTGGGGTTGCTAGATAGACCGAACTGAAACTCCCCTTACCGATCTTTTCTCCTCTAATCCACTCCATGATCGATTGAGCTCTGTGTTTGCTCTGTTTGGAAAAAAGAAAGTATGAAGAGTTGAGTTTTGGAGAGGAAAGGTTTGAGTTGGAGTTTTATACTCCAAGTCATCAAGTGAAACACGTGCGTAAAAAAGGGTGGGGTGGATTTTTGTACTTTGCACTAGCTTTTCTTTGGTTAGGCAACGAGTATCTCGCACCGTCATATTCTCTTTCTCACGTCACTATTGAATTTTTTTTTTTTTACTTTCTCAAATCACCTATATAAATAAAAAATCATCTATTTTTTTCTCTCATCATTCAAATTGATAATGGTTCCTCCCTCTCCATTCGAAATTTTTTCTTCCAAATCTCTCCCCACACTCAAATCGCTTGCAAATCTTCTCCCTCTCCTTCGAAAACTCTCAAAATCCCTTCAAAGTCAAAACTCTTTAAGCCAAATAAAATAAATATGCATAACTTAACATAACAGATAAACTCAAACTCAAAACGAAAAAAATGCAAAACAGGTAACTTTCTACTAATTTTACCCCCAATTGAGACCGATTTTCAAGCTCATCAAAAAAAATTTGTTCGCATGAAAAAAAATCTCAGATACCTTGTAGTGTACTCTGCGAACAAAATTAATTTTTTCCCGTTCTACGCGACTTTAGTAAAATGACCATAACTTGCTCATTTCAAAACATTTTCAAGTGATTCAAGTTATGTTTATTAAATAGTTTAATGAGCTTGAGAATCAGTCTCAATTAAGGGTTTAAATAGGTTCAAAAGTTACCATATTTTTCGTTTTTTCGTTATGAGTTTGAGTTTGTCTGTTATGTTAAAGTATGCATATTTATTGAGTTTGAATTTAAGGGTTTCAACTTTAAGGGGATTTTGAGAGTTTTCAAGGGCGAGAGAGGATATTTGCAAGAGATTTGAGTGTGGGAAGAGATTTGGAATAAATTTGCAAGAGATTTTGAATGGGGGAGTGAGAAACCATTGTCGATTTGAATGGTGAGGAGAGAAACAATTAATGGTTTTTATTTATATAGGTGGTGTGAGAAAGTATGGTGGTGTGAGAAAGAAAATATGTGGTGTGAGGTAGTAGAATGGTGTGAGAGAGAGAAAATTGTGGTGTGAGGTAGTGGTTGAACTTTGCTTAATTGTATTTACCTGGTTTTTTTAACTTTACTAATTTGTCCCGAATTTAAAATTTTTACTAATTTGAAAACCGGTAAATGACCATAAAGGTTTACTTTTCAACAAAATAGATCAACGAAGTGCCTTAGTTTAAGTATTGCTCAATTAAACCTACTTTTTACTATTCACACACGCCTTCTCCAACTCCTTTTTTCCATTATCTTTCTCTTTTGGACTTGCTTGTTAAAGAAATCTAACTAGCAGAAGAAGAAATTAAGGTGTGTTTGGTTGCATAAAATTCTATGTCATTGAAATTTATGAGGGGGCCATCTAAATCTAAGTTAATTTGAGGTTTACTCACCAATTAACTATTTGATTTTGTGATTAATAATGGAAATAAAAGTCTTATGAACATGAAAATCACATGCTTTGGGGGGCCAAGGAGTGTGATTCTCATGTTCATGGGACTTTCATTCCCACCATTGATCACAAAATCAAATGGTGAATTGGTGAGTGAACTTCGAATTAGCTTAAATTTATGTGATCCCCTCATAGATTCTCAAGGCATAGGATTTCATGCAACCAAACACACCCTAAGGTGGGGGTATTCAATTCAGGATTTGAATGGACTCTAAAGAATTTTAAATCTCGTGGATTTTAAAAGGTTTCAAATGATTTTACAAAATCCACTGGATTTTGATAGATTTTAAATGATTGAATTTTGTAGATTTTATAAGGGTTTGTTATGGATTTCTATAGATTCTTATAAATTCAATAGACTTGTATAAATGTGTTATTAATCATAGAAAACAATGAAAGAACATCACCTACATTGTTATCCATGCCAACACAAATCATAAAACATCTCTCAAAACATCAATTAAACAATTGTTTGTATGTTACGAGAATTTTACTTCAAATTAAAAATAATAATCAAACACTTCAAATTGTTATCCTCGCCACCGCCACCTCTCCTCCCTTCTTCTTCTTCTTCTTCTTCAATCACCACCACCACCACGCTATCGCCACCTCTCCTCCTCTCTTTTTTTCTTCTCCATCAATCACCATCGCCACCTCTCATCCCACCTCCACCCATTTTCATCTTCTTATTCTCAACCTCGTCCCCCTCACTTTTTTTTTCTTCTCTATTATTTTATTTTTCTCTTCTTTTTTTTCTCTTCATCATTCACTCTTTTTTTCCTCTCTATTTTTTTTCCTATCTTTTTTTTTTCTTCTTCTTTTTTCCCTCGCAAAGGTTCTGGCAAGTGGGGAACATTCATTTGCAGGAACCTCCGCAAGAGCGAAAAATTAAAAAAATGGAAAAAGAAGAAGATAGGAGAAAAAAATAGAAGAATAAGAAAAACAAAGAGAAAAGTAGAAGAAATCAAAAGGAAAAAAACAAAAACAAAGATGAAGAGATGACAGGAAGAAGAGAAAATAAGAGGAAGAAAATGAAAAGAAGAAGAATAATAACAAAAAAAAAAAAAAAAAAAAAGAAGAGGAAGTGCGGGTGGTGGTGCAGCTAGCGATGGTAGGGCATGATGGTGTAGCCGAAAGTTGTGGGGCGAGTTGATGTTGCTCATGTGAAGAGAGAAAATAAAGGAAGGTGGTGGTGTCTTTCAGTTTATCACAAAAAAATGAGATGGTGGCATCCTTCAACGAAAATAGTGATGTTATTTAACAATAGCCAATACAAATTCGTTGAAATATGATAGGGGGATGTTGGTTTTGGAATAACTCTTGTTATATATATTTTTCACTCACAAATCCTTCAAATCCACAACTTTAACAAATTCATTAAAATCCACTACTTCTTGAATACCCCTTCGATTTTGGTGGATTTTTGAAAAGCATGAATTGAATACTCCCTGATTTTGATGGATTTTAAAACAATCATTTAAAATCGATATTTGAATACCCCTATATTTACATATATTATTTTAAATCATTAATTGAATAACTCTGGATTTTAATGAATTTTAAAATCATTCACAATCCATTAAAATTTGTAATTGAATACCACCCCCTAAGAGTGGGGTAGAACATTTCTTGCTTTTGTCAATTCAACTTCAGTTATTCTAATTAATTATGTTATCTATATTCGAGTTGTTGCTAATGTCGTATTAATGCAAGTAAGCTTCACGATTTGGATCTCTTATTTTGTTCTACAAACTCAATTTTTTTTTTTAACTGGCAATGGTAGGAACGGGGTTTAGATAAGAAGACAATTATCCATATCATTGATGATAATCGAATTTTTGCATTTTAAGTTGTTATGGATGGATGATATGTTTACACTTTAATGTTGGGGACTGAGATGGGTAAGATGTCACTTTAATTTGTTATTAACCACGGTTAACTAATCATGCTTTATTGGTCATGAAATACAAAACGTAGGTTTAATTGGCCAATACTTAAAGTATGGTATCGTATTGGTCTATTTTATTGAAAAGTAACCTTCATGGTCATTTTCCAAACAAAAATTCTAGATGTCGAGGAAATGAGCGAGGAAACCAGCGAGGGAAATGAGGTGGAGGGGGTGGAAACCGTTCACCCCCCTCGGGATGTGTGCGTTGACTTTTCGCGTGCGCATCTCGAGGGGGGTGAACGGTTTCCACCCCATCCACCTCATTTCCCTCGCTCGTTTCCTCGACAGCTAGCAAAGCTCTTTTCCAAATTGAAAACACCAAAATGCTCATTATATAGTTACCGGTGCATGTCACGTGAATTGGTACACCAAATTAGCATATTTTTAACAACTTAAAAAATAGTAACACTTTTGAACTATTACAATCCACCAAACAATTTTAAGTCAAAACTAAATTTAGTCAACAATGAAAAATAGCTATACAAAAAAAGTGATACAATAAATTAGATCACCATGAATAGCATCATTTGTAAGCCTATACTATTTGTGGTGATACAATTATTGAATCACTTTGTTTGTGAATTGTTATAGCTCAAAAGTGTTACTATTTTTTGGATTGTTACAAAAATGCTAATTTGGTGTAGTGTATATATAATCCTTATCAACAAATCCAACGATTTGTTCATAAAAAAAAATTTAATACGTATCTCAAGACATTATGGATGATAGAGATTAAACTTAATATTAATTGAAAAATTGGTGTATACCAAATAGTATGAAAAAATATATATATAAGAAAAAAAAGCCATTTGATTATTTTACAAGAGAAAAATTAATAAACATAGAAATACGGACGAAACGGAATTAGAAACTATGAGTTGAGTTTGGGGGAACAAGTGTTTGAGTTAGACTTATGTCACGCCCCGATTTTTGAGAAAAACGAAATCCTAAAATCCACGTAGGATTATCCGTTTCCCCAAAACTCGGGACGTGAAATTCAATAACAATAGAAACATTTAACAGCAATGACAAAAATATAGTTCAGAAAAAAAAAAAATAGGAACAAACTAAATTTTATAACAAAACTCTAACCAGGAAAAACGGACGTCGCTAGCCCCACTAGCGGAACTCCCGTAACGCTTCTCAAAAGTCGCTAAACCTGAAAAGCTAATCAGCTACATTCCCAAAGAAATGTACCCAAGAAGCAAAAGCTCACTTGGGTCAGCAATAAAGCTGGTGTGAGAAATCTTCATCCAAAAAATCAATAAAATCGCACGTGATAAACATCAAGCTAAACACAAACAACAAACCATCACACCAATAGGTAGTTCCTCAACGAGGCAAAAGTGTGATGCAAGAAAACACAGTTCCAAAAATTTAGTTCCTCATTGAGTTCATCATATCATCATCCCAATTAAGTAAAAATACATTTACTTATACTTACCTTATAGGAGTCGACTATGGCAAGTCTGACCTGCAAAACTATTAGTGGACTTGCCATCCTGCATGAAAATGATTAGAAACAATATAAACATAATCTATTCATTTTTATTTGAATTTGTTTCATCTTTTAACGGATTGATCACTTAGACGATACCACATTCGCACCACCTCCGTGCCGAACATACATGCCCGTATGCCTCTCTCATATAAAGGAGAACTACTCCGTCATCCATGCCCAAGTGGGGACATCACATACAAGCATGCATCGCGGATACCCCTAACTATATGAGTACCAAAAGCCACCCTTGGGCTATCAATGCGCATAAACTCACGTCACATTTTTGACGGATAAATATCAACGCCTATTTTAGGCATACAAATTCACCACATTTCCGCAAGACTAACCCGAAGGTTATTTTAGTTTCTCTAGTAAGAAATGAGTGCCCCAACTCCGCAAGACGACCCACTGGTCATTTAGTTTCTCTAGTAAGAGAGAGGAAATAATAAACAAAAGAGGTATGGTAGTTCTAAGTGATACAAGTCCAAGTGGTTTATATTTTCAGAAATCAAGGTATACCAATATCATTTATTTTTGATAATTCAGAATTCATCCACAATGACATTTTGTCATACATAAGTCGATTCACAATCGTATACACCCACATTTTTTAGGAAACATAGCATATTCATAAATCATGCTTTATAATAACACGGTGATCAAGTGACATTTTGTCATTCATAATGAAGTCCACCCCTTCCTTTGGGAGAACATAACCATTCCAAAACTCTGTCAAAACTCTCTCTGTCAGCGGTGAGAAAAGCTCTCGACAGGTAGTGATGCAAACCCCCAATAAATTTGGCATTTTTCTCCGGTAAACCTCTTTCCACCCAATGTCCCAAACCCCTTAACCCTTCTAGCAAAAGGATCACCCTGATTGTTATTCTGTTGCAATCCCTGTAGCAACTGTATCATCATAGCCTGACTCAACTGAATAGTATTATCACCATGGCCATTTCCATTTTCATTGCCACCCTCATTTGGAACGACGTTCCCACTGCTTCCGTTTCCATTCCCATTAAGATTCTGACGAGTATGTCTTCCGGCCATATCCTTCAATAAAAATGGAAATGATCAGACACTCCATAAGATCCACAAAACACTCTATAGCTTACCCATAACCACATTCCGAGGATCCCCTAGACTCTCCCTAACCTAAGGTAAACTGTGCTCTGATACCAAACTGTCACGCCCCAATTTTCTTCGAAAAATCGGGGCGTGACAGTTACAAATAGGAAGTCCTAATTGAGTGATGATTTGAAGCACGAATATGGGGAAACATTTGTATCTGGTCGTCATGTGGAAAAGAATTATTTAAACAACTTTATATTTTAAAGTGTGCAAAGTAACACACTTATAATAGAAATTCTAGCTGGCTTGGGAAATCAGCGAGGTTTTCCTGGGCTCAGATAGGAAAACCTCGCTGGTTTCCCAGGCCAACTAGAATTGCTCCACTTATAATGATAGACTTTCTCCTGACCTTTTTATTCAAGAGTACCTTTGTGTCTCACAAGAAATCTAAATATGATGAAAATATCCGATTCTTCCCCATTCATGAACATAAATAGCTTGTTGGCAAATTCAACGAATCCTAATGTTTTTTTTAAGGTATGTTTATTTTATAATAAGATTTTTACTTGATTGATTGGAATTTGGAGCCAATTAAGCTTTTGGATTGTTTGGTTGATGACATCTTGCGTGAATGTTTGAAGGGGGAATTAATTTATGTATAGTTTTAATTAGTGTCGAAGTTTTGAAATTTTGTTTCCTAATAATGGTCCACAGAACTTCGGATCAGAATTTGAACAACAGTTCCATGAGGATAACCTAAGGTGAAGATGACATCTGATGATTCTAAATGCATGTGCATGATGAGCTAATTAATTGTGATTAGGTGGAGCACTTCTAAATTAGACTTCTTTAATCTGGCATCGAGTATAGTGACATCAAAATCTCTTTGCACTAAAAAAATCTAACTATGATGCGAAATAAGGAAGATTTTAAATCCAAGTTCTTCTATCTAATCAGATTACCAACCAAGAAACTGCTCTAGCTACAACATGCACAAAGTTACTATATAATTCTACATCAACATGGGGATGGCTTTAGTCCTAATCAATAATAAAAAAGAAAACAATTTCTTCTAAAGGGTACGAAGAAAAATTAATAAATAACACATGAACTTTCTCCCCTCTATTAAAGTTTCACCTACAATATTTAAGCAAACATTAGTTTTTTTTTTTTTTTTTCAAACACGAAGATATTTATTAAAGAAAGAAAGGAAAACAGATTACAAAGGGAATCATTCCTCTATCAAGGAATGCCAAGACACCATAAAGCAAATATTAGTTCACATGATCATAAAACTATATCATCTACAAACAAACAATATCTAAGTCTCGAGATACAATCTCTAAACCTTTATGACCTCTAGTGTGAAGGCTCAGATTGACTACAAACGCTTTGCTTTCAACAAAAGTTGGTTTATAGACTTGAAAAATTCATCAAGTTCAATATGGTGTGTACATATGCATGAAAATCTGTAGGAATCAATGAATCACATATGAGATATAAATTATGGATAACTTATCTTATCTACAACCATGAGAGTAAAACATGCTTTATACAGATTTGGTGAGCTATTTTCACTCAACTAGTGGGACGTGATGACCATGTGATGTATTTTTAAAAATATTTTACGATGAGCTATTTTTATATATGTCATGTTATGTTAGGCTGTTTAGATTGGCTTATTTCATGGAGGATTTGATACATACTTTCTGGGACCAGAGTATATATTGTATGGATATGATGCAGTAATGTCAAACTTGATTCATATTCTCAATACAAAGGAAAGCAGAATAACACAATTTTTTAAGTACTTATCAAAAATGTTAGAAAATCAGGTTTTTGCAACAATGTTTTGTAACTAGAGTGACGTGATGTGATCTTTAAAAAATGATGAAATTCTCAAAAAATTTATGTGTATCTCGAGGTTGTAAAAAACCTACTTCTGATGATGCTACACATCATCCTGATTGTAAAACATGGTTCCCTAGTCTCACTCAATACTTATTGATGGGCTGATTAATTTTGTATTGAACTAACCTTATGTTGTTAGGGATTTAGGTCATTTGAGCATCTCCAGCGAAAAAGGCGCCTTTCAAACTGCAAAACTCTCAGTTTGAGGGTTTATTTACTATACTCATTACACAATTTAGAAGAGAAACACATTTTCAGTTCTTTGGGCAAAATGAAGGCTCTCGCGCTACATTGTTAAAAGTTTTCCTAGCCGGAATATATTGAGAATACAACATTTTTTATTTATTTGTGTAGTGATTCTCTTAAAATTACCAAGAATGATAACCATTCTGTTGGTTGCTTCAATTAGAAAAAAGAGGGATTAACAAACTTTTCCTTATTTTGATATAAGAAAGTATAATAGTATTATTATGGTTCTATGTATCTTGAATAATTTTAAAATTAGATCCAATCTTTATAGTTGAGTGTGGAACCAACGATTACAAGAAAACCATCTCTTTGATAAAGGCATATTCTTGGATCACAAAATGAAGTAAATTTTTTTTTAAAATGGTCATGTTGTTTAGGCTGCAAGCATACAGTAAAGCATGTTTATACATTATGATTGGCAGCGCTAAGGTTTATGATATTTATTATTAGGCTGTAAGTTTGGATTTCATGGAGGATTTGATGCACGCTTTTTGTAAAATAAATACCACATTATCAATAATTTAAGAGTTATTTACGTTTTGGCACTCATTAGTTTTTACATATTCTTTTTTGACTCTCATTAGTTCTTGAAATCCAGTCAAACCTCCATTTTGAGCCTTGACTAGCAGAAAAATCGAAACTTTTCTAATCTCAAAATTGTCCTCATCTTCTTTCCCATCCTTTCATCCCCTCCTCCTCTTTCCCCAACCATATGATATTCATCTATTTTCACTGAATTCGGATAACTGACAACCAGAACGCTCAGCAAGCAATGCAGCTACTTGGTCAAGAATATGAAGCAATTCAAAATTTCGAAGCAATCCTAACCTTCGGTTCAGGAAACTATTTTCAGCTGAACATGATGGAGGGAGGGTCCAACTACTCACACCCTGATCAGACTGCTCTCCACCTAGGGTAATTATAATAATTAGTTATCTCGCCTTACAGTTGTAAATAATTATATTCAAATTTGAGCCAGCTATCTTCTAAAAAATAAGAAGGGTTGCTGAATACAGCATAATAGCACCAAACTCAAAGAAACTAATATATGTCATGTCAACAATTTGGGCTATAAAGAATTAAACAAATTTAGTCTAATAACAACATGTTGATTCTCGATTGAGGAGATAATTTGTCTTTGAAGTCTCAAGTTCATCCCATTTTAAAACTTTTATTGTAAACATCCTCATCCATCATAAATGTGTATATAACATGTATATATAACAGTGTGTTACGCTTACAAACCAAGCATCAACAAACGATCTCAGACACAAGAAATTTGAAGTAATCATATAGTATTGTTTCAGCATCCCTTCTTCCTATCTTTGTCCATCCACAACAACACCGTCCCCCAATCTCACCTCCCTCCATCTGTTTCAGCCCCCCAATACTCTCCTCACATGATCTACCATGTCAATTCGCAAAACAAATATCAAGACCTACTTCGCAGATCCTGTCTTCATCATCTCCCGAAATTGATTGGAGCGACAAAAGGGCAATGTTTTCCCTTAAAAATAAAACCCTCAATTCAGTACCATCCCGAAATTGCTGAGTGCTCTGGTTGTCAGTTATCTGAATTCAATGAAAATAGACGAATATAACATCAAATTAAAAAAATCATATGGTTGGGGAAAAATGAGGAGGGGATTAGAGGGTTGGGGAAGAAGAAGACGGTAATTTTGAGATTAAAAAAGTTTGGACTAGTCAAAGACCTTGACTTAATAATCAAGACTCAAAATAGGAGTTTGACTGGATTTCAAAAACTAATGAGAGCCAAAACCGAATATGTAAGAACTAATGGGTGCCAAAATGTAAATAACCCATAATTTAATGCCAACGGTAAAGGAAAACATTGATAAAGGAATGCTAGGATCACACAACAAAGTACTTAAAAAAAATGGTCACGTTTTTTGGGCTACAAGCGAAGCAACAGAGCACGTTGACGCACAATAATTGGAGACCCAGCATTAAAATTTGTTATTGGAAAGTGAAGTATATATATATTAAAAAAAAAAAAAAAACCTGGAGTCCATACGCGAAGTATTTTTAGTAGCATGATACGAGACTCACGTGGTATCGGTATTGTCAAGTAGATGATGCCATATATTTCAACCGTCACATTATCAACCCTATCAACAATAAAATAACATTTCAACCAAACTTGATTGGACGATCTCAAACATTTTGTTATTCAATCATTCAATTTTCTTTAGCCCACTCTCTCTCACACACACACACACAACTTTCTGAATAAAACAGAGTGGGCTAGAGAAATAGAAACTAAGACGTAAGGGTTAAACCAACACAACTTTAACTATCCAACCATACTACCGTTGGCACATATGATCCAAATTAACACATTACATCTTATAATTTGAACTCTAATCGAACTAGTGCATTCAAACTAAAATTCTATGGAGCGAGGAAAAGGGAGCGAAGGTCGCTCTCTAGAAAGGCTCGCATTCAAAATAGAAACTTCAGACGTGCTCAATCAACGTCATCTTGATATAGACAAGTGATCCTACATCGCACAAAAAATCACAGATTATTTTCATTGACAGAGTTGAAGAGAAATATCGAAACCAACTGACTGGCCTTAATTTGTCCAGGAGAGGAGCTATGTTATGTTTTGTTTTATTTTATTCTTCTAATTAATGTGATGTGAGGTCTGATTAGAGCTCAAACCAAACCGTTTGTGTTGCTTTCAGAAGTTGGAAATGAAAACAGTGCTTAAAACATACGTTCAGACTTCAGACTTGAGACCCAAAAATGTGCATAAAAAAACATGGCATAAAATGGTGGCTCACATGAAGTTGGTGGGTCCACTGGAATCAAACGTGAATTTCAGCACTGCTTGGGTGAGTGTGTAAGTGGGACCAGCTTTCACTGAATACGATAACAACTATCTGATTTGACATGAGATCTGCTTACTTAAGAAAGTCAGATATATTTATAGCACCTTTTTTTTTTTTTTTGTAATAATTAAGTGTTTATAACTTTTGTGCAAAGTGAGAGTGAGTGACCAAATGAGGAAAATACTCAAGTTTACATTCCTATGTAGGGTGGGAATGGAGCTAGTTGTGCATGGATCTGAAATTGTGTCGGTATCATTAAACAAGATTACCAAGAGGTACAATGCTTATGTACATACGCAAATATGGATGTAGGGTGCACTCACAAAAAGTCACCACCCTATGTACATCAACTTATTATTAGCATGGGTGATTCTAGTGCCCTAAACTCCTTGTAACATGCAAATTTGGAAGACCAGCAGACAGACATACTTGTTTAAGTTACCAACCAAACTCACAAAAATTATAACTCAAAAAACCTAAAATTATTTAGATGCATTAAAGAAATTTCATTCTCCTTGCGTTTCGTGTTCCCTTCTCTTCACATATTAGAGCGGATCTGACTGCGTGTTTCAATACTGACAGATACAAGTATAGTGGTTTTGGTTTCGATAGTAATTTTATACTCCCCATGTATGCCTTTAGGTTTTGGAAAGTTTGTTCGCATTCCTCGTTCCATTTGAATGTTTTGTTCCCTTTCAAAATCTTGAAAAATGGTATCCATTTGTCTGACGATTTAGAGATGCACATGTTCCATATTGAACTGCGTTGAAAAATAGGATGGTCGGTGAGTGTCACTCCTTCCATATTGAACTGCATTTTGCATAACGCTGTCAAGTACAAGAGGTTAGCCTGACTTCCCATTTGGCTATTGACACTGATATTATCAGGGCATCATTATGGGGGTAATGAACACCATGCGTAGCTCTTTTTTAAAAAGTCAGAGTTGGGCAGTCTATTCAGGCGCGCTGAGCGGGAAAATCTGGATGACATATTTTTGTCATCAAATCTCTGATAAATCGTTTCCGTGATCGATTAGATTGTCCCTGATCTCCGACAGTGTCATGCAAGACATATATCAATCCTCCAACTTGTCCATTCGTTCCTGCTGTGGGGTCCACCTTTTCTTTTCCCTTGAACTATTTTTATTTCAGTCCAACAAACTCACCGAGTCGTTCTCTCTAGTCCCAGTACTCGATTTCATTATTCAGATTGTGGCAATTCTCGGTATCATGTCCATGGTCCTTGTGAAAAAAAAATGTTTGTTTTTATCTCGTCTGGACAGATCTCTCATTAGTTTGGCAGGTCACTTGACATCTCCCAGTTCATCATGGACTCCAGAACTGTTGCCATATTTGTTTTTAAGGCGGTGTGTGATTTGTACTTCTTGTCAACTGAGTGAACTGACCATTCAAGCTTTACTCTACCCAATTGCAGCTTCCTGAACTCATGTTTGTCATCTTCGGAGCTGCTAGTATGATGCCTTTTGGGTTGACCGCTATTCTCCCACGGTCTATCATCTCGCCTTTTGTCTTATCTTCTTTTTTGGTTCGTTGAGAAAGACTTTTTGTCGGATTCATTGTTCTTCTTGACAATCCACATTTCTTTGAGAGTTAAATATTTTTGTGCACTATTTAACATGGTTGTTATGCTCTTTAGAGGCTCCAGAGATAGGAAGTTGTATAGTTGTCCTCCTTGAGTTTGGAAGTGAAGGTGGTCACAACCGTGTCGTCACTGCATCCATCGATCATGATTAACTCATCAGTGAAACGTGTAACTTATTCCCTAAAAGTCTCGTGAGGTTTTTGCTTGATATGAAGCAAATAGGGGTGGGCAAACGAGTTTAGGAACCACGGATCCAAACTGAATCGGACCGTTTTACTCCAAACGATTCGGTTTTTATTTTATAAATTATGAAACGATTCGGTTCGGTTTTAGAACTGTTCTAAAACAGTTCGGTTCCGGTTCCTAAATTATTGTTTAAAACGGTTCGGTTCCGATCCGGTTACATAAACCTCTTTACACGTGCCTTAATGTGATTGGGTAGAAAAAAAGGGGTTTCTAACCCTAACACCCCCAAATGATGAAATCCTCCTATCATCTATTCTATTCATCTCATTCTCGGTCTCCACTCTCCACTTCACCCAGCCACCCACCACGATGTCATTCTCCACAAGCAGACAGAGCACGACGACGACGCACAACACAAACAGACAGAGCACGACGACGACGACGCACAACACAAACAGAGATATGTGCTAACACCCTCGTCCTCTCTCACTCTCGTCTCAGATTTGATTTCTAACCCTAACACCTCCAAATCTCATCCTCTCTCACTCTCGTCTCAGATCTTCTTCCCACAGCCATAAACCCCAACCCTCCTCACTCGATAGATTTTGTTCTTTGAAGATTTGCTTCCTCAGATTCAGCTCAAGATCTCAGTACCATCATCACATAACGAAAGGTAAGTTTGGATTTATGTGTTGATGGAGTATTTATAACAGAGATATGTGCTAGCATGCATGAAGAATCGATGATTTTGCTTTGTGTTGATTTTGTTTGTGCAAGTCAACAAATAATTTCAGTTCTATACATCTATTTCATATACTTGTATTGAAGAAACTAAGTAAAAGAAGAATGTAAGTGTAACAAGTAAACTTGTACTGCTCAGCTTGACTATTCTGTGAAAGATCTCAAAAAATAAATTGATTGTTTTGTTTCTCTTCAATCTGGTCTTGTTCCACGATGAAGCAGATTGTTAATGTGATCCAACTCAGCATGCCACTAATTGTAGATCTAAATTGTGAGCAGACCAAGCTAATACAGAAATTGTTCTGCTTGTTGAAGTAATGCAGAAAGTATGAACTAATACATGTTTCTTGCATTTTTTTTTTTTTTTGTAGATTTGGATTGTGAGCAGACCAAGCAAGGATGTATTTAAAGAAATTGGATAATAATATCAGGTATCTAATTCACCACCCCATTGTCATTGATATGATATGCTTTGCAGGTTGCAATAGTCTGTATGTTAGAATATTGTCATTGATATTCCAAAAACAGGTTTGCAAGTTGCAGATTGATATGCTTTGCAGATTTGCAGGTTTTTAACATTCCAATTTTAGAATATTGTCTGTATGTTTTTAGTCTATAACTCTGTATTTTTTATGATAGAGAAGGAAGGAAGTTTATGATAGAGTTTTTTCAGGTTCCTATATTGTACATCTTCTAGCAATATCCACAACTGTGATTGGTACTGTTGGAAAGTATTCTTCCTTTGAAAGTATCCATTGTTTGTATGTTTTTAGATCAGTTGGCTTTATATCATTATATGACACTGTTGTGCAGAAGTTTGGACCCATGTATGGCAATACATTGCAAAGTCCTTGGCCTATGTGGTGAATCTGCAGCAATCCATGCAGGAGCCTGTGATAGACTTGCAATTTTTTGTACTCAAGTTGTTTTTACTATGAAGTTGGTTCGCCAAATAGGCGTGAGACCCTGTCAAATATAGCATAATTTGACTCTGAAAATCGAGATGTGGCAAACAAGAAAAATTGATTTTCCTGTCTCACATAATTTGATTCACATTTCTTCAGTTTGAAAAGATCACATTTCTTTATTTTTTTATTAATATTTTTGGAGATATATAATACAGAAACCGTTTGGAGCCGTAGGAATCGAACCGTTGTAAACGATTCGAGTTAGGTTTGGTTCCAACGTTCAAAATGGAGGAATCGATTCGAATCGGAACCGTTAAAATTTAAACGGTTCAAGTTAGGTTCCTCAAAATTTGGAACCGATCTGAACCGTGCCCACCCCTAGAAGCAAATAGTGAGGACCCTTTCTGATATGTTGATTGTCAATGAATCTTGTAATAAAGGCTATGGACAATGCTTGGAAGGAGTCTATCAATCGTGACGGAAGGTTGTTAAACCAATTTACCACCATGGATGTGAGGCTAGTTGGAAAGGTTCTACACATGGTAGAATTTGAGCTTTCTTTCAGCGCCATCATATGGTGAAAGTGGCGCAGATAATCAGATGGGTCAGTAGAGCCATCATAAGATTCAAACTTTGGCGGGATGAACTTCTTCGGCAGACGGGTGTTCATGATCTTGTCAGATAATGGTGGCATGGCAACTTCATACAACATATTCAGATTTGTGACCCCAATCCTGAATGGGATTGTGGAGGACGTCCACCAGTTCTAGATCCATCGTCTTGAAATTCGATTCTTTTCAAGATTTATTTTGCGAAGCTCTGCAAGAGCTTCTTGATTCTCTAGAAGAGGATTAACAGAGTTTTTGTGAGGTGGATCTCTGACGTGCTTGACAAGTGGAACACGTTCTTGTGTGAACCTTTCAACCACTTTGGTGAGTTGGGCTGTATGGGCCAAAAGCCGATCCACGCGAGGATCCTATCATTCCTCCAATAGTAGGGGCTTGTTGGGATTACAGTTGAGTGGTATGGGCCCCCATATCTCATGGTGGTAATTCACTGTTTTGTGCAATTGGTCATCCCAATGCTAGATTAGGGTTGTGTCCACTTGGCAGTTGAGTTTCGCAATGGAAGAGTTATCCTGATTGTTGCTAAGCTGAGAGTTTGTAGGGGTTCCATTTGCACTTTATCTTTTGTTGTTGGTTTGTTATAAGGAAACTACTAACTTTGTTTTTCTCTTTTTAATAAAATTGTCGCTTCCCACATGGCGCTAAACTAATGCGTCCAAATTCGTTTTTCTTGAGATCTGACCTGCAAAACAAGGTTAGATTGTCAAAGACTACCTGTTTGGTGGCCGAAGGCACTCTGATGCTTAAGTCAGTTAACTGTATGAGAAAATGAACTTGGACAAAGTATAGTTGTTGCTAGACTGCTCCAATCTATTAAGACCTTTGAAGATCCTCATATTTCTCTTTTTCCAAACACACTACATGAGCCCGTGAGGAACCCTATGACAAATTCATGGAGTCCAAATGTAAAATTATGTTTTTTTTAGCGTGATAAGACTCACAGGTATCGTCAAGTAGGTGGTGCCATTGATTGTCCAGTACAAAGTACCCATCACAGTATCCACCATTGGTTGTCCTACCACTAATAAAATAGTTCGCAACATTTCTACCAAACTTTATTAGACAATCTCAAACAAATTATTCACTACAAAAAAAAAAAAAAATTCAACAACAACATTTTGTCGTTGCTAAGTATTAAAAAAGCGTAGTTGTAATGAGTCGGCAACAGCTCAATGATCGTTGCAGTACCGTAGCTATTTGAATCTTCGCTCCAGTATAACAGCAACGGTGTACTTTTTTGTGGCTATCTGGCAACGGTTTGTGACCGTTGCTAAGTTGCAAAGAATCAGTCTCTAAATCATTTTAAATTTGAAGGTTTATTTGAGACGGCAGTTATTAGAGACAACTTTTGAAAATTTTGAGATGGCTGAAGTTGTCGCAAATTGACAAAATATAGACGGCATTTGCCGCTACAAATCAGGGACAGTCAATTGGTTGTGGCAATATAAACAACCAGTTCAAATTAGCAACTAGAATACTGCTGTTTCTAACACTAATTTGTTGTTACACCACAGATTTTAGACTCTGTCCCCGGAAATCCAATAGAACTAAGAAAGCAAACAAAATGTACAAAGGCTTAGTTGGTTTATAGTCTAGGTTTGTTTTGGTGAATCCTCTCTTGTGAGAGTTTGTTTCAATATTTGCTTTTACTTTTGTTTCATTTGTATAAAGGTTTTGGAGTCCTTAAAACCCAGCTCAATTTAAAAAAAAAAAAAAAAAAAAAAACACTAATTTGTTGTTGCTAGTAATTTAACTGTAAATTGATTACCCACTAAACAATGAAAATTCAATTTTTAATGGGATTGGTTCTCTCTATTAATGGGATAGTTCTCTCTATTAATTTTTAATGCAGTGTTCATAGTGATGTGCCAACAATAATAATGATGAAATGGTGAAAGTTTTGTAGTTATATTAGAGGGACAAAACCTCACTTAAACTAGAGTATACAACACTCTCAAAATAATGAAATTAAACAACAAACAACATCAAATATAATACAGCAATCTCAAAATAATGATTATATTGCTTTCACAGTTTCTAATCTTCACTTATTTATAGATGATCGAAACTTATTTTCCAAAGATGGATTTAAGCCACCAAGTGCCTTTGTCTTTGGGGCCTTCTCCATCTGGTGGAGGGTCACTTTGTGGTGTCTTGTGGAGTTTATTCACATTCAGTTGCTTTCTGAACCAGCTCATTGTAGATTCCTTCATCTAGTTGAGTTTGCGTACACAAGATCTGCAAAATACCACAAATGAGAAAAAATATATAGATTATTGACATCGAGGTAATTACTAAAAAGTATAAAATCAACCTATTACAAGAAAATTAAAACATCATCCTCATCAATGAACAAAAACACACTGAACATTCTCACTAAATTCACAAGGAGCTTATATCCTACAATATTGCACTAACTCAGCTATTAAAAGAAAATTAAAACATAATCAAATTATCTTTTGACCTAAAAAGTATCCATGAAGTGACCTAAAAAGTTCAAAGTAAGTTAGAACTAGTCAATTAGCAAGTCGAAAACAATAATACTCAAATTTGATTAAAATTTTCGCTAATGCTTAACTAATTGTCCGTTCTACCAACACGAAACAAAATGCCTCGAATACAGAACTAAATTCTAGGGTTTAAAACATAGAAATTAAGCAGGAACAACATTTTAAAAAAAAAAAAAAAAAAACCCTAAAATTGTGATGCAGAACTTACCAGGGGTTCGATTCGGGGGAAAGTTGGAGCCACCGGAGATCTGGAGCGATTGGAAGGTTTTAGTTGCTTGGGAGTCAGAAGTCAGAGAACCGACGAGAAGGTCGGAAAAAGGTTGAAGGAGGAGTCCATCGTTGAAGCTAGTAGGGTTGTGAGGAAGAACTGTGGAAGAAGAAGATGATTCAGATCTTTGAAGGTGTGTAAGATGAGATCTAAAGGTAACAGGTCGATGAAAAAAGGAGAACATAAATCTTACCTGACGGTGGTGGATTCTGGAGGTGGAGGTGGAGTTGACTGGACATTGTCGACTTTGTTGGCGGCGATGCTTGGTAGTGGATGTTGGAGCACCGGAGGTGGAGGTGAGGTGAAGAATGAAGATTGTAGATTGTAAGGCCTTAAAGCTTATAAGCAAAGGGAGTTTAGGGTTAGGGTTGCTGTTTAGAGTTGGGCTTGGGCTTAAAGCGCCTCCCAAAGCTTCTTCTTGGCCAAACCTTCTTTATGTATATATAATTTTTTGTTTTAAATCCATCAGAGACGACACATACCGTAGCAACGAGTTTTTATTAGTGACAACCCTTTTACCGTCAACATATACCGTATCAACGAGTTTTTATTAGTGACATCCCTTTTACTGTCACTAAGTAGAGACAACATATACCGTATCAACGAGTTTTTATTAGGGACAACCCTTCCACCGTCACTAAGTAGAGATGGCATATACCATAGCAATGAGTTTTTATTAGTGACAGCCCTCCCACCGTCACTAAGTAGAGATGGTAAAAGTTGTCCCTATGCTAAAAACAATTGAAATAATAAATAACTTAGCAATAGCTAGGATGTCGTCTCAAATGTTTTAATTAGCAACGGTTTATTGTGAATTAAGCCACAGTTTTCATGTGACAAACACATTTTTTATGATTGTTGTCTTGGGCAGCTACCAAAAGAATTAGTGACGGTATTTTGTTGTCTCAAATCTTATAATTAGAGACAGAATCAGACTACCATCTCTGTTACTTGTAGCTATTAATACTTTTTTTTAGTGATTATTCAATTATTTACATTTATTTATTACACCCTCTTTCTCGCACTACAATTTTGTGGAAAAAAAAAAAAACATTAGAGTGGCAACATCATCAAGCTCTAGTTGTGCTAAAAAAATTTAAATTCTTGATTAATGGATCACAATGTCTATGGGCAATTGCTTATTTTTAGAATTTGCTTTTATTCTTATATTTGTGGGCAAATTGTTTCTTTTCTAATTTTTTGTTTGTTTGTTATTCTTAATCTTGGTTCTTGGTTGGGTTTAGGTTTAAGATATAGGGATTATGCACGGTATTTTTTTATGCTTTATGAAAAAAATATGTAAATAGATGATTATTAAAGAAGCATTCTTAAGAACCAATTTCGACTTGAAATAAGGTGTTGTATCTAATGTTGAGGTGACTACTAGTACTATTAGCCGATGACCTTGTATTAGTCATATGAGCGCCACTGTATACATGATTGAGCCCGCTGAACATTCCCTTGTGATTCACAGTCAAAATCGGAGCAATTGACATACCTCGATATCCAAATTAGTATTTCAACTTGAAATCTGTACTTACATCGATCCCATCCTTTCATACTAGAAACTTCATATGTGCTCAATCACCATCATCTTGACATGGACCAGTAAAATATCAAAAATTTTCATTTAGGAATAGTTAAAAAATGAAGGATGGAAACCAAGTGGAGCTAGTTTTTTCTCATGCTGTGAGGTCACTCAAAACCAAACCAAACCAAACCAAACCGTGTGTGTTGCTTTCAGATGTTGGAAATGAAAACGCTGCTTAAAATAGACGGTTCAGAATCAGACTTGAGACCCAAAATGTGTAAAACAACAGACCAATCAGCATGCAAAAAAGTTGAGGCTCAAATGAAATTGAGGGGTCCTCTCCTTTGCAATCATACATGAAGTTAAACATTTTCAAATGGAGTACTAAGCTGATATACTTGAGAATCAATTGATTCTCTTCCAATTGGTTGATCGTAGGTGTGATGATATACTTCACGGGTGAGGTCTCTGGTTCAAGTCCAGGATGGCTCAGCTGCGACAGGGAAAAGAATAGAAGAAGTATTTGACTTCTTCATGCATGCCCCACTTGGCTCCGGGGATATAGCTTAGTTGGTAGAGCTCCGCTCTTGCAATTGGGTCGTTGCGATTACGGGTTGAATGTCTAATTGTCCAGGCGGTAATGATAGTATCTTGTACCTGAACCGCTGACTCACTTTTTCTAAGTAATGGGAAAGATGACCGAAACATGCCACTAAAAGACTCTACTGAGACAAAGATGGGTTGTCAAAAACGCAGAGGAGGTAGGATGGTATCACGAGTTTACAGTTTGAACCCTGTTTTCGGCAATTAGGGTGAAAGGGTTAATGGTAAAAATTAAAATAAATAAATAAATGATTTAGCATTGCTTGAGTGGGACCAAAATCACAGAATTTCACCAATGTGTCTGACTTTGACATCAGACCAGATCTGCTCACTTAGGAAAGTCAGCTAGATTTATAGCTTTTTTTGTGATAATTAACTATTGATGATAACTTTGGTCTAAAGTGAGTGACCAAAAAAAAAAAAAAAAAAACTCATGTTTTATGTTCTGATGTAGAGTGTGAATGGAGCTAGCTGTTCCTCGGATCTAAAATTGTGTCGGTACCATTAAACAAGATTACAACTAGGGTATAAAATTCGAGGGATTAAACTAAAACAAGAATGAGTTCTATATTGTCGAGCATCCACAGCAGTGGTTTCCTTGGTTACGCGGTCTTCACTCTCACACAGATTTGGGTTTCAATGTAACTGAAATTCCCATGTAGTGCACCTTAGTTTTTTAAGGCTTTTTCAATGTTATAAACATTGAAGGAAATTTTTGCTTGCCTTAGGCTTCTCTCAAGTTTTCATTTTAGAGCGTTATGAACACTGACAAAAATATATCCAACTTTCTCTATTTGATGGAAATCCTCGCTACGCATGCTTTTGATACTTGGGATTCTGGCTAAAATTTTCATATATTCCATAGACCTTTCATTGTTTTCCCAAGATGATATATGGTTTGTAGTTTTTGCCTTTCAGTCATCCACAACATGATGAGAATTACTTTTTTACCTCGGACCTTTTCGAATTTTCGATTTTGCTTTGGACTTTCCCAATATTTTCCACATGATAAAAACTCATCTTTCAGCTTCAGTATTTTCCAACGTTTCCATTGTTATCTTTTATGCTCAAATCTGAAATCTAATTAAATATACTAAGCTTATAAAATAAAACAAAATATAAAAAAAAAAAAAAAAAAAAATTGAATGTTTGTATTTGTCTGTCTAGTATATACAAATTGAAAAAATAAACTGAAAAAAAAAAAAAAAAAATCTATCTGAGATGAAATCAAGGCCGTTGGAGTGATCATCTTCTCTCATTCTTGTTTGAAACAGAGGACTCTATTCTTCCTTCTCTTACCATGATCCAACTATCACTAGAACAGTCCCAATCCGGCTGATTTCTAGTTGCTAATCGCAAAATCCGATTATCATCATCATCTGAATCAGAACACGAACTTAAAGAACCCCATTGATTGACTTCAGAAGCCATTAAAGACGGCGAACTCCAATCAGGGAATTCGAAGGCACTTCTTGGAGATGGAGATGGAACTCCACAATCATCAGGCAATGCAACAGTAACACCGGCCACAAACGGATGATTCAAGAGCATCTCAGCCGTCCATCTCTTTGTAGGATCTCTAACAAGGCAATTCTGCAAGAAATCTTTCCCTTCTTGAGACAGACTTTTCGGAATCTCAGGCAATTCTTCTCCAAACCCAATTCTAAACAACAAAGCACTCACATCAGTACCAGCTTTGCATCTCCAAGCAGGTTTTCCACTGATCATCTCTGCCACAACACACCCCAAAGCCCAAATATCCATTGGAGGCTCTTGTTCATCTCTCGAAATAGATTCAGGAGACATGTACAGAGGACTCCCTCTAATTGAACTCTTCTTCTGCTTCTCTTCTCCTACTTTCTTGGCCAACCCAAAATCTCCAATTTTAACTTGATTTTGATCACACACTAACAAGTTTTGCAATTTAATATCACAATGAACAAACCCATTTTCATGAATCCTTCTCAGACCCTTAAGAACCGATCTTGTATAGAACTTAACCTCAGATTCCGCCAATGAACCTCCAGACTTCTTCACGAACTGCGCCAAATTACCTCTCGAAGCAAACTCAAGAAGCACGTTGTAATACCTCTCACCACCTTCGAGAGTGTGACTATCACCGAAACATCGAAGAATTTCAGGACAATCTGAGAACTGGGTGAGTATCTGCTTCTCTTGTTGAAGCAGGTTTGAGTTAGAACTTGAAGAGGATTTTACGGCCATCAATGGAGGCAATTGACTGAAACCTCTTCTTGGGGTTGCTAGATAGACTGAACTGAAACTCCCCTGACCGATCGTTTCCCTTCTAACCCACTCCATGAGATTGAGCTCTCTCTGTTTGCTCTGTTTTTCTTGCTTGCTTGGCAGAGAAGAAAGAAGAGAGACAACACTTGAGTTGTGAAGAAGTGTTTGAAGGCTTATAAACAGTTGATTTAAAGCACGTGCGTAATGGAGGATGTTGCTTAACACGCGGTGCAAACGTTTTTTTATTTAGAAACGTCGTGAGATATTTCACTCGGATTCTTTGACGATAAGTTTTCAAAATACCATATTTACCCTTTATTACTTAGGAGGTTTCTATAATTTGCATTAGCATAGTGTGTTTGTTTCCTAAAAGTGGTGTTTAACAAAAGGGTTTCCTAAATGTGGAAGAAAAAAAAAAAACACTGTATTTAGAAGATTTTGTATGATTAGTGTTGTTAAGTAACAAGACCTAAAAGGATAAAGTGATAGAGTTGGCCTCATTTTTTTGGTTCAATGTATTTTGATTCCTCAGAAATAATATCGCAAACTTTGATGAAAAGATCTATGAAGGATTTAGAGGTGACATATACCATGATTCTTCCCCTTCTTCCTCATTCATAGACATATACATAGAGCTTTTTAGTGAATTCGACAAATCCCTGTTATAAATAAATGCTTATTGATCTTCTAATTAAGAATTTTGATTGATTGGAATATTGGGGTTTTAGATTGTTTGGTGAAAGCCTTAAAGGTGCTTCGTGTATTTGGGATATGAAAATGATAAAGACTAAGATGGTTTTGTTTAATTTTGCAGTGGTTGGAACTATGATTCTAAATGTAATTAATGCAGGAGCTCTAAAAAATGTCTGCGATTAATCTTTAATCTGAGCTAATTGCAAGATTCTATGAGATTAACCTGAGGTGCATTTGAACATTTGATGATTCAAGAAGGGCATGACGACCTAACTAGACTACACAAACTTGCGTCCTCATCTAAGGTTAATTACATGGAAATTAACCGTGCTCAAAATTTTTGCATACAAATACACTTGTAAGGTAGACTTTTAACTTTTTAATTAGCTAGACTTCTCTTGGGCATCTAATAAAGTAATGTAAAAATCTTGCAAAGTATCTTTATCACCCCAAAGCATCTCTATGGTACGACATAAAGAAGATTTTAATCCAAGTTCCATCTAATTGGCTTACCAACCAAGAAACTACGATCTACGAACATGCACATAATTAGTTAATTACTATATAAATCCACATCAAGCTTAGAGATGGCTTAAGACCTACTCAAAGATAAAAGGGAAGAAAAAACACCCTTGAAAAGTTTGAAGAAAAAAACAATAAATAACACATGCACTTTCTCCCCTCTATTAAAGTTTCACCTACATTTAAGCAAACATTAGATCACTTGAGATAATTAAGACAATATTTTCTAGACCTAAGTCTTAACATGTACTACCATGGCTGCCCGATGGTCTCTGTTGAACCTTTTATGACCTCCTAGTGAAGGCTTAGATTGACTTCAAATGAAAGTTAGCTTTCAACAATGTTGGCTTATGGTCTTACATGCAGCAGTCAATGAATTGCAAGGTCAGATGTAAATTATGGATAGCTTATCTTATTTTATCTTTATTTTTTTTTGAAAGGTAAGCGTGCCGTCGATTGGTTCTGAACTCAAGACGTGGGAGTTAAACCACTTTAGCCTTAACCATCCAACCAGGCTACCATTGGCGATAGCTTATGTTATCTGCATGAGAGTAAAACATGCTTTATTAGTTCCCCAGGCTAACATATCCCATTAGGGTTATGGTCTTCCATTGGCGATCCCCTGTTAAATAATTAAAGCATGGTTTCATTGGTTAATTAATACATTAGGCCGATATTGACACTATATGCTAAGAACATCTCCAACGACAGATGTGTAGGCTTGAACATTATTTCACATTCTGGTCCAACATATACAAGTTTATATCTAACTTACACATGGTGTTGTTGAAGATATACTCTACCCAGTAAAAATTGCTACATAGCCTATAGGCTATATATGTGTGTCATATTTCTCTAAAACTTTGTAAATTCAGGGGTTATTACAAAGATTTTCATAATGACAACCATAATTATTTTGGTTGCTTCAAGTAGAAAAAAAGGGATTAACAAACTTTTCATTATTTTCGACATAATTAAGTATTGTAGTTGAAAGCTGCTTAACTATGCATGTCAATTCACTCAATTACTCAAAAGAATTTAACTCAAAAGAGTAAAAAGGACTTCAATTCAAGCTCTACATGATAGGCTAAATTATTAGCATTGACGGTAAGTACCAAATTACCATTAATTTAATCACTACCTAACGATGTATCCTAAAATGAGATTAGTCGCTGCATAAACACCAATCCTAAACAAGCTTTGATTTATAGCAACTTATGGTTCTATCTCCAATAATTTTCAAACTGGGTCCAAATCTTTATAAATGAGTATGGAGACAATGGTTAAAGACATGGACAAAATGTTTAAAAAATGGTCACGTTTTTTAGTCTAGCTGCAAGCAAGGCAAGCAGTAAAGCACGTTTTTTACACACAATGATTTGCACCACAACATTAAAAATTGAAATTTGGAAAGGAAGGTGAGGAAACAAATTCATGGAGTCCCCATGCTATGCATTTTACGTGATTCTCGTGGTATCGTCAAGTAGGTGGTGCCATAGATTTGTACAGTACAAAGTACCCATCACATTATTACCCTAACCACCAATAAAATGGTTCACAACATTTCTCTACCAAACTCGATTCAACGTTCTAAAACCATCTTATTTTTCAATTATTTGGTTTTATATTGGTCCTCTTTCTCTATACTTTGTGTAAGAAACAAATAGAGTGGCAACATCATCAAACTAGCTAGATGATATAGTATCACTTAAAAAGTTGTAAAATCAGTCTTGTATTCATATCCTCCTATTGTCAAAATTTTGGATGGTTCAATATTAAGTAGTACATGTCAAGCACAACTGTGTACATGAGACTTTCTGTGTGGATTTCTCATTTCTTTAACCTATCTTTAGTCAAGATCTTCTCATGCAACAATGACCAATTAAAGAAATTAATCTAAGGAAAAAGATTTTTCACCCATACCAGATTTTTGTGAGATGAAATGAAGGGGTTGAAGTGAGTCTTATAATAAGAGACAGCCAACATATCAAAAAATTATTTCACCGAGAAGCTCACACCTTTACCCTTCCACCTTAATTCAAAATAATTTCTTCATTAGATACAAAGTTAATGTCGAATATGTACTAACTAATAATTGATCATTGAATCATTTGAAGCCTTTAATGTGTGACATAAACCTACATAAGATTAGACATCTGTCGTTGGATTCAATGTATTGTATTTGCTTATAGAAATTTATTTCCAATGTATTTGAATACAATGTATATGTAACATGTACCAAGACTACATTTGAGGAACAACTATTTATTCCATTTTGCGAACCTACCAAACTTTGTTTGTTGATGTCAATCTGAGAAGAAGGAAGACCCATGAGTTTAGCATTAAGCCCATGTTCAATGCTTCAAGGCTTATGCTTGATATTGATAGGGACTAAAAGAAGGCAAAGCTGAAGCGCTTCAAACGTCAAGCTTGTTGGATAACAATAGGACATGTCATTCTCAGCAAAGTGACGAGTTACCTTTGGGCTCGAGTATGATTGACTAAAATCCGATTAGGTTATAGATGAGACCTAGGCTATAACTTATTACAAGTAATCGACAACTTCATAGGAAACATATTTACAAGTGCAATTTACTATAAAAAAAAAAAAAAAAAAAAAAAAAAAAAAAAAAAAAGCATTAGTCACATTTTACGGAAAAAGGCACAAAGACAAGACATAACCAGCCCAAGTTCAAAACTTAGTAGCTAAGCATCACTTAAGTTCAAAACTAATATTTTATTGTCTCAACCCACATTAAGTTGGATCACTATGATGGTAATGGGCAATGGTCGTTGGCCTTTTCCCAAATAGCGTAAATTTACATTTAATGATTCAGTTGGATGTGATTAAAGGTAACTTTCATTTCAGAATGACTCATAACTATTTGTCATCTTAAAAGCCTCGCATACAGGGGAAAATGATGAAATTTTTTCACAAAAACTCCCCCACCGTAGCCGAAAGCCCCCAGCAAGTATTAGTAATGCTCGCTAAAGGGTAATGGTTAGTTCAGAGACAATGGCTTCGTGATTAACGATTTGGTTTGGATTTGGGGTTTGGACCTCCAAACGAAACTCCATGAGTTGTAAGGGCGTTGGGCCTATTTTCAGGCCTTTGATGCCACACTTTGGACTAGGGCTGGGCAAGTACGGGTAACCGGTCCAAAAACTAAAAACCGAAAATCGACCCGAAAAATTCGGGCTCGTGTTCATAAGAACCGAAACCAGACCGAGTTGACCGGGTAACCGAAGTCCCGGTTAACCGATTTACGGGCCAGTTTCGGTCCTATACAAAAATTATATACAAAGCGAAAAAATACATCTACAGTATAAAAAAAAAAAAATTCATTCATCATATACAAAAATTATATCAAAAAATTACAAAAAAAAATAAAAAAATCTTGATCTTCGACTTCGACCTTACAGACAATCGTGATCTTGTTTAACCTTACAGACGATCAGATCAAGATCTGATCAAAGATCAAGATCAGATCCGAGACAAAGATTTGATCAAGATTTGATCTGATCAAAGATCAGATTATGATCAAGATCAGATCCGAGACAAAGATTTGATCAAGATCAGATCCGAGATCAAAGATCTGATCAAGATCAGATCCGAGATCAGATGAGGAAGGGAGGGGAGAGGGAGGTTGATCTCGTTCGGTCGATGCTTCGCTGTGAGAGAGAGAGGAGAGGGAGGCGGCGTTCGTTCGGTCGATGCTTCGCTGTGAGAGGGACGGTCGATGCTTCGCTGTGAGAGGGAGGCGGCGGTCGATGGTCGATGGGTTCCCTCAATTTTGAATCCTCAATCTTATTTAACATATTTAAAGTTAAACTATTTAAACTGGGCTGGGTCGGTTACCTGACGGGCTTCAGAAATGGAAATTGAGGCCCGAACCAGAAACTTCGGGCCGGGTCGAGCTTTTACAACCAAAACTTTTTTAATAAATAAAAATCGATCCAAACCGACTCGATCGGTCCGATTATCGGTTCGATCCGAATTTTCGGTCCTAAATGCCCACCCCTACTTTGGACTGCAACAGCAATTGCAGCTTGTATGACACACTCAGTAATCATAACGTACAGCGCCAGCAGTTAAGGGAGCGAGAAAGGGAGTATAAAAGTGCTTAACTGATGTTGAAAGCGTCTATATATAAATTGTATTTTTATAATTCTGTCACTACATTTTTTTTTATAATATTAACTTGAATTTCATCAGTTTTATTTTATTTATATGAAATCATTAAAATAATTATTTAAAATTAACAAAGATAAATAGTTTAACTCATGAATAATCATAATAAGTATATATAGCAGGAGCGGATCTAGGACTGCAGACAAAGGAGGGTAAACAGTACACAATTATTTTACTATACAATTGTTTAACTAGACAAATATACATGGCATGATTAATTAAGCTATAGTTAGCAAATGAAGAGTTCGCCTTTTTGAATTGGAGAAAACAAAATTAAGCATGGTGGTATAAGATGAGAGTTGGCGAGAAGTATAGTTCTGCTTTCTTTCTAACTTTTTGGCGTTGAGGCAAGCATAACAGTACAATCTAAGTTCAAGTATAGTAGCAGCAGTATCCTAAGTAGTGTCTATTCTCTGGACTAGAGTGGATGGAGAACTTTTTCCTTTTGGGCTAGCTCGGACGAAGCAGACAAACAACAACTTTTAAAATCCAAAATTTATAATTGTTTAATCTAAAATAAAGAGATTAAATAGATAGAAATTAAAAAAAAAATTTGAAATGTATAATTTCCCTTCCTCCGGTCTCCAACTCAATTAATGGTGGGAATTAAAATAGAGAGGATTAAAAAAAGAAAAAGAGAGAGATGATGGGTGGATATATGAGAATTAGAAAAAGGAGAGAGAGAGATTAAATAAAAGAGAAAGAGATGGAGTGGGATTGAAATTAGTGAAGGTGGAGTTTAAAAAATAGAAAACAAAACCTTCTGTTTTAAAAGGAAAATTCTAGGGGTCGAGGGAGGGGTCGAGGGAAAGGGAGTGAGGGATGGGTGTAACCACCCATCCTCCTCGGGATGAGCGTCTGTGCGCATCTCCAACGCGATGCACTCATCCCGAGGAGGATGGGTGGTTACACCCATCCCTCGCCCCTTTCCCTCGCTCTGTAGCAAAGCTCGTTTTAAAATAACCTGGAATCAATAGCCAAGATTATATATAAATATGGGCAATCTAAAATTTTAAAGGGGGCAAAGATAAAACATACGATTAACTTAATGTGATTTTTCAAAATTATAAGGGAGATAATTGACTCCCTTATCCAACACATAGATCCGCCGTTGTAATATAGATAGATCGAGATCAAAATTTGAAAACTATTACATGCGCAAATATTATTTTAGTAATATACAACAAAATATGATAATCATTAATTAATCAAATGATTGATGAAACAAAAGCATTTGCAATGATTTCAAAGTTCCATAAATTGTAAAGCAAGTATTTGAAAAAATAATCGACTTCAAAATCATCAAAGCGGAGATCTAAATTTTGAGAGCCGAATTTGATAAACTATAAAACGGGGATTGATAAACTATAAAAGCGTCAAGAGCAGGTCAGAGTTTCCCTCTTCTTCATTACCCCTGGCCCTGATCACAGGACCTCCAAAGCACCTTTGCTTTAAATCAGTGACCGACACTGACCATTAGTTGGACCTTGGAACACAACACACACCATTCAATGTATTTGCAGTCCTTTCGGGGACCACCACCATTACTTCCTCACCAATTCATCTCTTTCCAATCTCTATGTGCAGTGAGCTGATTAATTAAGTCTTACTTAACTAAAACAAAGCAATTGATCTTCTTGTCTAAAACATTATACACCACACATTTAGCTTAAAACATAAGCTTGAGAGCCTCCTCCAACGTATCTTGCAAACCAAATTAATTGCTCAAACTCAAAAGAAAAACAACAATATACATTCAACAAGATTTCACAAGCACAAACAATACAATACAATACAATACATATATCAGGTTCAAGTTCAAGCTAAACTAAACAAAATACAAAAATTACAGAACCCATTGTACGTACCATTATATATGCCTACAACAACCACATTACATTTTCTCAATATCTACCTACAATTTGTTGAGATCCCACTAATACACCCCCATTTCTCAAAATTACCCATTGTCGAATCTTACAAACTGAACTCAAAATTATTTGATATGTAGGTATAGAGAAGATGTGAATTTAGAAGAAGAAACAATGATCTAACTCCTGCAGCGGGTGATTCTAGAGCAACCTCTAAAGTAAGGATGAACAGGACCTGTAGCTCTGTGACAATTGCGAGTGTAGTAAGATCTGCCGGAGCGAGGTGGGCAGGGGATTCTATTGGCTGAAAGAGCCCCATACGAGATGTAGTAGTGCATTCTTCTCCAGAACAGTGACCTTCTGCTTACCTCATCGTCCAATTCAGTGTTTAGAGACATGGGTGTGGACCATTCTAGGTCCATGTCGTCACTCATGAGGAGTAGGCTTGATTGGTCTGCTTGGGCTGAGATGGTGGTGGTGTAGATGGTGAAGAAGAGGAAAAGGGAGAGGAGGAGGAGGAGCTTCGGTGAAAGCATTGTGAGAGGCGGTAGAGAGAGGGAGAGATGGGTTGTGGAGATGAAATATGGAGTAGCAGTGAAGAGAGAGGGACAGATTGTAGCAGGAGAGAGGTCACATGCACATGGAAATATGTGTTTGGAGGGACTGATGGTTGCTATACAGCTGGCTGCGACTTAATTGACGCCGCTTAATTTTGGTAACCTTCACGCGACGCATCCCTGGGCGTGTCCAAAATGTGTGTGTGCGTTTTTTTTTTTTTTAATTAGGTTTATTTTACTGTTCTCAAAACATAACTTTTTTTTCTTTTCTTTTTATACTCATGTACTTCTCAAACCCCTCTTTTTAACCGAGGGCCAAGAATGTGAAATTGAACAAGGCAACTGCATCCAAGTCAATCAAATCAAATAAAATTAAATCATTCGATTTTAAATCGCATGGATGAAGTAATTAGCAATAAAATAATTTTATATTGTTAAATAATTGTTATTCGATTTTTCAGTTTTCAATAAAATAATAATTTGTCGCTATCAAATAGTCAGTGAACTTTAATAGAAAATAAATTTTTATTAAAGTAATTATTACTTTTTACCTACAAAAATAATTTGTTACCAACAAGGTTATCATTATCAACAAAATTTTATTTCTTTGTTACAGCGATTTCATTAAAAAAGATAATGTTTCCAACAAAATAAAAAACGTTATCAATAGTGCAACAGTTTTCCACAAAATATTACTTTGTTGTTTAAAAAAATAATTACTGTTTAAAAATCTGCTTATATGAGTACCACTGTCGATACCAAATCTGCCAGGAGTGATGGTAATGTTTAAAAAATTGTTTGGACAAATTTTGGTATTATTGAAAATACACTCATTACGGGACCTCCAGATGGTTTGCATGAATAAGATAAATTGGGATAGCACCTTATCCTTGTCAAGCAGTCTAGTTCTGGCTGTGTTCCACATGTATCTAAAAAAAAGTGGAAATGATGGGATTCCCGAATTCAGGAGCATGCCAGTCAATTGGGATAGGTAAGATTCTCCAAAGTCTATGAGTGAGCAGACATTGGAAGAAAATGTGATAAGTGTCTTCTGGGTGAGTTCCACAGAAATGACAGACATTCTCAATGGGAGTATGGAGTCTTCGGAGATTAGATCTGGTGGGGATGATGTCTTTAGCGATTTTCCAGAGTAAAAGTAAAGTCGACCGGGGGGGTTTAATTCTCCAAAGTTTTTTAAAGAACTTATGGTCAAGCAACTGGCCGTTGTGGTTTGAAGAGGAAGCTGCCAAAGTCTCGGTTGTTAAAATTTTGGTAGCACTTTTAACAGTGAAAATACCGTTTTTCTTAGAAATCCAAATCAAAGAATCTGGAGAGTCTGAGGGTGATATTTAAAATATCTTCAGCCACCGGAGCAAGAAAGAGGTTATAGATCAAAGTAGAATTCCATCTCGGATTCTAATCCATATGGTTGATCCAAAGATCTTGAACAACCTCCGGGGGGTTTTGCTGATGTGGGTCAAGAAGACAGTACTTGAGGAGCAAGTCAAGTTTAACTCAACAATCCTTCAAGATATCAACAGAATTACCAGATCTAATCTGCCAAAGCAAATTGGGTTTGATTTTCTGGAGAGCCGTGACATTTCCTCTCCAACCAAAGGATGCAGTAGAGGGAGTCTTGGAGATCTCGTAGATGCTACTATTCCAGAAATAGACTGATTTAAGTTGAATGGCTCTATTGGTGAGAGGGCAAACAATTATATTTTACATGTTTTTGCCTATAAGTTCTAGGTTCTTGTTTCTGCTGTTGGGAATATTTAGACCACCTACACCGCGGTGTTTGGAGATGTGGTCCCATGTGCACATGTGTTTTGATTTACCTTCCCCCGTACCGTTCCACCAGAAGTTACGAGCCAAGTTGTCAATTTTGGTGGAGATGGAGGTTGGTAAAAGGAAGGTTTGCATGTTGTATAGAGTTAATGACCGTTTTGATCATGACCGTTCTCACCGCCTGAAGAGGACCTTGGATTTCCAACTAGAGAGTTTAGTGTTAAATTTATCTATAATAAATTGGAAATCCCGAGCTTTATGCTTTGACAATAGTAGGGGTGAACCAAAATATTTATCTTTTTTAGGATTGTAAAGTTTCGAACCCAAGATTCTATTAATCATTTTGGCATGTCGTTGATGTGCATTTGAACTGTAGTACACCGAAGATTTATCAAAATTTAGGCCTTGTCCTGAGATTTGACAATATTGAGTGAGCAGTGCCTTCACTATGTGAGCTTCTGTCAAGGAAGCTCTGCAAAACAACATGAGATCATCTGCATAGAGCAGATGACTGATACAAGGGGCATTTCGTCTAATTTTAATGTCTTTAATCAGATCATTTGACTCTGCCCTATGAAGAATACGGGAGAGAGCTTCAGCTACTAATATGAAAAGGTAAGGGGAGAGTGGGTCCCCTTGTCTGAGCCCTCTAGAAGGAGTAATGGCATTACGTGGTGTACCATTAAGAAGGACGCTTAAGGATGTGGTTGAGATACACTGTTGTATTATCTGGATCCAGGCTTCCGAGAACCCCAGTTTCTCGAAGATAAGGAAAATAAACGACCATTCCACCCTGTCATAAGCTTTGGCCATGTCGATCTTGATGGTCATCTAACTTTGTTTTTTTCTTACGGAAGTGTTTCATTTGAAAGAAAGTTTCGTGAGCGAGACTAGCATTATCCGTAATAGAACAACCTTTAAGAAAGGATCCTTGATTGGGTGAGATGATGTCATCCAGTAAAGATTTGAGATGATTTGCCAAAATCTTGGATATAACTTTGTAGATGACATTATAGAGGTCTATGGGTCTGAACTTGTCCGGGGTGATAGGGTACCCAATTTTGGGAATGAGAGCTATGAAGGTTTCATTTAAATTTGGGTCCAAGTGTCGGGTCGTAAAGAAGTGAGTTACCACCCCAATCACATCCTGTTTGATGATGTCCCAGTAATGTTTGAAGAAAAATGCATGAAAGCCATTTGGGCCCGGACTTTCGTGGCTCCCAAATTCGAAGATGGTATCCTTAATATCTTCTTCTGAAGGGATAAGGATAAGAGCCGCATTAACTTCATCAGAGATAGTCGAGGTAAACAGAGAAAGAGTGTCCAAATCAGGCATCAGAATTGAAGACTGAAAGATGTTCTTGAAATAGTCATAAATGACTCTACCCATCGAGTCATGAGTATTATGCCAGACATTGGACTCGTCTTTCAGCCTAAGAATAAGGTTCCGCTTTCTACGGATCAGGGTTGAAACATGAAAATAATTTGTGTTTCTATCCCCATCCCTAAGCCAAGATTGACCCAATTTATTTCTCCGGAATATTTCTTCTCGCAACAGAAGTTCATCAAGTTTGCCCTCCAAAATTCGAATCTCTAGAACATTTTCTTTGGAGGGCATAAAATCTTGAAAAGGGTGAGGGCATCCCGAGTGTCTTTAAGACAAGTGTAGATATTACAAAACTCTAATTTGTTCCAAGTGGTGAGTTTCTGACTCAGATATTTCGTCGTACTGTGAAATTTTTTTCTGGTAGAAGATGTTGTTGTGTTGACTAGGTAGAGTCAACAAGAGGCCGACAAGATGGGTAACGAATCAGACAAATGGTAAAATCTAAAAGGCTTAGGCCCTTTGGGCCTGAAATTTGAAATGAGTTGGATAGATATAGCTTGATGGTCCATGAGAGTATCATATTTGTTCTGGCGGCCCATCATCGGTAGCCGCCAGAACCTCTGTGAAAGTGGGCCCAGTGCCCTCTTGTGTTCCTTGTCCTTCTCTGAGAATTTCAATTCTTGAAAGAACAATTGTTTGAGTGACCGGCTGATTTGTAAATCCTTCTTGTGTGCCCCCAAAGATTCCACTCTTATATACTGCTGATTCCTCCAAGTTTTCCCCAAAGTCTGCTTCTTGACTTACTACTCTGATAATTCTTCTTCTTTTTACAAGGTGTCTCGACAGCCTGAGATACCTCATCACCTTTGTCATCTGATTTCCCATTCCCCAATTTTTTCCCATCACCTGTCGATTGAATTCTAGGGGGTTTCAAGACTTCCCTATTTTTTCTTTTGCCACTGTCAATATTCAAGAAGGAGATGGTAGGGTTTGAGTGTGCCATTGCAGAAGTCGAGCTATACGAAAGTATAAATTGTTGTTCAAAGCTGTAAATGTGCTCCTTGAATAAAGTCTCCCTCATTCCTTTCCATTCTGTTTAAATCCTGAAACAGAGTTTTCTGAGTCATGGTATTTCGTTCTTGCAGCTGAACCTCCTATTGGAAATACTGTGTAGTGTAATCTGTGTTTTGAGAACACTGAGGTAGTATCAGATTCAGCGGAGAGAATACTCATAATTGTACTTTGATCCGCCCTCTGACTTTTTGTTTGTGAGCTGCTCAACTAACCTTCAGCTTCAAGAAAACCTATAGTGGCAGTGATGTCTGTAGTAAGAGCGCTCCCCAAGTGGGGAATCACACTGCCCTGTCATAGGGCGGCTGTCATCCGAGGTAGGTTGAGCTCTGGGCAAGGGAAAACATCAGGGTATAGCTGTGACATGTGCACCAGGTGCTGGGTGTATGTGGCGAGGACTTGGGCCTGAGACTGGTACACAGTAAGAGCTAAAGAAGTAGTAACGAGTTGAGTTTGTACCTGATTCGTGTTCATTGCGGCCTGGGCCATAGTGGGCATAGTGTTTGCTTGGGGATAAAGCCCATGGGCACTAATACTATTCGCTTTGGGCTATCATTCGGCCCTCACGGCTTTAAAATGCCTCAATACAAAGGCGATATTGGACTATGATTTTCCTTGTAGCTCGTCCAACCCCTCTCAACCTATTGGGCCTGTTGAGCTCCAACCCTCACCCTCACCTCAGGTCCGCCCACTTAGGGTTTCACAGCGTGGGGAGCTGGGTCTTGGAGAGGAATTAGAAGAGGTGAGAGCAATTGCATTTTGACCGATCTCATGGATTAGGGTTTGTGTAACTGAGTGAGGTAGGTCCTTCTCAAATGGAGGTTGTTTGTAGTTTCTAGGAGTGTCTGACAAGTGTGGTTTACAAGACTGTGATTGAGCCAGTCGGTGCTGAGTCACTCCGGTGGAAGGCATTTGAATCAGAGAAGTATGGAGTTGAATCTGTGCCGAGGAGGATGGTTGCCCAACAGCGAACCAGAGGCCGGTGGGAGCTGCAACAGAGAGTCGGGGTTGAGATCCGGGCCCTGCTTATCAAGATCTGGACCCTGTATGGCCAGACCTGTACCCACCGTGTACTTCGGCGACACCTGCTCAAAAGGATGGATTGAGTCTCCCCTCGTCTTCGAGTGGGCCAAAAGACTCACTGGTTGTTGCAAGAATCTGGGGACATGGTGATTGGAGACCGACGGAACTCTACCCGACACTTTCTCCGTTCTAACTTTGATCCTCGAATTCTTGTGAAAAGGTAATGCTAGAGCTTTTACGTGTTTTCCCGGATTTAACTCCCTGAATCTCTGTGTTGCTGATCGAAACATGGGGCAAACTTCTGTGAAGGTATGTCGAATCATGCTACAACATAAGCATAATGGAGGGACATCCTCGTAGTAGAAACGAATGAGGAAAGTACGACCTATGATCAACCCGAAGTCTGTTTTCATCTTGCATGGCAATGGTTTGCTTGAATCAATTCATACTTTAAACTATGTATATGGGACTGACACATCTTGCAGGGAAGTAAGATCGACTTCTATGAAAATTCCTAGGCATGATGCCAGGATTTGAGTGTCTTCCAAGGTAAGCTTTTGAATTGGGAATTCATGGATACGCACCCAGACTGAGATATGATAGAAATTGATGTTGTGGAACTTCGGTTCCCATTCTTGATTGAAATAAGCCAGCCAAATAAGGACCATGGTCCTTCCTCATATCCTCTGTATTTGTAAACTGGATGAAGTAGTAACAAATATTTTCATCTTGCTTCTTTGACATATTTTCTATATAAAAAGGATGTGCATTTTCCCATTGCAGAGCTAAGTGCAAAGCAAAGGTCTCCTTTCGGATTTGCTGGTGATGGAAAATTCTTACGATTGTGCGGAGTTCAGGATCTTCCAAACATTGGGACGCTTATGTGCAAATGAAGGAGTCGGTAAGGTAAGGTTTTTTTGCCAGTTGTTTTTCGAGTTGGTGAATCAGTAGTTTCGTTGAAGTTATTGAATGGTCATCTGAGGTTTCTGTGACTGGACATGGCAAAGGTACTGGATGTTGCTCCATTGGAGATGAACCAGGTGGTATTGTGTGCACGTTGTGGAAGTGGAGTAGTGGGTCAAAGGTGATTGGGGTGTTGAGCATAAGTGGGTCTAATGGCAAATTCTTAGGGGTTTGGTGCTGATGAGTGTTAGTGTGACTTTGTTGTCCCTCCGAGTTCATCTGAAGAAAATGATAGCAAAAATGGGCGCGGAATGCATGGGTGACAAGACTGTCAATTGTGGTTGTTATCATTAATGAACTCAATTCCGAACCTCCAAAATGTTCATGATTATGTTGATTTGGGATGATTTGGTAGAGATCATGTACTGGTCTCTGCTCTCCATGACCGCAGCGGTGTGATTTTCCATTTTGAGAATGGTGGCGATTTGATGTGCTTACGATGGCTGGATCAGTAGTGGAATAATGAGTGAGTTTTGGTAATGGTGGTAACAGGAGAAGAGGCTTTGGTGAAGGAGGATGGAAAAGTACACTGCCCGAGACCTGTAAAAGACAACAAAACAAGAAGAGACAGTAGCAGAAAATGTAATCTGAGCGATAGTTTAGATAAACTTGAGTGGAAAGAAGATAATTGTGCAAGGTTGAGAACACTTGTATTTGGAACTCGAAAAATTTTACAACTCTTTCTCCACACGGTCTTAGCCTTTCCCTCGACTGAGACATTTTCATAGTTGTTAAGTACAATATTTGAGACATCATGATGTTTTAATGTTACATCTTTGTGCCTGAAAGTTTTGTAGATTACGAAGACATTATTTTCTCCATTACAACAATGACGATCACAAGTTCATAAAACAAAGTAATTTAATATCTTGTTGGAATTATAATATTAGTGAGTCGTTCAAAAAATTTACCCACTGAGTAATACCAAAAGTATACATGTCCATATAGTACCAAAAGACAAAATGTTACTACTACCCCCAATTCTAGCTAGCCATGGAAAGGGGCGAGGTTTGCTGCCTGGGTGAGGCAAATGTACACTTTTGCCCCCCATTTTTAACCACTTTTTGAAAAAAAGGGTTTAAAGAGGGAGGGAGGGCAACAGTGTATTTTCGCCCCCCCCCCAGGCCAGCAATCAGGCAGCTGGGCCCAGGCCAACAAGAATTACTCTATAAAAACCCCACAAGAATTTTATGCATTAGCTCATAGAAACCCCACATCAGGAAATGTCATCCATTAAGTTTGGTCATATGTGGATAGAGACATGCATGATAAAGTTTGTGAAATTTCAAAATACCGGCCATTTCCTAACATTACCTTGAATTCATCCTCATGGTTTATTGACATATCCAACATATCTCACCCATCAATCTGATTATATCCAAGATATGATGCTATACACCTATAAAAACAATGTCCATCATTTAATATATCGCACTCTCTTACCAAGGGATTTAGTTCTTCTAAATGTTCTTGGAAGCGCAAACTAAATAAATAAATTAAAAAAAAAGTGATGTTATCTTTTTTTACTAGCTTTTTGTCTTCTTCTTCTTTTGTTTATGCGGCAGATTCAAAACCTTTTTTTTTTGAAAGTTAAGCGTGCCGTCGGTGGATATAGAATCTAAGACGTGAGGTTTAAACCACCACAGCCTTAACCATCCAATCAGGCTAAGATAGGAGCAGATTCAAAACTGGATCCTATCTTTTTTGTATCACCTTCACCCTCTCAAATACCTCGGCATTGAAATTTGGCATGAAAGAAAAGCCAATCGCATATGCCTAAATTAATTAAATAAATTGAACGATAAAGTAAATTAATGATAAATAAACGAAATAAAGATATTTTCATCAATCAACTAAATAACAATTGGCATCGTATGCCTTACTTATAAATAACACACTTCTAAAAAAACCTAAACCTAGTAGGAAACAATGTCCTAATAATACTAAAATTCTTAATATGTCTAAAAGTACTACTATTACTAATACTTCTAAATATCTTTATTACATCAATATCCACGGGTTGAATAAGCTCATCTTTGAGCTTAAAGTCGAAGAAGTCTGATGAACATAAGCAGCCGATCACTAAACATAAGGCGAAGTGCACTCGAAGTGGGCTATCCCGAAACATGTCACGATACACAATGGCTAAAAACCTGATGACCACTCATAAAAAAAACAAGGTGACTCAAAGAACAGGAAGCTGCAATAAACCGGAGAAGACACCTGATCTTCCCATGTACAGACCAAGGTCATCTGGATCCATTGGTGTCTTTAGCTCTCAAATATTGGTGATACTAATCTTGCACAGTTCTCAATGGATAGCTACAATTTCATATCAAGTCTTAGTAGAGCATGTATCAACCTACATCACAATGGAGGGGGTAGTAGGGTGTACATCACTAACAGATGGGGGTGGTTGGGGTATACGAAGGGTACGGGTCATAATTTGAGTCATTCATTTTTTTTTGAATTTTCTTAAAGTAGGGTGATGATACATCAAATAAGACCGACATCTCGGTTGAATACGTGACATAGATTATCTATCATGAGAGATAAGTATCCCAAGACCAGGTGATATTCACATAATTATTACATAATATATCCCTTAATTTATACATGTTAGTGTTTCGATTATTATATTTTATAGTAATTATTTCGTTTTCATGTCTTTGTAGGAATTTGAGCATGAACGATGAAATCGTATTAAGGCGACAATTTAAGGAATGACAATTGGTCGATTCTAGCGGTGGTACAAAGCAGATGGTCACATACCTATACCCTTAACCAAGCCCATAACCTAAACCCAAAACCTACCCATAAACCCAAACCCAATCCTACCCCTAAAGAATATTCTCTCATTTATACCTTGATGAATCTTCCCTTTATCTCATCCCTATTCACTTTGATCATTCTCTATAAATACAAGAGAATAGGGTGAGAAAAGGGGGAGGAAGAGAAGGGAAAAAAAAGAATTGCATAAAATTAAACCCTCTTTCTCTCAAAGTGATTCTCATCACCATCACCACTCATCCATCTCTCGCTCACTCAGCAATCACCTCCATCCGCCATCAGCCACCCGAGCGCCACCACCGAGCTCCTCCACAGTCACCGCCACCACCACGAAACAGGGGCGTGACAACCCTGTTTCGCGTCAGAGCCACCTCCATCACCGTCCTTGTCCCTCTTCCTGTCCATCATCCATCAACCTCCATCCGCCATCAACCACCATCACCCTGTTTCGTTACAGAACACATCCGCGAACCACCACAACCACCGCGAAACAGAGCCGCCAACACCGCGACTCTATTCCGCCTCGCCACAGAGCCAGCACCTCGCGAGCCGCCTTCACCGCCCTCTCTTAGTCTCGACCTCCTTCCTGTCTCCATCTCTCACGACCACCATCACAGAGCAGCTCGTCCGCGGCGCACAACCACCGCGACAGCGGAAACAGAGGAGCCTCCTTCCGATTTCTCTCTCTGTTTTTGAGTTTTCTCTCTATTTCCTCACCTTCCCTCTTCTTTTGCAGGTTCTGGAGACATTTGGATGACGAGTACCCTCGCGAGGAGCACGGAGGAAAGCGGAGTAGCACCGCTGCTCGCTGGAGACGAAGGTGGAGCGCGGAGGCACTGTTCCATTGCCAGGAGACCGAGTCAAAACTGTTTTTGGCTATTCACACCCCGATTTCTGTTCATTACCACCACAGTCCAATTGCAACCATTTTTCTCGGGATTTATGTTCGGACCACCTGATGATCTGCTGAGTACCACCACATCGAGTTTGCGTCAAACCAAAGGGATTGCATAATTCATTTTGATTTATTTTACTGAATTGTGTGCTTAATTGTTAATTACATATTATTTCTGAATTTTTGATAAATTGCTTTCACCCTTCATTTTCGAGAAATTAATCTTGATATGTTTGGTAGTTAGAATTACCCTTTTTCAATATTCAAAGCATGTGCTAAAAATATTAAGCTCAAACTTTGATTAAGTGTGCCCTAAAAAGACACTTAATACTTGGTAAGAACGTATTTGCTTGAAATAATTTGTTAATGTTTGATAAAAACATGATATAAGTTGAATTGGATTGTAACGATCACATATTCGGTGTAAGCAAGGGATTCTCATCCCTAAAGCTTCTCGTTTAAATTTTCAGTAATTTAGATTTAAATAATTTTGCTAACTCATTGGTGAGTCCAAGCCCACAAAATCCACATTTTCCTTTCCTTTTATTTTTTGTTTTATTTTTAATTTATTTTTAGTTTAGTTTTAAAAATGTTGTAACCCCATTTTACTCCAAATTAGTTTAATTAAATTATTAAATTCAATTGCATCCACTTTCCTCGTGGGATCGACCCGTACTTGCCGTTGTCTACCAGTTAGGCACCGTGCACTTGCGGTTATTACAAGTGAGTTAAATTAGCCTATTAATTTAGGTGAGTTAAGCCCGCATCACCAGGCCAATTCACAAAGCCCCAAGAAGACGAATTCAGTCATGAAAGTCCAAACAAGGCTCGTCATAATAGATCATAATCAGATGCCCAGATCCAGTTCCAATAAAGTTATCTTTCAAGGAGGAAGAATGTTACATAGAAAAATAGTCGTGGATGGAGTTACGCCTCCATGGACACAACTTCATAAAAAGAAGAGACTGTTACAGAAAATGTCTCCCCTTGTTTTGCCTCACATGCTTAAGTCACGCAAGAAGTTAACTACGACCATTATAAAAGGTAAATAGAACATTAGACAAATGTATTCAACTTTAACTGAGTTATGTCCAGAGTTATCTTCATCTCAAACTGAGTTACTAACGTAAGCATCGGAGTGTCTTCGGCCACCAAAAAGATAGTCTTTGACAATCTAACATTTGTTTTGCGTTTCACACTTACAAGATAATGGATTTTGGACGCATCATGGAGTACTCATGGGAACAGGGTATGAATAGCGACTATGACAAGAAACTAACCAAGAATATTCAAATCAAGGACCTGTAATAAAAAAATATCTGAGAGGGACCTGTGAATAAAAATATTTCTTCTTCCTCTCATTCAGGAACGAAAACTGGGGGGGTCGACGGGTTCTTTTGAGTGAAGAATGTGCTCTATTGATTGACTGATAATGGAATGGAACGGGGAGGAACAATGAGTCGATCGATGGAAAAGGTTGAGGCTAGATGGGGGTGGTTCTGATTGCCTACGACGACAACATTGGAGGTCTGCGACGCAAGGCGTATAAAGACTTGGTAAGAAGATAAGTAAATGACATAGGAGAAGGCAAAGAAGCCTCTGTTTTATTCAATAGACATTAATGGCTATTTATAAGCCTTTAACATACCAATAACGGTTCCATATTTTCCCTAAGAACATGGGCTTCTTAATAACTAAATAGAAACACATAACTACTTGGTAACTGCATAACTAAACTGATTTCCAGCCCATAACTAATCCAACAAGGCGATAAACTAGCGGGGGGTTGGGTTTGCGACGACAACTGATTGGGGGAAATGTGACTATCTGAGGTTGCGGAAGTGGCGGTTGGGTGATTTGTCTTGTCTGGAGTTTGTGAACGTGGCGGGTCTTGGGTGATTGTTCTGACTCTGAGTATAGCAGTGATGATGACGGTAACAGGTCTGGTTTTCTTCTTATCTTCTCCTCAATCTTTTGTTTTTCAATTTTTTTTCCAAATCAAATAAACAAGAAAATTGAAAATAATGTTGGAAATGGAATAAAATAAATTGAGTGACAAAGTTAATCAACGAAAATAAATGAAACCATAAATAAATGAATATCAATCAAGTAACTAACAATTCGTATCCTACGTTTTATTTATAACTAACATATATCTAAAACAAATCTTAAATCTAATAGAAAATAATGTCCTAATTATATTAAAAATCTTAATATGCCTAAAATACTATTATTGATAATATTCTAATTACATCAGTTTTAGTCCCCCATCAAGTAGAAAAAAACCTTCTATTTCTTTAAAAGGATAAAAAAAAAACCTTGTAAAAGTTACATATTGGTGAACCTACTTTGTGCCTGGTGATTTTAGCAGGGAACCAGGGGTAGACCTGAATCGAACCCTAGAGACCCACAAGTAGACCCGAATCGGACCCGAAAATTGTTCGGTTCAATTTTGGATATGGTAGAGCCAAACCGAACCAACCTGCCATGTTGCCATGCCTAGTAATACCTTAATCGGACCTATTAGCCTCTTACTATTTTAAAATTTTTTATTTATTTATTTATTAATCCATGCTCGCTTTCGCTTCGCTCCGGTCTAGTCCATCTAAGCAGCTGCATTCAATACCCAAAGACTTATCAACGCTGAAGCAAATTTGCTCCTAATAATCGAGCGAAAACTCACAAAATCCTAACTGGAATGTGCTCCTAATAATCGAGCGAAAACTCACAAAATACTAACTGGTGAGTCTCGAACCCGTGACCTCTCACAAGGAGAGTGGATGTTCGACCAACTGAGCCTTTTACTTCTACTCGTTTCAATTACAAGCTCTTGGAGATGTTTAATAGTCTGCATAAAAGAAATTTTTGTAAATAAATTGATAACCAAAAACAACACGTCGCCGTTATAGTAGAATACTTGTGAGTTTCAATACTCTGTCACGGATTCGTGACAATCACAAAATTATAAATCACAAAATCGAGATAGAACTTACATACTTGCAAAAAAAAACCTATCACGATTTTGTGACAACAGGTACGCACAATTTAACCACTCCAATGTAAAAAAAAATTCAAAGGTTAGTGGATTCAATTGACAAATGTATTCAGAATGGAACATCTCACCTCTTTGTTTGTCTCTTTGATGTTGCATGCATCTTCGATTTGACTTGAAAATGATTGATTTTCTACCTCACTACTATGTATAGGAACTTCAAGAGTTGCATGTTTAAAATAACCAAAATTCTCCATTTTTTTTATCTATTTGATAAAATTTTCAACTTCAAAATCTTCAATCTTATCATCCATCATCTGGGACAAAATTTTTCGCTTAAGAGAAGATGCGCTTTCACCATTAGAGTGAGAGGAGGTTTCACCTCTTACACTTGCTCATTTGGGATTTTGGGTTTTTTTAAAAAGTGTAGAGAGGAAGCGTAGGCATTGAGGTCTACATAGTGAAAAAAATAAAATAAAAATGACATGGGTTTCAATAACAAGACATCAATTAACTCATGTTGAATTGATTATTTTTGTTAGCATTTAAAACAAGATTACCCTCGTTTGTAGTCTACTGAATCTCTGGCTCATAATAACCACATCCCACATTGAACAACTCGAGTTACAAAAGGCCACTTTAATAAAAATCACTTATAAAAGAATTATGAATGGCCAACCAAAATTATAGGCAGATAAATGTCTAATTAAAGGCTCAAAATTAGAAGTTGAGAGCAATAATGTCATAAGCCCTCCTCTTTCAAGGCAGTATTTAACTAAACCGTGTTAAAGAGGCTCACAAGAACGTGACTCTAGACCATGGTTCAAAATATCAGTAGAATAATGTATTATCTCTTGCGAAAGGGATAGATATTATGGATATTTTATATTTTTTAAGCACGCCATAGCATAAACTACTAGCAAGAAATTCACAGCTACATGTCTTGTAACCAAACACAGTGTCTCGAGCGGCATCAAGACGGACCTATATCCTTCTAAGACCTGCAACAAGAAGGGACTGGTTGTACAAGCCTATGAGTTTTAAGTTTATAGCAGACAATAACAACAGTGTATCAAAGAAAACCCGTAAGTAGAAGTCCGTTAATGTGACTTTTTGCTAGAGAAGAGAAAAATGAGAGTGTGATCCTGTTTTCTACTATTACATGCCTAATGTTTTATGATAAGCGATATGAAAATAGAAAAGACAACAATGGGAATGGGGCATTGTTGTATGCATGAAAACCCCAAAATCTATTAAGTTGGGAAAAATTATTGCATAAAAAAAAAAAAAATTATGAAGATACCAAAAAGAAAGAAACACACCCGGTGGGACTCGAACCCACAATCGCCTGATTAGAAGTCAGACGCCTTATCCATTAGGCCACGGGTGCTCATTTGTTGCTCATTGTTCACACTAAATCTTTGATTTCTTCACGTTGCCATAACTTATAATAGTTCCTTCCACTGCTCTGTATTTTACTCTTCCTCCTTTAAATGAACTGATTTCAATAATATTTGAACTCAGTTAAAGCTTCTGTATCAACTAATCATTCTTTCGAACACGCATTAATATACAACTGTTGAACTTCCATATTCGATTCATTTAGTTTATAATAGATTCAAATTCCCAAAGCAACTGTACATTATGGAATTTTTAATAGAGAGACTTTTTTATTTTCATTTATAGGTTTAATAGATTGAAACGTGAAAGATTTTGTGTGTTAGTTTACATTGATGTAGAGAGGATTGATTTGCTTGTTTGTTTTCAAATTAGCTTGATCAGTTCATTTGCAGAAATATTGATATGGATATCGATTATATCTCAAAAAATTTATGATTTGTATTAGCAACTTTTGGCGGAGATGATAATCCATCAAATATCATTAAACACACTAAGTGACTTCTGTGCCAAAAGTTGGAGCTTGTTGTTAGTTCCACCCCTAATATTTCCTTGGAAATTTTAAGCTTACAATGGGGTTTCTGATACAATTCTGTGGATTATATCTGCTCTTGGTAATATTTGCAGCCAGGGAAGAAAGCAATATTCAAATATCGGTAAGTTCTGTAGGAAACAAGGAAAGATATGAAAGCCATTAACGTGAAATGAATATTGGCAGTAATTGCTCAAAAAAAGACCTCGGTTGAATACGTTTCCACTTGTGGGGGGTTCCATCAAGTCGATGATAACTTAAATTCCTAATGATGTAGAGCCATTCTTAGATGCAGATTTACTTATCCATACTATCTACCACCCTACCAAATTTTCTGATTATATCATCTTTCTTCATTCTTATGTTGAATCCTCAAGGAAAAATGTCATTTAAGAACATGGCAGATTGTCCCCGAGGAATTGGTTTAGACACTAGTTCTTATGGGATAAGCGAGTGAGACCGTTAGACAAAGACAGTTCCATTGACTTTTTATTTATTTTATTTTTAAATATTTCCAAGTTTGTAACTTTATAACCCTTGTCTTCAACAATTAAATATATATATATATATATATATATATATATGTATATTTATTTTATTTTTAGTTTGGCTCTCATTAATTTATATCTAATTGAGTTTACTACTCATTTTTAAAACTAATTGAAATTAATATTGAAATTGTAACAGACAACATAGTTGACTTCCATTGATTGTTTAAGTTTTTTTAAAACCTAAAAATATCCTTCACTAGAAGGCAAATGTTAGGTAAACATCTCTGAAATTCATCTAACGGTCAGGATATTGACAATCTTTGAGAGATATTGTAATGGTCATGATTATATATATATCCTTCACTTCTTCTTCCTGAACATTTTCCAACTGATTCGTCAATCATCTCCAAAACCAACACCCCACCCAAATTGATGCAGAACATGATGGACCGACGAAAGACAAAAGGATGTAACCGAAATTTATAGATTTGGCATTCAAGCTCGAAATGAGTCATGCAATACATTCTCGAAAAGGGAAACCACGTTACAGGTACAACTCATGACTATGACATGATATATGATGGATTGTAACTGTTTGAGATCGTTTAAGTTTTCAAAACAACAATTTATTGTTTTGTAATATATATATTTTTTTCAAATAGTATTGTAGTTTAGTTTCTAATAAGATTATAATTTTTTATTTTTCAATAAACCTTGGATTTTCAAAGGTTACTAGGACAATCCAAGGTTGAGTTGGGTCTTTAAATTGCTCTCATGTATTGTTTAAAGAATTAGGAAAAATTATTTAGAAAAACATTTGTGTTCTATCTTTTCTGGTGAATTTCATATTGTTTATGCTTGTGCTGCCCCACAAATGAATACCCTTCATTTTTTTTCTCTTTCTCTAACAATAATGAACAAATGAACACCGACTCACTAACTCTCCCTTTATCTTTTCGTTAGTGAATTTCTTCAAACACCTGAAAATGCATTTCTTCCTAACAGAGTAATGTGAGCGAAACCCCGAAACAAATCAACTATGGAGTGTCTGGAGTTCGAGACATGGTAGCAATGGCGGTAATCCCCTAATGCCCAACTTGCATTGTCTAGAACCGGAGAGAAACGACTCAGTGTGAAACAACCTTTTCATAACAGTCTTTGTAATGACCCCCAATTTCGACAAATGATAATGTTTTAAGACATTTATTTTGAGGTTGGGTGTATAATAAATAAATAAAATGGTGTCAATATAATGTTGTGCAAACCCTTATCTTGTATGGTTTTGCCTTTGGATTGGTTAAATAGGGTTTTGATCATTTCCAGCCGCATAGAAAAAAAAAAGAAGAGAAGGAACGAAGGAAGAAGGAGAAGGGAAAGAGTAAGAAAACAAAAGAAGTGAGTGTTTCTTTTTTTTAGTCTTAATACGGTTTATATCTTATGTTCCCTATAAAGTTAATTTACCTATAGTTGAGATTAAAGTTCTGCAAATACATCATGTTATGTTTTTCTTTCGAGGTTAAAGTTCTGCAAGTACATCATCCTTGTTTCTTTTGATGTTAAATTTCTGCAAGTACATCTTTTGATGTTAAAGTTCTGCAAGTACATCATGTTTTTCTTTTGATGTTAAAATTCTGCAATTACATCCACTACACCAAAAGGCCTGTTTAGCTACAGGGAGATGGCCACGGCTCTAAACCGTTGGTTTATTTGTCACGGCAAAAAACTGTGGCTATAATGGCCAACGGTTTAAAATCGTTGCTAAAAAAATAAAAATCGTGGCTATACACTACACCAAAAGGGTTGCCACGGCAAAAAACCGTGGCTAACTGCCAACGGTTTAAAACCGTGGCTATAAGCTTTTCACGTGCCTATGTGGAGGCACTACAACGCTATGAAAGTCGCGGGAAAAACTAAAATTCACGCGGCTCGATTCCCTCCCATTTCTACATTTGCTTCCCTCTCAGTCTCGCTCTCTTTCCCCCCTCATTCACAGCAGATCGAAGTGATGCTCTCCCCTGACCTCTCCTCCTCTTTGCCTTTCTGCCCCTCTCTTTCTCTCTTCTTCCTTGGCGCATTCTCTCCCTCTTCACAAATCTCTCTCAAAAGCTCCTCTCTTCTTCATCTTTCATGGCACCCCAAGCATGATTTCTTCAAGCAAAATAGTCTATTGTTCTCATCTCTTCCTCTCCCCATTTGCAAAGTTGAAAAGTTAGGGTTTCCTCTCCCCATTTGCAAAGTTGAAAAGTTAGGGTTTCCTCTCTGTCACGCCCCGATTTTCGAAGAAAACAAAAATCCTAAAATCCACGTAAGATTATCCATTTCCCCCAAAACTCGGGACGTGAAAATTCAATAACAACAGAAACAAATAGTAGCAACAACTAAAACATGATTAAATTACTAAAACAAATAAAACTCTAACCCGGAAAGGACTGGCGTGGCTAGCTCACTAGCGGAACTCCAGTAATGCAGCTCAAAATCTCTAAACCTGAAAGGCTAATCGACTACATTCCAAAAGGAATGTACCCAAGAAGCAAAAACTCACTTGGGTCAGCAATAAAGTTGGTGTGAGAAATCTTCATCCAAAAATCAATAAATCCACACGTGATAATATCAAACTAAACAAAAACAATAACCAACCACACCAACAGGTAGTTCCTCAATGAGGCAAATGTGTCATCATCCTAATAAATAAATATGCATTATTTATTACTAATAAATAAAATTTATGAGTTATCAATCCTCATAAATGCAACAACAATACAATTCATAATCATATTAGACTATTATTGAAATATTAACAAAACACATTTTTCTACCTTTAGGAAGACATGTAGTTCTCATTCAATGGTTGAATGAGCATTTAGTTTCTTCCTTTAAGGTAATCATGCACATACACAAAAAATAAATCTCGCTTCTTTTCCACAATCGCATTATCCTCCATGTGCCGAACACACCTCACCCAAGTGTGCCTCCCTTGCCATCGAAACCACTTGGAGCATACATGACCCAAGTGGGGTGCCACCTCAAGGAACATGTCATCTCACCCGAAGTTCGATCACTGGCAAGTATTCTTCCTAAATCTACATGTACAACCGAACTCACATGGAACGGTGCACCGATATGCAAGCAAGTTTGCATACCCATAATTCTATCACACGTATACAAGCAAGTCTGCATACAAAAGTTTCTTTTCTTTTCACTTTTTTTTTTCTTCAGAGTTGTGAAAAAGAGCATAAAAAAAAAAACTAAAACTCAAAACTCTTTTATGGTGACACTTTGTCAACCATAAATAAATCAACCACAGTATCCACCATTCTTTTGGGGAACAAATAATATTTTCATAAATAAATTTTCTATAACCCAACAGAGATCAAACTCATTCAATATAAGGACACTCCTTAACAAGTTAATTTGGCACAACGATCGATTTCAATGCACCATTATCCAAGGAAACAACAAACAAACAGAAAAAAAAAAAAAAAAAATTCTTATGTCAGAATAATACTAGCAACAAAACTGTAACTTCAAACTTGTCTAATTTGGGCAAATCATAAACATCAAAATAATTTACACCAGAAACACACCACATGCTCTATATGAACCCCAATGTAGGTTAATCTATTTTCAGTTTCACTGTTAAGGCAAAACAAGGAGTCAAAAATTCCACTAGAGCTCCCACCAACTTCCAACTTCCTTGTAAACGGCTTACAAGTTCAATTAAAAAAACTAATAGTGCTTTTATACATAGACATTAGATCAAGTGATGTTCTCAAGTACATCACAAAATAACAATTAGGAGTTTGGAGGAAATATACAAGCATAGTAGTAATGCTCCATAAAATATGGACCATCTTGTGCAACATGTCATGGACATCATAGTTAACGGATAACGTTTTGCCTAAGGGGTATCTAAAAGTAAATTTTTTTTTTTTTTAGAACAGTGACGTCAAACAGGAACAGAGAACAATGATGTAATAACGGAACAGTGATATCAAACAGGAACAGTAACAGTAATAGGAACAGTAACAGTGATAGGAACAGGAACAGTAATAGAAACATGAACTATAATAAAAACAGGAACAATAATAGGAACAGAAACAGTAATAGTAACAGTAATAGGAACAAGAACAGTAATAGAAACAGGAACTGTAATAGGAACAGAAACAGTATAGGAACATGAACAGTAATAATAAAACCGCAACATGAACAGTGATGTCAATTCGTGTTTTTTTTTTTTTTTTTTTTTTTTCATTTAACGTTTAAATCAAACCAAGATTTCAAATCGATTTTTCATTAAAGATATAAATCAAACCAACAATTTCAAATCGATTTTTTTTTCCTCCATTAAAGATGTAAATAAAATCAAAATGTCTAGGGATAGAGTTTTACTCACCTCCTTTTGCAAGAATCCCAAGATTTGAGCAAATTTCTTCCTTCAACACCTCCCACCTTTTTCAACGTAAGTTTTTCTTTTCTTCTGTGTGTATCCAGAGAGAAAAAAAAAGAGGCTAAGTCTTAAATGAGTTTTTAATTAGGGTTTATTTGGCTAAACACAACCATCACTCATCTCTTATTCTTTTAACCTTTATTTCCCTCTAACCATTACCCTAACCAATTACTTTCATGAAAGCCCAAACTCAAGCCCAATAAAATTGAATAAAACCCATCAAGATTAGGGTTTACAAAATTTTGGCTAAACACACACACACCTTATTCAATTTAGCCATGGCAAACAAAACAATTCTTTTTCCCAATAAATGAGATTACAATATATGCCACAATCAATAAATAAGAAAATTTTATATTTATTTAATTAGGCAGGTATTACAATATATACAACTCAAAAGAATCTCGTCTCGAGATACGGAAGAAAAGGAAGTTAAGTGAATTTCGAAAAATATAACTTGACAAACGAAAGAAGATTTTTAAAACAAAATTTTCAATTGAATTTTTAGTTGCATAAAAATTCCTAACTCCTCTACCCAATTCACTCAAGAAAGTGGTATACGATGATGTTCTATGTGAACCGGTAACAATTGCTCTGATACCAAGCTCTGTCACGCCCCGACCCGCCACGGGAATCGCAGCGTGCCGATGCGTGAACTAACACCTACACAGGCGGATCATAACCGGCCACAACATCATAATATAACACATTCTTGATACGATAAACAAACGAAAATAAAACTACGCTAAATTTTTGAACAAAATAAATATATATATTTTTTTATTTCGCCCCGCCAGAGTCATAGCGACCAAACAGTATACAAACATCTAGTTTAACAATATAGTACATCTGAAACACAGAGGAAGCAAAACATACCCGTACAGGGCGGACACAACCAAAAAGCTCAAAACACGCCTACAACGGAAATCGAGGCCTACGCGCCACGATCAGCAGGAACGCCAACACTGCCTGCACTCCAATAGAAGCACACCCCTTGCGGGGTCAGCAAAGCACAAAGCTAGCTGGTGCGAGCGAACTAAATACAAATAACAGAATAATAAACAAGGAAAATTCACGCCACACAACAATGAATAACCAACAAGTTCTAAAGTCTAAATCACACCGTGTCTCTAAGGATAATGTTTCTAAGTTCAAGCAACAACACAAAACTTTCAGATTCAACAATAACTCCTAGTTTATTATATGTTGATCATTACACACGATTCAAACATGGTAAATATCAAACAATGGAAATACAGACAACCTCATAATTCTTCCTAGCCTCCTAGGTATAGCAATCAAGTTGAAATCAGAAATTCTGTAAAATCCTGTATAAGTGTCTCATATCGTAGGTATCCGCATACCCTACGAATGTGTCTCACCCAGACACATCCCACAACGTGCACCAGTACCACTTCGGGCTTGTTTGTATCCTAATGGGGTGCCATCTGCCAGGATACAAACTCAAACGTCCCGAACGACTGGCCTAACACGGCCAACCTAACATAATCAAAGTCAAGCGCGCTGGGAGGGAAAGCGAGTAATCTCCAAAGCACGTCCTCCGGGACCCGTCCTACTGCACTCTATAGTGGCAAGTGCGTGCGGGAGCTCACCGCACCTCAGCAAGCTTGCCACATGCAGTAGCGTCCACAATGTCAGGTGCGAGTCATCTCAAGCACCATCCAACTCACGATGCGAGCAAGCTCCTAAGCATCGGCACAACAGGCATTATAGCGGGGTAAAGACACTTATACTACTATCCACATGCACAAATGACAAGTCTGTACATAACCAAATGTACAAACGTGCAATCATAAATAATTCGGCAATTTTTTATAAAATCACGACTATGCCAGGGTCCCAACATGGCCCAATTCACCACAATAAATTTACTCAAGTCGCTTATCATACATGCTCAAGACTCGAAAATCCACGGTAACATGATAGGCTATGCAAACTAGAAAACAAAGCACACCAGTCTCATGTCATTACACCAAAGCCTAATCACACCAAAATTACTATTCGATTTCATTCAAGTATATCATGCTTTCTGAAAATCCAATGCATGATTCATTCACACATAACTAACACAATCCTCGAAATCTGAAAACTCCGAATTTCGGATTTGGGTACAATTCTACACAATTGACAGTATACTGTAACAATTCCATTCAGGATTTCAAATACTTATTTCTTAAAATAAAAATTATAGTTCCACTCACCTGGCGGAATGGATTTTCAAAACCCAATTCCTACCGGTCGAAGTTTCAAACACGCAAAACCACAAATGCGAGACCACGAAAATTCGAAAACTGCAAGGCGGACTCGAAAATGAGTAAACTAGCCGAAAACTGAAATAAATAAATAAATACAAGCGGCGCATGACAGAAAGGAAAACTTACAGGCAATAGAAATTCGGCAACCACCCCGCCGAAACCCAAAGTTTGGCGAAAACGCGCCAAAACCCTCCTTACTCAGGTCTGATTGCTACCAAACTGCACAACAACCCACAAAAGAGTCTAAGGACACTCAGAGTCCCGAAAATGAGGATCACCCACGCACCCAAAGCCCAGTTTCACGCCGAGGAACCCTCCAAACAAACATGCACCCTGATTTTTTTTGAAAACAATTTTGGCCAACCACAAAACAGTCTTGCATGTCGGTTCTAAGGGCTCCCAAGGACGCCACCAAGGCCCTAACACGGCTGATCGGAGCTAAAAACCCGATCAAACCCCAAACCCAAATGAAAACTGATTTTTTTTTTTTTTTTTTTTTTTTTTGAAAAAAAAAGCAACTGAGAAATAAATAGGGGGAAGAGAGAACGAACCGAGGAGGAGGAGGAGGAGGAGGAGGAGGAAATCACCCAAACTCACCGACGAAAACTGCCGAAAAAAAATGGAGGAAGCAACGTTGTCGCACGCTGCCTGCTAGAACGAAGAGAAAAAGAAAGAAGAAAAGAGAGAAGAAGAAAAGGGGGAGGGGAGGGGTCGTGCTGTTTTAAAGGGGTGGGTGGCTATGTGCCCCCACCACCTTTGCTGAGTACATCCCGCTTAAAAAACTTTTTTTTTTTTTTTTTTTTTTGAAAAACCGCAGGTCTCACATCATACACACCTTAAAAAAGATCTCGTCCTCGAGATCGGACAAAAGCCACGACAAGAAAACCTAGGCAAAAAGCTCGGGGTATTTCTGTCTCATTTGGTCCTCTAGTTCCCAAGTCACGTCACCCGCTCGGTGGCTCCACTGAACCTTCACTAACTTCACTGTTCTCCGACGAAGTTGTTTCACATCATCATCAACAATGGCTATTGGCCTCACTGGATACGTCAACTCATCCAAAATCTCCACCTCAGCAGGCTCTATAATCTGTGATGGGTCTGCCAAACACTTTCGCAACATGGATACGTGAAACACGTCGTGGATACCTGACATACTCTGCGGCAAAGCTAATCTGTAGGCCACTGGTCCAATTCTCTCAGTAATCTCATATGGCCCTACATACCTCGGTGCAAGTTTCCCACGACTTCGAAACCTAACAACTCCGCGCATCGGGGAAACTTTCAGAAAAACCCTGTCACCAACATCAAACTCCAAGTCCTTACGCCTCCTATCAGCGTAACTCTTCTGTCTACTCTGGGCTGTCAACAACCGCGCTCTAATCAGCTCAATTTTCTCAGTAGTTTCTCTGATCACATCCGGCCCCATCACAACTGACTCTCCAATCTCTGCCCAACAAACAGGGGACCTACACGGTCGTCCATAGAGTGCCTCAAACGGTGCCATGCCAATACTTACGTGGTAGCTGTTGTTGTACGCAAACTCACATAACGGTAGGTGATCTTCCCAACTGCCCCCAAAGTCTAAAATGCATGCTCTAAGCATGTCTTCCACTACCTGATTCACTCGCTCAGATTGGCCATCTGTCTGTGGATGATAAGCTGTACTCATGTCCAATCTAGTACCCATAGCTTGCTGAAAGCTCTGTCAGAAGTGGGCTGTGAAAAGCGGATCTCTGTCGGATACAATCGAAACAGGCGACCCATGAAGGCGAACTATCTCCCGAATGAACAACACTGCTAGACTGTCTGCCGTCCGATTCATACTAACAGGAATGAAATGTGCACACTTCGTCAACCGATCAACAATGACCCATATCGACTCATTACCTTTCCTCGACTGTGGAAGTCCATCGATGAAATCCATAGTGATATACTCCCACTTCCACGTCGGGATATCCAATGGATGCAATAACCCGGACGGTCTCTGATGCTCGGCTTTCACCTGCTGACAAGTCGCACACCGTGCCACAAACTCTCCAATGTCTTTCTTCATGCCATGCCACCAGAAAGAACGTCTCAAATCTCGATACATCTTCGTTCCACCGGGATGAATGGTGAAACGAGATCTATGAGCTTCCTGTAAGATATCTCTTCGCAACTCCTCATCAGACGGAACACAAAGCCGCCCACGAAATCGCAACCCTCCATCTGAACCCACTGACCAATCGGTAGGACACTCATCCAATGTGTCCACTACCAAATCTGCTATCTGCCTCGTAATCACTGGATCAGAGGTCTGTCTCTCCACCACTCTACTAATCAACGACGGATAAACTGCTAAACCCGCTATCATGCTGCCCTCTGTACTGAAAGTAGGCTGAACTGCAAATGAAGCTAATGTCTCAAGTGTTCGGTACTCCTGAATCATCATGGTTGCCATCACTGCATGTCGCCTACTCAAGGCATCTGCAACCACATTGGCCCTACCAGGCTGATACTGTATCTCGAAGTCATAGCTGCTAAGGAAATCAACCCATCGTTGTTGCCTCATATTCAATTCCCTCTGAGTGAATAAGTACTTCAAACTCTTGTGATCTGTGAACAACTCAAACCTCTCACCATACAAATAATGTCTCCAGATCTTCAAAGCAAAGACTACGGCTACCAACTCTAAATCATGTGTCGGATATTTCCGCTCGTGGGGTTTCAATTGTCGAGACGCATAGGCTACGACCTTCTTGCCTTGCATCAACACTCCACCCAATCCTGTACCGCAAGCATCAGTAAATACCACAAGTCGGCTACCAGGTGTCGGAATAGTCAACACTGGTGCTGAAGTCAACCGAAGCTTCAAAGTTTCAAAAGCTTCTTCACACTTTTCTGACCATACAAAAGGAACATTCTTCCTAGTTAACTGAGTGAGTGGTGCCGCAATCAAGGAAAATTTCTCGATAAACCGTCGGTAATAACCGGCCAAACCCAGAAAACTACGAATCTCTGTCACACTACTAGGTCGTCTCCAAGACTTCACTGCTTTGACTTTCTCGGGATCCACTGCAATACCTCCACTAGAAATGACACGCCCAAGAAATCGAACTTCAGACTCCCAGAAGTGACACTTACTGAACTTCGCATACAACTGATTTTCTCTAAGTGTCTGCAAAACAATGCGAAGGTGCTCTCTGTGCTCCTCTAAACTCCTCGAGTATACTAAGATATCATCAATGAAGATTACCACAAACTTGTCCAAGTACGGACTGAACAATCTATTCATCAAATCCATGAAGAAAGCTGGTGCATTTGTCAATCCAAATGGCATGACTGGAAACTCATACAAGCCATAACGAGTCCGAAAAGCGGTAATTGGAACGGAATGTTCCTCAACTCTCATCTGATGGTACCCAGACTGCAAATCTAACTGTGAAAACACTACGGCTCCCCTCAACTGATCCAATAGATCATCAATCCGAGGCAATGGATACTTATTCTTGATGGTCACTTTATTCAAATCTCGATAATCTATGCACATCCTCAATGATCCATCCTTCTTGGATACAAATATTGCTGGAGCTCCCCAAGGTGAATTGCTCGGACGAATAAACCCCTTACGAAGCAACTCCTCAAGTTGTACTTTCATTTCTTCCAATTGCTTAGGTGCAAGCCTGTACGCTGATTTAGATATAGGTGCAGTACCAGGAACCAGGTCAATCCGAAACTCTACCTCACGACGTGGAGGGATACCAGGAATCTCCTGAAAGACATCAGGGAACTCACACACAACCTCTACAGAACTAGTGTCGGCACAAGAAATCTCAAGAGAGCTAAGAAAACTCGACATCAAAGAAACCGAATCGGGCTCACAAGCCAACACACGAGGCGAAGCATCAGGTGGCGCTAACATCACCGACCTATGCAAGCAATCAATGATCACCGGATGACTGGACAACCAATCCATCCCTAGGATCAAATGATAGCCCTCAAAACCCAAGACAATAAAGTCAAACACAAAGCTGTACCCCAACAAGAAAAACTCGAAACGGGGACAAAACTCCCACAACCAAACCGAACTGCCCAAGGGAGACACAACGCACAAGGGCTCTGGCAAAGGCACCACCTCAAGGTTGTCTCTAACAACCAGCTGTCTAGAAATAAAAGACCTAGATGCTCCTGTATCGAAAAGAGCCCTCAACAGGGAAGACGACGAATGCACAAAACCTGGCACACAACACAAGTATCCTGAATCACATAACAACACACTAACATGCAATTTTTCCTACGCATAATGCACATAACACAATCCTACTACATCTGGCACACACAAAACGACAATAAAAATAAATAAAATAACATACCCTCAACATTTCCCTGACCGGGAATAGCTGCTAGGCGAACAGGCGGTGCTGGGAGAGGGACTCTCTGACCACTCGCCATCACCAAACAACCTCTACGAAAAATAAAACACACATACCATACATCAAACAACACAACAAAATTCCTAACTCCTCTACCCAATTCACTCAAGAAAGTGGTATACGATGATGTTCTATGTGAACCGGTAACAATTGCTCTGATACCAAGCTCTGTCACGCCCCGACCCGCCACGGGAATCGCAGCGTGCCGATGCGTGAACTAACACCTACACAGGCGGATCGTAACCGGCCACAACATCATAATATAACACATTCTTGATACGATAAACAAACGAAAATAAAACTACGCTAAATTTTTGAACAAAATAAATATATATTTTTTTTTATTTCGCCCCGCCAGAGTCATAGCGACCAAACAATATACAAACATCTAGTTTAACAATATAGTACATCTGAAACACAGAGGAAGCAAAACATACCCGTACAGGGCGGACACAACCAAAAAGCTCAAAACACGCGTACAACGGAAATTGAGGCCTACGCGCCACGATCAGCAGGAACGCCAACACTGCCTGCACTCCAATAGAAGCACACCCCTTGCGGGGTCAGCAAAGCACAAAGCTAGCTGGTGCGAGCGAACTAAATACAAATAACAGAATAATAAACAAGGAAAATTCACGCCACACAACAATGAATAACCAACAAGTTCTAAAGTCTAAATCACACCGTGTCTCTAAGGATAATGTTTCTAAGTTCAAGCAACAACACAAAACTTTCAGATTCAACAATAACTACTAGTTTATTATATGTTGATCATTACACACGATTCAAACATGGTAAATATCAAACAATGGAAATACAGACAACCTCATAATTCTTCCTAGCCTCCTAGGTATAGCAATCAAGTTGAAATCAGAAATTCTGTAAAATCCTGTATAAGTGTCTCATATCGTAGGTATCCGCATACCCTACGAATGTGTCTCACCCAGACACATCCCACAACGTGCACCAGTACCACTTCGGGCTTGTTTGTATCCTAATGGGGTGCCATCTGCCAGGATACAAACTCAAACGTCCCGAACGACTGGCCTAACACGGCCAACCTAACATAATCAAAGTCAAGCGCGCTGGGAGGGAAAGCGAGTAATCTCCAAAGCACGTCCTCCGGGACCCGTCCTACTGCACTCTATAGTGGCAAGTGCGTGCGGGAGCTCACCGCACCTCAGCAAGCTTGCCACATGCAGTAGCGTCCACAATGTCAGGTGCGAGTCATCTCAAGCACCATCCAACTCACGATGCGAGCAAGCTCCTAAGCATCGGCACAACAGGCATTATAGCGGGGTAAAGACACTTATACTACTATCCACATGCACAAATGACAAGTCTGTACATAACCAAATGTACAAACGTGCAATCATAAATAATTCGGCAATTTTTTATAAAATCACGACTATGCCAGGGTCCCAACATGACCCAATTCACCACAATAAATTTACTCAAGTCGCTTATCATACATGCTCAAGACTCGAAAATCCACGGTAACATGATAGGCTATGCAAACTAGAAAACAAAGCACACCAGTCTCATGTCATTACACCAAAGCCTAATCACACCAAAATTACTATTCGATTTCATTCAAGTATATCATGCTTTCTGAAAATCCAATGCATGATTCATTCACACATAACTAACACAATCCTCGAAATCTGAAAACTCCGAATTTCGGATTTGGGTACAATTCTACACAATTGACAGTATACTGTAACAATTCCATTCAGGATTTCAAATACTTATTTCTTAAAATAAAAATTATAGTTCCACTCACCTGGCGGAATGGATTTTCAAAACCCAATTCCTACCGGTCGAAGTTTCAAACACGCAAAACCACAAATGCGAGACCACGAAAATTCGAAAACTGCAAGGCGGACTCGAAAATGAGTAAACTAGCCGAAAACTGAAATAAATAAATAAATACAAGCGGCGCATGACAGAAAGGAAAACTTACAGGCAATAGGAATTCGGCAACCACCCCGCCGAAACCCAAAGTTTGGCGAAAACGCGCCAAAACCCTCCTTACTCAGGTCTGATTGCTACCAAACTGCACAACAACCCACAAAAGAGTCTAAGGACACTCAGAGTCCCGAAAATGAGGATCACCCACGCACCCAAAGCCCGGTTTCACGCCGAGGAACCCTCCAAACAAACATGCACCCTGATTTTTTTTGAAAACAATTTTGGCCAACCACAAAACAGTCTTGCATGTCGGTTCTAAGGGCTCCCAAGGACGCCACCAAGGCCCTAACACGGCTGATCGGAGCTAAAAACCCGATCAAACCCCAAACCCAAATGAAAACTGATTTTTTTTTTCTTTTTTTTTTTTTGAAAAAAAAAGCAACTGAGAAATAAATAGGGGGAAGAGAGAACGAACCGAGGAGGAGGAGGAGGAGGAAATCACCGAAACTCACCGACGAAAACTGCCGAAAAAAAATGGAGGAAGCAACGTTGTCGCACGCTGCCTGCTAGAACGAAGAGAAAAAGAAAGAAGAAAAGAGAGAAGAAGAAAAGGGGGAGGGGAGGGGTCGTGCTGTTTTAAAGGGGTGGGTGGCTATGTGCCCCCACCACCTTTGCTGAGTACATCCCGCTTAAAAAACTTTTTTTTTTTTTTTTTTTTTTGAAAAACCGCAGGTCTCACAATCAGAGTCACTTCCAAGGAGTGAACCAGTTGGTGGGTATATCTTTGTTTGCAATAATGATACCATGCAAGAGAACTTGAAGAGGCAACTCTTTGGTAAGCTTTCCCCCAATTTCCTTTGCTTTTTGTTGTTCAAGTTCAATTTTTTTTTTTTAAATTTATTGATCTTTGTTAATTGATTTGAGTGATCATTTGAATTTAATTTGATGTTTTGATCCATGGGTATTGATGGGTTTTATTGAATTTTGGAAATTGGGTTTTATTGATTAATGGGTAGGCATGATTTGTGGATACATCTGATCTGATATTGTGTTGTTTGTGATTTTGATTTTTCAGGGCTCCCTCCAAGGTACAGGGATTCAGTGAGGCAAATAACACCAGGATTGCCTCTTTTCCTTTACAACTACTCCACTCACCAACTTCATGGAATTTTTGAGGTTTGTGGTCTCTTTCCTTGTTTGTATGTTTTCTACTTTGTGAATTGATGTAGATACTAGATACTAAAGTTTAGTGTTGAAGTGAAGTACATATCTGTGGTTTAGTGGAAAATTTTCACTTCAAGGGATAATCTGATTGATTTATCATTGTTGCCCTTGTTTAATGATACTACAAATGAAGAAATTTAAGATATGTGAGGTATATTGCCTAATATACATATTTGAAGCATGCTTAGATCAATAAAGGATGTTGGATGTCAAGGGTAGTAGAATGATACTACAAACATTTTTCTCATTCATTCATAGTTGTTTCCCCTGCAAAAGGAATCATTTAGATCTATTTTTTAACCTGCAAATTTTTTTGGGGGCACAAAACATCTAGGTTTAGATAAGCACTTCTGATCTGAAGGGTATTTTCACAATTGAAAGCTTGTATGTGTTCTTGGCAGCTAGCCTACATTTTTCATATGTTTAGATAATATGCAGTGAGAACCTTGGAACTATTCAACTTCCATTTGGGATCCCAGATCACAAAAGCACTAATTAGTAATTACACTCTACTTCCCTGAGAATTGAATTCCAAGCAAACCAAATTTACCTTAATACCTTGTTTTCTTATGGCATTAATACTTTGACTTTTATATTCCTCTAGTTTGTTTAGATAATCTTTTTCTTTTCCCTGGTGTGTAAGGTCAATTGCTGATAAATTCCATGTTCAACCTGTACTTATTTTCAGTCAGAAAACAATTCATCTGAAAAAGTTCTGAAAGGAAAGGAAGAAAGTTATAGGTCCTCTGTTGATAAAAATCAATCTGGGGAGGGAGTTACCCAATATGAAGAAGCCCCCATCAGCCTAGTGAAGCTTAACCAACTTGTAATTGACTTTCCATCTCAACTTTTACATATATCAAATTGCTAATAATGCACTTGACTACTTTGTTAGCATAAATTTGACACTTTTTCACTGACTTTTGTGATGATTCAAAAATCTTCTGTTATTGGATTAAGGTAACTCATCTTGGAATCTTCTGTTATTTGAATTATAATGTTTGCATGATGTTGTGATCTCATAGGAATTTTGGGTTGGAAATGAAGAACTTGTTCATATCTATGAGAAAAGGCTGGGGGATGCTGGTTATATCAGTTTCAAGCTTGCATGGACAAATAATCGTGGGGATGGTACGTTTATTACATATACTTGTGTAGATAATAATTTGACACATTTGATTGAGCGACGTTTTAATTTTAATGGGTGAGCGGGCCTGACATTTTGCATTGCCGCAAGACACACGCGTCTGCATCCTTGTTATGCAACTAGCTAGCCTCCCCACCACACACACTCACACGCAGTCTTCTCAAGAATTTGTTGTAAAGGGAAGTATCCAATGTTGAATAATTTTCGACAACACATAATGCATGAATGAGTCCCACACACAGTACATCGTGATTTTTTTTTATTTTTATTTTTTGAGGATTTTTCCTTTCTTTTGACACATTAGAAGCACGTTGATACTTTCTACTTTTGTCATTGGAAATCATTTTAGTACACTTATTGTGAAATTTGGTAGTTGTCATTTAACTCTCTTTTTTCCGCACTTGATGGTTCTGTTGAAAAAGCAAGTATCCTAAAGTCTGGCTTGAGGGTTTCCCACTGATAAGTTATGCAACAGGCTTAGCAAATACAAAAATTTTGTGAAAGAATAATCAAGTTGAAATGGTTTAGTGCAAAATCCCATTCTTAGTTTATGAGGTGTTCTTTCTCTCACACACTTAGGCCTCAGTAAACTTGATTCCCATTTCGTTCAGGCCACAAGTTATATTGAAACAAGGTGTTCTAAAACCTATTCAGATCTGCTAAGAGAACTCAATAAGTGCAAACCCGATAAAAATGGTAGGATAATTAAAGAAAACTCACTGGATGAAATAACAACTGAATTGCGCAGCCATCGCCATCATCCCACATCACCTCGCCTGCGACTCGCCATTTCGACTTCCATCGTTCTCTAACAGACATCACAACTCATCACGCCATAACCATAGAGACCTCGTCATCTTGCCTATCTCTCATCATCACCTCAAATCTGTCTCACGCAAGGAGAGAACTATCTCGCAACAACGAGATAGAGAAAGAAACGAAGAAGCAACAGGGAAGAAAACGGAAGAAGATAGAGGAAGATGTATGGGCGGAGTGGGCGGATCAGCTTGGAGGCAAGCCGCCAAAGAAGGTAAGAGCTTTGCTCTTCGTATTGCACAAGAAAAGAAGGAAAGGATAAAATGTTCTCTTATAGTTGGGTGGCTAATTGCTCTCACTAGAATTCTGAGGGCATCCACCCTTTAACTTCACAAAATAAAACCCTAAAATTTTGAAATTCACATTCAATTAAATGTAACCTTATTTAATTTAATTCAAAATAAAATAAATTAGTTTTATGAAATTTAGGGATGTTACAATTCGCCTCGTGGAGGAACTACCTGTTTTGTTTTGGTTATTTTGTCGTACTATATTTTCTTGTCATGCCATGCTATTTCTATTATTGATTTTTGGGAACGAAGAATTTCACACCAGCTTAATTGCTGACCCAAGTGGGCTTTGGCTTCTTGAGTATATTCCTTTGGAAATATAGTCGATTAGCTTGTTTCAGGATTTAGTAGTTTCGGGCGAGCTTAGAGAAGTTTGTTTCGTACGTGACGAGCATTGCTGGGGAGTTGCACGTTGTTCGAGAGTTTAGGTCCTTTTATTTGTTAGGTGATAATTTAATCTTTTGTAATAGAACATGAAGTATTTATTTATTTATTTATTGGGACAGATACATTTGTGATTAGTTGAATTTATCAGAGTTGGTTCTACGAGATTTAATATATTTTCCTTCATTTTGATGAGTTGTTTAGATCAGTTGTTTTATTTCTCTCTCATCTGGTAAATTGTGCATTTGATTATTTTTTGTGAATGCCCACTGTTACTTTTAGTGAATGACATTTATGTCCCAAATTTTGGGAAAAATGGATAATCCCACGCGAATATTAAGATTTCGTTTTTCTTGAAAATCGGGGCGTGACAGTCTTCATCGATTTGGTCTTGATAAGAAATTATGGTTGATATGATGATATCATGCAAATGGCGGGAGTGAAGTATTCATTTGGGTGGGGGTGTTGGTTTTGAAAATAATTAGATGGAGGAAATGGAAGATGTTTGGGGGCAAAAGAAATGAAGGAGACTCAGTCTTTTCGTAACATTCTTCATGCAAATGGCGAGAGAGAAGTATGTCAAAGTATTTTAAAAAAAATTGAACCTGACGTGAATCGAACACGCAACCTTCTGATCTGGAGTCAGACGCGCTACCATTGCGCCACAGATCCAATGATTTTATGAATGAATATGGACTAATAGAGCTAACTAACTGAGATCATATATTTCTCCCCTGCACCTTCAAAGCCACTTCTTTGGCAAAGTCGGGGGTATTTATTTCTGATTCATACATAAATCTCTAAAAATTTAAAGATATGGTCGTTACTATCTGACTGATATGTTTGGTTTAATGTCTATCCAGACATTGCCTCTTTCATATATCAGATATTCATTCGTAAACCTCTGAACAACCTATAAACCAATGATTTTTCATGAGTTAGAAGTTTTAGTTGGAGCCCAAACACTTTTCATCCCTCATATTAAGACATTCACTTCTTCTAGTTAGAGATCCTCTCTTAATGAGGTTAGATGTCTAACTCTAACAAATACCCCCTCATATCACCATATGATGTTGTATAATATAATAGGCTCTTCCTTATGGGGAGGCATAAGTAAGCATCTGCATGTCATTTGAACCCCTCCGTGAGAAATATAAAAGAAATAGAAAGGTAATGACTATTGAAAGACCACAAATAAAAACTTGAAGATGCAAGGCCATCAACTAGGAAGTTACAAGGATTAGAGCTGAAATTACTCTTACAAGAAGAAAATGAAACATGCTAGAGACTAAGAATGGGAGTTTCTTGAAGAAAACATCCAAAGTTGTGCCAAATCTTCAACAATCTCGAGGAACACACATATCTTCAACCGGATCAGCTCCCAGTCGAACCATCCAACAAAATTTTAACCGGATCAGCTCCCATAAGAAAAATTGAACCTGACATGAATCGAACACGCTTCTGATCTGGAGTCAGACGTGCTACCATTGCACCACAGATCCAATAATCTTGTATGTGGATATTTGCTTTTGGATCTCTTCGTAAACTACCTGAACATATTTTCCTCTCATGAATCTTGAAAGTCACTTATTTGGGGAGGCATCGAAAATTGCCATTTCAGTTGAAGCACTTTCTTGTCATTTGAACCACAAAGAAAAGCTTGAAGCTTCTACAGTCCATCGATTAGGAACTTACTGTGGTTGAGCCTCTGAAAACATAATGTAACATATATGAAAGGACCTCTACATGAAACAGAATGTTACTCTATTAATGTCTTATAGGTCCAAGAATCAGTAAGTGAATTTATGGGAAAGGTAACCCATAAAACATTTGCCTTCCCTCAGGCATGAGGTTTTTGTACCATGAAGGATATATGTTTGAGGAAGACGAGCTTCTGCAAATCTTCCAGCGTCTAGTCAGTGAGCATTACCTTCAGATGGAAGTATGGATTCCAGGCAGGCTTTGGACACATTCTAAATACGTATGTGGAGCAGCTAAATAAAATTTTCAACAACCGTTTCGTTGGGCCATAATCATCACAATAGCCAACTGTATTTGCAGCAAGAATTCTAATCCACGTTTCTGCTCTATTTAGAGGTATATCCTCAATCACACATGCATGTTCCGGTTTTCACTGTGATTACCTGAATCCATGTCATTTCCATTCTTCCTCTGCTCCATTAATTATTTCATTACAATTTTTACTATTTCCTTGTCATCATCTGTTTACACATGCAAGTAGATAGATGATGAACTCACAAAAAAAAAGTTGCATGTGAAGGATAAGTTGTCTCTTGCATTATTGGTGAATCCCTTGTGTGATCTGAGCTTCTGTAGTAGGTGAAATATAATCCGATTGACACTCAATTCTAGTCCAATATAAGAGTGAAACTCTTATAATCAGCGGATGAAATTCATTTGCACCAATCCAGTAAAAAATAGGTTTTAGCGCGATCTTCTTAAGTTATGGTCTTTGGGATACGCTACTAAATGAGGAGGACCTGTTAGGAAACTGGAAAAAACTAGTGTGGGTTTCTAAACTTTGAATTATCATTCAACAACTGGAAGATGGGAGAAATGGACAAAGAACCATATAAAAGGTCGAAAATTAACTCCAAAAAACAGACTGATAAACAGACTTATATCACGGCTGAACATGTGTTTTACTGGAAAATGTTTGCTAGCGCATGATGTGCATGTGTAAATGCAAAATGTAGAGTCGGCAAAAATGTATCCACAGAGATACAGATCTTACAGAATTCCTGTTGGCATGCATGTGTATTAACATATAGTCACTAACTAGGCCTTCACGAATCACTCTAGCTGTGCTATCTTAACTAGCATGTAAAAAGGTTTTATTTGAAAGACAAAATTAGTAAATGGTGCTTTTAATAAAAAAAAATGAGACCTTATGTCCCTTGTGGTCATACTCCGTTTTTGCGGGATGTTTTAGACAACCATAGCCTTTATTTAGGATTTTCAAGCACTACTATGGAATGGATGCTCCAAAAGCATGAAACATGTCTTTGTAAGTAATTGTTAGGAGATTATTTAGTTGGTTTATTTCTTTATTCTTTCATTTATTCTAAGATAGCTATATATGGGTACTTGCTCTGTTATAGGAAACTACTTCCTCAAGAAGTTCTTTCCTTTATTCTAGGATAGCTATATATGGGTACTTGCTTTGTTATAGGAAACTACTTCCTCAAGAAGTTTAATATTTCCTAAACTATTGCTAGGTATTATGAGAAATTAGGGAAGCTACTGTTGGACTTCTTGTATAAATATTTTCCATTGGGTTAATGAGAATACAAAAAATTATTACCCTAAATCTTTCATGGTATCAGAGCCAAAATTGCTTCTTCAAAATTTTTTTTTCCCTAAACCATGGCCGGCGGCGCTACCCCTCCACCACCGGTAAGAATTGATCCTAGTTCGCCTTTCTACTTAGGGTTGCAAGATCGGCCAGGCGACTTCATTAATCCAATTCGCCTCAAGCTTGACAATTTTGATGATTGGTCTCATGCCATTCGAGTAGCCCTTTCCTCTAGGCGCAAATTCGTCTTTCTTGACGGGACGATCACAGATTTCGTCTCACCTTGTACGAAAGATGATTGGGTCACGATCCACTGCATGCTTGTGTCATGACTCACGAATACAATTGACCCCGATGTACGTTCTATGCTATCAAATTATGATAATGCCAAACGCTTATGGGATAACTTGCATGAACGATTCTCGATCGTGAATGGTCCGCGTATTCACCAACTTAAGGGAGATATTAATCGTTGTGAGCAAAATAAAACTATGCCTGTTGCTGTCTATTTTAGTAAATTGAATGTTTTATGGGATGAACTAGATAAACACGAGCCTTTGATTTCATGCAAGTGTGGTAAATGTACTTGTCAGGTTGGTAAACAATACGAGAAACGGCGTGCAGATGATAGGCTGCACCAATTCTTTCTTGGCTTGTGTTCTGAATATTATGCCCAACTGCGTTCGACTATTTTGTCGCAAGACTCTTTACCTTCGTTGAATCGGGCATTCCAACAAATTGCTCAAGATGAGCGGGTTCGGGGGATCACACGCATCACTGAAGAGAAACCCGATGTGGTAGGTTTCGCGGTGCGTATGGAGAATAAACCAAAACCGCGTCTTGATAGAGCGGAGAGAGTTGCCTTGATATGTTCTCACTGTCACAAATAAGGCCATGACATAGCTACCTGCTTTGATCTTCATGGTACTCCAGATTGGTACTTGGAGAAATATGACAGAAATTTGAAGGGCAAGCCAAACCCTGCGTCAACAAAGCTCACGACTGGACGTGGACGTAACGGAGTGCGTGCTAATGCCACCAACCCAGACATTACTCACAGCGCATCTCTTGGGAAGCCGAACCCCGCTCCTGCTGCTATACCTCTTCCAAGTTTTACTGCAGAACAGTGGGCGGCGTTAACAGTCGCATTTGGTACTCCTCACACTCCTTCTAACAGGTTGCATGGTAAGTTGGAAATGGATTCTTGGATAATTGATACTGGATGTTCTCATCATGTTACTGGTGATGAATCTTGTTTAGTGGATACGAAAGTAGTTTCGCCTTGTCCCGTGGGCCTTTCGGATGGTCAAACGGTGGTTGATACTAAGGAGGGTGTCGTGAAACTCACAGACAAAATAATACTCCAACATGTTCTTTTTGTTCCTAAGTTAAACTGCAATTTAATTTCGGTTTCACAACTAAATGATGATCTAAATTGCTTTGTCCAATTTAATTCTAACTTGTGTGCTATACAGGACCTACATTCGAGGGAGGTGATTGGCATGGGTGAGAGATGGGATGGACTTTACTATCTACGGCATGGATTACAGGTGCAAGCGGTTTCGGTTGATAATTCGAAGTCCTTGGAGCTATGACATAGTCGTTTGGGTCATCCTTCCGAGACAATAGTGAAGTTGCTTCCTTTTTTTAATAATTCTAGGGGTCATTTGAATAAAGCTTGTGAAGTTTGTCATCGTGCTAAACATTCTAGAGATCGTTTTCCTTTAAGTGCCAATAAATCAACTCGGATTTTTGAGTTACTACATTGTGATTTATGGGGTCCGTATGATGAAGTTTCTTCGTGTGGTGCTCGTTATTTTTTAACTTTAGTGGACGATTATTCACGTGTTGTGTGAGTTTATTTATTGATTGATAAAAGAGAAGTTTCCAAGATTTTTATGTCCTTTATTGCCATGATTGACCGTCAATTCTCTCAAAAGTTGAAAATTATACGTAGTGACAATGGAACAGAGTTTAACTGCATGAAAGATTTCTTTGTGGCTAATGGAATTTTATTTCAAACATCTTGTGTGGGTACCCCTCAACAAAATGGAAAAGTGCAAAGGAAACATAAACATATTCTCAATGTCGCTCGTGCATTGAGGTTTCAAGGGGGGTTGCCAATCTATTTTTGGGGAGAATGCGTTTTGGCCGCTGCTCACCTAATAAATCGGACTCCCTCTAGTGATCTCCTAAACAAAACTCCATATGAAATGTTATTTGGTTGTACACCTTCTTTTAGTGACTTGCGAGTTGTTGGTTGCTTAGCTTATGCCCATAATCAACGCGCTAAAGGTGACAAGTTTGCCAGCCGAAGCCGTAAATGTGTTTTTGTGGGTTATCCGTTTGGTAAGAAGGGATGGAGTTTATTTGATCTTGAGAAAAATGAGTTCTTTGTGTCGAGGGATGTGAAGTTATATGAAAATGTCTTTCCTTATTTGAATGTTGAAGTCACAAATCATACTCCTCCCCTTGACAGTGATGTGACTTATAATAAGGGAGCCCAGGAAGAGCTTATTGAAGGTATGGGGGATCATCAGGTGATGCACGAGGATGCCATCGTCGGTCCTCAAACGGTCTCTCCCTTGGCCTCTCCCATGACTAGCGTCACGCCTAGTAATGCTGAGCCACAGTCTACCGCGTTCGTGCCAAGTCAAAATGCTCGAGATGTGCCACCAGTGGACGCTTCATCCTCAGCTGTCGGGGGGATATATGGTGTTCCCGACGGAACGGGGAGGGACAATTTGGGCCGCGGGTTCCGGGAGAAGTTCCCATCAGTAAAGTTGAGAGACTTCGTGACACATACGGTTATCAAGGACAGTCCATCTCTCGCTCCATCTGCTCCGCCATATCACACTCCCTCAGGTACGCCTTTTCCTATAACACATTATGTTAGTTGTGATCAATTTACTGTGAAACACCAGAATTTTCTTGCAGCTGTAACTGCAGGTGTTGAGCCATAGTCTTTTAAGGAGGCTGCAAATGATATAAGATGGTGTACTGCTATGCAAAAGGAGATTCGTGCTTTGGAAGATAATGACACTTGGACTATGAAAAAATTACCTCCTGGAAAGAAAGCTCTCGGAAGCAAATGGGTGTACAAAATTAAGTAAAACTCAGATGGTAGCATTGAGAGGTTAAAAGCCAGATTAGTTGTTTCGGTAATCATCAAGTTGAAGGAATTGATTATAATGAGACATTTGCCCCAGTCGCGAAAATGGTGACAGTTAGAGCTTTTCTAGCCATTGCAGCATCCAAGCATTGAGAGTTGCATCAGATGGATGTTCGTAATGCCTTCCTTCACGGCGATTTAGATGAGGAGTTGTATATGAAACTTCCGCCAGGTTTTAGCTCTACTGCTTCTGATTTGGTTTGTCGTTTGCGTAAATCGCTGTATGGTTTGAAACAGGCACCTCGATGTTGGTTTGCAAAGTTTGTGACAGCTTTAAAGGGGTACAGTTTTCTTCAATCCTACTCCGATTATTCCCTCTTTCAAAGCCTATTTGTGTCAATGTTTTTATATGAAGGATCTTGGTGTGCTTAAATATTTTCTTGGCATTGAGGTGGCTATAAGCTCCTCAGGGTTGTTTCTATGTCAAAGGAAATATGCCATTGATATTATTTCAGAGGTAGGACTATTGGGCTCGAAGCCGGCTTCATTCCCGATTGAACAAAATCATCAGTTGGTGCGTGCCAATGGGCCTTTTCTTACGGATCCCGAGCCCTATAGGCGTTTGCTTGGGCGTCTTATCTACTTGGCGGTTACTCGTCCTGACTTGGCATACTCGGTTCATGTCTTGTCACAATTCATGCAGGAGCTGCGACAAGAACATTGGGATGCTGCATTACGGGTTGTTCGCTATTTAAAGAAATCCTCGGGTCAGGGCATTCTATTACGTTCAGACAGTGAGTTATCTTTGACAGGTTGGTGTGACTCGGATTGGGCAGCCTGTCCCCTTACTCGGAGGTCTCTCACTGGGTGGTTTGTGTTTTTGGGGCATTCGCCAATTTCATGGAAAACTAAGAAGCAGAATACTGTAGCTTGTTCTTCGGCAGAGGCCGAATATCGCTCTATGGCTTCTGTTACTTGTGAATTAAAATGGTTGAAGGGTATACTTTTGAGTTTGGGAATCCATCATCCTAAGGCGATTATTCTTTTTTGTGATAGTCAGTCCGCGTTGCATATAGCGCAGAATCCGGTATTTCATGAACGCACGAAGCATATTGAGGTTGATTGTCATTTCGTGCGAGATGCTATCCAGGAAGGTCTTATTGCTCTGTCTTATATGTGTCGACGACAGACCAATTGGCAGATATTTTTACTAAGGCTTTGGGGAAGAAGCAATTTGATTTTCTCCTTGACAAGTTGGGCATTTTAGACTTGCATGCTCCAACTTGAAGGGGGTGTTAGGAGATTATTTAGGTGGTTTATTCCTTTATTCGTTCCTTTATTCTAGGATAGCTATATATGGGTACTTGCTTTGTTATAGGAAACTACTTCCTCAAGAAGTTCTTTCCTTTATTCTAGGATAGCTATACTTGCTTTGTTATAGGAAACTACTTCCTCAAGAAGTTTAATATTTCCTAAACTATTGCTAGGTATTATGAGAAATTAGGGAAGCTACTGTTGGACTTCTTGTATAAATATTTTCCATTGGGTTAATGAGAATCCAGAAAAACAATTACCCTAAATCTTTCAATAATAACCTAATGCAATTTCAGAAAAAATGAGACCTTATGTCCCTTAGGTCATACTCCATTTTTGCGGGATGTTTTAGACAACCATAGCCTTTATTTAGGATTTTCAAGCACTACTATGGAATGGATGCTCCAAAAGCAGGAAACATTTCTTTGTAAAGTAATAACTTAATGCGATTTGGTCAAGCCCATTGTCAACCTTCCCAAGGTCCTGCTCTGGGGCTTGGTTGAGATTGTCCCGTACAAGCTCAACCAAAGTTTGGATCTATTTCGAAAATCTTAATGGAAAGCCAACCTAAGTTTGGACTGTGCTATGCTAAACCTGACTAAACGTTAGGTTGAGCCCATCATCATTGGGCGAGGCCCGTTCGAGTCACACTCTTACGACTTGATTGGTATTTCCTCATCAATTAATACACACAATGCACATGCTTATTAATGAACTCAAAAAATAGAGGAGACAACCAAAAATCGCACCAAGGAGAAATCCCTTATTAGAGGTTCAATAAATGATACACTCTTGTATTACAAAACAAAAATGTGAGCCATTGATACATTGTGAGTTCTGACTATTGGGGTGGTACCCGGGCTATCAATCAGCATGGTGGATGTACTTGGGTGGTCCTGATGAGTAAATGATGCATACAATCCAAATCCAGTATGTACTAATCTGTTATAGAGTTATTCTTCTTTGAACAAACAAGTTCCTCGATGACAGATCGAGTTGAACTTCTACCGTCAAATGACTATCTGAAGCTGATAAACTGTACTTCCATGGCCTTGGGATCGGAGATTCCTGGACCCTATTTACCACTTTAACATCACTAGATCAACCCATCTTCAGCACTGAGAAAGGGACATAGAATGAGTAGGCGACCTGGTACTACTAGGGTCACTTAATTTCTATTCTAATAATGCGGTACTATGCATTTGATGCTTTAGAACTCGTTTAGCTTAGGTTAAATTATAAATAGTTTTTTTTGTTTGAGTTCATGTAGCACGCAACTAATGATATCTTTTTTGTAATGAATGATTAAGAGAATGCATTGTTTGTTTACCATTAGGACTGATGCTTTGTGTGCTATAAATTTGAGGAAATATCTAAGACAAACAGCGCTTTTACAGTCATTGAACATGGTTCTATTATGGGTTTGTGCAGGTTTAATTGAAGCCCCAAGCACAATGGTTGGATGCAATAAATGGGCTTAAATGGTTTATCAAGTGTCACGCGGAGGAGGCCTGCTGCTAGCAACTTGCACTAGCGTGAAGAGGCATCTTAGATAATCTTGCACCTAATCTCAACTCCTAGATTAACTTTGTTATATCATTTGCAACAAATTTTTTTTTTTTTAAAATAAATGAAAGAAAAGAAACTAATAGCAGCCTAAATCTGTCAGATGCCATATTTATGGTTAATGAAGCAATAAAAATCAAGTATTATTGATTCCAGAATAGTTTAATTTCTCAGATCTACAAAAACTTGACAGAAACATTGTAATTTTTCTGACGGCAGGCTCAAAGTAAAACATTTCAATAATCATTTGACTTGAAAGACGAACCAAACCATGGGGACTATTTTTCTACACTCAAACGTACAACACGTTTCTCACTAATTTCTCTCATGAAAACCAACGAAACATGAAGTCTTGGGATAGAACAGTGTGCTTGATCATATTATTGTAATACATAGCTTTCATTGATCTATATATGGGACATTGTAGTTGCATCATCTCTCTTGAATGACATGGTTGCTGAAATTTCACATCGCATAAAGCTCTAGAAATTCTTCGTTTAATGTGGATTGAGATTATCTGTGTGCAGGGGCACGTAAGATTCTATCCTTTCTCCAGTCCCTTTTCATTGTTTGTAACCAAACTTAGCCTTAAGGTGTAAAGTTTGAATACCTGCACACTCTTTCAATATTTCATAATTTGGATCATGAATTGACTACAAATCTCAATTGTTACTGTAGCAAACTACTCTTTACACAGCCTGGCTGAATGGCTTGGATTCATTGCTTCCTTTTTTCCTCTTTTTCTCCTTTTCAAAAGAAAGTTACATTTTTAATTGGGTATAATGCTTCAAAGGGGCAGTCATATGATTCAAGATAAGGCAGGTAAAAGGCCTGTAATTCGAAGTCTAGTATAAAATTTTGAAATCTTCCACTGGATAAAATGTTGACATTTTCTTATTGCATTTTCACGCCTCCGCGCATAAATTTTCATTCAAATTACGATTTTCCGTTTCAACAAAATGAGAAAAATACAGACATTTTGTTATGAAACACATATTTTCGGATTTTCCAAAAAAAAAAAAAAAAGAAAGAGTTCTGAAAGTCATCATAGAGGAGAAAAGAGCCAAAAGTTATGAATGTTTTCTTTCCAATAACAGCTATAAGGAAACAGCAGTTATACAACCCAAACTCTTTGAAACATGATATACAAATGACAAAACTTTTTACGTATTGGGACTGGGTTGAAAAAGCAGGTAGGTAATAGTGTACTTTGGTGGCAGTAGAAAGACATGATTTGAACCCAACAACCTGTAAGATGCTCATTCTACAGTCGAATGTTGTTATGTGCAATTTGGCAACGTGAAAACGATCGACTTAGACTGGGTGATGAAAACCATAAAAAAAAAAAAAAAAAAAGGATTTAAAAGGAAGTAAAGATCGAGGACTACAGGGAGAGATAGATAATTAACTATAGGGACCACTTGGAACATATATTTTGATAATCTCTACTCCTCTCCTCTCACTGATGTAAATTTAGAATATAATTTATGTTCTGCCACTGCACTTCCCAATGAACAGAGGGCGGTGGAAGCCTATTTAATTCATTTTATTTTATCTATTGGTTTTAAATGTTAGTAGGGGTATAGAGAGAAGATAAGGTAAGGTGGTGGTGGTGGTGGTATTGGTGCTCCACTCTATCTTGTGATGATGCAAAGTAAAAATACCCACCCAACAACAATATCTCTCACTTTTGGATTCTTTTTATCCAATCACACCTCTTCTTTCAGAGAACATATCCCTTTATTCATGTTTCTTGTATATATAAAAAAAAAATAGTTTATTATCAAGAGAGACTATTTACTATACAATACAGCTTTGAAATCAGAGGGGTGGGAAGGGTTTTCTGAGTTTTGGAATGGAGTTGGCAGAGAAAAGAGAGCAGAAAACACACCACACACATGGCCTTCTAGCTTTTCTTTTCTTTCCTACCAAACCCTCCCCCACCTCTGCAGAGATACAACTGTCTTGTTAGTGATGGCTCCAAACCCTAATTCATTCAAATATTTCTCTCAATCCCATTTGACAATCAGTGGCAGTACTAGCTGTAAAAACTATAACAACTCATATTATCTGAGACATCCTATAATATGTTTAAAAATATAGAAGAGAGAAAAAGTTGATCAGGAATCTTCTGCTGATTTGCCTTACCTAATTCATGTTCATAGTAATACAAGTCCATTCAAGCCACATTGGCTATAGTTTAATGCCCAGTTGGATTGTGATGTGAGTGAAATCCCAATAAAATATAGAAAATGTTGTGACATTTATATGTTCTATATTAAGCTAGATTGTTGTTTCCGTATTAAGCAACAATGAAATGTTAAGCAAGTTGAAACAAGCGAGTATTTATCATATCATGTCTAAAGTGTATTTATTTATTTAAATTGGATCATTGACCTTTTTTATTTATTTATTAATCCATGCTCGAAGGCTAAATGATTGACCCTATAAGGTTAACCAAGCCAGACTTAAAGGTTACAACATTATTGCCACTTAATATTCTTACTACAAAAAAAACATTTAGGGACATAGGCAAAATCGTCTCTATAAACAACATTTCGTCGCCATACATATTGGGCGACCAAATATTTGCCACGTAAACATCATTACAGCTCCGTCTCGCAAACGTTTGCGCGACGAAAAAAAATGTCCGTCGCTTCAGAGTCCCTTTGAGCGGCGACCACAAAGTTTGTTGGCAAAGGGTTCGTCATGTAATAGTGTTTTGCACGATGTTTGTTTCGATTCAGGAAACATAAGGGTCCGTCGTGCAAAACTTACTTACACGATTAAATATTTTGTCGCGTTAAACTTTGTCGGCTTAACTCAATGGTGACGCACCCTTTCATCGCACAAGATTATATTTGCGCGACGACAATATTCATCACTCTAATGTTGCCACACAGGTTTCGTCACTCCAAACAAGCTCGATCTATTTTTCTACGACGAAAATTTTGTCGCTTAAAGTTCAATTTAATAATTTTAAATTTTTTATTCAAAATTTTATTTTAATTAAATTTGAAATATTTATTAATTAAATCATCTCGCGCCACAGAGGGTTTGATATGCATTGCGATTTTGCTAATTTAATTAAATACGATTAACTTCACAAAATTGATAATTTAAAATTGTATTGTATCCATTACAAATTAATAATTTAAAACCGTATTGTATCAATTACAAATTAAAAAACACGTCGATACATTTTCTAGTGTTGGGGTGGTTGTCGACGATAGCGAGAGGTTCGACAAATTAATCCCCGACTGCTGAAGAACCCCTAATAACATACTCCACCTAGTTGCCTCTTGGGCCTGCCGCTCTGCCTTTCGAGCCTCCCACCCTGCCTCACGTGTTTTGGCGACATTTAGCTCATTCTGTTATTCCTCCACTCTCGACTGTCGCAATGAAATGGTTCTGACTAACCGCTGCAAAGCTTAAGATAAGGTGTCGACCTCACGAACTCTAGCTTTCCTCAGCCCCCGAACAATCTATACGGGTCTCAGACCCAAAGATTCCAACGTCTCCGTCAAAATATGTAATTCTGCATCGGGATCGTCGATTGTGAGCTGCTCCAACTATATTTCTGGGGGATGCGGCGTGGCCACTTGCTCCATGTAGGCATCCTGTCTCTCCACCATCGTTTCCTTCATGAAAAAAATATTAAATTTTAAAACAACAAAAGGGAAAACATGCAAAAATTGCAAAAGAATAAAACTTACATGCATCTTCACAACCAGTTCATTGCCAGGTAGTGCAAAAATATCCTTGAACATGTCAATTTCTGGGAATTTTGAACCCTCCTACAAAACATTGTAAAAATATTAAACCAACTTATATAAATATTTAATTGAATGTATTGACTAAAATTAAAACAATGAAAATTAAACCTATTGATTCACTTACTAGACGTCGTTTCTCCACCCTGTAAGAGAAGGGTAATGAACTAGAGTGACGTAAAATTTTCTTTTGACCTCGATTCGCCTTATTCGCCTCAAATCTTCTCTGAATAATTATTCAAAATATCCATCAAATGTGTTATTACATATAGCGGGGAAATGGGACAATGAGGACTTCTGGGTTTCAACTCCACAACTTTCCTTTTGGCGAGGTTTGGGGAAAGGATGTTCCCCCCAAAATTAACTTCTTTATGCGGAGTTCAACTCGAAATAGTCCCTTTTAACAGATATGTTTTAACCAGGAATGTTCCATATACTTCTGTGCTGGATCGTCAAGACTACTTTCCATCCACCATGAACCTTAGGATCATCTAGATAAAAAATGTGGTTTGTCATACTTGCCAAAATAAAAGGATCACGCTCATGCCAAAGTATGTTCGTGTTCACACTTACTAAACCATATTTCTGTTTAATACTCGCGATTCTATGTGGGTTTGTATCAAACCAACGACACTTGAATAAAACCACCTGGCAACGGTCTTTGTACAGTAGTTGAATTACAGATGTCAGTTTACCGTAGAAATCAACATCGGTGGTATCGTTGTCCCCAGGTATTGACAAGCCTCTATTTTGAGTGCTCAAATTGTCATCTCGCTCGAGAACCAAGAACTTAACACCATTCAAAAAACAACCTGAAAATGTTTCAGCTCGAAAAAGACCTCTCACCAATTTCGACAATTCATCGTCGTAAAGATGCGAATTCACTTCCTTCAGTTATAATATCTATTAAAATATAAAAAATATATTCGGAATATGTTGAATACAAATTAAAAAAAATAATGCAATATTTATCAAAAATTTCTTATAGTTATCAACTTATGTGTTTGCAAAACCATTCAGGAAACAATTGACAGTGCTTCTCGGCCCGTAAATTGTAGGATACTTACGCGCCTAATTAGTTCTTCATGCTCCCCCAAAAAGGGCAAGACTTTGTCACAATTGTTGATTATGAACTAATGCGCTACTTCCATGTCGTTATCGCTAAACGAATAATTTGTTGGTAACTTGTTAAACAGGCGTGCAAGTTGCACAAAAACAGAGATAACATTAATGTCCGATCTGATTGTTCTGCTTCGTGAAGAAGATAAACATGTCAGATTTTGCACAACGAAACTTTTCGTCGTCCTAGGATGTTTAAGTTGGTTGCTCGAAGTGGCTGATTGAAAACATTAATATCATTTTATGGTGACGAAAGTGATCGTTTTAGGCCACAATACCTTGTCGCTCAAAATTTCTGCGACGAAGGCTTTAGTTTCGTCGTGTCAGATTTTTTTATGCTACGAAACATTGCGTCGCCTTGGCTTGTTAACTATTCGTTGCGCTACGTGCCGTTTCTAAAAGGGTTTTTTTTTATGCCTCGTTGCCTCCATCTCTCATGGAGACTTGCTTTCGCTTCGGTCCATTACCTTCAACTTGTATGAAGACTTGCTTTCGGTTCGATCCGGTCTAGTCCATCTAAGCAGCTGCATACAATAGTCGAAGGCTTATCAACGACGGAACACATGTGCTCTTAAACTCACAAAATCCTAACTAGTGAGTCTCGAACCCGCTACTTCTCACAAGGAGAGTGAATGTCTGACCAACTGAGCTACAATTGGTGGACTACAGTGTATTTACTTGATTGGATGAGATGATATACTTTCTATTTGAGAAGCAATGCTCATATATAACTTGCTGCTCATCCAGGCTTGTCGATGGACTCTGCGACCCTTATTGACCTCATCCAGGATGGCGAATCACAACAGCTCTACTATATATGCATTGGGTCTGGCAACCTCTTATTTGTAATATTAAACACCAGCTTCTTTTACTCCCATTTTTTGACAATGTAAATATATATCTAGAGGCCTTAATAGCAAGGCTCACCACTTAGCATCGGTTGCAGGCAGACCTAGTTGTAATAGTTCTTAGTTGTTAGTATATATTGCATAATGCTTTTAACAAAAAAAAATGCTTACATATAATAAAAGTGTATATTGTAAATTTTTTCATGTAAAATACTTATGCGTGTCAGTCTTCTTCAAAACTGAAGTTGTTCATTTGGTGATAACTATTTTTATGACACTCAGAAAGTGAACTTACAATTGCAGACACCATTTTCTTTTGTTGAATGATGAGCTGATTTTACTGCTAAAACTACATGAAGTGTTTAGACTATTGGGTTTTGTCTGATTCTTTATGCAAAATCTGAACCGATGCAATGCTTTTTATACTTGAGATTAGAGTTATGATGATATTGTTGACTCTTACCAAGATAATAATCTATTCATACAGAGGAAAATAGCAAAACATATATAATTTATTTATTATTTCAGTATTTTTTTTTTCCCGAATGGACAAAATTGTAGCTTTCTATCCTTACCAATCGACCTCCCTTACAATGATGCATAATGCATGCAAGCGTGTGAACTGGTCCGAAGAACAATCGCATAGAGACATAAAAATTGAAGGAGGGAGCAATCAAGCACGTTGTCTTCTTCTCGCCACAAATTTGTCGTATTCTTCAATACCTCCATTGACAAAAATTTATCATAGACACTATCTCTTAATAGTTCTTCTTTCCATGCATTATCACTGTTTTCCAACATTTCATGCCTGCCTGCCTGTCTGCTTGGTCCCCCATTTCTACCTGGCCCCACCCATCGATACAGCAACTACGACAAGTTACTTATTATAACTATCACAGTCACAGAAGTAATTAGGGTTTAATGGGTCATAAAAATACAGTTAAGGTTAGGGGTGGGCATCCCAATCCCGTCTAGATTTCGTCCTGTCCCGTCCCATTTTTTCGGGTTTTATTGAGATTGATTAATCTCATCCCGTCTCGATCTATAGTGAGATGGAATCGGGATGAAGATTTTCAATTCCGCCAATCCCGTCCCTGAATCGATTTTTTTAATATTTAATATGAAATGTGTAGTATGAAACTATGATACTATTTGTTATTTTATCTATTGACGTGACTATTTTATTCTCACAAGCTTCCATGCGAGTCATCTAGATAATGAATCTAACTCAAAACCTTTTTTTTTCTTTCTTAACTCTTAACGACAACAATGTGTGCTCCTCGTAGTTTTTAAATGACAGACCCATTGATCATTTTCGTTAGTAATGTACAAAAAAAATGGCTATCTTCAATAGTGGTTCTAAAAAAAAGGAGTAAAAACTAATGAAATGTGAAAATAATAATTAATAGCTTAAAGTTGTATAGTTATTCTTAGAGTTGTGTGTTTAGTAAATCAGAAATTTTCAATCCTGCATGTTAAATTTTCAATCCAAAATTTAGTACATGTTCATTCCGTCCCTTCCCATTCCGTCTCGAACCCGTTTGGGATGAGATGAGGTCGGGATGAGGTTTATTTCATCCATTTTCGATCTCAAACAAACGGAATGAGATATGAATGATGTCCATTCCGTCCCATACCCACCCCTAGTTAAGGTGGGAGTTATGTTGGTAGTTTAGAGAGCTATGGAGGTTTTCTTTTGCAAGTATGCATTTACTTGCAACAAGTACAGCAAGAGAAGCAGTAGTACTGGTGTGTGTCATGCACTTCACCACTGTAAGTTCGTTAGCATTGCCAGCATCAAGGAGCAGTTGCATCAGCTCCCTGATCATTCTCGAAATGTGTTCCCTTTTGCAGTGATCAGTGAAAGAGGAAGAGCATCCAATAGCTGGTGCAGGTTGAATATTTAAGGACCCCATCAAACATTGGCACGTGTGTAGCCATCAATTCAATACCTCGTTTAATAGGCTTGGATTCATTTATGCCTGGATCAAATTTTACAAGCCCGTGATTTAACTTTGGTACTTAAGATTAGCCCTGAAGCAGTGTGTTTATAGCAAAACAGACGCTTTGTCAGAGTATCTCTATGTTTAATTTTCTCTATTGAAAGTATTCTTTAGGAGTGCCTCAATAACCTCAATTGATGCTCAAGTCTCAATTGTCCATCAACTTTTCGATGATTTGATATATAATATATTTGCCTTTTCTAACTGTTTAAGTTTTATGATCGATGGCCATTTAATGGTCTCTCCCTCATAAGTATCTTCCTCTAGCTCAAATGTTAACTTGAGTTTAGCTAATTTCTCTTTATTGTAGTTGTAGATCAACATCTCTCCTTTATTAATGAATTGAAACATCCATATCATGAATAGTTACTACTTGAACCTAAATATAACGAAATGGGTATAATGACTATTAAGAAACTTATACATGTACAAATAGAGGTGTTGCAGCAAGAAACCAAAATACGAAACTGAGGTGTGATCTCTAGGAGCAGGAATTCAAGAAGTATTCATCGAGTACCTTTCCTGACTAGGGATTACTAGTTAATCAGGGTTGTGTTCCAACTTCATGTCTGGAAACTGAAAAGAATTGTATTGAAATTTTATTGTGTAATTCATAGATTGAATACAAGCTTATAAAGAAAAACCTGACCTAACCTTGTAGAGATAGGAAACCTAAGACATCTATTCTATGACCTAATCTTATAGAGATAGGAAATCGAAGCCTTCTTATTCTATTCTGGTTTCCCTAACATATTCTATTATGTAATACTTTTCTATTGTGTAATATAGGTAGACTTCTATTCTTTAACAGAAACAAAAGATAAGTATGTTCACTCATTTAAAGGGGTCTGGTGAAACTGCTGACCTGGGGAGCTGCTCTTCTGACTTCTGTCATGTGATTGTGGGGTTTCGGGGTTTTAAAGTAAATGAAAATTCAAGTTCTTTCTTCCTATAAACAAATATTACTTGAAAAGTCAAATTGCACGCGATTTGTCATCAGGGATCATAGTAGTTGAAGGTTGGGATAAATTATACATGCAAATTCACGCATGTATGTATTGTAGGCATTTAATGGATATGCCATTTGATGAACTGATCGTCTTGTCAATCTATGCATTAGAAATAAAGTTACGAGCAAGGCCAACTATATTTGACATACAACTTATAACATTTTTTACCTGATCAGGAGATCTGGCCGATTCTGCTATAGAAAGGATGGGCAAAGTGTCACAAGGATCACTCTGCCACTATTTCTTCACTTTTACCAGTTCCTGGCTTCTAAATAAATCTTCCAAGCCTCTCAAAAGGCCGGGGGTATTCTTCTTTGCCAGTTAATCTAGTTAGAAGTTTGAATTGGTGGCTCAATCATGTTTGTCTAATCTATTTATTTTATTCAAGGAAAATCATACACTTTCGGTAAACAATTGAACCATAAGTTACCACCACCTTTTACAACTTTCTACTAAGATATCACTCTAATTTCATTAGGATGACCGTACGAGCTCAGCAACGCAATAGACTTTGTAGTAAATACCTGAAACAATCAACCCAAAGCCAGCTGCTGCAAGTAAACTAAACAAAAGGCCAAAACCTAGTTGGTGAAAGTAAATGACTGAAACTATGCTATGAACCAAGGAAGCAATAAACAATAGCAGAAAATAAAGATTACACCAAGAATTTAACGTGGTTCAGCTTTGCCTATTGCTTCCTTGATTCATAGCATATTTTCAGTCATTCACTTTCACCAACTAGGTTTTGGCCTTGTGTTTAGTTTACTTGCAACAGTTGGCTTTGGTTGATTATTTCAGGTATTTACTACAAACTTATAGTGAACGGAATCATAAGTCCAGTGTTCAAACCCTAGTTAAGTTGGTAACACTTGTGCGAAATGGTAATGTAGTTTTGGGTTTGAACTTTGCCTATATAATTGATGTAATGGTTTCATTATATATACATGAAAGCCCTGGAGATAAGGACTTGTCAAATAAGTTTGATTACCATGACCATCAGGCTGTCATACTATCAAGATTTATTTATAGATAAATTTGGATGATCTAACGGCCACGATGTGGTCATTTGTCAATAGCAACAACCTTGATGCTCACATGACTACATTGTTGTCATATATAGGTGACTTTAATCCTTTGACATCACCCCATGAGAAAAAATTGAATTTACAGGTCCAAAAATAAAAAGAGAACACCAACTTTGTAATAATAAAAATGGTGAAAGAAGATTGAAATAATAAACAAATAATACAAAAATTGGACCAGTTGATATATATATACAATGTTCCTACTAGATTGGCAGTCGGTTCCCAATAATCCTAAAAATTTCATCACACTCTCTCCTCCTTTATTCTGTTCTTCTATATTTTTTTTGCCTCTCCTCCTACTCTATCTATCTCTTCTTCTTCTTCTCTCTTCTGCAACTTCTGATAGAACTCTAAGCCCCCCATTACTCATCTCTCCCCTCCCATCCCTCTCACAGTCTCTCCTTCTGTTGCCCACCTCTCCCTTCTAGTGGTTCTTTTTAAAACCACAGTATAAAAAGAAACAAGCATGGATGTGGACCTCCTAAAGTCTGCAACAGAAGAAGATCAGATGGAGATGATGATGATGATGCACATGGACAACAACAATAACTACCACCACCACAGCAACAACAACAGCAAACTAGCCGAATTCGGCAGCGCAGCACCATTCCCTGACATGGCTGAACTATCATCAATTGACTTCAGTACCGCTAATGGAGCTAGTGCTGGTCTTTGCACTCCACCATCCTTGTTACCATCTCCTACATTGTTATCTCCACACCCTTCCTTTTCTTTCATGAACTCATCATTCCATGACCCCGTCCCTCCCAACCCCCTACGTGGGGAATTATCGGGTACAAGTACATTTCCATGTCCTTCACAAAAGCGTAACAACTCATCCATGGCAGCCATGAGGGAAATGATATTCCGTATCGCTGCAATGCAACCAATTCACATTGACCCAGAGTCCGTGAAGCCTCCAAAGCGTAGGAACGTTAAGATATCAAAAGATCCACAAAGTGTAGCGGCGAGGCACAGAAGAGAAAGGATAAGTGAGAGGATAAGAATTCTTCAAAGACTTGTTCCTGGTGGGACTAAGATGGATACTGCTTCCATGTTAGATGAAGCAATTCACTATGTTAAGTTCCTGAAGACTCAAGTGCAGTCTTTGGAGAGAGCTGCCACTACTAGGCCTGCCGGTCTAGGGTTCCCAACGATGCCACCAATTTCTAGCCCAAATTACACTTGTTTGGGAAGATCATCATCTTACCAGCAGAATAACAATCAGATGATGTTTAGTTCAACTCAGATGCTTAGCTGATCAAAGTGAAGAGATTAATTAGTTGGGAGGTATAAATACGTTGTTGTGTCTAGTAATTGATGGGCTTATTAGGTCTTGTAAAGGGAAGACTCTTTGATTTTTCTCCATTAATCTGTACTTTTTTTTTTTCTGTTTCTCTCTTACTTAGGCATTGTTATCTAATGTGTTATAATGATTAATAATTGAGCCTCTCATACCAAAATGTTTCAGAATAGTATCTCTCTAGCGCTCTGACTCTCTCCTTTCCAACTATCACCATGAATGAAAAAGAAGGTTAGGCATCAGTACCTTAAGTCTTTTTCTTGATTTCGATATTATATATCTATATAACAAATATCAAAATACAGGAAAGGGGCTCAAAGGAACAAGAAGAAGGAATAAAAGAAAAAATTTCGTGTGCGCGTAGCATTAATTGTATCCACTAATTAAGTCAATGACCCTTTTTTAATTGATCAATTAATTAAAAATGGCCCTATTTAAAAAATTAGAATAAAAATCTGAAAATATTAGGATTAAATGGTTTCATAAAAAATGGACACAAGTTTATATTCCATAAGTAATATATCATGTCGGAATTCCCTAAAACACTTGTGTTGGAAAATTTTGCTAATAACTCATAGAACATGGACTCGATCCTGACTTTTCTACTAACAAAGTTTCCAAATTAATAAGAGAAATGGATAGTTTATTAGAAGAACCAAAATATGTCAAGTTTTGTAAGGATCTTCTATCTGATAAGGCCATCCTCATCTTGTTGTAATTATGAATATTAAAAAAAAATGCATCATGCTAGTGGTGTGCTTGATATGCCTCTAAATCTCTAATAGCTTCAAATCATCATGTCTGCGACACTCCACTGGTTTGATAAAGAAGGAAATTGGAGGCAAGATGAGATGGTGTTGTGAATTATTATTCATTGCTGGGCATATTCTTTGGTGCAACTCTTGCCATATATACAATTGTTAGTTTCTCGAGTACGTACCTTCAAATTTGTTTTTCGTTCGACAATATATATTTCTGCTCTCTGTTCTCTGCGCCGTGTTTAAATGTCGACATTATATTCAGTTCTATATTAACATTCATAAACTGATTCTGTTATTGTTCAGGCGTTTGAAGTAGACAGTGTAAGACTGGACTTGGGAAAGGAAAGCGGTAGTTGAAGGAAGAAGAAAAGAAGAAAAGGTTTTGAAATGCAGTGTTTGTGTTAATAATCTCCAAGTCATAATACTGCATGGAGAAGAAAAACTAAACTGGAAAACTGATAAGGCATTTGGAGATGTCATATAGAATGCATGAGAGTTGGCACGTGAAGTTCCGACTGCTTGCGGTGGTTTATTTATTTAACAACAACAATTAGAACATTTTTTTAATGAAATGTATTGTAGAAGAAAGAGAGAGAGAGAGAGAGATGAAGTCCCCGAGTCAGTCTAGGGAGCGAGGGAAGTCCCCACACACTCCCCAGCCTCCCATGTGAAGTGAATCTACATTTGTCAATCTATTCGACCTTCCATTCTCTAGCTATCTCACATTATGCGAGAAAAAATTTCCAGTTCAACAACAACACTTTGCTCTTTCCAAAAAAAAAAAAAAAAAAAAAAAACAGAGAGAGAGAGAGAAAAGATACATCATAATAGCAAGGTCAGCCTTGGCATCTTGATCAGACACATGGGTCCGTTATTGATGATGATGGACTGGTCTCATCATCGGTCAATAACACAATTGAAAGAATAAAATCTTATATTTAATGTTATCTTTTTCAGGCTCACATTGAATCTTATTTATACACAAAGAATACAATCAAGGAAAATACAATTAAGGAGAAAAATATTGAGAAAAATGAAGAGGAGGAAAAATGAGAACAAAATCCATAAATATAGAAATAGAATTTCATAATTCTAACACTCCCCCTCAAGTTGGAGCATGGGTCGGCTAGTTGATTATTTACACTTCACAAACTGGAAAATAATAATTCCCGCTTTAATTTTCTCTTTGATGAAGTGTTTGTCAACCTCTACGTGCTTTGTTCGATCGTGTGTTATCACATTACAAATTCATTGCACATTTGGGGTTAACACGTAAATCCCTCAACAAGTTTCTCAACGAAAGTAAGTCACATACCCCAAAAGCCATTCCTCTGTATACTCAACTTCTGCATTAGATCTGGCTACGACCAGTTGCTTTTTACTTCTCCAATTCACAAGGTTTCCCCCTACAAATGTAAAATACCCTGAAGTAGATCTTCTATTGTCTGCTGAATCTGCCTAATCGACATCAATATAGCCTTCTACCTTCAAGTGATTATGTTTAGTGAATAGTAACCATTTACCCGGAGCAGACTTCAAAAACCTCAATATGCGTTCCACAACATCCATATGAGGTTTGCGAGGATTATGTATAAATTGACTCATTATACAAGTTGCATAAGCAGTATTTGACCTGGTATGAGACTAATAAATCGATTTCCCCACAAGTCTCTGGTACGTACTTCCCTTTATCAGTAGAGGGTTCATCCAAACAATGAAATAACTTGTGATTATTCTCAATAAGAGTGTCAACGGGCTTACATCCAAGCATCTGAGTTTCAGTTAATAGATCAAGAATATATTTCCTTTGAGATAAGAAAATGTCATGTTTTGATCGAGCTACTTCAATCCCAAGAAAATATTTCAAGTCACCGAGCTGTTTCATCTCAAATTCTGAGGCCAAGCGACGTTGTAAACTAGCAATCTCATCATGGTCATCACCTGTCACCACCATATCATCAACATAGATAATTAAAGCAGTAACTTTACCTTTCCTGTGCTTTAAGAACAAAGTGTGATTAGAGTTGCTTTGTTCATAGCCGAAATTCTTCATTGACTTGGTAAATTTTCCAAACCAAGCCCTTAGAGATTGCTTCAACCCATACAAAGCCTTCTTGAGTTTACAAACCTTCATTGTATCTGAGTACTTCTCTATACCTGGAGGAGGATCCATATACACTTCTTCGACAAGATCTCCATGTAAGAAATCATTTTTTACATCGAACTGAAGAAGTGGCCAATCTCGATTGACTGCCAATGACAAGAACACTCTCACCGTATTAAGTTTGGCAACCGGTGCGAAAGTTTCTTGATAATCAACCCCATAAGACTGTGTATACCCTATTGCAACTAGTCGAGTTTTGTATTTGTGAATGGTTCCATCTACCTTGTACTTGATAGCAAATACCCATCTGCAACCCACAACTTTTTTTCCTTGAGTTAAGGGCACAAGTTCCCAAATAGCATTTAGTGCTGTCATTTCTTCCCATAGCTTTGGTCCATCTAGTATCTGCTAAAGTTTCCTGCATTTTACTAGGAATAAAGACAAATGATAACTGCAATACATAAGACGCATATGACTTGGATAATTTTTGGGAAGACATATGATTAATAATGGGATATCTAACTTTGGTTTTAGGATCAGGTTCATATCTAATAGGTGGACGGGGTGGAAGGTGATATTGGGACTATTGAGACTCAAATCAATATTCTCACACAATTGAGACTCAAGATCAATATTTTCATCAACAAGAGTAGGATTAGAAAGTACCTCTAATGGATTTTCAGGAAAGACTGACTTAGTGGTTCTGTAGAAGTGTTAGGATACGATGTACTATCATGGAGTGGATTTATTTCAGCAACTATAGATGTCTAGTGGTCTTCGGCCAAACGAACGGTAGAGTCATATCCGATCATCCGGTGGTCTTCTGATCGTTCGGTTGTCTGGATAACCTCCAAATGATGGATTTCAAGAGAACTTCTGGTTGTTGGAAAAATCTGAATTCAAGGGGGAAAAAAATCCAAGTCTTCATGATGAAGGACTTCATCTCGATCCTCCCTCTGAAGTGATGAACTAGTAGGCGATGGTGTGTAAAATAGTTCTTTCTCATGAAAGACGACATCCATGAAAACATAAAACTTTCTCGAAGAAGAATGATAACACCGATAACCTTTATGATTCATTCCATACTCAACAAACACACACTTCAAAGCCCGAGAATCAAGGTTATTACGTTTATGTGGATGTAAGTGAACATAGACTACACACCCAAAAACTCGAGGAGTTAGAAGAACAACTTAAGGAAGAGTACAGTGATCAGAAAGAGCATCCAATGGTCTTCTAAAATTCAGGACACTAGAAGGTATCCGATTTATCAAGTAGATTGCTGAATTCAAAGCCTCGCCCCACAAATGAGACTGGACATGACCGCCAATCAAGAGAGATCAAGTGACTTCCAATAGATGCTTGTTTTTCCTTTCTACAGTACCATTTTGTTGAAAAGAAGAAGGGCTAGTTGTTTCATGAATAACACTCATCGAATGCATGAACTCCTTCAATTCTTGCTTGAAATATTCACCCCCATTATCAGAACGAAGGACTTTTATTGGAATACCAAATTGTGTATCTGATAAAAAAGAGGAAAAATTGTGCAAACATCACTCTTGTGCTTTAATTGATAAACCCATATCATCATAGTACAATCATCCACAAATGTAACGAACAACTTCATCCCATTACGAGTAGAAAGTGGTGTCGGACCCTAAACATCCGAATGTACTAGTGAAAAATGAAGAACCACTTTTGTATCACTCAAATGAAAAACACTACGGTAACTCTTTGCCATGACACAAGTTTCACAAATAAAATTTGAAATATTACACACACTAAATAAAGATGGAAACAATCTCTTAAGATAACTAAATGAGGGATGTCCTAGTCTTTTATGTCATAACCAAATCTTTTTTTTTCTTGTCAACCAAATTTTCACTCACCAAGTGAGCGCACCCTCCAGATAGTACAATTTGTCACTTTGTTTACCACTGTCAATCTTCTCCTTAGTATGGATGTTCTGAAAAACACAATGAGTATGAAAAAATAGAGCAACACAATTATGAGACTTAGTTAGCTAATTAACAGAAAGATGGTTGCAATTTAGTGACGGATCAAACAAGACATTTTTTATAGTTAATGTAGGAGATAAAGAGACTATACTAATTCCAACAACTAGAGATGATACACCATTGGCATTAGTAATGGTAGTTTTGGAACACCTAGAAGATAAATAACTAAACATATAATGATCACAAGTCATATGATCCGTTGAACCAAAGTCAACTATCCAATCACTATTTTCAGTAAAAGATTAAAGTTCAATAGTGGGGTTAGACATACCTGACTTGGCAACAAATCCGGTAGTTGTGATTGAAGCAGTCATAGTAATATAGAACCAAGAAGAAAAAAAAATTTATCGCAGCAAAATAAGGGGTATAGTATTATCATAAATAATAATCGAGAACACATAACCAAATTTTGATTCCCCTTGTGATGAAGAGGAAATCAAAGGAGACTCTGATGTCGTCTCAAGAACATTGTTAAGAATACAATTGAAAGAGTAAAATCTTATATTTAATGTTATCTCTTCAAGCTTACATTGAATCATATTTATACACAAAGAATATTACCAAGGAGAATATAATTAAAGAAGAAAAATAATGAGGAAATAAGGAGGATTCTAGGGAATGAAAATGGGAAAAAAATATGAGAACAAAATCCTTTAATATGGAAATAGAATCTCATAATTCTAACATTATGTTTAGCAAACATTTCTTCATATCTTTCTTCTGTAAGGCTGAGATGATCAGAAAGCATAAACAACATAATGAAATGCATGGTTGTATTTATTATCTAAGTGCTAGACATTATGTTGGGTTGTAAGATAATATATGCTTTTATTTGTTCAAATATAAAATGGATCACCAGGTTTCATTGAGCTTTATATGTACATCAAACAAAGTGCAATCTGCTATGGTATCAATACTGGATCTCATACCAGGTGTAAATCTTTTTGAGGATAAGTGACCCTAAGATTGAGTTTTTCTTCAGAGGTACATCAAATCATTAAGCAATGAATAATTAAAGAAGAACACTTGAAATGCAATGAGCATTAGCGATGGAACTTTGATCCGTATTCTTTATATATATAAGAGTAAACATGATTTTTATAGGTTCTTGAACCTTTATTAAAATAAAATCAGTTGAAACAATTACAAGTGTTCATAGATTTTCCCTCTTGCATCATCAAATATAAATTTTTTTTCATGTCCTCTGTAAATGAGCTAGGGGTGAAGTGAACATAATCTAAATCTGGCTCTAATTTCATTAAATGATCAGCTACTTATATTTTTTAACTTCACCTATTTAGAAAATTATATTCGAGTTTCATGTGACAAAGTTTGATCTAATCAGTCTTTGGGACAAGGGAAGAGAAGCATTGAGGCTAGAGTCCAATAATTACTATATGATAGATTTGTCTTATCCAAAAGCTTAAGCATTTAGGGTAAATGGAAATTTAAAACAACATGAGATATTGTCAAGAAGATACTGGATCTAAGGTGGTAATAGGTGGATCTAAGTTCTCTTATGGAAGAAGATACTGGATTGTATGTTGATTTTTTATTTTATTTTTTATTATTATTTTATTTTGTAGTTGAATTTTTAGAAGTGCATAAGAATTTTTGTTGGTGAGTCAAATTGGTTACATGTTGGAGTTGATTTTGATATGATTGGGTTCTTGTCATATTTTGGAGAAAACAACTATTAGCTAGGGAGGGAAAGGGTTGTTGGGTTAGGTTCAATAGGAATTGTATCAAGTAGGGAGGGGGGTTGGATTAGGTTCAATAGGAATTGTATTAGGTAGGGAGGGGGGTATCTAGAAAAAAATTGTGTTCTAAAAATCGCTAGGTGGTGGGTGGACGGCGAGCAGGTGTCTAGCGCCCAGGGGCCTAGGCGACTTTAGATTCTGTATTATAACTTTCACAATTTACAAAAATTAAGCATAATACATTAATACCTTATCAATTACTTCAAATTTAATGCCAAAATACATATGCAAAATTTATAAACATGAAAAAATAAGCTTAAATTTATAATAGCATAAGTTGCATAACATAGAGTTTCATAGAGATTAGAGAGAAAAAAAATTACATACTTGATGGTACCAACATAACATCTAAAATAACTAATTGTCAATATTTGGTTCTAGATTAACTAATTGTCAATTACTAGTGCTCAAGGGCTTGTAGAAAAATCCAATATAATACGGAGTTTTTTTTTTTTTTTATTATTATTATTTTTTGAAGTATGAAAGGAAGGTACATTTGGAGAAGGTTGAGTTTTAATTAGAGAAAAAACAGAGATAAGAGAATTGAATATTAGAAGGAGTAATGTGGGTCTAATCCTCCAAGGCAAATTAGTAGATTTTTCCACATGGAATTCTACAATTTTTTTTTACATATACATTTGATACTTTCTGCTAAAAAATCCATAGACTCACAGGTTCAAACAAACAAGAGAAATTCAGCTTCAAAAGTAAAAACTACGGCGCTCCCTTTCTCTCTGGAACACTCTCACAACAGCAAGACAATCCATGTGAATTGCAATCACTGGCCAACACTGAACACGGCTCCAAACTGCTGCTTCCAAACCTGCCAGAAATTCAGCTTCAAAACTTGATGAAATGAATTGAATAAAGCTCCACCAACATCTGAGCTCCTAGTCCATTTTTGTGTATAGTCACGTATCCAAAAGAAGCTGTATTTTCAATGTTTTAAAACCCAAAATCAACACATAACAAAGTGCAAGTATCAATCTGATTCTATAGCAATTATCAAGTATTTGATTCTCCTTCGATCTTAGAGTGAAACAAAGCAAAGAGCCACAAGCTTATTTAATATATCAGTGAATTGCATGTCCAAAATAAACCTACTACTAGCTATTGAGAAATCAAACAGGTAGGAAAATGGCACCTTGATGAATAAAAAATGAATCTAACACTACTACAAATATAGGCTTGCATAGCGCTTAAAAATAGGCTTAGATAGCGCTTTTTAGCGCTATCTAAGCTACCGCTATGGTAGCTTAGATAGCGCTCAAAAAAGCGCTATGCAAGGCGCGTACTTGAATAGCGCTTCGCTTAGATAGCGCTTTATTAAGCGCTATCTAAGCGTTGATTTTTTTTTTTAATTAACTTCAATAACGCCTTAGGAAGCGCTATGTAAGCTCTAATTTTTTTTTTAAATTAGCTTGAATAGCGCTTTTATGAGCGCTATTTAATTTTGTTGATTTTTTTTAATTAGCTTCAATAGAGCTTTAGAAAGCGCTATTTAATTTCGGTGAATTTTTTTTATTAACTACCATATAATATTTTTTTATATAATATTTAATATAATAATGACAACGTTCAATCAATCAATAAAGACACAACATGATAACTAACTGTTTCTCATTCATTCAAAATATAATTTAAGCATTCATACAAAATTGTTAATATGCTATCATATATATACACCAGCTTTTTTGGCCACGAAATGAAATGGCCAACAGCTTCTCCTACAGTCCTAACTTCGTCTGTACATTGCGGCACCGCTGAATGTTTCTCAGATTCTACCGCCACTTCAAATTGTATCCTCGCATAACCTGAAATTGCATCATGGCATTGTATAAGTATAACAACACACACACTAAGTCGGTATATAAATCTTAACCTGAAATACAAGAACACACCTATTACTGCTACTATATATATGCAAACCACTGCCAAACACAAAGGGTTTTGTATCAGTAAGATAAATGTAAATGACTAAAGGTCCAACTATATTTCTTGATAGCAGCCTTCTCAACTAATATATATATATAGTAGCAGTAATAGGTGTGGAACTTACCCCAGAATAACCAATTCCAACGAGCTCAAGAACTCCGGGAACTAAAGGAAGCCTATCAATGGCCTGCAGAAACAGAATGCACAAATTAAACTTCCAAGTATTGCGGTTTTGTGGATGTGTATGTGGTGGCATTGGTGATGGTAGAAGAGTGGGGAGTGTCACACATTATGTGGATGTGGCAGCCATTGGTCGAGAAGCTTTGCCATCAATGAGAGCTGAAGATGAGATGGAAAGAGTAGCTGAAGTTGAGGCCATGGCTAATTGACCTCAATGAGACCCACTGTTTGTTAGGTAGGAATAATACTCCTTTTAATAATGTTTGTTATGAATCAACATCAAGCACCAACCATTAATACTAATTAAAAAAAGAAGAAAACAAAACTTCAAGGGAAAAAACAAAAAGGATGCAACTCTGTCAAGAAAGATTAGACCTCATAATAAATAAAGCTATTATTGATGTAAGTTTACTTAATCATGCATTTTTAAGTTCTAAGTGAAAATGGGAAAGGAAACCAGAAGTCCGTGATTAGTATGACGTGTTCAATCTTCATGCTTTTTTTTTTTTCCTCTGCTCTACACTTTCTGTTTCGACCCATTATGACAAATATTTCTAATCTCTATTTGGGATGCAGCATGATATAATTTAGCATCACATTAAAAAACATTTATAATAAAAGAAAAATGCAACAGCTAGGCTGCTAGAGAAAAATGCAACAGCTAGCACTGTTGAATTTGATAAGACTTGATTCTCCTATTCATGATGTTTTTGTTCCCTTTGCTTCTCAAATGAGGACTCCATTAACTTGTTTCTCAAATGAGGAAGGCATGCAAATGCAATCAAGTACTGATCTAGCCGCACGAAAAGTGTGAAAGTTTCTATACTGACCTCATCAAATTGTGAAAGATCACCAGCTGGATTAATCCAAGCCCTGAAAAGAATGCTCAAACTTCAGCTTCTTAAACTAAAGGTCAGGACAACACAAAATTAAGGACTGCAAGAAACTTACATTTCATTGTTCCCATAATACTGCACCAAAACATGTTCGTTAACTTCATCTTTTGGAGAAACTGGTGTCGATCTTCCACTCATTATCTGCGGAAAATTCCAGTAGGGGAAAAAAAAGTGAGACAGGCTTCAGAAAACTTTAAAAATAAAAAATCAAAAGAAAAAAGGAAATCAAGTATTAGATAATTACAACCGTTTATCATTGACGATTGGTAATATAGAGAAGAGTGGATTGCTGCCAGTTGCTACATTTGAAATTGTAATGCATCGATTTATACCAATGCTTTTAGATAATTGTTAAATGTCTTCATTATCAAAATAAGACTTGTCTTGTCAATATGTATCTAGAACTTTATCTAACTTTTCAATGGTGCTTTTTTAGGAATTTTTTATTTTTTATTTTTATTTATTTAGTTTGTTATGTTATGATCATTAACTTCAAAAGCCACATTCAAGGCATACTCTTTGCACCTAAATTTTGACAATGGTTAGAAACCAATACGAAACTGACACTTCACTCATATTGCATTCCTTAAACCCCAAATTCCACAAACAGGGATTCCATATCTATTCAAATACATAAAGAACTATTAAAAAGAAAAAGAAAAACCCATTTAATATTTATTGGAATAACATTTCATATCTATTGGAATAAACAAAGACAGATTACAAGACTAAAACCCATTTCAAATCAACACACCAATCAACCAAAATACATTCACAAACAAAAAAAATCATTCAAAACCAAACATAAAGGAGACAACTTCAAATAAAAACCTTACTTTTCAAGCACTTCTTTCAAGTCAGAAGTGGCCTCCATAGCCTCCTCCATACTGGGTGCACTTCCGAACACAAGTCTGTTGACAGGATTAATCGAATCCCTCGTCGCAAACATCTCCTCTTCCCCACCAGCATACTCCCAACCCTCCTCCACAACATCCCTATTCTGCGAAGACAACACAACCCCAGATTTGCCATCTTCCGTTGACGACACGAGGCCCCCTGCAATCGGCCTGGTGACGGTGCGTGCAGCGGCGGACACCGCTTGATCTGGGAGAGTCACAGTGGCGCCTCGTAGGCCGCCGCTGATTCCGAACCCCGCAACCTTCGCTGCTGCTCGCATGACTGCTCCACCTCCCATTTCTTGTGTTGTTTGCTTTGAGAAGATAAGAAAACAGAGGAGGTCGTGTTTGGTTCTTTTTATACAGAGATGGATAAAGAGGATATCAAGCGTTGGAGTTTATGTTAACGAGAAAGAGAAAGAGAAAGAGAAAGAAAAGATTTTTTTTTTAATTATTAGGTTATAGGATAAAGCGCTATACAAGAGGTAAGTAGCATAGCGCTTTTAAAGCGCTATGCAAGCACTTTAAAAGCGCTATGGTAGTTTCGGTAACGTTTTTCCACATAGCGTTTTTTAAAGCGCTATCTAAGACATAATTAAGATAGCGCTTAACTGAAAAAACAATTTAAAAGCGCTATTGTAGCGTTTTTTTTGATTTTTTTTTTTTTTAAAGACAAATAAGCGCTATCCTAGCGCCCACTTGGATAGCTCTTTAAAAAAGCGCTATCTAAGTGGCGTTACCTAAGCTAATATTTGTAGTAGTGTAACCAACTAAATATGAATAAAAAATGAATTTAATTTGACAACAAAAAATGAATCTAACTAACTAACTAAATACTTGATTCAACCTGTTTATGGTTCATAAGCTAACTAACTAAATACTTGATTCAATCAATGGAAAGGGCACCTTGATGAATCTAAACACCAATTTTTTTTTCTCCCACTGTTCCATTACAGGCAGCATATTACACAAAATCTTTCTTATTACAGGCAGCATATTGTTAACCAAAAGTAGATGGAAGTATTACAGGCAACATTAGATAGAAGCATTACAAACTTTCTTAATACAGGCAGTGTTCTGAAAAGCGCTAGGCGCTGGGCGGGCGGCGAGCAGGTGCCTAGGCAGTCTTAGGTTTTGTATTATAACTTTAATAATTTACAAAAGTTAAGCATAACATATTATCAATTACATCCAATTTAATGCCAAGATACATATGCACAATTTAAAAACATGAAAAATTAACAATCATGAACAAAATTTATTAAAACTCAAATGATTGAAGTTGGTCATGATGGGTAGTTTATATAAAATTGAATTTGTAGACAAATATCCAAACCTACTCTTTTATTTTTCTTCAAATTGCATGAATAACCTCAATCATGTTTGATAAAATCTATATTAGTAAAATTGGTACCGGTAGATCCTTTGAGAATTTCATTAAGTAATTATCATTTGCTACATAGACATATACTGAATAAAAAACAATAAAATAGTTTATTTCTAAAAAAGAGGAAATAAAAATAAAATAAGAACACAATCAGCCTTATTAAAAAAAAAAAAAAATCACCCAGACCGCCTAGACCCCGCCTAGGCCGCCCAAACTCCGCCTAGACTTCCCAGAACCCGCCCAACCATTAATCTGGGCGGTTTTCTAGCTTCTAGCGCCTAGGCCGATTTTTAGAACACTGATTACAGGCATCATATTGTTACATTATAGGTAGCATATTACACAAAAAGCTTTCTTATTCTTGTCCTATTGTTAACCAAAAGTAGATGGAAAAAAAAAATGACAACATAGAGGAAAAAAAAAAAAAAAACATGATTGATAATTGAACTTGAAATGCTAGGCTTTTATCTCTTCTTCATATCCTTCCATTTCAACAACTCTCTCCGTGTCAGACTCAAACTCAACATCCTCCTCCCCTTCTCCTTCCCCTTCGGTGTCCTCATCAAATACTAAATCTTCTTCATGAAGTTCTCTTACTTCAACATTTCTAGAACTTCTCTTAGGCTCTAGAATACTATCCGCCTCCGATACCTCTCCAACTATTTCCAAGGGGACAACTTCTTCATCACCACCATCAACAATTCATCATTGCGCCTGACTAGCTTCACTAGCAAGTAGTACATCTACTCCCTTTTGTTCTTGTTTATAATCTTGGCATTGAATTGGACATAGACTAAGTTATTCAACCTTGTTGCATTTAGTCTATTCCTTTTCTTTGTATGTACCCCCTCAAAAGTGCTCCAAGTTCTCTCACACTCGGAAGAACTTGTTGTCAACGAGAGAATCTTTATAGCCATTCTTTGCAATTTCGGCACACCATTTCCATAGTAATTTGACCATCATCCAACTGAATAAGGAAAAAAAACATAACATTAATAATAAAAATATTAATTAGTAACTAGTAGTAAATAACAAATTAATTGTGAATGTTCAATTATTCATACATACTCGGATCATAATTGTCATCATTCGTAGCACATCCCTCTCGGCCAAAGCTTTTCCAAAGACACCCTCTTTTTTCTTATACTTCAACAACTCTATATTCGTCACTTCATTTTGCGCATCAAAGTCATCGGAGTAGAATGTCTCAACACAAGTAAAGATCCCTTCCATTACAATGTCATCATATTGTATAGTTTCATCTTTGTAGAAATAATATGGGTTCAAGAGGTAGCCCGCCAAATGTAATGGACTATCAAGCCGATCACGAGCTTTTGTATTAATGATATGTATGATTGGACGATAGTTGGCCTCTTGATTTTTTAGTGCTTCTTTAATCTCTTTCCTTGTTTCTAGTAGTTCTCCATACAAAAAGGCCATTGATGGCTTCCTATCCCCATCAACAAGGCGAAGCACCTTAACTAAAAGAGCAAACACTTTCAAGCAAAATGACACCCCATTCCAAAAACTCAAACTCAAAATGGTGGAATATGCCACCTTCCCTTTTATACTCTTGAAGTGTTTGCATTGAACCCATACATCACTAGCAACCATAGATCTCAACTCATTTTTCTTTTCCATCAAGCTTTGCAAAGTGAGGAAAGAAGTTGCAAATCTAGTGACCCTCGGCCTTACTATGTCTCTTTTTTTCGTATACTTTCTCATTAATTCCAAGGTCTTATGATGTGCATAAATGAAGATAGTACATGCTTTTGCCTTCTCAATGACTCCTTTGAACCTAGGTTGGTTACCAATTCCTTGAAGCATGAGGTTCAATGTGTGAGTCGCACATGAAGTCCAAAATATGTTTGGCCTCTTCAACTTCAACATCCCCGCTGCCGCCATATTGTTAGAAGCATTGTCCGTCACCACTTGAATTACATTTTGTGGCTCAATTTCTTCAATACACTTGTCAACATATTCAAATATATAGGACCCGACGTGTGCTTCCTCATAGTCTTCCTTAGAAGAAAGCAAAGTTGTGCCTTCCTTGCAATCGACACATAAATTCATGATGCTTCTTCTTTTCCGGTCGGTCCAAGCAACGGTCATAATTGAGCAACCATTCTTTGCCCACTCTTCTTCTTGCTTCTTAAGTGAATTTTTAGTTCTCTCAACCTCTTCCTTCAATAATGGCTCCCTTAATAGATATTGGCTTGGAGGTCGGTAACCCTGCCCAAATTGACCAACCGCTTCCATAAATTTTTGAAAGCTATCATTATCTATAGTATGAAAAAGAATACCGGCTTCATACACCCATCGAGCCAACCATTGATGCACTTGATGTGTTCTTTCCTTCCAAAGTGCATCATTAATATTTTGTTGTCGCATCTTCTTGCTTCCTTCCATTGAAGAATCAGAATTGATGGAAGATGCAAACTTATCCATAGGCCCAAGAAAAAGTGGTATTTTTCTTGACTCTGCAACTTCAATATCTTCATCTCCTTCTTTAAATTTTTTTAAGTTGAACTTCTTCCCTTGCTTCCTCCTTTTTTTTTTTTTTTTTAATTTGTTTGTTCTTATTTTTTGCTCCTTCTATAGCGCCTTTACATTTGGCTTTACCATCATCCGAAGATTTTGTGCACTTGGCTACACTTCCTGGTATGTTGGCAACGTGTAGCTTCATTCTATACATTCCACCACTATATATTTTCCTACACAAATTACACTTCAACTTATCTAAGTTGTTCGGATCCGCCAATGTCGCATACTCCCATCCTACATCATTTGAACCACGCTTCAAAGAAGAACCTACTATTTCTTACATTGTATTAGATGTTGCAGAAGATGACATTACATAGGAATTGTACCTAAACAAGACATTAACAAAATAATATTGGAAAACAAATATTAATCAACATAAGATCACTCTTTTATCCAAGGAAATAGTTATTTTTTCCTTTATTTTAGATCATTCAAGTTCTTACCATTTCTTTGCCAAACCAAGTTTGACAAAAACGAGTCATAATATACATGCATGCTATGCAAAATTAATACAACATTACTTAATTGCTTTGGCAAAGAAAATGGTAAGGTAAAACAAAGCATTAAGTACATAAGATTTACTGATTTAGAATCTCCCATCTCTAACATTGAATACTTTCATCTCAACCATTAGTCTCAGGTTTAAGATTCAAAATTAATTAAATTCACAAATACATACACAGTGATTTTGGATCCGAAACTGATTATACATATTTGAAAATATTTAAAACCATAAACACACATAATAGAGGGAACCAATTTCTATTGGTGTTACTTGACTCATGTCACCCTATACAAAAGAAATACAGATGGTAGAATCGCAAAGCATAGTTGGAACTAAGAAGGGATAAATGGACTGGTGAAAAGTTTGAAAACACATAGCTAGAACTAAGAAGAGTGATTATCTGTTTGTAATTAATCACAGTCATGTGGTGAGTTGTTGTTGTGGCTGTTTGGGGAATTACTTTGGAAATTAGAATGAAAATTTGGGAGAGGTCAGAGGAGTACCTGTTTGTTGTGGCTGGAGCTGGAGAGAGCTCGGAGTCCCTTGAAAGAGATCGACGAACAAGGAAACACAAAGACTGGAGTCTGGATTGAGCTCGGAGTCGCTGGAGCGTCTGGACTGGAGACTCTGGTCTGGACAGAGTGTTTTAGTTATCGACTTATCGCTGTAGCCTTTCTATTTTTCTTCTTCTTCTCCTTTTCTTTTCTTCTGTTTTGCAATTGCAAAACCTAAATTTCAATGGGAATTGGGAAGTGATCAATGGGATTTGGTTATTTGCAACTAGGGAAAAAAACCCGCCCAGAACACGCCTAGGCGCCTACCTGATTTTTTCCTCCACCCAGCAATTAATCAAGTCGTCTCTCTACTGCCTAGCGCCTAGGCGGCCATCCAGGCCGCTTTTTTAGAACACTGGAAAAAATCATGTGAATCATAGGATAGAGCAAAGTGATATATGTGGCAAGACAACTCATTAACTGGATTATATGTTTCTAAAATGAATGGATCAAACAACCGGATGAAATGTTGAATATTGCAATAGCTTAGCCGTTATTCTACCCCATGATCATAAAAGCCCATGGACTTTGTTAAATGCGAGGTCCACTACTGCATCTCAATACCTTATACTCCAACATCTCCTAATAGAAAATGACATAATGTTGATCACACTTGTTCACACTTTTCATTTGTTTACAAACTAGTGTAATACCCATGCCGTTGGCACTACTACAGAATACATTGTACTTTCACGGAATTGCCGAATAATCGCAATTAGGTTTTAATTTCATTTTTTTGAAAAAATACTTACAATGAAATAATTTTGAAAAAAAAAAACTCATGTAATCAAGAACAACAACATAAACCAACCGAATCTGATAAAAAAGGGTTCAATATGAACTAATGGAACTCCACAGAAACTCAAAAAGATTGGACTTTGAACAAAGGGGTTGTTTAAAACGTACCTGAGAGCTAGGAACCTTGAGGAGAGGCAATTTAGTGTGGATTTGATGGCGGATATTGAGAGACGCTGCCTGAATCCTACGACTATTGAATCTCTTTGAACCCATTAAAAAGAACAACACCAAATTAATCAAACCAATTAAAAAAAACCACCAAATTAATCAAACACATTGAGCAAAATTTGCAAAATATGGCATACAAAAGGATAAAAAAAAAAGTGAACTCGAAATTGGGGGAACTCACAATTGTGGTTGGAGGCGGAAGAAGGGATGAATCTCCTCATGTTGGTCTTCTGGCATATAGATGAAGGAGAAGAACCCAGTTGAATGGAGCTTGTTGGCGCCATCACAGATGAAGGAAGAAGAACCCTAGCACACACGGTGAAGATGAGCAAGATTGCAATGATTGTAAGACAAAAAAAATGTAACAGAACCGAAGCATTAGTAATATACTTTAGTATTCAAAATCATCTAAATAAAGAATCAGAAAAACAAACAATGAACTGAAAAAAAAAATAAAGGCAAAGATAAAAGGATTAATCAATAGAAATCACGCACACTCCAAAACAAAAAGGCTTTGCATTGGCACTTCTCCGTGAATTGATTCCCATTAAATCACATCAAACACGAAAAATAACATTGTTTTCATGATATAATTCAGTGTTCAGTAAATATATGTTAAAAAAGAAGCATACACATCCAAGAGAAAGGAAAAAAAAAAATTGAAGTAGCTCCTAAATATAAAAACATAAACTTAATAGCTGATTCAAGTAGCCAAAATCACAATCACGTAACAACAATATGCAAAAATCAAAAGGCACAAATTGAAGCAAATTAATAAATGAAGCCCAATATGGATGAAACTCCATCAAACCCAATAAATTGATGAATAAACAAACAAACCCCATCATGTTACTATGAGTATTTTTGCCAAAAGGGTTTACATCAAATGACTTACAAAGACTGAAAGCGAGCGGAGGAGGAGTTTGGTTTGAGTGGTCCTTGTATTGATCTTACTCTTATAAAGGAGAGATTTTTGTTCAAAATGGGAAAACCCCTAACCACCCAATCTCTGCTTTACTGAAAAAACGACCTTCTTGATTTCAAATTAACGAATCTTGTGTCTTCTACTTCTTTTCCTCTTCCCTTGATATATACAAAAATACCCAATAGACAAAAACACACCAAATAGCAGTCACATGGTTCACATAATGATTCCAATACTGTGTAGTACACAGATACATAAATTAATACCTTGAATCCTAATCACAACTCTGTCAACAGTGATTAACTTCTTCTCAGAAATTTGAGCAGATATACCCCCACACCATTATTAAATCATATATTTAATTATCTTCTCAATACAGAATTAAATGAAGGGTTAGTCATTGTTATCAGTTTCTCAAAATCACCAACTTAAGTAATTAACCTAGAAGTTTCAAAAGTGCCAGAAAAAAAATACGACTAAATAAAGAAGAGAAAAGGATAATAGTTCTGATTGGCCAAATTACCCTCTTATCGGCTTCTTATAGTTCCACCAATGTGCAATGTTGAAAGTCATTACATCTGCATCCTTTCACCGCCTAGAAGTCCAGTCCATTTGATCCAATTTCAATGTTGTTTTTGCATTCCGTGGGGCATTAGCTGGTGGTCCACTTTGAAGGACTAAGAATGAAGCTCTGTAGTATTGAACAGTGCAATTGCAGTCCTTGATTTTGAAGACCAAGAACCCTTTGTGTTTTGAAATTGGGCTTCCATTAACTTCATAGATTGAAGTCTTGTTTGGGACTACCAATGAGAGCATGCAAAGAAAAGATTCCCATTGGTTTCTACCAATTGAATCACCAACAAAAACTACTCTTCGATTCCTCAGCTTCTCCAACATTGTCTTTGCATCAAATCTTCTTTTACATCAAAGACAGACGAAATAAACCCAAATTAGTTGCAACCTTAACATAACTTAAACCAAAAACCCCTCAAATAACACCTAAAAGAACCAAAACCCACCCACGAAGGGGAAATTTCATACTTTGGAAATCAACAAAAAATAAGAAGAAGAGATCAACAAAAAATAAGAAGAAAATCAAACTGTTTTGCTTTGCTGAAAGAAAAAAAAAAAAAAAAAAACTGAAACAGATCTGAAGAAGAAGGAGAAGAAGAAGAAGAAGAAGAAGAAGAAGAAGAAGAGATCTAAAGAAGAAGAAGGATCTTACCTAGAAGGAGATCTGAACCGATTTCCTGTTCTTCTTCAGTTCGGTTCTCTCAATGAGTGTGTTCTCCTCAATCGAGATGGGGTTTGAAATCTGAGTGTGATCCCGATCGAGAGAGAGACAGGCGTCGAGAGTATCGACAGAGATCTCTCGCTCCACAAAGACGGAGAGAGATCTTTCCGTCGCGATCGCGCTTCCTGCTTCGATGGCGATGGTGCCTGTGATTTCGGCGCTTGGCTCCATTTTCGGGAGATCAGTGAGGGTTTGAGCAGTAAGGAAGAAGAAGGGGTTGTTGGAGAGTTTGTGTTGTGTGTTGAAGACAGATTCGAGAAGGGATGAGAATTTGTAGAAAAGGGATGAGAATTTGTAGAAAAGGAAAAGAACAGAGAGGGTGATTCGAGAAGGGATCGAGAAGATGAGAGTTGGGGGGAAAGAATGTGGTGGGATGGAGAACTGGAATCGCAGAGGAAGAGAGGGGAGGTGGTGTGGAAAGAGTGAGGAAAGCATCGGGTTCAATTTTTTTCACTTAACTTCTGCCACATAGATAATTTGCCACGTAGAACAAACAAACGCCACGTAGGACAAAAACCCATATGAATTGTAATAGAGATATATGCAATTATATATGGTTCAATTCAGGTTGGTGAGTATCAATAGGACACGATATATGTAAAGAAGGCCCCATTGAACAAGGGAGGTAGGTTGCCTCCCAAGGCAAGTTCTTATAATGGGATTGTTCATGTCCCAAGAGTCATGCCTCATTAAAGGACATGCAATCAAAATCTCTCTATATGGTTCCACACAAGAAAATAAAAACTGGTCAAATCAAAATGTAAGAACACCATGTGAGCCTTCTCACATAGACCCCAACATCCCCTATAAGGGAGGTGGTGAAGGTACCCTTTCTTTGTGAACATGAATATGAAGTCATATCTTAGCTCCTCCCAAGTGCATTGCATCCATTCTGACAATTTTATCTATCAATTCATGTGTTGTTTATGGGTAATAAAGATAAAATAAAAAGATAAGGAAAAAGATGATTTTTTTTAGAGAGACTCATCAAGAGCCTCAATAAAGGAAGCAAAACCACCAACATAACCCTTAAACATGGTGTGGGGTAGAGGTGCTATAATTTATAAGGGGAGTGATGATGATAAGGGACATGAAGATGGGCCAGTTCCAAAATCATACAATATACAAGACATGAAATTATTTAGATTTGGTTTTCGCAGGGTGAGATGATTTGATAACCCCTGAGTTTCGATAATAGCATTGCTTTTGAACATCTCAAGCGATGAACTCTAAAATGCCCCCCTGAAAGGCGCTTCATGTTAAGGTTTATTGGTCTAGCATTGCACGACCACTTGAACCATATTTTTTGAGTTTCGGGGTATCTCATTCTATGGTATCAAGGAAATATGTTTGGATCAAATGGTTGTTCATCAATTGTAGTTCAGTTGGTCAAACATTCACTCTCATTGTGAGAGTTCGTGGGTTCGAGACTCACCAGTTAGGATTTTGTGAGTTTTCACCCGATTATTAGGATGCAGCTGGTTTGATTAATCCTATAGATTCAGTTATGTAACATTCGGGCATGAATTAATAAAATAAATAAAAATGATCAACGACCCAATATTTTAAAAATAAAATAAAATAAAATGGTTGAAATTTGATAATCAAGATCATTTGTTTTGGATGAGTATGCACTGTGGCATGATTTCAATAGATGGTAGAGAGGTAGATACCTAAGTTAAGGGTGTATAGGATTGAGTATGGTATTTTGTTGGAGAAGACTTTGGCAGATCTAGAAGGGGCCAGGTAGGTGGAAGACAATAGAATCTAATCTCTCCAATCTCTATTGGACTTGGACAAAATCAATTCGACCAATCTTTTGTCCTCTTAGGCTAGGAGGGATGCATTGTATTTTAGCCAAGTCTTTGCAACAATTACTTGTGGCACTCTCTGCTCATTGAGCACTGCTACTGCATTTTTGGTTTTAGGTCAGTTTTAAGGTGTTGTTTTATCATTATTGTTGTTGTTCTTAGTGGATGAGCCACACTCCTGCTTGCTTTAACAGGATTTATATTTGTAGAAGAATCAGCTAAACATACAGCTAACATTCTATAAGAGATCTTGTTCGGGGTTTTTTCATTTACACTTTATTTGGTCAGGTTTGTTCAGAATTTACAAAATGTTAAATCCATACCCGCGGCATGCATTGTCATCCCTAGGATGAGATTTATAACATATTCAGATAAGAAGTATATATGTTAAATCCAAATTCAAATAATAACATTAAAATTCTGTGTTCACCACCCACCACTACAAAACTATTAGTACGAAATGAATAATGTGGCAAGTTGTGAGTGGGACAACGTTTACGACATAGATGGATAGATGAGATGGGATTGGATTAGATCACATTCCCTCTCTGTTGTTGCTATGCGATGGATGATAGAGATGGTGTGTCTGAACTCTCTCTCATCATGATAACTTATTGGATAACAAATTAAGTTGTGCTGTATCGTTAGAGAAGATGAAGATGATGTGCTCTGGACCACAATCTCATATTTTCACGTTTTCCTCTACAACGGATACCATATAGATATGTAGGTAGACAAGACAACTACGAGGGGACTCTAAATCATAGGGGTGGGCAAAGTCGGTTCGGTTCGGTTTGAGGCCCAAACCGCTTTCGAACCGCTTTCAATCGGTTAGCCCAAATCCAAAACCGAAACCGATTTTGTATATGGTAAAACCGCAAATTCGGTTGGGCCGAAATTCGGTTCGGTCCGGTTCGGTTGGGCTTAAATTTCGGTTTTAGCTATTTCAGCCCATTTTAGCAGGCCCATTTTTAGCCCAAATGAAATTTGAAATTGAAATTGTTTGGCCCATTGATTGAAAAAGACAAATAGTATATGAAAAACATTGAAAACTTGACATCCTACACTGCTCTGCATGCTCTCATCCTACACTTAATGAAGGATAATGTTTGCTGCAACAACTGTAGGATAATGTTAATGAAGGATAATGTTCATGAAGGTTATTGTTTGCTGCAACAACTGCAATAGGTTACATGTTGCAAGTTTACTGTTTCAACAGTACATACACAAGGTATGTCTCTGCAGAAGTTGTCTCTAAAAAAGCATACACAAGGTTTGAGTTTGAGTGAATCTCAATTTGAGATACGGTGATATTGATTGAGAAATAGAGAGATTTAGATTTATTTAGGTTTCCTCGCTGGTTTCGTCGCCATTTAGAAATTCTGCAAGAGGAGAACTGAAATAGAAAGAAACAGAGAGATTTGGGGTTTTTGCCTTTGGAGTGTGATATAGTGCTACAGGATGCAACATAAGAATCAATCGGTCGGTTCGGTTTTTAATAGGACGGTTTAAAATGGTGAACCGATTCCGAACCGTTTGGAACCGGTTTCGGTTCGGTTTTACAAATTCTCTTATCATCCCTTATTCGGTTCGGTTACCGAACCGTATTTAAAAATCGGTTCGGTCGGTTAACCCGAAATAAATCGGTTTATGCCCACCCCTACTAAATCATTTCTCTCATCTCCAAATAGGAGGGAGATCACAAAACTAAAGTACATTTTTTAAGGGTGAAAACAGTCTCCTAAGTCTCTCAAACCTCAATATGAAAAGATGGAAAATATAATAAGAAGTAAAAAAAAAAAAAAAAAACATTGACGGTTCAGCCCCACTTTTGGGCTTGAAGTAATTTAAAACATAGGCTAGGCTTCACTTGTGGGGTTGTGGTCTTATCCAGCTCATGAATGCCACACCAATGGCCCAGATAACGAGCAGGTGAATAGGTGATGCACCAAAGTTGGGCTTCAATTAAAATGAATAAATTTAGGCCCCCCAGGTTTGTGTTGAATGTATTTGGGCCTCAGTCCATGTTAGCTCGACAAATGGTTAGTATTGGGTTGTAAATGCTCATACTCAACGTTGGGTAGATTGGGCTTGGGGTTCACAGTTTGGGCTGGGCTTGTGTAAATCTTTTTCTGTGACATTGCTGTTACCCTGAAAATGAGAGGAGACCCCATTGGCCTTCTACCAAACGTAAAGGAAAGGCATTTGTCTGCTTCCCTACTGGGCTTGTGTAAATCTCCATTTTTTTTTTAATCCCTTCTTAGCCGCTCTCACCTCAAGTGTCATTGACAAGGTTTGTTCTCTAGACTTGTGATAACATATGCCAGAACAAAAAATCTAGAGAGTCTGGCCCGTGCCAGGCCAGCCTAATACTATCCATCATCCTAGTGTGGGCCGAAATCTCAAAAAAATTCTATGTCAAAAACCTACCAGTAACTTATGAAAATGACATTTTGTCCTTGATCAAGAAACTTCCACCTATATCCCCAAAGTTTCTTAATGAAATCTCCCTCATTTTTATCAAGTTTATTATTATAATCATCTACTCAACGACTTTTCGAGAAACTCTGGCCAAACATTAAGATTAATGTTTTTTATAACAAAAAAAAATTACTTTGCAACCTTGAGTTCCATGTGCAATGGGACTTATTATTAAGCTTTGAAGATTTCAAATCGCATTATGTTATGTTATAATAACTGACTGTTTAGTCAAACCCAATATGCCTCAATTACGTGTGAGACCAGATAACAAATACTTAAGTTTTAGAAATACTTGTGGAATTGGCATTATGATTATTTTTTTGAACAATTGGCATTGCTTGTTAAGCAACATTTTTGTATATTTCCAGGGACAGAGCTAGGATTGCAGATACAGGGGGGCAAACACTACATAATTATTTACGAAAATATTAAAAAATTGGGTTTTTACAATCATATTTTGCAATCAGGGTGACATTGTGTGATCGTGAAAAAATGATGACGATACAAACAATATACATGGCATAATTAATTCAATTGTAACTAGCTAATTAAGAGCTTCCCTTTTTTACTTGAAGAAAACAGAAGCAGACATACTGGTATAAGATGAGAGTTGGCGAGGAGCAAACCTCTGGCTTTGAGGTAGCAGGACGGTATAGTCCAAGTCTAAGGAGTAGTAGCAGCAGTAGCTTGACTGGACAAGATGGATTCAAGTGAATTTGTCGAACAACAATTTTATTTTTGGAATCCTTCTTCCTCTTCTCCTCTTGCTTTATCTGCCTGTCTGTCTCCTCTTCTTTGAAACTCACTCCTGAGTCAAAGTCTCCGAGGATAACACTTACACAACCAACCCACTATCTTTTGTCTTCTTATTCTTGTCTGTCTTCTCGGAAGGGAAATATATGTGTGTATAGAAAGAGAGAGTTTTCTCTTTTTGGACTAGCTCAGGTGAAGCATACAAACAACAGCTTAGCTGAATCAACCTACGACCATTGTGTTTTTCCAACCGCCCCAAACCCAAATGATTATTTTAAAATTTGAAAGATCAGAGAGAAAGCAAAACAGATCAGATCCCAACCCCCCAATTAATCTAATGTGTTTACTAATCCTTTATCACTCTTACCACGATATGCTAGCTGAGTCTGAGGTAAGATAATCTTAATTGTTTCTTTTCTTTATTTTTTTTTAACAAAACAAAAGAAAAACAATGATGATGTAAAATTTCCTTCGCCGATCCCCAACCCAATTTAAAATTTTAATATGAATATGATCACATGAGAAGCAAACCCACTATGTATGGTACCTCTCTTCTGGTTTCTTTGTTACTCTTAGCGTGTGTAGGGGGTGAATGGATTAAAATGAGTTGGTAGGAATTAAGAGAGAGATTGAGAGATTAAAAAAAGAGAAAGAAACAGAGAGGGTGGGAATTAAAAATAAAAATAAAAATAGAGATATTAAAAAAAAAAAAAGATTGAGTGGGATTGGGATTAGTGAGGGTGGAGTTTAAAAAAAATATATTTGTTGTTTTAATTTTTAGATGAGTTAAAAGTCAAAATTTCATAAAGAGGGAGAACATAAAATTTTAAAGGGGGACAATGTAAAAAATATGAGTAACTTAGGAAAAAATTTTAAAAAGATAAGGGGGCAATAACCAGTTGTTGGATAGTAATTAACATCCCCCCTACCTAACTAATATGCCCATGTATATTTCCATTCATAGTCAACCAATTGTTGGATAGTAACATCCCCCCCTTACCTAACAAATCCGTCCATTTATATTTCCATTCATAGTCATAACAGTTGTTGGATATTAACATCAAAACCCACAAGTCCTCCTTATTTGCATTTCTTGCAATCTTCTCTCATTTCCTCATTCTAGAGCCATGGCATCTAAAGAAGAATTTTGCGATGATTATTTGGTTTTAAGACCACATGAAGGTGGTATTTTTGATCTTCTAAAACTCTTATGTTCAAGCAATACAGATAAAAGCAAATACATCGAGTGTCCCCAAGGAACGGAGTTGAAAGATTTTAGGCGTCGCTGGCTCATCTTTGTATCTATTATCTTGCAAAAGATTTTTGGTGTGTTGGAAAAGCCTGTTTTATGGATGGGGACGTGGTTTGAAATGGGGATGAATCTTTTGTCAAGTAAACGAAGTTTACCTGGGCTTTTGCTTGATTTGTTGCAAGGTTAGTGTATATGTTTACTTGCATCCTTTCCCACAGAGTATGATGTGATTAGGACTACTTTATGAATTGAACATCAATCTAATGCATGCTTCACTGTTATTGAGTTCATAATGAGTTATAGTGTTATTGTATTAGATCACCATCAACTACTAAACAGCTTAGGTAATTCTTGAATGAAGTTTTAGAAAAAAACAGCAGAATATTATCACAAGAAGAATGAATGTCTGACCAACTGTGCTACAACCGGTGACAACTTCAAATATTCTTAAAAAAGTTGAATATTAGCGCGCGGAAATCAGATTTAAGCACCTTTTCATGCTCACTGATTTAAGCAAACTAGTGACTTTAGTTTCAAACTTGAAACAGAGTAAAACATGCATTGAAGTGTTTGACGGTTGAAAATAATGGATTGATTGTCAATCCCGTTAAGCTATTACTAAACCATGTATTCTTACAAACCTTGTTTTCTTGTTGTTTCTTCTCTTTCTTCAATATTTGTTTACAGCATTCGTGGTTTGCTTATAATAATAATGTTGTGAATCCAATGTTTGGGGAGGTGTCATGTGAGGTTTAGCACACACCCCACGCTGAAGGATCGTTGTCAGAAAATTTAATCTCCCAACGTAATGGTTAAACTATAGCTTTGTATTTATAATTATAATTAACAAGCTAAGCCTTGTCAAAGTCAATGGCTGTATTGATGCACCTCACTCTACCGTATAATTAAAAATTCTTAATCAGCAAAGTGGATAAGTTTTGGGTTACATGCATCATAGAATTAAGAAAATCTTTAATGGTTTGTCTTTGGTCAAAAAATTATAGCAAAACTTGCACACTCATTGGTCACAATCTTCTAATCTTGTTGCAATTTATGTACAAAAGTTGTAGCCAAATATTAGTTCATAGTATGATACTAAGCTAGTTGTTACTCTCTTATGGTTCGCTTTGATGATCTATGAGACCGTTATCTCTTGATCCAAAAATAATGAATAAGTAAAATACATAAAAGATCGTTAACTATGGTCAGTGATTTTATGTAGGAAAATTGGTGATGCCAGATAAGACATCCGCGACATTCAAATCATTTCTTGGATATGTAGACACTAGAGTGGAGTTAGACAAGAATATCAAATATGGAGACAACAAATACTACGGAGCACTCTCTATAATGGCTTCTAAATTGATTTATGAGAATGAAGCGTTCATCAAGGCTATAGTCACAGTTCACTGGAAGGTAAATCAGTAACTTTTTGTTGTTCAGGAAATTGTACAATATTTGTTAACTTTATCACAATTCAATAAAGATTGGTGATTGCTGCAGATGGACTTTTTGGGTTTCTACAACTTCAGGAATGGTAAGAGGACAGTTCCGTAACCATTGGTATGCCATCTTGTTCTCCAATTTGTCTACTTCAACCAGAAAAAAGTTCTGATCATGGTTGTGTATTTGGCAGATTATCAAAACCGATTATCAACACAAGCCTTCATGCTCCAAGATAAAAGTGTCGACCCTGAATTCATTTTAGTAGCATTTAGAGGCACTGAACCATTCAATACCGATGCATGGCAAACAGATGTTGATCTCTCTTGGTACAATCTACACAATGTGGGCAAAGTCCACAGTGGCTTCATGAAAGCTCTTGGCCTTATAAAAACCAAGGGTTTGCCTAAAGAGATTGTCAGACAAACAGACCAAGATAATGATCACCCCTTAGCTTATTACACCATAAGAGAAAACCTTAAAGCGTTACTGCAAAAGAACGATCGAGCCAAGTTTATTGTGACGGGTCACAGCTTAGGTGGGGCACTAGCAATTTTGTTTCTTTTAGTGTTGATGGTGCACGAGGAGGAATGGCTGTTGAAAAGGCTGGAAGGAGTGTATACATATGGGCAGCCAAGGGTGGGAGATAAGCAAGTTGGAGAGTTCATGAAGAAGGAAATGAGTTTGCATGAAGCGAAGTATATTAGGTATGTTTATTGCAATGACATGGTGCCTAGGTTGCCTTATGATGACTCCACAACCATGTTTAAGCACTTTGGGACTTGCTTGTACTACAATAGTTTCTACACAGGCAAGGTGAGCTGGTTTTTCGCTTCAACTCACAGATGATAATGTCATATATATTATTTTGATTTTTTTATTGATAGTCATAGAGAAATTCAGACAAGTTGTTTTTGTTTGTGAAGCAGATTGTAGAAGAAGAACCGAACAAAAATTACTTCTCCGTGTTCAAGGTGGTACCGAAGATCCTAAATGCGGCATGGGAGCTGATCCGTGGCTTCATAATGCCATATGTGGAAGGGCCTGACTACAAGGAATCATGGCTTTTGAGAATGGTCAGAATTATTGGATTGATGATCCCAGGACTATCAGCCCACGCAATTCAAGATTATGTCAATGCCTCTCGACTGGGATCAATTCTTAATCCTGAAGAAGGCGACCAGATTCATCAAGATCCAAAACTTGATTAGATTTTACATATTGTTTTTGCTTTTACTTTTTGTATTTATCAAACATGTAAAATTAGCTCTCTATTACGGAAAGTATCTGTATGATGTTAAGGGTAAATTAGCACTTGACATGCATCTAGTGTTCAGTTACCAACCAAATTCTCCAAAGTTGCAAACCTTGAAACCTTAAGAGTATGCATGTAATCTTTGAATGCATAGAAGACTTTTCATATTTTTAATTGAAAATTTATCTAAATGCAGATGTACTTTTTGAGGTTCTACAACTTTTGGAATGGTAAGAAGGCCATCTCTCTAAGAATGTATATCATTTTCTTCTTCCATTTGTCAGCTTCAACCACATAAGAAGTTCCGATCATAGTTCGTACAATATATTTGTCAGATTATGAAGAGGGATTCTCAGACGCATGGCAAACCAACATTAATTTCTCTTGGTACAATTCCTAATATCTCCACAGTGGCTTCATGAAAGCTCTTCGCCTTCAAAAAAATGGTTGGCCTAAAGAAATCGTCCAACAAAATGATTACCCATTTTGATGCAGTAGGATCCGAGTCAGATGATGCTGAGCTGTAAGATAGCACGGTATTAGCAATAAGATATCTCGAATTAGCAGATCAGCGCAAGAATGGCAGGAAATCATAATTCTATATCAAATTTTGCAATTTAGGGTGCGTTTTAGTATTTTGGCCATAACTTTGGCTACGAGTATCAGAATCGCGCAAACGACCCCAATTCGGAAAGTTTTTTTCAACACGTACGTTGTGGTCAATGAGCTACGCTCGTTGTACATTTTTTCGAGTGCAAAATCCACCGTTTCCCCTTTCGAATCCACAAATTTAGTAATTTATTTCTCTTTATAATAATATTTCAATTATTGTTTAGGAAGTGGGTCTGAACCCAATTTCGGCCAGATTTCTGGCAGTATAATTCTTTTATTACGTATTTTGTTTTAGCATGATTATTAGGGTGTTTCCATTTTTGGTAAAATTCCAATATTGATGAGCTTTAGCTATAAAGCCGGTTTGTGGGCTGATTTTAGAGATACCTTTTATTTTAGTAATTTGATTAAACATTAGAGTTATTTTCTCTGTGTTTTTTAGGTAATCTTCTTGTGTTATTCCCTGTCAATTATCTGTTGCTATTAGCCTGCAGAATAATCCCTATTCTGCTCGGCGGTAGTTGGTATCAGAGCTTTAGCATCTTATTGGGGTGAGATTTTATCAGTTTCTATGGCTGGTGGTTGTGGTCGTCGCGGGCAGGTCCGAACGAGAAAGCCTCTCACCGTGATCGTAGCGTTCAGGAAGTGATGATTGAAGATTTACACAGGCAAGTTGCAGTGCTAACCCAGCGTCTAATGGTGCAGGAATTCGGTAATCGTGAGATGGAAGATCACGATTCTGATTCCAGTTTCGAAAACCCGTATCGCAATCATGCTCGATTCTGGGAACGCCATGGTCGGGAGGATCGTCATGGAAATCTCGATTTCAAAGTAGATCTACCCGAGTTTTCTGGGACATTACAGGCCGAAGGATTCGTGGATTGGTTGAACGAAGTAGAGCGTATCTTTGAGTATAAGAAAGTTCCAGATCCTGTCAAAGTGAAATTGGTTGCCATCAAACTCAACGGCAGATCATCTGCATGGTGGGAGCAATTGAAGTGATCACGCGACAGGCAGGGCCAGGCCAAAATCACTGATTAGGAAAAGATAAAAGGTCACTTCCTTCCTTTCAGCTACACTCAAACTTTGTTTCTTCGACTTCATTCATTGAGGCAAGGCACGAAATCAGTTGATGATTACACAGAGGAGTTCTATCAATTAGTAGCCCGTAATGACTTATCTGAGACGGAAAAGCAGATGGTGGCGTGATATTTGGGGGGATTACGACAACCTCTGCAGGATATCCTCAGCCTTCACTCTCTGTGGACCGTTTCTGTAGCCTACCAACGTGCACTTGCTGTGGAAAAACAGCAGAACAGGAGGCCTATGATAAGAAGTGGTCAAAGTAGTCGACTAGTTCGCCCTCAAGAATCCCGTCCTACCGAACCACCACCGCAGAGTAACTCTACTATTAGATGTTTTAGATGTGGTGAACAGGGACATAGAGCGACTGAGTGCAGAAGCCTGCTATTCAGAAGGGCAACAATCTCTTGATGGAGGAAGACGTGGTAGACGAATTTGAGGAACTTGGAGAGTCTGTGTATGATGATGATGAAGATGGCGATGGAGATGTGTTGTATGGAGATGGTCATGAGACTCTAGTAGTTCGTAAGAGTCTACTGACTCCCAAGGATTAATCACGGGACGATTGGTTAAGAACCAATATTTTTCACACGACATGAACAGTTGCAGATAAAGTCTGCAAGATGATCATTGACAGTGGCAGTTGTGTTGTGATGTATCATTAAAGATAATGAAGATGATGTGCTCTTGACCACAATCTCATATTTCCACGTTTTCCTCTACAACGGAAACCATATAGATATGTAGGTAGACAAGGAAACTACGAGGGGACTCTAGATCACTAGATAGAACACGTTTTTTTTTTTCATAAGTTGACCAAATTAACTTCTCGTACAAAACTTTTTATTACAGATGAAAAATCATATTTCTCATCTCCAAATAGGAGGGAGATCACAAAACTAAAGTACATTTTTTAAGGGTGAAAACAATCTCCAAAGTCTCTCAAACCTCAATATGAAAAGATGGAAAAAAATAATAAGAAGTAAAAAAAAAAAAAAAAAAAAAAAAAAAAAACATTGACAGTTCAGCCCCACTTTTGGGCTTGAAGTAATTTAAAACATAGGGTAGGCTTCACTTGTGGGGTTGTGGTCTTATCCAGCTCATGAATCCCACACTAATGGCTCAGATAACGAGCAGGTGAATAGGTGATGCACCAAAGTTGGGCTTCAATTAAAATGAATAAATTTAGGCCCCCCCCCCCCCCCCAGGTTTGTGTTGAATGTATTTGGGCCTCAGTCCATGTTAGCTCGACAAATGGTTGGTATTGGGTTGTAAACGTTGGGTAGATTGGGCTTGGGGTTCACAGTTTGGGCTGAAAATGAGAGGAGACCCCATTGGCCTTCTACCAAACGTAAAGGAAAGGCATTTGTCTTATTCCCTACTGGGCTTGTGTAATTCTCCTTTTTTTTTAATCCCTTCTTACCCGAGGATCGGGGGGGAGGGGGGCCTCCTGCTGTCGGGACTAGTACCGTTGGTCAGGGAAACCAAGGTCAGAGGCCTTTCAAGACTTTCCTAATGGTCTCAAAACTCAATATTCCCTTTTGAAAAGTGCCCAAATGCTTAGCATCTATATTATAGGGGGAAGGTTTAAGCTCTTGACTGTGAGGACGTGTTGCCTCCATTGCATAGTCGGGCCAGACTGTACCGCTAGCATTTTTATTGTTTTCTTTGCATTGCTTTTCAACTTCAAACTTGTATTTCCATCGATCGATGGCATCGAACTAGTCTTGAACAACGTCCTTCCGAACGTTCCTCCCCATTGTAATCTATTGAATGTGAATGAGAGCTTTTACTGACTATTGTGCATTGTTATATTGTCTACAGATTGATATTGTGCATTCTCAAGTTAATATTTGTGTCCGTCAAAGTAACTACTCATAGGCTTACTAGTGAATTGGATAGCTAGTGCCGCACGGATTACTAGTCTGTGACAGTTGGTATCAAAGCCAGAGCTTGTTGAATGCAAACCAGGATGCAGGAACTAAATGAGCGCCTTGGCGCTATGGAGGAACGACAGGCTAGTCGAATGCATAGACTAGAAAGCAGAATGGACCAGTTGAACACTTTGGGAGAACAGATTAGTCGGTTGGATGGACTCTTTTCACTGGCAGACAGAGTGGATTCGCTGGCTGAGCACGTTGATAACTTAGAGGGACGGACAGTCGCTATGGAAGAGTCGCCTCACCCCACAGCTCAGGTGATGAGTGACTTCCAATTACAGTTGGAAGACTTATTTGCAAGGGTTGGCTTGCTGACTAAGGCCACAGGGACGACTGATCACCCTAGGATGAAAGTGCCTGAGCCAAAGTCATATGCTGGGGCACGAGATGGGAAGGAGTTAGAGAACTTCTTGTTTGATCTGGAGCAATATTTTCGCGCGGTGAACCCCGAATCAGAAGAAGCCAAGGTTACCATGGCGACCATGTACTTAGCAGGTGATGCGAAACTATGGTGAAGAACCAAATATACAGATATGGAAGAAGTTCGCATCCTTATTAGAACTTGGGCAGACCTCAAGAAGGAACTCAGAAATCAATTCTTGCCTGAGAACAATGATTTCTTAGCAAGGAGGAAGCTCCACACCATCAAACAGACAGGCAATATTCGAGACTATGTCCGACAATTCTCAACTTGCTTGCTAGATATTCGAGACATGTCTGAGAATGACAAAGTTTTCTGTTTCATGGAACAAGCTCAGCCGCTTCTACAAGCAGAATTGCAAAGGCAGAAGATGACAGATATTACAAGTGCTATTGCGGCAACAGAAAGGTTTAGCGATTATATGCCCATGACTGGATCCACTTCGCTCAATCACTCCACAGCTAGAACTGACAGTACCAATTCAAGCTCAGGGTCGAATGCTCGCTCACCTCACCAAAACTGGGGAAACTCAAGTCAGAACCGAGGAAACTACAATTCCCGGCCGTCCAACCAGAATTGGAGTTCCAACAAAAATTGGAATGCCAGCTCTAGCAACTCAAATTACAACAACAAAGGAGGGCAAAACTACTCTGGGCAGTGGCGACCATCTGCCCCTGCCCCATGCATTCTTTGCAATAGCAGGGATCACCCAACAGGCAAATGTCCATCCAAACCAGCTCTACACTCATTAATGTCCTTGCTTCAAGCAGAACCTTCTAACTCGACCGCATTGAGCTCGAACCCCACCAACAGTGAGACCTCCCAGATGGGAGCTCTACGCAAGCTCAATGCCGTCAAAGGAGAAATGTATGAGCACCCACACAAGAAGGCTTTGCAATACATCGACATCACTATCAATGGGTTCCCTTCCCAAGCATTGTTGGATTCCGGAGCGACAGACAATTTTTTTGCCCCAGATGAAGCTAGACGTGTGGGTCTGAACTTAGAAGGAGATGTGGGTAAGTTGAAAGCTGTCAACTCTGAGGCAATCTCTATTAATGGTATGGCTAGAGCTGTGCCACTACAGGTTGGTCCATGGGAAGGAAGATCAAACTTCTTGGCCGTTCCACTTGATGATTTTAAGGTGATTTTTGGCCAAGAATTCTTTCGAGGAGCTGCAACAGGACCATTACCTTTCATGGACTCCTTGGGGTTTTTCGGACCCAGACTACGCATTGTACCAACCTCAATTCGACCAACAACTCATGATAGAATATTGTTGGCGCTCCAAGTCAAGAGAGGCTTGGCCAAAGGAGAAGATACATACTTAGCTGTGGCAAAGCTAGAGATGGAAGATGATACTAGCAAAATCCCTGAGGAAGTTGCCCAAGTTATTGCTGACTTCAGCGAAGTGATGCCGAATGAATTGCCAAAGAATCCACCTCCCAGAAGGCTCATTGATCACGAAATTGAGTTAGTCCCTGGTGCCAAACCACCCGCACGTAGTCCATATCGCATGAGCCCTCCAGAGCTGACCGAATTGAAAACACAACTAGATGGCTTGTTGGAGTCGGGATTCATTCGGCCCTCTAAAGCACCTTATGGGGCACCTGTTCTTTTTCAGCGGAAACATGATGGTAGTCTTCGCCTTTGTGTTGATTATAGAGCCTTGAACAAAGTCACTATAAAGAACAAATACCCGCTGCCGCTCATTGCAGACTTATTTGACCAACTTGGATCCGCCAGATACTTCACAAAACTCGACTTGAGATCAGGTTACCATCAGGTCCGCATTGCTGCTGGTGACGAACCCAAAATTGCTTGTTCTACTAGATATGGGTCATATGAGTTCCTAGTAATGCCCTTCGGCTTGACCAATGCTCCAGCTACATTTTGCACCCTTATGAATGGCCTGTTCCGTCACCTTCTGGACAAGTCTGTGGTTGTCTATCTTGACGACATTGACTATTGAAGAACACCTACGTCATTTGTGAGAAGTGTTTCAAATCCTTAGGGATAATCATCTCTTTGTCAAGAAGGAAAAGTTCTCATTCGGCCAGACCCAGATCAATTTCTTGGGTCATGTTATTGGCAATGGCAAGATTCGGATGGACATGGAGAAAGTCAAGGCAATCCATGATTGGAACTCTCCTAAGAACGTGTCTCAACTACGTTCTTTCCTTGGACTCGCAAACTATTATCGTCGCTTCATAAGGGACTACTCTAAGAGAGCTGTTGCCCTGACAAATTTGTTGAAACAAGACCGAACATGGGAATGGGATAGGCAGTGTGAAGCTTCATTCCAAGACTTGAAATTGGCCGTGATGAAAGATCCAGTATTGGCCTTGCCAGACATCACCAAGCCCTTTGAAGTACAAACAGATGCATCTGATTATGCCTTAGGGGGAGTTTTACTTCAAGATGGTCACCTGGTAGCATATGAGAGTCGAAAGTTGAATGATACAGAGTCTCGTTACTCAGCTCAGGAAAAGGAATTGCTAGCCATTGTACATTGTTTACGGGTGTGGAGACATTACCTCTTGGGATCTCAAGTCCTTGTTATAACGGATAATGCTGCAGCAAGCCATTTCCTCACTCAGAAGATGCTAACCTCCAAGCAATCTCGATGGCAGGAAAAATTAGCAGAATTTGACTTAGTATTGGAATACAAGCCAGGGCGCACTAACAATGTAGCTGATGCACTCAGTAGAAGGGCATACCTTACAGTGCTAACCCATACTGGTCCGAGTCACACCATCTTGGAGAAGATTAAAGTAGGCCTACAGACAGATCCACAAGCGAAGGCGATTACAGAGTTGATCAAGCAGGGCAAAACTCGACGGTTCTGGATAAAAGATGGAGCAATACTCACAACTGGTAATCACCTCTATGTTTCGAGAACTTTGGGTTTGAGGAAAGAACTTTTGAGAGAATGCCATGACACCCATTGGGCGGGACATCCAGGTTGGAGACGAACACTTGCATTGCTAGAGAGGGGGTACTATTGGGCGCAGAGACAGGAGGATGTAATGGCCTATGTTCGAACATGTCTTATTTGCCAGCAAGATAAGGTTGAAAGAGATCGACCAGTGGGCTTACTAGAGCCCCTGCCTGTTCCAACTCGTCCTTGGGAAAGTGTTTCCATGAACTTCATTACGGGGTTACCGAAAGTGGAGGATTTCAGGAGTATCCTTGTAGTTGTTGACCGATTCTCAAAGTATGTGACCTTTGTGCCGACCGGACCGACTTGCACAGCCGAAGATATGGCGCAATTGTTCCTCAAGCATGTAGTGAAGTATTGGGGACTGCCCGAAAACATTGTTAGAGATCGTGATGCTCGCTTCACAGGAAAGTTCTGGAAGGAGTTGTTCAAGCTCTTGGGATCCAAACTTAATATGTCGACAAGCCAACATCCCCAATCTGACGGACAGACTGAGCGCTTTAACTCTATGCTTGAAGAATACCTTCGTCATTTTGTAAGTGCAAACCAGAAAAATTGGGTGGGACTACTTGATGTTGCACAATTCTGTTTCAACTTACAAAAGAGCTCAGCTACTCACTCCAGCCCCTTTCAGTTGGTTACTGGTCAGCAACCATTGACACCACATACAGTACTTACCGGATACCAAGGACCCAGCCCAAGAGCTCTTGAATTTGTCAAAGCCTGGCAGAACAACATTGAAGTTGCTCGAGCCTATCTTGCAAAAGCCTCCCGTCACATGAAGAAATGGGCCGACAAGAAATGACGAATTGATCCTTTTGAAGTCGGGGACTTGGTATTGGTGAAGCTAGATATGTTCAACAAGTATAAAAGGACAGCTAGAGCACACAACAATCTGTTTCACAAGAATGAGGGACCGGTACAGATTATTGAGAAAGTCGGCAAAGTCTCCTATCGCGTCAAGTTACCACATTGGCTCCGTTTCACCCATCCTGTCTTCCATGCAAGTAACTTGAAGTCCTACCATGCAGATGCCACTGATCCCACAAGAAATGTATCTACACGAGCATTGCCTAAGCATCCTACTAAGCCAAATCGAGAAGTGGAAGAAATCTTAGCTGACCGCCTCATCAACAACACAGGCCCGGATAGAGAGTATTTGGTCAAGTGGCAGGATGAACCTCCTTCAGAGATCAGTTGGGAGTCAGTCGAGCATCTGCTGCCATACCTCTCAAAGCTGGAAGAGTACTGGGAAAAGTTCGCTGCGAGGGCGTCAGCGAATTGAGTGTGGGAGAGTGTCAGGACTAGTACCGTTGGTCAGGGAAACCAAGGTCAGAGGCCTTTCAAGACTTTCCTAATGGTCTCAAAACTCAATGTTCCCTTTTGAAAAGTGCCAAAATGCTTAGCATCTATATTATAGGGGAAGGTTTGAGCTCTTGACTGTGAGGACGTGTTGCCTCCATTGCATAGTCGGGCCAGACTGTACCGCTAGCATTTTTATTGTTTTCTTTGCATTGCTTTTCAACTTCAAACTTGTATTTCCATCGATCGATGGCATCGAACTAGTCTTGAGCAACGTCCTTCCGAACGTTCCTCCCCATTGTAATCTATTGAATGTGAATGAGAGCTTTTACTGACTATTGTGCATTGTTATATTGTCTACAGATTGATATTGTGCATTCTCAAGTTAATATTTGTGCCCGTCAAAGTAACTACTCATAGGCTTACTAGTGAATTGGATAGCTAGTGCCGCACGGATTACTAGTCCGTGACACCTGCCCACAAATCACAGGAGGAGGTCTTGTGCGCCCCTCTGAACCCTCGGATCAGATCCGACGGTTCAGAGGGGTGCACATGACCTCCTCCTGTGCTTTGTGCGCAGGTTCGTACTCAAGTGTCATTGGCAAGGTTCGTACTCTAGCGTGGGCCTGACTCTCAAAAAAATTCTATGTCAAAAACCTACTAGCAACTTATGAAAATGACATTTTGTCCTCGATCAAGAACCTTCCACCTATATCCCCAAAGTTTCTTAATGAAATCTCCCTCATTTTTATCAAGTTTATTATTATAATCATCTACTCGGCGACTTTCCGAGAACCTCTGGCCAGACATTAAGATTAATGTTTTTTATAACAAAAAAAAAAATTTACTTTGCAACCTTGAGTTCCATGTGCAATGGGACTTATTATTAAGCTTTGAAGATTTCAAATCGCATTATATGTTATAATAACTGACTGTTTAGTCAAACCCAATATGCCTCAATTACGTGTGAGACCAGATAGCAAATACTCAAGTTTTAGAAATACTTGTGGAATTGGCATTATGATTATTTTTTTGAACAATTGGCATTAAAAAGAGTTGGGAGGAATTAAGAGAGATGGAGAAATTAAAAAAAAAAAAAAAAAAAAAAAGAAACAGAGAGGGTGGGAATTAAAAAAAATATATTTGTTGTTTTAATTTTTAGTGGAGTTAAAAGTCAAGATTTCATAGAGGAAGAACATAAAATTTTAAAGGAGGACAATGTAAAAAATATGAGTAACTTAGGAAATTTTTTTAAAATGATAAGGGGGGCAACAACCAGTTGTTGGGTAGTAACATCCCCCCTTACCTAACAAATCCGCCTATGCATATTTCCATTCATAGTCATAACAGTTGTTGGATAGTAACATCAAAACCCACAATTACTCCTTATTTGCATTTCTTGCAATCTTCTCTCATTTCCTCATTCTAGAGCCATGGAGTCTAAAGAAGAATTTTGCGATGATTATTTGGTTTTAAGACCACATGAAGGTGGTATTTTTGATCTTCTAAAACTCTTATGTTCATGCAACACAGATAAAAGCAAATACATCGAGTGTCCCCAAGGAACGGAGTTTAAAGATTTTAGGCGTCGCAGGCTCATCTTTGTATCTATTATCTTGCAAAAGATTTTTGGTGTGTTGGAAAAGCCTGTTTTATGGATGGGGACGTGGTTTGAGATGGGGATGAATCTTTTGTCAAGTAAACGAAGTTTAGCTGGGCTTTTGCTTGATTTGTTGCAAGGTTAGTATATATATTTACTTGCATCCTTTTCCACAGAGTATTATGTGATCAGGACTACTTTATGAATTGAACATCAATCTAATGCATGCTTCACTATTTTTGAGTTAATAATGAGTTATAGTGTTACTGTACTAGATCACCGTCAACTACTAAACAGTTTAGGTAATTGATGAATGAAGTTTGAGAAAAAAACAGCAGAATAGGGCCAAACGAAAAACCGATTAAACCGACCGAATTGATTGGTTCGGTTCGAATCGGTTTCGGTTTTAAAAAATTCAAAACCGAAGTGGTCGGTTCGATTTTTGGTTTCTATGTGATTTTAACCGACCAAACCGAACCGACCGAATATGTATAATAAATAATATATATTTTATATATAAATAATACAATATGTTTAAAATAGTCGGTCGGTTCAGTTTTGGTTTGATTTTAGTCGGTTCGGTTACGGTTTGCATAAATTAGAATCGGTTCGGTTTGAAAATTTTAAAACCGACCTAAGTCGGTTCGGTTTACGGTTTAGGTGAAAACCTAACCGTCGGTTCGGTTTTCAGCCCTACAGCAAACACCCCACTTTATTAGCAATTCAATCATAAGAGAGTACCTCAGGAAACACGTTCATGGTTGAGCATAGTATTTTAGGTGGTGTGACCATCTACAATTTACGTTAAACCTATACTTTGGGTCGCGACTTTTTTTTTTTAAATAAAATAAAATTGGGTCGTTGGCCCTTTTTATTTAATCCATGCCCGAAGGCTACATTGTTGCCACTTAACATCCTCGTCCCTTCCATCTTGCACGGGGACTTATTTTCACTCCGGTCTATCGCCTCCGCCTCGCATGAAGACTTGCTTTCACTACATTCAATAATCAATAGGCTTATCAACGACGGAGCATATGTGCTCCTAATAATAGGGTGAAACTCACAAAAACATAACTGGCGAGTCTCGAACTCGAGACTTCTCACAAGAAGAATGAATGACCGACCAACTGTGCTACAATCGGTGGCAACTTCAAATAAATCGCTTGTTATCTATTATATATTCTTAAAAAAGTTGAATATTAGTGCGCAGAAATCAGATTTAAGCACCTTTTCATGCTCACTGATTTAAGCAAACTAGTGACTTTAGTTTTAAACTTGAAACAAAGTAAAACATGCATTGAAGTGTTTGACGGTTGAAAATAATGGATTGATTGTCAATCCCGTTAAGCTATTTGTTTTCTTGTTGTTTCTTCTCTTTCTTCAATATTTGTTTACAGCATTCGTGGTTTGCTTATAATAATAATGTTGTGAATCCAATGTTTGGGGAGGTGTCATGTGAGGTTTAGCACACACCCCACGCTGAAGGATCGTTGTCAGAAAATTTAATCTCCCAACGTAATGGTTAAACTATAGCTTTGTATTTATAATTATAATTAACAAGCTAAGCCTTGTCAAAGTCAATGGCTGTATTGATGCACCTCACTCTACCGTATAATTAAAAATTAATGTTTAAAATTCTTAATCAGCAAAGTGGATAAGTTTTGGGTTACATGCATCATAGAATTAAGAAAATCTTTAATGGTTTGTCTTTGGTCACAAAATTATAGCAAAACTTGCACACTTATTGGTCACAATCTTCTAATCTTGTTGCAATTTATGTACAAAAGTTGTAGCCAAATATTAGTTCATAGTATGATACTAAGCTAGTTGTTACTCTCTTATGGTTCGCTTTGATGATCTATGAGACCGTTATCTCTTGATCCAAAAATAATGAATAACTAAAATACATAAAAGATCGTTAACTATGGTCAGTGATTTTTTGTAGGAAAATTGGCGATGCCAGATAAGACATCCGCAACATTCAAATCATTTCTTAGATATGTAGACAAGAATATCAAATATGGAGACAGCAAATACTACGAAGCACTCTCTATAATGGCTTCTAAATTGGTTTATGAGAATGAAGCGTTCATCAAGGCTATAGTCACAGTTCACTGGAAGGTAAATCAATAACTTTTTGTTGTTCAGTAAATTGTACAATATTTGTTAACTTTATCACAATTCAATTCAATAACTTTATCACAGCTCCGTAACCATTGCTATGCCTTCTTGTTCTCCAATTTGTCTACTTCGACCAGAAAAAGGTTATGATCATGGTTGTGTATTTGGCAGATTATCAAAACCGATTATCAACACAAGCCTTCATGCTCCAAGATAAAAGTGTCGACCCTGAATTCATTTTAGTAGCATTTAGAGGCACTGAACCATTCAATACCGATGCATGGCAAACAGATGTTGATCTCTCTTGGTACAATCTACACAATGTGGGCAAAGTCCACAGTGGCTTCATGAAAGCTCTTGGCCTTATAAATACCAAGGGTTTGCCTAAAGAGATTGTCAGACAAACAGACCAAGATAATGATCACCCCTTAGCTTATTACACCATAAGAGAAAACCTTAAAGCGTTACTGCAAAAGAACGATCGAGCCAAGTTTATTGTGACGGGTCACAGCTTAGGTGGGGCACTAGCAATTTTGTTTCTTTTAGTGTTGATGGTGCATGAGGAGGAATGGCTGTTGAAAAGGCTGGAAGGAGTGTATACATATGGGCAGCCAAGTGTTGGAGATAAGCAAGTTGGAGAGTTCATGAAGAAGGAAATGAGTTTGCATGAAGCAAAGTATATTATGATGACTCCACAACCATGTTTAAGCACTTTGGGACTTGCTTGTACTACAATAGTTTCTACACAGGCAAGGTGAGTTGGTTTTTCGCTTCAACTCACAAATGATAATGTCATATATATTATTTTGATTTTTTTATTGATAGTCATAGAGAAATTCAGAGAAAGTTGTTTGTGTTTGTGAAGCAGATTGTAGAAGAAAAACCGAACAAAAATTACTTCTCCGTGTTCAAGGTGGTACCGAAGATCCTAAATGCGGCATGGGAGCTGATCCGTGGCTTCATAATGCCATATGTGGAAGGGCCTGACTACAAGGAATCATGGCTTTTGAGAATGGTCAGAATTATTGGATTGATGATCCCAGGACTATCAGCCCACGCAATTCAAGATTATGTCAACGCCTCTCGACTGGGATCAATTCTTAACCCTAAAGAAGGCGACCAGATTCATCAAGATCCAAAACTTGATTAGATTTTACATTTTGTTTTTGCTTTTACTTTTTGTATTTATCAAACATGTAAAATTAGCTCTCTGTTACGGAAAGTATCCGTATGATGTTAAGGGTAAATTAGCACTTGACATGCATCTAGTGTTCAGTTACCAACCAAAATCTCTAAAGTTACAAACCTTGAAACCTTAAGAGTATGCATGTAATCTTTGAATGCATAGAAGTCTTTTCATCTTTTTAATTGAAAATTTATCTAAATGCAGATGGACAGCTTCAACCACATAAGAAGTTCTGATCATAGTTCGTACAATATATTTGTCAGATTATGAAGAGGGATTCTCAGCACAGCCTTCATGCTCCAAGATAAAAACCGTTGATTCTGAATTCATTCTAGCAGCATTTAGAGGCACTGAACCATTTGATACAGACGCATGGCAAACCAACATTAATTTCTCTTGGTACAATTCCTAATATCTCCACAGTGGCTTCATGAAAGCTCTTGGCCTTCAAAAAAATGATTGGCCTAAAGAAAGCGTCCAACAAAATGATTACCCATTTTGATGCAGGAGGATCCGAGTCAGATGATGCTGAGCTGTCAGATAGCACGTTATTAGCACTAAGATATCTCGAATTAGCAGATCAGCGCAAGAATGGCAGGAAATCATAATTTTATTTCAAATTTGGCAATTTAGGGTACGTTTTAGTATTTTGGAAATAACTTTGGCTACGAGTATCAGAATCGCGCAAACGACCCCAATTCGGAAAGCTCTTTTCAACGCGCACATCGTGGTAAACGAGCTATGCTCGTTGCACATTTTTTCTAGGGCAAAATCCACCGTTTCCGCTTTCGAATCCACAAATTTAGTAATTTATTTGTCTTTATAATAATATTTCAATTATTGTTTAGGAAGTGAGTCTGAACCCAATTTGGGCCAGATTTCTGGCAGTATATTTCTTTTATTACATATTTTGTTTTAGCATGATTATTGGGGTGTTTCCATTTTTGGTAAAATTTCAATATTGATGAGTTTTAGCTATAAAGGTCGGCTTGTGGGCTGATTTTAGAGATACCTTTTATTTGAATTTGATTAAACATTAGAGTTATTTTCTCTGTGTTTTTTAGGTAATCTTATTGTGTTCTTCCCTCTCAATTATCTGTTTCTATTAGCCTGCAGAATAATCGCTATTCTACCCGGCGTCAGTTGGTATCAGAGCTTCATCATCTTCTTGGGGTGAGATTTTATCAGTTTCTTTGGCTGGTGGTCGTGGTCGTCGCGGACAGGTCCGAACGAGGAAGCCTCTCACCGTGATCGTAGCGTTCAGGAAGTGATGATTGAAGATTTACAGAGGCAAGTTGCAGAGCTAACCCAGCGTCTAACGGCGCAGGAATTCGGTAATCGTGATATGGAAGATCACGATTTTGATTCCAGTTTCGAAAACCTGTATCACAATCGTGCTTGATTCTGGGAGCGCCATGGTCGGGAGGATCGTCATGGAAATCTCGGTTTCAAAGTAGATCTACCCGAGTTTTCTGGGACGTTACATGCCGAAGGATTCGTGGATTGGTTGAATGAAGTAGAGCATATCTTTGAGTATAAGGAAGTTCCAAATCCTGTTAAAGTGAAATTGGTTGTCATCAAACTCAAAGGCAGAGCATCTGCGTGGTGGGAGCAATTGAAGTGATCACGCGACAGGCAGGGCCAGGCCAAAATCACTGATTGGGAAAAGATGAAGAAAAAGATGAAGGGTCACTTCCTTCCTTTCGGCTACACTCAAACTTTGTTTCAACGACTTCATTCATTGAGGCAAAGCACAAAATCAGTTGATGATTACACAGAGGAGTTCTATCAATTAGTAGCCCGTAATGACTTATCTGAGACGGAAGAGCAGATGGTGGCGTGATATTTGGGGCGATTACGATAACCCCAGCAGGATGTCCTAAGCCTTCACTCACTGTGGACCGTACGTTTCTGAAGCCTACCAGAGTGTACTTGCTGTGGAAAAACAGCAGAACATGAGGCCTATGATCAGAAGTGGTCAAAGTAGTCGGCTAGTTTGCCCTCAAGAATCCCGTCCTACCCAACCACCACCGCAGAGTAACTCTACTATTAGATGTTTTAGATGTGGTGAACATGGACATAGAGCGACTGAGTGCAGGAAGCCTGCTATTCAGAAGGGCAACAATCTTTTGATTGAGGAAGACGTGGTAGACGAATTTGTGGAACTTGGAGAACATGTGTAAGACGATGATGAAGATGGATATGGAGATGTGTTGTATGGAGATGGTCATGAGACTCTAGTTATTCGTAAGAGTCTACTGACTCCCAAGGATGAATCAGGGGACGATTGTTTAAGAACCAATATTTTCCACACGACATGCACAGTTGAAGATAAAGTCTGCAAGATGATCATTGACTGTGGCAGTTGTGAAAACGTCGTGTCTGAAGAGGCTGTCTAGAAATTACAGTTGAAGACAGATCGTCATCCCAAGCCGTAGAAATTATCATGGCTGAATAAAGGCAGTGAGGTAACAGTAGATAGGCATTGCCTAATGTCTTTTTCAATTGGCAGGAAATATTTTGATAATGCTTGGTGTGATGTTGTATCTATGGATGCTTGTCATGTATAATTTATAAGGGGAGTGATGATGATAAGGGAGATGAAGATGGGCCAGTACCAAATACATACAATATACAAGACATGAAATTATTTAGATTTGGTTTTCGCAGGGTGAGATGATTTGATAACCCCTGAGTTTGGATAATAGCATTGCTTTTGAACATCTCAAGCGATGAACTCTAAAATGCCCCCCTGAAAGGCGCTTCATGTTAAGGTTTATTGGTCTAGCATTGCACGACCACTTGAACCATATTTTTGTAGTTCCGGGGTATCTCATTCTACGGTATCAAGGAAATATGTTTGGATCAAACGGTTGCTCACCAATTGTAGCTCAGTTGGTCAAACATTCACTCTCATTGTGAGAGTTCGTGGGTTCGAGACTCACCAGTTAGGATTTTGTGAGTTTTCACCCGATTATTAGGATGCAGCTGTTTAGATGAACTATATCGGAGCAAAGCGAAAGCAAGTCTCTATGTGAAATGGAGGCAACGACCTTCGGGCCTGGTTTGATTAACCCTATAGGTTCAGTTATGTAACATTCGGGCATGAATTAACAAAATAAATAAAAATGATCAACGACCCAATTTTTTAAAAATAAAATAAAATCAAATGGTTGAAATTTGATAATCAAGATCATTTGTTTTGGACGAGTATGCACTGTGGCATGATTTCAATAGATGGTAGAGAGGTAGATACCTAAGTTAAGGGTGTATAGGATTGAGTATGGTATTTTGTTGGAGAAGACTTTGGCATTCTAGAAGGGGCCAGGTTGGTGGAAGACAATAGAATCTAATCTCTCCAGTCTCTATTGGACTTGGACAAAAACAATTCGACCAATCTTTTGTCCTCTTAGGCTAGGAGGGATGCATTGTATTTTAGCCAAGTCTTTGCAACAATTACTTGTGGCACTCTCTGCTCATTGAGCACTGCTACTGCATTTTTGGTTTTAGGTCAGTTTTAAGGTGTTGTTTTATCATTATTGTTGTTGTTCTTAGTGGATGACCCACACTCCTGCTTGCTTTAACAGGATTTATATTTGTAGAAGAATCAGCTAAACATAGAGCTAACATTCTATAAGAGATCTTGTTCGGGGTTTTTTCATTTACACTTTATTTGGTCAGGTTTGTTCAGAATTTACAAAATGTTAAATCCATACCCGCGGCATGCATTGTCATCCCTAGGATGAGATTTATAACATATTCAGATAAGAAGTATATATGTTAAATCCAAATTCAAATAATAACATTAAAATTCTGTGTTCACCACCCACCACTACAAAACTATTAGTACGAAATGAATAATGTGGCAAGTTGTGAGCGGGACAACCGTTTACGACATAGATAGATGAATCAGATGAGATGGGATTGGATTAGATCACATTCCCTCTCTGTTGTTGCTATGCGATGGATGATAGAGATGGTGTGTCTGAACTCTCTCTCATCATGATAACTTATTGGATAACAAATTAAGTTGTGCTGTATCGTTAGAGAAGATGAAGATGATGTGCTCTGGACCACAATCTCATATTTCCACGTTTTCCTCTACAACGGATACCATATAGATATGTAGGTAGACAAGGCAACTACGAGGGGACTCTAGATCACTAGATAGAACACTTTTTTTTTTTTTTCATAACTTGACCAAATTAACTTCTCGTGCAATAACTTTTTATTACAAATGAAAAATCATTTCTCTCATCTCCAAATAGGAGGGAGATCACAAAACTAAAGTACATTTTTTAAGGGTGAAAACAGTCTCCAAAGTCTCTCAAACCTCAATATGAAAAGATGGAAAAAATAATAAGAAGTAAAAAAAACATTGACGGTTCAGCCCCACTTTTGGGCTTGAAGTAATTTAAAACATAAAGGAAACGCATTTGTCTTCTTCACTACTGGGCTTGTGTAATCTCCATTTTTTTTTTAATCCCTTCTTAGCCGCTCTCACCTCAAGTGTCATTGGGAAGGTTCGTACTCTAGCGTGGGCCTGACTCTCAAAAAAATTCTACGTCAAAAACCTACCAGCAACTTATGAAAATGACATTTTGTCCTCGATCAAGAACCTTCCACCTATATCCCCAAAGTTTCTTAATGAAATCTCCCTCATTTTTATCAAGTTTATTATTATAATCATCTACTCGGCGTTTTTTCGAGAACCTCTGGCCAGACATTAAGATTAATGTTTTTTATAACAAAAAAAAAAATTTACTTTGCAACGTTGAGTTCCATGTGCAATGGGACTTATTATTAAGCTTTGAAGATTTCAAATCGCATTATATGTTATAATAATTGACTGTTTAGTCAAACCCAATATGCCTCAATTACGTGTGAGACCAGATAGCAAATACTCAAGTTTTAGAAATACTTGTGAAATTGGCATTATGATTATTTATTTGAACAATTGGCATTAAAATGATTTGGTAGGAATTAAGAGAGAGGGAGAAATTAAAAAAAAGAGAAAGAAACAGAGAGGGTGGGAATTTTAAACAAAAATAGAGATATTAAAAAAAATAGAGGGATTGAGTGGGATTGGAATTGGTGAGGGTGGAGTTTTAAAAAAAAAAAAAAATTTATCGTTTTAATTTTTAGTGGAGTTAAAAGTCAAGATTTCATAAAGAGGAGAAACATAAAATTTTAAAGGGAGACAATGTAAAAAATATGAGTAACTTAGGAAATTTTTTTAAAAAGATAAGGAGGGCAACAACCAGTTGTTGGGTAGTAACATCCCCCCTTACCTAACAAATCTGCCTATGCATATTTCCACAATTCCTCCTTATTTGCATTTCTTGCAATCTTCTCTAATTTCCTCATTCTAGAGCCATGGAGTCTAAAGAAGAATTTTGCGATGATTATTTGGTTTTAAGACCACATGAAGGTGGTATTTTTGATCTTCTAAAACTCTTATGTTCATGCAACACAGATAAAAGCAAATACATCGAGTGTCCCCAAGGAACGGAGTTGAAAAATTTTAGGCGTCGCTGGCTCATCTTTGTATCTATTATCTTGCAAAAGATTTTTGGTGTGTTGGAAAAGCCTGTTTTATGGATGGGGACGTGGTTTGAGATGGGGATGAATCTTTTGTCAAGTAAACGAAGTTTAGCTGGGCTTTTGCTTGATTTGTTGCAAGGTTAGTATATATATTTACTTGCATCCTTTTCTACAGAGTATGATGTGATCAGGACTACTTTATGAATTGAACATCAATCTAATGCATGCTTCACTATTTTTGGGTTAATATTGAGTTATAGTGTTACTGTACTAGATCACTGTCAACTACTAAACAGTTTAGGTAATTGATGAATGAAGTTTGAGAAAAAAACAGCAGAATAGGGCCAAACAAAAAACCGATCAAACCGATTAAACCGACCGAATTGATTGGCTCGGTTCGAATCGGTTTTAAAAAATTCAAAACCGAAGTGGTCAGTTCGGTTTTCGATTTCTATGTGATTTTAACCGACCGAATATATATAATAAATAATATATATTTTATATATAAATAATACAATATGTTTAAAATAGTCGGTATGTTCAGTTTTGGTTTGATTTTAGTCGGTTCGGTTTCGATTTGAAAATTTTAAAACCAACCTAAGTCGGTTCGGTTCACGGTTTAGGTGAAAACCTAACCGTCGGTTCGGTTTTCAACCCTACAGCAGAACACCCCACTTTGTTAGCAATTCGATCATAAGAGAGAGTACCTCAGGAAACACGTTCCTGGTTGAGCATAGTATTTTAGGTGGTGTGACCATCTACAATTTGCATTAAACCTATACTTTGGGTCGCGACTTTTTTTTTTTAAATAAAATAAAATTGGGTCGTTCACCCTTTTTATTTAATCCATGCTCAAAGACTACATTGTTGCCACTTAACATCCCCGTCCCTTCCATCTTGCACGGAGACTTATTTTCACTCCGGTCTATCGCCTCCGCCTCACATGAAGACTTGCTTTCACTACATTCAATAATCAATACCCGAAGGCTTATCAACGACGGAGCATATGTGCTCCTAATAATGGGGCGAAAACTCACAAAAACATAACTGGCGAGTCTCGAACTCGAGACTTCTCACAAGAAGAATGAATGTCCGACAAATTGTGCTACAATCGGTGGCAACTTCAAATAACTCACTTGTTATCTATTATATATTCTTAAAAAAGTTGAATATTAGTGCGCAGAAATCATATTTAAGCACCTTTTCATGCTCACTGATTTAAGCAAACTAGTGACTTTAGTTTTAAACTTGAAACAAAGTAAAACATGCATTGAAGTGTTTGACGGTTGAAAATAATGGATTGATTGTCAATCCCGTTAAGCTATTACTAAACCATGTATTCTTACAAACCTTGTTTTCTTGTTGTTTCTTCTCTTTCTTCAATATTTGTTAGGGCTGAAAATCGAACCGACGGTTCGGTTTTTCACCTAAACCGTGAACCGACCAATAACAAAACCGATCCGAAACCGAACCGATTCTAATTTATGCAAACCGTAACCGAACCGAACCGACTAAAATCGAACCAAAACCAAAATAAAACCGAACCGAACCGAACCAAAATAAAATATATATTATTTATTATATATATTCATTCGGTTCGGTTTGGTCGGTTAAAATCACATTGAAACCGAAAACCGAACCGACCACTTCGGTTTTGAATTTTTTAAAACCAAAACCGATCCGAACCGAATTTAAACCGAACCAATCGGATTAGATCGGTTCGATCGGTTTAATCGGTTTGATCGGTTTTTTGTTCAGCCCTAATATTTGTTTACAACATTCGTGGTTTGCTTATAATATTAATGTTGTGAATCCAATGTTTGCGGAGGTGTCATGTGAGGTTTAGCACACACCCCACGCTGAAGAGTCGTTATCAGAAAATTTAATCTCCCAACGTAATGGTAAAACTGTAGCTTTGTATTTATAATTATAATTAACAAGCTAAGCCTTGTCAAAGTTAATGGTTGTATTGATGCACCTCACTCTACCGTATAATTAAAAATTAATGTTTAAAATTCTTAATCAGCAAAGTGGATAAGTTTTGGGTTACATGCATCATAGAATTAAGAAAATCTTTAATGATTTGTCTTTGGTCAAAAAATTATAGCAAAACTTGCACACTCATTGGTCACAATCTTCTAATCTTGTTGCAATTTATGTACAAAAGTTGTAGCCAAATATTAGTTCATAGTATGATACTAAGCTAGTTGTTACTCTCTTATGGTTCGCTTTGATGATCTATGAATAAGTAAAATACATAAAAGATCGTTAACTATGATCAGTGATTTTATGTAGGAAAATTGGTGATGCCAGATAAGACATCCGCGACATTCAAATCATTTCTTGAATATGTAGACACTAGAGTGGAGTTAGACAAGAATATCAAATATGGAGACAGCAAATACTACGGAGCATGGCTTCTAAATTGGTTTATGAGAATGAAGCGTTCATCAAGGCTATAGTCACAGTTCACTGGAAGGTAAATCAGTAACTTTTTTTTGTTCAGAAAATTGTACAATATTTGTTAACTTTATCACAATTCAATAAAGATTGGTGATTGCTGCAGATGGACTTTTTGGGTTTCTACAACTTCTGGAATGGTAAGAGGACAGTTCCGTAACCATTGGTATGCCATCTTGTTCTCCAATTTGTCTACTTCAACCAGAAAAAAGTTCTGATCATGGTTGTGTATTTGGCAGATTATCAAAACCGATTATCAACACAAGCCTTCATGCTCCAAGATAAAAGTGTCGACCCTGAATTCATTTTAGTAGCATTTAGAGGCACTGAACCATTCAATACCGATGCATGGCAAACAGATGTTGATCTCTCTTGGTACAATCTACACAATGTGGGCAAAGTCCACAGTGGCTTCATGAAAGCTCTTGGCCTTATAAAAACCAAGGGTTTGCCTAAAGAGATTGTCAGACAAACAGACCAAGATAATGATCACCCCTTAGCTTATTACACCATAAGAGAAAACCTTAAGGCGTTACTGCAAAAGAACGATCGAGCCAAGTTTATTGTGACGGGTCACAGCTTAGGTGGGGCACTAGCAATTTTGTTTCTTTTAGTGTCGATGGTGCATGAGGAGGAATGGCTGTTGAAAAGGCTGGAAGGAGTGTATACATATGGGCAGCCAAGGGTGGGAGATAAGCAAGTTGGAGAGTTCATGAAGAAGGAAATGAGTTTGCATGAAGCGAAGTATATTAGGTATGTTTATTGCAATGACATGGTGCCTAGGTTGCCTTATGATGACTCCACAACCATGTTTAAGCACTTTGGGACTTGCTTGTACTACAATAGTTTCTACACAGGCAAGGTGAGCTGGTTTTTCGCTTCAACTCACAGATGATAATGTCATATATATTATTTTGATTTTTTTATTGATAGTCATAGAGAAATTCAGACAAGTTGTTTTTGTTTGTGAAGCAGATTGTAGAAGAAGAACCGAACAAAAATTACTTCTCCGTGTTCAAGGTGGTACCGAAGATCCTAAATGCGGCATGGGAGCTGATCCGTGGCTTCATAATGCCATATGTGGAAGGGCCTGACTACAAGGAATCATGGCTTTTGAGAATGGTCAGAATTATTGGATTGATGATCCCAGGACTATCAGCCCACGCAATTCAAGATTATGTCAATGCCTCTCGACTGGGATCAATTCTTAATCCTGAAGAAGGCGACCAGATTCATCAAGATCCAAAACTTGATTAGATTTTACATATTGTTTTTGCTTTTACTTTTTGTATTTATCAAACATGTAAAATTAGCTCTCTATTACGGAAAGTATCTGTATGATGTTAAGGGTAAATTAGCACTTGACATGCATCTAATGTTCAGTTACCAACCAAATTCTCCAAAGTTGCAAACCTTGAAACCTTAAGAGTATGCATGTAATCTTTGAATGCATAGAAGACTTTTCATATTTTTAATTGAAAATTTATCTAAATGCAGATGTACTTTTTGAGGGATTCTCAGCACAGCCTTCATGCTCCAAGATAAAAACCGTTGATTCTGAATTCATTCTAGCAGCATTTAGAGGCACTGAACCATTTGATACAGACGCATGGCAAACCAACATTAATTTCTCTTGGTACAATTCCTAATATCTCCACAGTGGCTTCATGAAAGCTCTTGGCCTTCAAAAAAATGGTTGGCCTAAAGAAATCATCCAACAAAATGATTACCAATTTTGATGCAGGAGGATCCGAGTCAGATGATGCTGAGCTGTAAGATAGCACGGTATTAGCACTAAGATATCTCAAATTAGCAGATCAGCGCAAGAATGGCAGGAAATCATAATTCTATTTCAAATTTGGCAATTTAGGGTGTGTTTTAGTATTTTGGCCATAACTTTGGCTACGAGTGTCAGAATCGCGCAAACGACCCCAATTCGGAAAGATCTTTTCAACGCGCATGTCGTGTGCACATTTTTTCAAGGGAAAAATCCACCGTTTCCCCTTTAAAATCCACAAATTTAGTAATTTATTTCACTACTAAAAAAATCCCCTTTTGCGACGACTCGTAGCGCGACGAGGGAAGTTTTGTCGCTCAAAATTATCATGGCACGATGAAATATTTAATATTGTCACCCAAGTACAAAAAATAGCTAACTACTTAACGCGACGAGCGGTTCCGTCGCGACGCAGTTAAAGCCTTCGTCGCATACCTAATATGCGACAACGTGTCGTCACTTAAAACTAAATATTTCGTCACCCTAAAATACCTAGGGCTACGTGTCGACCACATTAAACGACCCACTTTAATATCCTCGGGCGACACACTATTTCGTCGCCTAAATATAGCTTACGCGACGCACCAGAAGCCTTCGTCGCCTAAAATTTAAGCGATAAAGTATTGTCGCTTAAACCCAAATATTTTGTCGCCCTAACATACCTATTGCTATGTGACGGCCACTTTGAACAACATCCTAGGGCGACAAACTTTGTCATCGCCTAAAGATATCTTACGCGACGAAGTGGAAAGCTTCGTCGCCTAAAGTATTCACAACAAAGATACATCCTACGGCGACGTATGTCGTCGTCGCCTACAGATAGCTTACGCGACGAATAGGAACCCTTTGTCGCATCAAGTATTCACAACAAAGATTCATTACTTAAAGAGAGCCGGTTCATCGCCTAAAACATCCTAGGGCGACAAACTTTGTCGTCGCCTGAAGATATCTTACGCGAAGAATGGGAAAGCTGCGGCGCCTAAAGGCTTCCCAACAAAGATACATCCTAGGGCGACAAACGTCGTCGTCGCCTAAAGATAGCGTACGCGACGAATAGGAACCCTTTGTCGCATCAAATTCTCACAACAAAGATTCGTCGCTTAAAGAGAGCCGGTTCATCGCCTAAAACATCCAAGGGCGACAAATGGTGTCGTCGCACAAGCTATGACATGTTCATCTTCTCCACGAATTAGAATAATCAGGTCTGCATTTTTCACTATTTTCTCCTCTCATTTTATTCTTTTTCTCTGCTCGATTGATTTCTCTCATTATATACTCCAAGCTTCCAGCACTTAATTAGGCTTCGACTTCATCGAATTCCCAGCCACTTGTGCCACACATTGATGAAACGTCCATGAATGATAATGACCAAGTTATGGGTATAATAAATGACGCTTATCCATATGCATCGATGAATGAAGATGGCATTGATGATATGGTAGGATATATCGTACCTCCCAACATGCTGCAAAGTGAAGAGTTAGAAAACTATGAAAGATTGTTGAAACAAGCCCAAGAAGCATTATACCCCGGTTGCACAGAGTTCTCCCTGCTTACTGCCATTGTGGAGTTGATGCATTGCAAAGTGAAACATCATACGTCGAATAAGTGTTTTTCTCATTTAATGGGAATTATGAAGCAGATGCTTCCAAAAGAAAACGTTTTGCCTGAGGATTATCGTAACGCGCAGAAATTGTTGAATGGTCTTGGTTTGGGGTATCAAAAGATTCATGCTTGCAAATACAACTGTGCATTATTTTATAAGGAATTTGAAGGGATGGATGCATGCCCTGTGTGCAATGAGCCAAGATATAAGCCTAATTCTGGTAATAAAACGAAGAAAATTTCACAAAAGGTTTTGCGTTATCTTCCATTGAAGCCCAGATTGCAACGACTGTACATGTCGACGCACACTGCGAGTCATATGAGATGGCACAATGAAGGAAGGGTTGATGATGATTTTTTGAGACATCCTGCTGATGGAGAGGCTTGGAAAGCATTCGATACTATGTATCCCGATTTTGCAGAAGACCCGCGCAATGTCAGATTGGGGCTTGCAACCGATGGATTTAATCCGTTCGGGAATATGAGTTCTACTCACAGCACCTGGCCCGTCGTTGTTGTTCCTTATAACTTGCCCCCTTGGATGAGTATGAAAAAAGAATTTACAATGATGACTTTATTAATTCCCGGTCATCCCGGAAAGGACATTGATGTTTATTTGCGGCCGTTGGTTGATGAGTTAAAAGACTTATATATGGGACATTTCTGAAAAAGGCTTCTGATGACCACAGTGATGACGACACCGCTGATCAAGAGAATTCATCTTTAAGCATTCCCATTATCCAACAACCATTTGAGTTATTTGTCGAACTTCCTCCGATTGATGGCGAATATGATGTTGAGGTATCACCTGCAAAAGATGGAGTTTTTGAAGAATCTGAGGCAACCATGTCAGATGAACTTTAAGAAGAAGTCGAAAGTGATTACTCTACTGATTCAGATTAAATACATTTGAAGGAATATAATTTGTTAGGTCGTTTACAAGATGTTAATAATATTATGTATTTTGTTAGTTCATTTAATTAAATTTGTTAATGTACTATGAATTTTTTACCATAAATTTGTTAAATGAATGTCGAAGTTCAATTAATTAATTAAATAATGATATAAAAAATTTTCTCTAAAATAAACAAATGTGATGTTTGTGCGACGAAATTAGAATATTTCGTTGCACAAAATGCTCCCCCCTTAAAATATTTATGGCGGCAAAAAATTTGGGGTGAAATATTTCGCACGAAATTAGAATAATTCTGGCGGCAAAAAAATTGGGGGTGAAATTTTGAATACTTGTGCGACGAATTCTCTGATATATCATGATGGAGGCTTCGTCGCGCAAACTCAAACCCATTTTATCAAAACTCAAACTCACGTCTCCTCTCACTCTGTCGTCCCCAAATCACAACAGTGATTGCTTCTCTGAGTTCAGCGCCCCACCACCGGATGCATCTCCCTTCCCCTTCCTCTCTCTTGCCACCAGAAGCTGCCCACCACCGCCTTCAGTTGCACTTCATCTTCTTCACCACGTATTTTAATTTGGAGATCTGGGTTGCAGTGGAATTGAAGTTTTTGGAGGTTTTGAGGAATGGGGTTGTTGATTTGAGGAGGAAAGTTTGAAGTTTGGAAAAGACCATGTTGGAGATTACAGAGGAAGTAAGTGTCTCTTCTTGCCTGAAATGTAGCAATGCAATTGTTAGTTTTTGTTTTGTTCATTTGAGGTTTGTTCAGATCTGTAGGTTCATAAAGTTTGAAACTTTATTTGGATTGACTAGATTTTATGTTTTTTTTTTTTTTTCTTTTCAAGTAGTTTTTTGCTGATTTTGTAGAGATCAAATAGAATGATGTGATTTCAAGTTTAATGATTTTGTGGTGCAGTTCATTTGTTTTTGAATTCAACATCTAGATTGCTATTATAGGTTAGGTTGAATTGATGTTTTCCAGATCTAGAAGTGATGAAAAAGACTGTATCTTTGACTCTTGAGATTTAAGGGAATTGGTTGAAATTGTTTGTGTTTGATTTTTCAATCTTCAATATTCTCACTTTCTCTATCAATCTGATTAATTGCAAAAATTTTAGTTAGTATACATGTTTGAATTGCCAAATTTTCACAAAAGAGTTTTGTGGGAATTATTCATTTTGTGGTGCAAGTGTTTGTACAAAGATGCCTTAGAAACTTTGATTTTCTAGGGGTGGAACTTCTGGACCCTTTTTCCTCATTATAGAAATTTGTTATTCTCTAGACTGTGAAATCATTTCTTTGGCAAAGTCCATATGAAAAATACTCAAAGGAGAAATATCCTTTGACCCATTATGATAATTGGGTTTTCTTAAAAGTGTAAGCAAGGATGAACCATTGAAAGAATCTGGAATTAATTGGAGGAAGAACTTCGGAGAAGAATAAAGGTGCGGTTGATGCTCTTGCTGGAGAACGACACAATCAGTAATTTAGATTTGGCGATAGATTGATTACTGCCTTGAATGTCGATAGTGTGCTTGTCATTCTAACATTTTATAGGTAAAGTAAAAAGGTAGAGAGAATTTACTTGAGGGATACGATGATTAGTCTAAGTACAATTATAACTTTCTATGGATTGGTCTTAGTTATGCTAACTTTAAAATCTTTGTGTGCTCATGTCTACTTTATTGCTAAGTTTGGAGTGTCAGACAGAGTTATTATCAAAACTCATCTCATGTATCTATCTTGTGATCGATTATAATGAGTAGGTATAGCCGTATAGGCCTTTTTATTATGAGGAGCTGTAATTCGAGCCTCTGGAAGCATCAGCCGTGTTCGTGGTTCACTTAGTTTATCTGACTCTGGTATTACTTCTGAACAATTTATTGAGAAGATCCGCACTGTAAGAGGTAAGATATGCACATTACATGTTCATATTTTTACCAGCTGTGCATAAATTTTCCTGGATTCTCATGTGGTCATATTGACCTATTGTCATGCTAAGTGGCTTCTCATGTTCATTTTTACCAACCTTATCTATCATTTGCATATGGTGTTTTAGCAATCCATCTTACAAACAAAATAGAGTGTTTGACATTTAGAAATTGAGGGATATTACATGTGTTTTGATTGAAGGTGGAATGTATCTGTATAGCATGTTTTAGTTCATAGTAAGTGCTCTCCAAGAAATGGAATCTTATAAACTTGTGGGGTAATAGAGTCTCCCATGTGCTTTGCATTCTCTGGTCAAGTCTTTCCCATTTTATATTATGTTTGTTCTCTATGCGGAAGAAGTTTTTTTAAAAACTTTATTTTAGTTCATAGTTAATGTATTGTTTTATACGATCTTCCACTGATTGCATCTATTTAGATATTTGTGGACAATGTAGATATCTTTCAAGAAATCATGGTCACTGATCTTTCCTCCACATACTTTTGTAGTCTGCATTCTGAGTTGCTGTAAAAGTTCTAGTTCTGTAATTTGTATAAGGACTAGACTTTGGTAGATGGCGAACTCATCATTTTTTGGTAACAGTGAATTATTTGATATACTAAAACAAAAAAAAAATTATTTAACAACAAATGAAGAAAACACAGTAAAATTTTACAAAATTTCCAGTAAAATTTTATTTCTAACAGTAAAATTTCTGACACAAACAAATTTTACCATGGATACAAATTTCTGACACAAACACCAACACAGTAAATTAAGAAAACACAAACAAATGGATACAAATTGATTACAGTGAGCAAATTCTGACAGAGATACAAATTGTTCCAGCAGTAAAATTTCTAACAGTAAAATTTTTGGATCAATTCAGTAAGCAAATTTCTGGATCAATTCAGTAAGCAAACTCAGTAAGTAAAATTTCTGACAGAGATACAAATTGTATTACAGTGAGCAAATTCAGTAAATTTCTGGATCAATTTCTGACGGTGAGCATATCAATTTCTGGATCAATTTCTAACAGTAAATTTTCTGGATCAATTTCTGACAGTAAATTTCTGAAAATAATGCAATTCACAATATTGCTACTTCCTTTAGTTCTTCCTGAACTTCATCGTAGAGATTTCCATTTGCATATAAAATGCTAGACATGTACATTTATATCTCCTATACATTTGCTGTTGAAATTTAAAATTTTTTTGTTCTTCTTCCCCATTTATCCAGTTTTATTCCCGAACCTTATGAAATTCAAGTTTTCTCCTTCATTATACATTGTATAGTTAATGTATTGTTTCATACGATCTTCCACTGATTGCATCTATTTACTTTGTCTTCATGTTACTTTGTAATTGTTGTGTTGTGTTTTTATTATTTTGGTTCAGATGGCTTCTTTGATAACAAGAAAACGTAGGTCCGTAAATGTTGCTGATAGTAGTTCGGTCGCCGCTCCTCCGCCCAACGTAGCTCATCCCACCATTAATGCTCCCGCTACAAGGGCTGCTTCTATCAGTACTCCACCAGCACATGGATCAAATGTTCCGGTAATTGATCAATCTTCATCGTCTGGATTAGTTCCTCAAGTTCTCACTCGACGAAGCGCCAGACGAACAAACTGTCGATCAGCGTCTCCTGAGATTGCACTCGAGACTGTAACCATGCCCGGGGATGTAAACCCCTCCCCCCAAGGAGATGGAGAGCTCCCTAGAGGTAATAAACTTAAGTTTTCCTCAGCATATTCGGCAAATTGATTTTTTTTTTTTTACAACAGCAAAGAAAATGCGGGGGCCCTGTAGACAACTAAAATCCCAAAGGATCACACGAACCACTGACACACGCATTCCCGTAGTGTGGGATCCTAGTCATCGTCGCTCGCAATCGGCAAAGATTAATAGCTTCTTGGTGCATGACATCGGTGCAATCATTCGCAACCATTGCCCGATGACATCCTCATCTTGGAGTGAGGTCAAGCCCGAGACGCAGGCCGAGGTGTTGGACGCGCTCACAGTAAGTTTTAGCCATTCATCTCAACCTTTAATAATTAAAATCTTTATAATGCATAAAGTTTTGAAGGTTTTGCAAGTTTATGCTTGTATTTTTACATGATTTGGTATAACTTATCTCTTTGGGCCTTAATATTCTCTAATAAATATTATTTAAAATTTCAGGTTAACTTTGAGTTTGACATGAATGATCCAAACATTCATGAATATATCACCGGTATGTGCGTAGATCGATACAGGAATTGGAAGCATGATTTCCATCGATACTTTCAAACGTTTTCTGATGTGGATAGTGCTAAGGCACAACCCCCAATCGAATTGGAGCATAGGCCTGATGAGTGGGTGTGGTTGTGCGATCATTTTTGAACTCCCACATTTCTGGTAAGCATTAACGTTTTATTTAATTAAAATAAACATATTTATATTTATATATGTAATAATGCATATGTTTAATATATATTTTGAATAATTATACAGAAAAGATCTGAGGCGAACAAGGCAAACCGACGTCAAAAGAAAATTTTACATCACTCTGGTTCATTGCCCTTCTCTTACAGGGTGGAGGAACGACGTCTAGTAAGTGAACTCATGTTTCATTTCATTATTTTATTTTTAGTCAATACATTCAATTAAATGTTTATATTAGTTGGTTTATTATTTTAACAATGTTTTGTAGGAGGGTTCAAAATTCCCAGAAATCGACATGTTCAAGGATGTTTATGCACTACCTGGCAATGAGGTGGCCGTGAAGTTGCATGTAAGTTTTATTCTTTGCATTTTTTGCATGTTGTCACTTATGTTGTTTTAAAAGTTAATAATTTTTTTAATCAAGGAAACGATGGTGGAGAGGCGGGATGCCTACATGGAGCGAGTGGCCTCGCAGCATCCTCCAGGAACTCTGTTGGAACAGCTCACAATGGACAATCCTGATGCAGGATTACATATTTTGACGGAGACATTGGAATCGCTAGGTCCAAGACCCGGAAAGATTGTTCGGGGGATGGGAAAAGCTAAAGTTCGTGAGGCCAACACCTCATCTTCAGCTTCACAGCGCTCAGTCGGAATCGTTTCATCATTACAATCTAAAGTGGATGAATTACAGAATGAGTTAAATGCTGCCAAAGCGCGTGAGGCGGAGAGGGAGGCCCGAGAGGGGGAACGACAAGCACAAGAGGCAACTAGGTGGAGTATGTTATTAGGGGCTCTCCAGCAGTCAGGGATTAATTTGTTGAGCCTCCCGCTACTGTCGACAAACCATCATCAGCCACCACATCCCTAAAAATGTACTGATGTGTTTTTTTAATTTGTAACTATACAGTACGGTTTAAAATTTTTAATTTGTAATGGATACATTATGATTTCACATTATTAATTTGTAAAGTTAATAGTATTTAAATAAATTAGCCAAACCTTTCTATGCGTGAGATGATTCAATTAATAAATATTTCAAATTTAATTAAAATAAATATTTGAATTAAAATATTTCAAAATTATTAAACAGAACTTTAAGCGACAAAAATTTTCGTCGCATAAGAATAGATCAAGCGTGTTTGGATCGACGTAACCTGTGTGACAACATTAGAGTGATGAATATTGTTGTCGCGTAAAGAATATCTTGTGCGATGAAAGGTTCGTCACCATTGAGTTAAGCCGACAAAGTCTAACGCGATGAAAGGGATCGTCACGATTGAGTTATGCCGACAAAGTTTAATGCGACGAAAGGGATCGTCGCGTAAGTATATTTTGCACGAAGAACAATTCTATTTCTTGCGCCAAAATTAACGTCTAGCAAAACAGTATTACGCGATGCACCCTTTTGCAACGATCTTTGGTGTCGTTGCGCAAAAGGATTTCGGAGCGTCGAAGATCTATTTGCGTCGCGCAAAGACTTGCAAGACAGAGCTGTGGTATCGTCGCGCAAAAAGGAATTTGTAGCGACGAAGATTGTTTTCGTCGCGCAAAGACTTGCGAGACAGAGCTGTGGTGTCGTCGCGCAAAAAGGATTTTGTAGCGACGACGATTTTTTTTTCATCGCACAAAGGCTTGCGAGACAGAGCTGTGGTGACAACCTTTGCGCGAATAATATTTTGTCGCCCAATATTTATGGCGACGAAATGTTGTCTATAGCGACAATTTTGACTACGTCCCTAAAGGGCTTTTTTTTTGTAGTGTTTCTCTTTATAATAATATTTCAATTATTGTTTAGGAAGTGAGTCTGAACCCAATTTGGGCCAGATTTCTGGCAGTATATTTCTTTTATTACGTATTTTGTTTTAGCATGATTATTGGGGTGTTTCCATTTTTGGTAAAATTCCAATATTGATAAGTTTTAGCTATAAAGCCCGGTTTGTGGGCTGATTTTAGAAATACCTTTTATTTGAGTAATTTTATTAAACATTAGAGTTATTTTTTTTTTTTGGTAATCTTCTTGTGTTATTCCCTGTCAATTATCTATTGCTATTAGCCTGCAGAATAATCGCTATTCTGCCCGGCGTCAGTTGGTATCAGAGCTTCAGCATCTTATTGGGGTGGGATTTTATTAGTTTCTATGGCTGGTGGCGCAGGAAGTGATGATTGAAGATTTACACAGGCAAGTTCCAGAGCTAACCCAGCGTCTAATGGCGCAGAAATTCGGTAATCGTGAGATGGAAGATCACGATTTTGATTCCAGTTTCAAAAACCCGTATCACAATCATGCTCGATTCTGGGAACGCCATGGTCAGGAGGATAGTCATGGAAATCTCGGTTTCAAAGTAGATCTACTCGAGTTTTCTGGGACGTTACAGGCCGAAGGATTTGTGGATTGGTTGAATGAAGTAGAGTGTATCTTTGAGTATAAGGAAGTTCCAGATCCTGTCTAAGTGAAATTGGTTTCCATCAAACTCAAAGGCAGAGCATCTATGTGGTGGGAGCAATTGAAGTGATCACGCGACAGGCAGGGCCAGGCCAAAATCACATATTAGTAAAAGATGAAAAAAAAGATGAAGGGTCACTTCCTTCCTTTCAGCTACACTCAAACTTTGTTTCAACGACTTCATTCATTGAGGCAAGGCACGAAATCAGTTGATGATTACACAGAGGAGTTCTATCAATTAGTAGCCTGTAATGACTTATCTGAGAAGGAAGAGCAGATGGTGGCGCAATATTTGGGGGGATTACGACAACCTCTGCAGGATGTCCTCAGCCTTCACTCTCTGTGGACCGTTTCTGAAGCCTACCAGCGTGCACTTGCTATGGAAAAACAGCAGAACAGAAGGCCTATGATCAGAAGTGGTCAAAGCAGTCGACTAGTTCGCCCTCAAGAATCCCGTCCTACCGAACCACCACCGCAGAGTAACTCTACTATTAGATGTTTTAGATGTGGTGAACAGGGACATAGAGCGACTGAGTGCAGGAAACCTGCTATTCAGAAAGGCAACAATATCTTGATTGAGGAAGACGTGGTAGACGAATTTGAGGAACTTGGAGAGTCTGTGTATGATGATGATGAAGATGGAGATGGAGATACGCTGTATGGAGATGGTCACGAGACTCGAGTTGTTCGTAAGAGTCTACTGACTCCCAAGGATTAATCATGGGACGATTGGTTAAAAACCAATATTTTTCACACGACATGCACAGTTGCAGATAAAGTTTGCAAGATGATCATTGACAGTGGCAGTTGTGTTGTGATGTATCATTAAAGAAAATGAAGATGATGTGCTATGGACCACAATCTCATATTTCCACGTTTTCCTCTACACCGGATACCATATAGATATGTAGGTAAACAAGGCAACTACGAGAAGACTCTAGATCACTAGATAGAACACGTTTTTTTTTTTTTTTTTCATAAGTTGACCAAATTAACTTCTCGTACAATAACTTTTTATTACAGATGAAAAATCATATCTATCATCTCCAAATAGGAGGGAGATCACAAAACTAAAGTACATTTTTAAGGGTGAAAACAGTCTCCAAAGTCTCTCAAACCTCAATATGAAAAATGGAAAAAATAATAAGAAGTAAAAAAAAAACATTGACGATTCAGCCCCACTTTTGGGCTTGAAGTAATTTAAAACATATGCTAGGCTTCACTTGTGGGGTTGTGGTCTTATCCAGCTCATGAATCCCACACCAATGGCCCAGATAACGAGCAGGTGAATAGGTGATGCACCAAAGTTGGGCTTCAATTAAAATGAATAAATTTAGGCCCCCGAGGTTTGTGTTGAATGTATTTGGGCCTCAGCCCATGTTAGCTCGACAAATGGTTAGTATTGGGTTGTCAACGTTGGGTAGATTAGGCTTGGGGTTCACAGTTTGGGGTGAAAATGAGAGGAGACCCCATTGGCCTTCTACCAAACGTAAAGGAAAGGCATTTGTCTTCTTCCCTACTGGGCTTGTGTAAATCTCCATTTTTTTTAATCCCTTCTTAGCTGAGGATCCGGGGGGGATCCTGCGCACAAAGCACAGGACGAGGTCCTGTGCACCCCTCTGAACCCTCGGATCAGATCCGACGGTTCAGATCGATGGATTTCAAAAAAACAAAAAAATTTCTTTTGAAATCCATCGATCTGGGCCGTCGGATCAGATCCGACGGTTCAGAGGGGTGCACAGGACCTCCTCCTGTGCTTTGTGCGCAGGATCGTACTCAAGTGTCATTGGGAAGGTTCGTACTCTAGCGTGGGCCTGACTCTCAAAAAAATTCTATGTCAAAAACCTACCAGCAACTTATGAAAATGACATTTTGTCCTCGATCAAGAACCTTCCACCTATATCCCCAAAGTTTCTTAATGAAATCTCCCTCATTTTTATCAAGTTTATTATTATAATCATCTACTCGGCGTTTTTTCGAGAACCTCTGGCCAGACATTAAGATTAATGTTTTTTATAACAAAAAAAAAATTTTACTTTGCAACCTTGAGTTCCATGTGCAATGGGACTTATTATTAAGCTTTGAAGATTTCAAATCGCATTATATGTTATAATAATTGACTGTTTAGTCAAACCCAATATGCCTCAATTACGTGTGAGACCAGATAGCAAATACTCAAGTTTTAGAAATACTTGTGAAATTGGCATTATGATTATTTATTTGAACAATTGGCATTAAAATGATTTGGTAGGAATTAAGAGAGAGGGAGAAATTAAAAAAAGAGAAAGAAACAGAGAGGGTGGGAATTTAAAAAAAAAAAATAGAGATATTAAAAAAAAATAGAGGGATTGAGTGGGATTGGAATTGGTGAGGGTGGAGTTTTAAAAAAAAAAATATTTGTTGTTTTAATTTTTAGTGGAGTTAAAAGTCAAGATTTCATAAAGAGGAGAAACATAAAATTTTAAAGGGGGACAATGTAAAAAATATGAGTAACTTAGGAAATTTTTTTAAAAAGATAAGGGGGGCAACAACCAGTTGTTGGGTAGTAACATCCCCCCTTACCTAACAAATCCGCCTATGCATATTTCCATTCATAGTCATAACAGTTGCTGGATAGTAACATCAAAACCCACAATTCCTCCTAATTTGCATTTCTTGCAATCTTCTCTCATTTCCTCATTCTAGAGCCATGGAGTCTAAAGAAGAATTTTGCGATGATTATTTGGTTTTAAGACCACATGAAGGTGGTATTTTTGATCTTCTAAAACTCTTATGTTCATGCAACATAGATAAAAGCAAATACATCGAGTGTCCCCAAGGAATGGAGTTGAAAGATTTTAGGCGTCGCTGGCTCATCTTTGTATCTATTATCTTGCAAAAGATTTTTGGTGTGTTGGAAAAGCCTGGTTTATGGATGGGGACATGGTTTGAGATGGGGATCAATCTTTTGTCAAGTAAACGAAGTTTAGCTGGGCTTTTGCTTGATTTGTTGCAAGGTTAGTATATATATTTACTTGCATCCTTTTCTACAGAGTATGATGTGATCAGGACTACTTTATGAATTGAGCATCAATCTAATGCATGCTTCACTGTTTTCGAGTTAATATTGAGTTATAGTGTTACTGTACTAGATCACCGTCAACTACTAAACAGTTTAGGTAATTGATGAATGAAGTTTGAGAAAAAAACAGCAGAATAGGGCCAAACAAAAAATCGATCAAACCGATTAAACCGACCGAATTGATTGGCTCGGTTCGAATCGGTTTCGGTTTTAAAAAATTCAAAACCGAAGTGGTCAGTTCGGTTTTCGATTTCTATGTGATTTTAACCGACCGAATATATATAATAAATAATATATATAAAATAGTCGGTCGGTTCAGTTTTGGTTTGATTTTAGTCGGTTCGGTTTCGGTTTAAAATTTTAAAACCGACCTAAGTCGGTTCGGTTCACGGTTTAGGTGAAAACCTAATCGTCGGTTCGGTTTTCAGCCCTACAGCAGAAAACCCCACTTTGTTAGCAATTCGATCATAAGAGAGTACCTCAGGAAACACGTTCCTGGTTGAGCATAGTATTTTAGGTGGTGTGACCATCTACAATTTGCATTAAACCTATACTTTGGGTCGCGACTTTTTTTTTTAAATAAAATAAAATTGGGTCGTTCACCCTTTTTATTTAATCCATGCCCGAAGACTACATTGTTGCCATTTAACATCCTCGTCCCTTCCATCTTGCACGGAAACTTATTTTCACTCCGGTCTATCGCCTCCGCCTCGCATGAAGACTTGCTTTCACTACATTCAATAATCAATACCCGAGGGCTTATCAACGACGGAGCATATGTGCTCCTAATAATCGGGCGAAAACTCACAAAAACATAACTGGCGAGTCTCGAACTCGAGACTTCTCACAAGAAGAATGAATGTCCAACCAACTGTGCTACAATCGGTGGCAACTTCAAATAACTCACTTGTTATCTATTATATATTCTTAAAAAAGTTGAATATTAGTGCGCAGAAATCAGATTTAAGCACCTTTTCATGCTCACTGATTTAAGCAAACTAGTGACTTTAGTTTTAAACTTGAAACAAAGTAAAACATGCATTGAAGTGTTTGACGGTTGAAAATAATGGATCGATTGTCAATCCCGTTAAGCTATTACTAAACCATGTATTCTTACAAACCTTGTTTTCTTGTTGTTTCTTCTCTTTCTTCAATATTTGTTAGGGCTGAAAATCGAACCGACGGTTCGGTTTTTCACCTAAACCGTGAACCGACCAATAACAAAACCGATCCGAAACCGAACCGATTCTAATTTATGCAAACCGTAACCGAACCGAACCGACTAAAATCGAACCAAAACCAAAATAAAACCGAACCGAACCGAACCAAAATAAAATATATATTATTTATTATATATATTCATTCGGTTCGGTTTGGTCGGTTAAAATCACATTGAAACCGAAAACCGAACCGACCACTTCGGTTTTGAATTTTTTAAAACCAAAACCGATCCGAACCGAATTTAAACCGAACCAATCGGATTAGATCGGTTCGATCGGTTTGATCGGTTTTTTGTTCAGCCCTAATATTTGTTTACAACATTCGTGGTTTGCTTATAATATTAATGTTGTGAATCCAATGTTTGCGGAGGTGTCATGTGAGGTTTAGCACACACCCCACGCTGAAGAGTCCTTATCAGAAAATTTAATCTCCCAACGTAATGGTAAAACTGTAGCTTTGTATTTATAATTATAATTAACAAGCTAAGCCTTGTCAAAGTTAATGGTTGTATTGATGCACCTCACTCTACCGTATAATTAAAAATTAATGTTTAAAATTCTTAATCAGCAAAGTGGATAAGTTTTGGGTTACATGCATCATAGAATTAAGAAAATCTTTAATGATTTGTCTTTGGTCAAAAAATTATAGCAAAACTTGCACACTCATTGGTCACAATCTTCTAATCTTGTTGCAATTTATGTACAAAAGTTGTAGCCAAATATTAGTTCATAGTATGATACTAAGCTAGTTGTTACTCTCTTATGGTTCGCTTTGATGATCTATGAATAAGTAAAATACATAAAAGATCGTTAACTATGATCAGTGATTTTATGTAGGAAAATTGGTGATGCCAGATAAGACATCCGCGACATTCAAATCATTTCTTGAATATGTAGACACTAGAGTGGAGTTAGACAAGAATATCAAATATGGAGACAGCAAATACTACGGAGCACTCTCTATAATGGCTTCTAAATTGGTTTATGAGAATGAAGCGTTCATCAAGGCTATAGTCACAGTTCACTGGAAGGTAAATCAGTAACTTTTTTTTGTTCAGAAAATTGTACAATATTTGTTAACTTTATCACAATTCAATAAAGATTGGTGATTGCTGCAGATGGACTTTTTGGGTTTCTACAACTTCTGGAATGGTAAGAGGACAGTTCCGTAACCATTGGTATGCCATCTTGTTCTCCAATTTGTCTACTTCAACCAGAAAAAAGTTCTGATCATGGTTGTGTATTTGGCAGATTATCAAAACCGATTATCAACACAAGCCTTCATGCTCCAAGATAAAAGTGTCGACCCTGAATTCATTTTAGTAGCATTTAGAGGCACTGAACCATTCAATACCGATGCATGGCAAACAGATGTTGATCTCTCTTGGTACAATCTACACAATGTGGGCAAAGTCCACAGTGGCTTCATGAAAGCTCTTGGCCTTATAAAAACCAAGGGTTTGCCTAAAGAGATTGTCAGACAAACAGACCAAGATAATGATCACCCCTTAGCTTATTACACCATAAGAGAAAACCTTAAGGCGTTACTGCAAAAGAACGATCGAGCCAAGTTTATTGTGACGGGTCACAGCTTAGGTGGGGCACTAGCAATTTTGTTTCTTTTAGTGTTGATGGTGCATGAGGAGGAATGGCTGTTGAAAAGGCTGGAAGGAGTGTATACATATGGGCAGCCAAGGGTGGGAGATAAGCAAGTTGGAGAGTTCATGAAGAAGGAAATGAGTTTGCATGAAGCGAAGTATATTAGGTATGTTTATTGCAATGACATGGTGCCTAGGTTGCCTTATGATGACTCCACAACCATGTTTAAGCACTTTGGGACTTGCTTGTACTACAATAGTTTCTACACAGGCAAGGTGAGCTGGTTTTTCGCTTCAACTCACAGATGATAATGTCATATATATTATTTTGATTTTTTTATTGATAGTCATAGAGAAATTCAGACAAGTTGTTTTTGTTTGTGAAGCAGATTGTAGAAGAAGAACCGAACAAAAATTACTTCTCCGTGTTCAAGGTGGTACCGAAGATCCTAAATGCGGCATGGGAGCTGATCCGTGGCTTCATAATGCCATATGTGGAAGGGCCTGACTACAAGGAATCATGGCTTTTGAGAATGGTCAGAATTATTGGATTGATGATCCCAGGACTATCAGCCCACGCAATTCAAGATTATGTCAATGCCTCTCGACTGGGATCAATTCTTAATCCTGAAGAAGGCGACCAGATTCATCAAGATCCAAAACTTGATTAGATTTTACATATTGTTTTTGCTTTTACTTTTTGTATTTATCAAACATGTAAAATTAGCTCTCTATTACGGAAAGTATCTGTATGATGCTAAGGGTAAATTAGCACTTGACATGCATCTAGTGTTCAGTTACCAACCAAATTCTCCAAAGTTGCAAACCTTGAAACCTTAAGAGTATGCATGTAATCTTTGAATGCATAGAAGACTTTTCATATTTTTAATTGAAAATTTATCTAAATTTATCTAAACCATCTCTCTAAGAATGTATATCATTTTCCTCTTCCATTTGTCAGCTTCAACAACATAAGAAGTTCCGATCATAGTTCGTACAATATATTTGTCAGATTATGAAGAGGGATTCTCAGCACAGCCTTCATGCTCCAAGATAAAAACCGTTGATTCTGAATTCATTATAGCATCATTTAGAGGCACTGAACCATTTGATACAGACGCATGGCAAACCAACATTAATTTCTCTTGGTACAATTCCTAATATCTCCACAGTGGCTTCATGAAAGCTCTTGGCCTTCAAAAAAATGGTTGGCCTAAAGAAATCATCCAACAAAATGATTACCAATTTTGATGCAGGAGGATCCGAATCAGATGATGCTGAGCTGTAAGATAGCACGGTATTAGCACTAAGATATCTCAAATTAGCAGATCAGCACAAGAATGGCAGGAAATCATAATTCTATTTCAAATTTGGCAATTTAGGGTGTGTTTTAGTATTTTGGCCATAACTTTGGCTACGAGTGTCAGAATCGCGCAAACGACCCCAATTCGGAAAGATCTTTTCAACGCGCATGTCGTGTGCACATTTTTTCAAGGGCAAAATCCACCGTTTCCCCTTTAAAATCCACAAATTTAGTAATTTATTTCACTACTAAAAAAATCCCCTTTTGCGACGACTCGTAGCGCGACGAGGGAAGTTTTGTCGCTCAAAATTATCATGGCGCGATGAAATATTTAATATTGTCACCCAAGTACAAAAAATAGCTAACTACTTAACGCGACGAGCGGTTCCATCGCGACGCAGTTAAAGCCTTCGTCGCATACCTAATATGCGACAACGTGTCGTCACTTAAAACCAAATATTTCGTCACCCTAAAATACCTAGGGCTACGTGTCGACCACATTAAACGACCAACTTTAATATCCTCGGGCGACACACTATTTCGTCGCCTAAATATAGCTTACGCGACGCACCAGAAGCCTTCGTCGCCTAAAATGTAAATGATAAAGTATTGTCGCTTAAACCCAAATATTTTGTCGCCCTAACATACCTATTGCTATGTGACGGCCACTTTGAACAACATCCTAGGGCGACAAACTTTGTCATCGCCTAAAGATATCTTACGCGACGAAGTGGAAAGCTTCGTCGCCTAAAGTATTCACAACAAAGATACATCCTACGGCGACGTATGTCGTCGTCGCCTACAGATAGCTTACGCGACGAATAGGAACCCTTCGTCGCATCAAGTATTCACAACAAAGATTCATTACTTAAAGAGAGCCGGTTCATCGCCTAAAACATCCTAGGGCGACAAACTTTGTCGTCGCCTGAAGATATCTTACGCGACGAATGGGAAAGCTGCGGCTCCTAAAGGCTTCCCAACAAAGATACATCCTAGGGCAACAAACGTCGTCGTCGCCTGAAGATATCTTTCGCGACGCATTAGAAAGCTTCGTCGCATAAAGTCTTCCCAACAAAGATTCGTCGCTTAAAGCGAGCAGGTTCATCGCCTAAAACATCCCAGGGCGACGAACGGTGTCGTCGCACAAGCTCTGACATGTTCATCTTCTCCACGAATTAGAATAATCAGGTCTGCATTTTTCACTATTTTCTCCTCTCATTTTATTATTTTTCTCTGCTCGATAGATTTCTCTCACTATATACTCCAAGCTTCCAGCACTTAATTAGGCTTCGACTTCATCGAATTCCCAGCCACTTGTGCCGCACATTGATGAAACGTCCATGAATGATAATGACCAAGTTATGGGTATAATAAATGACGCTTATCCATATGCATCGATGAACGAAGATGGCATTGATGATATGGTAGGAGATATCGTACCTCCCAACATGCTGCAAAGTGAAGAGTTAGAAAACTATGAAAGACTGTTGAAACAAGCCCAAGAAGCATTATACCCCGGTTGCACAGAGTTCTCCCTGCTTACTGCCATTGTGGAGTTGATGCATTGCAAAGTGAAACATCATACGTCGAATAAGTGTTTTTCTCATTTAATGGGAATTATGAAGCGGATGCTTCGAAAGGAAAACGTTTTGCCTGAGGATTATCATAACGCGCAGAAATTGTTGAATGGTCTTGGTTTGGGGTATCAAAAGATTCATGCTTGCAAATACAACTGTGCATTATTTTATAAGGAATTTGAAGGGATGGATGCATGCCCTGTGTGCAATGAGCCAAGATATAAGCCTAATTCTGGTAATAAAACGAAGAAAATTTCACAAAAGGTTTTGCGTTATCTTCCACTGAAGCCCATATTGCAACGACTGTACATGTCGACGCACACTGCGAGTCATATGAGATGGCACAATGAAGGAAGGGTTGATGATGATTTTTTGAGACATCCTGCTGATGGAGAGGCTTGGAAAGCATTCGATACTATGTATCCCGATTTTGCAGAAGACCCGCGCAATGTCAGATTGGGGCTTGCAACCGATGGATTTAATCCGTTCGGGAATATGAGCTCTACTCACAGCACCTGACCCGTCGTTGTTGTTCCTTATAACTTGCCCCCTTGGATGAGTATGAAAAAAGAATTTACAATGATGACTTTATTAATTCCCGGTCATCCCGGAAAGGACATTGATGTTTATTTGCGGCCGTTGGTTGATGAGTTAAAAGACTTATATATGGGACATTTCTAAAAAAGGCTTCTGATGACCACAGTGATGGCGACACCGCTGATCAAGAGAATTCATCTTCAAGCATTCCCATTATCCAACAACCATTTGAGTTATTTGTCGAACTTCCTCCGATTGATGGCGAATATGATGTAGAGGTATCACCTGCAAAAGATGGAGTTTTTGAAGAATCTGAGGCAACCATGTCAGATGAACTTTAAGAAGAAGTCGAAAGTGATTACTCTACTGATTCATATTAAATACATTTGAAGGAATATAATTTGTTAGGTCGTTTACAAGATGTTAATGATATTATGTATTTTGTTAGTTCATTTAATTAAATTTGTTAATGTACTATGAATTTTTTACCATAAATTTGTTAAATGAATGTCGAAGTTCAATTAATTAATTAAATAATGATATAAAAAATTTTCTCTAAAATAAACAAATGTGATGTTTGTTCGACGAAATTAGAATATTTCGTTGCACAAAATGCTCCCCCCTTAAAATATTTCTGGCGGCAAAAAATTTGGGGTGAAATATTTCGCACGAAATTAGAATAATTCTGGCAGCAAAAAAATTGGGGGTGAAATTTTGAATACTTGCGCGACGAATTCTCTGATATATCATGATGGAGGCTTCGTCGCGCAAACTCAAACCCATTTTATCAAAACTCAAACCCACGTCTCCTCTCAATCTGTCGTCCCCAAATCACAGTAGTGATTGCTTCTCTGAGTTCAGCGCCCCACCACCGGATGCATCTCCCTTCCCCTTCCTCTCTCTTGCCACCACAAGCTGCCCACCACCGCCTTCAGTCTCACTTCATCTTCTTCACCACGTATTTTAATTTGGAGATCTGGGTTGCAGTGGAATTGAAGTTTTTGGAGGTTTTGAGGAATGGGGTTGTTGATTTGAGGAGGAAAGTTTGAAGTTTGGAAAAGACCATGTTGGAGATTACAGAGGAAGTAAGTGTCTCTTCTTGCCTGAAATGTAGCAATGCAATTGTTTGTTTTTGTTTTGTTCATTTGAGATTTGTTCAGATCTGTAGGTTCATAAAGTTTGGAACTTTATTTGGATTGACTAGATTTTATGTTTTTTTTTTCTTTTCAAGTAGTTTTTTGCTGATTTTGTAGAGATCAAATAGAATGATGTGATTTCAAGTTTAATGATTTTGTGGTGCCGTTCATTTGTTTTTGAATTCAACATCTGGATTGCTATTATAGGTTAGGTTGAATTGATGTTTTCCAGATCTAGAAGTGATGAAAAAGACTGTATCTTTGACTCTTGAGATTTAAGGGAATTGGTTGAAATTGTTTGTGTTTGATTTTTCAATCTTCAATCTTCTCACTTTCTCTATCAATCTGATTAATTGCAAAAATTTTAGTTAGTATACATGTTTGAATTGCCAAATTTTCACAAAAGAGTTTTGTGGGAATTATTCATTTTGTGGTGCAAGTGTTTGTACAAAGATGCCTTAGAAACTTTGATTTTCTAGGGATGGAATTTCTGGACCCTTTTTCCTCATTATAGAAATTTGTTATTCTCTAGACTGTGAAATCATTTCTTTGGAAAAGTCCATATGAAAAATACTCAAAGGAGAAATATCCTTTGACCCATTATGATAATTGGGTTTTCTTAAAAGTGTAAGCAAGGATGAACCATTGAAAGAATCTGGAATTAATTGGAGGAAGAACTTCGGAGAAGAATAAAGGTGCGGTTGATGCTCTTGCTAGAGAACGACACAATCAGTAATTTAGATTTTGCGATAGATTGATTACTGCCTTGAATGTCGATAGTGTGCTTGTCATTCTAACATTTTATAGGTAAAGTAAAAAGGTGGAGAGAATTTACTCGAGGGATACGACGATTAGTCTAAGTACAATTATAACTTTCTATGGATTGGTCTTAGTAATTATGCTAACTTTAAAATCTTTGTGTGCTCATGTCTACTTTATTGCTAAGTTTGGAGTGTCAGACAGAGTTATCATCAAAACTCATCTCATGTATCTATCTTGTGGTCGATTATAATGAGTAGGTATAGCCGTATAGGCCCTTTTATTATGAGGAGCTGCATCGACATTATTTAATGAAAACAGGGGACTATACTCTGTCTTGCACACTGTAAAAATAGGGGAAAACCAATTATGGGGAGCTGCATCGACATTATTTCTTTTTTTAATTCTCACATGAAAAATTGATCTGATTGTTGTAATTCTCACAGAAAATACTCTAAAGTTAGAAGTTGGACTCTGGGATTGACAGGAGGTAAAGATCATATTGTTGTAATTCGAGCCTCTGGAAGCATCAGCCGTGTTCGTGGTTCACTTAGTTTATCTGACTCTGGTATTACTTCTGAGCAATTTATTAAGAAGATCCGCACTGTAAGAGGTAAGATATGCACATTACATGTTCATATTTTTACCAGCTGTGCATAAATTTTCCTGGATTCTCATGTGGTCATATTGACCTATTGTCATGCTAAGTGGCTTCTCATGTTCATTTTTACCAACCTTATCTATCATTTGCATATGGTGTTTTAGCAATCCATCTTACAAACAAAATAGAGTGTTTGACATTTAGAAATTGAGGGGTATTACATGTGTTTTGATTGAAGGTGGAATGTAGATGTATAGCATGTTTTAGTTCATAGTAAGTGCTCTCCAAGAAATGGAATCTTATAAACTTGTGGGGTAATAGAGTCTCCCATGTGCTTTGCATTCTCTGGTCAAGTCTTTCCCATTTTCTATTATGTTTGTTCTCTATGCGGAAGAAGTTTTTTTAAAAACTTTATTTTAGTTCATAGTTAATGTATTGTTTTATACGATCTTCCACTGATTGCATCTATTTAGATATTTATGGACAATGTAGATATCTTTCAAGAAATCATGGTCACTGATCTTTCCTCCACATACTTTTGTAGTCTGCATTCTGAGTTGCTGTAAAAGTTCTAGTTCTGTAATTTGTATAAGGACTAGACTTTGGTAGATGGCGAACTCGTCATTTTTTGGTAACAGTGAATTATTTGATATACTAAAACAAAAAAAAATTATTTAACAACAAATGAAGAAAACACAGTAAAATTTCCAGTAAAATTTTATTTCTAACAGTAAAATTTCTGACACAAACAAATTTTACCATGGATACAAATTTCTGACACAAACACAAACACAGTAAATTAAGAAAACACAAACAAATTGATACAAATTGATTACAGTGAGCAAATTCTGACAGAGATACAAATTGTTCCAGCAGTAAAATTTCTAACAGTAAAATTTTTGGATCAATTCAGTAAGCAAATTTCTGGATCAATTCAGTAAGCAAACTCAGTAAGTAAAATTTCTGACAGAGATACAAATTGTATTACAGTGAGCAAATTCAGTAAATTTCTGGATCAATTTCTGACGGTGAGCATATCAATTTCTGATAATGAGCATATCAATTTCTGGATCAATTTCTAACAGTAAATTTTCTGGATCAATTTCTGACAGTAAATTTCTGAAAATACTGCAATTCACAATATTGTTGCTTCCTTTAGTTCTTCCTGAACTTCATCGTAGAGATTTACATTTGCATATAAAATGCTAGACATGTACATTTATATCTCCTCTACATTTGCTGTTGAAATTTAAAATTTTTTTGTTCTTCTTCCCCATTTATCCAGTTTTCTTCCCGAACCTTATGAAATTCAAGTTTTCTCCTTCATTATACATTGTATAGTTAATGTATTGTTTTATGCGATCTTCCACTGATTGCATCTATTTACTTTGTCTTCATGTTACTTTGTAATTGTTGTGTTGTGTTTTTATTATTTTGGTTCAGATGGCTTCTTTGATAACAAGAAAACGTAGGTCCGTAATTGTTGCTGATAGTAGTTCGGTCGCCGCTCCTCCGCCCAACGTAGCTCATTCCACCATTAATGCTCCCGCTACAAGGGCTGCTTCTATCAGTACTCCACCAGCACATGGATCAAATGTTCCGGTAATTGATCAATCTTCATCGTCTGGATTAGTTCCTCAAGTTCTCACTCGACGAAGCGCCAGACGAACAAACTGTCGATCAGCGTCTCCTGAGATTGCACTCGAGACTGTAACCATGCCCGGGGATGTAAACCCCTCCCCCCAAGGAGATGGAGAGCTCCCTAGAGTTAATAAACTTAAGTTTTCCTCAGCATATTCGGCAAATTGATTTTTTTTTTTTTACAACAGCAAAGAAAACGAGGGGGCGTGTAGAATACTAAAATCCCAAAGGATCACACGAACCACTGACACACGCATTCCCGTAGTGTGGGATCCTAGTCATCGTCGCTCGCAATCGGCAAAGATTAATAGCTTCTTGGTGCATGACATCGGTGCAATCATTCGCAACCATTGCCCGATGACATCCTCATCTTGGAGTGAGGTCAAGCCCGAGACGCAGGCCGAGGTGTTGGACGCGCTCACAGTAAGTTTTAGCCATTCATCTCAACCTTTAATAATTAAAATCTTTATAATGCATAAAGTTTTGAAGGTTTTGCATGTTTATGCTTGTATTTTTACATGATTTGGTATAATTTATCTCTTTGGGCTTTAATATTCTCTAATAAATATTATTTAAAATTTCAGGTTAACTTTGAGTTTGACATGAATGATCCAAACATTCATGAATATATCACCGGTATGTGCGTAGATCGATACAGGAATTGGAAGCATGATTTCCATCGATACTTTCAAACGTTTTCTGATGTGGATAGTGTTAAGGCACAACCCCCAATCGAATTGGAGCATAGGCCTGATGAGTGGGTGTGGTTGTGCGATCATTTTCGAACTCCCACATTTCTGGTAAGCATTAACGTTTTATTTAATTAAAATAAACATATTTATATTTATATATGTAATAATGCATATGTTTAATATATATTTTGAATAATTATACAGAAAAGATCTGAGGCGAACAAGGCGAACCGACGTCAAAAGAAAATTTTACATCACTCTGGTTCATTGCCCTTCTCTTACAGGGTGGAGGAACGACGTCTAGTAAGTGAACTCATGTTTCATTTCATTATTTTATTTTTAGTCAATACATTCAATTAAGTGTTTATATTAGTTGGTTTATTATTTTAACAATGTTTTGTAGGAGGGTTCAAAATTCCCAGAGATCGACATGTTCAAGGATGTTTATGCACTACCTGGCAATGAGGTGGCCGTGAAGTTGCATGTAAGTTTTATTCTTTGCATTCTTTGCATGTTGTCACTTATGTTGTTTTAAAAGTTATTAATTTTTAATAATTTTTTTAATCAAGGAAACGATGGTGGAGAGGCGGGATGCCTACATGGAGCGAGTGGCCTCGCAGCATCCTCCAGGAACTCTGTTGGAACAGCTCACAATGGACAATCTTGATGCAGGATTACATATTTTGACGGAGACATTGGAATCGCTAGGTCCAAGACCCGGAAAGATTGTTCGGGGGATGGGAAAAGCTAAAGTTCGTGAGGTCAACACCTCATCTTCAGCTTCGCAGCACTCAGTCGGAATCATTTCATCATTACAATCGAAAGTGGAGGAATTACAGAATGAGTTAAATGCTGCCAAAGCGCATGAGGCGGAGAGGGAGGCCCGAGAGCCCCGGGAGGGGGAACGACAAGCACAAGAGGCAACTAGGTGGAGTATGTTATTAGGGGCTCTCCAGCAGTCAGGGATTAATTTGTCGAGCCTCCCGCTACTGTCGACAAACCATCATCAGCCACCACATCCTTAAAAATGTATTGATGTGTTTTTTTAATTTGTAACTATACAGTACGGTTTAAAATTTTTAATTTGTAATGGATACATTATGATTTCACATTATTAATTTGTAAAGTTAATAGTATTTAAATAAATTAGCCAAACCTTTCTATGCGTGAGACGATTCAATTAATAAATATTTCTAATTTAATTAAAATAAATATTTGAATTAAAATATTTCAAAATTATTAAACAGAACTTTAAGCGACAAAAATTTTCGTCGCATAAGAATAGATCAAGCGTGTTTGGATCGACGTAACCTGTGTGACAACATTAGAGTGATGAATATTGTTGTCGCGTAAAGAATATCTCGTGCGATGAAAGGTTCGTCACCATTGAGTTAAGCCGACAAAGTCTAACGCGATGAAAGGGATCGTCACGATTGAGTTATGCCCACAAAGTTTTATGCGACGAAAGGGATCGTCGCATAAGTGTATTTTGCACGAAGAACAATTCTATTTCTTGCGATAAAATTAGCTTCACGCAAAACAATATTACGCGATGCACCCTTTTGCAACGATCTTTGGTGTCGTTGCGCAAAAGGATTTCGGAGCGTCGAAGATCTATTTGCGTCGCGCAAAGACTTGCAAGACAGAGCTGTGGTATCGTCGCGCAAAAAGGAATTTGTAGCGACGAAGATTATTTTCGTCGCGCAAAGACTTGCGAGACAGAGCTGTGGTGTCGTCGCGCAAAAAGGATTTTGTAGCGACGACGATTTTTTTTTCATCGCACAAAGGCTTGCGAGACAGAGCTGTGGTGACAACCTTTGCGCGAATAATATTTTGTCGCCCAATATTTATGGCAATGAAATGTTGTCTATAGCGACAATTTTGACTACGTCCCTAAAGGCCTTTTTTGTAGTGTTTCTCTTTATAATAATATTTCAATTATTGTGTAGGAAGTGAGTCTGAACCCAATTTGGGCCAGATTTCTGGCAGTATATTTCTTTTATTACATATTTTGTTTTAGCATGATTATTGGGGTGTTTCCATTTTTGGTAAAATTCCAATATTGATAAGTTTTAGCTATAAAGCCCGGTTTGTGGGCTGATTTTAGAAATACCTTTTATTTGAGTAATTTTATTAAACATTAGAGTTATTTTCTCTTTTTTTTTCGGTAATCTTCTTGTGTTATTCCCTGAAAATTATCTGTTGCTATTAGCCTGCAGAATAATCGCTATTCTGCCCGGCGTCAGTTGGTATCAGAGCTTCAGCATCTTATTGGGGTGAGATTTTATTAGTTTCTATGGCTGGTGGCGCAGGAAGTAATGATTGAAGATTTACACAGGCAAGTTGCAGAGCTAACCCAGCGTCTAATGGCGCAGGAATTCGGTAATCGTGAGATGGAAGATCATGATTTTGATTCCAGTTTCAAAAACCCGTATCACAATCATGCTCGATTCTGGGAACGTCATGGTCGGGAGGATAGTCATGGAAATCTCGGTTTCAAAGTAGATCTACTCGAGTTTTCTGGGACGTTACAGGCCGAAGGATTTGTGGATTGGTTGAATGAAGTAGAGTGTATCTTTGAGTATAAGGAAGTTCCAGATCCTGTCTAAGTGAAATTGGTTTCCATCAAACTCAAAGGCAGAGCATCTGCGTGGTGGGAGCAATTGAAGTGATCACGCTACAGGCAGGGCCAGGCCAAAATCACATATTAGGAAAAGATGAAGAACAAGATGAAGGGTCACTTCCTTCCTTTCAGCTACACTCAAAGTTTGTTTCAACGACTTCATTCATTGAGGCAAGGCACGAAATCAGTTGATGATTACACAGAGGAGTTCTATCAATTAGTAGCCCGTAATGACTTATCTGAGAAGGAAGAGCAGATGGTGGCGCAATATTTGGGGGGATTACGACAACCTCTCCAGGATGTCCTCAACCTTCACTCTCTGTGGACCGTTTCTGAAGCCTACCAACGTGCACTTGCTATGGAAAAACAGCAGAACAGGAGGCCTATGATCAGAAGTGGTCAAAGCAGTCGACTAGTTCGCCCTCAAGAATCCCGTCCTACCGAACCACCACCGCAGAGTAACTCTACTATTAGATGTTTTAGATGTGGTGAACAGGGACATAGAGCGATTGAGTGCAGGAAACCTGCTATTCAGAAGGGCAACAATCTCTTGATTGAGGAAGACGTGGTAGACGAATTTGAGGAACTTGGAGAGTCTGTGTATGATGATGATGAAGATGGAGATGGAGATGTGCTGTATGGAGATGGTCATGAGACTCGAGTTGTTCGTAAGAGTCTACTGACTCCCAAGGATTAATCACGGGACGATTGGTTAAAAATCAATATTTTTCACACGACATGCACAGTTGCAGATAAAGTTTGCAAGATGATCATTGACAGTGGCAGTTGTGTTTTGATGTATCATTAAAGAAAATGAAGATGATGTGCTATGGACCACAATCTCATATTTCCACGTTTTCCTCTACAACGGATACCATATAGATATGTAGGTAGACAAGGCAACTACGAGAGGACTCTAGATCACTAGATAGAACACGTTTTTTTTTTTTTTTTTTCATAAGTTGACCAAATTAACTTCTCATACAATAACTTTTTATTACAGATGAAAAATCATATCTATCATCTCCAAATAGGAGGGAGATCACAAAACTAAAGTACATTTTTAAGGGTGAAAACAGTCTCCAAAGTCTCTCAAACCTCAATATGAAAAGATGGAAAAAATAATAAGAAGTAAAAAAAAAAACATTGACGATTCAGCCCCACTTTTGGGCTTGAAGTAATTTAAAACATAGGCTAGGCTTCACTTGTGGGGTTGTGGTCTTATCCAGCTCATGAATCCCACACCAATGGCCCAGATAACGAGCAGGTGAATAGGTGATGCACCAAAGTTGGGCTTCAATTAAAATGAATAAATTTAGGCCCCCGAGGTTTGTGTTGAATGTATTTGGGCCTCAGCCCATGTTAGCTCGACAAATGGTTAGTATTGGGTTGTCAACGTTGGGTAGATTGGGCTTGGGGTTCACAGTTTGGGCTGAAAATGAGAGGAGACCCCATTGGCCTTCTACCAAACGTAAAGGAAAGGCATTTGTCTTCTTCCCTACTGGGCTTGTGTAAATCTCCATTTTTTTTAATCCCTTCTTAGCTGAGGATCCGGGGGGGATCCTGCGCACAAAGCACAGGACGAGGTCCTGTGCACCCCTCTGAACCCTCGGATCAGATCCGACGGTTCAGATCGATGGATTTCAAAAAAACAAAACAAATTTCTTTTGAAATCCATCGATCTGGGCCGTCGGATCAGATCCGACGGTTCAGAGGGGTGCACAGGACCTCCTCCTGTGCTTTGTGCGCAGGATCGTACTCAAGTGTCATTGGGAAGGATCGTACTCTAGCGTGGGCCTGACTCTCAAAAAAATTCTATGTCAAAAACCTACCAGCAACTTATGAAAATGACATTTTGTCCTCGATCAAGAACCTTCCACCTATATCCCCAAAGTTTCTTAATGAAATCTCCCTCATTTTTATCAAGTTTATTATTATAATCATCTACTCGGCGTTTTTTCGAGAACCTCTGGCCAGACATTAAGATTAATGTTTTTTATAACAAAAAAAAAAAATTGCTTTGCAACCTTGAGTTCCATGTGCAATGGGACTTATTATTAAGCTTTGAAGATTTCAAATCGCATTATATGTTATAATAATTGACTGTTTAGTCAAACCCAATATGCCTCAATTACGTGTGAGACCAGATAGCAAATACTCAAGTTTTAGAAATACTTGTGAAATTGGCATTATGATTATTTGTTTGAACAATTGGCATTAAAATGATTTGGTAGGAATTAAGAGAGAGGGAGAAATTAAAAAAAAAAAGAAACAGAGAGGGTGGGAATTTAAAAAAAAAAATAGAGATATTAAAAAAAATAGAGGGATTGAGTGGGATTGGAATTGGTGAGGGTGGAGTTTTAAAAAAAAATATATTTGTTGTTTTAATTTTTAGTGGAGTTAAAAGTCAAGATTTCATAAAGAGGAGAAACATAAAATTTTAAAGGGGGACAATGTAAAAAATATGAGTAAGCCTCTCACCGTGATCGTAACATTCAGGAAGTGATGATTGAAGATTTACACAGGCAAGTTGCAGAGCTAACCCAGAGTCTAACGGCGCAGGAATTCGGTAATCGTGAGATGGAAGATCACGATTCTGATTCCAGTTTCAAAAACATGTATCACAATCGTGCTCGATTTTGGGAGCGCCATGGTCGGGAGGATCGTCATGGAAATCTCAATTTCAAAGTAGATCTACCCGAGTTTTCTAGGACGTTACAGGCCAAAGGATTCGTGGATTGGTTGAATGAAGTAGAGCGTATCTTTGAGTATAAGGAAGTTCTAGATCCTGTCAAAGTGAAATTGGTTGCCATCAAACTCAAAGAAAGAGCATCTACGTGGTGGGAGCAATTGAAGCGATCACGCGACAGGCAAGGCTAGGCCAAAATCACTAATTGGGGTCGCTTCCTTTCGGCTACACTCAAACTTTGTTTCAACGACTTCATTCATTGAGGCAAGGCACGAAATCAGTTGATGATTACACAGATTAGTTCTATCAATTAGTACCCCGTAATGACTTATCTGAGATGGAAGAGCAGATGGTGGCGCGATATTTGGAGAGAGTACGACAACCCCTGCAGGATGTCCTCAGCCTTCACTCACTGTGGACCATTTATGAAGCCTACCAGCGTGCACTTGCTGTGGAAAAATAGCAGAACAGGAGGCCTATGATAAAAAGTGGTCAAAGCAGTCGGCTAGTTCGCCCTCAAGAATCCCGTCCTACCCAACCACCACCGCAGAGTAACTCTACTATTAGATGTTTTAGATGTGGTGAATAGGGACATAGAGCGACTGAGTGCAGGAAGTCTGCTATTCAGAAGGGCAACAATCTCTTGATTGAGGAAGACGTGGTTAACGAATTTGAGGAACTTGGAGAGCCTGTGTATGACGATGATGAAGATGGAAATGGAGATGTGCTGTATGGAGATGGTCATGAGACTCTAGTTGTTCGTAAGAGTCTACTGACTCCCAATGATGAATCAGGGGATTATTGGTTAAGAACCAATATTTTCACACAACATGCACAGTTGCAGATAAAGTCTCCAAGATGATCATTGACAGTGGCATTTGTGAGAACGTCGTGTCTAAAGAGGCTGTCCAGAAATTACAGTTGAAGACAGATCGTCATCCCAAGCCGTACAAATTATCATGGCTGAATAAAGGCAGTGAGGTAACAGTAGATAGGCGTTGCCTAGTGTCTTTTTCGATTGGCAGAAAATATTTTGATAATGCTTGGTGTGATGTTGTATCTATGGATGTTTGTCATGTATTGTTAGGCAGACCTTGGTAGTATGATCGCAGTGTTATTCATGATGGGCGGAAAAATACATATTCCCTTAGCATTAAAGGGAAGAAGATTGTGTTGGCACCTCATCGGGAAGGGACCACTCCTACTCCGGTAACCAATAATACTAATCTGCTTTATAAGTCCAGATTTTTAGTTGAGATTGATCGTGGAGATTTGGCCTATGCTTTGTTACCTTGTGCGAATAATGCAGTCAATGAGAATTCAGATTTGCCAACAGAGGTGCAACAACTTCTTGCAGAGTTTTCTGACCTGATGCCATAGGATCTTCCTCCTGGGCTGCCGCCTATACGAGATATTTAGCATCAGATCGACCTTGTTCCGGGGTCCAGATTGCCTAATCGGCCGGCTTATCGCCTCAGTCTTAAGGAATCTGAAGAGTTGCAGCGACAGGTGGAAGAATTGTTGGAGAGGGGCTACATCCATGAGAGTATGAGCCCATGTGCAGTACCTGCTCTGCTAGTGCCAAAAAAAGATGGCTCTTGGCGTATGTGTGTTGATAGCATGGCAATCAACGGGATTACAGTGAAATACAGGTTTCCAATTCCCCGCCTGGATGATATGTTAGACCAGCTGTCCGGATCTAAGGTTTTCTCAAAAATTGACCTTAAAAGCAGATACCACCATATCAGAATAAGGCCTGGAGATGAGTGGAAGACAGCCTTTTAAGACGCATCATGGGTTGTATGAGTGGATGGTCATGCCTTTTGGCCTATCTAATGCGCCCAGTACATTTATGAGATTTATGCATCAGGTTTTACGACCTTTTATGGGGAAATTCATTGTAGTTTACTTTGACGACATCCTCATTTATAGTCCGACATGGGCGTCACATTTTGATCACCTTCGTGCTGTTTTTTAAAAGTTGGGGACGGAGCGCATGTTCGTCAATCAAAAGAAGTGTTTTTTCTTCACTACTTGTATTACTTTTCTTGGTTTTGTTGTGTCTACTGATGGTGTTCATGCAGATCACTCAAAAATAGATGCGGTCTTGGAGTGGCCCAAACCAAAGACCTTACACGATGTCAGAAGTTTTCATGGATTGGCGTCCTTCTACCGTTGGTTCATCAGAAACTTCAGCACTCTGATTGCTCCTATCACAGAGTGCCTCAAGGGACGTGATTTCCACTGGTCCGATTAGGCGGAGGCCAGTTTTCAACTGGTCAAGCAGAAGATGATAAAAGCACCAGTTTTGGCACTTCCTGATTTTGAAAAGGTGTTTGAGGTCAATTGTGATGCATCTGGGGTTGGCTTTGGTGGTGTTCTGAGTCAGGAAAAGCGTCCAATAGCTTCTTTCAGTGAGAAGCTATCAGGATCAAAGAAGAATTATTCCACCTATGATCTAGAGTTTTATGTCATAGTTCAGTCCCTGAAGCATTGGCGTCACTACCTAGTACAGAGGGAGTTTATTCTTATCACTGATCATGAGGCTCTGAAGTACATCAATGGGCAACACAAGCTGAGTCGACGGCATGCCAAATGGGTGGCGTACTTGCAGGAGTTCACCTTTGCGTTGAGGCACCAAGCAGGAAGTCTGAACCGTGTCGCAGATGCACTAAGCCGTCGTACGTTACTCCTCACCACCATGAGCAATAGAGTTGCAGGATTTGAGGCTTTCTCTTATATGTATACTGCAGATCATTCCGAGGAGGTAACTAATGGTCAACGACATGACTTTATTTTGCATAATGGTTATATGTTTCGTGGATTATAGTTGTGCATTCCAGATTGTTCACTAAGGCAGCAGATTATTCGTGAACTTCATAATGAGGGTCACTTTGGGTGAGATAAGACGTTGGCCTTGATCTCTTCTTCCTATTATTGGCCCAAATTGACCAGTGATGTGGCTCATTATGTGGAGCGTTGTTATGTGTGTCAGGGATCCAAATGAGTTCTCACTAATGCGGGTCTGTACACACATTTACCTGTACCTGAGGCCCTTGGTTTGATGTCAGTATGGACTTTGTGTTGGGCTTACCCCGTACCCAACGGGCCTGGGATTCTATTTTGGTTGTGGTTGACAGGTTTTCTAAGATGGCCCATTTTGTAGCTTGCAGAAAAACAATGGATGCTGCCAAGATCGCCTATCTATATTTCAGGGAGATTGTGCGTTTACATGGTGTTCCCCGGTCCATTACTTCAGATCGTGACACCAAATTCATGAGTCATTTTTGGCGGAGTTTATGGGAGAAACTGGGGTCGAACTTGAATTTTAGCAGCGCCTACCACCCCCAGACGGATGGACAGACCGAGGTGGTAAACCGCAGTTTGGGGAACCTTTTGAGGAGTTTGGCAGGCACTAAACCAAAACAGTGGGATTTGGCGTTACCTCAGGCAGAATTTTTCTATAACAGGTCGAAGAACAGAACCACCGGAATGAGCCCATTTGAGATTGTCTATGGCCAAAATCCATCCGGGGTGCTCGACTTAGCCCCTATTCCATGTGTGGGTCGTTTGAACCTCAAGGCAGATACAATGGCAGCACATCTTAGGGGTATCCATGAGCAGGTGAAGCTGGCTATTCACGAGAATAATTCCAAGTACAAAGTTCAAGCCGACCGTCATCAGGTACTTTTTGATGTTGGTGATTTTGTTTGGGCGGTATTAACCCGTGATCGTTTTCTTGTTGAAGAGTATAATAAGCTTAAGGAGCGAAAGATTGGACCCTGTGAGATCTTGCAGAAGATCAATGATAATGCCTACAGACTGCGCCTCCCCAATCATTTGAGGACTTCTGATATCTTTAATGTCAAGCACCTGAGTCCTTGTTTTGCAGATCCCGATGATGCTATTGTGAACTCGATGACGAGTTCTTTCCAACCTGGGATGACTGATGCAGGAGGATCCGAGTCAGATGATGTTGAGTTGTCAGATAGCACGTTATTAGCACTAAGATATCTCGAATTAGCATATCAGCTCAAGAATGGCAGGAAATCATAATTCTATTTCAAATTTGGCAATTTAGGGTGCGTTTTAGTATTTTGGCCATAACGATCCTAATTCGGAAAGCTCTTTTCAACGCGCACGTCGTGGTCATCGAGCTACGCTCGTTGCACATCATTTCGGGGCCAAAATCCACCGTTTCCCCTTTTGAATCCACAAATTTAGTAATTTATTTCCCTTTATAATAATATTTTAATTATTGTTTAGGAAGTGATTTTGAACCCAATTTGGGCCAGATTTCTGTCGGTATATTTCTTTTATTACGTATTTTTTTTAGAATGATTATTGGGGTGTTTCCATTTTTGGTAAAATTTCAATATTGATGAGTTTTAGCTATAAAGCCCGGCTTGTGGGTTGATTTTAGAGATACCTTTGATTTGAATAATTTGATTAAACATTAGAGTTATTTTCTCTGTGTTTTTTTGGTAATATTCTTGTGTTCTTTCCTGTCAATTATCTGTTGCTATTAGACTGCAGAATAATCGCTATTCTGCCCGACACATTTGCTTATTACACCATTAGATAAAAGCTTAAGACGGTTACTGCAAAAGAAGCAAAGTTCTTTTTGACAGGTCACGGCTTAGGTGGGGATTGCTTGTTTCTGCTAGTGTTGATGATGCATGAGTAGGAGTGGATGTCGAAAAGGTTGGAAGGAGTGTATAAATATGAGTAAGTAAAGGTGGGAGATGAGAGGGTTGGAGAGTTCGTGATGAAGATCGAGGTGCATAGATTGAAGTATGTTACGTATGTTTATAGTAATGACTTGGTGCCTGGGCTGTCTTATGGTGATTCCACAGCCGTGTTTAAGCAGTTTGGGACTTGCCAACAGTTGCTACGAAGGCAAGGTGGGCTGGCTTTTCCCTTGGATTCGCAGATAATAATGCAAAAATGAATAAATAAATGATGATATTTTTTTATTTTCTGATTATTGGTAGTCATAGAGCAACACAGACAGGTTTTTCATGTTTGTGGAGCAGATTCTAGAAGAAGACCAAATGAGAATTACTTCTCGGTGTTCAAGGTGGTACCGAAAATCCTAAATGCACCCTGGGAGCTGATCCATGGCTTCATCCTTCCCTATGTTAAGGGCCTGACTACAAGCGCTTCAAGACTATGATAACGCCGCTCAACTGGGATCAATCCTAAACTTTCGTAACAAAGACCGAATTAATCAGGATCCCATACTTGATTAGATTCAACTAGATTATTAGATAGCTATTTGTTCCTGGGTAAGAAGTATTGATACTAAGGCAATGTTTGATTGCAATGGAAAAAATTTCTTGCGAAAATTCTTGAATGTTCATGAGATTGTAACTTAAAAATAACTTATGAGCATATCTATCTTTAAATGTTAATTATATTGTAAATTGGAAGTAGCTTATGCGCAAATCTTGAGAAATCTTCAAGAAAATAACAAACCACAACATCAGCATCAGTGTCTTTTGATTAAATGGCTCTCTCCACCCTCTATTAGGTATTTGCTGAATACTGATGGGGCTGCAGGTAGGAGAAACCTCGGTGCTTCTGGGATGGGTTCAAAGACAGTATTAGTAAGACAGCCAACAATGCTACCAACAGCATGGTTGTTGACTTCTTGTTATGGTTCTTCAAACTATCTTTCAAACTACGATGTGAACTAATATAGTTCTTCAAGCTTTGCCTTAAGCAACCTCGAAAGACTGCAAAGTCTACTAACAGATCAAGCTCAAAGTGACTATTAGCAAGTTTTACCTAAGCAACATTTCAAGTTTTATCTGGCTCCTAGAAACACCTCCAACACTAGATTCATGTCATCCTAAATTGATGCAGTTGAGTTTGAGCACTCGAAAGTTGAGAACAATTCTTCCAAGTAGTGTTTATCTTCATACCAAGCCCAGCCCTGCGAAAGGAGAGGAGCATTTGAGAAATGGTGCGGCTTTCAAGGATTCTGTTGGAGACAATAATGAAGCCCTCCATCAAATATGAGGTTTATGGTAGCCATTTGAAATGATCTAAAACGTTGATTAGTCAATTTTTGGAGTTTTTGCATTGTTGGAGTTAGTTAGGCAAAGTCTGTAGTCTGTAGTCTGTAGTTAGGCAAAGTCTGTTGTAAATATTGGTTTTGACATGTATTTAAGGGCTTGTACTGTACATCAGAGAATTCATTCAATACACATAAAATTTCTCAATCATGTTTTCTCCTCTCATTTTCTCTGTTTCCATTGTGTCATTTTCATTTCTCTGTTTGTAACTTTTCATGGTATCAGAGCTTTGCTCCAACTCATCAATCCGGCTTCCTATTACGTCTATCTTTGAAATAATAGATTCAGACATTTGTTGGAACCTGGATTGTTTTTGCTGAAGAAGGTTTTACACAAAAATGGTCATATCTGCAGTGCTTTGCTTTGAATCCTCAGAATCATGTCTATCCATTTTGAGTGATCTCTTCTTTATCAATCTCTTGATTGTTTTTCATTTTGTGTAAAATTCGATTTCTTTATATTTGGTTTCTTTAACCACAGATCATCTGAGATTTTCTTTCTTGATCATTAAGAGTGAGCACATAAGGTGTTTGAAGAAAATCCTCTGAATACTCTTGAGACATGGCTGGACCAGATAGTTCAGATCCTTATTACCTTCATCCATCTGATCATCCAGGGATGATATTGGTGTCCAAAGAATTTACTGGTAAGAGTTTTGCTTCATGGCGAAGAGGGATGTTGATTGCTTTATCAGCCAAAAAAAGCTTGGTTTCATTGATGGAACATACAAGAAGCCTGCAGAAACTTCAGCAGATTTCTCTAAGTGGCGAAGATGCAATGACATGATAATTTCTTGGATCCTTAACGTTTTTGAGAAAGATATTGCTAAAAGTGTGATATATGTGGATTCAGCTCAAGATGTGTGGAAGGAATTGAATGATAGATATGGTCAAGCAAATGGACCTAAGTTGTTTCAATTGCAGAAAGAAATGTGCTCGATCTCTCAAGGTTCAAGTGATATTGCTGGTTATTTCACATCTTTCAAAAGACATTGGGACGAGTTGAATTCTGTCATCTCCTTGCCAATGTGCACATGTAATGCCTCTGCAGCTCTAGCTAAATATGAGCAAGATTAGAAATTGATGCAGTTCTTGATGGGTCTGAATGAGGAATACAAGACCATCAGAGGGAACCTCTTGATGCTTGAGCCTTTACCAACAATTGCTCAGGCATATTCCATCTTACTTCAGGAGGAGAAACAAAGAGAAGTCTATGCTACAAGTAAATTTCTAGCTGATTCTGCTTCTTTTAATGCAAATAGTTACAAAGGGGGTCAGCAGCACCATAAACCTCAATACAATTTCAAGATGGAAAGGAATGATTCAAAGAGAACTAATCTGTCTTGCAAGTATTGTAAGAAACCAGGACACACTTATGAGCAATGTTACAAGTTGCTGAACAAAGAGAAGTCAAAAAGGATTGCTGCTAATGTTCAAATTGTGACATCTGATGGTGGACAGAACAAGTTGCAGAACTCAGTTCGTGTATTGCCTGGATTCACGCAGGATCAATGTAACCAGTTAATGTTTTTGTTGAGCAACAAGCAGAATTATAAGATTGACACTGACATTGCTGGTGTGGCTTCAGGAAACTTTGCAGGTAACCTTACTAGTACTTCCATAAATTCTGAATGTTTAGCTACTTGTTTCAGTTGCACTTCACCTTCCTCTTTCAAAACCTGGATCATTGACAGTGGTGCCTCGGACCACATGTGTCATGACTTGAGTCTTTTCTTGCAAACTTCCACCCTTGAGTCACCATATGTGATTACTTTACCTAATGGCATGCAATTTAAAGTGTCTTTAATTGGAACTGTTAGAGTCCTCCCACAGATCATTCTTGAAAATGTGATATATGTCCCTCATTTTCACTATAATATGTTGTCCATTCATAAACTGATTGCTCAGTTCAACTGTCAAGTCACTTTCACCAACCATTCTTGCTTTGTGCAGGGCCCTTCAATGAAGAGGCATGTGGTTCTTGGTGAAGCAAGAGCAGGACTTTACTTGTTACATGTTGCTCTTACTGTGCCTGATATTTCCAGTTCTGATTTCCTTTCTGTTTCCTCTGTAGCATCAGAAATTTTACATGATGATTCTATATCTTGTAATGTCAATTCATGTCATCCCATAGTACTTTGGCATAATCGACTTGGTCATTTGCCATTTAATAAAATCAAAGATTTACCTATATTTCCTAATGATGTGTGTCCTAAGAATATGACATTTTCTGCTCCTTGTGATGTGTGTCCAAAAGCTAGGCAACATAGACTTCCTTTTCCCCACAGCCATATACATACCTCAGCTATTTTTGACCTTGTTCATCTTGACATATGGGGACCCTATCATGTGAGGACTTACAATGGTTTTGCTTACTTTCTTACTATAGTAGATGACTATTGCAGATGTACATGGACACATCTTTTGAGTAGCAAAAGTAATGCCCTGGATCTTATAAAATCTTTTCTCAACATGGTTGAAACCCAATTTCAAAAGAAGGTCAAAGCTTTTCGTTCAGACAATGCTCTTGAACTAGGATTGAGCAAAGAGGCTACTGCCCTATTTCTTTCAAAAGGAATCCTTCATCAAACTAGTTGCACTGACACACCCCAACAAAATGGCATTGTTGAACGGAAACACAAACATCTATTGGAAACCTCCCGAGCCATTTTATTTCAATCCGGCCTTCCAATCAAATATTGAGGTGAATGTGTGCTCACAGCTACCTACCTTATCAATAAGTTTCCTTCCAAGGTTTTACATGGTTCTACTCCACATGAAGTCCTGTTTGGTATGCCACCTTCTTATGACAATTTGAGGAGTTTTGGTTGTTTGTGTTATGTATCCACTCTTAAGAGGGGAAGAGACAAATTTCAACCCAGGGCATCTCCTTGTGTGTTCCTAGGTTATCCTTTTGGTAAAAAGGCCTACAAACTTTTGAACCTTGAAACCAAGCAAATAGTTATTTCTAGAGATGTAACCTTCTTTGAACACATCTTTCCCTATACACAGTCTACCAATCCCATTTCTTCTGCTCCCTTATTTCCCTCTCCTTCATATCCTGCTGATGTTGACACTTCATCTACTACAAACCCCACTCCTAGACATCCTATTGGTGTTGACATTTCACCTACTACTGATTTCACCTCTTCACCTAATACAGACCTCACTTCTGCTCAACCAACACAGCACAGTCCACTATATTTACCTCAGTCCTCACCTCAACCATTTCAGTCAGACCATAGAAGATCTTCCCAGGTTCACAATCCTCCTTCTTATTTGAAGGATTATGTTTGTCATAATGCTTGCAGCTGTCCTGCTAGTGCTACTGAGTCCTTTTGTTTTCATACAATATCTTCAAATGATAGTTCATTACACTCATTTTGTTTCTCTTCTCTTTCTCCACAAAATCATTTTTTTAAGTGCAATTGAACATGTTTCTGAACCTTTCACATATGAGGAGGCTGCTAGTCTGCCTGTTTGGCAAGAGGCCATGAGCAAAGAATTTGATGCTCTGCATGCTAATCACACCTGGGAACTCACTGCTTTGCCTCATGGTAAGAAACCAATTCGTTCCAAGTGGGTATATAAGGTGAAACACAGAGCTGATGGTACTATTGAAAGATGTAAGGCTCGTATAGTGATAATGGGGAACACTCAAAAAAGAAGGGATTGATTATCATGAAACCTTCTCCCCAGTTGTGAAGCTTACAACAATAAGAGCCTTGTTAGTAGTTGCAGTCAAGAAACAGTGGCCATTGCATCAATTAGATGTTAATAATGCCTTCTTACATGGGGATTTAGATGAAGATATTTACATGACCCCACCTAAAGGGCTAGTTCTTACTCAACCAGGACTTGTTTGCAAACTCAAGAAATCTCTATATGGCCTCAAATAGGCCTCTAGACAGTGGTATGCGAAGTTAGCTGATACTTTGAGATTGGAGGGGTACCAAAGCTCTAAAAATGACTACTCTTTGTTTGTAAAGAGAATGGGAACTTCTATTGTGTTTGTGGCTGTTTATGTAGATGACATTATAGTCACAGGGAATGAAGTCACTGAGATTATACATTTGAAACAAGTGCTGGACAAATCATTCAAGATCAAAGACCTTGGGGATTTACATTACTTCCTTGGTCTCGAGATTCTTAGAGAACACAATGGGATTATTCTCACTCAGTAGAAATTTGCCAAGGACTTACTTTCTTATTTCCATTGTTACAAGTTGTCTCCCACCTCTACTCCCCTGCCTGGACAAGTCCGACTCAAACTTGGTGAGGGTGATCCCATAGCTAATCCCAGTATATACAGAAGATTGGTTGGCAAATTAAACTATTTGACACACACTAGACATGATTTGGCTTTTGCTGTCCAGCACCTAAACCAATTTATGCAGGATCCTCGCGTTCCACATTATGAGGCAGCGATGCATACTCTTCGATATATCAAAACCAATCCCAATCAGGGTCTTTTCTTCAATACCAGTACTTCATATGCTTTGCAGGCATTTTGCGATTCAGATTGGGCTGCCTGCCCTAGCTCCAGGAGATCCATCAGTGGTTATTTCATTACTTTAGGAGGTTCTCCAATCTCTTGGAAGTCTAAGAAACAAGTTACCGTTGCGCTCTCTTCAGCTGAAGCAGAGTATAGATCAATGAGGCGAGTGACTGCTGAGCTCGCTTGGTTGACAAGGCTATTAACTGAATTATCTGTGGAATCCATTACTCATGTTCCCTTGAAGTGTGACAGTTTATCAGCTATCTATATTGCTCGCAACCCAGTGTTTCATGAGCGCACGAAACACATCAAATTAGATTGTCATTTTGTACGGGAGAAACTGCAAGATGGTTTGATCAGTCTTTCATATCAACCTACAAAAGAGCAGCTCGCAGATATGTTCACAAAGAATTTAAACCCCAAACAACATCATTACTTACTTGGCAAGTTGGGGGTGTCCAATTCTCTCCACCCTCCAACTTGAAGGGGGATGTTGGAGTTAGTTAGGCAAAGTCTGTAGTTAGGCAAAGTCTGTTGTAAATATTGGTTTTGACATGTATTTAAAGGCTTGTACTGTACATTAGAGAATTCATTCAATACACATAAAATTTCTCAATCATGTTTTCTCCTTTCATTTTTTCTGTTTTCATTGTGTCATTTTCATTTCTCTGCTTGTAACTTTTCATGCATCCTCGAACTTCAAATTTCACACCATAATAGATTATGTCACATGCTGTAAAGGAAAGATGGGCCCATGGAGAACATAGCTTTAACTCTTGACCCTTGGCACTCCTCTGCTGTGTTTCTTTATATGTTTTCAAACATATGCATCATGTTGTCTTACCTCTTATTGGTGTGGATTGGTGGCTACCAAGATCACGAGCTTAAGCAAGTCCAATAAAGAACGATATGAACAACTATTCACCTGGTGAGCTTAAACCTTAGCTTAAAACTCATTGTTCCACCTCTTAGCTTGATTCAAGATTTTATGAAAATTTATTTTTCTTGTGATGATATAATGTATAATGAAGGGCTAAGCGAGAGGTGTACTCCCATTGTATTTTTATGCTTTTGATTTAATGATAAGGTTCGGGGATCCTCAAAACCCCAGCTTGCCTTCAACAACAACAAAAAAAAAAAAAAAAAAAAGATTTATGACCAACTTGGGAATACAAATAGGACGTGACCGACTCCCGACTTTATCTTCCATACCTACAGTACGCAATTATAAGCAATTGTATAATACAGAATGTTTTACACCTAATATTCTCTTTATGTGAGAACTCACACAACAACCATCACATTGGATATACACATTAGTCGTCACTGTCATGCCACAGGTGATTTTACATCTTTATAATCTATTCAATAGACAATCTGGAACTTCTTACAGGTACAATGCTACTTCATCCCAAATAAAAATGGATTTAAACCTCGACCCGTTCCAGATATCCTCATGTTTTGTTCTTCACTTGGAATTCTTCACTTCTGAACAGGACCGCTACAACTGAAGTTGAAATTTGGAAATAAATAAAATGTTCAGAGAACTACATTGGGGGGGCAATATTACTAGACATCAATATCATAGTTAGGTGAACTAAACCAATTTATCACATTTAAACCAATGTCACATTTTATACAGGCGGTACTTCTCATCAATCATTCTTTAGGATGAAACTCGCAACCAATTATACATCCTATTGTTTCGACCACTAGTAACGAGTTTTGAAAATTCAGGTAGAATTAATTTTATATTACAAAAATATAAGAGCTTATATCAATAATAAGAAATTAGTGGAGGCAGCAGTGGAAAAAAAACACTTGCTCTCCCAAAAAGTTCACGTTGAAATAAAAATGCAACAAGAGGAGATACATGATCATTATGAATTCTATTTATAACGTACAGGAATAAGGAAGGGAAGCTACCAGGTAGTGGCCGAACTTTGACAAACTTGAGAAGTTATTAGAAGGCACGACAAGTGAAGCAACCACTCAAGGAACTCATCTGAGTTGGCTTACGGAAGGATAGTGTCCTGTTAGAAGTTCTGGTAATCTGATGGGACTGGTCAGCCGAGCTCCTCATTTCTTGAGCTTTCTTTTGAGCCAGTCTCAGCTTATTCATGATTTTATCCATAGAAGAAGATCTCTTCTTCTCCAGCTTCATCTGAAACAAAATTTGTAATCTTTACTTTATTAGTGCAAATAATGATAAAATGCACAAGTAAATCATGTTTATTCTACTGTAGAATTGTAGTTGTAATTACACAAAAGACACAGCAACTTCCAGACAACTATTCATAAAACTCACATCCTTCAATATTCAAGTTTCTTGAATTTGAACATTCCTGTATATCCTCTGACTAGTGAAAAATATCTTACTACTTACTAAAGAAGAAAGCTCGGCAGGAGGATAACAATGCAGACTACAATTTCGTCAACCGATAAACAATGCTAGATTCTCCGTGGAGTATTATATTTAAGCACTAAGCATTTGCGACTTTCATATATTTGAAATCAGTAATCAAGCATGAATGAAGGATAAACCTCTAGTTTCCTTATTGCCGCCTCAGCTTTTGCTTTCTGCAAGTTTTCCCATGCAGTGATCTTTGCTTCCTCTCTTTTAAGCCTGCATAAAAGCTTAAACGATTTTAGTACATCAGCAGCAGTTGTGTATCATGCTTTAATATTGCCATTAACTCTAATCATGTGTCACTGAGTGCATCTACTAGTTTTAGAATTTTCATTGCCGTATCAAGAGTCACAAAAATTTATGTGCCTACTTCTGAAAGGTGATATGTGAACATGAATTCAACCAACATATACAGGGATTTCAGTGTGTAAAGAATAAATATAAAAATAAGATGAGTACCCACAATAAATAGTACAGGAGGGGGATCAACATCCTTTTTTTACCTCCAACCTTGCATCTGGAATAGCTCATAATCTCTCCATATTTTCAACACAGAACAAAGAAGATAACAGCATTAGAAATTCCTTAATGCTAGTTTTTTGTGGGTGACTTATATATTGAGGAAATGGCTTTCAAAGAGATTCTAACCATTTCATAAATGAGGAAAGGCAGGAGGAATGCTGATCCCTCATACCAAGGATGTTTTAAAGACATTTCATTGCATTTGAAGGAAATGACCGTATGCAAAAATCAATTAAATCATTTAGACCCAAACATACTGCCGTGAGGTCTTCGATCAATGTTTTGAATACCTCATAGCCAACATTCCGGTTGAAATGAGTGACTTCCAGGGAGGCCTACTAGGATACACTCTTCAAAAAAGGTCTACTAGGATATAAGTGTATGAAAAGAGGATCCCAAAAAATAAATAAAGAAAATATACCAACCAAAAATCATGTAAATACTAGGATGTTTACACACCATATTTTGTACTTATGAACACTGACAAGTAAGGAACCAAGTCTGTTTGACGTTTTATGCAAAAATATCAATATCAGTGTCAGGCTCAACTAGACTACATGAATTTTTCAATCTTTGATCAAATTATATAGGAACATGCAAGAAAGAGGAAGAAAATGCGAAAGCAAGTAGAGAAAATAATTTGTACTTCGATACGGATCTTGTGGCTTCTGAAATTTCCCAAGACGGAGTTTGTGTTTCCATGGCTTTCTTTCTCCAGTCGCCAGCATTTACAAAGCCTTTCACTCGCCCAGTAGATCCATGTTTTCTGGACCACCTTGTCACAGTTACTCGATCATCAACCTGCACGTCCCTGACTTCCGTCTTTGAGGAATGGCGGGCATTCAGCTCCACAATGGGAAGCATAGACTGAGGAGTAGATGAAGTAAAAGAATGCCTCCCTTTGGGCGAAGAGTGTGTGCTACTACCAGGACTCATCTGAGTTGCCATATCCCTTCTGGAAACATCACGAGATATCATGGTCGCAGCATCCGTACCAACATCAAGTTTCTCATCTGCAAGTTTTGATCCTATTTGTTACAGTAAATATCGAATAGAAATACTTGAATGGGACTTCCCAAAAAGATCATTCTATGGTTTTACTACTAAGATCTTTGAATGGCATTCAATATTTATGTATAAGATATTAGTACATTCGGCAATAATACATAAGCCAATGCCAAAGACACGCAAGACAAAATGCATGGAAAGTCATTAGCTTCAAATGTTCTAATGCATAGAGATTACATATGTTCTAGATAATAATAAGAAAATTCTTTGCAGGTAAAAGGTTGTCATAAAAAATACTGTCAACAATTACCAACCTGTTTTTATATTCCACTAACTTCTCCTATATATGCATATTTAGGAAAATATTAATTAGTTTTTGTATGCAAGTTCTTTGTTGATGAAAATGCTAGCAAGAGCCAACAACTAAAATACAGTTGCTTTTATAGAATTTCTTATCTAGAGCTTAATTCTGGTCTGCTGCACCTTCCTGTATTGTGTAAAAGAGAAACACATTAGGAGACTTCAATGGTGATGGATAAAATGTACTAGTTTTTGTCACATTCACATTCTCATAATATATTGTGACCACAACTTGTCCATATCAAGCAGTTTTGCAATGGTGCAGAAGTTGATCTTATGGTTCAATCATTCAACAGTCAATTCAATGGAGTTTTAGGTAGGTAACTGGGATAAACTTGCAGTGTCGCGATTCTGGTACAAAAGGCCAACTGTCTAATGGAATAGAATGTGCTGAATGGGAGGAACTTTTGCTTCCCCTTTTTGCAGATCACTGAGTGAATCTTAAGACCCCGTGCCCGACTATGTCCAACATATGTTATTTGGCCCACAGAGACTAAAGTGAAGCAATCTAAATATGGACGGAGGACCACATTTATAATATTGACCTCCAAGGACAATAAGTACCACCATGAACTATCCATTGGTGTAAGTGAGCTCACACAAAAAGAATTCACCTCCGTGACTCTAATGTATCACGTGTAAAATCGATTAGAAGTCATTAGATGTTGTTCTTAGTTCAAACAGAGCTCAGTCTAACAAAGAAAATTGATTACTACAAATTAAATTTGCCTTCAAACTTACTATACGATTTCTGAAATGCATGCTCTACTTTTTTGTGCAAAAGCTAATTCAGCTAATGTAAAAAGCATTCCAAGCATTAATAATGAGGTTCAAACAATAATGATGAGGCAAAAAATAAGTAATTAATAAGTTAGAATATATGTTGCATTCCAGTGTATTTTTTGATATTTATAGTAAATTAATTTAATGTTTGATATTTCTCATAGCTTGAGAGCAATATCTACCTAATCTCAGACGAGCATTCAAAATAACCAGGTAGGGATCTGTGTACCTTGAGAACCAGGCAACCGACCCGAGGAGCAACCATGTACACTAGCTGAACGCATAATACAAGGCTCAGTCTGTATGGGATAAGATCCTCCACCATTGCCACCATTACTTTGGCGCCGACCATGCAAACCATCAGCAGCTAAAACTCCTGCTGAAAATGGAGAACCTACTGTGAAATTCCCGATACTCCCACCATCAAACATGGGCATAGAGGGGGAGTACATTGAATAGTAGGCAACTCCCGGCTGCCCAAGTGGTCCACTCTTCGACTTCGGACGCCTTTGAGGCTGCGGCACTGAGGGCCTACTAATTCCATCTCCAGCAACTGGACTGAAGATCCACTTCTCTGCATCTTCCCACTTTGATGGTAGAGTCCTTCCACTATTAAAAGGCAACATTGCTGCACCCACATTCCTCCTATTACCATTCCCGGGCAATGGTACTCGTTCTGAGCTCCAACCCTTTTGAACTCCTCCACCACCCTGCCAGTAGTTCGGTGTACCGGGGCTTGGGAATGTTCCTGATTTACGAGAAGACAGAGCTGTTTTCTTCATGCCTCCCAATCGTGGTGAAGAGCTGGTGGCATTGCTTCTTGGATTGTTCAAATCTAATGACGCAGGCCGCCGTCTATATGATTTCTGCACCACTGCAAAACCCTCAGGCTTGAATCGTCGAATTTGACATTCTGCAAATGGGTCATCAAATATTAAATTTTGTAACCATAATAGAAACTCATGAACTCTGAATTACACTTATCTACCTTTGAGAGCTTCAGAAAACAATAATTTCGGTGGATCTAAGGCTTGGTTATCTTCTTCAGTGCCTTCTTCCCCTTCTTCTACTTCTTCCCAATCTATCAATTATAGAGGCAAACAGTTACAATACTGAAATAAATCAAAATCTACTAAAGGGTACACTCATCTCTGTCTCCTTTTTTCTGCCTATTCTATGAGTACCTTTCGGTTTATCTCCTCTGTCTTTTACAGAGTGCCCCTTCTTCTTCTGTACAGTAAACCTATTGATTGGATCTCGATCTGGACCACTTGAACACTCATGCAGCTCAGATCCTGCCAAATGCTGCATCAAATCAATCTTGTTAGCGCCAATTTTTTGAATTTTAGAAAAAATTTCACCAAGAAAAGCATCTCCACTAAATCAAAATCTTCATTTAATCAAACAGATCATTTTTTTTATCGTTTTCCCTATATGACTTTAAAACGTCGTAATCTCAACTGCAGGTAAGACAACGAAAAGATAACGATGGCTGTTTCTAACTTCTAATCATCCAAAGACTCTGTAGACTTCTCTATTAAAAGTTACTTCACTAATTTCAATCAATCAATCAAATCGCAATTAAAAAACCTAATCAAAATCTCACAAAAAACAACTTCAACACTATAGTACTAAAGTAAAAAAGAAGATTTCTATTCTTCTACTCATCCAAACCAAACTCATCAATGTCAATCAAGATACTCTCTCCAAATCAACAGTTCAACTCATCTAGAATCTGTAAAGTTCTCTATAAGCTCGATCTCAAGTAAAATCACCTTCACAAACTCTTAATCAGAAGTTCTACTCATCGAAGCTTAGTACATTTGACCTAGATCTTCAACAGAAATCAAGAACAATCAATTCACCACAAATCGAACCAAACGAAGACCTGTAAATGCACAAAACGATCTCTACTCGCTAATTTGATCTCACATTCTCTTACAGTGCATTGAAACAATCAAATCGAAGACGAATAGATCAAAGTAATTCACCTTAGAGATTTCGGAGAAGAGCGACTCGTGATCGTGAAAATCCGAAGCGAACGAACAGCGATCGACACTTCCAGAAGCGGAGGAGAAGAGGCTGAAATTGGACTCTTGAGTGCAAATCACGGAGTCTGGACTCTCTTCGCGAGCTCTTGAAGCTGACGTTCTTGAAGGTTTCTTTCGCTCCTGAAACCCTAGAGCCAGCATTCTTGGCTTCTCATAGAGAGAGTTGAAAATGAGGAAGACGAAGAGGAGACTAGAGTGTGAACACTAACTGTGATTTTGAACAGAGGGGAGAAGTGTAATTATGTTCCCATGTGGGTGCTCCTTTTCGCCAGTTGCAGCGGAGGATTAGATAAATTTTCATTGTTTATGTCATTTTTTACTAATTTACCACTGGCTTAGAGTGTTAAAGGAGGAATTAGAGGGGTAGTTAGTCTTTGACATTGAGGAGAAATTGGACATAAATTTAATGTGTCGAAAATGCCCCTGTGCGTGGTTGTGCTTGCATTATAGACTTTCAGCAGTACGAGATGCATTGAAGTGTGGTGGCTGAGAACAACCAGACTTCAAATTTAATACCTGAAACGGCTAAAATGCGCCAAGGGGTAGACGAGAGCAGAATATGGCAAGGTTGGTTGGTTGGTTGGGTTTGACCGGACTTTGACTTGTTATAAGTTTTCACACTCGATTTAATCTTAGAGATGCGTGTGAAGGGATCTGAAGAAAGTAATCTTTATTTATTTAGATTAAATTCGGTTTAGAAATGTGATTAAGAATGTGGGATTGAGTCATGAGTGAATCAGTAAGGAACAGTGTAAATGTAAGAGCGTGGAAGACTGGAAGACAGTAATAGCTGTCGCTAAAAAGGTGCATAAAGACACGTTAATGTGTGACGGTGGGACAGCTTGGGTTTCATGCGTGGTGTATATTTTATAATCGTCGATACTTTAACTGAGTGGGATTTTGCATACCGAGGGGCCAACTTTGATTTCTCATCTTATTATTGTAAGATCCAAAAATCAAATCTTAGAGCTTTTATTTTTGAATTGATTCATGAATTATGAATAGACAGTCCAACATGTGAATGTCCTGTCATTCTTTTGAAAATTTGTTTACATCCCAAAGTATCGGTCTATCAAGAATAGTTGGCCCTTGCGTAATCCCTATAATTTCGCTAATAGAAATATTATCTCAAATCTTTCATTTGCGTTGATATACACTCTGCGGTATTACTAACTTTTTAATTCAAAGTCTCTGAAATTTCACGTATAATTTTATAGTCTCTCACTACTTCGTTTGAGGTGAAATTTTGAGGAAAAATAAATAACATCATAAACCATGTGTCTACTTCACTGCCCTGTTCTGTAACTTTCTTTCTTTCGTCCGTCCACGAGGCAGTAAAAAGTCGCAGTCAGATCTATTTGGGAAGAAAATAATGATGGATGGGACTCCTAATTAGGGGTGGGCATTTCAGACCGAAAACTCGGATTGATCGAGTCGGTTCGGATAGGTTTTTTTATTTATTATTAAATTTTCGGTCTCAAAACCCGCCCCACCTCGATGTTTCTGGTCAGGTCCTCGGTTACCCTTTCTGAAACCCATCAGGTAACCGGCCCGTGCTGGGTATGAATAAAAACCTCAAAAACATTTGTAAGTTACTCCTTTCCCAAATTCTAAGGCCCTGAAGAAAAACCAATTTCTTCTCAGCTACTCGCCTATTCCTCTCCCTCTCCTCCTCGACTACTCCTTTCCTCCTTGGCTACTCCTCGACTCCCTGTGCGACTCCTCTCCTCCCTTAAGTTTGAACTTTGAAGGTGAGTAAGGTGAGGAGGTTGGTTATTGATATGTGTTTGAGCAAATTATGAAATGGATGATGCATGAATGAATTGGTTTTGGTGTTTGTTGGATTGATAGATTTGGGTGTTGAATTGTATGTTTTGATGTATTCAATTTCAAACTAAAATTCTTTAGAAATTCCCTGTGCTTAACCCAATCAAATGATTTGGTCTTAGTTATGATTAGAGGAGATCTTGCATTCATTTAGTTTAGTTTAGAATACAATGAATTAGTTTAGTTTAGAATACAATGATTGAGAGAAATTCAAGCAATTATGAGGCAGATCGCATCCAGCATTACTTACTTGTCATGCCTTGATGAGCCGTGCGTGTTTGATGTGCTAGGATACACTGATAAAGATGTGGGTGTTCCATTTACATGGATTGAGAGTGACCCCAAATTGATTGAGAATCCGCAGATGGTGAAACTGCATTCTTTTGACACCAAGATACATAAGGTGGATACTCTAGTTTCGTACAAGAACGACGAGTGGGAGGATGACCAATAAGAAGAGTTCAACAGATTTTTAACTGGGAGAAAGTTTGTGAATCCTTTATTCACATTTTGTGTGGTTTGAGTGAAAAAACAAACGGAGGTTCTGATTCTCTTTGCAGTATGCATGGTTTGGATTCTAGCAGAGATCTGAAAAAGATTGTAAGAGTCCATTTTATTCTGCTTTAGTTTCTATGTTTCCAAAAGTTGTTGGAAATTGTGGTGTTGCATTGTGAGATTATATGACATTATGGATATTTGATCAGTAAAAAAAAAAGTCCCTTGTTCAGGTCTTGGTTGTGATGGATTGATCCGTTGTTTATTTTTATAATTTTCACCAAAAGACTTATCTTGATTTTATTTTTTAGTCATTAACTTATTATAAATAAGTCGACATTGGTGTTGTCGGTGACTAGGCAAAAATGAGGAAAAAAACGTCGTGAGTGTTTTTTTTTCCGACATTGTGCATTTTTATTGGATTATATTTTCGAGTGTCTTAAATGTTTGTGAATAATAAATGACTATTATTGATGTGATTTAGGTTAAGCGCAAGGCGCTCAACCATGGAAGGTGTTTCAACAACTCCAAGTTCATCACCGTCACCACAAACTCAAGATACACAATCATCTAAAGATGAATCATCTCAAAATGCACCACCTAGTCGAGAGGGATCATCATCTCAAAATCCACCACCTACTCAAGTGGGAGGACTTCCTCCTCTTCCTTCTACAACAAAAACATCGGAGGTATGGAGTCATTTTACTAAAACAAACATAGCAGGGAAAGGGGAAAGGGCAATTTGTATGCATTGTAAAAGTGATTTGGCATGCAATAGTCAAGTAAATGGTACATCTAGCCTACTTAGACATTTACGTGTGTCTTGTCCAAAATCTTCTTTAAAAGTCGCAAGTAACCAAAAATTCATTTCTTTTGATAATAAGGGTACCCCAGTTTCACACTGATTTGATAAGGAGAAATGTATAAGGAAGTGTGTGGAAATGCTTATTATTGATGAGCTTCCTTTTAAGCATGTGGAAGGGATAGGATTTAAGCGATTTATGAAGGAGACACAACCTAAGTTTGATCCACCATCTCGTAGAACCGTTGCTAGAAATGTGTGGTCTATTTTTCAAGAAGAAAAGGCCAAGATCAAGAGTGTCATTTCTCACAAGAATCAAAGAGTTTCTCTCACCACCGGCACTTGGACTTCAATCCAAAATGTTAATTATATGGCTATAATTGCCCATTTTATTGATGATGGTTGGAATGTGCATAAAAAAGTTATCAATTTTTGTCTAGTTATCAACCATTCTAGGGATATGCTATTGGGAGACTTTTAGAGAAGTGTTTGAGGGATTGGGGCATAGATAGGGTATTCATTATTACTCTTGATAATGCTAGTTCAAATGATGGTGTTGTTAGGCATATGAATAAGAAATTGAATGGGTGGAATACACTTTTGTTGGATGGAGAGCTTTTGCATATGAGGTGTTGTGCTCACATCATCAATTTGATTGTTTGTGATGGATTGGTTGAGTTGCACACTTCTATTAAGAGTATTTGTAGGGCTTGCAAGTACACGAGGTCTTCCCCGGCTAGGTTGGAGAGATTTAGGCAATGTTTAGCTATTGAGAAAATTGAGAGCAAAGGTCTTTTGCCGTTGGAGTGTAAAACTAGGTGAAATTCCACCTACTTATTATTAGAGGCGGCTTTAAAGGTACAAAAGGCCTTTGAAAGGTTGGCGGAGGAGGATATGGACTTTATTTCTTACTTTAGTTGTGGTGATGACCACAGTGAGAAACCAAGAAATAAGAAAATAAGGGTTGAGGGAGGTGAGAAAGAAAGAGTTGAAATCCCATGTGCCACGGATTGGTTGTATGCGAAGGCTTTTGTCAAGTTTTTTAAGAAGTTTTATAAGGCTACTTTGAGGTTTAGTTGTTACCAATAGGTGGCGGCCAATGCACCCTTCCAAGAAATGTTCAAGATTGTGGAAGATTTAAAGTATACAATGAGAAATGGTGATCCTTTTATGAAAAAGGTTGCAAGTTTCATGAAATTAAAGTTTGACAAGTATTGGGGAAGTATAAAAGATGTAAATCAAGTTATGCTTGTGGCAGTAGCTCTTGATCCTTGTTACAAACTTGACTACATCAATTACGGGTTAGAATTCTTAGTTGAAGATTCTTGGAAGGCAAATGAGTTAACACTAGAGGTAAGAAATCTATTAATACGCTTGTATGGAGCATATAAAAATGATAATCCAAATCAACCACATGCTTATTCAGAGGTTTCGGATGAGAATGATGGCATTGGAAATGAAGAAGGGAGTATCCATTATTATATGATTTTATGAAAAGAAGAAAAGAGAATGATGTGGTTCATATTACAAATGAAGTTGATAAGTATTTGGCAGAGGCATCTGAAAATCCAAAGAATTTAGCATTTAATTTGCTAAAATGGTGGAAAGAGAATTCTTCAAGGTTCCCCATCCTTTCTAAGGTTGCAAGGGACGTGTTTGCGGTTTCGGTTTCAAGTGTGGATTCAGAAGCCGCCTTTAGTGCCGGAAAAAGAGTTGTGGATCCTTTCTGGGCCTGTTTGACTCCTAAAACGGTGGAAGCTCTTATTTGCACCAATGACTGGCTTAAAGCCGATGCTTTTGACTTTTTTTAAAGAGCTCACGGAGGATGAAATAGATTTCTACCACTCTTTGGAGAAAATGGAGAAAGGTAAGAAATTTTATTCATCTTTGACTACTTTTAACTTTGTCAAAATATTTTCTCATGTATGCGTATATGTTCTTAACTTGTAGAAATTAAAATATTACAATTTGCGAAAGATATTACAACTACTAGTTCGGCTAATCCAGTCATCTAGATTGAAGTATGTTTAATAATTTAGCCACCAAGCATGTATTTCATCTTTTTACTTTATATTGCAACTTGCCGAAGATATTGCAACTTTATGTTCTTGTTGTTTATATTTTTCAGGCAGTTCATGTGCCTTATTGACTTTGATTCTTGCTCGTCCAGCTGGGTCTAATGGTGGTGTTTTAGAAATCTTTCAGTTCTCAATATGTAATAGGCTGAAATAGACTTTAATAAAGAAGTTCAGGTTGACTACAATTTACTGCTGCAGATTACAAAATTTACTGTTGATTTCAATTTGTATACAAATTTACTGTTGTTTTTCAATTTACTGCAGGTTAAAATTTAGTTTACTGTTGATTGCATTACAATATGCTGCAGATTACAAAATTTGCTGCTGATGGCATTACAATTTAGTGAATTTACTGCAGGTTACAATTTATTTTACTGCTGATTGTACAAATTTACTGTTGATTGTATACAAATTTGATAATCAAATGAATATTACCATGCATAGATAGCAGTGGACTATACAAATTTCATAAAAACAGTTTCGGCTTTGTACCGATTTCATAAAAATAATTTGGGCTTCAGACCTTTGGGCTTTGGACCGAGATCGGCCCAAAATTCAGTTAACCGGTCCAACTCGGTCCAGTCTCGAGCCTCATAATTTCGAGCTTACAATTATCGGTCCGGGCTTGGGTTTTTAATTTTCGGGCCGATTACCCGGACCTGCCCAGCCTTACTCCTAATAGCCGACCACCCAAATGGTTCTTACTGTGTCGGTAGTGTAGTGGGGGCGGGGAGACTTTTTAAGTAGTGTATAACAACCTTTACCACACAAACCATACCTCCATCCCGTGAGGAGACAGTGGTCGAAAATAGATGGAGATAAGAGTGCCATGTGGAGAATGTGGTCAGAAATCCATAATAGAGTCTGACCACAATGACCAAATTTATTATCTTCATGGGACAGATCTTTTGGTTTTTTCATGTTGTCAAAGAGTTAAACAATGAAAATAGATGGCGAGTGCTTGATCGAATTTTTCGGGTCATGTAGGAACAAGGTTTAAGTCTGGTGGTCTGTTAGGATGTCTCAGCTGCATACATCACTGCACTTCCACTGGACACCTATCGCAATAATAAACGGCTCGTCTCACCATGACCTTCTCTTGGATTTCCGAAAGGAAGAGGTCGGATAATCAATTTCGGTTGATGGGAAAGAAGAGCGGAAAAAATCGCGGATAAGCGCACAGCAGATAAATGCATCAGTTCTTGTTATCGGTGTCGCTATTCTTCTCTCCTAGGTAGAAGACTAAGGGATGTTAGAGTAGCCCATTTCGCCTTAAAAATCCTTCTGACAAGAATGTTGCTTGAACATTGTACGACATGGTACCGTTTCTATCTTGTGAACACTGAGCATAAGTGGCAAAAGCTGCCGAAATCCGAATTCTTTGCTTTTTTCATAAGCTCCATTCGCAAGTATAATAATTTCAAATGTTCTTTTTATACACTGGCGCAGATGATTGCCCCTAAGGCACCGATGGACCAACGCCCTCGTCTATCACCCAAATTTCTTGATTCACAGCTTCGAGTACTTGCACTTTAGATCTCGTAACTCTACATGTAGACGGTGATATCGCCACCTTCGAAGACGTGAACTTATCTTATTCACTTGTGCGTTCTGGTGGCGGAGAGGTCGGCGCCAGTGTTTTGGCTCTGAAGGGTGTTCCCTTTCTCTGTTGCGGTTAGGTTGCCATCTAGGTCTCAATCGGGGTGACTTCAAAATTATGGTCTTATTCTTGCCTTCCCTTAATTCACGATCCTTGCAACTTAATGAATCCCCCATGCGTCGGGACTGGACCGTGGCGCTCTTCTACAACTTAGCTTCTTCAACATAGGCTCCTCAATTTTCTGGAATTGAGAAATAAACCTTTCCAGGCCAAGCCCGAACAAGATCGGAAGAACTAATCGCTTTCTACAAGAACCAAATAGTTATCTACTAGCCATGTTTTGTTTCTTTGAGAATGCATTAGGACTCCAGAAATTTCGAAAGTTGAACATGCTCAAAATATGCCTATAGCATTTCAAATTTGATCTATCGACAGTCTGTCGAGTGAATAGGTTCCTTATTAAATAAAACCAAAGTTCCATTCCAACCAAGAAAAGAGATGGATCACCCACTGTGAGAACTCAGAAAGGTCGGGACGACGTGGTCCTGATTGGGTTAGCGAAATGTATACTGAAATAGAATGAATGTTGTTTTTGGGTCCTAACTGACGCCTTCAACTAACGCGAACTCAATGGGTGTTTTCCCTCATTCCGCACCTTACCACATCGCAAGTCTTACTCGATAGGAGTACTGGGCACATAAGCCCGTATCTTCAACTGGTGTATGGTTCTTCACTTTTCGTCCAGAATACTGCGGTCATTTCATCCATATCAGTGTCTGTGATATATCGTTGACCTACCACACACAACTGCATCCGAGTTTGCTATCTTTTTGGAATCACATACGCTAATTGATTATTCAGACAGTGGACATACAAGCCTTTACCCTCTTCCTTTACCAGATCTTTTTTTTGTTAGTAGTTTTCACAACAGCAAAAGTCATTAAGGAGCCCCCTGGCCAGTAAAATTGAGCCAATGTGTGGAACTACATTCCCAGTAAAACTTACCTAGCTAGTGTTTCCTAGCTAACTGTACTAAATGCATTGATGTTGTCCAAGGAGCATTGCATTCAATCTTGCATAGGTGGGTTTGCTTCTCCTGGTGAACAGGGTCGCTCTGTAAAGGAAACAACAATACGAGGTTGCTTGCTCTCAGCCTCCTTATCAGAACAGAACGTTCCTTCCTCAACGCAAGGCCATTATGTTTTGTAGCAGCCAAGGATGAGTTCGATCCATTAGGAAAGAGTTTTGTTCTATGTTGGTTTTTTTTTCTTGTAAGATTTTAAATCTTCAGGATACAATTCCTAGCCATTCAATGGTGAGTGTACTTACCTTTAATGGTCTGAACAATAACCAAATAATCTGATTCAAACCATACATGTTGCATTCTATAGTGGATAGCAAGTTCCATAGTATTCCAGACTTTGGCGCCAAGCTTTCCCCTTTGGGAAACCAATGGCCTTCTTTGGCTCTTCGCTGGTTGGAAGTCCCCTTAGCATGTTCTAAACTATCATGAGTCACCTAAACTTCAAGATCCTTCTCCTAGTTTGTATCCTCTTCCTCTTCTTTCTTGTGAACATGAAACCATCAAGACTAAAGTTGAGACAAGGCTAATATCGCTAATCGTGATGTATTACTATATTATAATGGATACCATTTGTACCTCGCTTACTTTAAGCTGGGTTGCCAATGTTTGAAGACCTGTAGTTTCTGCTGTCAGGATAGCAATTCCTATTTTTTTACATGCTACCCTCCCTCAACCTCACCTTAGATAAACCGAACTCAGAAATACCGTAAATTTGAACTTCTTTGACTTTCTCGGAGTTCCTTTTTTCTTCTGCCTCTCCAATCAGATCTAACTGGCTGACACTCCCGGATTGGCAGTTTTGTTACTTTACGCCAACTAAGAAATATATAAAAAAAGGCATGAAAGCCTACCTCTAAAGGGTTTGTACCAGTACTTATTGAAACTCCAATTTTCCAATGTGTGAACTTTTTTATTTCTGGGCAAAACCATGCTAAGATCTCTAATTCTGAATCAACTGATGATTCATTTCACCCCTAAAGTAGTAAAATCAGTTAATTAGTAAGTTTCGTCGCTCCCAACCAGTTCTTCTTCGACCACGAACGACATAATGGGCACCTTCACAAGCCAAGCCGGTATTGAAAGTCCGTGGAAACTGGTCAATAAACCATTATTTTATAGCCTTGTCAGATAACTCGGCTTCTCTCTGGTCGACTAGTATTAGGTACCAGAAACTTTATTAGAAAGTCGTTATCATCAATGCCAATAATTGGCCCAGGGTCTGTCTGCTCCTCAATGTTTGAATCTATTTTGAAACTGGAAAAAAAGTTGATGAACCTTCTGCAATGTCATGTTGCGGGTTTAACTGGCCTAAACAAACAGACTAATTTAACCCACTTGTAATAACCGCAAGTGCAAGGTGTCTAACTGGTAGACAACGGCAAGTACGGGTCGATCCCACGAGGAAGGTGGATTAATTGAATTTAATAATTTACCTAAACTACTTTGGAGAAATGGGGGTTACAGTGTTTAAAAATCCGAGTTAAAGAATAAATAAAAGAAAAGAGTTGGAGGGAAATCACAATTTGCAAAATATTTTTCAAGCTCCTAAAATTATATTCAATTTTTCTTATTATTCCAATTTCAAATAAATGACTCTAGCAATGTATAAACTCCTAGCATTAATTGTCTTGTTAGGGCACAATTAATCACAAGTTTAATTATTCAATTAAAACATGTTTGATTTATAACATAATATTTTTCTAACAACCTAAGATGCATGACATATTAGGTGAAAGTAAAATATTATAAATCGCGAATCAATTAATATTAATCATGGAATAATAATGTAAAATGAAATTAATTCTAGAGTTTGAGACTTAATTCACTGTGGTGTTACAGAGCATTCAGCAGGGTGCCAACAGGAACAGGTCCAGTGTGGCTCAGCAGATCCCAATGGGTGCAAATAGTTTTGATCTTTCTCAGCCGAGGTGCTCTCAGCAAGGTCCACTGGGTGCCAGTAGCGTCAACTTGATTTAAGTCTCTGTGGTGGTGCGTGGTGCAGCCGGTGACGGTGGTTGAAGATGAAGTGAAATAGGGTTGTCACGCCCTTGTTTCGGTGGAGTGAAGGAGAGAAAACAGAGATGGATAGGCTGTGGGTGGTAATTTTTCTTGGTTGGGATGGTGATGAGAATCACAAATTGTGAAGAAGAGGTTTTGGTATTCTGTATTTTTTTCTTTCCCTTCTTTTCTTCCTTTTTCTTATTCATTTTTATTGTATTTATAGAGAATTAAGAAAATGAACTTGGACAAGTTAAGGGGAGGGTTCAATGAGTGATTTAAGGTTTAAATCAAACTAGAATCTTAGATAAGTAAGAGAATATGCTTTGGGTTTGAGAAAATGAACTTGGACAAGTTAAGGGGAGGGTTCAATGAGTGATTTAAGGCTTAAATCAAACTAGAATCTTGGATAATAAATAGAATATGCTTTGGGTTTGATTGGGTTTGGCATTGGGTTTGGGTTTACGAATTTGGTTTTGGGTTTGGTTTTGAGTTTAGGTTATAGGCTTAGGCTATTCTCACCTCCACTTCCTCTGAAGTCACCGTCTGTGATTTATTTCATTGCATTTTTTTTATTTCTTCGTTATTGCTCTGAATTCTACAAAAACACAAAAAATTAATAATTAATTTAAAATAAAATAAAACAAGGATTAACAAAAATATAATAGGAGGTAAAAAAAATGTTATAATTATGTGATTGTCAAATACCCCAAAACCTATATTTTGCTAGTCCTCGAGCAAAACAAAGAAGAAAATTGAAAAGAAAATCCTAACTCACTTTCGCAGGCATCGTCGATTGCACTTACCTTTGAAAACGTGCAACAAGGCTTTGAACCCCTAGATTACCTCTAGGGGACGAGTTATAGTCTCGTGAGGGTTTCCAGAAAATGTTACCCACAAACATTACTGACTCAACAAAACTTGGTCATACAGTGTTTATTTTAAAACTTCAAGATATGCAAGAAACCAACTGTGTCATTTTCGTGTATCAACAAATCTCCAAATAATTTAATATTCTCCAAAAGTTAGAAAAAATTCATAATCATCCTCAACTCAATGTGTGTGTGTGAAAAGCACTCTCAACATAACTTTTCATTTCAAAGTAAAATAATGACTAAATCTCCTGTAGAAAGTTTGTTTTGACTTCAAACATCTCATGTCACTCACAATAAAGCACTCAGAGATTTGGTATTTCACTTAGTTTATATGTGAGGAAAGTAAATAATGGAAAACAATCATCTCACATATAGTATTATGAAGAACGGACTTTTCAAGAATGGAATGAACATGATCTCATGGACATGAATATCAATTACTTTTGGGAATGTTAAATCAAACACCATAGATCTTGGTTATTAAATCTCCACATCTACAGAACCAACCTTTACCTAAGATCAACTAGGACTTTGTTGGGTTGTAACGGGGTTTGGGTAATGGTTAATAAGGAATGTCAAAGGATTCTAACAAAAATTTCTAAGAATGTATACACCCATTCAACGAACAATTAGGGCTTTCAAGAATAAACCAATGTTGCGCACCATCAATTTTTTCTTCATTCTCACATCTTTATCCTCATTGAAGAATCATTCATTTTTTTTTCATATAAAGGATTTATGAAATATATCATATTTTGCTCTTTAATGCCCTTTTTACACCAAGTATATCCATTCATACACATTCCCAGAAAAATTGGGTAAAGATTAATGGGTGAACAAATAAAAGTTATTCTAAGGCTCAAAAGGCTACAAAAAGGTTAATGTTATGGGTAAGTTAAAAGGCTAGTTAATGGTCTAAAGAAAGAAAAGGAAAAAAATGCCTAGATCATTTCCTAAATTCGGGTCAGTATTATGACATCTCAATTGAATAAGCCAAGAAGTTCTAGTGTAATAATTCAATTTTGATGTCATTCCCAAAGCAATTGATCAGAAAAATGAAAATAATGAGATCATCAACGAGATAATATAGACTCAAGAAAAATCAGAGTTTATGTATAACCCTCGAAAAAATAGAAAAGTTCAAAACTTTCAGGGTTAAGTCTCCACTATTGTTCTAAGGTTTTCTAATATATACTTCACTCATCAACTTCAAGTTATGCTAACATAGCTCATGGTGCAAAGATAATCGAGTTGAAAAATCTTATGAACTAGATCTAATTAACTTAAGGATCATACTAAACTTTCAGTCTTTATCAATATACCAATATGTCAAGTTGGCTTGCATTTTCTTGAGCATAAAACATTTAAAATTCATTTTCATAATCGCAAAAGACCAAGTTTTCTTGACAGAAAAACACAATTTTTTTTACCAAGTTTTCTTGACAGAAAAGCACAATTTTTTATTTATTTTTAAGAATAAGAAAAGAAAACACTACGAAAAATTCACCGACTCATGAACACTACCCCCAAACATTGTCCTCAATGTTTAACAAAATAATTCTTACAAATGAATGAAATAAGTGCATGAGAGGAGGTTAGAACAGTATTACCGCAATGAAGATTTTACTAATTTCCACAAGTAATCCACCGATGAGAGCTCAGAGACAAAATAATTGTGGATTAGTTAATAGAAATAAATAAAATACACACTCAACGTGCACTCTTACAACAAAAGGTGGGCTGCCTCCCAGTAGCGCTTGGTTTAACGTCATCAGCACGACAAAACCCAAAAGATCCTCAATTTTGATACACAGGGTCTTCTAATAGAATCACATCAACCTCGACTTCTAATCGAGGTAACTCTAAGAATGGCTTAAGTCGTTGACCATTTACCTTAAATACATGGTCATCCTTAGGGTTAACGATCTTCACAGCTCCATGTGGGAACACTGCATTCACAATATAAGATCCAGACCACCGAGATCTCAACTTTTAAGGAAAAAATCATAACCGAGAGTTGAACAACAAAACTTTTTGAGACAGTTCAAAGTGACTTACGAAGAATGGATTTATCATGAAATATCTTTGTTCGTTCTTTGTAGATTTTGGCATTGTGGTACGCATCATTTCGGATCTCTTCCAACTCATTAAGTTGAAGCTTACGATGCGATCCAGCTTTGACCATATCAAAATTGAACGTATTGATGGCCCAATATGCACGATGTTCCAATTCCACAGGCAAATGACATGTTTTTCCAAAAACAAGCCTATATGGAGACATTCCAATCGGGGTCTTAAATGTCGTTCTATAAGCCCAGAGAGCATCAACTCAGACGTTGAGACCAGTCTTTACGATCTGGTCTGACTGTCTTCTCTAGAATGTTTTTAATCTCCCGATTGGAAATCTCAACTTGCCCACTTGTTTGTGGATGATCGGGGGTGCCAACTTTATGAGTGATGGAATATTTTTTTACTAATAGCTCGAACGGTCTATTGCAAAAATGAGAACCACCGTCACTTATAATGGCACGTGGAATACCAAAACGAGAAAAGATATTATCTTTCAAGAATCTTACCACAACCCTGTGGTCATTCGTTTTACATGGTATCGCTTCTACCCATTTGGACACATAATCCACAGCAACAAGGATGAAAAGATTGCCAAACGAAGGCGAGAATGGTCCCATGAAATCAATACCCCAAACATCAAAAATGTCAACCACAAGAATATTAGTAAGGGGCATCATGTTGCGATGAGAAATGGAACCCATTCGTTGGCATCGATCACAAGTGGTGCAAAAGGCATGAGTATCTCGAAAAAGGGCAGGCCAATAAAAACCACTCTGCAAACTTTTGCAGCTGTCTTTCTAGAGCTAAAATGACCACCACAAGCTTGCTCATGACAAAATGAGATGATGCTGTGAAATTCACTCTCAGGAACACATCTCCTGATAACCTGATCAGGACAATACTTAAACAAGTATGGATCATCCCAGAAGAAATGTCTAACCTCAGCAAGAAATTTGGATCTATCTTGTTTAGACCACTTAAAAGGAAGTTGACATGTAACAAGATAGTTCACGATATCTACATACCAAGGTAATTGGGAGAGAGCAAATAATTGCTCATCAGGAAATGACTCATTCAATGGTAAATATTCGCTATATGACTCCACCAGAAGTCTAGATAAATGGCCAGCTACAACGTTTTCCGAACCTTTCTTGTCCCAAATTTCAATATCAAACTCTTGTAGCAATAGGACCCATCGAATTAAGCGAGGTTTAGCATCGTTTTTAGAGAAAATATACTTTAACGTCGCATGATCATTAAAAATAATTACTTTGGATCCTATAAGGTAAGACCGAAATTTGTCTAGAGCAAAGACTATAGCTAATAACTCTTTCTCCTTGGTGGAGTAATTAAGTTGTGTGTCTTGTAGAGTTCTGCTAGCGTAATAAATGACATGTGGCTTTTTGTCCAATCGTTGTCCTAGGACAGCTCCGAGTGAAAAGTCGGAAGCATCACACATAAGCTCAAAGGTAAGGTTCCAATTAGGAGATTGGATGATTGGAGCTGAAGTCAATAATTGTTTAAGCTTCTCAAAAGCTTTCAAACAATCTTCATCAAAAACAAAAACCACGTCTTTAGCAAGTTAATTGCATAAAGGACGAGCGATTTTGCTAAAGTCTTTGATGAATCTCCGATAAAATCCAGCATGGCCTAGAAAAGATCTAATTTCCTTAACCGTTTTTGGAGGCGGAAGACTCAAAATTAAATCAACTTTGGCTTTGTCGACTTCAGTTCCCTTGTATGAAATTACATGTTAAAGAACAATGCCCTGTCGTACCATAAAATGACATTTCTCCCAATTTAAGACATGATTTTTCTCCACACATCTATTTAACACTAAAGTTAAATGATGTAGACATTCATCAAATGAATCACCAAATACTGAGAAATCATCCATAAACACATCGAGGAACCTCTCAACCATATCGGAAAAAACACTAAGCATGCACCGCTGAAAAGTAGCATGTGCGTTACACAATCCAAAGGGCATTCTCTGATATGCGAAAGTACCAAAGGGACAAGTGAATGTGGTCTTCTCTTGATCCTCGAGTGCAATGGGGATTTGGTTATAACCGGAATACCCATCAAGAAAACAATAGTAATCATGTCCGGCTAACCTTTCAAGCATCTGATCAATGAAAGGAAGAGGAAAGTGATCATTCCTTGTGACCAAGTTCAACTTACGGTAATCAATACATACTCGCCACCCCATGGTCATGCGGGTCGGTACTAATTCATTCTTGTCATTCTTGATTACCGTTACCCCTGACTTCTTTGGGACAACTAGAACAGGACTGACCCAAGGACTATCCGAAATTGGGTAGATTATACCCACATCCAACAATTTGAGCACTTCGGCTCGAACAAGTTCCTTTAGATTAGGATTAAGTCTACATTATATTTCACGCGATACTTTGGCATTATCTTCGATATGAATGTGATGCATGCAAACGATTGAACTTATTCCTTTAATATCCGCGATAGTCCACCCAAGTGTTGTTTTATGTTATTTTAAAACATCTAACAATTTTCCTTCCCGTTCGTCAGTCAATGCAGATGAAATAATAACATGTAAGGTATTGTCAACACCTAAAAGTGCATACTTGAGGATGTCAGGTAATACTTTTAGGTCGAGCTTCGGTGGTTTTTCAACGAAAGAGACTTGTTTTGACTCACTGAGTGAAAGAGGTTCCACCCTAGGCTTCCATTTATAACTGGTTTCCATTATAGGGGTAAAGTCAAGCAAAGCATTGACTTCCCTAATGGAATCATTAATATCAAAGTCTAAATTAAAATGAGTCAAACAAGCCTCTAAAGGATCATTAAACTGAGGAAATGAATGTTCCGCCAAACTCTCAATCATGTTAACCTCAAAGGAATTCACGGACTCGGGAGGTTGTTGACTTACATTGAATACGTTGAGTTCGATGATCATGTTACCAAATGATAATTTCATGATTCCATTTCAGCAGTTAATGATAGCATTGAATGTGGCAAAAAATGGTCGACCCAAAATAACTGGAATGTGACTAGAGGGATTGTGAACTGGTTGTGTGTCAAGGACTATGAAGTCCACAGGGAAATAAAATTTGCCAACCTTAATGATCACATCCTCTATCACACCGCAGGGGACTCGGACAGATCTGTCTGCCAATTACAGTGTCACTTGAGTTGGTTTCAACTCACCAAGACCCAATTGCACATATACGACTGAATATGGAAATAGATTAACACTTGCCCCTAAATCTAACAGTGGCTTCCCAATCATATGATCACCAATCACACATGAAATAGTCGGGCAACCAGGATCTCTGTACTTAGGTGGGGTTTTGTGTTGAAGGATGGAGCTGACTTGCTTAGTTAGGAAGGCTCTTTTATGCACATTCAGTTTTCGCTTTTGTGTATACAAATCCTTCAAAAACTTGGCATAAGAGGGAACTTGTTTAATGGCCTCAAGTAATGGAATATTGATTTGAACTTGTTTAAAAATGTCCATTATATCGTTGGCATTTGTTCTTTTCTTCGCCGGAACTAGCCACGATGGAAATGGTGCTCTAGGCATATAGGATGCCTTGGTGGGATCAGAGTCAAGATGATGATCCTCTTGAAAAGATGAGGTTTTATCAGCCTCCTTCTCAGGTGGAAATGTGACTTGCTTTGGTGTGGATTGGGATTCAGGATCAATCAAATTAGGCATTCTAATTTGGTTGTCAACTTGTTTTCCACTCCTAAGGGTGATGATAGATTTGACATCTTCATTGCGTGGCTGAGATGCACTGCCTATTTCGAATTGGCCCTTAGGATTTTGAATGGGTTGACCAGGGAATCTTCCTGCTTCTCTTTCAGGAAAGGATTTTGCTATTTGACTCACAGTCATCTCAAGCTTTTGGATGGCTTGAAATTGTTGTTGAGAAGTAGCTCTTAGTTCGGTGATAGCCTGAGAGTTCTGTTCGAGCATGGTTCATGTTCTCTGCATAAATTGGTTCACTGTATCCTGTAAACTCTTGAGTGTAAGAGGGAGGTACATCTTGATTGAATTGAGGCCTATTAGCAGGAATTGGAGCTCGAGGAGCTTGAGGGATAACAACTGGGCCTCCTTGATGTTGACCATGGGCCCATGAGAGATTAGGGTGTTTGGCTAAACCTAGATTGTAAAATTTTGAGTGTGGATTATAACCAGATTGCCTAAAGGTATTGAATGCATTGACTTGCTCAACAAAATAAGCAGGGTACTCATTTTTCAAGTGACTGTCTGATGTGGAATGACTAGAACTTGAACATGCAGCACAAACCTCGGATGGAACATTGGTTTGGACTTATGCCTGAGACTTTTCCAGATATGCATCAATCTTCTATGCCATTGTCATTACAACTGCTTCCAACATTGAAGAAGGAGGAAGATGAGGAGTAGATGATGTATCCCTCACTTCATACAAACCACCCTTTCGCCTATCTGAGTCTTTTTTTGAATAATCCCAATGTTGAGAATTTTCAGAAATAGTTTCAAAGAATTCCCAAATCTCATTAGCACTCATCTTCATAAGTGACCCACCACTAGTGGTGTCAATCATTCGACGGTTTTGAGGGGTTAACGCGTCTTGAAAGTATTGAACCAAGCGCCACTTTTCAAAGCCGTGATGGGGACACCTAGAAATGAGTTCATTGAATCTTTCCCAACATTCATAGAAATGCTCACCCTCTTTCTGTTGAAATTTAGATATCTCTTCAGATGGCATTTGTTTTATGAATAGGAAAATATTTTGTCAAAATTTTTCCTAATAGGGCATCCCAAGTGTCGATGGTTCCAGTTTCTAAGGAGTTTAACCATGACTTCGCCCTATCTTTTAAAGAAAAGGGGAATAGCCTAAGACGAACTGAATCATCAGAAAAATTGGGATATTTCAGAGTAGCACAAATGTCAAGAAACTCTTTGACATGAAGATAGGGATCCTTTCTTTCTAGACCATAAAAGGAAGGCAAAAGGTGGATAATTGATGGTTTTAGCTCAAAGCTACTTGCAGTGGTCTCAGGTAAGACAATGCAAGATGAGGTGTTATTGGAACATGGAGAGAAATAATCCTTAAATGCTCTCTCCCCAGCCATTTCAGTGGTCTCACTCGACAAGGAGAACGATTCTAGAAGGTCAATGGGGACTTCAGACAACTCTACAGGATCCTCTCGAATTAGTCTACCTCTCGAATCCCGTTCCCAAAGACGCATAAACAGGTCTACACCAAGTGAGGTTTGAAATGTTTACTAACCTTAAAAAAATCACGCACAGACTTACACACAATCAGCAACCAATTGATGCACAAGAAAAAATGCCTCCCTAAGCAATCAGTGTTTTTGAGATTAATTATCTTTTTATCTTTGGGGGACAGATTATTTCTTATGTAATATTTATATCAGAGCAATGGGTGCTACAAGATGATCCTAAGAGTGTATACTTTACACCATAAAGTTCAAAATCAGTAGGCTTGAGTTTTGTTTCAAAGAAACCGGAATATCGCACAAGAGAAGGAGGTCACAATGGTCCAATTAAGTACTTCCTTGTGCTACCACTCTATAAGCCAATAGATGTGAGAACGATGTGATGTTAAATGTACACTTGAGGCTTGTGTTTCTAACCCAAAACTGTTAGTTACACCAATTCTTCTTGTGGATCGTAGCTTACTTATGACTCGGCGTACCGGGTAAAGAACCCTTGTGGCAGCGGCCTCTCGGAGTTCATTGAATGATTAAACTCATCGTCACATTTAGCGTTGGTCAACACAAAACTTATTGGATTCACCATGGTCTTGGTTGTCCTATGAACACTGTACCTAAAAGATGGCTCTATCTAACTTGCTAACTGATTTTAATTATGTTTGGCTATTGGTTGCACACAGCTGGAGTGATGAGGTGGGGATATCAAGTCTCACCAGTTTCTATTTAGAAGCTGGGTCTGTTTATTATGAATTACTAAATTTAGCATCCACAATTACAAAAATTAAACAACTAATCACACAATTTCAAATAATTACACAAAGCACCCGGGTCGCTAAGACATTGCGTGTGATAGAATACTTATAGTGTGTGTATTCTGTTCTACACAAAAAGTTAGCACAATTAAAAAAATTATCCGACTTCTTTTTATCCCTTTCAATCAGCACACAAGCATATGCAACCAATTTATTGGTCTTGGTCTTAGAAGTCGGATTTCTAAATCATTAAAAAAAAAAAAAAATTATTGGGTAACAATCAAAATTGTTTCCTTATAATTTCTTTTGACTTGGAAAATTTTGGGTTTTTTTTTTAGGTGATTAAAAATGGAAAACAATAGAGTTTACAAAAATTATTACACCACACACTCGTAAAAGAGGTGAAATAAAATTAAAACTCCCCTCACAAAAAAAATTTTAAATTAAAATTTGCTTGATGTTTGCAAGATCGTCCAATTTCCTCGAAAAACGTGTATTCTGCAAAATCAAACAAATAACACGAAATGAGTGTAAAAAGAACTTAACAAAATAAAAATAAATTTTTGTTAGTTTTTTCTGATTTTTTTTAATTAGTGAGAATAAATCTTAAATTCAATTACACCGCTACCTTCCCCGGCAACGACGCCAAAAACTTGTTGCGGGTTTAACTGGCCTAAACAAACATGCTAATTTGACCCACTTGTAATAACCGCAAGTGCACGGTGTCTAACTGGTAGACAACGGGAAGTACGGGTCGATCCCACGAGGAAGGTGGATTAAATTGAATTTAATAATTTACCTAAACTACTTTGGAGAAAATGGGGATTACAATGTTTACAAATCCGAGTTAAAAAAAAGTAATAAAATTAACAATAAATAAAAGAAAAGAGTTGGAGAGAAACTACAATTTGCAAAATATTTTTCAAGCTCCTAAAATTATATTCAATTTTTCTTATTATTCCAATTTCAAACAAATGACTCTAGCAATGTATGAACTCCTAGCATTAATTGTCTTGTTATGGCACAATTAATCACAAGTTTAATTATTCAATTAAACATGTTTGATTTATAACATAATATTTTTCTAACAACCTAAGATGCATGACATATTAGGTGAAAGTAAAATATTATAAATCGCGAATCAATTAATATTAATCATGGAATAATAAAGTAAAATGAAATTAATTCTAGAGTTTGAGACTTAATTCACTGTGGTGTTACAGAGCATTCAGCGGGGTGCAAACAGGAACAGGTCCAGTGTGACTCAGCAGATCCCAGTGGGTGCAAATAGTTCTGATCTTTCTCAGCCGAGGTGCTCTCAGCAAGGTCCACTGGGTGCCAGTAGCGTCAACTTGATTTAAGTCTTTGTGGTGGTGCGTGGTGCAGCCGGTAACGGTGGTTGAAGATGAAGTGAAACAAGGTTGTCACGCCCCTGTTTCGGTGGAGTGAATGAGAGAAAACAGAGATGGATGGGCTGTGGGTGGCGATTTTGCTTGGTTGGGATGGTGATGAGTATCACAAATTGTGAAGAAGAGGTTTTGGTATTCTGTATTTTTTCTCTTTCCCTTATCTTCTTCCCCTTCTTATTTATTTCTATTGTATTTATTGAAAATTAAGAAAATGAACTTGGACAAGTTAAGGGGAGGGTTCAATGAGTGATTTAAGGCTTAAATCAAACTAGAATCTTGGATAATTAAGAGAATATGTTTTGGGTTTGATTGGGTTTGAGAAAATGAACTTGGACAAGTTAAGGGGAGGGTTCAATGAGTGATTTAAGGCTTAAATCAAACTAGAATCTTGGATAATTAAGATAATATGCTTTGGGTTTGATTGGGTTTGGCATTGGGTTTGGGTTTACGTATTTGGTTTTGGGTTTGGTTTTGAGTTTAGGTTATGGGCTTAGGTTATTCTCACCTCCACTTCCTCTGAAGTCACCGTCTGTGATTTATTCATTGCATTTTTCTTTGATTTCTTCGTTATTGCTCCGAATTCTACAAAAACACAAAAATTTAATAATTAATTTAAAATAAAATAAAACAAGGATTAACAAAAATATAATAGAAGGTAAAAAATGTTATAATTATGTGATTATCGTGTCGGAGCTCTCGACCAAATGGTCTACACTAAAGTTCCCTGTTGAGGGCTAGCACAACGAAAGACAACCATGAGGCTTTGGGAGATAGTCTAGAATTTAGTATCCCTTGTCCGCAAGAGATAGCTATGAATTTATCTTAATTGAGTTTTCCTTTTGTCTTGGAGGTTTTTTCCTAAGCCACCATCACTGGAAAGTAGGAAAGCCAATCTCTACCCTTCGTGCCCAACCGCTTATCTTACGGTGAATGAATGAATTTTCTCGCAATCATATGATGAGTCGAAAGCGCCCGAAACAATACCGTACTAATCTTCATGTGCTACATATTCATCATTCCCAAACTTGTTATTTAATAGGGAAAGAAATAAGTCAAACAATAAGACAAAGGACCCTCCCACTGATGACCTGAATCGCTTACCTTCGATTGTTTGATTTAGTTGGCTCACATACAACCCCCTTAGCTCGATTCGCTAAACGATCCTACACTAGCTTCGATGGTTTGATTCCTCGATTTCTTTGGCTACTACGCTTTGATATGAACAGGCTGGCAGGTTAAGATTATTCGCGTTGGCGATGACGAGTCATGAAAAATGGCTTTTAAAAGGAAAAGATTAAGAGCTATATGAAACTATCTTTTCTCTTAATGATATTCTCTAAAAGGTCTTCTTTTTTTATCGGGAACACAATAATATCAAAAATATAAAGTCTACTAACAATCCTAGCATATCTTGAAGGGTTGGTAGCTTTTGCACCTGTATCTATTAATCCAAAAGGCATTCTCAATAGGCATGCAACCATTCCACTTTTGGTCACAAAAGCAGAAATAGATTCCTCGGATGAACCAAAAATTTGTTATATCCAGAACAAAATCATTTTTGGATCATTCACAGTTTGTAGCAGGTTGTCCATCATTGGCATAGGATAATGATCATTGTCAATCTAATCCTATAAATTCTTGCTTTTTATTTATTTATTAATGTTAGGCATGTTTCTTTCCATGTCTTGTTGTTAGATATCAACCGATTAACTACCGAAGGGTTAGATACAATATGAGATAAGAAACAGGAAGTCAATTTTCGTTTTTAGCTAGATACCGCCTTGCAGCAAGTAAGCTCCTCTCCAGTCTTTGGCTTCACGATCATTACTATCGGGAAAAAAATGACTTCTCACTGAATAGTCTCGAGAAGATTGGGCAAGCGCTACTTCAACGTCGAGCCTATACCATAAGGATCAGTAAGAAATTTAATCTATTAGGTTGGTCATGCACCCGTCTGTACTCTCACAACAATAGAACATAACCTAAGACTTTTCTCTAGGGTAGTTCAATGGCAGAGCACCAAGACGAAGGTTTCTAAGTGATAGGCTTGAATCCATTTGCGAATGGCACAGTCAAACATAAAAAAATTCCATATATTGAATAGAGGTTACAACTGTTATCGAATACGAGGGGGTCTAAGCAATTCAATAAAGTAGAAGCAGGATTGCCCGCCTAGTTAAAACAGAGATGAAATGAATAATGAGTTTACTTATCTTAATCTGACTTTTTTTAACCCTCTTTTCATCAACAACTAAACTGAGATAGCAATCCACTAAAAAAAGGAGGAACAAGTTAGTAACAGGACCATCTAAATCTAGACCAACGCCGGTGTAATTGGCTATTATGTTATTCCCACTTCTGAATTGGCCTTAGGAGGAAGGCGCAAGCGACTCAACGACTTGGTAAGCTATAAAAGGTATATGATATTGAGACATTAGGCCCCTTTATCATTTTGCTGCTCCTGGAAAAGTCTTACACTCATGCAATTAGTGAAACTTCGCAGTGTTGTTTCTGCTACCCCCCTTGAAAAGGCTAATAAACCTCAACGGCAGATGACGATTCTCAAGATTATTCTTCTTCCCTTGGTCATGAAACCACCATCACTCTATAGATAGGAGAGCTACTTGTATAGATAAATTGTTAAGAAGCTTAAGATGTTACCGTAGGCAATTTTCAGCTCATTTTGACATGGGTGCCATGAAATTCGTGCTAAGGAAGATAAAATGGAACTTCTCTGTACATATCACGAAGCGAGTGCAGGCCAGCATTGGGCAGACTTGATATTTAATGGCGGAGACCTGAATACATACTTCGAGAAACAGAGTCGAGCTGAAACAATTTGTAGTTTTTCTGAAATTTTCAGCCCAAACAGAGCTCAAGCGAGTTTTTAAGAAGAAGGAAAAAATTAAGAACCTAAATGTAAATTTATGAAATGATGTCCTATTGGGTAGGAATTAGGAATTTGAGGGACTCCAAGCCAAATCCCCCTTTCATGAATCTCATATACATGTGGTCCAGTTATGTTATCCGTCAAATAATGTCATTTATCGAATAATTGGCATGGAATTTATATATAAATTGATACATACGTTTAGAAGATTTATTAAATATAGTACATGTTTGACTATTTCTCTCAATCTCTCATTTTCTTTTCTTCCTTGTTTCACGGGCATGACAAATAAATTTAAGTTTTGAGTTTGGAAATTTTATATAGCTTGTGTTGAAATGTTACTATGTAGAGTGGTAAAAAAATGGTGGAATGTTCGTGAAGGAAGTAAGTAAAATATTATTGTTGCTTATGGTCAAAAGGTTACAACATTTGCAATACATTATTGAGAAAGAGTAGTTGAAGCTTTTGACAAATCAACCATGTCGAAGTGGTAAAGTTTACCATAACTAGTAGTCTACACTATGTTGAACGTGTTTTTTATGCCTGATTAACATTTACATGAGATTTCGAAGATTTTTTTTTTTTTTTTTTTTTTTATAGATATTGGCATATTATGAATAAAAATTGGTTTTTACTCTACGCTCGCCTCGTGATATTAATAGAGAAATTCCCTTTATCCCGCTTAGCATGAATCTCGAGGTATGCACGTCAAAACGAGAAACATTGATACATTATTTCTATTGTTGGTCTTTACTTTTTTCTCTCTCAAAATTTCAGGCTTTTCAGCTCAAACGTAGCTCAAATAATATAGTTTTCATTTAGTTATATGTATGTAAGGCTACTAATTTACAATGAAAACTAAGGTGATCATTCTGTGTTAATAAAAGTCATTTCTTGTCCCTAAACTCCCAATGCCCCTAAATTTTAATCAAAAAATATAAATAAGACACTGCAAATCGAATTATTTTATTATTTTTATTTTTGTTCTATGCTATTCAATCTACTAAGATTTTTTATTTTATTTCTGAATATATTTATCTTAAAGTTTGTTTTCATTGTATTTTTTTTACACATGACATTACCTATGCAACAAATTTAAATCCATTTTATTGCTATTAGCATGTGTACTAAATATGAAGTAATACTACACAAATATATTTAATTATCTTATGGTTTCCTTTTTATCCGATGCTATTCGTTGAGTATGAATTTTATTTTTATCCGTTGAGTATGAATTTTATTTTCATGTTTTGTAACATATTTATATTATGGCTTATTATTACTTTTTTATTTAATAAATTTGTATTGAGATAACAAATAAACTGTCTAAATACTTATTTGGATGGAAAAGATAGTTAGTGGGTAAGTTTAAAAGGATCATTAATATGTTGTGAATTTTCTAGAAAGGTTTTTTTTTTAGAATGGGGAGCATGAGAGAGAAGGTGGGAAAACATTCAAAGTTTTTGTTAAATGGAAACCAAAACTTGAGATGTCGTATGAAGCCTCAACTTTTGGCTTTGGGATCCAATTCGACCTTTGAATGTTTGTTCAACCACGTTGGTTACACGTCTCATAATACAATGTGTAAGTCTAGTCAGCCTGGTTTTCTAGCCATTTTTTAGTCAAGTTTTGATTTTTTTACACTTTTTGCCCATTCTCTTTAAAACACAACCACAAACACCATCTATAGAAGGGATAAAAGTGTAAAAAAAAAACCCAAACTTGACAAAAAAAAATAGCTAGCAAACCTGGCTAGCTAGAATTGTTGTAATATGATGGATTTTTTATTAACCTAAATTAATAAGCTAATAAACCATACTTGTAATACCGCAAGTGCACGGCTATCTAACTAGTAGACAGTGGCAAATACGGGTCGATCCCACGAGGATTGACAGACAATCGAATTCTAAGACTTATTTAAACTAATTTAGAGTTGGGTTGCAGCAGATGAAAATTACTAAATTAAGAGAACTAAATTGACAACTAAAATTAAACTAGTAAGATGATATGAGAGTGGACCGAGACATCAAATCCACCACAGGTTCTTCGAGATTTGTGTAATCCAAATTATTGTTCTCAAGAATTAACATGACCAACCTCAGGATTAATCTAAGTTCGCAATTGATTTCAGCAAAGGTATAAACCCCTAGAATTGCGTGTATTCTTACAGCACACATAATCACAAATTTATTTTAACTAATTCTAAACCCCTAGCATTGCATGTCTTTTTACGGCACATACAATCACAGGTTCAGATTAATTGATTAAAACAAGCTTTGAATATCAATAAAGGGTACTTTTAACTACCGACTAGTCTAGATAATTAATTCGGATATAATCGGTGAAAGCAAATTATTGAAACTTAGAAATCAAATGTGTTTAACGCTCAAGTATAAAGAAAACAATAAATTTAAATACGACAAACTCTAGGAAACCCTGTGGTTTCATCTTCGCCTCGGTGCGGGGTCTAGAAGATCATGGTGGTGGTGGTCATAGCATCAATGGAGGTGAAATTCATCTTTGCACGAACACGAATCCCGATAAAAGGCTGCTGGTGGCTCTTATCGAGGTGCAAAAAATCAGTTTTTTCCCGCCAAAGTCGCGCGTTTTCACTGCGCCTTCGTCTCCAACGAGCCGCACTCCTCGCGAGCTCCTTCGTCTTCGCTCCAAACAGCTCTAGTGCCTTCAAGAAGACAGAGAGAGGGTGAAGAAACAACGAGAGAGAAAAATACGCGAATGAGGAATAGGAACAAGGACGGTGAAACAGGGAGGCGCTCCCTGTTTCCACTATTGCTTGCGAGCTTTGTTCCTCCGATGAGTTCCGGTCCTTGCAAAAGAGAGAGAGAGACCGAAGAGGGCAATAATGGAGGAGGGAGACAGGGCGGTGGAACTCTGTCACGCTGTGGAACAGGGCGGTGGCTGAGAAAGAGGGAAGCATGAAGGATGAAGGTGGTGGCGTCTGATGGTGGTGTTCGGCGGTGTGAATGCTGGACGGTGGCGAAGTGAAAAGATAGACACGAAAAACAGCGGAAGAATAGAGGAACAGGGGGGTCATGGGCGGTGTTGTTAAGGTGGTTTGCGACAGGGACAGGGGCGGTGGTTGTGCGTGGTTGTGTTGACGCAGGAGTTGATGATGTCTACGATGGACAGGGTGTGGCGTCTCCCTAGCGAGCGAGGAAGAGCGGGTGAGGGAGGAAGGCAGGGTGATGGCTGATTGTGAAGGAGGAGGAGGTGGTGATGGCAGGATGATTGCACTGCCGGTTCTCCTATCAAGCGAGGATTGCCGGCAGGGTGGATTGGCGTGGTGACTGAAAAAGAGAGGAGGAAAACACATGTAGGAAAAGAGAAAGCTCCCGACGAAGAGAAAAAAAAAACTTAAATAGGGTTCTCCTAGTTCCTTGTTAGATTGGGCTTGGATTTCTAGGTTAGCTTTTTGGGTTTGGCCTTAGGTTAAATTAGGTGGACCTAGGTTTATTTGGGTTAGGTTTAGATATGTGACCCTCTACTTTGTACCACCGCTAGAATCGACCAATTGATCATTCCTCAAATTGTCGCCTTAATGCGATTTCATCGTTCACTCTCAAATTCCTACAAATACATGAAAATGAAATAATTAGAATAAAATATACTAATTGAAACACTAACATATAAAAATTAAGGGATTTATTATGTAATAATTACGTGAATATCAAATATCCCCAAACCTATATTTTGCTAGTCCTCGAGCAAAACAATAAAAATAAAATTCTAACTCACTTTCGCAGGAATCATCGGTTGCACTTACCTTCAACGTGCAACAAGGCTTTAAATTGCTAGATTACCTCTAGTGGACGAGTTAATGTCTCGTGAGGGTTTCCAGAAATGTTACCCACAAACATTATGACTCAATAAATTTCCAAAATATGGTAACTTGATCACTCTATCCTCAGAGTAACAATCTAATTTCCAAAATTTTCAGAAAACAACTAACAGTGTCACAATAATATATCAAAAAGTCTAGCAACAATTTAATAATATCCAAAGGTTAAATAAATTTCATCAATTATTCTCAACTCGAAGTGTGTGTGTGTGCATGACCTTATCAACATAACTTTATTTTTCTCAGCAAATATACGACTAGATAACCTTTGAATTGTACGCTTCGACTACAAATCTCTCTTGTCACTCAGAAATGAATCACTCAGAGATTGGTTAGTTATCACTCAGTTTATATGTGAGAAAGATAATAAATTATGGAAACACAAAAATCTCACATATACTAATCATGAAAAACAGATTTTTCAAAGAATGAAATTAATATGATCTCATGGACAGGAATATCAATTACTTTGAAAATGTTGAATCACACACCATAGTTCTTGTCTATTTAATCTCCACGTCTATGAACCAGACATTTACTTAAGATCAATTAGGTTGTAATGAGGCTAAGTTTTGGCTAACAAGAATAGAAAAAGGATACGAGAAAATTATCTGAGAATGAATACACCCTTTAATAAACACGTGGGGCTCTGAAGAATAAACCAATGTTGTACACCATTAATTTTTCTTCCTTCAAAAATTTCTTCATATATTTATTTTTCATTTATACATATATAGATATATATATTTTATTTTATTTTCTTCGAAGCATCAATCTTTTTTTTTTTTTTTGACATGCTTTCCCCTTCTGCACAATAAAATATTTCAATCCCGAGGATTCATGGAATATTTAGTTTCAGCTCTTTTTTTTTGCCCATTCCAAAAATATATCAACCATACACATTCTTAGAGACATTGGGTAAGGATAAAAATAGTATGAGATATTACTCCCTAACTGGAGTAGGTAATGGAGATGGGTTAGCAAAGAAAAAGTTTATTTAAAGACTCAAAGAGTTGCAAACGGATATTTATCATTAGGTAGGCTAAAAGGCTAAAAAACGGTTCAAAGAAAAAAATGCATATATCACTTCTTAAGCTCTAGTCGGTATTATGACATCTCAACTAAATAAATCAAGAAGTTCTAGTGTAATAATTCAATTTTAACACCATTCTCAAAGCAATCAATAAAATAAACAAGAATAATGAGATCATCAACGAGAAAATGCAGACTCAAGAAAAGTCAGAGTTTATTTAATAACCCTCAAGAAAAATAGAATGTCTCAAAAGTCACAAGGGTTAAGTCTCCACTATTATTGTAAGGTTTTCTAGTTAATATCTTACTGATTAACTTAAAATCATGCTAACTCGGCTTATAGTGCAAGAGTGGTCGAGTTGAAAAATATCATGAAATTTATTTAATTTAAAGATAATATCAAACCATATGTTTTCCTATTGATATATAAAAGTGACAAGTGAAAGTATGAATTCCTCAAATTTAAAGGCATATTTGAAAACACATCCTCTTCATTGGAAAGAAACTTAGATTTTGAATGCATTTTCAAATCGAAAAATTTTCACACAATCATAATTAACTATGTATTCAATGGAGATTTAGTAGAATACAAAAATCAATTGTGAAATACATTTCATTTCAAAATTTTCGAAGAATGCAGAAAAAACTCTTAAACCTCACCCCCAAACCTAAACCAAACATTGTCCTCAATGTATAAAATGATGATCATGACAAATGCAGGAAAAAGAAAAGAGGAGAGTTAGAGTGATATTACCATGGGGAAGTTTTTACCAATTTTGACGAAATTGTCCACCAATGAACGCTCAACAACATAAGAATTGTGGACTCATCATAATAAAATTGATAAAAACAATATAGGACACAAAAGAGTATACAAATGAAAAAATAAAAATTACATGTATCAGTTGTAAGTCAAAATTGTTACGGAGCTAACGAGTATGAGTGAAATGCAACAAGAAAGAACTCGAAAATCAATCCAGACTAACCATAATGACACAACTGAAGCTAGGCTACCTCCTAGGAGCGCTTGTTTTAATGTCGTCAGCCCGACATAAATTCTCCCTCACAAATGATGTACCATAAAGTGAAGAGGAAGAACATAACAAACACTCTCCTAAAAAAAGGGCAAGGAATCATATAGCAACAACCTAAAAAGTTGAGGATTCGTCCAACAAATAGTAGCAACCACATGCGACACAACGTATACTAACACATCCCAAAAGCTACGAAGGCGCCATGCAAAATCATAGAGCAAATGCAAATGAACTCGCATTCTTAGAAAATCCGTGGGAACCTTGAGCAGAAAGGGGTCACAAACAATGATATCCAACAAATGACTCTTACCTACTCCTAAAAAGGGACATCCTATGTCAGGTTGCAAATTAGAAGATTGAATATGTATTACAATAGGGTGGTCAAAGCTGAAATCATCTCTTACAAACAATGGATCCACATAAGTAGCATCAGTCAATATGAAAGGGGTGGAAAGATGTATGTCTATAGATATATCAGGTGGTACAAGTTCATCATAACAAAATGAACTACACCAAGATGATGAGTTGGACAACGCGACAACACCCCAAACCTAGAATTAGCACTACCATAGCATGTAGTCTCTCATTAGCTGCGTCCTCCGATAACGACGTGACTATTTCTTGAATTATGGGGTGATTCATATCGTGAAAATAGTCGATGCTTGACTCCAAAGAACATTGAGAATTAGACTTCATGCAAGAGTCACTAGGAAGGCATATGTCGAGTGGGTCATTATGAAAATGTGGGGAAGAAAATGTTACCATTTATGAATTGACCCTATGAATTTTGAACAGAGTGACTAGGAATTCTTCCTAACTCGCTTTCAGATAATGCCTCAGTAATATGATCCACAACTATCTCAAGTCTATTGATGGCTTGAGATTGGTGTTGAATCATGACTTTTGACTCTAACGTAGCCTGAGAATCATGTTCAAATAGTCGTTCTGTGCGCTGCATAAAACAGTTAATCGTTTCCTCTAAATTTGATGTGTTGGATGGAGGAGCTTGGTTCAATTGAGGCATAACATGATTAGGGTATTCAGGAGCCTGAGAGAAAATATGTCCCCCTTGGCGTGAGTTATGAGCCCAGGAGAGATTTTGATTATTGGCAAAACCAAGGTTGTAATAGTTGGACTTTGAATTATAATCAGGTCGCCAATTAGCATTAAAAGAATGGATTTGCTCAGCGAAATATTCAGGATAATCATATTGCAAATCACAATCAGCTGTAGAATGACTAGGACTCGAACATGCAGCACAACCCTCAAATGGAATATTAGTGGGAGGTAGGGGTTGAGTCAAATTCATAATTGCATCTAATTTCTGAGTCATCGTCATAAAAACTGTTTCGAGCTTCGAGGTAGAAGGGGAAAAATAAGGTTGATTGTGTTCTTATTTAATTTTTCTTTCCCATTTTTTGAAAAGAAACAATTTATTTGTTTTTATTCGGTATATGTTTGAATGTAGCAAATGATGATTACTTAATGGAATTCTCAAAGGATCTGCTGGTACCAATTTTAGTAATGTAGATTTTATCAAACATAACTGATGTCATTCATGGAATTTGAAGAAAAATAAAAGAGTAGGTTTGGATATTTGTCCACAAATTCAACTTTGTATAAAGTATCCAGCATGACCAACTTCAGTCATTTGAGTTTTAATAAATTTTGTTAATGATTGTTAATTTTTCATGTTTATAAATTTTGCATATGTATCTTGGCATTAAATTGGATGTATTATGCTTAACTTTTGTAAATTATTAAAGTTATAATACAAAACCTAAAATCGCTTAGGCCCCTGGGCGCTAGGCACTTGCTCGCCGCCCGCCCACCGCCTAGCACTTTTTAGAACACTGATTGGAGGGGTGGAGGATGTTGGTTCAAAAGGTCGAGGGGATGTGGGAGTGTTGTGAAAAAGTTGAAGGGGACTAAATTGAGGGGGTGGGCGTGTAGAGGGAGTGGCCGGAAGTATCCATGAGGAGAGATCAATAATAGTGATGTGCTTGAAATAAGTATAAGAAAGAGCCAAAGGTTGAGGGAGGTATGGTATTGATTAATTTGCCTTTCTCCCAATTTTTTTTTTATTTGTTCATTAGAAATTTTTTGGGTATGCACTTGAAAAGGTTTTGGATTTATTAATTGTTGAATGTCAATTTCTAAAATTGTTTTTAAGGTAGTGCAGTGTGGTGGTGATTTCTTCGGTTTTCCCCAAAAATTGAGTATGCAATTTGAAAATTATAATATATATTTGGAATGTTGAGAAAACTGCTTATAATTGGTAGATCTGGAAACCAAATAATAAGCCAGTGAAAATGCTTGAATTGGAGTGGACGTGTGTCTGTGTATTGTGTTTGATTGTATAGTTGAAAATAAAAAGAAGGAGAAGTGGTGAGAGTGGAGTAATTTTAGCCAGCCTTTTTTGGTGGCATTTTCTTTGGCCTTGTTTTGGTGCTTTTACATTTTTTATCCCTCATCTTTAAAACACAACCACAAACACTATCTATATAAGGGGTAAAAATGTAAAAATAACCCAAACAAGGCCAACAAACAAGGTTGGCTAGAATTTTTGGGTGAGAGTGACATGATATAGATTTTATTCATTGCCAGGTGTGAAACGTTGTGTATTGGATCAAATGTGATACTTGGTTGGATCAAATGTGATCCAACCAAGTTTTTATTTTGAACCTTTTAGTTATACTTGGGCCAAGCTTCTAAATGGACCTCTCAATAATTAATTTTTGAAAATCCCTTATGCCAACATCATAAATATCATATAGGAAATTTATAGCATATTATATAAATAGAGTAAAAAAAGAAAAAGAAATGTATAATAGCAAAATTAGTGCGTTTAATATTTTAACTAATGTCCCAAAATTAGCATAATGTTTTGCTAGCCAACTTAAAAGTTTTAGCCAAATCCAAAAAATTTTAATTAGCCCTTATTAATTTTTTAATTAAAATAAATACTGAATATAAAGCACGTACACCATAGTAAAATAAAACTAATTTCAAACTATAGAATGCATGTTTTAGTCCTCCAGAATACGCTAATACATACTAGAGTGTGCACGTGCCTTCGATAGTGAAAGACAACATTTAGATATCATAATTGATGTAATGACTAGTTTATGTCTACTTTTATACTTTTATTACTAATAAAAAATATTTTGTTAACCCAGGTTAATTCATAAAGTTATATAATATGATCTTGACTCTTCTTAAACAAATAAATAACCTAATTTTATACTTTTATGACAGACAATGACTATTTTATTAATGATTGTAAATTTTTTTTACCCCATGCCGCTGATAGGTAGATATTAATAATTCTAATTATGACCAACAAATTATAAATTTTTATAAGTTTTCATTGACCGATAAGTTAATCAAATTATTATGCTAAGGTTTAGTAAACTTTTTATAATGTAGTTAATGATGATTACAAATTTGGTTTTAATTAGTTAATAAAATTAACTTGTCATAAATTTGATTCAAAAAGTTTATAGGTATCCGTGCATTACCTTTCTTGATGATAATTAGAAATTTGGTTTTAATTATCATTGCTTATTATTCCATAATGTAGTTAATAGATCAAATTTTCCACTATCGAATTTTGATTTTCTATTCATTAATACATGGGTATGTGCAAAGTAATAAATTTTATTATTCACTATTTAGTCACAAATTATCTACCACAGAGCATGAGCATAGCCTCATAGGTAAAATGGGAACCAATATTAAATCAGATAATTTCATGTAAACTAAATAGTGACAGAGAATTGAAGCAAAAGAATTGCACTTCAAACTCAAATATACCTACACGATCGGTCAAATAGAACACACATTCAGACTAACAAAACATTCATGAATAAAAAAATGATAACATAAAAATATTAATGCAGCGAGTTGTAGCTAACAAATAATATAAAATAATCGCTCAAAGTTAAAGAAATTATTTGTACAAATAATAAGAGGGGTTTAAGAGTAAAAAAGTAAAAAAAATAAAAATAGAATCATTAATAATAAAAAAAGTGTTTGCTGGTCATAAAAGTATAGATTTTCTATTTGTTTAGGAATGTAAAATATGTCCTATAATTTTATGAGTTTAACTTGTATTAATAAAAAAATTCTTTTTGGTAATAAAAATATAAAATTATGTACAAATTAATCATTACATCAAGTACGGTATCTAAATTACCCATTTTGAAAAAAAGTAAGCATTAAAAATCGTTTTTCAATAAAGTTTTACCTCTTTTTGTGCTTGTGGGGCCACTCTATTGACAATTGAATCTATTCTAAATAATAAATTGACAAAAAACCCTTTTAACTCTATTCATTTTTTATGGTTAATATAAGTATATAGAATAGGTAAAAATGATGAAGGCGGGAGGCAAAATGGGTATAATATTGGTGTGACACATTTGTGTACACCGACCTGTGAATTCCTATTAGATTTTAGTTTTACTTAAAAAAAAAAAAAAATTAGAATTACAAAATACATTGGAAAGTAAAAGCTTGGCGGTTCAAACAGGAGGATGAAACCCGAAACCAACCCACTAAAATAAAAGGGTTTAAAACAGCTGAGAGGACGTTCTGCTCTGCTCAACACCCCCACCAGAGAGAGAGAGAGAGGGAGAGAGAGAGTGGCGGAAGACGAGGAAGAATGGAGGTTGACGATGATGCGGTGGCCCAACCAGTGCGCACGATAGAGAAGACGGCGTACGAGAAGCTTGAGGAGAGTAGGGTTTCAATGGAGGACATCGCGGCGAAGATGATGTTCATAAAGAAGGAAGGCAAACCTAAATCCGAACTCAGAGAGCTTCTTACTCAGATGTCTCTCCACCTCATCAATCTCCGCCAGGTACCCTTTGCTTTGCCTTGCTTTCCATCTAATGTTTCTCTCTTATGCTTTTATTAGGGTTTTACAAGTTCTTAGTTAGTTTAGTAGGTAAAGTTTTGATTTTTATGGGATTTCAGTCTTTGAATATGGAGTTCAAAGTTTCTAGTTGTCGAAAAAGTTTGTAGTTTTAGGGTATGGAAAATGTTCAGATTTGATCAGGGGACGAAACAACCCTCGAGTTTGAAATCGACATTTTTCCCCTTTCTAGAAGTGAAAGCTTAGAGCTTTTTTCTGTTAAGAGTTTTAGATACCGAGGAAAGGGTGATTAGTTGGAGTGCATTAGAAGCTTGGGTTATGATACTCTGATGGAAAAATTGTACACAAGGAGAATGCACCTATGATTTTAGTAAATGTAATTGCTTTATATGACTCATAGACTTGGTATACATTTCTAGAATTCAGTATCTCATGGCAATGTTAGTGCATTGGGGGTTCCATTGCATCAATTGTTGTTAAAATAATTTGAATCTAAGATACGTGAGCTCTATCATCGTTTCAAGTTTTTTGTTGATTTGGTGGAATAAAATATTAGGATATGAAAAGCGAATTCTTAACTAGTAAAATCTACCATTTTCTTCTTCTTAAAAAACATGAAGTGGGTGAACATTATTTTTAAGTACATTATGTTTCTATGGAAATATATATTTTAGACTTCTAGCCACCCTGTCAAAAATGGAAATATAATAAAATATCAAACTTATGTAACAACTGCGCTCGAATGCATGTCAGGGTATCTGATATGGACACGACGAGGTGTCGGTCACGTTTACCTTAACGCCACTAGTACGGGTAGTCAAGACACGATTGTACATAATGATATTATATGTTTTCTAAGCCATAAAATTTATTTTATCAGTTATATGTTTTACTTTTGTTGCAATATATCCAACTAAGTTCCCATAATATTTATAATTGACATAAACATTTGAAAGATAAGTGGAAAAGTTATGATCTAAGCATGGAGTGTGTGTTAAGAGTGTCCAATGCATGTCCAAGCTTCTGAGTGTCCTATATGTGTTTAACATGGGGATTTTGTAAAAACAATGTGTTGCTGTTACATAGGATAAAACTAAGAAGAAAGGTGAGATGAAAATAATGTAAAGAAAAAGGCAAAGGAGAAGATGGGCAATTGTCGTTATGATTTTGTAAATCGGTACAACACTTGTGAGATTTTTTTGTCATTTCGATTGATACCATTTTGGTCGAGAAGGCAAACGACCATCACCTTATGGAATCAAAGTTCAAGCATTTTATTCATAAGATAGATAGTATACATTTCTTCAGGCTTCACTATTAATAGGATAGTTTTTTTTTTAAACCTATATTGCCAATTAGTTGTAATTGGAATCTGCAAGAGATGCTATACTATACTGCTTATTTTCTTACTTATATTTATGAATTTTGTGTAGGCAAACCGCTCAATCTTGCTAGAGGAAGATCGTGTAAAAGCAGAAACTGAACGTGCAAAAGCACCAGTAGACTTTACTACTTTGCAGTTGCACAACCTGTTATATGAGAAAAACCACTATGTGAAAGCAATAAAGGCTTGTAAAGATTTCAAGTCAAAGCATCCTGATATTGAGCTTGTGGATGAAAAAGAATTCTTCAGCAATGCACCTGAGGAGATAAAATCAACTTCTATGTCAAAAGACGGGGCACATGATCTTACGCTAAAAAGGCTTAATTTTGAGCTTTATCAGGTAATTAGTCTGATGTTTTCCATAGAATTTTTTTTTTTTTTTTCACTTTTCAACAGTCATATATGACCAAGTATGATACATTTCGCATTTGAAGGATTCTTGTGTTCAGTGTGGCAAATTTTGAATATATATAATTTTCATTGTGTCCCTGGTATATCATTGCCTTGGTCATGCATCTTATATGAATTTGATGCTTTCTTTTCATTTATTTCCTTCCAGTTTCTTCAGGAATCTATTCACACTTCTATAGGACCATGATATTTCAATATGCTTAATGCATTATCTAAGGAGTGTTAAGATAGAGACCATAAGGCCACTAATAACGATATCTGAGTTTGACATGGAAATCTTCAAGGCAGATCCTTTTAATCTATGATGTTGTGTGCTCAAATGTGTAAAATTCACACGTAACCTTTCAATTTGTGATAGTTACATTTTATCCGAGTTCTGTATAAGATAGCATAAGTGGGTTGGCATACCAAGAATTTGTGGACTGTCATGTAGGATGCATCACATCACCTTTTTTAGCAAACGTGGATGTAGTGTAAGATTTCATTCATTTTATACAAGTGTAGCACATGCTTGGGTGCAGTTTGATTACTTATACCACTTTCTCCTCTTTAGTTGCCAGAAAGTGATGAATACATGTTTTTCTCTCCTTTTTTTTTAATCAGAGAAAAGAATTATGCAAACTTCATGAGAAACTAGAGCAACGCAAGAAAAAACTTCAAGAGACCATTGCAAACCGGAAGAAGTTCCTGTCAAGTCTCCCTTCACATTTGAAATCTCTCAAGAAAGCCTCCTTGCCTGTACAACAGCAGCTTGGGGTTCAGCATACCAAGAAATTAAAGCAACATCACTCAGCAGAGTTGCTTCCACCACCTCTCTATGTAATTTACTCACAATTCTTGGCGCAAAAGGAAGCCTTTGGAGAGAAAATTGATTTAGAGATCTTTGGGAGTATCAAGGATGCTCAAGCATTTGCTTACCAGCAGGCAAATAAAGACGCAGGTATTTCACTAGAACTACAAAGATGTCGTTGGTAATAATGCTTCTGGTAATTTTTCTTTCATAGATGGTCAGTGGGTTTTGTTGAAGTTCTGAAAACTTGACAAGGCATTTTGACCAGAAATCTGTCTTTGAAATAAAACGTATATGTTTCACCAAAAATATTTTTCTCCATTTGCCAAAGTTACTTTGGAAATCTCACTCAATGATGCAGTTAGTTGGTTCTTGAAAAGATAACGCTTGTAGAAAGTTGTCGTAATGTTCCTTGTGATCTCCATTTTCATTGGATGAGTACACTTAATTGGCTGTCAACTGATTTAGACGGGTAGATGTGATTTTTGAGTTCTTCAATAATCTTGATTAATGGTGCATATGATTTTAATGATACAGGTACATCTACAAATCCTGAGAGCAATAAGTTGGAGGATGATATACCTGACGAGGAGGATGATGGCCAGAGAAGGAGAAAGCGGCCTAAGAAGGTTTTGAGTAAGGAGAGCCTTGATCAGTTAGGAATTTATCAATCTCATCCTCTCAAAGTTAACATCCATATATATGATGACGAGGTTTCTGATCCAAAGCCAATGAAGTTGGTCTCTTTGAAATTTGAGTTCTTGTTGAAGTTGAATGTTGTATGTGTTGGGCTCGAAGGGTCTCGTGAAGGACCAGAGAACAGCATTTTGTGCAACTTATTTCCTGATGATACTGGTACTGAGCTTCCTCACCAGGTAAAAATGTCATCCAATGCTTTTATTCGAAAATGTCAAATTTACCAATTCTCACATTTCATATCATATTCCAGCAATAACAAAGTCTTCATGATGATGCAGTCATCTAAAGCATTTGCTGGTGATGCGCTTAACTTTGACGAAAAGAGAACCTCGCGTCCATATAAGTGGGCCCAGCATTTAGCGGGAATTGATTTTTTGCCTGAAGTGTCACCATTGCTTACAAGCAATGAAACTCAAAGTAATGCAACAACTAAAACTGCAGCTGTTATTTCTGGCCTTTCTCTTTATCGCCAACAGAACCGAGTACAAACTGTTGTTCAAAGGATCCGTTCTCGTGAAAAGGCTCAGCTGGCTCTTGCGTGAGTCACTACTTTGTAGTCTCGGACTATAGAAAGTTTGATGAATATCTCAGTAAATGCTGAAATGTACTATAAGATGGATTTCGCCTTTGTTTATTTACATGTTCTTAGACCTCTTTTTTGAGTTTTCATCATGAAATATATAACTGGAGACATGGTGACTTTCCTTTCGAGCTATGGATCTTTATGCTCTTTATCGTTTTTATTTTGATTGGAAACTTTCTGGTCTGCATGGTCTTTTTATTTTCTAGTCACGTGGCAATATATATAGGTTAAGTTGAAAGTTTGGACTCTTTGATTGGCTTTCAGGGAGCAGCTCGAATCCCTACTGAAGCTTAGATGGCCTACATTGGCTTATGAACAAGTTCCATGGGCATTACACAGTTCATCATGTGTGCTGCAGAGTTGGTCACCTATACAACCTTCTCCTAATCAATCTTCATCTGTTGCTATGGAACAAGGTGCAGATCGTTTGGACATTGACATGGAAGCGAGATCGGTTAGATCAAAAGAAGAGATAGAGAGTGCAAGGGAGGATGGGGAACTTCCGTCTATAGTTCAGGTTCAAACTCGTACAAGTGATGTTAACCTCCTTCCTGGAAAAGGGCTTGACCTTGAACATTCTAAACGCCTTGCTTTGATTTCGAAGAGCATTATTCTCCCTATTAACAAGGGAAAATCTCAAAGTTTTAGAAAACAGGATGATGATTCTGAGCTTATACTGGACAGCGAGAGTGATATAGATGAGTCCGCAGATATTGAGATGGAGATAGAACATGCAGCAAGTCTTGGCTGGCAAGAGATGAAAGAAAGTTCATGGGAAGATTATGGAGTTAGAGAGTTTGTTATGATTTTGAGTAGGCGAATAGATGGTGAGAAGAGGACTGTCAGCTTACAGGCCAAGGTAGTTAAAGTCTTACAAGCTTGTTTTTCTTGTATGTTTCACCGCTTCATTGCATTTGACATCTCCATTACCTCCCATATTGGCAGATCAAGATCAGCATGGAGTATCCTTTGAGGCCTCCTCTTTTCACATTGAGCATGTTTAACAATCTGGCTGGAGAAAAATCTGACGAGACAGATGGCTCTGAATGTTATAACGAACTCCGTGCCATGGAAGCAGAGGTATGCACTGCAGTTGAATTGTCTTATTAGTGACACACTTAGAAAGCTCATAAAATCAATTCACTGCAATTGTTTGACTTTGACTCGCTGGGGGGAGGGGGGTTGGGGAGGGATGGGGGAGACTGATGCAGTTGCACTTTGTTGGAATATTAAAGCTCACTCAGTTGTCCATGGGAATCCCGTGTGAGTTTACGATGTAGTTGTTCACTGATATATGTTGTAGTTCTATGCCTGCTTCAGATTTTGCACAAGGTTCGCTGAGGTTTTAGAGGGAATGACAATTTATCACACTTCTTGTTGTTTTGGGGGGTCTAGTGGTTTCGTTGAGATTGATGAATGGGGTTTCATTTTGATTTTCTCCAGTTTAGTTTATATCTGCATTGTTCCCTCCTCGTCTTCTTTAGAAGTAGTAATATATGTTGCAGGGGCAAGGCGCCAAGGTTCTCCACTAGAGCCTTGGCGAGGTGAAGCAATGTGAGACTTTTTTTCCCTAAAGAGGTAGAGATTTTAGTGTGGTAGTCCTCACCTTGACTACTGTATGGCCTTGCTGCGCTCTAAGGACAGAGAGAGGCTCTGAAGAAAAAAATAGGCTTTCGAGCCTTGGCGGGGCCCTCAACAACATAGATTAGTAAGTCCAGTAGAAAATTCTTGAGCAGTTAACAAGGCTGGGAATGTAAAGGAGGGAGTTTTCGGAAATGGATTTATTACGATTCCAAATGTTGAGTCATCACTTGGGGAATACTTCAACTGAAGAATGCTGATAACTTGTGGCTAGATGTCAAAGCTTATCTCAGGGTTTGGGGCTTTACTTGGGGAATACTTCAAGAATCACACTTCTGTTCTTGTATGTACGATTAGGGAGATATTGTGCATAATAGGATTTCATGATATTATATACTTGTATTTTTTGTCTAGCATTGGTGGCCTTCACTAATTGCTAGTTCTCATTAATGAATTATAATTGTACTTTTGTTTTGATGATCAAAAAATAAAAATAAAAATTTTGAGTCTTCACAAAAATGCCTTTCAATTTTTGTTTCTTCAAAGTAAGTACAAGGAATCAAAACAAAAGATAAAAAACAAACTCGAGAAGCAAGTTAGATGTTAGATGTGTACTATTTGTAACTTAAAACCCCAAACAATGTCTCCACTAATAAACTTCACATTCTGGAAAAAATGAAGTGCTGAATAATGGATGTCTGACAGGTCAATCTTCACATTTTAAAGATACTGCCCAGGAACTTCGACAACTATGTCTTGGCTCACCAAGTACATTTTCTTGTCATGTTATTTGATTTATACATCCAAGAGGCTCCCCCATCATCCAAGACAACAAAGAGTACTTCCGTAGTTGATGTTGGTCTGTGCAAGCCAGTCAGTGGCACGATAATGTCTAGATCTTTCAGAGGAAGAGATCGGAGGAAGATGATCTCTTGGAAAGAAATGGAATGCACTCCTGGCTATCCTTACTAGAAGGTACTTGTAATAATCAGAATTTCCTTGCTGCTTAGGTGAATCCTAGGAATAAACAAAATCGTCTTTGCCACCTTACTTGTAAGATTGTCTGGGTGACCTCTTAATATCTCCTCTATGGAGAATGGACTCCTGGCTATGTGTGCTAGAAGGTACTTGTAATAATCAGAATTTCATTGCTGCTAATGTGAATCCTAGGATGAAAAAAATCCTCCTTGCCACCTTGCTTGATAAGAGTCTGGGTGACATCTTATATCCCCTGAGTGGAGGTAGCTTTATTTTTTTTTCTGCAGGAGATCTGTATTTTGGTTTCTCTGGTAAATTTATATACATTAGTTCAAGTTTGGGTTCCAAGTAATGGGTAAGTGAGAAATTTGTATTACAATTTTTATCTAAATGGTTTTGTTTTAGTCTGACGGCCCTTAAGAATCTAATAATATGTTGTAGAAGAGACATTTTAGCATACTTCTTTTTAATGGAATTCTTCAATTATCTATATAATTGTTGCCTTGCAAAGCTTGTATCTTAGTTACTTGTAATATTTCCTGACATGGTTGTATGCTATTTCTACTCGTATAAGTTTTTTCTCTTGCAACTCAAGATGGTAGAATGTAAGATTTAGTACCAGTTTCAAGTAGCCAAGGGTACTATTTAATTGTATAATTTCAGAGGAGCAATGATATGTTATATTTATTATAGAATGTGCAACGTAATGGATTGGCAAATCCTTGACCTTAGGAAAACTCAATGCCATCAAGAATCATTGATAGTTATCACAGAGTGGACTGGTGGACAAATGGTATGGTACTTCATAATGGAAAGAGCTTCCTGGACATGTACGAGTGTGATAGTAGCATCTAAAATGATAATGAAGAATATAGGGGGGGACACCGGAAAACCAGTGGTGATAACTTTTTTTAAAGCTCACTTTTCTTGGTCGAGTATATAATGGTTACACAAGTATTATGCGCCATTTGTAGAATTTCAAATTTGGTTTTTTCTTCTAGTTTATAGCATGCTCAATCTTGGCGATTGAGTTTAGACATGCAGTGACAACCATAGAAGGCACAGAATGAAAATAGAAAAGAAAGTAATAATTTCAACTTTTAATCAACTATCAAGATTGGGTTTTATAAGCATGACTTGATGTTGGATGCCATTGATTAGTCACTAGTCAGTTTGATGCAAAACTTACCAGACCAATCAACAACCTAAATTTTCAAGAGATCTTTGCTTTGGCATCTTCTAATAGAGAAAAAAAGATATTTGTTGCTGTTCCAAATTAAAGGACCATTGTTCCAATGTCTTCTATGGTTCATGAAAATTTAGGTTTTGGAGTCTAACATCTTTTCTTGAATAATTCCTTCGCTATGTTTGGAGTAGAGCATTGCCTTGTCCATGTGAATGTTGTTCAAATGGAGTCTCCCCAGCTGTCAGATCATTCGTTGCTTTGTCACTCCATTTTCTGCTAACTGATAACAAGATGATTGCACAAATTTACAATACAAATTTATGCAGTTCCAGCTTCCAAAGAGTTTAGTTTTGAGTTTTTTTGTAACCCCACTTGAACGAAGCATTTTTTTTTCCCTCTTTTTTCAAAAGACCTGAATGCCATACCACATCAAGCATCTTTCAACCCAATATATTATATCATCTTAATAATAAAACTGCAAGCTTCTTCAGTCTAGATTTGCAACAGAAAAATGTAAGCCAAAAAGAGAAATGAATAGTAATAATTTAAAAAAGGAAATGAGCCCACCATACGAGTATGCTGATTAGGGTCTTACAAAAGAAATCTCCTGTCACGGCAGTCTGGAAAATCTGATCCTGTTTGCCATGCTTTCTAGTGTGCATCATATAAAAGATATACTTGCAGTGCCCATATATGAATACAAAGCAAAGAATGGCATTGAGGTTGGATGAGGTTGGGTACTGAATGAGTTGAACATATACGAAAACAGTACCTGTCGCACTAAATATTCTGTCTGCTTCCCCAGTGAGAAGCTAAACTACAGATTACAGGATAATCAAGTTCTTAACAGTCAGCACACCACTAACTTTTCCCCTTTATGTACAAACTAACTACTCTCTGTAGAAGAACTCAAAGTCGAACATCAATCCAATATCTGTTTACCAAGGGCCAGTCAGCGTCCTCCTCAAACATTGTTTCTTAAAGTCTCTTTGCTGACTCATCATCTCCAAGATCTCCATGATCTGCAGCAACAAATAAGTTAACTCATTGCAGATGACTTTGCTTCATGAAGGAGCACATGTAAGTTGGTCAGGATAGGAGTTGTATATACAAACATGTTCAAAAAATAAAAAAGCTAAGATACCAAGACTTGAAACAGTGATGGTGAAATTCAGCGTGCATAGTGCTGAGGAAGGTCATTACATCAACTAGGAAAGTTCAATGCCACACCTAAGAGAAACTTTACATTTCGAAGATCTAGTTTCCTTGAAGGCTAATAGATGGGCATATCTTCATGACAGAATGGATTTGCTATGTTCAAGGTGACTTCCATACTACAGCAGCATTTAGCTATCATTCCTTAGTAATCTTTACGAAGGTAACAACATAGAAAAGGATGCTATCATGATTCAATCAACTAAGAATTTATGCCATATATGTTCAGCTACACAGCAATCACGTCAAGTTGACACTATTGGATGGAACCTACTAATGGAGTCCCTTAGCCCAAAGTCTCTGTCTGACCAAACAATCCCTGAGCCTGACCACATTCAACACTAGAGCAGTTTAAAAGCTGTGCTATTCAAACTCCTAAACTGCCTTTCCACCAATGACATATGTTAAACCGCAAATATGTCTAAGAAGAACGTAACTCTTTCACGTGGAGCTCCCCATCTGAATAAGATTTCAGAGTCACTGAATTATAACATCTCTTAATGTTATGTGTATAAAGCTCCTAAGAGGGCAAACCTACCAAACTGAGAAGGCACAAGAATAACGTAACATCGAATCCCTATTTCCCTAGTTGAAATTGTAGGTTTTTGTGAACATACTTTAATCACACTAACTAAGTTTACTACTCGTACAAGTAAGATGACAAAGTTAATATTTATTTTGTAGGCTAAGGCTTCATTTGCCTCAACTTAAAATGAAAGTTGTTGTTTTCTTAACTTTTGAAGTTAATAGCATACACTATATTAATCTTGAGTCTCTATGCCACTACATACAAACTCAAGGGGAAATAAGCCACTTGCACTTTAAGTTGACTTGAACACGTAACCCCAGAGTTGCAAAGAAACATGTCAAGGTTTGAGCTACGAGATTAATCACTTAGAGTGATTGGTACAACATGAGGCTTTCCCAGGTTTGACTCATTCTAATACAATCTCACCAAAAGACCTTTGCTGCACTCTAAGTTGACTTGAACGTGTAACCCCAGAGTTGCAAAGAAACATGTCAAGGTTTGAGCTATGAAATTAATCACTTCAAGATGATGGGAGCAACATGCGGCTTTCCCAGGTTTGACTCGTTCTAATACTATCTCACCAAAACACCTTTGATGATCTATTTAATTATTTACAATGATGGCAACCCCAAACTATTATAAAAATGAGCACATAACACCAATCATTCAAATTGACCTTTTTTTTCCCCAGTTAATGGTCACTTGTAATCCATCTTTATCACATTCCTTTGGAAAAAGTTGATCATATAAATACTAGCACACATAAAGACACAAATACAATCAAGGATTTAGTAAGATTAGGCGCAATTCAGCGACAAAATTACTTTCACCATCAAATTTCTTTACTTCAAATCTATGCAGTTAAAACGGATAACAGACCCATAACGGTCCAGGAGCATTATAGGTTATAACGAGATATACCGTGATATATTGGTATATAACGGACTATTTTGTTAAATATATTTTTAATATCCCGACAAATTATTGATGTATTATAGAGACAAAAAAGTAAATCATGTTCATAACATTAGATTCAAAAACATCAAAACATTAATAAAAAGATTTCCATTCGTACGAGAGTGAGATTGCAATAGAGAGCGATCGAATCTTTATCTTCTTTCCTTATTCTCTCGTTCTCTGTCAACTAGCGAGGTTTGGTTCTCTGTCGATCGGCGACGGCGAGCTCTGATCCTTCTTCTTCGATCGAGAATGAAATGGGTGATTTTTTTTATATATTAGAACAAAAAGTTAAAACTACGTTATTGAAAAAAACGTTATCTCAATAACGGCCATATAACAGCGTTATATCGGAGTCGTGTTACAAAAACATGAAAATCTCATAACGTAACAATTCACCCCCGTTAAGCGTTATAACAAAGTTATAACGGTGTTTTAATGGCACAACTTCAAATCAAATAATGCTAGTAGTGGACATAGAATTAATCTTAGCTAGAGTAAAAACAATGGTACGGTTTTACATTACTAACATCTTTGCCAGGTGAAGACAAAATAAACAACTACACATAAGCAGTCGCAAAATAGATTTTAATTTCATGCGGTTCACTGTGATGGCTACACTTTGAAGCTTGATTTAACCAAGAACATGATCAGCAGATTGTTACAGGAGTAAGCACTGACACTTGGCCTCCTCTTTGATTCATTATTTCTCCTTAAGCAAACTCTAGGTTTCCCAACCCCTTGGCTTCTCTATTGTTTGCAGTTCTTTAATTGATAACAAACTACTCCTAGATAACATCACAAGATCCTATATGAGCAAAATCAGAACTCAAATTTCGAGAATGCCCATATATGTTTGGGTTTTAAAGTTTGATTGATCCAACTAGTATATAGACCCGTCTTTTTTGGTTGCAAGAAACTTTGATTTTTCCACCAATGTGCACTCTCCCTGTCGATTATTTCTAGAAATAAGAATCCATCAAATGGTTGCTTGCTTGCTCCCTTGAACATCCACATGCTGGACATCAGACTAAACTTCGATTATCTGATCTATTAAGGCAAGTGTTCTAAATTTTGTCTATCATTTTAGTCGGTCATTAACTTTTCAGTTCAGTATCTCCTGCTAGCAATTGGCTTTCCAATTACTCGGCATTTTCAACAGCCAAACTATACTAGTGAGGTTCAACTATTCATAGACAGTCCACAATGTACATTTGCACACTGCTCCGAGATGAAATATATACACCAGATGTATTTTGCTACTGCAGTGACAAAAAATGGAACCTGTGTCTAATTTTTCCTAGATCTAAATTTAAGTTTACTGAGGTATTGCAACAACTCCGAATTCCTGCACGTCATTTTGTCCAAATCCATCTACTTTTATAATGCAAATTGAATTTCACTGTAGCATGGACAGTGAAATGTGTCAAGATGTCAATCTGTCATTTGTTAAATACCAAAATTGCCCTCGCCCATATTACAAAACCCCCAACCCATCCCCGTACTCTCCCTCCCTCTCTCTGATCACCGCCCGGCCACCGTCTTCTCCAATCTCCATCGCCAACGGCTCCTTTGGTTCATTCTTCGTCAATCCCACCACCACAACCACAACCCTCTTTGGTCGTGAGCAGTCCCTTTGTACCCTGTAATTCCAACAACTTCAGAAGCACAGGATAAGCTCTTCCACAATTACGAGCACAATAGCATAAACCCTGTAATTCTCAGCTGCCATTCATGACCAAATAGCTGTCATTCGGTTACCAAATAGCACAATAGCTTCATAATCGCAGGATAAGCCCTGTAATTCTCAGCTGCCATTCCTGACTCCTTTACTATTAAAAAAACAACAAAAACCAGCTTTAACAAGGTGGCGATTTTGCAAGCTTGGTTGGTTTTCCTCCCTTTTCATCAACCGTTTTACAATAAAGAGATGGAGAGATGAAAATCTTCAATTATATAAGAGAGGGTCTGCCAGATTTGTATGAATTGAAGTGATGGCCATGGAGAGCAAAGCTAATGTGGTGAAGGTGAAGCCTCCTATTTATGCCATTGCCTCCTCTTCTCATCTCTCTCTCTCTGTCTTCTCTCTATCCAAGAAAGCAAAACATCACTGCTCTCTGTCACTACACAAATCGCAAGTTTTTCCATGAATAATGTGGTCCAACTATCACACCACAACACCAATCTGACATCAATAATATTATTCCTTTCTTTTCGTTGTTGGGGTGAAAACAACTATCAATTTACTGTGATGAGTAAACCTTCACAAGCTTTGCTAATTATAAGTAAAACTTTTGTATTTTACCACTTGACCAGGTTTTCATTCTTGAGTTTATCTTTTTTGGGAAATGGTTTCAGTTTCATCAATTCATTGAGGACATTTTTAATAAATGAAAATGGTTTCATATGGTAATTTAGTGATTCATATGGGAAGTGCCGAAGGCACAACCCCAGGATCAGGATACACGCTATGTGAAAAGTGTATGGTCGTGCCAACGGCGTGGCTAATACACTAGTTATAGTAACAAAGATACAAGTTGTGAAAGCTTAAACCATGGTTGAACTAAAACCAATGGTCCATGTAACAGTGATACTTTTTTTCCAAAAATAAAAAAAAAAATAAAAAAAAAAATAAAAAAAAAAATAAAAATAAAAATAAAAAAAAAATAAAAATAAAAATAAACTCAGATACTCAATTGGACTCTGATATTGTCAACTTTACTACATAAATTTCAAAGGTTCTAATTCTTCATAGGTACAACAACATAGTAATACGTAAATAACAATATTGATTGGATAGTAAAAGATAATAACTAAAGAAATGAAGTTTATATATGTAAAAAGAAAAAAAAAGTTTATGTAAGGATGTGCCCTTGTTTCGGTGGATATTTTAGTCGATGTGTTCAACAGCCAGCACTCATGTTAGATACCGAGACACGTACCCACGTCATTGTTACATAACCAACCTTCAACATCTAAACCATATCGATGCATGCTGTCAAGTCAAATTCATGATTGGGAGCTTTTCACAGTATCGCATACATGGGACAGTATTCATGGCATATTATTCCATTCACCATAAATATCAGCACAAAATACCTAAGTTTGTGAGCATAAAGAAAAAAAAAATTGGAAAAGTTTAAGGAGGAAGTCGGTACCTGACTCTTTTGCATGTCCTTGATTTCCTTCTGCAGAAACTAAAATGGAGTCAAGGTTTTGTGACTAAATAATTTCCAAGTGAAGCTTTTGTAAAAAAAAAAAAAATCTTAGACAAAATAATAGTTTTATTCATTAGAAAAAAATCACACCTGTTTCTTCTCTAACTCTTCGTTCGCCTCTTTAAGTTTCGCAACTTCTGTTTCCAGTTCCATGGTGTATGCCTGTCAGAAACCCAAAACATGTGATTAAAGTGAAGGATAACAACAAATGAGCACAATTACCAAAAACCAGGATACTATGAGTCAGAAACAGAGAGGGGTTTTCCCCCCCAATAGCAGTCCTTCCTTTTCTTTCCCCAGTTCATGCCCTGACTGAGTCATCATCAATACTTTGGGGGCATAAGATTTTGTCAGTTTATTCTGAATTTATAGCCAGCAAAAGAAGAAGAGAAAGGGATTTTTTTTTTTTTTTTTTTTTTAATTTCTTGACAACCCTCAGTCCACAATAAGTCCCATCTTTTTTTTTAACCAATATAGAGATATTACTTTACATTACTACATTCTAGACATTTTTGTGGCCACGTTAAGAAATCAAAAGAAATAGTTCACAGGAGTTTAGAGTAACAACAGAAGTTCATTCCATTCAGGATTTGTTACCTTTAATAACAAAATCTAAAAATTCATTGGACTATGCAGCTTCTTCTGTAATGATATGACTACCAATGTAGCTAAGGTAGAAACCAATGTTTTGTCTTTCACATTTCACCATGTGCAGCGGGAAAGTGAAGAGCTTAGTCACAATATCCACAATAAGCTTAAATTTCCATTTCTACCTGACTTTTGAATGGATAAAAGTCCGTCATAATATATAATATAGCATATTATGAATTTTTGAAAATGAAAATTTTGTTTACCATCAAGGAGACTTCAAACTCAACTCAATTGGTTGTAGATGGAAAATTCAGCTATTGGCATGCAGGATTGAAGATAGAGTGCGCCCATTGAGGTGGTTACAACTTTACCAATATCCCCAAAAGGTGTAATTCAGCAAGTTGGTAGTATTAAACTTTGGTTTTGCGAAGAAAATCTGTAACTAGTGTTTTTTTCCTTTTCCTCTTCATTCCTTTTTGTAGGGTCTTCATTAAAGGATACACATGTTTCTAGACATTTAAACTTGCACATCGACACCGCTTTTTTTTAATTTATTTTTAGATCAGGCAAAATAGAAGCACAGCTTTGCAAAGCTTACAAGTATAACCAATCTTAGCAACATAGCATAAGAATAAACAGAAACTATGAATGGTAACACTGAAAGTGAATTACCTGTTTGCGAGCGCGTGACCTTGCTGCCGATTCTCTGTTCTTTATCATTCTTCTCTGCCTCCTTTCAACGACCTTCTCCACAGCACCACTGCTTCTCTTCCCCCTTAAACCACTTCCATTAAACATGTATGGCACTGGTGACAAGGAAGATGAATCCCCGTTAGTCTTTCCATTCGCAGGAGACTCTGTCGCAACCGTTACAGCTCCAGCTGATAAACCAATTCCCATCCCTCCACCTTGTAATCCACCTCCTTGAACAAAACTATTATTAATTGTTGGATCACCAATTCCCATTATTCCACCCCTTGCCCCCGGACTAGCTAACTGAGCATTTGTTAGATGCAACGGCGAGGCATAAGTCACAGCAGGTTGTTTTGGAAATATTTGTGGCTGCTGTTGTTGCTGTTGCTGCTGCTGCTGTTGTTGTATTTGTTGTTGTTGCTGCTGTTGCAGGTGAGAAGATCTGACCCCATTCACATTAATCCCTAGATTCGGGGACTGATTATTGGATGGAATATTACTGTCTGTGATTCTATTACCCATGACTCCATTGGTCCGAGCAGGTTGTCCGAACCCAAGAGATAGACCAGGATTTCCATTACTAGGAAACAATTCACCAAAAAGTCCATTATTATTTGTTCTCGCGACTGGCTGTGGATCCTCCCTAACTACACCTGCTCTCACCAAGAACTCCTCCAGTGTAATCTCTCCCAAAGTCTGTTGTCTCTGCGACAAATTCAGACCCCCATTTACATTCGCATCCTTACCCGCACCACCAACACCACCTGCACCCCCACCACCACTTTCCTTAAACACATCTTTCCACACTTCATCAACAGTTTTCGTACTTAGTGTCCTAGGCAAAGTAAGTGAACCTTGCCTCTGCAAATTCCCACCAGTAGGTACCCCTCCGTCAGCCACGCTACTGAAAGTTGAAGACCCCGCCATAGCTTGAGCCTCTTCAGCTGTCCAAATATTCTTAAGAAACTCATCCATATTCATAGACCCAAAATCCTTCCCTACTCCACCCATAGTGTTCTGAATTTCATCAAAGGTCAAAGAGTATATCGAAGGCTGCCGTGTCAGGGAAAAATTCCCCGGCGACCTTCCACTCCCACCATGTCCATCATCTCCCATATTCTTGAAATTGAATTGAGATCCCATGTCCAAGCAACCAATAATTTACTCCAATCCAAAATTTCTACACCAAATCACCAAATTCAACCCTGATTCTATACCAAATCCAAATCCCTCAAATCCAATTAAATTTCCACATTCCACTGCTTTTATCTATACCCACAATCCCAAGCCCTAGAAGTACTTCAACGCTAAAAAAAATCTGAACTTTATCAACCCAACTGCTTCAACTACCAAAAATATCAAACAAAAACAACAATTCGGTCACACAACCAACATCATTTCAAGCTACAACATTCCACCCATCAAAGCAATCCAGTCAATCCAAACACACAAACCCTAACCTGAACTATCAACAACAATCCCTCAACACACTTAAATCATAACAAAATAAAAAATTTAAAGACACCCATTGACCAAAATCTTGCAAAATCAGATAAAAGTGAAAGAAAGTCCAATAAGATCCACTTAATCCAATTTATCTCAAAATGGGTATTCAAGATACTTAACAACAAAATACAAAAAAAACCAAAACCACTCCAAAAAAACTTCAGACAAGCAAGAAATGAGAGAAAAAAATTACAAAAAAGGGGTAATTTATATTTTACCTGTTTTTTTCGCTTTTTGTCGAGAGAGGGGATTCGAGAGAGATGTTGTGTTCCTTCTTCTTCGCCTTCTCGCGCTTGGAATTGTTGCCAAGTGTCGATTCTCTGCACTATATAGACTACTAAATGAGAGAGATGGGGTGCCCTTATTAAAATAACTTAATAATAGACCATTATTAAATGCACCCCAATAAAAAATTATTATTGGTAGCCATCACTCTTGTAAAACGTGGACCATTACCATTGGGTAGGAGGAGGTGATGGTGATGGGGAGCCAATGAGAGGGTGAGATTTGGAGCAATCTTGACCGTTCATATATACTTTATTCTTTTTAATGGAGGGTCAGGATGGTGGTGTCTTTGTGTTTTTATATTGTTGGGGCGGTGATTCTAAATGGCGAGGAAACGGGCGAGGGAGGGGATGTGACCCTCCATCCCTCTCGAGATACACGCTCATGTAAATCTCGATGGAGATGGAGTCAAACCCTCTCCCTCCCTCGCCCGTTTCCTCGCCGCCTAGCATCACTCAATTGGGAGTGTAAATTTATGCACTTGTTTTTTTGTCGTTTTGTGGATTAAATAGAGAGGATTGTGATAAGGTGGTTGACACACTTAAAACACTATTGGGGTTTCAAAGGAAGGGTCATTGTATGGTGGTGAATGCAATTATGTATAAATTTTTTTTATTTTGGGAGTTTTTGGATCTATCCCAATAAATATTTAGTTTACCGTTCAAAAACTTACAGTTCACTTATGAAGTGAGGCAATTTTTTTTTTAATTTTTAAAAAATAAAATCTCAGGTTCGAGACCTATTCAACCAATCTCGGATCTGAAAGCAATTTTTCTTGTAAATGTAATTTTATTTACTTTCTTTTCTCTAATTTTTTTTTACAACTATTTAATCAATTTAAAATACAAAACTATTGTTGATTTTTAATAACTTTTGCTAATGAAATAAATTTTGTTAAATTGAAAAGATTATATGGTTTTCTTCTCTTTATTTCTATGTTTTTCGGTCACCTCTTCTTCTTTTGTTTATTCTTTTTTCACTCGTCATTTTTTTATGTGTTATGAAAGAAAGAGAATAAAAAACGAATCACATGTACACACAATTTTTCTAAATTCAATACTATGTAGGTAGAAAAAGTTTGTATAAACTGAATGTATATATGGGCTTAGAGAGACTAATGTGTTACACCCGTTATCTTTTCTTTCATTTTACTAATTCTATTTTCTCTTGCGAAAACTAAAAGTATTGAAGAAATGGATTTATTTCAATGAAATGTTGGGTTAGATGTGCATATGTATACCATATTCTAAATTAAAGCATTAACTTTGAGAAGAAGAAGAAACATATCAAAAGCGGAGACAAAGATAGAGTGGATAAATCGAAAAGATATGTGGATGATCGAGGAAGGAAGAAAAAGAAGAAGAATTTTTTTTTTTTTTTTTGTTCTTGTAGAGCGCTTTTTTCTTCCTTCTACATCTCAAATCCGATACTAAAGGGGCGATGCTAAAGAGGTGAACTGAAAGTTTTACTAGAAGGTTATTAAGTCCTCATATACTTATTTCTTAAAAACTTAAAAGTGGATAAACTAAAGTTTTTATTGGAGTAGATCCAAAAACTCCTTTTATTTTGTAGTGAAGGTGATATCGATGATTTTGATGGGATATCGTCATGTTAGTTGGCTTGTTATAGAATATGCGTGCTGACATGGAAGACACGTGGAATAGAGTGTCAAAAACATGTTTAGTACAATGTTTGAATGGCAGTGAAAATTGTTTTTGTGGACTGAGTCCAAGAATACGAAAATGTACTTAGAGACTCTGTAGAAATGCATATGTTGAAGGCACGCCAAATAGAGTGACAACATATATAGTGCCATGAGGTCATAGAGTAGAAATAGTTCATAATGGAGTGCCAAAGGCAAAAATGTACTTACGAACTCTTGGCAAAATATGTTTAACATAGCGTCCTTAATTAGAAGGAAAAATACTTGGTGAATGGAGCGATAAAATGTTACATGCATGAAATTGCCTAAATTAAGGTCCGATTTTTTGGTTAAGGCATATTCTATATGGCATGATTGTCATCAAAGGCATATGTAGAGTAACACATAGAATGTCGAAATATGTTGAAAGCGATCATACTCCAACATATATATATATATGAGACATGTTAAGTGACACTTGGAAGTTTTAAAAGGGTTGTAACTCGTGTATCACAAATTAATTAGTGGGTCATGCATATATCAATTATTTATCCTTTTTTTCCTAATAAAATTGTCCAAACGAGCATTGACTTATATTAGGGATTGGGATTATATTGACCCTTAAATGTGGAAACTGGAAACACCATTAATTAGCAAATTAAATGGATAAGAACAACCTAACATTCTTCCAACCTATTGGTTAGTACTTGTCACTAAGTACAAAGGGTACCAATTACCACGATTTATAACACGCACAAATGGTGTATGCGTGTTCATGTGTCTTGTCCTTCATAGCAAATCACAGTCCATATGATAAGAATAAATTCTTGTGACAGGAATAATGGAATTGGAGAATCCCAACAACTTTTTTAATGGGAGGAAAAACATCATAAATGGATGATACAATCATTAGGCTTTATAGGGTTCTAAGAGGTATCTATCTCATTGTGAGTGCCATAAATTTTCCTTTACCAGAAAAAAAAAAAAAAAAAAAAAAAAAGACTGAAAAAAAGTTACAAAAGTCCCCAAAACCCCATACGTATATATGCAGGGTTTCTTCGAGGAGATTTTAGATCATGCATTTTCACTGAAAACAGATGGAGGGATGGTAGATATTCCCAAGTCTTAATCCTGCTCTGTGTTGCTCCACTCCTTAAAAAAAAAAAAACTTGGTTTTTGTACTTAAAAAGTGCAGATCCTCCACTACAAACACTTCTTATCGTGCTTTGCATTACAAATTAATCTTCTATTTAATTTTTTTTTTTATATATAGTTGTTTAAATTAGAAACTATAAACTATTATACACCCAGCCATATTTCCAGTATTAGCAAGATCGCGACCTATATAATCATCACAAGCTTTGTTAATGCAATCACATCAGTAGTCTTAAGCAAGCATGTTTTATTGAATCTACCAGCAAGATCCCTCCTTTCCATCCTTGGTTTTAGATTGGTATGCAAGTTATACAAGATAATATACTTTATACCAAGATAACATTTTTAAGTCAGTATTACTGCTACTTATATATATTAGATAAACAGTAAACTCCATTCTATCGGATTTGATCATTTAGCTGACCTACCCCTTTAATATAAAGAAATTCATGTCTCCTTTCATGTGACACTCTTGATGCACTATTTATAGGAAGCTGTGGTTGACAGGAAAAACATCATCACTTTTGATTGATAAGTTATTAAGGAATTAGATCATTCTATAAACTTATTTAATATTCATAATGTTATTGCAAATTCAGAATTTTACGCCTTAAAAATGAAAGTTTGAGGCATCAATTAATGTCATATTTGAGTTAATAATGGATTCTCTCATAAACTAGTTTGAGTGGTTTGTATGATGATTATAAATTTTAAATCAAATTCATCCCATTTCAAACATTTGTCGCAATTTGAGTGGTTTTGACTAAAGGTACGAATTGGCAATGAGATGTCGTGTATATGGATTTCTTTAATTAGATATATGATATGATGTAAGCTATTTTGTTATGAATTTATTTATGATTTATAGGGAAGCAGTAGTTGAAGGGAGACACATTTTATTGCACAAAGAGCAATGGACGAACCCCTTAAACAAAAGAATCTAATAGAAACGAAAACCAAATGAAATCTTCCGCCAAGCATCCCAACTGGACTGATACTCGTTTTAGGGGCCTAGAAAAAAACACTCCACTAAGTTGATTCTTCACATATGTATTTTGCCAACTTGCATTTTATTTTCAGAAATGTCAAAGTGCTCCAAGAAAATCAAGCTTCAAACACATTAAATGTCTAGGAGAAACAACACTAATACCATCTTTCTTATCCAAATTAATAACAAAAATGACCAAATGAATGCTTTATCACCATGCATGTATGAATACAAAGGAGTTTTGGATCTTGTTTTAGAACAAACATACTATTTTAAAAAGCATTATACAGTCAAAGATAACTTGATTGGTAGGTTGGCAATGCCTATCTGCCCTTAATTAGAAACTTGGAGAAGTTGAGTTGCTTGTTTAAGTTTGCTAAAGGCCACCCTGACGCATTTCTTCGATAAAGAAAAGGGAGAGAAGGAGTGGACAATGATGCAAACACATGTGAGCTTTCATGTCACACTCCAATTTCCATTTCTGAGTGTCAAGCCAATCAACTCCCTATCCGTGAAGAAGATAAGTGTGTTTGAGCATTTATTTTTTTGTGCATCGACAAAAATATCTGGGGTAGGTAGGGATGGCAATGGGTCGGGTTTGGGTTTTTCATTTGTATCATCTTGCGTTGAGTTAGTGTGGATGGGTTGATCATGTCCGATCTAGTTTCGGACTTGCAACTCCTCAGGATGGTCTAAGCCCAATTGCCTAGCTTTCGATAGTAGTAGCATTGACACATTCCATAGACTTCAGTAGTAGCATCACAAGTCACAGAGAATCACAAATAGCCTTTAACATACGACAAGACTAACATCTATATTACAATTTAGAGTGGTGTTTTACTATTCATTGCTGACTGGGACAAAGTCAAATCGAAAGGATTAGAGATAAAAAATGGTTAGGATTGAAAGTTGGAAATGTATTGAATTTGAGGGTTGAAATTCATTTCCTATGATGACATATTTGTAAATATAAAATATGTAGAAAGGCAAAAATAATGAAAAAACTTTTGAAAAAAGTTGGTGGAATGTACATGTGGCGGATAGAGAAAATATTGTGTTTTCATTTAAGCAAAATGAAAATTATCATCACTATCTACATCGTTGTCGGATTTTGATAAACTTCGTATCGTTGAAATGCATTTTTGAAGATCTTTCGAACAAAATCAATGATCAATATAAGGGTCAAAATATTAAAAATATATATTTCATAATTAAAAAAATAGTATAATGTATTACACGTCTTTAATATTTTTCAATATTTTTAAAAACAATGAAATGGGTCGAACCAGAAAAATGAGTCGGGCATTTTAACGCACATTTAAACAAAAACCTTAAATTTCATGTTTTGGCGAATTCAAAGATTGAGGGAGAACTCATTCTCGGCATTTAAAATTTTTCCCCAACTGATTCAAATTTTACTAAATAGACTTACACTTATAATCGGTTTACACTTCAATACTGATTAAAAGCGAAAATGAGGATAGTGACGAAAATGCTCATTACAAAATAATTAACAAAAATAAAATTATGTGAAGTACCAACGGCACGGGGCATACTCTAGTTCTCAACAAAACAAGGAGGTTTTAGAGGATGATTAAGAAACCCTTCTTTGCCCTCGAATTGACTTGTCGATCGGTTTTTTAATGGTTGTGCTGCATTTTATTTGTCAACAATTAATGCACCATTTCTCTAAGTATGGTGTCTTTTGATTTAAAAGATGTTTTGTATAACCATATATAGTCTCGAATTGCATGTTGGACACTTGTACCTATAAGTTAGATTTTGTTGACACTTTTCTTGTCTATGATTAGAATTCCTCCAGTGGTTGCGATGTTGATAGGTGTGGCCAATGGATGGATGGATGGATATATCGATGTTATCAACTCTAAGTATGAAATGTATATAAAAGTGGTGGCATGAGAGACCAAATTTGTAATCTCTTCTTCTCATTGGGTTGCTTATGTTCCACTCTCATTTAGGGTGTGTTTGGTTGCATGGAATCCTATGCTATGAGAATCCATGAAGGGACCCCCACATTTTAGGCTAAATTTACATATCACTCCACATCAACCATTTGATTTTGTAATCAATGGTGGAAATGGAAGTCCCATGAACATGATAATCACACCAAGGAGTGTGATTCTCATGTTCATGGAATTTTCATTCCCACCATTGATCACAAAATTAAATGATGGATGTGGAGTGATACCTCAAATTAGCCTAAAATATAGGGGTCCCCTCGTGAATTCCCATGACATAGATTCCATGCAACCAAACACACCCTTAGGGGCCTGACGATTTCCATGATTTCTTTTTGCAACACTATTGAAAAATTGTGAAACGTGATGTGATTGAAGTAGTTAAAATTCTTTTTACTACCTGGTGTCTGGACCCGATACTTATAAAATGTTCATTGCCCTTATCCCAAAAATCCCAAACCCTATCACACCTGACATGTTTTGACCCATTGGGATTTGTAAACTTATCTACAAGGTCATCTAAAGTTTTTTGGCAAATTGTATGAAGCCCCTGTTGGATAACGTTATCTCCCCTAACCAATGAGCTTTTCTCCAAGGTCGTTCTATTGTGGACAATGTCAACTTAGCACACGAAACATTGTCGCAAGAAGAAATAAGGATGGATGACTATTAAAATTGATATGGCCAAAGAGTACGATAGGGTAGAATGGTCTTTTCTGCTTCAAATCCTCGATCAATTGGATTTTGATAAAGGATGATCCAAATGATTGAACAATGTATATCCACCACTTCCCTGCAAGTTCTACTTAATGGATCTCATATTTTTATCATCAAACCTACTAGGGGGATTAGACAAGGAAACCCTATCTCCCCTTACCTCTTTATCATAATAGCAAAAGCCCTCTCCAGGCTTCTCACCCACACAGAACATGATGGTCTTATCAGAGGAATCAAAATTAAAAGACATTTTCTTTCCCTCAACCATTTGTTTTATGTTGATGATCTCATATTCATTTGTCGTGTTTCTTTAGCCGAAGCCCATTCAGTTAAAGAAATTCTCCAACACTATTGCTCAACCTCGGGTCAAGAAGTGAATTATGACAACTCTTCAATCATCTACAACTCAAATGCTCATCCAAAACACTCTAAAATGATCAACAAAATCCTGAGATCCAAAATGTATAACCCCAAGGACAAATATTTTGGATCTCCTCTACTCCTATCTAAAAAGAAAACAAATGACTTCCAATTCTTGATTGATAAGGTCAATACCAAACTTTCAAGTTGAAAATCCAAAGTTCTCTCCCAAGCTGGTAGAACTGTTATAATTAAGGCATTGTTTAATTCGATCCCAGTTTACATTGTGCAAACTTTCCTTTTTCCCGGTGTTATTACCACCAAACTTGATCAACTCGCCCGCAACTTCTGGTGGAATGGTGCAATAGACAACTAAGCCAAACACATGTGTACTTGGGATTATATCCATGCCTCGTCATCTCGAAGGACTCAACATTCATTCCAATAGGAATAAAAATCTTGCCTTAATGGCAACACTCGTGTTCTTAAGCTCAAAGCTCTTTATTTCAACACGAAGGGCATTTTTCAACTTCTCAAAGCTCCCACCATTACCTCTTTTGCTTGGAAAGGCAATCTCACAACTCTTTCAAAAATGAAACGTCACCTCATCTGGCAAGTTCTTTCTGGAAATCACATAAATCTTTGGAACGATTGCTTGGTCAAGTCTGACTTTCTTTTGGCGGAATGCATGCCCGCACCTTTAAAACCGAATCTTCCAGCCACCATTCAAGACTTGTGGCTTCCCTTTTCAGGCCATGGCTTCCAGTTAAATATGGGATTAATCAATTTCATCTTCCCTACTCCGGTGGCCAGAGATATTCTAGACATTACGATTAGACCATTGGTTTGCCTCGATAATTTGATTTGGTTGTTTGATAGAAAAGGTATATTTTCAGTCAAAAGTACAACTCAAGCTTTCACTCAGGAACAACTTGAGAGCTCCACGTCTCACCCACCTCCTCTACCCACTTGTGCTAAACATCTTAGACATTTGTGGAGAATTAAATATCCCCATTGTGCCCTATTTCTGCTTTGGAAAATCACTCAAAACTCTCCCCACCATGACACAACTGGTCAGGCTTCACACTCTTATTGAGGATCGATGTATTTCTGTCAGAACCACGCAGAGGATGCTACTCACATCTTCTTTATCTATCTAATCATTGTCCAATTATAACAACTTTCCCCCATTCCAATTGATTGGCTTAATGATAATTTTAGCACCCTTTCAATTTTACCTTTATGTGGGAAACAACTAAAAATCATTTTGTGGCTAAAGAGAAAATGTTTCTCAATTCACAACCGTTAATCAAACAATTTGGTAGATTCACAACAAATGCATTTTCCACAAAACTAAATTTCGCACACAATTGTTCTTTTCCTCCTTTCACCACACTTGGAACTCCTGGCACAAACAGTAGTTTACCAAAGGTATTTTCCTATCAAATCACCTAGATGTTCAATCTCAAATCACTGACAACATGCTCGTATCCATTCACCATATTCTGGAAACAGCCCCAACATATGTTCAAACATTTTCTTCTACCTTGCGGACGAAGCTCGTTCCTACCTTGGGTCCCCTTACTGAGATCGAAACCACCAGAGTGGAATTGAGTCAAGCTTAGATCCGATAAGCCAGACACCACAGGCTTAATTCCAAATCTTTTTAGCAAAGACCCATTTCTCCTGTTTTGGACACTGACACGATTATTGTTACTTATGATGCTAGTTTTTTTTTACTCATTTAAACAGTGAGTTGTATGGGTGTTGGCTAAAAATATTCTTGGTACTGTTTTGGCTCGTGTCGTTTGTCCAATCTCCGAAAAACTACTTAACAGTACGATGGCGGAGTGTCATGCAGCAGAGGCGACTCTTTTGTTAATCCAGGCGGACTGTAGAAGACACGACTTCTTTTGGGAGATTCAGGGATTCCCCAATCCTTTTTACAAGAAGACCAACCTGAAACTAAAACAACCATGTATTGGATGTGTCGTCCTCTTATTGGAAGCACTGAGCGTTTTCTTAATTTGCATAATTTCTGGTTTTGTATATTTATTAGTAGAGACCTCAATTTCGAGGCTCATAGTTTAGCAACTGCAATAGGACAACAATATTGTTGTTATTATTAATATATTTGCCATAGGCCTTTAACAAAAAAAATGAAAAGAAGAAGCAAACTATTTGTTGCTTTCCTCTTTTTAAACTAGCTATGTAATTATTTGAGCATTTCTTTTATTTGGGCTAAACCTAATTCCATGAAATTATGATGCTATGTAGTTTTAACAAAAGATTTTAGCAAAAAGTAATAAAATTTTATTTAAGTAGGAAGAAATCAATAAAAACAATGTATAAGATCATATAGATGAAAATGAGACAAACCAAATTCATAAAAGCTAGATTATAAACAGAATAGTTTGTAATATACATACATATACAAAGCTATACGAGTTGTGAAAAATGAAAACAAAGCTATAGTGATGGATGAAGTGGAGAGAAAATAGGAAAGTGATTTAAGATTGAGGAATATTAGAAAATGTTGGATTTTAAATAGACATAATTGCCCTCATTAGTATTTAGGAATATGACTTTTACACATATTGTATGATTATGTAGGTTGATATGTTTATTTGTCACTTTCTTTTGTAAAGAGTTAGTCACGTGGGAGAGAGACTTATTGCTTACGCTTTAATAATATCGAGCATATTTATTGTATTTATTCATCTTTCTAAATGTTTATTGATGATACATCAAATAAGACTATCATCACGACCATACACGTCGCAGAGATCGCCCATCATGATGACTGAGTATTTCAAGATCAGACCAACTCACAAATCCAGAAAGGGTGGACCCAGTCGTAAAAGCCCAAACAGAATCCATCAGAAAAAATCATAGTAAGAGGCCCAAATCCAGATCCAACAAAGTTATCCCTTAAAGATGATGAACGTTGCAGAAAGAGTTGTTGAGGGAATTACTTCCCCAAAAATGCATCATCATAAAAGAAAAGACTGTTACAAAGAACGTCTCCACTCGCTGAGCCTCACATGCTTAAGTCGCGCAGAGAATTAATAACGACCATTATATAAGGTCAAGAGAACATTCGACAAAGGCATGCAATTTTAACTGAGTTTTCCAAATTAATTTCCATCTCCAACAGAGTTACTGACTTAAGCATCGGAGTGCCTTCGGCCACCAAATAGGTCGTCTTTGGCAATTTAACATTTGTTTTGTAGTTCAGATTTATAGGAAACCAGCTTTTGGACGCATCAGTTTGGCGCTGTCCGTGGGGAATGAAAGTTTCCTTTCAAGAAGACAGTTTGTAGTTAGAAACTTCCTCAATTCCAATCAGTGAGTAAAACCTTTTTAAACAAATGGAGCACTCTACAAACCCTCAACCCAGCAACAATCAAAGCAATCCTTCCATTTGCCATTGGACCGTTCCTAAGATGCCTCTTACCCGACGATACTGACTATGTTCTACGAGAGATTCATCATGGTGTGTGTGGAAACCACCCAGGAGGAAGAACATTAGCCCATAAAACTCTCACACTGGGATATTATTGGTCGACAATGCAAACGGAGATGCAAATAAACTCCTTCGCGCCTATGACAAATGCCAAATATTAGCCCCGTATACCACATACCAGGTCAAAATCTAATCCCAATTAGCAGTCCGTGACCATTCGTGCAATAGGGGATGGACATCATGGGGCCACTTCCAATGTCCAACAGAAATAAATTCCTCCTTGTAGCGGTAGACTACTTTACTAAGTGGGTAGCAGTAGAGCCGTTATCAAAGATAGGAGAAGCTCAAGTTGAAAAGTTTCTCTGGAAAGACATAATATGCAGATTCGGAGTCCTTAAAGTAATTGTCATAGACAACGAGAAGCAATCCAAAAGAAAGATAATTAACGAGGTTTTTGAAAACTTGAGCATCCAAAAACACTTCTCAGTGCCCGCCCATCCACGGGCAAATTGACAAGCTGAGGTCACCAATAGAACAATCCTAGAGGCGATCAAAAGAAAGCTTGAAGCATCGAAAGGATTGTGGGTGTCCGAACTGCCAGACATCCTTTGGGCTTATAGGACAACGAAAATGACTCCTACAGGGAAACTCTGTTTGCCCTTGCATATGGGTCTGAAGTAATGATACCTGTAGAAATTAGTATGTCAACATTTAGAACCGAAGAGTTCCGAGCAGAGGATAACAATGAAGCATTGAGAGTCAGATTGGATCTCCTCGGAGAGAAACGAGAAAAGACTTGTATCAAAACATCAGCCTTCCAACAACAGATGGCTAGCTACTATAACAAGAAAATAAAACTTCACACATTCAATGTTGGTGACTGGGTACTCCGAAAAATTCAACTCAACACAAAGGAACCAGGCGCGGGCAATCTGAATCCGTATTGGGAAGGACCATACAAAGTGATAAAAATAACAGACCAGAAACATACTGGTTGGAAAATATGAAGGGTGAACAACTACCACGACCGTGGAATAGGGATGGCAACTGGGAGGATTTGGGCAAATCCATCCTCGCCCCGTTGAGGATTACGGATCCCTAAATCTGCCCTGAATATCCGTTAATACAATTTTCAAAAACCATCCCCGCTCCAGTCAAGTTGCCGGATATCAACCCCGCCCCAAATATCCGTTTAA